>CM062807.1:221728573-223175867 GCA_031772625.1 Pinus tabuliformis | reverse complement strand
AACATTGGCTCGAGTGTTTGCAGATGGGAAGACACATTCAGTGTCTCAAAAATGATTGCCATAATGTTTGCGCGGGGGAGTGTCCACTTCTTAGAGAATTGAAGGTTTTAATGGTAAACTCTGTATCCATTCTTGTGTTACACTTGTTTACCAAGGAAGCCTCCAGCATGTCAGGAGCATGGTGTTACCCTATTCTCTTGGGTTATTAAAGAATTAAATTATCCACTGCTGCATACTCGGTGATGGGGGACCAGAACCGAAAGTTTAGGGATATTTTCAGTCAATACAGAACAGATCAAAGCCTTTGGTATTCAAAGCTAGCATGGGACATTAATTGCCCATCTTATGCCATCTCATGCTATCTCAGCTGAACGAAGAGAAAGCCAGGTGTCAAAGCTAGGTGTCAAAGCTGCAAGGAGGAATCTTAATTGTAATAAATGCTATGTCCAGCATGATGTAGAATTAGGATTTTATTTGCTTTAGAATTCCAGTGCTGTAGATTAGTAGCCTGCTGTATTTATTAGTTGGTTTTAAAAAGTTAGTAGGTGTCATCATAGGGAAATGATTGAGCTCTCCTCACGGGGGAGGAGGGAGCTCGAATCAGGTAGAGGAAGCATTCTATATAGAGCTGAAAGATGAATGTAATAGGGGTTGGACATTTTATAAAAACAGAGTTATTTGGGCCAATGTAAAGACTTGTTACAGTAATAGTAAAACATTGGTTGTTTCTTCTCAAGATTCTCAATGGATTATTTTGTTCAAATATGATGGTGGTGTTTTCTCTTATATGTTCTTTTACAGCCTTGTTATAACATAATCACTCAGAATTCATTTCTAATGCTCTGACTTCCTGTATGTTTGGCAAGCTGTGGTTTGTGTGAGATATGTTTGAACATCTAATGCAAAGAGCCTTGACTTCCATGAAATGACTGTGCTTTTGTTTATTAAATGTGTAAGACTCCATAGCCCAATGAAGACCAATTTGATATGTGTTCAACCAGCTTTGTTTTCATGAATTTGTAAAGAGTTAGCCATCTGTTGTTGTGATTGATTTTTATCAAAAGTCTGTGAGAGAGCCCTCTCTGATCAAGGAGGCTAATCCTTGGTCTAAAGTCTGGTTGAAAGAGTTACATGAAATCTTGCTTGGCTGCAGCCTTTAGTACTGATTTTGTGATAACATTTTGGTGCGTCTGCTGGGAGTCTGATGATTATTTATTCCCGAAGTTTGAAGATTGAATTTCTGAAGGTAGTAGGAGTTCAAATGATTTTCGAGGCTGCAAACCTACCTTGGCGACTCCATTGTTGAAGAATTCAAAGTTCATACATTCATGGTGATTCCACTGGAGTTATGAAGGACCCAGAAGCTGCCATTCTTAGTTCAAGGTATGCATGCATAGATTTCTCAGGAATTCATGGTTTCCCAAATCATTTTCCCAAGGATGCATATTTTCTAAGGAATGGTCCAAAATTCAATGGAGAAGATTTGAGTTTAACCTTGAGGCATATAACAGATTTTTGTCATTTTACTGAGCTTCTTAGAGTTAAACATGAGGATGTTTGCATTATGTTATTTTATGATTCACTTCAAGGGAAATGCAAACAATGGATTCAAAGTTTTCCTACCAAATCTATTAAGTCATTTCAACACTTTTGGCTTATGTTTTTGGAGGAATGGATAGATAGGTCAGAGGTGGTGGTAAACTCTCCTTCAGTTGAGGGTTTCAAACAATGGAATGATGATCATAGTGAAGAAGAAACAAATAAATCTTTTTCTTTGTCCTTATCCTCATATCTAAAATCCTTTGACTGCAAGGCAGAGGAAAGGATGAGATTTTTGGATGAATTTGCCAAGGACCTTGAAAAAGAAATTGAAGGTTTAGAAGGACAAATTCAAGCATACAATTTTCATGATCATGATCATTATTCTCAGAAATTTTCTATGGTAGAACGTAAGGAGACAATGCTGGTTCCTTTCTCTTTCACGATTGAGGAACTGAACACTGTGGTTGAAGATCAGTTTGCACAGCTGGAAAGTTACAAGGAAAATCAAGCTGATCATATATTCTGGGATCCTATAGCTGATTACATGGAAGAGTTTTACTCTCCAGTGTTTCAGTTTTCCTATAAAGATCAGAGGCAGTTTCAGTGGCAGCGGTCATCACACTGTCAGATTGGCTCTGAACTCCAATGCGGTCAAAGAAATCAAATATCAGATAAAGCAGAGGATTGGCTACATTGGAAATTTCATATTGATTGAACAGAAAGAAGTTGAAATTGTTAGGGTAGGTAGGTATAGGTAAATGCAAATAAGCTCAAGGTTAACTGAGCATTTCTTTTTTCAGTAGATGTAGCTTTCTTTCTCCTACAGTCATGCTTGTCAAGCGAATTTCTGTTTGTCACAAATGGATAAGGCACTGGAGCTGCATGTTCTTAGTGTACCACAAGGGCACACTATCCCAAGTGGAGCCACTGTTATCACTGAAAATTCTGTTGCCAAATTTGCTTAGATTAGTTTCAGGGAAAAGTGTTTCCTGCAGCGCATCAATCCTGTTTAGCAGTTTCGCAGCGCTACAGGTTTAGGTGGTTTCGTAGCGCGCTACAAAACTGGGGATTTGTCTGAAACCATAACTCACCCATATCACTTTTGTCTCCTATGGGTTCTGTGGGAATGTCTGGCTCGACATGTCACAGTGCAGGTTATTATCATCAATATACAAATAATACTGCTGTGTTTTTCATCTTCAAGGTTTTCTCTATAATCCCACTATATTGGTCAAAGTTCTGGTATCTAGTGGAGGTCAATATCCTAGCATGCCTATTGTACAGAGTTCTGCTTTCTTTCAGAAATCTGCATCAAGTGGGAATCTCACAGGAAATGGCACAAGTATTTAGGACGTAAATCCAGCCTTTGGTTACCCAACATCCAACAGGATCTGCAGCAGCGGAAAATTCTTTATATGGGATTATACCTTCTTATTTGGGGGGAGGCTGCAAACCTACGGTTTATGCCAGAGTGCCTCTGTTATATCTACCATCATATGGCATTTGAGCTGTATGGGATGTTAGCTGGCAAGGTGAGTCCTACAACAGGGGAAAATGTAAAGCCAGCATATGGAGGTGATGAGGAGTCCTTTCTCAGAAAAGTTGTGACCCTCATCTATGAACTCATTGCAATGGAAGCCAAGAGAAGCAAGGATGGCACTGCAAAACATTCTCAATGGAGGAATTATGATGATCTGAATGAATATTTCTGGTCAGTGGATTGTTTTCGGCTAGGATGGCCAATGCGTGCAGATGCAGATTTTGTTTTTATATGCTACCAGGAGATGGCTGTAACTCTAAAGAAAAGCCTTTAACTGATAGAAACAGATGGCTGGGCAAGATGAACTTTGTTGAAATCCGTTCCTTCTGGCACATTCTTAGAAGCTTTGATCGAATGTGGACCTTCCATATTTTGTCTTTACAGGGAATGATAATTCTTTTCTGGAATGGATCGAGCCAGCCAACTGGAATCTTTAATGAAGTTGTTTTTAGAAAAGATCTTGAGTATTGTTATCACCACCGCAATATTAAAGCTTGTTCAAGCTATTCTAGATATAATTCTTAGCTGGAAAGCAAGGAAAGCCATGAAGTCATCAGAAATTCTAAGATATGTTTTGAAAGTTGTCGTTGCTGCTGCAGGGGTAATCATCCTCCCAGTCTGTTATGCTCACGCATGGATAACCCAATTGGTCTTGGTAAAATTTTCAAGAACCGGTTTGGTGACAAGTGGGAAAGCCCTTCATTATACATTTCTGCAATCGTGTTCTAATCTGGTTCCTAATGTACTTGGGGCAATATTGTTTTTATTGCCCATGATAAAGCGATTTATTGAAAGCTCGAAATGGCGCATTGTGAGTATCCTGATGTGGTGGGCACAGCCTTGACTTTATGTTGGTTGGGCAATGCACGAAAGTCAGTTTTCTCTCTTCAAGTACACAATGTTCTGGATCCTACTTCTTGTAACCAAACTGGCATTCAGCTACTACGATGAGATTCATCCATTGATTGGGCCTACAAAGGCTATCGTGACAATGCATATTAGTGCATTCGAATGGCATGAATTTCTCCAAACGCAAAAAACAACATTGGCGTGGTGATTGCCCTCTGGGCTCCAATAGTACTTGTTTATTTCATGGACATACAGATTTGGTATACCATTTACTCCACTATCTTTGGAGGTATCTATGGTGCCTTTCGCCGACTTGGTGAGATACGAACATTGGGGATGCTGAGGTCAAGATTCCGATCTTTGCCTCTAGCTTTCTATGCACATTTAATACCACCTACATAAAAACAAGAGGGTGGAAAGTCGAGTTTCTGCACTGATGATTGAACGACAGCAATGTGCACACATGGCATGCATCAGAGCATGGTAATGAACACATGGCACTGTAAATGGAGGATGACGGTGATATCGACGGATTCAGCATCCAGCCCATCATAATCAATAGGGTTCTTTCTACACCTCATAAATGGCCATCGATTTAGATTCAAAGCCAATTCCGAAAGAGGTACAGGAACATGGTGAATCGTTCTGAAGTTGACAAACATTTATAGCCAGTTTTGGGGAAAGAGCAACACCACAGCTGCTCGTTGGCCATACTGTGAGGGAAATTTCTTTCCAGATAAGATGGAAGAAGAGAACTGGAATTGCAGATAGAATCTCAGAAGTTTCTGCAGTGATCGATATACAAGCAGTTGTCGGGGCCTATTTGGCCTGCCGAGAATTTGATCGCCTTAAATGTATTGTAAGTTTACAAGCCCATGTTCGTGAACGAAAGCAGGCTGCAAGAACTCTGCGTTGTGCGCAAGCAATTGTCAGATTGCAAGCTTTGGTTCGTGCTGGTCGAGTGTGATTGTCAGAAAAAGGATATGCAAACATTTACAGTGGAATTCCTGGTTATTAAGTGCATAGTGTCAGATTGATCTGCATATTGGTGCGTGTATATTATCTTTGGGTCAGCATATACCAGTGATCAAGGGGAAAAATTGAAGAGGTTGATTTTGCCAGAGAAAGCAGATATTCTAATATCAGAGCCCAAGGGAATATTATTACTCAATGAAAGAATGCTAGAAACATATGTGATTGTGAGGGACAAGTTCCTTGGTCCTACTGGAAAAATGTTTCCCACTATATGCAGGATACATATGGCTCCTTTAGTGGGCTATTTCTCCCAGCCTGTTGCAGATGGTCTTGACCCAAGATTGCTTGTGACCCCTGGACAAAGGCAGTCAGCGCAACAAGGAACATCTTTACAAACACACATGAGCAATCACCCAACAAAGTGATGCAAACTGCAGGTGGTACTCTTGATAGTCTTACTTATCGGCTAAATCTTGAAGATTTCTCAGCTAATGCTCAGATGAAAATGCCCATTTAAGCCAAAGGAATATGGTTAGAGTATCTTTGACTACAGAGGATAAACAGAGGTTTTCTGCTGCTTTGGATTGAGTATAGTTTCGAGGAGAATGCAGAATTGCTGGTTGCTTCATGCCAACAGTTTTTCTCAGGGATCCTCCAAGGTCTTTACACCATCCACAGGTTGTGAGTCTATTATGTATTTCAAAAGACAGTCGAAAACCTGCAAGCTCAATTGTTGAGGCATATAAATTAGTTACGAAGCATGTAAAGGTGCAAGTTTTGATATATTTTATGCTCAAGTATGCAATGGTCATATTGTTTTCTGAGTCGAGTGTTGTCACAGCATACTACCAGAAGTTATTGAAGGTGTGAACCTTTTCTTATTATCAAAAGTCATGTCCTCAAAGTTAGCACGAAGGGCCTACAAGGTGGTTTGCTGTCCACAGGAGCTGGAACATTGGCTCGAGTGTTTGCAGATGGGAAGACCACATTCAGTGTCTCAAAAATGACTGCCATAATGTTTGCGCGGGGGAGTGTCGACTTCTTAGAGAATTGAAGGTTTTAATGGTAAACTTTGTATCCATTCTTGTGTTACACTTGTTTACCAAGGAAGCCTCCAGCATGTCAGGAGCATGGTGTTACCCTATTCTCTTGGGTTATTAAAGAATTAAAGTATCCACTGCTGCATACTCGGTGATGGGGGACCAGAACCGAAAGTTTAGGGATATTTTCAGTCAATACAGAACAGATCAAAGCCTTTGGTATTCAAAGCCAGCATGGGACATTAATTGCCCATCTTATGCCATCTCATGCTATCTCAGCTGAACGAAGAGAAAGCCAGGTGTCAAAGCTAGGTGTCAAAGCTGCAAGGAGGAATCTTAATTGTAATAAATGCTATGTCCAGCATGATGTAGAATTAGGATTTTATTTGCTTTAGAATTCCAGTGCTGTAGATTAGTAGCCTGCTGTATTTATTAGTTGGTTTTAAAAAGTTAGTAGGTGTCATCATAGGGAAATGATTGAGCTCTCCTCACGGGGGAGGAGGGAGCTCGAATCAGGTAGAGGAAGCATTCTATATAGAGCTGAAAGATGAATGTAATAGGGGTTGGACATTTTATACAAAAACAGAGTTATTTGGGCCAATGTAAAGACTTGTTACAGTAATAGTAAAACATTGGTTGTTTCTTCTCAAGATTCTCAATGGATTATTTTGTTCAAATATGATGGTGGTGTTTTCTCTTATATGTTCTTTTACAGCCTTGTTATAACATAATCACTCAGAATTCATTTCTAATGCTCTGACTTCCTGTATGTTTGGCAAGTTGTGGTTTGTGTGAGATATGTTTGAACATCTAATGCAAAGAGCCTTGACTTCCATGAAATGACTGTGCTTTTGTTTATTAAATGTGTAAGACTCCATAGCCCAATGAAGACCAATTTGATATGTGTTCAACCAGCTTTGTTTTCATGAATTTGTAAAGAGTTAGCCATCTGTTGTTGTGATTGATTTTTATCAAAAGTCTGTGAGAGAGCCCTCTCTGATCAAGGAGGCTAATCCTTGGTCTAAAGTCTGGTTGAAAGAGTTACATGAAATCTTGCTTGGCTGCAGCCCTTAGTACTGATTTTGTGATAACAGAATCTACAGAGTTTGAAGTTGTCTTCACAAACCTGTTAGTTGCCCCTTCAAACTAATTAATTCTGCCACCTATATCAACTAGCGGTCCCTTGAGTTCTATTTCTATCGTTTTGTGCCTCTCATAATCTTTTGAATGCTTCATTATTGTCACAAAATATTTGGGGTAAAATATATATATTTTGAATAATATTTCCAACTATTTTGATTAAACCTATAAATGATTTTCATAATTAAAATTAACATATTTATTTGAAGGATTTAATAAACCATCTTGTAAATCCATGTGTTGTTTTTAAATCCAGGCCTTTGTTTTCTAATTCCATGTCTTGTTTTCCTTTCCCATGGATTTTAGAAACCATGTCTTATTCTTCTTTGGTTGGTAAAGTAATTTTTATTATGTCATATTCCTCTTTGGTTGGTAAAGTAATGTTTATTTTCCCCTTTTAATTTCACCTATATCTTCATTTCACACATTTAAATCTCTTTTTACTTTTACATGTACCTGTAAATTCATTTTACACTTGTAAATCTTGGTTTAAACTTATATTCCTATCCGTAAAACTCATTTACCTTAGTCTCACTTTTTCTCAACCTCATTTACCTTAGTCTCACTTTTTCTCAACCTCGCATCCGTAAAGATTATTTCATAAATGTATCAAATATTTCCTTTATATCTGTCAAAATTATTTTATAGATCATGAAATATTTCCATTATATCCGTAAAATTTATTTTACAAATGTATGAAATATTTTCTTTATATCCATAAAACTTATTTCATAAATGTATGAAATATCTCCTTTATACTTGTAAAACTTATTTCATAAATGGATGAAATATTTCCTTCGTATCTGTAAAACTTATTTCATAAATGTATGAAATATTTCTTTTATATCCACAAAACTCATTTCATAAATGTATCAAATATTTCTTTTATATCCGTAAAACTTATTTCATAAATGCATGAAATATTTCCATTATATCCGTAATACTTATTTCATAAATGCATGAAATATTTCCTTTATATCCGTAAAACTTATTTCACAAATATATGAAATATTTCCTTTATATTCATAAAACTTATTTCATAAATGTATGAAATATTTCCTTTATACCCTTCTCGCCATACATAGTAATATTCAAATAAATATAATTAATGGTTTTTGGAGGGTGGGTAGGTAATAAATGATTTAGGAAGGTGGGGCCGAAATGAAAGAGGGAATGATAGTTGTAAAAAGCAGTAAATTTGAAACGGCTTTTCAGAAACCCCATTTGGTTAAATGTCATAGGCGCTGGGGGCTCTGAAATATATTAATAACCATTGTTTTAACTTTTCACATATCTCGATGCATGAAAAAATAGCGAGTTTTAATAGTTAAGTTCGGAGTGGGGTCATAAAGTTGATTTGAATTTTTTATTTTGATTTTGGCTTACCAATGAAATTAAATGTCGTTCTAATGTTTTAGAAATTAGGTTGCAAAGGTATTTTTGAATTAATTTTAATAATTCAAATAAATAATTTCACATTTAATAATTCAAATAAATAATTTCACATTTAGGCCTTTTTTTTTCGTTTTGTGGCTTTCAGGAGCATACTTCAACTTGTTTTATCTTTTGATCTTGAAGTATATCATTGGAAATTTGTTTCTGAGTAGTTTACCATGAAAACACTTACAACATGATCTGGCCTAGAATTTACAACCAAAAAGTCCCAAATATTCAGATTTGTGTTGACCATAGAGCTTCATGAACAAAATGGTTCCTTAGACAAACAAACATTTAGGCTATGACACCTAGTGCTTCATAGGCTCAAATTTACCAGCATATTCCCAAAATAAATAAATAGATAATCATCAATTGATCGGTATAAATTATAGGACCCTACCATTGGCTCCAATGGGGATTACAACCTCCTTGTGAGCTGTCAAGAACATTTTAGATCAGTAGCATTTATCCATTGGGAAAGCTTCCCTTATTCCTACAACTGACTTGATTTACGTGTTATTATCCATAAATATGGGAAAAAAATCACGAGAAGCTTAGGGCCTTCTCTATGTTCTTCAAATCAAGATGTGAGCCACCCTCATTCTTGCAGTAGAATAGTAAAATGATATTTAGAATGATTTTAAATGAAACTGATCTATTCTAGAAGAAATTAGTGTTTGAGTAGTCTTTCATTGACAGGCCCACCTAGCAGTCCTTCTCTAGCCAAGTCCTTCAACAAAATTTCATTGTTACTTATGAAAGTCTCAATTTTATATGGCCCTTTCCACAGACTATCGAGTTTACCATGCTTACCTTTGTCTTCATTCCTCGAATCCCATTTTAACATAAGGTCATCTATTTGGAAGTCATCTTCCTCTGTCCTTTTATCATGAATCTTCTTAACTTTATCTTAAATGAGTTGAGTTTTGTTGTAGAGCTCCTCCTCAGATTGCAGCGACTGTATGGTCTGATTTATCCTTCTATATAAATCATTTGTTTCCACTTGTGATTCTGCAATAAATTTAGCACATGGATTCTCAGGGAAGCAGGGAAGATTGAATCTAATCCATATACTAATTGAAATGGAGACATCCCAATAGATTTATTTATTCTAATTCTATAAACCCACATGGCATAAATCAACTTCTTATGCTAGGAAATTTTATTTTTCTACAATAGTTTTTTATGATGTTGACTAGAGTCTTGTTAGAAGACTCAACTAAATCATTCCATTGTGGATAATAGGTAGTAGAGTGTCCCAATTTTATGTGGTATTTGTTGCAAAAATTAAACATTTTCTTTGATTTAAAGGCATAAACATTATCAATAATGATCTTATGGGGACATCCAAACCTAGATAGGATATTTCCTTCCAAAACTTGAATGATCACAATGTCTATTTTCTATCTAGTTGTGATAGCCTCAATCCACTTGGTGAAGTAGTCAGTGGTTGTCAAGATCCATCTATGTTGTTCTGAAGAGCTTCGATAGATTTCGCTAATAAAATCTAGACCCCAATATAGAAAAGGAGCCTCAATTGAAATGGGTTTCATAGTTAGAGGCAAGAGCTTTATCTCACCTTCAAATATTTGGCACTAGTGGCATGTTTTAAACTTCTTATGCACATCTGCAAACGAGGTAGGCCAGTAAAAACTAGCCCTCAGATTTTTTTTTGGTTGTGGTCTTCCAGTACAAATGGAATTCACACTCTCCTTGATGAAACTCTTCCATGGCCCTATCTACTTCATCTTTAAACAAACAATTTAGAAAAATAACTTGAACGTCTTTCCAATATACAATCTAATCTAAAATGGAGAATTTCATAGCTTTCAACTCGAGAAACCTAGCTTTTGTCTTTGTTAAACGAGGATGAGATTGTAAATTTTGTAACAAAAAAATAATATCTGCATACCATGGAGAGGTAACAAAGGCCTCTGGTACTTGTGGAGTCACCAACTCTTCCTGTTCATCAAGTGTTGAAGTAATACAATAAATATCTAGTACATGAAAGTTGGACTCAACCATTATCTTAGCAAATCCCTGGCCTTTTGATGGGCTTGGTAGATCTTATCTCAAAGTCATATTCTAGGACTACAACAATCCATTTGCCTCTTTTTCTATCTGGTTCAGTTTGTGTAAGGATATCCTTTACCACAACACTTGGAACAAATGCAATGATATGGGAATGTAGGATGTAAGGTCTAAAGTATTTTAGTGACTTCAACAAAGAAAAGCCTTGTTTCTCCATGATGTTATAATTTAATGAGGCATCCCTTAAAGATATGCTAAAAGACACTATGGGTTGCTCATGTGCTTCACTGTTTTTCTGGAACAAAATAGCTACAATAGTATGCTCAGATGAAAAATAAAAAATCATAAAATCCTTTGTATAGTCATGGCTTATCATAATAGGAACAGTGGTTAAAGCTAATTTTACTTTACTAAAATATTTCCTAGCTTCAGTATTCCATTTTATTTTAATATATTTATTTATCATGCTTGTAACGACTCTTAATATGTCGGCCAAGTTTGGAATAAATATCCTGAGGAAATTTATCCTACTAATGAAGGATTAAAGTTCTTTCTTGTTTCTAGGAGGGTTAATTTTTAGTATGGCTTCAACTCTACTAGCATATATTCTAATACCTTCTTTTGAAATGCTATGACCTAGAAGTTTTTCTTAAATCCAAAAAGAGTTTTCTTAGGGTTCAAGGAGATACCATACTTTCCACACTTTTCAAAAAAAATTCTTAAATGCAATATGTGTTCTTCATATGTTTTTGACAACATAGTTATATCATTTAGGTAAATCACAATGAATCTATCTATTTCATCAGAAAATTCAATGTCCAATACTCTTTGGAAAGTGGCCCGGATATTCATGAGGCCAAAAAGCATTTTTACATACATTAAAGTCTGCTAAGGTGTAGTAAATGTTGTTTTGTGTTAATCATCGGGATGAACCAGAACGTGGTTCTACCCTAAGAAACCATCCAACAAAGAGAGTCTATTGGAACCAACTAACTTTTGTAGGATATGGTAATTGTCCTTAAGAGATACCTTGCCTCAATTCCTAAAATCTATAGAGAGCCTAATTTCACCTGTTTTCTTTCTCGTAGGTAGATTAGAGACCCATTTCGAAAATCTGAGGGGTACAATGATCTTTGTATCAAACAATTTTTTGACTTCTTTTTCTACCAAAGGTAATAAGACAGGACTCACTCTCCTCGATTTCTGTTTGAAGGGATTTTGATCTTCCCTGATGGGAATGGTGTGTTGTATGATACTAGTATCATATGAATTTAAATCTTCATAGCTCCAAGCAAACACATCAGAAAATTCCTTAAATAGCTCAATGTATTTTTGTTTTTCTTTAGGAGGCAAGGATTTGGAAAGTTTCACAATTTTAGGATTCTCTGCAGTTCCTATGTTATAGTCCTCTACCTCAGTTCCTACTGGTTCTATTTTTTACTTTTTGGCTACATCATTGAAGTAAAAAATTTCTTCCAATGGTACCAATCCTCTTGGAAACACATTGTCTTTTAACTGTAGAACCTCAATTTCTTATTGATTGTCATCAATTTAATTTAACACTATTTCTTTTGTATTTTCATCTACGTCATTATCTATATCAATATTTACACACTCAAATTCATCTTTTAATTGTAAAATGTTCTCAACTTGTTTATCGCTTCCAAAAACTTACCAATATCTTACATTGTCTGGGATATCTAGTATGTGTTTTATCTCAACCTCATATTTTCTATTAGGATGGAATGACACCTTACAATTACTAGCTGAAGTAGCTAAATAAGCTACACAAATATTTTGGCCTCTAAGAATAAGAGACAATTGTGTTGGCATTATGATTCAAGTGTTGTCCTTGATGGAAACTCACTCAGAGGTATGATACAGTTGATGGTATCTCAATCAAAGGACAGATCTTAGTACAACAGGTCAAGAGAGGGATATACGCAGGTTCATCATGACGAAGCTGCGTATACACGCAGGTTAGCGGAACAAAAGGCGCGTATACGTACACACGCGGTTTCACAGAAGTAAAGGCACGTACATGTCGGAAACCATGGTTTTGGTCCGTGGTATTTGATCCATGATATTTTGGTATTGGTCCATGGTATTTGGTTCGAAGTATCGACCCCAGGTATTGGGTCCAAGGTATTGGTTCTACATGGTTTTGGACCATGGTATTGAGAGAGCCTAAAACTATATAAGGAGAAGATCATTAGGCCAAGAGGGGGTGTGCATGATGAATATCTAATGAAGTGTGAGATCTAGATGCTGGTTATGGGTTGGTGATGCCTTGCTTGATCTGAACCGAGGAGGCACTCATGTGAAAGATGATGAATGATGGATCGGGATCTTAAGGCTTGGAATGATTATCATTATATGGTTTTATTATGGATAGACTAGATCTATTGACGCATTTTTATTGTATGAATGTTATGGTCTGGGTATGACTGATGTTTGGAACAACGGCAATGTTATGAGTAAATATTTTCAGATCTGTACGCGGGTTGGCTTTGGTGAAAGCGTGTATATACGCAGGTTTGGTTCATCAAAGTAGTGTATATAGTATGAGATATGATATTTGAGTTTGCAGTTGGATCTGGTATTATTGCAGAGTTCTGTTGTTGATTGTGTTGTTGACAGGGTGATTTAGAGATTGTTGATTGCAGTAATGATTATTTTGTATTTATGGATCCAGTATGAAAATGTATGAAACATGGTCCCTGGATGAGCGTAGGTTGGCGCCTACGTACTCATAAAAATATTGGCCAGTACAAGAGCCAGGAGGTTGTAGCTCCCTTCCAAGAGTAGCTGGAAAACAAGTGAAGGTTGGAGCCTTCAGTAGGTCGGCGCCTACGTACTAGTAAATGGATCGGCTAGTACAAGAGCTAAGAAGGTTGTAGCCTTCTACAAGTAGAAGCCTGTGTACTGGTATAAGAATGCACCAGTAATATTGTAAAATAAGTTTCTTATTAAAGGAAGAAAGAGACGAATTGCAGCAGGTGGTTTTCACCCACATTGGGTTTCCACCTTATATCATGGTGTTCATGTGTGCTTCTTATGTGTGATGATCTATTCTGTTTTACTGCACCTGTTAACTGTTAATATGGTTAATAATGTTCTGATCCATTTACTAAAGATAAGCTAACTGAATCATAAGATTACTATATGTATGCTAGTTGAATTTAACACAATCACGTATATATGTGGATATACTGAACTGAAGATGCGTATATGAATCTGAGTATGAAACTGAAAAAGTATCTGATTTGATAATACTGATTCACCTCCCCCCTCTCAGTATTATTTCCAACAATTGGTATCAGAGTAGGTCCTTTGGTAGAACCTTGATCGCTTGAAGGAGATTCGTAGATCAATGGGAAAGAAAGTGCATCAAAAGAAGAAGACAACTCAAAGGAACAATGACAGCCTGCCGATGACTGGAAGCAAGTATTCAGATCCTGAATCACCTCAGATTGAAGATGGACAAGCAAATGAAGCATCAGATAAAATCATAGATCAAGAAGATCTACCAAGCAAAAGGGAGAGTTCCCTCAAATAAGAAACTATCAACCTAAAAGCTCAGTTGGAATGTGCCTTCAGAGTTCGTCAAATGCTGCAGGTGCTGAATGAAGAATAAGAAAATGAGATTCTCAAACTAAGGCAACAAGTGGAAGAAGGAAGAAAGTCTGAAGAAACTTTGAAGAAGCAATGTCTGGAAAAGGAAGAACAACATCAGGTTGAGGTAAATATCTTGAAAAGTAAATTAGAAGAAAAGGATAAACTATATTTCAAGATAGTACTAATATTTTGGATGATATTCTTAGTAGTCAACGGTCTATTGCTATCAAAACTGGGCTTGGCTTTCATGAATCTATTGAAGGTGAATCTAGTTAACAAAGTAAGATAAGGAACTCTAATGTAAAAACTGAAATCCCCAACAAGGAGATGAGAGGACAATCCCATCAGCAACCAAGGAAAGAAATTCCTCAAAGAAGATCTTTTTATCCTAATTATGAAAGTGATAGACGATTATTTCCTCCGATGAATAATATTGAATGTTATGTATGTCATAATTGTGGACATGTTGCAGCCAGATGCAGAAATAGAATGGGTAAAGACCATCACACAAAAAGATCATCATGTTCCAGGTACTTCAAGGGATATTGTTTTTCTTGCAATATGTTTGGTCACAAAGCTGTTGATTGGTACAGAAGGAATATGAAACATGTAAGATGTTATGCATGTAACAAGCTTGGACACAGAGCAAAGGAATGCAGGAGAAGATTTTGGACACCATACCAAAAGGAGAAAACATAATCACAATTGAAGATATCGAAGAAAAAGGAAGTACAGCCAGAAAGATGTGGCATAGCAGAGTACACAAACATGACAGGCTCGGAGGAAACTGAAAATGTGGAACCTCTCTGTTCTAAATCTCATACGCCTATTTCATGAAGACAATACACGTATATACGTGAGTTAGACGCTGCACAGTCACGTATATGGAGTTCTGAAGAAAAGCAACAGTACAAAAGTCAGATATGGTTCAGTCACTAGTTGATGATGACATGGCACAGGTTCAGGGGGAGCATATACTTCAAATAATGCATTGTTGGCATGATGGTTAGAAGTCTTTGGTGATGATGCTTATGTAGCTAAATGATACATCTTGCTACTTATTGTTGGTCAGTCAAAAGAATGGTATTGCAGGTTCCAGGTTTGAATGCAGATCATACATGTTGTATGATAGTTGTTGGTCTTGATTAGATTGCTGGTCTTTATTTTGTTACCCCACTGTGCATGGGATGGATAATGTAATGGTTCTTGTGGTTGAGTCATGTATACAACAATTGGTATATCCCCACTTGGTTGGGTGGATGAGTTTAAATGATGTATCCCCACTTGGTTGGGAGATTGATGTATGTATAGAGTCATGTTATGCTTTTGCAGACCTTTCATATTCTCAGGGGGAGAATGGATGGATTGGAACATCTTGGCATGTTCAAAAGGGGAGCTCAATTAGAGATTTCAGAAGGTACTCAGGGGGAGTATGGACAGCAGATGGAGATAAAAGAAGAGAATATCTTGGTCTGCTCTTTGCCCTTGATGTCAAAGGGGGAGAGTGACTTGGTGTGGTTGTTGCCATCAAGTCCAAAGGGGGAGATTGTTGGCATTATGATTCAAGTGTTGTCCTTGATGGAAACTCACTCAGAGGTATGATACATTTGATGGTATCTCAATCAAAGGATAGATCTTAGTACAGCAGGTCAACAGAGAGATATACGCAGGTTCATCGTGACAAAGTTGCGTATACACGCGGGTTAGCGGAAAAAAAGGCGCATATACGTACACACGTGGTTTCACAGAAGTAAAGGCGCGTACATTTCAGAAACCATGGTATTTGGTTCAAAGTATCGACCCCAGGTATTGGATCCAAGGTATTGGTTCTACATGGTTTTGGACCATGGTATTGAGAGAAGACTAAAGCTATATAAGGAGAAGATCATTAGGCCAAGAGGGGGTGTGCATATGATGAATATCTGAGGAAGTGTGAGATCCAGATGTTGGTTATGGATTGGAGATGCCTTGCTTGATCTGAACCAAGGAGGCACTCATGTGAAGGATGATGAATGATGGATCGGGATCTCAAGGCTTGGAATGATTATCATTATATGGTTTGATTATGGATAGACTAGATCTATTGACGCATGTTTATTGTATGAATGTTATGATCTGGGTATGACTGATGTTTGGAACAGTGGCAATGTTATGAGTAAATATTTGCAGATCTGTACGCGGGTTGGCTTTGGTGAAAGTGCGTATATACGCAGGTTTGGTTCGTCAAAGTAGCGTATGCAGTATGAGATATGATATTTGAGGTTGCAGTTGGATCTGGTATTATTGCAGAGTTCTGTTGTTGGCTGTGTTGTTGACAAGGTGATTTAGAGATTGTTGATTGCAGTGTTGTGGGGAAAAATGCCTATGCAGGACGATCCTATCCACCTAAGGTGTGACAGTGCCTTAGCAGCAAACAGAGACAGCAATTCTAGTATTCTTCCTTTATGAATTAAGAATGAAGAGAGATAGATGGACTAACCGGTGTCTTCCGTTTGTCCCTCGATCCGGTCTCTCTTCTCTTTGAGGGTTCCCAGCTACTTGCCTTCTTGCTCGCCCAGCTTCAAGAGGTTTCTGCAAGATCACAAGAAGAGAACACTACATAAGACATGGATTCATATTCATAACTAGTTCAGGATTAGAAATAAACTAAACATACTAATGCAATCATACATCAAAGATACATCAGTATATAGGAGAAACCAAGATAGCTTTATTGATGAATAACAAGGTTCAGGAAGAGATACAACCTACAGGGCTCCAATCCAGCATCTCCTTCCCAGCAAATGGAATTCATATCTTCACCCCCTTCAAAGCATTAAGCACCCAATGATTCCAATCTCAAACCAACAACAATTCTTTGCAATAACAAAATTCCCGCCTCTAGATCTCATGGAGGAGAGATCCATATATAGATGTTTGGAGAGAGGATGAGTCAGCTTGAGATCTGACTAGTGTCCTCTCCCTCTGTCAGTTCTTGATTCCAATTGGAGATTGGGAACCTCTTACTCATCACCAGTCGAATTCACTGAGGCAAGTGTCATAGAGGAATATTCTGGAAGCTTCCTGGGTCTTGACACCTCTTGGAATGAACTTGCCATTTGGCAATTCTCGCTCAACGCACCCTGGTAGTGCTTCTACCTGCGTTGCAGTGCAGGTAGCCAGTGTTGGCTTTGACATTCAGCACATACAGCTAGTGGAGCCATTGAATTGATCCTGAATTGACTTGTTTTTGAGCAGTTTCTGGTGGAGAACTTTTGTGAATTGCTGTGGTTTGTTAGCCTTGTTCCTCTGGGGGTAGGAACAACATGTTTAGGGACTTTGGATCCCTTAGATTATGGACATTGCATGCTCAATGCTGTAAGGCACAAAAATGTCTATAACAGTTGCCCCCTAAAGTATGAGGCCGTTTATCGGGTGAAATGCTTTATCAGGAGGATCCGAAGTTCATCCAATGCTGGGAGGAGACCTGTAATAAGATACAATACAATACATTATTTTTCATACTGCTTTCATGATCTAGCTGAGGCGGGCATTCCCATGCTCAGCTTTATAAATTCATTTTCCCGTACATAGAACAGACAATCGTCTGGTGGTAGACTGATAATTTTGATGAAATTATCATCCTTTGGGTAGGATGATTATCTGCTGCAATGATGTACATGTCAATGTCTTTATCTTTTCTGAATATATATCGCAGCCCGGATGGATGAAACTAGATCCGGGGTCTTCAAACTCGTTTGATCTTCACTCTAAGTACAACTCGATCCATGTGAGAATTGTTCTGAAGTCGAACATGGAAAGACATCGGTAATCGCTTGATTACCGGTCAATGAGGTAAACCGTTAACAAGCGCGAGAGGAATCACCGATAATGATAATGACCCTCAAGGTACTACAGTACAATTCACGTGGTGTGAATAAAGGACTTGGCGTCGAACACCATGCAAAATCTTTCGGTCGAAGGTCATTGATGTATACCTGTCGCCGGAAGTGAGAAACTTGCCATTGAGGCATGAAAGCTTCAAAGTACTGAAGGGGTAGTTCCTAGATCAACTTCTTGGATAATGAGCTGATGTCGACAAGAAGCGATCCGTCAAAGGAGGGCCTTAATGAATCCCACATCAATGACACGGAATGGAGCTAATGATTTTGATGGAGGTGAAAACGATCTGTGACATATGATTCAGGGTGGCGGTCATGAAAGGATGAAGGATAATGTACGACAGTGGATGGGACATGGTTGACTTTTTTCTGAACGACTTCTCTTGAACATGTGGCGACACTGATGCGATGGATCGGTAGCATTACCCCAAATATGGATGGTATGGCGAGACCATGGTGATGTGACCGGTGAATGAAACAACCCAACCCGATTGTGGTACGGAGGAAAAGTGTCATGTTCAAGAGCGACTTGCTACCATCAAAGTTTTCTTGAGTTTCTCCCAATTTTTCCCCAGTCATTGCTGACCAGTACCTCTTTATTTTTGTCAAGCTTGAGGAGGATAACATATGCTTGTTCTATAACTTGCCCTTCGGGCAAGCCCATCGCTATGTTTTAACGAGCCTAGCGATAGTGAAACTCGTTCTCGTCTAAAGACAAGTTTGTCGCTATTTAACGATTTTAACGAGTCTAACGACAAAGATAACTCGGTTCTTTTCATTTTTAGAGAGTCTGAAAAGATACATAAAGTTAACTCCAAAAGTCCTTTTTCGTCATCTAATCCCTTAAGTCCGAAAAAGTATAAAACAATACAGAAGGGATGAGTTTTCGATAGTTTTAACGAGCTGAATAAAACAAGCGCTCGATCTTTTTGTGCAATAATCCCTCAGGTCCAAAAAGATTAAAATCTAGAGGAGGGATAGCACTTCCTGTCCCTTTAACGAGCTGGAAGGCCAAGGACTCGGCAATCTTTTCATATTTTACGAGTCAGATGAAAAGAGCTTAAAGAAGACTCGTCTTTTGAGGAACGAGTGATAAAACGGGTTAGCAGCTGATTCCAGGTACAGGTTGGAATTTTCCAATCACGGCAGTGTCACAAGGATGGCTAGTGAAATCACTCTTCGCAGCTGTTCCTCAAAATGGGTAAACAAACATATGGAGGTGAACGATCGGCCAATGGAAAAGTGGAGGTGACGGTGCAAACACGACCAAGGCTTTAACGGCTGATGTCGCTACATTCACGGCGGTTATTTACCGGAATAGTTCATTTTTTAACGAGCTTAAACGCGGGTGGAAACACTTGCTCGATCTTATGTTTATTTTTTAACGAGCATGAACTATGCGCTAAAACTGCTCGGATCTTGTGTTTATTTTTTAACGAGCATGAACTATGTGCTAAAACTGCTCGATTATCCCAATCATATGATAAGAGTGTCTCATCAAGATTCTATTTTTTATGGAGCTTCATCTCACTAAGCTTTGCTCCGCATCCTTTCGTTATGCAAGTTCGGAAACGACTAATCCTACGAGTTTAAAGGGTTAGACCTACAGGTTTAAAGGGAGGACCTAAAAATTTAAAAAATAAATAGCCGCCCCTTGCTTGCACTCCAAAAGGTTTGCATGCCCCCAGGTATAAAATAGAGTTTCAAGGTTACCTCTACTTCTCCTCCACAAAAACAATTGTTTTACCGAGAGAGGCCTACCTCTTTCAGCTTACCCAAAGATTGTTCTGTTAATCTTTCAAATGAAACACTTCTTCGGCGATGTCTACCGAAATATACAACGGTGAGCGACGATGCCCGCCAACTCACATAACTTTGACAAAAGAATCTTATTCTAGAATAACCCCTCTTCCTAGACGGATGGGGTACAGACTAGTCATATTCTCCCGCGGAAACCTACCCTATACCCAAGGTTTTCCTGTCGAAGCAGACCAGGACGCATGCCCCCTGGGTTCCAGTCATATCCTCCTGGATTAATCGCGCTCATCAGGAGGATGGACCGTGGGTTGAGACACTTCTTGCGTGAAGAGACCATTTAGGGATGGTACATGACTATTTGCGATGCGTGATCTGGGAAATGAAAGTTGGTCCATGAGCTTGACCACTCTTCCTTCATGCGGAAAACACATTACTCTAAAGAGTGAGGAGACGATGGCTCCCATGCAATATATATAGTCTCGTCCAAGGAGTAGGTTATAATCCAAGGGTCCTTGAACGACCATCACGTTCATTTGAACGGTCTTCCCTTTCAATGTTATGGGCACATTGGGGAGGATCCCTAAAGGTCGACTGGTTCCTTTATCAAAGCCTGATAGATTTCTCATTTCAGGCAAAAGCGCTGGTGAACCAAGCGCTTTCCAAGCAATAGAGGAAAGGATACTCACAGATGCCCCCTCATCAATGATAGTGCCAGCCATTACCATTCTGTATATTTGAATGATAATTCTGAATGGTATGCTTGCTGGCAAATGGGGTCTGCCTAGTTGGTTCCATTCGAAGGACACAACCAGGTTGCTTGGTGGTGGGACCAAATAGACGGCCGGGTATGACTCTGATGAAGTTCCTTCCTGCGATAAAGGAATGGGCAAATTGCCCCCTTGTTCGTCGGAGTCTGTGTTGATGAAGAGAATTTGGACGGTGTCGTCTTTATTCTCCTCTGTGATGGTATCATTCAAAGATAGAGCCTCTGAAGGCAAAACCAGGTCAACTTCTGTTTCAAACTTTTGACTTTCGTCAGGTATGGAATCAGACAGTTCATCTTCAATGATAGGTGCTTCGGCTAACCACCTGAGCGGGCCAGCCGGGTTCTCAACTGGTGAAGGACTTGGCAGGAGTTTTTGATATCCAGGAGGAAGTTGCGCTCGTAAAATCAGGCGATCTTCCAAAACTCTTTTCGCCTCGTCTAAGAAGGGACAACGGTGGATGGCATGATCACCTTCACACAGTTTGCAGGGAAATCTAGCTTTCCCTCTCTGTCCTGTGACTTCACTTTCACTAGTTGACGGTGAGCTGTCAACATGGCTATCAGATGTTGACGCCACCGAATTGTGCAAACGGGGAGACCAGTCCCTTAGTATCCGAGGGATACAGGGACAATCTCTATGGAATTGGTCTCCCTTGCATATGACACATGGCGATTTAGGCCTAGTTAGTGTTGTGTGTGGATTTTTGTCAGACGACATTTGTTTGCCCCCAGTCGCTTTTGGCTCTTTCTTCTTCTTTTCCTTCTTCTCCTTAGGAACTTGGTTTTTTGTTTTACGAGTTCCGTCAAGAGAAGAGGAAGGAGGAGAGGAAGAATTAGATGAAGTAGAAGGCTGGTGGGCAATTCTGGTCTGGTCTAACTGTTGACTCGACTGTTCAGGAATAGTGGTGTTCTGAACGACATTGGTTGAAAAGAGCTAGACCGGCAAGCCAATTGTCAGTCCTGGAAGCGACAATGTGGCCATGTGGGGCGCACCAACATCTCCCCAAGAGGAGAAGGGACTAGGATTTCCACCAAGGGGAATTCCTTGGTTGGTGTGCTCCATTTTCTCAACCTAAAGATCAACGCAGGAATTAAAGGGTGATTGTTCTGTTTAAAATAAATTTTAACGATGCTTTAGACACAACTTGCTTTTTCAATTTTAAGGAGTCGAGAAAAATCTAAAGATGACTCTAGTCTCCTTCGATGTTTTAACGAGCCCGAAGTGACAAATGCTCCGATGGACTTTTTCCGTTATAGAGTCTGAAAAAGGCCAAAAGGAACTGCTCTAGAGTTCTAGGTAGAGGGTTTGCCAAAATTTTCGCAAAACCACAGAATACTTTTTAGGGTACGGGCGGTCGATCTTCCTGAATGCTGTGTTCAGTGCATTGCGATCAGTAGGGCGGTCGACACGGCTTCCTAAGGATAAAGGTTTTATGCCTATAGGGGTCTCCCAATATATACGCGATGGTACGTGGGAGCACAATCCGTACTGGCGCTATCGTCCCTCAGGAGGAATCACCCACCATCAACGAGATCGACAGTCACCAGGCTTTACGACGCCGGAACACGTCTCTAGCCTAGACCTCTATGTTGTGCGTTATGTTGCAAAGCGTTGTTAAGTTCATTCAATTTATTTTAGGTTGATCTTTTTAGAATTTTGCCTTTTGAGGTTCACCACGAGATGTATGATACAAATTCCTAAATGCAGTCTAAATATGATAAGCAAGCTTTTTATCTTTTCAACTTATGAAAATCCTAGCTACTAAGGGAAAAGAAAGACACCATCTTTTCTCAAAGAGCAATCAGCACACTCTAATGCACTTTTCCTAAATCAAACATGCAAACTATCAAGATGCAAATGCACAATGCAGGTGTTTGTTTTCCGCTTTCTTAGTATTGATGCCTACAAAGAAAGCTTTTTGCACAACTTTGAATTTGCTTTTAAATGACAAATACAAACAAGTTTACTTTTTCGAAATCAGAAAGGGTAGAAGAGATTACAACACTTAACGATTTCTGAAATGAACACTTGTTTCGACACTTAAAAGAGACAAACTCAAACCAAAAGCAAAAGTAAATGTATAATCAACTGTAAACAGCCAATGAACTCTCTGAATCAAGGGCTACAGGATGACTATTTCACTCTTGCAAAGGAAGACTGTAAATGACGCCACAAACACATAAAAACACTCACAGTCTTTTTGTACAAAAGGAGGCAGAATTTAAGCAGAGAAAAGGAGTTATCAGACTGGTACCTATGCTGGTTACAGGCTGCAAAAATCAGAGATCAAAACAAGGAAAAACAGAGCAGAGAACCCCAGCTGCACAAGGCCTAACTGGATCAGCGCAACCTCAACACAGGGGTTTTGACATTCAGCGCAGGTAGCCTTCACGGGACCTGCGTTGAAATGCAAAACCTCTTCACAGGGGTCGCGCTGAAGG
This sequence comes from Pinus tabuliformis, assembly GCA_031772625.1. Classification (NCBI taxonomy): domain Eukaryota; kingdom Viridiplantae; phylum Streptophyta; class Pinopsida; order Pinales; family Pinaceae; genus Pinus; species Pinus tabuliformis. The sequence goes on along the minus strand of CM062807.1, from coordinate 223,152,848 downwards.
AGAAACGAGAGTTTCTCACTGGGTTCTGGGTCACATATTGCTGATTAATCTATAGTTTCAGGCCAAATAAAAGCAACAAGCAAGGTACAATCAAAGGGATGCTTTGAGGGGGTACTAAGATCTATCACAAAGGATCATCAAATCATTTGTGAATCCATTGTTCAGATCATAGACAAATCCAGTGATTGGATCAAAGCAGCAACTGTCTACTTTGCATCTGAGAATAGCAGATGCAGTTCGATTGTTGCTGTCGAGTCTATGAAACAAACAATGATGGAAACACAAATAAAATGACTAAACAGATCTCCCCAACGGAGTCGCCAATTTTTTGTGGGGAAAAATGCCTATGCAGGACGATCCTATCCACCTAAGGTGTGACAGTGCCTTAGCAACAAAAAGAGACAGCAATTCTAGTATTCTTCCTTTATGAATTAAGAATGAAGAGAGATAGATGGACTAACCGGTGTCTTCCGTTTGTCTCTCGATCCGGTCTCTCTTCTCTTTGAGGGTTCCCAGCTACTTGCCTTCTCGCTCGCCCAGCTTCAAGAGGTTTCTGCAAGATCACACGAAGAGAACACTACACAAGACATGGATTCATATTCATAACTAGTTCAGGATTAGAAATAAACTAAACATACTAATGCAATCATACATCAAAGATACATCAGTATATAGGAGAAACCAAGATAGCTTTATTGATGAATAACAAGGTTCAGGAAGAGATACAACCCAGAGGGCTCCAATCTAGCATCTCCTTCCCAGCAAATGGAATTCCTATCTTCACCCCCTTCAAAGCATTAAGCACCCAATGATTCCAATCTCAAACCGACAACAATTCTTTGCAATAACAAAATTCCCGCCTCTAGATCTCATGGAGGAGAGATCCATATATAGATGTTTGGAGAGAGGATGAGTCAGCTTGAGATCTGACTAGTGTCCTCTCCCTCTGTCAGTTCTTGATTCCACTTGGAGGTTCTTGCTTCCACTTGGAGATTGGGAACCTCTTACTCATCACCAGTCGAATTCACTGAGGCAAGTGTCATAGAGGAAGATTCTGGAAGCTTCCTGGGTCTTGACACCTCTTGGAATGAACTTGCCATTTGGTAATTCTCGCTCAACGCACCCTGGTAGTGCTTCTACCTGCGTTGCAGTGTAGGTAGCCAGTGTTGGCTTTGACATTCAGCGCAGACAGCTAGTGGAGCCATTGAATTGATCCTGAATTGACTTGTTTTTGAGCAGTTTCTGGTGGAGAACTTTTGTGAATTGCTGTGGTTTGTTAGCCTTGTTCCTCTAGGGGTAGGAACAACATGTTTAGGGACTTTGGATCCCTTATATTATGGACATTTCATGCTCAATGATGTAAGGCACAAAAATGTCTATAACATGCAGTAATGATTATTTTGTATTTATGGATCCAGTATGAAAATGTATGAAACGTGGTCCCTGGATGAGCGTAGGCCGGTGCCTATGTACTGGTAAACATATTGGCCAGTAAAAGAGCCAGGGGGTTGTAGCTCCCTTCCAGGAGCAGCTGGAAAACGAGTGAAGGTTGGAGCCTTCAGTAGGCCGGTGCCTACGTACTAGTAAATGGATCGGCTAGTACAAGAGCTAACAAGGTTGTAGCCTTCTGCAGGTAGAAGCTTGCGTACTGGTATAAGACTGCACCAGTAATATTTTAAAAATAAGTTTCTTATTAAAGGAAGAAAGAGACAAATTGTAGCAGGTGGTTATTGGGTTTCCACCTTATATCATGGTGTTCATGTGTGACGATCTGTTCTGTTTTACTGCACCTGTTTACTGTTAGTATGGTTAATAATGTTCTGATGCATTTACTGAAGATAAGCTAACTAAATCATAAGATTACTGTATGTAGGCTAGTTGAATTTAACACAGCCGCGTATATACGCAGATATACTAAACTGAAGCCGTGTATATGAATCTGAGTATGAAAATGAAAAAGTATCTGATTTGATAATACTGATTCACCCCCCCTCTCAGTATTATTTCCAACAAATTGATATTCAGGAAAACATTGAAGAAAATCTAAAACTGCATTTCTGTAGGCTCTTAATCTACGGTGCTTGGCTGAATACTCACCTCTAGTCTTGTTAATGATGAGTTATGAATCTCCGGGCACATAAATTTTATTTTAACCTAACCTCTTTAAAAGTTTCATTCCTAAGATTAATGCTTCATATTTAGATATATTGTTTATACATTCAAAGTTTAGTTTGTAAGAGTGTCCTTTAGCTATCCTTTTTTATGAGTTTGGAATCCAGAAACTTGCCCCTGCTACTTCCTTTCTTACAACCACATAAAATTCCATGTTCCATAGGGCTTCACTCTCTTCCTCTAGTTTCTCAGGTTCAAATTTCATTTCATCTTACATGCTTAGCTCAACTTATAAATGTGAAACTTCCTCCTCTACAAATTCATCATTGTATAAAATAAAGGAGTCTAAATCTGAATGCACAGAGTACAGGGGATAATTGTTTGGTTTTTCTTGGCTACTAACCATGTATTTCATGAGATTCTCCCTGTATAATCTTCTCTGTTGACCAAAAACATGAATGGTAGCATAGGTCATATCCATTTGCAAAGTACCTTGTAACTTTTCTCCCCAAGACCTTGATAGTAACATTCCATACTTAGGGGGTATGTCTGCTACTACAATGTCCATGACTAGACTTTTGGCTGGGATTTGGGCTAAAGTGACACACAGGTCTTTGATGAGACCTAAGCATCTGACCTTGCTGGAATCAAAGGAATACAAATCTTTGTAAGGCCTTGTGATATCTAAACCTAGTTTTTCCATGATGGCTCTGGGCATCAGATTGTGAGAAGCACCATCATGGAAAATTTTAGGGGCTAATGTTCGCCGAGTGGGCTAATTTTCCATGATTTTTTCACAAAAAATATTCGCCAATTTCCAAATTCTATAAAAGATGATTCACCCAAATTTTAGAATATAAAATTATTTTACCTTAAAGATCGCCAACATTATATATAGACTATATATAAAATCATAATAAATTTGAATAATTTTACAAATATATCAATAAACATTTTATAGTTTGCATATTATGGATTAGTGAGATTCGCCAATGTTTTTAAACTTCAAGAAAATTCTCCATCCTTAAAATTTTCCTTGAGCACCATATTCAAGCATCACATTATGAAAAATCTTGTCATGAATATTTAAATTAATGTAGAAAGGAAGCATAATTCCATCCTGAGGTGTTCCTTCCACTTCAGGTCTAAATAACAACTCAAGTTGCTCATTAGTTAGGTTTACTTTGAGTGCTACTTCCCCTATTTTCAAGGCTTTCATAAATTGGGACCTATATGCATTTTTATTGACTAATTCTGTAAAGGAATTGAAATTTTAAATTTAGCCAACTCAGTCTCAATTCTAAAAGATGTTTGAGGTTTGTCTATCTATTCGGTATTCTGATCCTATCTTTTAGAAGCCTTTTTGTGAGAGTCATCCATTGTTTGGCAAGTGGAAGGGGCCTCATTGTGAGTTTTTCTGGGAGGATTTCCAAAATTATTTTTACTTCATAGATTATATTTCTTATTTTCTTCCATTATAGTGTTTTGATATCCTTGTTTATGTGGTTTATTGTTGTTATAGAAAGAACAAATCTTGCTCTTCTTTGGTCAAGAAAATATATTCTATCTCACTTTCTCCAAATAAGTTTATCTAGTTTTCTTCCAAATCTTGTATCAACTCAACTTCTTCATCAACATAATTTTCTTGGAAGGGAGGCCTGATCTGTTGCTGATCATTTGGGCCTCTTTGTTCTCTTTGTTTCATTAAGGGTGGATTAATCCTAAGGTTTTGATTTCTATTTCGAGGGCCACCTTGATTATCCCTTGGAGGAGCTCTATCAATTAAACTTATTCTCTCTACCATTCTTTCCATAAACATAACTAAGGTATCCAAATTAGCATTGGATGAGGAAGAAGAAAGTACCTATTTAACAGATACTTTCCTTTAAGATTTTATCCTAGCTCTTTTGGCTAACAGATTAGCTTCTACACTAACTACATTTCTCTGCATCTCCTCAAGGGTAGCAAGATTTCTTTCTCTAAGTTGGTATGATTTGATCAGGCCTAGACATAGTGGGGGTTGTATGGAAGTGGGGATAGAGTTGTAAATTATGTTGAATCTAGCACAATAATCATGTACTGATTAAGTAGGGGCTCTATTGATACTTTCATACTTAGGTAAAATTTGAAGAGGGTTTATCTTCGCTTCCCATATTGCAAGGAAATATTGATGAAATTGTGTTAGATCGGGGATAAAGGAAACTTGTAATAATCTAAACCATTTTTTAACTTCCCCTATTAAAATTTGGGCAAACAATCTCATCTTTACATCTGCCTCATTAATTTCCTTTAAATCTAGATAGTCATTCATCTTATCTACATGTTGTTGAGCAGTAATTAGTCCTGTGTTATCTAATTGGGGTGTCATACTCTCGTAGTCTTATGGCATGGAATTAAGTTGTCCAAGCAAAACTAGGGGGGAATACCTACCTGCCATGATGGGTGTGTGAGAAGAGGAGGTAACTACAATGGAGGTGGATGAGGAAGGTATCAAAGGAGGTAAGATTACACTTTGTTGTGTTGATGTAGAGGTGATATGGCTAGAATATGAAATGGGTGTAATGGAAGTAGGGAGAATTATTAAAGGAGGTGTAGTGGAAATAGGAGGAATCTTTGGAGGAATAGTAGAAAAAGGAGGAATCTCTCAAGGAATGGTAAAAATAGGAGGAACCTTTGGAAGGGTAGTATAAATAGGGGGAATTTCTAGTGTGATAGAAATACTAGGTGGAATTAATGGTGGGATTGGGAATGAAGTAGTAGAAAAGGAATGTGAGGATTTAGTTGATTCAAGAGATTTATGTACAACTTGATCTAGTTCAGATACCAACACTTCAAGTTTGTTAAATTATTTGATGACATCATCATCAAAGTCTCATTTCATAGTTTTACGCTTGGAAATGTATGTTTTTAAGATGGTTTCATAAAAAACAGCTTCAACTACAAAAATGTTAGATTTATTTCAGAAGAGACTATGATCCAAAGCTAAATCAAATTCTATATGCTCTTCTATTTGAAAGCTTTCACGCAGAGAATCAACCATAGGGAGAGGATTATTACTTGCTTGGCTCTTGACTAAAATTTTCTTTCTAAGATTTTTTTCAGGATTAACTACAATTTTGTTGGGTTTGGATCTAGATTAGCTCTAGTATATATCTTATTAGGATCCTAATATACTCTAGTATATTTAAAAATAAAAAATGTACAAATTTTAAGTGGAAAATAGCCTTCAATAAAATTTATTTCTCGACCACAAACCTAAATCTAAAATAAAAAATATGACTAGGGAAAATTGAATTCAAATCAGATTTGTTCGAAGTCCCTAATGTGGTTGCCTGGATGTTATCACTTCGTAATTTCCCAAGGCTACGAGAGAAACCCAGAGGCAACCACAAAACCACTTGTAAGCTTAGAATCTAACACTTCTAAACTCATAGAGGGATCTTGTTGGGTCCCTATAATACTAGTGATTACCCCATTACTATTGTAGTTATACCCCTTATTTATATTGTTGTGCCCCTATTACCCCCATATTATTATTTCTGTGCCCCATAGAATCCCTCTATTGTTATTTTTGTGGCTTTATATTATTATTGTTAGGTCGGCTGGATTATATTATGACTCCTTAGACTCCTATATATAGAAAGGAGGTTTTGTCATTTGTATCATCCAAGAATTGTTCATTTATGTAATGTAAAGGAGGTTGCCCCCTCAAAGAGGCTGAATTCTAAGGCGTTGATCTATCTTTTCTATCTTTTCTTGAGCTGGTTTCATAACATTTGGTATCGGAGCTTTGGATTCTAGGGTTTCGCTGCTCCAAACAGGTCATCGTGGCATTTTCGCCATAAATTGTTTTCTGTGACGTTTCAGAAGTCGCAAAAAAAACCCATTTGAGAAGAATTGGCGCTGAACCTTGGGTCCGAATTTCAGAGCTGTTTGCGCGATATTTTTAGAGATATGATCTGAGGAAGTTGGTATTTTTGCATAAACCTGAATTACATTCAAAACAGGTGACCTGGGGAAAATCATCATAACTTTCTCTCTGAGGATCGGATTGAAATTTTGTAAAAAGGTACAGAAAGAGGACGGAGTTTAGTTTCTTGTGGGTATTTTTTAGATCCAGAGGTCGAAACAGTGACTCACGGCACGTCGTACAAGTTAGCTCTACGGAACTAGTCTATAATCAAGTCACTGTGGGAGATTTCACATAAATCTTCCTTGGAGAATCCAATTTGGGTCAGACTTGTGGCATTGGAAAGAGGACACAGAGAGCTACTACAGGTCACAAGTTCAGAACTAGATGACTGGAAAGTACAGAGATACATCAGAGGCAATATCGAGCTCCTACAAAGTGAAAAAAGGTGTGTAGATTTTTTTAAATTTTTGCTTAAGCTTGGTTTGAAAATTTATTTTGAAGGAATTCAAAGGGCATAGTAGAGCATTATTATCGGTAACTGATGCCCCGAGGAAAGAAAATGCAAACACCTATTAAGGAACCTGAAAGCTCTAGCATGACTCATGAAGAAGAGGAAGAAATGCTACATGATATATCAAAATTACAAGAACAAGTGCAACAAATGTCACGCTCACAAAAGTTAACAGATGCTAAGATAAATGGCGTGGAAGATAAGATGAATGGCATGGAAGCTAAGATGGACAATTTGAAGATAGATTTGAACACAAATTTGAAGACAGGCATGGCAGATTTGATGACAGATTTGACTAATTTTCTACAAGAAATACTTACTAATGGTGAAAAGGTAGTAAAGGAAACTCATCATGAGAACAAAAGAAATGTTAATCATGATTCCATAGATGCTAATGTTGGATCGAAGAATCACCACATTCCAAAAATCGATATGAGGAATTTTGATGGCAAGGATCCCGCCACATGGATATTACAGATGGAGCAATTCTTCGATCTCAATAATGTGCAAAACACACAAAAGGTACGTATGGCAACTTTATATTTGGAACCAAATCAGTTTGTATGGTATCAATGGCTTTGTTCTCATAAACAATTTATCACTTGGGCAATTTTTATGGAAGAATTGATAGCACATTATGAGGATACAAAAAGCAACACTTTTTTTAGCCAATTGATAAGTCTCAAACAAAAGGGTTCAATAATGGAGCACATTGAGGAGTTCCAAAAATTGAACATAAGGGTAAAAGATATTCCAGAGGAGCATAGGATTGATGTGTTCATAGGGTCTTTAAAGGATAATATCCAACATGATGTGCGCCTTTGGGAACCTGATTCATTAGAGAAGGCATTTAGGTTAGCAAGAAAAATGGAAAGCAAAATTATGGCAACTAGGAAGCATACCATTCACAACTATAAAGACAGAAGTGTTGTTGCCCATAGTCTTCCACAACCTACAAGGTTGACACCACAACAATTGGAAGAAAAAGAGCAAAAGGGCTTTGTTACAATTGTGATAGCAAATACACAAAAGGTCATAAGTGTGCTGAGAAGAAATTATTCTACATAGATTGTGAAGAGGAAAAAGAAAAGGAGCAAGAAAGGTCGAAAGAAGAGAATATATTCCAGGAACAAAGCCTAGATGAAGAACAAATAAATCCGACCATATCTTGTAATGCATTGGCAGGAATTACCAATCCTCAAACCATCAAGATAGAAGGACAAATCAAGAAGAAAAAGGTAATAGTGTTGATTGATTCAGGAAGCACCCACAATTTTATTCATTGTAGGGTAGCAAAAGAATTGAATTGCTTCCTATATCCAGCACCAGAGTGTCAAGTGATGATTGCAAATGGAGGAACAATAAATTGTTTGGAAAGTGCCATAATATCAAGCTATCCATGGGAGAATATGTATTGACTAGCCCAATGCTTTCCATTCCAATGGGAGGTGCTGATGTTGTACTAGGAGTCCAATGGCTACAATCCTTGGGTACAATAGCTTTTAATTTTCAAGAACTTTTCATGAAATTTTCTGTGGAAGGAAAGGAAGTTGAATTAAGGGGTATTGCAGGGAAACCAGGAAAGATAATCAGCTCTAATGGCATGACAAAGCTTCTAAAAAAGGAGCAAAGAGGTGTAATTGCACAATTATGTTCGCTAGATGTTTCCACATTGGAATCATCTATTTCTCCAGATCTCCAAAAAGTCCTTGACAATCATTCCAAGGTATTTGAGACTCCCAAAGGTCTCCCACCTATGCGTGATCATGATCATGCTATTCATCTGATTCCAGGAAGTGTTCCTCCAAACATCAGGCCGTACAGATATCCATATGTCCAAAAAAGTGAAATTGAACGTATGGTTGCAGAAATGCTAGAGGCTGGTATAATTCAACCGAGTCAAAGTTCTTTCTCAGCTCCAGTAGTATTGGTGCACAAGAAGGATGGATCATGGCGCATGTGTCCAGATTATAGGGAGCTCAACAAGCTCACTATTAAAGATAAGTTCCCCATTCCTGTCATTGATGAATTACTGGATGAATTGCATGGATCAATTTACTTCACCAAGTTGGATCTTCGTTCGGGATATCATCAAATCAGAATGAAGATTGAAGACATTCCGAAAACAACATTTAGAACTCATGAGGGTCATTATGAATTTTTGGTCATGCCTTTTGGCCTTACCAATGCACCTTCAACATTTCAAGGTTTGATGAATTCAATTTTCAAACCATTCCTTAGAAAATTTGTGTTAGTATTTTTTGATGATATACTAATCTACAACAAGTCTTGGAAGGATCATGTTGAACATGTTGACAAGGTGCTACAACTATTGGAGGAGAAACAATTATATGCAAAAAGATCCAAATGTTTCTTTGGAGTCCAGGAGGTGGAATATTTGGGTCATATTGTATCTCATGAAGGAGTTAAGGTAGACCCTAGAAAAATTAAAGCCATTAAGGAATGGAAAATCCCCACATCCATAAAGCATCTGCGAGGATTTCTTGGGTTGACAGGGTATTATCGCAAGTTCGTTAAGAATTATGGGAGAATAGCAGCACCTCTAACAACATTATTGAAGAAAGATTCATTTTCATGGACTCCGGAAGCAACAAAGGCCTTTAAACATCTTAAAGAGGCAATGTGCCAAGCACCGGTCTTAGCTACACCAGACTTCACAAAAACCTTTATTGTGGAATGTGATGCTTCAGAAATGGAATTGGTGCTGTTCTAATGCAAGATGAAAGACCCATTGCTTTTGAAAGTCGTCCAATCAAGGGAAAGTTTTTAAGCAAAGCTATTTATGAGAAGGAAATGTTGGCAATACTCCATGCACTTAAGAAATGGCAACCCTACCTAATGGGAAGACACTTCAAGGTAAAAACGGATCATGATAGCCTTAAATACTTTTTAGAACAAAGATTATCCTCTGAAGAGCAACAAAAGTGGGTCACAAAGATGTTGGGTTATGACTTTGAAATCATCTACAAAAAAGGGAAGCAAAATGTGGTGGCAGATGCACTCTCAAGAAAGGATGAGGATATGGAAGCATTGTTGTGTGCCATTTCTATTATCCAACCAGATTGGATAAACGAAGCAAAGGAGGAATGGAAGAATGACGAAGAAGTGTGGGCACTTATTCGAAAGCTACAACAAGATTCCAGTACTTCTGATACATTTAGCTGGCAAAATGATTCGTTATGGTACAAAGATCGCTTATACCTCTGTAAGAATTCCCAGCTAAAACAAAAGATTCTTATGGAATTGCACACTTCTCCCTTAGGAGGGCACTTAGGATTTTTAAAAACTTACCACAGGGTTAAGAAGGAATTTTTTTGGGATGGCCTTAAATCAGATATTCAAAAGTTTGTGGCGGAATGTTTGGTTTGCCAACAAAATAAAGTTGAAACAATTAAGACACCGGGTCTATTACAACCTTTATCCATTCCAAGCCAACATTGGGAGGAGGTTTCAATGGATTTTATCACAGGTTTACCCAAGTCTGAGGGAAAGAGTGTCATCATGGTGGTAGTTGACAGACTTACCAAGTATGCACACTTTTGTGCATTATCACATCCATTTAAAGCCAGTACAGTTTCTACTGCATTTATGGAAACAGTTCAAAAGCTACATGGAAACCCAAAGATTATTGTAAGTGACAGAGATCCCATTTTCACTGGAAATTTTTGGACATAATTATTTTCTTGTCTGGGTACTCAGTTAGCTCATAGCTCATCTTATCATCCTCAATCTGATGGGAAAACTGAGATAGTAAACAAATGTTTGGAAGGATATCTTCATTGCTTTGTATCTGATAAACAGACACAATGGGTCAAATGGTTGCCTCTCGCTGAATGGTGGTATAACACTTCCTTCCATACAACAAAAAATATGACCCCATTTATGGCACTTTATGGGTACCAAACACCATCAATCACATCATATTTAAGAGAAAATTCTAAGGTTCAAGCAGTGGAACATCACATCGAACATCAACAACAAGTCCTCCAACTCTTAAAGGATAACCTCGTGTTGGCACAAAATAGAATGAAACAACAGGCAGATCAACATCGCAGTGAAAGAAGTTTTGATGTAGGTGACTGGGTATTCCTACGGCTACAACCATATAAGCAAATGTCCCTAAAGCAAGCTAAGAAGGATAATAAATTATCACCAAAGTATTATGGTCCGTACAAGGTGTTGGAAAAGATTGGCACTATGGCATACAAATTGGAGCTTCCTGCAGCTTCTCGATTGCACCCAGTTTTCCATGTTTCATGTTTAAAGAAGGTTATAGGCGACAAGCTCCCAGTTCAAACAATATTGCCAGAACTTGACGAGGAAGGAAAAATTATATTGGAACCGGAAACAGTCACAAAAACAAGAACTCAACAGCTACGAAATCGATCAATTTCAGAGTATCTTATCAAGTGGAAGAACTTATCCGCTGAAGATTCCACATGGGAGGATGAGAATTTTATGCAGAAGTATCCAGAACTACTCAAGCGTTGAGGACAACACTTTTTTGAAGGAGAGGGGCATGTTGGGTCCCTATAATACTAGTGATTACCCCATTACTATTGTAGTTATACCCCTTATTTATATTGTTGTGCCCCTATTACCCCCATATTATTATTTTTGTGCCCCATAGAATCCCTCTATTGTTATTTTTGTGGCTTTATATTATTATTGTTAGGCCGGCTGGATTATATTATGACTCCTTAGACTCCTATATATAGAAAGGAGGTTTTGTCATTTGTATCATCCAAGAATTGTTCATTTATGTAATGTAAAGGAGGTTGCCCCCTCGAAGAGGCTGAATTCTAAGGCGTTGATCTATCTTTTCTATCTTTTCTTGAGCTGGTTTCATAATAGATCTCTCTATTAGTTTTAGATTTGTTGTTGTGGGATTTTAGACTAGTTATTAGCTTCAAAGTTTGGTGTTTTTAAATGTTTGGTTGAAACTGCAAGGAAATTCCATTAGGAAATGTAGTCAAATTCTTAGGGTGATCAGATACAAAAATATCATAACATATTGAAACATTCCAAGGTACGCAGACTATTGGTTCTTTGAAGCTTTGTGAAGTGAAAGGGAGAAAGGATTCAGATTCAATTAAACAAAGAGCACTTTAACATGAATTCCATATTTAATCTGAGGTTGAAAATATATATATTTCTTATAAGCGAGGACAGAGTGTAATTGAACAAGTTAAGCCATCCGTCTTCTTTTAAACAATATAGATAAGAAGGACATTTGAAAAATAGAGGTATAACAAGTTTACAAGAGAAAATACATCACTAATTAGCCTAACACACTAATCCTGGAAAAATCTTTTGTATTAATGTAATGATCACTTTTAGCTCAGTCAACAAATTTACATCAAAATGTGCTTTCTTGGTATAGGTCCCAACCCTTTTTTAAGTCTAATTGAAACATAATTATAGACTTATATTGAGCTAACTTGAGATTCCAAAAAGGAACTGATTACAAAATGATCTCTAACAATTTCTGGAAAAATATGAATAATAAACTAAAGATAACATCAATCACTAGAAATCTGCATGCAATATAGAACAAATCTCCAGCCTTCATATCTGGAAATTAATCAACTTATGTTGATCCTCTACCTTCGAATCTAGAGAGTCTGAAGTTTTCTTCAAAAACCTGTTAGCTACACTTTCGAACTAATTAATTATGCCACTTGTATCAACTAGCTATCCTTTGAGATCTATTTTTGTCGTCTTTTTCCTTTCGTCATCTTTTGAATACTTCATTACTCTCACAAAATATTTTGGAAATATATATATATATTTTTTCCCCTAGGAAAAAATCGTAATTTTATTCATGTTGATAAAATTACATTTTGTAGATGCTTGAAGCATATGCAAATGGCTGTTCCTGTAATAACAGGCAGCATAACAGAAATAAGAGCTCAAAAAATAGTATAAGACTATTCCCATAGTGACCAGAATACAACAAAATTTAAAATATTGTGTCTATAGGCCTATATTTTCCTTCCTTTTTTCTTCTCCACCTTTCGCCAGCCTCCAGTATTGGCAGTGGGGAAAATTATGGCAAGTTGGTTTTCCTCTGTGTGCCCAGGTTGTTCTTTGTCCGAGTCCGATCCTTCGGTACTATGTGCTCGTTTGGCACCGCTTATTTCCAGCTGCGGTTCTTGCTTCGGTATCATGCTGTTTAGTTCTAGATTGGGTTCTACAGTGTTCTCTTCCTGCATTTGTTCCTATCTCCTGTATATGTCTGTGGGTTCCGTGTTTAGTGCCTCTTCCTCTAATGGTTCAGTGTGCTGCCAACCTTTTCACTTTTTCTGTTGTTTCTTATTCCCCTTAGGCTCCTTACAAGTCAGTGGACATGCATATTGAATGTGCCCTGTCTGCAAGCAGTTGCGGCATCTGAAAGCCGTGTTCTCGTAATCTAGTTGTTGTGTACACAGTGAATTATTAAAATTCAGTGTGATGTGATCTGGGAGTCCTTGACTTAGGTCCACTTCTACACATATTCTGGCATATGTGAAAATTCCCCGGTTGGCTCTGTCCTCATCTATTTTGAGATGTTTTCCTAAGGCGTTTCCAATGGATGTTAAAGCTTTTCGATGCCAGAAATGCAGTGGTAGGTTGTGTAGCCTTACCCAAACTGGCATTGTCGATAATACCATGGTATTGGCGTCGAAATCCGGGAACCAGGGTGTGAGGAAGAGTCCAGCATTGCCCCAGAACCAAGGCCCCTGATTGATGGTATTGTCTCGTTCCAGCTCTGTGCTAAATCTGACTATGAAGAATCCCTTAGGGCATAGATATATTTCGCAGTTGGTTGTCCATGATGTGTAAACTCATTGGTGTAGTGCATCAGCTTTGGGCCAGTAACCATTAAATCTGCATATAACAGCATTTTGAGTTAGATCTGAGTATAGATCTGTTACCTCCGGCATTGATACAGTAAGCATAGGTGCTTCTGACTTCTGTTCCACGATGTAGGGTCCTGGAAGTTCTGGTGCGGATGCTGATCTGTGTTGCATTGGTTCTTTCCCCTTAACTGCATCGCGGAAAGAGCCTGTGTTGTTTGAGCTGGTTCCCTTGCATCCGCCTCGGAGTCTTAGGTTGAGGGTGATGGTTGAATCTTTGACGACTCCGTAATGCTAGAGAGTGTGTTGGTCCTGCATGCAAATCCCTGAGAATAAGAGGCTTTGGTATGCTGTCGGAATTCCCAGTTTGATCTGGATCTACTTTTTTAGCTCCTGGACTTCTATCCCCTCGTTGATTTGTACACAAGAGTGTTTGCCTTCTACAGATCTGATAAATATTTGTTTCAGATATGATGGATCAGCCTTAATCAAGCCCTGATGCCCATGATTGTTCTCCAGATCTGGCGATTTTCCACCTCCTATCATCCATTTTTTAGATTCAATGGGCTTAGGTTCTGAGCGCGCCTTATTTGATTCAGGATCGGAGGTTCGAGTCACCCCAGGGCGCTCTGATTTCATATCTGAGCCGCTCCTATTTCTTTCAACTAGAAATGGGCTCGTATTCTTTATGGCTCCAGCATGCGCATCCATCTCCGGCCATTCCGTTTCATTCTTACCCTTAATCTCAATTGAAGGCTGCAGATCCAGGTATGGTTGCGTTGCCGGTTGCAGATCTGGGCGCTTACTGTGTAGTTCTTCCTGATCGTAACCTGTTACAGAAAGGGCAAGAGGTATTTCATGAGGGTAACCCTTAATCAGATAGTGAAATAACGACCTTGACCTGCGAGCGGTTCGTTCATCATCCGAGCTGTAGTACCAGAACCTTGTCTGCGCGTTCTGTTGGGATGGTCCAGCGTGCGATCGCCATGGTTTCTCTGTCATCTCTGCCTCTTCGCAGCGCATCGTGACGGCGGCACCGTAAACCCTTTCCATCTCTCACTTCAGCAAAGTTTAATTCTTTCTATCAGGATATATATATATATATATATATATATATATATATATATATATATATATGTATGTATTGAATATTAAACGTGTAAATTAATTTCATAATTAAAATTTGAACATATTTATTTGAAGGATTTAATAAACCATCTTGTAAATCCATGTGTTGTTTTTAAATCCATGCCTTTATTTTCTAAATCCATGTTTTGTTTTCCACTCCCATGGATTTTACAAACCATGTCCTATTCTTCTTTGGTTGGTAAAGTAATTTTTATTTTCCCCTTTTACTTTCACGTGTAACCTCATTTCACACCTGTAAATCTCTTTTTTACTTTCACGTGTAATTTTATTTCACTTGTACCTGTAAATTCATTTTACACTTGTAAGTCTCGTTTTAACTTGGCTTCCTATCTGTAAAACTCATTAACCTCAGTCTCACTTTTTCTTAGCCTCCTACCATAAAGATCATTTCATAAATGTATGAATATTTCATTTATATCCGTAAAAAGTATTTGATAAATGTATGAAATATTTCCTTTATATCCGAAAAATTATTTCATAAATGTATGAAATATTTCCTTTATATTCGTAAAAAGTATTTCATAAATGTATGAAATATTTCCTTCATACCTTTCTCACCATACATCATAAGAATCAAATCAATACAATTACTAGTTTTGAGATGAGGGGTAGGTAGTAAATGGTTTAGCAAGGGGGAGCCGAAATGACAGAGAGAACTAAATATGAAACTTCTTTTTGGACCTGTTATAGACATATTTGGGCACTGTAACCCCAATCACATATATCGATAAACCAAAGGCTCTTAAACCCATAAAAGTGTTGTTTCACACCCTAAAGGATCATGGTCAACTGATTACATAATTTTCCAGATGTTACACTTGAAAAACCACTCAGAACTAGCCAAAACTGGACCATACAGACTGCTCCATGCTTAGGGTGTGATGCATACTAGCTGCTACACTAGCCAGGTGCGATGCATACTGAAAGAGCCTTCTGTGGGGTGTGATGGGCGAGACTAGATAAATGGTAGAGATAGTTTGCTAAGTGGAAGCCCAAAGAATCTTTTAGAAACTTCTCATATGACACTCGCCTCTCTGAATTCGCCCAAGGATGAGTAAGAGATCATTAAATCTCCAAGTGGAACCAAGAACTATTAGTGAAATGACACTAATAAAAAACCCAGAAGTTGACTCACCCCTCTTCAAATATCTATAAATGGATCCCTCATCTAAGAGATCCAAAGGATGGAATTTTGTAATTTGTAAGGAAGTGCTGTTGGTTTCTCTTTGAGAAGAAACATTGTATTGTTGGGTGATCTTTCTTTTCATGAGGTGAAGAGGGCTTTCATGCTAGGACGATGATGTTGGATCAGACAGTTGGGTTGTAATCCTATCTTCTATTTCTACTATCAATAAAGTTCTTTGAGTTTTCCTCCATATAATCGTGTATTTGTGAATCTTGTTATTTGTAAATGCAATTGTATGGTTAAGGTATTTCTGATTTTGCATTGTTTATGATATCATAGATCAAGATGATTTGATAGTGTTTTGTTGCTTTTCCTCTGTAGGTATTCCCTAAAGTGGGACAAGTAGGAGAAGAGTGTCAAGCTCTATCAAGGGAGAGAGGAAACAAGCAAGGAGCCAAGTAGAAGATACAGGTTGGTCGTCTTTGCTTCTCTCTTATCTATTATACATAAGGGAAATCTTGAAGCGCTTTGAATTGTTTGTTTCTAAGATAGCTACCCATCTTAGTGGGACTAGCAGATAAAAAAGACACTAGTTTTCCTCGAAACAAAATGGAGACTCCACTGGGGAGCGAATAGTTTGCTTGTTTATTATTTTTGTTTGCTTTATAAACTACAGATGGAGCTTGAAGTTAAGCTAGCTAGCCTTTGAACTACCAGGCTTGCTATGAACTGAACATCTGACCTGAAAACATCCTAAGTGACCTTGTGGTAGCTCATTAACCTCATAATATCATATCCCTATACTTTGTTTTTACTGTCTATCATAGCTCAGCCTAAATCACTGAAATTAGTTGCAAATTTTGAGCAAAAACCAAGCTTAGTTTCATTCCCTGGTCCATCGCACAATCTGTAACTGGAAACTTGGATGCATCACACCTCCCGTGTGTTACAGGTGAGATGCATCCCTATTTCCCTTAAGGACAGGTTCGATGACTAAATGATATTGTTTCTCTCTCTGGGATTTGGTTTTTTCTTCCTTGTTTTCAGTTCTATTCAGTAGTTTTACTGCTTATGATCAGTATATCATTGATGAAGCCATATTCCTTTACATTATTCAGCCTCCATTGATCAGGATTTGTGAATGTTTTTTATGTATTTTTCATCATTTACGGTCCTCTTTTGTCAAAAGCATCTTAATCGAACTGTCGTTTTTTATGAAAAGAAGTGTCGTGACTATCATTTTGAGTTGAAAAGAAGAGTGTTGTAAGGTCTTCCTCTTCTAGATAGTTGATTGTACTTTTTCCATTGTATTTGATTTGAATTATCAATATTTTAAGTGTCGAAAGTAGTTTTTCGTTCGAAATTGAAAGTGTCATCTTAATCTTCCTTTTGTTTTGAAGAGAAATCGTTCAAGTGTCGCTTTGAAGAAAATAGTTGAGATCTATACTTAGTTTTCCTTTTTGGCTTTCTCACATTAAGGAAATGGAAAAAAAAATACATGCATGTGTATTTTCATTTAAACTTCATGCGGAAAATGATTTAGGAATAGTGACTTTAGTGTGTGCTCTCTGCTCTCTGTTGAAAGAATCGTACTCTTCTTTCCTTAGTAGCTAGGATTTTTATTGCTAAAAGAAAAAAAATGACTGTTTATCATTTTAGATTTCATATTTAGGAATTTTACATCTACATCATGATGTGAAACTTGAAAGACGGACTTCTAAGAAAAGATCAACTCTAAAATAAACCTATTTAGGAATTTTACATCTACATCATGCAGTGAAACTTGAAAGACGGACTTCTAAAAAAAGATCAACTCTAAAATAAACCTCAATGAACATAAAAATGTTTTGGAACCTAACGCAACACATCTAGAGGTATAGGCTAGAGACGTATTCCTGCGTTTTAAAACCTAGTAACTATCGTTTTCTTCGAAGGTTGGGTGATTCCTCCTCTTTGATACGACAAGTGCCAAGATGGACATGTGTTCCCTGTACCATCGAGTATATATTGGGAGACCACAATAGGCTAATATCCTTTATCCTTAGGAAGTTGTGTCTGCCGCCCTATCTATCGCAATGCACTGAACACAACATTCGGGAATATTGACTACCATATGTAAAATCCTTTGTAATTTCTCTTTAATTTACCACCAAGGTGTATATTGTAGTTTTACTATTGGTTTGGTAATCCCTCTATCTAGATTTCTAGAATAGTCACTTTCATTCCTTTTCGACTCGTTAAAAGAAAAGGTCTATATGAGCACTTGTCACTTCAGGCTCTTTAAAAATCGAAGATGGCTAGAGTCATATTTAGCTTTTTCTTGACTCTTAAAAATTGAAAAAGCAAAGTTGTGTCAAAGCGTCATAAAATTTCTTTATTTCAGAATAACATCCCTATTCCTTTATTGATCTTAGGTTGAGGTAATGGAGCCCACCAATTAGGGATTTCCCCTTGGGGGAAATCCTAGTCCTTTCTCTTCTTGGGGAGATATTGGTGCTCCATATATGGCTACATTGTCCCTTCCAGGAATCACAATTCACTTGCTGGTATGGCTATTCTCAACCTCTATCGTTCAAAACACCGTAATTCCTCAGCAATCAAATCAGAAACCAGATGACACTGGAGTTGTTCGCTCACCTTCTACTTCATTTGTTTCTCCATCTCCTTCTTCCTCTTCACTTGGTGAAACTAGTGATACTAAAAACCAAGTAACTGAGAAGAAGAAGAAGAAGAAGAAGTCAGTCAAGCAAGGGGACAACCATGCATCATCCAGCAAAAATCCGCACACCGAACCTTCCAAACCCAAATATCCATGCATAATTTGCAAAGGAAACCACTTTCATCGAGATTTTCCTTGCATTCCGCAGATCTTGACAAACAGGTCTCCTCGCTTGCAACATTCGTTGTCATCAACCTCTGTCGATCATGTTGAGAACAAACCATTGACTAGTGAAAATGAAGTCAATGGACAAAAAGGAAAGTTAAGATTTCCTTGTAGGTTGTGTGAAGGAGATCATGCCCTTCACCGTTGTCCTTTTCTGGATGAAGCCAAAGGTGTCTTGGCTAACCGTCTTGCTTCACTGCAGCGACTTCCACCTGGATACAAGAAACTCTTGCCAAGTCCATCACTAGTTGAAAATACGATTGACATACCTCAGTTGTTGATCGAAACTCCTATCTTTGAAGATAAACTGTCTGAGTTCATACCGGACCAAAGTCAACAAGTCAAGAGAGTAGCCAACCCAGTCTTGCCTTCAAAAGGTCCACCTTCAGATGATACAATTTCCAAAGAGAATGAGAACAACACCATTCAAATTCTTTTTGTTAACACGAAGTCTATTGAACATGGGGGAAATCTACCCATTCCTTTACAATAGGAGGGAACTTCCCCATTTCAAGAGATTCATCCAGCCATTTATTCGGTCCCTGCTCTAAGCAATCTAGTCATTTCCTTTGATTGGAATCTACTAGTGGAATCCCGCCTTCCATCTAATCTACCATTCCGAATCATAGTACAAGTTTACAAAATGATCATGTCTGGCACTATCATAGATGAAGGGGCTTCTGTGAGTATCATTTCCTTAACTGATTGGAAAGCACTTGGTTCGCCATTGCTTCTGCCTGAGAATAATAATTTGTTAGACTTCAACAAAGGAACCAGTCGACCATTAAGGATCCTTCTGAAGTTTCCTATAACTTTGAAAAGGAAAATCGTTCACTTGAACATGATGGTAGTCCAAAGGCCACTAGATTACAATCTACTTCTTGGGCATGACTATGTTTACATCATGGGAGCTATTGTTTCCACACTCTTTCAAGTGATGTGTTTCCCACATGAAGGTAGAATGGTGCAACTTATCGACCAACTTTCATTTCTTGGTTCAAACACAATTACGAGTAAAACATCATCCCTAAATGGTCTCTTTGCACCAAGAATTTCTCTTCAACCTCCAGTTCATCCACCTTATTACCACGAGTAGTCCGGTGAATGTAACGAAGCTTAGGGGGCATGCACCCTGGTCTGCTTCAGCAGGCGAACCTAGTTGAAAAAACAGATTTCCTTGTAGGTTATATGACTAGTCTGAAATGCCATTTCCATGTAGGATATGGGATCAGTCTGAAACATTTATCTCCTCGCACGTTATGTAATTGGAAGTTGACACCATTCACCTTTTTCTATTTCAATGGATAGAGCGAAGGAAGTGTTTTGTCTGCTCCGCAGATGGAACAATCCTACTTAAGTGCAGGAACTTCCATAAGGTAACTTGGAAATTCTCATTTTCTCAACACCTGGGGGCATGCAAACCTTTTTATGTAAGTGAAAAGCAACCAGCCTTGTAGTGTTTTAGCTTAGCTCTTAGTAACAACTTCTTAGGTTAGGTGATTGGTCTGATCCACCATTCACCTTTTTCGGCGGCACGCAGGCAAAGCAAAGGAAATGTTTTATCTAGGTGAAAGACAAAACTATCATACCTAACCTCAGTGGTTCATTAGCTCTTAGTGTAGTTAGCTCTGTAGTTTGATCATTTCTAGCCCACATAAAAAGGTCATGAGCAAATTTTCGCATGGTGCAAGCTCACTAAAAGATGAACCTACTAATGAGAGACATATTTAAGACGATCGGTATGAGAAATGTTTCCTTAGGGTTCAAGCTCGTTAAAAAATAAACCTGCCAATGAGCAATGTTTTCGCAGGGTTCAAGCTCATTAAAAAATAAACCCACCACTGAGCATAGTTTCCTCCGAGTCAAACTCATTAAAAATGAATCCACCCTCGGTAAATAACCTTTGTGATTGCCTTGCTATTAGCCTTTTGAGCCTTGGTTGTGTTCTTACCATCACCTCCATTCTTTTGGCCGATCATACGTTTGTACTTGCTTGTTTACCCTTTGAGGAACAACTACGATGAGTGATTCTATTAGCCACCCTCTTTACACTTCCATGTTTGAGAAGTTCCAAACTTACCTGGAACCAGTTGCTACCCGAAAACATCACTCATTCCTAAAAAATGAGTCTATTTTAAGCTCTTTTTAGACTCATAAAATATGAAAAGATTACCGAGCTATTGGCTTTTCCAGCTCATTAAAGTAAGGGGAAGTGCCATCCATCCTCTAAATTTTAATCTTTTTGGACCTGAGGGATCATTCCAAAAAACGATCGAGCGCTTGTCTTTTCCAGCTCACTAAAGCAATCGAAATTTCATCCCTTTTGTATTATTTTATACTTTTTTTCGGACTTAGGGGATTATGCCACGAAAAAGGGCTGCTGGAGTTTCTTTTCCATCCCTTTTCAAACTCTCTAAACATGAAAAGGACCAATTTATCATTGTCATTAAACTTGTTAAAACATTAGCAACAAACTTGTCCATCCAGACAAGAGCAAGTTTCACTGTCGCTAGGTTCGAAAAAACATAGCGACAGGTTTGCCCGAAGGGAAAATTATTGAACAAGCATATGTTATCCTCCTCAAGCTTGACAAAAATAAAGAGGTACTGGTCAGCAATGACTGGGGAAAAAGGGAAGAAAACTTGAAGAACTTCATTGGTAGCAGGTCGCTCTTGAACATGACACTTCCACTCCATCACCATGATTGAGTCGGGTTGGGTTATTCCATTCACCAGTCACATCACCATTGGTCCTTCGTACCATCCATTTTTGGGGTTAAAGCTACAAATCCATCTCAGTGTCACTGATATGTTCAAGAGAAGTCATTCAGAGAATTCATCACCCAGCCAACGCCTCATCCACTACAGTACCTTCACCCTCCATTTTTTATGACTGCCATTCCTGAACCTTGTATCATCAGATTGTTTTCACCTCCAGAAAATCATTTGCTTTGTTTCATGTCGTATATGTGGGATTCATTAATTCCCTCCTATGATGAGTCACTTCTTGTTGACATCAACTCATTATCCAAGAAGTTGGCTTAGGAACAACCCTTTCAGTACTTTGAAGCTTGCATGCCTCAATGGCAAGTTTATCACATCCAGCGACAGGTTTACATCAATGGCCTTTGATTGAAAGATTTTATGTGGTGTTCGACATCAAATCTTATATTCACACCACGTGAATCATGCTATAGTACCTTGAGGGTCATTATCATTATCAGTGATTCCTCTCGCGCCTGTTAACAACTTACATCATTGGCTGGTAAACAGGTGATGTCTTTCCATTCAACTTTAGAACATATTTTCACATGGATCGACTTGTACATCGGGCGAAGATTGAACAAGTTTGAAGACCCGGGATCTATTTTCATCCATCTGGGCTGCGATATATTTGGGAAAATAAAGACATCAAATGTACACAGTGGTTGCACAGATGATCATCCAAGCTAAGGGATGATGGCTCTACAAGAATCACCAGTCTACAACAGAGGACAATTATCTGTCCTATGCACATGAAAATGAATTTATAAAGCTGAGCATGGGAATGCCTGCTTCAGCTAGATCATGAAAATAATATGAAGATGATGTATTGTATTGTATTTTATACAGGTCACGTTCCAGTTTGAATACCTTAGATCCTCATGATAAAGCATTTCACCCGACATCAGAATATTTACAACTTCATGCTTTAGGGGCCAACTGTTATAGACATATTTGGGCACTGCAACCCCAATCACATGTGTCAATAAACCAAGGGCTCTTAAACCCCTAAAAGTGTTGTGTCACACCCTAAATGATCATGGTCAACTGATTACATAATTTCCCAAAAGTTCTACCTAAAAAGCCACTTAGAACTGTCCAAAACTGGACCATAGAGACTACTCCATGCTTAGCGTGTGATGCATACTGGCTGCTACACTAGCCAGGTGTAATGCATACTGAAAGAGCCTTCTGTGGGATGTGATGGGCGAGAGTAGACAAATGGCAGAGATAGTTTGCTAAGTGGAAACCCAGAGAATCTTCTAGAAACTTCTCATATGACATTTGCCTCTCTGAATTCTCCTAGGGATGAGTAAGAGATCATGAAATCTCCAAGTGGAACCAAGAACTATCAGTGAAATGACATTAATCAAGGACCTGGGAGCTGACTCACCCCTCTACAAATATCTATAGATGGATCCCTCATTTGAGAGATCCAGAGGCTGGAATTTTGTAATTTGTAAGAAAGTGCTATTAATTTCTCCTTGATAAGAAACATTGTATTGTTAGGTGATCTTGCTTTTCATCAGGTGAAGAGGGCTTTCATGCTGGGAGGATGATGCTGGATCAGACAGTTAGGTTGTAATCCTCTCTTCTATTTCTACTATCAATAAATTTCTTTGAGTTTTCCTCCATATAATCATGTATTTGTGAATCTTGTTATTTGTAAATGCAATTGTATGGTTAATGTATTTCTGATTTTGCATTGTTTATGATATCATAGATCAAGATGCTTTGATAGTGTTTTGTTTCTTTGCCTCTGCAGGTATTCCCTAAAGCGGGACAAGTAGGAGAAGAGTGGCAAGCTCTATCAAGGGAGAGAGGAAACAAGCAAGGAGCCAAGCAGAAGATACAGGTTGGTCCTCTTTTCTTCTCTCTTATCTACCATACATAAAGGAAATCTTGAAGTGCTTTGAATTGTTTGTTTCTAAGATAGCTACCCGTCTTAGTGGGACTAGCAGATCAAAAAGGTACTAGTTTTCCCAAAAACAAGACCCCCACTTGGTTAAATATCAGAGGGGATGGGGGGCTTGAAATATATCAATAACCATTTATTTAACTTTGCACATATTTCAAGGCATGAAAAATTATGGAGTTTTAATAGTTACGTGTGGGGTGGGGTCATAAAGGTGATTTGAATTTAGCTAACACATGAATTAGATTTGGTTCTAATGTTTTAGAAATTAGGTTCCATATTTATTTTTGAATTGATTTTAATAATTCAAATAAAGAATTTCAAACTTGGGCCTTTTTCTTTGTTTTGTGGCTTTGAGGAGCAAACTTCAACATGCTCTATCTTTTGATCCGTAAGTTAGTTTGAAGTACCATATATACCATTGGAAAGCTAATTTTGAGTACTTGAGCATGAAAAAACGTGCAATATGATCTGGTCTAGAATCTATATCTAAAAAATCTCCCAAACAATTAGACTTGTCTTGACCATAGAGCTTCAAGAACTGAATGGTTCCTTGTACAAACAAACATTTAGGCTATGACACCTAGTGCTTCATAGGTCAAACTTTACCAAAAAACTCCCAAAATAAATAAGAAGATAATCATCAATTGATCACTATAAATTATAGTACCCTAACATGGTGGATGAAAATTTGTGCTTGTTAGAATATAATGGAAGGAATTTTGGGGTTGCCGAAATCCCAATCCCCAAGGCCCTTGTACTTTTTCACTCATCCATTTCCAAATTTCTGATTTATTATATTATATTATATTATATTATATTATATTTTTCTAGAATCTGGTGGTTGGAACTTTTTTCTCGCTAGAATATGATGATTGGAATTTTGGGGTTGCTGGAATCCCAGTCCCTCAGTCCATGGGTCTTTTTCACTTATCCATTTCGAAACTCCTCCAGTGCTTGATGATCTAGGATTTCAAGGAAAATTTATTTTATTTTATATTTTATACTTTAATTTAATTTGCTAAATCTCAAGTCCTCTAGATTTTCATTATCCAACAACTAACTCATTTGTGTCCTAGGGGATGAGGGGTGGGTAAGGTTAGAAAACATTTTATTCTTATTTGTAATTTTTAATTTTTTGTATTTCATTACTTATTTATTTAATTTGACTTAAGGATCAGTACTTGTACCTCTCATGACTCGAAATTAAAATGTAGGCTCCACCTATAACTTCCTCTCCTTTTTAACACAAACCATCATAAACAAAAAAGTAAATATAAACTCTCCAAGCCTTTCTTCTGCAATGTATGTGGTATTATTTTTTTTGCACCAAGAGACACTCTACAACCCAATATGGGAGAGATGGTTTCATGTAACGTTACATTTAAAAATAGTCAATTAATAATTTAAATGGAAAAATTTAAAATAGTAATAACAAAAGAAATTAATTTTAGACATAATTAAAATACTTCAATTTCTACCATAATTTTATATAACTTTATATACAAATATAAAGTAACTGAAAGTAAAAAAATTTAATTTACCCCTTTTTATTCTAAGTCAAGATTCTATTCATTCATCAAAAGGAAATTGCATAGATACCAGAATGGAAGTGGTCTCACCCTTACCGGGTTTATTGACCAATGTTATCACCATACTACAAAGAAATAGTAGGAGAAGCAAAGAGTTGTTCAAATCCTAACAGGCTAAAAGCCCCCCCCCCAAAAAAAAATAGAACGAGAAGGAAACCAATGACCATACTCAATGATCAGAAGTGATTGACGTTGGATTATCTGGCCGAGTCCCTAGAGGGGGAGGAGGGAGATATGGAAAACTAAAATGTTTTTCAAAGTGATCCAACCACAATTCCAGCTTCTCAACCTTTTTTGCTAGAAAATTTACCCCCCGCAAAACCTCCATAATCCTTTCTCTCACATGGCATTGAAAGTAGTGCAGTTAGTTAAGAGCGGAAATGGCAACCTTATGCTATTCCTTTATAGTTCTTTTGTAAGATTCTATATGATCCATACTAATGACTATACCTCTCCCATGATAAGGGAAACACCAGAAAACAAAGCCGCGAGCCAACTAACTACACCCCAGGACCTAGAACCCCGAGATCCTAACCAAATCAAAATTAATTCTAGAGCCAACATTTGCAAACCTCCCGGAGGCCTCTAAGAACTAATTATAATTACCCAATGGAGAAAATTACTATCCAAGAATCTTACCTCAATTGAAAAAAACCAAGCCAAAACCTCGATACCACCTTCACCAAATGAATTCCACCCCGAGACCTAGGAGAAGACACCCCAATAAGCAATCAGTGTAAGGGGAAAGGATAAGACCAGAGAGAGGAGAATAATCATAAGATTCAATACGAGCGAATGATTGAGGCACCACCTACACCACAAAAGACACTTAGATGACAGTCTACTGAGAACCACTAGAAGTGAACCCAAGCCCAGCCACCCTACCCTACAAAATCCCACAATGAGGATATGTGAATGATGAAATTGGTGCCGATAGACGAACTTGCAGCTTTTTAAAATAGATCACAGTGGTGGGAGCGACGACATCGAAATCGCCACCAATACAAGAGTACCTCAAGGCCAAGGAACCCAGCCAAACTATAACAATTCAGACCAATGTCGAGTAGCCTCCACTTAAAAAGTTGAATATAAACTATCGCAGCCCCATCATGCGCCATTAAACACCTTACCTTACGAGAACAACTTCTAGCGAAGGGAAAATGAAGTTTCACATGTTGCATAGATATTTTCACCTTATGACTTTCGTAATGGGACATGAAATGTGATGTACTCCTCCCCATCTGCCTTATATGACCTTTCGTTTCCCACGTGTTGAGCATACGTGAGAGTTTGACACCCCCATCAAGTTAAAATAATCCACCTTTTAGTACAAGGAAGAAATGTAATTTCTTCACTAATTAATATCGAGATGACAAGAAATATCATTATTTCTATGTTCAGTTTACAGGTGATATTTAAAATAAAAATATATTAATAATGAATAAATATTTTGCTATTAACCCTAAATAAATTATTTCAATGTCTATATTTAATAACATAATTTTATATCTACTTTATATAGAGAAAAATAAAGTAATTTGAATTAAAAAAATTCTTATATTTTCACTTTCCATAATATTATGAAACCAACTCACAAAAAGATAGAAAAGATAGATGACTACCTTAGGAATAAGCCTCTTCGAGGGGGCAACCTCCTTTACATTACACAAATGAACAATTCCTGGATAATATAAATGACAAGACCTCCTTTATATATATAGGAGTCTAAGGGGTCATAATATAATCAGATCCGACATAACAATAATAATGCAAGGGCACAATAATAACAATATGGGGACTACATGGGCACAACAATATAATATGGGGGTTGTACTAATAATAATAAGGGGTTACACTAGTAGTATAGGGACCTAACATGCCCCTCTCCTTCAAAATGTGTTGTCCTCAACGATTGAGTAGTTCTTGATGCTTCTATATAAATTCTTGTCCTCCCATATGGAATCTTTAGTGGGTAAGTTCTTCCACTTGATGATATACTTTGAAATTGATCTATTTCATAGCTTTCAATTTCTCAGTTCTGTGATTGCTTCAGGTTCCAATATGATTTTTCCTTCCTTGTCAAGTTCTCACAATACTGTTTAAACTGGGATCTTCTGGAACTTTTGAATGAGTTCCCACCCCTTTGGGAATATGGATATATGTAAGGCCTGATGTTTGGAGGAACACTTCGTGGAATCAAATGAATAGCATGATCATGATCATGAATAGGTGGGAGGCCTTTGGGAGTCTCAAATACCTTGTAATGATTGTCCGAAATGTTTTGGAGATCTAGAGAAATACATGATTTTGATGTGGGATCCTCCAGTGAACATAATTGTGCAGTTACACCCCATTGTTCTTTATTTAGAAGCTTTGTCATGATGTTAGAGTTGATTATCTTTCTAGGTTTTCCTTCAATACCCTTAAATTCAACTTCCTTTCCTTTGCAAAAAAAATTTAAGAAAAGTTCTTGAAAATTAAAAGCTACCGTAGCCAAAGATTGTAGCCATTGGACACCTAGTAAAACATCAACACCACCCATTGGAATTGAAAGCATTGGGTTATTCAATACATATTCTCCCATGGATAGCTTGATATTATGGCACTTTCCAGAGCAATTTATGGTTCCTCCACTTGCAATCATCACTTGACACTCCAGTGCTGGATATAGGAAGCAATTCAATTCCTTGGTTACCTTACAATCAATAAATTTATGGGTATGGCCTGAATCAATCAACACTCTTACCTTTTTCTTCTTGATATGTCCTTCTATATTGTTAGTTTGAGGAGTGGTAATTTCTTTCAATGCATTACAATATATGGCCGGATTGATTTCTTGAGACTTGATGCGATCTTTCAATTCTTGAACATTTTTCTTCTTGGTATGTCCTTCTATATTGATAGTTTGAGGAGTGGTAATTCTGTCCAATGCATTACAAGATATGGTCAGATTCATTTCTTCTTTCTCAATGTGATCTTTCACTTCTTGAACCTTTTTCTTCTTGATATGTCCTTCTATCTTGAGAGTTTTAGGAGTGGTAATCCTTTCCAATGCTTTACAAGATATGGCTGGATTCATTTCTTCTTTCTCTGGGGTTGGTTCATGGTGTATATACTCTTCTTTTGATGTTTCTTGATTATTTTCTTCCTCCTCTCCACAATCAATGTAAAATAATTTCTTCTCAGCACACTTATGACCTTTAATGTATTTATTATCAGAATTGTAACAAAGCCCTTTTTCTCTTTTTTCTTCCAACTGTTGTGGTGTAACCCTTGTAGGTTGTGGAAGGCTAGGAGAAACAACACTTCCATATTTATATTTGTGAGGGGTAGACTTCCTTGTTTCCATAATTTTTCTTTCCACTTTGTAACAAAGCCTTTTTTCTCTTTTTTCTTCCAATTGTTGTGGTGTTGCTCTAAAGAAGGTGTTTCTCTTTCTATCCTCATAATGTTCTATCATTTCCTCCATGAAAATTAACCACATAACAAGTTGTTTATGAGAACAAAACCTTTTATACCATAAAAATTGATTTGGATCTAAATAAGAAGATGCAAGACATACCTTTTGTAACAATGGTACACCATGTAGATCAAAATATTTCTCCATCTATAGCATCCAATTTACTCGATCCTTTCTATCAAAATTCCTCATATCACCTTTTCTTTAATTCAGGAGATCAATCTTGAAAGGACTGTAGCTCTATACTTTCAGATCTCAAAGATTTGAAATTGTCTCTTGCAGTAGCCCTCTGAGTCCTCTTTCTAACCCCATAAGTTTGATCAGAATTTGGTTCTCCAAGAAAGAATTATGCCCAATCTCCTAAGATGAACTGATTATATAATGTTTCATTAGAGCGAACTTGTACGACATGCCACGTGTCACTGTTTTGACCTTCAGATCTAAAAAATATGCACAGAAAACAATAGTCCATCCTATTTCTGTAACATCTTATGAAATTTCAATTTGTTGCTTGGAGAGAAAGTTATGGAAATTTTCCCAAGGTCACCTTTTTAGGATGTAATTTGGGAGTCTGCAAAAACCCTAACTTCCTTAGCTCATATATCCAAAAATATAGCGAGACAAGATCTGGAATTCCAACCTGAGATTCAGAATGATTTATTCCCAAATGGGTTTTTTCTTTAGCTTCTGAAACTTCGTAGCGAAAAGGTTATATAAAAAATACCATGATGACCTATTTTATATGAAATTCTGGAGCTTGCAAAAACCCTAACTCCCTCATATCAAATCTCCAAAAATATGGCGAGACAAGATCTGAAATTTAGATGCCCGGTTCAACAAGATTTCTTCTCACATGGGTTGCTTTTTTAGCTTCTAAAACGTCGCCGAAAAAAAAAATTATAGCGAAAATGTCACGATGACTTGTTTGGAGTAGCGAAACCCTAGAATCCAAACCTCTCATACCAAATGTTATGAAACCAACTCACAAAAAGATAGAAAAGATAGATGGGGTTGTACTAATAACAATAAGGGGTTACACTAGTAGTATAGGGATATAAGACATAACTAGGGAGATGTGTAATTTATTTTATTTCTAATATGGAGTTGAGGTACAAGATTTAAAAAATATCAATAACAAAAACATAGGTTATAAATAAAATATTTCAATAGGGAATTTGAGTAAAATATTTTAACATGAAACATATAGAGAGAGAGAGATTGAGAGAATTATTATTCCATTAATAGTTGCTTTCTAGTTCAATGTATGAGGGATATTTGTAATTCTTTCAATGCTTAATAGGACTTGATATGTAATATTTTAGAAAATATTAATAATAAAAATAATTAAATGTATGCATAGAGGAAAAAATTATGAGGGGTATGTTTTAACATTTTAAATTGGAGAATATGAATTATAAAGAAAATATTTCAATCTCTAGATATATATTATACCAGCCTAAATCGATCTTAACATAGGACCTACCAAGGAATGACAAAGATCAAATATATTTTCACTCTAAAAGATGTTTTCATCTCAAGAGACTTGATCCCTCTCAACGCTTGGCAGATCTGGAGTTAAGATGGATCTAGCCTGGTGATATTTAAATTAGAGTATGAAATCACCCCCAAATTTAATCAAGAATCGTTGAGCATCAACTTCCCAAGGCTATATCTTGAGTTCCATAGCACTAAATTAGGTGCAAGATAGCTGGTTGGAAATCCATAATGATGGAGAATAATATGGGAATGTTAATTAGGTCAAATATATAAATTAAATGCCCAAAAAATCTAAAGGAAAAAGGGACATCAATTTAGCATGAAACTCAAATTCTAGAAATTCAAAATGGGCATGAATCAATTCATGAGATTATTAAAATGAGAGAGAATATTTTTAAGTGGTTGATTTTTTTCCAATTTAGAAGAGAAAAACAAAAGAATGAATAAACATTGGTGTGATGTTACGATTATGATTAGCTTGTAGAATTCTGATTATTGGTGCTTCTAATTTAATTGTTTTGGTGGCACATAGTTACACACTTGGTCACTTATGATTCAAAAGACTGAACTAGAAATATTTTATTTGGGATTCTCTAGCTCATTGAATAGATACAAAATCAATGTTATTTCCATTTTCAATTATATTTTTAAAAATGTAATAGAACATATTTCTTTTGAAAGAATAATTTGTTTCATTATTTAAAGGAAACTTGCGTTGTTCGAAGGGGGTCTAATTTCGAACAACGAAGGAGACTTTGCATTGTTGTGAAATTGATTTTTTAAAAGAATTTGGAGCTTACAAGATCATACCAAAAAGGAGATGTTGTACTTGGATAATATCATGTTGTCACAACCAATCTTTAAAATATTTTATAATTCGAAGTTATAAACCAAAGCTTCAATTTTGTGCACTCTTGTATGAATTTAAAGGTTGGTTTATGGCCTTCAAAATTGTCCATTTTTGTTTTATTCTCCATTTAAGATATGTGTGTGGTGTATGGTTTTAAATTGTTGTTAAATTCATGTAAATATATGCATTTTAAAAGCTAATGAAAAGTTGTGTTTTCATGGTCACTC
Organism: Pinus tabuliformis; assembly: GCA_031772625.1. Classification (NCBI taxonomy): domain Eukaryota; kingdom Viridiplantae; phylum Streptophyta; class Pinopsida; order Pinales; family Pinaceae; genus Pinus; species Pinus tabuliformis. Next base: position 223,121,990 of record CM062807.1, on the reverse strand, counting down.
AGATTTAGATAAGAATTGAATGGTGAATTTAGGTAGACCTGTGCATGATTTCGGATAACTATTTATGCAATTAAATCACATGATTATTTGTGCTCCAAGTACTATTTCATTATATGAACTATTTTCATGATGTAATATTACAATCATATCTTGAATTTAGTTATTAATATTTGAATCTAGGTAGGTGTCTATGTGACTATGATAACTATTGATTCAAATAATCATATATGCACATGTGTTCCAATTATTATAATTATACAAAAATAGTTTATTAGTTAATCTTAATATTGGATTCAATTCCACTCCATTCACCTTGCTCTTAAATTAGATTGAAATTTTTCCCACTCTTTATCGATATGAGATAGATTGAGTTGGTTTCATACTAGAAATAGATAACTCATTATGTTGTTTTCATATTAGCTTAAGCTACATTTAGATCTAGGAAATCATATTAAAATGTCTCCTTACGAGGATAAATTCATTTAGTGCCAACCAGGCCAACATACCAGTCAGAATCACCATCCCAAACAGATAAAGGTCTAATTGGGACCATGATCGGGTGATCTCCCTAGTGTTGGCTTAGTCATTTCTAGGTATCAATGGTGCTATAAGGAGGAAGAATGACATGACGACCTTATGGATTTTTATAATTTTTTTGTTCTTATTTATTTTTCATTGGCTCCTTCCCAAATACTTATTTGGAGATTGGTTTATAGACTAGTATCATGCACTACTCATTTAATGGTAGTAAAACTCTTGGCAACAAATAAATTCAATGGAAAAAATGAATTTACTGCATCTGAACATGTGTCAACTTTTTAATAAATATATTTCTCATAACATGATTTGTGAAGGTGTCATGTGCATGTTATTCACTCTTACTTTTGAAGGTCATGTGAAGACTTGGTGTGATACATTTCTGGTTGCATCAATGCATTCATTAAAGCAATTTATATATGAGTTTTGTTTGGTTTTGAGAATTATGATTGCAATATATTATACTATGAATTAAGTAATATTAGGATAAAACAACACTAGTCAATAAAAGAAATATATTATACTATGAATTAAGTAATATTAGGATAAAACAACACTAGTCAATAAAATATTTTTTTACAAGATTGATCGATCTCATTGCTCTTTGTTGACAAAACTTGGGTAGGGAACCGTGTAAGGATCTATGCAAACGTTGCTCTTTAAAAATTATTGGTTCAAGGATAAAACCTATTTTTATATAAATAATCCTTTTTCTTTTAAAGATCAACCAAAGTGTTGATTAAGTACAGAGAAAACATGCAATCTTTTAAGAGTATTGATAGAAGAATGAAAGAGACATTAGATAATTGATAGGTATCCAAAATAAATGCTTAATTATCTCATGAGAAGAGAAAGCATATAGAAATATATCCCATAACTAACATTAATACATACATGAATTGTACAGAAGGAAACAATCCACAAATTGTAGAGTAACCATAAAAAATGAACAATTTGCTTAATTAACCAAGTATTAAAGATAACTTAGTAGATGTTAGGGAGGATAATCCTTAGCCCAAACTTTCCCAATTATCTATACAATATTAATGTATTGAATAAATATATAATGTAATAGTAGAAGAACTCACAAGTGGAACAATGTTGCTATAAGCTTAAAACAAAACTCCTTGATTAAGTTTGAAAATATTTAGGAATTACAAAATTATACAAAACTTTGGCTGAGGAACCAACCCCTTTCTAATCAAAATAAACAATATATATAGAGTTTGTACAAAATCCTATCTCTACATATTACAATGAAAATATTTTTTATCCAAAATAACAACTTGGATAATATTCAACAAAACTTTAGCCAAAATAGAAAATATTTAGCTTCATTATTTGCAAGTGTCCTTGATATTTGGATTCTATTCATAAGGTATCTGAGTCTTCTCTGGTTTTGTTCCTATGGATTTGGATTTTCCTTGATTATGTGCAAAAATATATCTTGCCTTAGAGATATTGTCTTTGACATTGAAAACTAGGATATGAGATCAAAACGTTGTTCCCATCCCTCTCCCACTAGATAAGTTAAAGCAACCATCTTTCTATAAGTTTCATCCACTTTAATATATTTTTGAAAGGTTGGTTTAACTATGAAAAAATATCTAATTTCATAACAAATGAATAAATCATCCACTAATTTTCCAAGAAGGTTTTGACGAGTCAAATATCCTTTGACTCTAGCAAATTTTGATTTATCCAATGCATCTATCTTAAGTAATCTATGATATTCTTCTTCAAACTTCAATTTCCCCTCTAGATTTTTTGAAGAGAGTAAACCTCTTAGCTATAGAGTAGAGAGCTTAAAATTGAACTTATTAATATGAATTTGCATAGAATTACCCTTCTCTTTCATTTGCATCATCATGTTATTCTTAGTCAAAACCATTTTGGTTTGTATGATCGAATGAGTTCTATCAACAATAATTTTTTGTTCTAACTCCCATTTTTTCTTTAAATTTAAAAGCTTTATAATCTTACCAACTTGATTGGGTTTGTTCCTTATCTCATTCTTAATTACATCTATTATTTTTTCTTTTATTTCTAACAATTCTTTTTGTTAAACTATAATCTCAATTGATGTCCAAACATGAGAGATTTAAGAGATGATCTCCATCCAAATTCTTTCTTTAGCTTGAATTAGACATTGAACATTGTGAGCTTGACCTAAATTCCATTCAAGTTGTTTCTGTAAACTGGAATTCTTTTGGAGTTAAACAAGCAAAGCATTATCTAGCTTAATTATTTCTTGCTCATCTTTGTCTAAATATTTCTTTAGTTTATCAATTTCTTCATTCTTTAAACTTAAAGACGACAATTCTTATGCTAACTCCTATGTTACATCATTTATTACTTGGGATGTAGAAGGAACTATACTCCTTGTTTGATCTCTTTCCTTTAGTGTCTGTTCCATTATTTACGAAATCTACTCAATCATCATTGGTAAGATCAATTCTTTTTCTTTTCGAGCTGTCCTACTTTTTGTGTTTGTGGATGTCTAGCAGTTGGTATTTTTAATATCTTTTGAAGAGCTTAAATGTCTGCATTTATGTTCTTTATGATTTCTTGAGTATCATTGATGTCATGAGAATCTAATGCCATTTTTATAATTATATCTCTTAACAACTTGATCTTGGTATCTTTAGCAGGAGAGGGCATTCTCTCCATATTTAACTTAAAGATTGTATTATTCAATGAATTATTCAACTTTGATAAATTATTTCTTGGACTTGTTAAAGTTGAATAAATCATCTCCCTTGGACTCTCTTAATGGAGATAAATCTAATAAATTTATTGGATTTTCTTTGTGATGAAAGAAAATACACTAGTCTTGAAATATTATGCAACCATAGCCCCTCGACTTTTGGTTCTAGAAAGGCTAATTGAAACTATCCCTTTTCAACATCCAAGGGTGAGAGTAACCTATTATTTGTAGAAGAAGTTTGCTTCAAGAATTGAGTATAGGTAATTGAATTTAAATCTTCATTCTTCTTTTTAATCTCCATAAATTTAGAATAGATACCCTAATTAGCAAAGGGAGGAGTTGAAGAAGACTATCGTGCTATTGTTTTCATTTGTTGCAAATTGAATACATGCTTGTTTGAGAGAATAATTGTAGAAGGTATAGATACATTTTTAGACCTAGTCCCTCACATAGTTTCTTTTATTTCCCTCACATTTTTCCTTTTGTAGCCTCTAAATTCTTTTCCTTTTGATTTTGAAGTGGAATGTGGAACATTTTGAATTACTCTTTTAAGTTATTTTTCCCTTTTTTGAGGGATTGCTCAAACATTAAGCCTTGCTTGTTGCTCTCCCTCTTGTTCTTCTAGTAACTCTTTTGGGGTACCTTCTTCACATGTTTCTTTAAGCAACATGTCATTACAACTCAATCATCAATCCAATAAGAATCACCCAGAAGTTTGGTGAAAAATTATGTGTATAGGCATTTATTGTATTTGAAGGACAGATGTGGGATTATAGTCGTGGGTCGTAGATTTTCCAGAATGGACACCATTAAAAACCAGCTACAACCTATTGTATAACCATACCCATCCATTCCATCAAACATACATAATTACCAACAAAATTTAAGTCCAATCATTCCAATTTTAGGTGTACACAACTATAATTTCGAATTAAAAAATGAAACTAATTAATGCCCAGACCAGAATAGTGAGTAAATTCCATGCACATTCAGAATATAAAACAATTTTTTCGGAGATTTCTGTGGTTTGTTCAACTCTCTATATTTGTGTTTGATGAATGCATAGGTTCCACAGCCTTTCTCTTCTTCATTCACTACGCTGGAAGGAAATCAACAATAATGAAAAACAATAATAGTGGTTAGCCCAATCAATTGAAATAACGAAAAACAACAATGGTGGTTATAGGGTGAGATTGTGGCACACAAGTTTTATGGTTCTCATTTTCCAGCAAACCAATAGTTGAGCTGATTCATTTGAATGGGGTATCTTTTCATGAGAGTGAGTGATTGAAAACTGATGTTGAGGTGGTGGAAGAGGAAAAAGAGGATCCACTATTTTAGGGTTACACCTATAGAGAAGGTCGTAATATAGAGCCTTAGTTGTTCTATAGTCATGGGAGGAGGAGACTGCTCTGCAAAGGAGGTGGAGAAGCGAGTCTGCAGAGAACTATAAGTATATTGCAATTTTGTGATGTATTATGATATGCCATATATAACAGAGAATCTTGAATTTTGAATTATTTTCATGAAGGAGTTCCTTATCTTAAGGATTGTATTCAAGTGAAAGCTATTCAAGTTAATTGTAAAGTCTGTTTTTCAATTACATTATTGTATTTCCCTTGCAGATTTATTATTATTTTTATCCTGGTTTTATCCTTGCACACAAATAAGTAATGTTAACATTATTTTCCATCTTGACTGTTTTATGCCCATTATTTATCTTTGTGAGACTATCGTGGCAGGATTTGGTTGGTTCAATCATAATTTTTGAATACTTGTTTGTGACAAGAAATAAATATTTATTAATTGTTTGCAAACTTGTTGTTAGTGCCTAAATCTACCTCAGGCTAAGATAGGTAGGATCTAAGGTAACATCAAACCACGCTTAACCTAGTAGCCAGCCCTACCAGGTCGGGAGAGGGATCTCTACTTGTAAATCTTAGAAAATATGGCCAATGAAGCTTGATATGACTAATGTAGTGACTGAATTTTGGCTAGGTATATGTTTTGAAGAGTTTTGATTGAATTTGATGATGTTTTGTTGGTTCAAATGTGAAAGACAGACTTGGGTTTGGGGAATGAGGCTCAGTTTTGCAAACATCTCTATGGGGTGAGGTAGGAAAATGGTTTGGTAGATCAAATTGAGTGAGATGGAGAGCTTTTAAACTAGTGAGGAGTTGAAGAGGGCATGAAAGTCTCAGGGATCCTCTTCAAACAACTGAAAGCATAGATAACTAAACGAACCCTATGTAGAGCACTGCACTTTCAATGTATTCTACCTTTTATCCTTGTTTGATTTAGATAAGATGAAACAAAGAGAGATAATGGCATACATAAAACACATGTAAACTTACAATTATAAAAGAAAACACAATATCAAACCAAGATGCCACAAGAATCCCATAAAGTGCTGCAAACCCTGGTCTATTCCTTTATCAAACTGCTGAAATGAGTATACAATGAAGCTCCAAGCTTTCCTAAAAGTCCAACCCTTGCCAATGACTGAAAAATTACAAGATATAGGCAAACAAAAACTCCTCCTAGCCTCTAAGGGTCGAGCTCATAAGTTTAGGATTTTTTCCAAAAAAATCTAAACTGAGAACTAAAAAGTAGGCAGTGGAACAACTTGCCTCTAAAAGCTAGGAAACTGATTCATTCAGTTGCAAACTACCTTTTGATGGATGAATCTACCTCTATGATTGAAAATTTACTATAATTACATAAAAATCCATCAATTCACATTAAGTTACATCATGATTTTTACTATTAGAAAGATAAAAGTCAAACTGTGAAGAAACTAGGTGAAAAATAGAGTTTTTGGGCCAAAATGAGCAAATTTCCTCCTATGCGCTACGCTGATTTCCCTATGCGTAACGCCTTTTTTCAGCTAATTTTGGAGGCCTTCCTGGTGTCCCAATTTTCTCCAAGTGGGCTTGTTGCAAAGGTCTACCTGTCTTCTTTCTAGAACAAGTGGAAGTTCTAAATTTTTCCTCCATTTGCCCCTCCAAAACTAAGTTCTCCCAACACTGCTTCTTGTGTGTCCAAAAAGGGGCAGAAAGGTCATTTTTGAGGTGTTTTTGACCTTTTTGGAAGCTCAAAACTTGTCAAACTTTCTTGGAAATTTGTGAGAATTCATATCATTCCATGAAAAATCTAGAAATGCTGAGTTTTTCTCAAAAGGAGGTCCCTAGCAAAAGCACGCGCTAGGTGGTGTGGCACATCAGGAAAAAAAACTTGTTTTTTAAGCCAAAAATTTCAAAATTGCAGAAAGTGTCCCAAATTTCTTGAAATTTGGGATGAGTGTCTTTCATCAAGTTCTGTGTTGAGCCAAGGAAGCCTTAGCCAAGATCTAAAGTCTATCTTTCTCATTTCGCTTCCTCGATGCCTTCTTCAACTTGGCCTTCAAAATCTTGATTCTTGCTTTGCACACCTTGTTTCTCGCCAAGTAATGATGGGCCATGTGCCTCAACATATTTTTCTCTCTATTACCCTTCTCTAGCATCTTTTCAAAGTGGATATTGGCCCTCTCAAGCCAAGATTCACAATCAACATTGATTTATTGTTCAAGTGGTGTGAGCTTGACTTTCCTCCTCTTGGCAGCTTGTCAGTTTTCTCGTATGTTTTGTAGCTCCATAATGGTTTGTTGATCCTCTAGCTACTTGTTCCTTTGCTCCAAATAATTAATGATTCACTTGGCTCTATCCAGGTTGAGAGACAAATGTTGAATGTCATCTTGCTGCTCTTGAATGATCTCTCTAAGCTTTGAGCTTTGTGAGCCCAAATTGGTATCGTCATCCTGAATAAGAATGAAATCTATCTCCTGCCCTCCTGAAGGCCCCTCATCATGCAATGGCCACTTGCCCTTGTCCTGTGCCTACACTCTTGATGGAGGAAACGAGACCCCTTCCACCCCACGTGGAGATAATACTCGTTTTTCCGTTGCAAACAACCTTCTAGCACCCTTTTGATATGTGACAAACACTGGCACACTAGTGGTTTGTATCTCATGAATCTCCTGCTGATGTGAAGGTCCTCTTGTCTCATGAAAAACTACTGGGGGCACTTGAGGACCTGTGAATACCTCATGTGAAATGAAATCCTCCCATGAGATGTTCTGTAAACCAAGCTGATGCAAGACCACAACTTTGATTAGTGAAAAATGATATATATTGTTATACTGCTATTGAGGAGGCTTCCTATGCACTAAGGTGGTCCTCTTCTCAATGTTTCAACAAATAAAATAAGGGAGATTCATCATTCTCACCCTAGTGAAGTGCATCAACAATCTGATGTGATAAGCATATAGGCGAGAAAACTAACCCTCACAGCTGAAATATTTAATTATGAGTTTCATCAAGGGAGCATATGTGTCCTTCAGATATCTAAAGGGAAAAACTCTTTTGAGATGCGTTTGATAACCAACCTTGATGTAAGGCTTATAATGCTCTCTATCAATTTGTTGCCTTTTATTCCACTGCTCACCAACATTTGGAATGCCAGTTGCTTGAGAAATAGTCTCAGGTGTCAAGGTGAATGTCACACCTCGCAAAGTGACTTGACCATTATGAAGATGGAGCACAAACAATCTGGCCAACTCATGATGGTACTGGACTCTCCTTGCCATCTCACAAAACTGATAACAAGATTGGTGTTGAAAGCATGTGACAGCAAGAGGACAAGCCAGCAGCTCGGCAAGTGAAGTAGGTTCTTCTCGTACATGTCTACCACCCTTGTGAGGTCTCCTTGGTGCATGCATTTCTCTAGAAGAATCATTGAGTGTCTCCTCATATTGATCATAGGAAGGATCTGACTCCGTTTTTGCCAATGTTTAAGTTTTCTTGATGAGTATGAAGAGATTTATGGTGTCTTTAGGTTTTTGCTATCAAGGATGACAATGTATGAGGGACTATGGGGGGAAAGTGTATGATGGGCTTTTGGAATCTTGTTGACAGGATTTTGGGGAATAGAAGGGCTTAGGGAATAGTGTTTAAGATTTGGGGCAGCAGTTAGGGTTTGGGAATAGTGGGATTAGATATTAGGCCTTTTAGTTTTAGGGATAAGGGGATAGGTGAGTGTGAATGAAAGAGGAGAGGGAAAGTGATATGAGTGAAGTGTAGTGAGAGAAAAATGAAAATGGTGATACAACAGAAAAACTACAATTTTGCAAACCCAAGGAAATTTTCTCAACACAACTTTGAAAGGAACTAGGGTTTTGTTTTTGACCTATTGAAACGCCATAAAGACTGATGGAAACTCATACATTGGCAATATGGAGGTGTTAACTTACTTGTGGAATGAAGAATTTGAAATTTTGGAGCTTTTGAGGAAGATTTGAATGGATTTCAAGCTTTTTAGACCTATGGACCGCGCTCTCCGATGCGTAGCACCAGTTATAAAATTACATTGTAAATCACTACCCAATGCGTAGCGCTGGATGAGTGCATAACGCCTTTTAGAAGAAATGTTTGGAGGCCTTCTCGGTGTCCAAATTGTGTTTGGGATAGTGTGTTGGAAATATTATTGAGTCTACTTTCCATCAAAACTTAAATTTTTCAATTTGGAGTTCATTTTCCCTGTCAAAAGTCAAATCTCCCATGACTGGTCAAAATGTGAAAAATGAGGCTACCTAAAGGCAAAGTGCTATTGAAGTCAACTTTTTAAGGTCTTTCGCAACTCCAAATGGAGATCTAGATAGATCATTGGAAATCTCTTTGTGTCTAGTCATCATTTGATTCATCAAGCAAGTCATTTGGCCAACCAATCTAGGAGAAATATTGATTTTCCCATGGTCACTTCAGAGGTGCATCAATTCTCCTGAGGCAAAAATATTTTTGACATTTCTATAATACCATGACACCTGTGTAAAAAGTGAAGGAGGGTTTTCTTCCTCAGCCTATTTTTGATAAAAACCTCTCTCATTTTTCCCAAATTCATCTCTTCTTACTCAAAAACAACATTGGAGTAAAACCTATCCTGATGTGTGGAATAGGGGATTTGTTGAAATAAAGTGAAATGAATGGGATAAGGGGCTTATAAATTCTTGAGAAAATTTTGGGAAGTACGGAGGGATGTCAAGAAGTAGGGGAAAGTGGAATTTCAAAGATTGAGTGAGGGGAAGGGGTCCAAAAGGGAAAAACACAAGCCTAGCCTAGAATATTGTCAAATTGTAGCAAGAAACTAGGGTTTGTGTGAAAATGAGGAATTTGAGGGATATCAGTGATCGGAAGTGTTTAATAAGGTACATTAAGGATATGGGAAGGTTTATGAACATCAGGATATAAGTTTTGCTGATGATTTGACCATCCAAGAGAAATTGCCTTCAAAACCCTAAGAGAGGGAAATGAACCTTACCTAGGCACAACTGAAGCATGAACAAGGTGTAAAATGACCCATTGGAACCTGACATGATGATGAAAACCCTCTGAATGATGGTACACTCAGTTGAATGGTGACATGGACCAACATTTGGACAACTTTGAAAGGAGTGAAAACAAACCCTAGACCTAATACCTAGTGACCAAATTTTGCTTGAAGACTCACTGACATGATAAAATTTGACCTTGACACCTTAAAATCACTTTCTAAGAGCATGTTTGATCACTAGAGGAAGGCTATAAATACTGACACTAAAATTGGCTCCAATGGGGATGGTAGCTCTGTAGAGGTGCCAAGAACGACAGATCTTTGGAAGAGAAGACCAGTGCCTTATCCTTTGGGCAATGGAGTCAAAAACTCAAGCTGAAATGCATGACTGAAAACTAACGACTTGATGACACAAACTGACTCTCACTCAAATAAAAATTGACTCGATACTTAAACACAACTGACAAACTAGAAATGATGCTCAAAGTAGAGCTTATTCATCAAAACCTATTCTAACAGTTTCATTCATCACCTGATCAAGTGAAATGAAACAACCAATGCAACCAAGTAAGTATTCTAGCTGCTGTTTGAATTCTCCGCAAGTGATTGCTTATAAACAACAAGAGAGAACTATTGAAGGGAAACTCCCATGAAAAATTGTAAACATATCCATTAAATACTATGGATTCTCTATCCGCCTCCAAAAACACTGCATAAGGATCTCAAAATTCATGCACACTGGGACTTAGCTCATCCAACGGATTACTTCTCTTCTCTTCATACCATGAATGCAAAATTTGATCTGAGCTTTGTGACGAGACTCCTGCTGAAAATGACAAAGAAACCGACTGCCGGATCAAGTTTGTATCAATACTTTTGTCAAGCTCACAGATAGGAGAAGGACATTGACTATAGACATCGTCAAACACATCAACTATTGGATCGTGAAAAGCTTGAAAAGATTGTTGCAACCCATTTTCTATTGTTTCCGATGAGATTACATGATTTACTACAGGCTACTCATTTGAAAATATACTATGCAATTTACCCTTCAAAAACTGAAATGATTCAAAACAAAATGGTATGAAATCATCTTGTATCATTTGATCATATGTGCTAGCTTCCAAGTATTCATTTGCAACTTGAAAATCAATGGGATTCGGGGGCTACAAATCTAGATATCAGAAGTCTTGAACAAGGTTTTCATTACCCTCAAGATGGTCTAGGTCAAAACTTATCGATGATTGATTTCCGATTGCATGAAAGTTGTCTCTGATGAACTGAAATGAAGCAAAACAAAAAGGAAAAGATCCTTCACTTAATTCAAAATTTGCTTCACTTTCTCTGTCATTTCCATAGCTGATATGCAACGACTGATCAATGTATTTGAGCTACTGAAAGTGAACTTCCTCCTTCCACAAACTAGCTACTGATTTGTCTGCAAGAGTAGCTTCTGTTTGGAGAACATAATCATCATCATACTGATCAAATTGAGGAAAATCATCAGTATAAAACACATCATCAAGTATACATGTCATATCAATAGATCTCTCTTCTCCAAGATGATCTATAAAACAATCATTATCAGATCTATGACACTGGGATAAGAAAGAAGATGTTTTGGATCAACAACTTGTTCTTCTTCAACCAGTGAGCCATGGGCTTGAACAATATACTCATTCCTTGTGGTGATCCTTTGCATCATCTCTTCCACTGCACTTACCAAAATGTCAAGCTTTACCTCTAGATGTCGATTCCTCCGGATCTATGTTTTTCATCTCTTCTTCTTTCAAATTTTCCCTTCAGATCAGCAAATGAGCCTCTACATCTACTGCATTGTTCTGCATCTCTTCAAGTGTTGCAAGTTTCCTTTCTCTCAGCTGAAACTCCATTTCCGCATCAAAAACACCCAGGTAGTGCAAGAGAGCGGATCCAAGAGGAGGTCTTATATTAGCTGGAATTGAATAATAAACTTGGTTAAATCTGGCAGAAAATTGTTGTACTATCTCCCTTGGCAATCTTTTTAGCTGGTTATACTCTTCTATAATCAAGAAAGGGTTTTCTCTTACCACTCACCTGTCGAGGAAAACTTTGATGAACTGTTGTAAATCTAAGATGCTCACATCAAGCAAGATCTTAAACCAACTCTTTACTTTTCCTTGCAAAGAAAGAGCAAAAAGCCTAATACTGATATCTTCTTCACCAACTTCAAAAATGTCAAGAAAGGACTCAAAATTCAATACATGTCTCTCAGCAGTGATATTATCGTGTTCACCATCAAATCTTGGTAGATATAGATCATGATTTTTAGGGAAAGCATGGAATATAGGAGGGAAAATCAGAGGCTTGTATCAATCTGGAATTTTAAAAGGTATAGGGGTATGTACAGAAGGTGTAGAATTAGTCTTAATCTCTTGAGGCTCATCAGTTTGAAGACGATCATCACAAGATTCAGAAAAAGGGTCTTGATCAAGCTCAAAGACATGCAAATCTTTGGTATTTACAATTTTCAAAGGGAAGGAATCAAATGCAAGCTAAGGATCTTTTCTCAAATAGAATATACTTTGCAAAGCCTTCTTGACATTCTCGGGAAAAAAGAAGAAATAATTTATGACAAAGAACAAAATTTCTTGGATGAAATTCCACCTTGAATACCTAATCTTTCCATATTATTCTTTCATGTTTCTGTTGGTCAGGTTCATCCTCCAGTGGAGTCCTTGGATATGATCTCGAAACTGATTTAGGGTCGCGAGGTGAATAATTTCAGCCTTTCGGTGTCTGATCGTTGTCCACCATCAATAATCAGATCTGAACTTGATTACATTTTGCTGAGGAAACCAGATGTTCAGTTCATAAACTAAACTGGAGATTTACTGAAGCAACATTCATCTACTATGCACTTGTAGAGCAAGAGAAGTTCGAAGGATACCTGGATAACTTCAAGCTCCGTTTGTAGTCTACAAAGAAAACAACAAACTTTCATTTCTCCAGTATGGTCGCCACTATGTTAGTGCCTAAATCTACCTTAAGCTGAGATAGGTAGGATCTAGGGGAACATCAAACCATGCTTCACCTGGTAACTAGCCCTACCAGGTCAGGAGAGAGCTCTCTCCTTGTCAATCTCAGAAAATATGGCCAGTGAAGCTTGAGATGACTGATGTAATGACCGATTTTAGGCTAGGTATATGTTTAGAATATTTTTGACTGAATTTGATGATGTTTTGTTGGTTCAAATGTGAAAGGTAGATTTGGGTCTGGGGAATGAGGCTCAGTTTTGCAGAGATCTCTATGGGGCAAGGTAGGAAAATGGTTTGATACTTCAATTGAGTGATATGGAGAGCTTTTAGACTGGTGAGGAGTTGAAGAGGGCATGAAAATCTCAGGGATCCTCTTCAAATAGTTGAAAACATAGATAACTAAACAAACCCTAGGTAGAGCACTGCACTTTCAATGTATTCTACCTTTTATCCTTGTTTGATTTAGTTAAGATGAAACAAAGAGAGATAATGGCATACATAAAACACATGTAAAATTACAATTACATAAGAAAAAACAATACCAAAGCAAGATGCCACAAGAATCTCATAAAGTGTTGCAAACCCTGGTTTATTCCTTTGCCAAACTGCTGAAATGAGTATACAATGAAGCTCCAAGCTTTCCAAAAAGTCCAACCCTTGCCAATGACTGAAAAATTACAAGATATAGGTAACCAAAAACTCATCCTAGACTCTAGGGGTCGATCTCATAAGTTTAGGCACTATTCCAACAAAATCTAAACTGAGAACTAAAAAGTAGGCAGTGGAACAACTTGCCTCTAAAAACTAGGAAACTGATTCATTCAGTTGCAAACTACCTTTTGATGGATGGATCTACCTCTACGAGTGAAAATTTAGCATAATTACATAAAAATACATCAAGTCACATTAAATTATTTCATGAGTTTGACTATTAGAAAGAGAAAAGTCAAACTGTGAAGAAACTAGGCGAAAAATGGAGTTTTTTGGCCAAAATGAGCAAATTTCCTCCTATGCGCCACACTGATTTCCCTATGCGTAGCGCCTTTTTGTAGCTGATTTTGGAGGCCTTCATGGTGTCCAAATTTGCTCCAAGTGGGCTTGTTGGAAAGGTCTGCCTGTCTACTTTCTAGAACAAGTAGAATTTTTGAATGAGACTGTTATGAAACTAGCTCAAGAAAATATATAAAAGATAGATCAACGCCGTAGAATTCAGCCTCTTCGAGGGGGTAACCTCCTTTACATTACATAAATGAACAATTCTTGGATGATACAAATGAAAAGACCTCCTTTCTATATATAGGAGTCTAAGGGGTCATAACATAATCAGAGTCGACATAACAATAATAATGTAAGGGCACAATAATAACAATAGTGGGCTTCTATGTGGCACAATAGTAACAATATGGGCACTACATGGGTACATCAATATAATAAGTGGTTGTACTAATAACAATAAGGGGTTACACTAGTAGTATAGGGGCCTAACATGCCCCTCTGCTTCAAAAAGCATTGTCCTCAACGCTTGAGTAGTTCTTGATGCTTCTGTATAGAATTCTTGTCCTCCCTTGTGGAATATTTAGCGGGTAAGTTCTTCCACTTGATGAGAAACTCTGAAATTGATCGATTTCGTAGCTGTCGAGTTCTTGTTTCTGTGACTGCTCTAGGTTCCAATATGATTTTTCCTTCCTCTTCAATTTCCGGCAATATTGTTTGAATTGGGATCTTTTGCAACTTTTGAATAAGTGGCCATACTTCTTCGTCCTTCTTCCATTCATCCCTTTCTTCGTTTATCCAATCTGGTTGGATAATAGAAATAGCACAAAACAATGCTTCCACATCCTCATCCTTGAAGAGTCTTCCCATTCGGTAAGGTCGCCATTTTTTAAGTGCATGTAGTATTGCCAACATTTCCTTCTCATAAATAGCTTGCTTGAGATGTAGCAATAAAAATACCCAATCACCTACATCAAAACATTTTTTACTACGATGTTGATCTACCTGTTGCTTCATTTGATTTTTCACCGAAGTGGTGTTATCCTTTAAAAGTTGGAGAACTTCTTGTTTATGCTTGATGTGATCTTTCACTGCTTGAACCTTTTTCTTCTTGATATGTCCTTCTATCTCTAGAGTTTGAGGAGTGGCAATTTCTTCCAATCGTTTACAAGATATGGTCGGATTCATTTCTTGATGCTCGATGTGATATTTCACTTATTGAACATTTTTCTTCTTGATATGTCCTTCTATCTTGATAGTTTGAGGAGTGGTAATTTCGACCAATGAATTACAAGATATGGTTGGATTCATTTCTTCTTTCTCGATGTGATCTTTCACTTCTTGCACCTTTTTCTTCTTGATATGTCCTTCTATCTTGAGAGTTTGAGGAGTGGTAATTCTTGCCAATGCTTTACAAGATATGGTCTGATTCATTTCTTCTTTCCCTGGGGTGGGGTCCTGGCATAGATCCTTTTCTTTTGATGTTTTTTGATCCTTTTCTTCTTCCTCTTCATATTCCATGTAAAATAATTTCTTCTCAGCAAACTTATGACCTTTAGTGCATTTTCTATCACAATTGTAACAAAGCTCTTTTTCTCTTTTTTCTTCCAATTATTGTGGTGTAACCCTTGTAGGTTGTGGAAGGCTAAGAGAAAAAACACTTCCATCTTTATAGTTGTGAGGGGTATGCTTCCTGATTTCCATAATTTTTCTTTCCACTATGTCACAAAGCCCTTTTACTCTTTCCAATTGTTGTGGTGTTGCTCTAAAGAAGGTGTTGCTCTTTGTATCCTCTTAATGTGCTATCATTTCCTCTGTGAAAATTGACCATGTAACAAGTCGTTTACGAGAACAAAGCCATTCATACCATAAAAATTGATCAGGTTCTAAATATGAAGATGCAATACATACCTTTTGTAACAGTGGCACACCATGTAGATCAAAATATTGCTCCATCTGAAGTATCCAATTTACTAGATCTTTGCCATCAAACTTCCTCATCTTGCTTTTTGTTGATTTTAGGAGCTCGATCTTGAAACGACTGTAACTTTGTACTTTAAGATCTTTAAGTTTTGAAATTGTGACTTGTAGTAGCCCTCTATGTCCTCTTTCCAATGCCACCAGTCTGATCCAAATTGGATTCTCCAAGAAAGAGTTCTGTGAAATCTCCCACAGTGACTTGATTATAGACTAGTTCAGTAGAGCGAACTTGTACGAAATTCCACGAGTCACTGTTTCGACCTTTGGATCTGCAACATGCATACAAGAAACTACAGTCCAACCTCTTTCTGTTCCTTCTTACAAAATTTCAATTCGATCCCGAGAGAGAAAGTTATGACGATTTTCCCCAGGTCACCTGTTTTGAATGTAATTCAGGAGTCTGCAAAAAGACCAACTTCCTTAGATCATATCTCCGCAAATATCACGTAAAAAGCTCTAAAATTCGGACCCAAGGTTCAGCGCCATTTCTTCTCAAATGGGTTTTTTTTGCGACTTCTGAAACGTCACAAAAATAAAGTTATAGCAAAAATTCCACGATGACCTATTTGGAGCAGCGAAACCCTAGAATCCAAAGCTCTGATACCAAATGTTATGGAACCAGCTCAAGAAAAGATATAAAAGATAGATCAACGTCTTAGAATTCAGCCTCTTCGAGGGGGAAACCTCCTTTACATTACATAAATGAACAATTCTTGGATGATACAAATGAAAAGACCTCCTTTCTATATATAGGAGTCTAAGGGGTCATAACATAATCAGAGCCGACATAACAATAATAATGTAAGGGCACAATAATAACAATAGTGGGCTTCTATGTGGCACAATAGTAACAATATGGGCACTACATGGGTACATCAATATAATAAGTGGGTTGTACTAATAACAATAAGGGGTTACACTAGTAGTATATGGGCCTAACAGAGGCCTCCATTTGCCCCTTCAAAATTGAGTTATCCCAACACTGCTTCCTGTGTGTCCAAAAAGGTACAAAAAGGTAATTTTTGAGGTGTTTTTGACCTTTTTGGAAGCTCAAAACCTGTCAAAATTTCTTGGCCATTTATGAGCATTCATATCTTTCCATGAAAAATCAAGAAATGTTGAGTTTTCCTACAAAGGAGATCCCTAGCAAAAGCGCATGCCAGGTGGCGTGACACATTAGGTAGAAAAACCTGTTTTTTAGGCCAAAAATTTCAAAATTGCAAAAGCTATCCCAAATTTCTTGAAATTTGGGCTGAGTTTCCTTCATCAAGTGTTGTGTTGGGCCAAGGAAGCCTCAGCCAAGATCTAAATTCTATCTTTCTGTTTTCGCTTCCTCGGTGCCTTCTTCAACTTGGCCTTCAAAATCTTGATTCTTGCTTTGCACACCTTGTTTCCTACCAAGTAATGATGGGCCATGTGCCTCAACATAGTTTTCTCTTTGTTTCCCTTCTCTAGCATCTTTTCCAAGTGGATATTGGCCCTCTCAAGCCAAGATTCATGATCAACATTGACTTCTTGTTCAAGTGGTGTGAGCTTGACTTTCCTCCTCTTGGCAGCTTGTCGGTTTTCTCAGATGTTTTGTAGCTCCATAACGGTTTGCTGATCCTCTAGCTACTTGTTCCTCTGCTCCAAATAATTAATGATTCACTTGGATATATCTAGGTTGAGAGACAAATGTTGAATGTCATCTTGCTGCTCCTGAATGATCTCTCTAAGCTTTGAGCTTTGTGAGCCCAAATCGGTGTCGTCATCCTGAATAAGAATGAAATTTGTCTCCTGCCCTCTTGAAGACCCCTCATCATGTAATGGCCACTTGCCCTTGTCCTGTACCTGCTCTGATGATGGAGGAAATGAGACTCCTTCCACTCTGGGTGGAGATAATACTTGTTTTTCCGCTGCAAACAACCTTCTAGTGCCCTTTTGATAGGTGACAAACAATAGCACAGTAGTGGTTTGTGTCTCATGAATCTCCTGCTGATGTGAAGGTCCTCCTGTCACATGAAAAACTATTGGGGGTACTTGAGGACCTGTGAAGACCTCATGTGAAATGAAATCCTCCCATGAGATGTTCTATAAACCAAGTTAATGCAAGACCACAATTTTGATTAGTGCAAAATGATATATATTATTATGCTACTGCTGAGGAGGCTTCCTATGCACTAAGGTGGTCCTCTTCTCAATGTTTCGGCAAATAAAATAGGGTAGATTCATCATTCTCACCCTAGTGAAGTGCATCAACAATCTGATGTGATAGGCATATAGGCGAGAAAACCGGACCTCGCAGCTGAAATATTTAATTATGAGTTTCATCAAGGGAGCATATGTGTCATTTAGATATCTGAAGGGAAAAACTCTACTGAGATGCCTCTGATAACCAGCCTTGATGTAAGGCTCAAAATGTTCTCTATCAATCTGCTGCCTTTTATTCCACTACTCCCCAACATTTGGAATGCCAATTGCTTGACAAATAGTCTCGGGTGTCAAGGTGAATGTCACACATACCAAAGTGACTTGACCATTATGAAGATGGAGCACAAACAATCTGGCCAACTCATGATGGTATTCGACTCTCTCTGCCATCTCACAAAACTGATAACAAGATTGGTGTTGAAAGCATGTGACAGCAAGAGGACAGGCCAGCAGCTCGGCAAGTGAAGTAGGCTCTTCTCGTACATGTTTACCACCCTTGTGAGGTCTCCTTGGTGCATGCATTTATCTAGAAGAATCACTGAGTGTCTCCTAATCTCAATCATAGGAAGGATCTGACTCCATGTTTGCCAATGTTTGAGTTTTCTTGATGAGTATGAAGAGATTTATGATGTCTTTAGGTTTTTGCTGTCAAGGATGAGAATGTATGAGGGACTGTGGAGGGAAAGTGTATGAGGGGTTTTGGGAATGTTTTTTACAGGATTTTGGGGAATAAAAGGGTTTAGGGACCAATATTTAAGCTTTGGGGTAGCAGTTAGGGTTTCAGAATAGTGGGATTAGGTATTAGGGTCTTTAGTTTTAGGGATAAGGGGATAGGTGAGTGTGAATGAAAGAGGAGAGGGAAAGTGATATTGTTGGCATTATGATTCTGGTTTGGCTCTATGGTACAGGTGTTGTACTTGATGGCAACTCACTCAAGCGGCAAAATTCTGTTCAGGCTCTCAAAATGATGGAAAATAAGAGGTTCGCAGGTGCATTGTTCAAAAGTTGCAGACCCGCAGGTTCACCGTCGAGGAAGTGCAGACATACCAACAGGTTATCGGTTCATAAGGTGCAGTCCCCCAGTTCACTCACTCCAATGCAGAGAAGCGCGCTCATGTGGGGTTTCTTATGTTTGGCCCTTGGTGTTTAGCCCGTCGTTCATGATCCTATGGTTTTGGCCCGTGGTTTAGGATCTAAATTATTTGAACCCTTGTTTGGATCTCTTGTATTGGTTTTCGATGGTTTTGTCCCATGGTTTGAACAAGGGCTTGCCTATAAAAAGGAAAAGAGATCACTTGGCTAGTCACTTGTGAAATTTAAATATCCTAAGATCTGAATGTTTGGGTGATTGGTTTTAAAAGCTAGATCTAAATCAAGGAGAAAATTTAAAGCGAATCTATTGATAAGTTGTGATCTCTCGGGCACATGATCAGATCTGTGGATCTGATTGACTGTGGCACATTGGAGGACTATTAATTTTGCCCTAATCAGAGGTTCGCAGGCGATCCACGGCGTAAGTGCCGAGGTACGTAGTGCAGGAGAAGACGCAGTGCGGGGGTACGCAGCGCAACAGAAGGCGCAGTGCGAGGTATGCAGAGCAGAAGAAAGCACGGTGCGGAGATATGCAGAGGCACAGAAGGAACAGTGTGGAGGTACGCGGTCAGACAGATAGTGCAGTGCGTATCTGAGTTGAGGTACGTAGTTCAGCTGAAGGAGAAAGTGCGGTGGTACGCAAAGCAGCAGAAGGATACGGTGCGGATTTGTGCAGTTAAGGCACAGAAAGACTGTGGATATCCACAGATTTATATCGGTGAAGTTTCGGACCTGTATTGAAACATTTGTTGGCTATCTTTTATCTATTGCTGTAGAGTTCTGGGTTTAGATTTCTAGTATTACTTTTCTGTTTACAACATTCTGAGAAGTTGGGTGATTCATTGGTTGATTGTATAAGGAGATTGAGTTATTTGCATGTACTTGATGATTATTTGATCTTCTTGGATCCAGTCTGAAAATTAATGAAACGTGGTCCTTAAAGAAGTAGAAGAGCAAAGGGGGTTGTAGCTCCCTTTCAGGAGAGACTGGAAAACGAGAGAGAGTTGTAGCTCTCTGCAGGTTGCAGCCTGCGCACTGGTAAAGGATTGCACCAGTACAAAATCCTTGTAAAAGAAGTTTCTAATTGAAAGAAGATAGAGACATATGGGAGCAGGTGGTTTTCACCCACATTGGGTTTCCACCTTATATCTTGTGTTCTTTGGTGTGCTTATCTATTTTTCTTGTTCTTGTTTATTATTATATGGCATTGACATACAGATTAATGATCAATATTTGAAGAATAATGTTATGAAACCAGCTCAAGAAAAGATAGAAAAGAAAGATCAACGCC
This sequence comes from Pinus tabuliformis, assembly GCA_031772625.1. Classification (NCBI taxonomy): domain Eukaryota; kingdom Viridiplantae; phylum Streptophyta; class Pinopsida; order Pinales; family Pinaceae; genus Pinus; species Pinus tabuliformis. The sequence continues at coordinate 223,101,820 of CM062807.1, read as the reverse complement.
TTAGAATTCAGCCTCTTCGAGGGGGAAACCTCCTTTACATTACATAAATGAACAATTATTGGATGATACAAATGAAAAGACCTCCTTTCTATATATAGGAGTCTAAGGCGTTATAACATAATCAGAGCCGACATAACAATAATAATGTAAGGGCATAATAATAACAATAGTGGGCTTCTATAGGGCACAATAGTAACAATATGGGCACTACATGGGTACATCAATATAATAAGTGGGTTATACTAATAACAATAAGGGGTTACACTAGTAGTATAGGGGCCTAACATGCCCCTCTCCTTCAAAAAGCGTTGTCCTCAACACTTGAGTAGTTCTTGATGCTTCTATATAAAATTCTTGTCCTCCCATGTGGAATATTCAGCGGGTAAGTTCTTCCACTTGATGAGATACTCTGAAATTGATCGATTTTGTAGCTGTCGGGTTCTTGTTTCTGTGACTGCTCCAGGTTCCAATATGATTTTTCCTTCCTCTTCAATTTCTGGCAATATTGCTTGAATTGGGATCTTTTGCAACTTTTGAATAAGTGGCCATACTTCTTCGTTCTTCTTCCATTCATCCGTTGCTTCATTTATCCAATTTGGTTGGATAATATAAATAGCACAAAACAATGCTTCCACATCCTCATCCTTGAAGCGTCTTCCCATTCGGTAAGGTCGCCATTTTTTAAGTGCATGTAGTATTGCCAACATTTCCTTCTCATAAATAGCTTGCTTGAGATGTAGCAGTAAAAATACCCAATCACTTACATCAAAACATTTTTCACTACGATGTTGATCTACCTGTTGTTTCATTTGATTTTGCACCGAAGTGGCGTTATCCTTTAAAAGTTGGAGAACTTGTTGTTGATGCTCGATATGATCTTTCTCTGCTTGAACCTTTTTCTTCTTGATATGTCCTTCTATCTTTTGAGGAGTGGTAATTTCTTCCAGTCCTTTACAAGATATGGTCGGATTCATTTCTTGATGCTCGATGTGATCTTTCACTTCTTGAACATTTTTCTTCTTGACGTGTCCTTCTATCTTGATAGTTTGAGGAGTGGTAATTTCATCCATTGAATTACAAGATATGGTTGGATTCATTTCTTCTTTCTCGATGTGATCTTTCACTTCTTGCACCTTTTTCTTCTTGATATGTCCTTCTATCTTGAGAGTTTGAGGAGTGGTAATTCTTGCCAATGCTTTACAAGATATGGTCTGATTCATTTCTTCTTTCCCTGGGGTGGTGTCCTGACGTATATCCTCTTCTTTTGATGTTTCTTGATCCTTTTCTTCCTCCTCTTCATATTCTATGTAAAATAATTTCTTCTCAGCACACCTATGACCTTTAGTGCATTTGCTATCACAATTGTAACAAAGCCATTTTTCTCTTTTTTCTTCCAATTGTTGTGGTGTAACCCTTGTAGGTTGTGGAAGGCTGGGAGAAACAACACTTCCATCTTTATAGTTGTGAGGGGTATGCTTCCTGGTTTCCATAATTTTGCTTTCCATTATGTCACAAAGCCCTTTTACTCTTTCCAATTGTTGTGGTGTTGCTCTAAAGAAGGTGTTGCTCTTTGTATCCTCATAATGTGCTATCATTTCCTCCGTGAAAATTGACCACGTAACAAGTTTTTTACGAGAACAAAGCCCTTTGTACCATAAAAATTGATCTGGTTCTAAATATGAAGATGCAATACATACCTTTTGTAACAGTTGTACACCATGTATATCAAAATATTGCTCCATCTGAAGTATCCAATTTACCGGATCCTTGCCATCAAACTTCCTCATCTTGCTTTTTCTTGATTTTAGGCGCTCTACCTTGAAACGACTGTAACTCTATACTTTCGGATCTTTAAGTTCTGAAATTGTGACCTGTAGTAGCCCTCTATGTCCTCTTTCCAATGCCACAAGTCTGATCCAAAGTGGATTCTCCAAGAAAGAGTTATGCACAATCTCCCACAGTGACCGGATTATAGACTAGTTCAGTAGAGCGAACTTGTATGAAGTTCCACGTGTCAAGTTTTTAACCTTTGACTCTAAACAATATATAAACAGAAACTAAAGTCCGTCCTCTTTTTGTACCTTCTTACGAAATTTCAATCCGATGCTCAGAAAGAAAGTTATGACGATTTTCCCCAGGTCACCTGTTTTGAGCGTAATTCAGGAGTCTGCAAAAAGACCAACTTCCTCAGATCATATCTCCAAAAATAGCACGTAAAAATCTCTGAACGTTGGACCCAAGGTTCGGCGTCAATTCTTCTCAAATGGGTTTTTTTTTTTTACTTTTGAAACGTCACATAAAGAAAGTTATAGCGAAAATCCCACGATGACTTGTTTGGAGTAGCGAAACCCTAGAATCCAAAGCTCTGATACCAAATGTTATGGAACCAGCTCAAGAAAAGATAGAAAAGAAAGATCAATGCCTTAGAATTCAACCTCTTCGAGGGGGCAACCTCTTTTACATTACATAAATGAACAATTCTTGGATGATACAAATGAAAAGACCTCCTTTCTATATATAGGAGTCTAAGGGGTTATAACATAATCAGAGCCGACATAACAATAATAATGTAAGGGCATAATAATAACAATAGTGGGCTTCTATAGGGCACAATAGTAACAATATGGGCACTACATGGGTACATCAATATAATAAGTGGGTTATACTAATAACAATAAGGGGTTACACTAGTAGTATAGGGGCCTAACAAATAAATTAAAATATAAATCTGGAAGGCATATTGAAAAGAATTTGATAATACTTATTCAGCCCCCTCTCAGTATTATTTCCAACAATTGGTATCAGAGCCGGTTCTTCAGAAGAAGCTTGATCGCTTGAAGAAAGATCTTGCATCATGAGCAACTACGAGAGGGAAGCATCAATTAGGCCACTGATTTTTGATGGGACAAACTTCGTTTATTGGAAGGTAAGAGTTACTGCCTATCTTCAATCTCTTGGTACGGAAGTCTGGGATATCATAGATACAGGGTATACTTTTCCATCAGCAACTCCTACAGATCCGGCTGAGAAGAAGAAATATGAAACAAATGCAAAGGTGGTCAATACACTATTAGGATGCCTATCTCAGTCAGAATTTGTCAAGGTAATGCAATTTAAATCTGCAAAAGAGATATGGGACATGATTGTTCTGAGCTATGAAGGAGATGATCAAGTAAAACGAGAAAAACTTCAAACCCTCAGGATTCAGTATGAAAATCTCAGGATGTATAATGATGAAAGTGTGGCTAACTATTTTATTCGTGTAGATGAGATTGTTAATTGTATGAAAAATTTGGGTGAAGAAATAAAAGAGGCTATTGTGGTTGAAAAAGTTCTAAGATCTTTGTCCCCTAGGTTTGAATCTAGAGTTTCTGCTACAGAAGAAAAAGAGAATCTACAAAGCCTTAAAATGTCACAGCTGCACAGAATTCTAACTGCTTATGAAATGAGGAAAGGAGGTCCATCAGACAGGAGAGAAGCTGCCTTCAAGGCTTCAGGTAAAGGTGAGTACTACGAGTCAGGACACGTATCAGAAGAAGAAGAAGAATCAAATTTTGTCAGAAATCTTCAACGGGGTACTGGACGGTTCCGAGGTAAGTTACCTTTCAAATGCTTTGCTTGTGGAAGAGTCGGTCACTGTGCTGCCAAATGTCCTCACAAGGATAAGATTGACAAAGGGAAGGAACCTGTTAGATGGAACAAGAAACAAAATGCAACTAAGAAAAGTTACTACACTCATGAAGATAGTGATGGCCTATCAAATAGTGACAAAGATGAACGAGGTAATGATTATAAACTTTTAATGGCTTTTGAAGATGATGATTACATGGATTCTATAGATATGGATGAATTTTATGAAGAGATTTCTAGACTCAAGACATGTTTAGAAGAAAAGAATGTGATCATTGATACTCTGCAATTTCAACTTGATGAAAAAGAAAAATCTCTTGAGAAGTTAGAATGTGAAATTGTTGGCCTTAGAAAAGAAATTGAGAAAACAAAGGTTCTCAATCTTAAGTTTGTTAAAGGATCTGAAACTCTGGATGAGATTATCAATGTACAACGTTCTCCACTAATTAAGACAAGTCTAGGTTATAATGGAGAAACATCTCAAGCATCCACCTCAAAGAGTTATCTTGATGCAGCAAGGAGGAATGAGCAAAAGCCTAATGGAGATCATCAGGTAAAGCAGGGACGAATTACATCAAGAACAAACAGAGACTACCAGGTAAACCAGTGGCAATCCATCTTAAGGGTGAACAAAAGCTACAACCAGCCACAGGTAAAAACTTCTCAATTTGCTTCAAGAATGGATGACAATAGAAATTACAATCATTTTGCTAGTAGATCCGATAATCGCAGAAGTTTCTTCAATGGCCAATGTTTCTCTTGCCATAGCTTTGGTCACAAATAATCTCAATGTGTTGCGTATAAGACAATCATGACTAGAGAAGCTCAAAAACAAAGAAGTATGACCGAGATTACGAAAAGGACCTATAACAACTTTTCGGCCCTTGAAAATGAAATTGAATGTTCTATTTGTAATAACTTTGGTCATGAAGATTCTGAATGCAGGAGCAGGTTTTGGCAAACAAAGGAACAAGCCTCAAGCACCCGAACATAGAGAATAAAGGAACCACAACCAGAAATATGTGGGATAGCTTTTTATGCAGAAGGACAGGAAAATCTATGGTACATCGACAGTGGATGTTCGAAGCATATGATAGGTGATAAAGAAAAACTTGAATCATATACTGCTTTAGAAAAGGGTAAGAATGTTTCTTTTGGAAATGATACCCCTGCAGCCATAAAAGGAAAAGGCACTGCTCAGTTGAAAGAAAAGGTCAAAGCTATAAATGTTTTGTATGTTGATGGCTTGAAGCATAATTTACTGAGTGTTAGTCAGATGTGCAATCAAGGAACCGAGGTAATATTTCGATCAAATGGATGTAGCGTTCGTGATCTTGATACAGGAAAAACAGTGATCAAAGGCAGAAGAACTCCAAATAATCTATACATATTTGAAGAAGGACAACAACAATGCTATTTGACCAAGGATGACGAACATTGGTTATGGCACCGGAGGTTGGGGCATCTAAGCTTTTAACAAATAAGGAAAGCATGCAAATACCAGGCAGTTCGTGGTCTTCCAGATATCAAAATTCCAAACAACACCATATGTAAATCATGTCAGTTTGGTAAGCAAACCAGAACTAACTTCCCTGAGAAGGAAGGATCAGCCAGCAGGCCTCTTGAACTAGTCCATACAGATGTATGTGGTCCAGTTAGGACAAGGTAACCTCTAGGAGAAGAATACTTTATATTATTCATTGACGACTTCTCCAAGATGGTTTGGTTGGGACTTATGAAACACAAGGACGAAGCATTCAAAAAATTCAAATCTTTCAAAGCCTTGGCTGAAAATGAATCAGATCACAAAATTAAGTGCCTCAGGTCTAATAGAGGTGGGGAGTTTACCTCAAATGAATTTTTCGATTTCTGTGAAGAACATGGAATAAGAAGGGAATTCTCTACAGCTAGGACTCCTCAGCAAAATGGAGTGGTGGAAAGGATGAATAGAACGGTCCAACAAATGGCTCGTGCTATGCTTGATGAGTCTGGGACTCCCGCAACCTTCTAGGGTGAAGCTGCATTTGCTGTGGTTGTCATCCTCAACAAAACAAATGTCCGAGTGAACAACACTCAAACTCCTCATGAGCTCTGGTATGGTGAGACTCCTTCGGTAAAGCATTTCAAAATTTTTGGGAGCAAATGCTATATCAAGGACACTGATGAACAGCTTGGAAAACTTGAACCTAGAGCAGATGAAGGCATTCTCCTTGGTTATTCTCCCCACAGCAAAGCATATACATGTTACAATAAAAGACTTGGAAGAATTGTTGACAGCATTGATGTAGTGGTTGATGAAAAAGGATACATCCCTAGGCAAGTAAATCATGAAAATATCAAAGAGGATGAAGACTACTCTCCAAATCAGAAAAATGATGAAGAAGAACCTCAAGAGGCACCTGAGGAGAAAATAAGGATAGAAGAGAAGACTCCATCCAGGTACGTTCAAAAGAATCATCCAGAATCTCATATTTTGGGGCAGAAAGAAGCAGGTGTACAAACAAGAAGAACAATTGCAGAAGCCTCAAGCTATTTGGCATTGCTATCCTCCACTGAACCACAAAATGTAAGAGAGGCATGCAAAGATGAATGCTGGGTCAAGGCGATAGATTAAGAACTTGAGCAGATCGAAAAGAACAACACTTGGGAGTTGTTTCCTAGACCAAAAGATAAGAATGTCATAAGGACAAAATGGATCTTCAAAAATAAGTTGAATGAAAATGGAGAAGTAATTAGAAACAAGGCCAGACTTGTGTGTAAAGGGTATGCTCAACAAGAAGGAATAGACTTCGAAGAAACTTTTTCTCTCGTTGCTAGACTTGAGGCCATCCGAATGTTCCTTGCTCTCTCAAGCTTTCAGAAGTTCAAAGTTTTTCCAATGGGCGTGAAATCAGCCTTTCTGAATGGGGACTTAGAAGAAGAAGTGTAAATTGAGCAACCAGATGGTTTCATCCTTGGGAATGATCCAAATCTTGTATGCAGACTAAAGAAGGCTCTCTATGGTCTTAAACAGGCTCCAAGGGCTTGGTACTATAGTTTGGACAAATATCTTCATCAACAAGGTTTTACAAAGGGATCAGCAAATAGCAATCTTTACATAAAAATTGAAAATGACAAATTACTAATACTTGTTGTGTATGTAGATGATATTATCTTTGGCAGCAATGAATAAGCTATGAGTCAAAGCTTTGCCTTGGTGATGCAGAAAGAATTCGAAATGTCTTTGCTTGGAGAACTGACATATTTTCTTGGATTGCAAATCCAACAAAATGAAGGTGGAATCTTCTTGTCTCAAACCAAGTATCTCAAGCAGATTTTGAAGAAATATGGCATGGAAGATGCAAAACCAGTATGTACCCCCATGGTCACAGGATGTAGCCTCAGTGCAAATGATGAATCAGCAACAGTGCATCAACCAACCTACAGATCTATGATTGGAAGTCTACTTTATTTAATAGGTACCCGACCAGACATCATGCATGTAGTGGGAATAGTTGGAAGATTTTAGGAAAATCAAAGGAAACTCATCTTCAGGCAGTGAAGAGAATTTTCAAGTACCTTCAAGGAACTCAAAACGATGGCTTATGGTATCCTAGAGATACAGATCTCACACTTCATGCTTATACAAATGCAGATTGGGCCGGAAGCGTGGATGACAGGAAGAGCACAAGTGGTGGTGCATTCTTTATGGGTTCTAGATTAGTATCTTGGTTCAGCAAGAAACAAAGTTCGATTGCTTTATCTACAGCTGAAGCAGAATATGTGGCTGCTGCATCTTGTTGCACTCAACTCCTTTGGATGATGCAGACCTTGCAGGATTTTCAAATCACTTGTACTCCACCTATCTCCATCTTATGTGATAATACAAGTACAATCAACATTTCAAAGAACCCAGTCATGCATTCAAAGACCAAGCACATACTGATCAAGTATCACTTTCTCAGAGAACCAGTGCTTGAACAAAAGGTCAAGTTGGAGTATGTTCCTTCTAAGGAACAAGTTGCTGATATACTCACCAAACCATTGCCCAGGGAGACCTTTGAATACCTCAGGCAAAATCTGGGGGTTGTTGATGCATCATCTTGTTGTTGAATCTCATATGTTTCAGAGATTGTTGGTCATACGCGAGTTTCATATGGGGTATACGCGTACATTTGCTGGGTTGCGGATTGGTCGAAGATCAAATGGCACAAGTTCAGGGGGAGCATATAATGCACTATTGGCATTATGGTAGCATTGTTGGCATTATGGTAGAAGATCTTGGAGGAAGTACAGAACGAGATCATGGATGCTGATCTGAATAGTGCTGCAATATGTCTCTATCTCTTTCATGGTCAATTATGGTGTTTGGTGGATTATGGTTCTTCTTGAAGAATTTTTTCATTTGCAGATCTGATCTTTAGTCAGGGGGAGCATGATCAACAAAGCAAAGGCCTAAGCATGTTCTCAGGGGGAGCATAACCCTTTGCCCTTGATGTCAAAGGGGGAGAATGTCGTTGAGGATGTTGAGGTTGCCATCAAGTCCAAAGGGGGAGATTGTTGGCATTACGATTCTGGTTTAGCTCTATGGTACATGTGTTGTACTTGATGGCAACTCACTCAAGTGGCAAAATTCTGTTCAGGCTCTCAAAATGACGGAAAATAAGAGGTTTGCAAGTGCATCGTTCAAAAGGTGCGGACCCGCAGGTTATCGGTTCATAAGGTGCGGTCCCCCAGTTCACTCACTCCAATGCAGAGAAGTGCACTCATGTGGGGTTTCTTATGTTTGGCCCTTGGTATTTAACACGTCGTTCATGATCCTATGGTTTTGGCCCATGGTTTAGGATCTAAATTATTTGAACCCCTGTTTGGGTCCATTGTATTGGTTTTTGATGGTTTTGTCCCATGGTTTGAACAAGGGCTTGCCTATAAAAATGAAAAGAGATCACTTCGCTAATCACTTGTGAAATTTGAGTATCTTAAGATCTGAATGTTTGGGTGATTGGTTTTAAAAGCTAGATCTAAATAAAGGAGAAAATTTAAAGCAAATCTATTGATAAGTCGTGATCTCTCAAGCGCATGATCAGATCTGTGGATCTGACTGACTGTGGCACATTGGAGGACTGTTAATTTTGCCCTAATCAGAGGTTCGCAGGTGATCCATGGCGTAATTGCGGGGGTACGCAGTGCAGGAGAAGACACAGTGCGGGAGTACGCAGTGCAACAGAAGGCCCAATGTGAGGTACGCAGAGCAAAAGAAAGCACGGTGCGGAGATACGCAGAGGCACAGAAGGAACAGTGCAGAGGTACGTGGTCAGACAGACAGTGTAGTGCGTATCTGAGTTGAGTTACGCAGTTCAGCTGAAGGAGAAAGTGCGGTGGTACGCAGAGCAGTAGAAGGATACGGTGCGGATCTGCGCAGTTCAGGCACAGAAAGACTGCGGATATCCGCTGGTTTATATCGGTGAAGTTGTGGACCTGTCTTGAAATATTTGTTGGCTGTGTTTTATCTATTGCTGCAGATTTTGGGTTTAGATTTTTGGTATTACTTTTCTGTTTATAGCATTCTGAGAAGTTGGGTGATTCATTGGTTGATTATATAAGGAGATTGGGTGATTTGCATGTACTTCATGATTATTTGATCTTCTTGGATCCAGTCTGAAAATTAATGAAACATGGTCCATAAAGAAGTAGAAGAGCAAAGGGGGTTGTAGCTCCCTTTCAGGAGAGACTGGAAAATGAGAGAGGGTTGTAGCTCTCTGCAGGTTGCAGCCTGCGTACTGGTAAAGGACTGCACCAGTACAAAATCCTTGTAAAAGAAGTTTCTAATTGAAAGAAGATAGAGACATATTACAACAGGTGGTTTTCACCCACATTGGGTTTCCACCTTATATCTTGTCTTCTTTGGTGTGCTTATCTATTTTTCTTGTTCTTGTTCATTATTATATGGCACTGACATACAATTAATGATCAATATCTGAAGAATAAATTAAAGTATAAATCTGGAAGGCATATTGAAAAGAATTTGATAATACTGATTCACCCCCCCCTCTCAGTATTATTTCCAATAGATATGAGTGAAGCGTAGTGAGAGAAAAATGAAAATGGAGATACAACAACAAAACTACAATTTTGCAAACCCTAGGCAGGTTTCTCAACACAACTTTGCAAGGAACTAGGGTTTTGTTTTTAACCTATTGAAGCACCATAAACATTGATGGAAACTCATACATTGGTAATATGGAGGTGTTAACTTACTTTTCGAATGAAGAATTTGAAATTTTGGAGCTTTGGAGGAATATTTTAATGGATTTCAGGCTTTGTAGATCTATGCACCGTGCTGCCCTAATGTGTAGCGCCAGTTATAAAATTACAATGTAAATCACTGCCCAATGTGTAGCGTTGGATGAGTGTGTAAAGCCTTTTTATAGACAAGTTTTGGAGGCCTTCCCAGTGTCCAAATTAGGCACATGATAGCTCGTTGGAAAAATTATTGAGTCTACATTCCAACCCAGCTTGAATTTTTCAATTTGGAATTCATTTTCCCTATAAAAAGTCAAATCTCCCAAGACTGGTCAAAATGTGTAAAATGAGGCTATCTAAAGGCAGAGTGCCGTTGAAGTCAACTTTTGAAGGTCTTCCTCAACTCCAAATTGAGCTCAAGATAGCTCATTAGAAATCTCCTTTTGTTTAGTCATCATTTGACTCATCAAGAAAGTCATTTGGCCAATCAATCTAGGAGAAATCTTGATTTTTCTAAGGTCACTTCAGAGGTGCATCAATTCTCCTGAGGCAACTGTATTTTTGACATTTCTATAAAACCATAACACCTGTGTAAAATGTAAAGGAGGTTTTTCTTCCTTGGACTATTTTGGACAAAAACCTCTCTCATTTTTCCCAAATTAAACTTTTATTGCTTAGAAAATGTATTGGAGTAAAACCTATCCCGATGTGTGGAACAAGGGATTTGTCGAAATGAAGTGAAATGAAGGGGATAAGGGGCTTCTAAGTTCTTCAGAAAATTTTGGGAAGTAGGGAGGGATGTTAGAAAGTAGGGAAATGTGGAATTTCAAAGATTGAGTGAGGGGAAGGGGTCCAAAATGGAAAAACACAAGCCTAGCCTAGAAAATTGTCAAATTGTAGAAAGAAAATAGGGTTTATGTGAAAATGAGGAATTTGAGGGATATCAGCGATGGGAAGTGTTTAATAAGGTATATTAAGGATAGGGGAAGGTGTATGAACATCAAGATACAAGTTTTTCTGATGATTTGACCATCCAAGAGAAATTGCCTTCAAAACCCTAGGAGAGGGAAATGAACTTTACCTAGGCACAACTGAAGCATGAATAAGGTGTAAAATCACTCATTGGAACCTAACATGATGATGAAAACCCTATCAATTATGGTACACTCAACTGAAAGGTGACATGGACTGACATTTGGACAACTTTGAAAGGAGTGAAAACAAACCCTAGACCTAATACCTAGTGACCAAATTTTGCTTGAAGACTCACTGAAATGATAAAATTTGACCTTGACACCTTAAAATCACTTTGTAAGAGCATGTTTGATCACTAGAGGAAGGCTGCAATGACTGACACTAACACTTGTCTTGGCTTAATGTATTTTGAGTGTGAAGAACTATTTATCTTGCTCTATATGAATTTGGCAATGAATTCATACTAAAATTTGCATTTGGGTGTATGCACAAGAAATTCAATAATTATTTGTTAAAAAAATTCATTGTATATTTGTTTTCACTATTTGTAAGATATTGAATTATTTTAGTGTCTTGCTAATATTTTCCCTTCTTCATTAATGTTTTCTCTCTTGGTTAAGAATAAGACAATTCTTATGTTAGCCAAGATATGTTACATTTGCATCATAGGATAGATTCACAAATTCATTTCCATTTCGACTTTGCATAAAGTCCTCTTGCATAAGGGCAAACACCTTACTTCTTTGTGGCTTGATTGAACCCTTATATCAATCAACCTTCTTGAATGGTCTTATTCTTATCCAAATAACTAAAAGATCAATCATAAGGAATTGTATCATTAGTGTAAATACATTTGTGTCAATTAACAATATTTAACATACTTTAACATACTTTGACATTTTGTGATATGTTCTATTGTTCTTTTGTAACATTTAATTGTAGAGTTAATTTTAGTATTTCAATTAGTATTAGAATTACTAACTTTTAACATTTTGTTTTTTATAATATATGTATTTTTTATAATATATGTATATCTTATTTATTATTGTAACTTAAATTTAATTTAGTATTATGGTATGATATTATGTAATAGATTGTAAGGAGTTAACAATAATTACTTACGATATTATTGAACTCCATAATATTACTCTAGTATTAAATTTAGTATTAAATTAATAACATATTATATTTGGTATTAATACATAGTTTTACATACATTTAGATAGTATATTGTTAAAGATCCATACAAAAGGAATTATATATATTACATTTTGTATCTAAATTTATGTTAACATTTAATTAGTTTTTATGAAACTGGTAATTATTTTTGTTATTGTAGAGTTAATTTTAACATTTAATTATTAATTAGTATTTGAACTAATAAAATTTGCTTAGCACATATAGTACTATTGTAATTTTATAGTATTTAATTATTTTAAAATAATGATATCATAGCATAATATATTTAATTCTATGTTATTATTTAGTGCCATAATAATAATACTATAGTATATTATGATAAGAATTAATAGTATTATAGAAATAAGATAGTATAGTGATATTATTTAATATAATATAAAATTACTTATCATAGTTTGATATTAGGATATTATTTAATAGTATATCATAGGTTATATAATATTAGGTAATAATTGTCTTGAGGGTCTTGGATAGATGGTGATCAAGTGCTTTGTTAAGGCACTTCTTGATGTGAAGTCACGCGTTCAATTTCATTCCCCGATTTGGGTGATATATTGGACATGATGAAGAATTAGGTTAGATTGATACTTACTTTAGGCTAGATTAACCTTAGGTTAACCTTAAGAAGAGGTAACTAGAGGCCCGATAGAATGAGTTGGAACCTTGAGCTTCAACTGAAAAGGGTCTAATTGGGGCCCTAACCCCGTGGTCCCCCCTAATGTTGATGGAGGCCATTTTTGCCCATCAACAATAGGAAATGCATTTGATTTACATTGAGATTCTATCTAATGAATTCAAGAGAAAAAATTTCGACTCCTAGAAAAATTGAAAAATGGCATCAAGGGAGTTCACATCCATACATTCTTATCTCAATAATTTTTTTATAAAAATTAGAGTCACCTAACTTAGTTTGTTCACTAAGCTACAAATTGTGCTAGATCTCTCATAGAATTCTTTTGACTTTATCACTCTTTAAAAGACTCACAGAAATTGGTTCACAAAATTTGTAAAAGAATAATATTTATAGTGTTTCCTAACCAAAGAAGTCTAATGAAACACTCGTCATTGAATCACCCACATATTTTGTTTTTGCAGTTGTATTTGAAGGAACGTTTCTCACTCGTAATATAGGAACCAATAGACTAAAATTGATTGATTTTAAAATGACCTTTCAATTCAAAATTTTAAAATGTGCTCATGTATGATATCATAAAGAATCTGACAAAAAAGAATAAAATTAAAGACTTCTTTCCTTTTGATAGAATTAATAGAAAACCTAACACCACTTCATCTACAATTTCATCACTTTCATACCCTAATAGGCAACATAACATCGATATGATTTTCCTTGAGATCTATCGGAAGATATTTGAAGGATAAGGATGGTTATGTTGGGGAATGTTGGTTCCTTTTGGAAAAAAGGATTCAAATATGGAATTCCTTTACTCAGAGGTTAATTATTGATAGGTTTCTAACAAAAAATCACTAGAGAATGAGTTTAGAGAACGAGAACAACAACTTGTACGGCCTCTAGAATTGACTTAGAGGTAATATAAAATAAAGGCTCTCCATTTTTGGAAGTAATGGCTCTTTCACTTGTTAAGTATCTATCTAAACACCATGCAACAAACTTAGGAAGATGATGGGCTTGTGGAAACACAAACTGGGGAAAGAAGGATCCCAAAGACAAAAGTCATCACTATTATCTTGGAACCTTTTAAATTCCCAATTATGTAGTTCATAAAAGTAAAATTTCAACTTTGTTTCCAAACTCTTAACATCCATATCAACTAATGACATTTCATTGAATTTTACTCACATATAAGGGGATGGGGTTTTAGAATGAGTTTTTGATCATTTCCCTTTCTGCGAATGTTAGGTCCCTATACTACTAGTGTAACCCCATATTGTTATTAGTGCAACCCCCTTATTGTATTATTATGCCCGTATATTCTCCATGTTTTTATTATTATGCCCAATAGAAGCCCACCATTGTTATTGTTGTGCCCCTACAATATTATTTTTATGTAGGCTCTCATTGTATTCGGACCCTTTAGACTCCTATATATAGAAATGAGGTCTTCTCATTTGTATCATCCAAGAATTATTAATTTGTGTAATGTAAAGGATGTTTCCCCTTGAAAACAATGATTTTGAAGTAATTGATCTATCTTTTCTATCTTTTTGTGAGCTCGTTTCTTAACATTTGGTATGAGAGCTTTGGATTTTAGGCTTTCGCTGCTCCAAACATGACATTGTGGAATTTTCGATATAACTTTTTGTCTACAAAGTTTCAAAAGCTAAAAAAGAATCATTTGAGCTGAAAACATTCTGAACCTCGGGTCCACATTTTAGATCTCGTCTCACTATATTTTCGTAGATATGATATTAGGAAGTTAGAGTTTTTGCAAGCTCTAGAATTCCATCACAAACAGGTCATCGTGGAATTTTCACTATAATTTTTTTCTACAAAGGTTCGGACTCTGAAATTAAGACCCATTTGAGCCGGAATTGTGATGAAGCGAAGACCTAAATTTCAGATCTTATTTTGCTATATCTTTAGAGATATGGTCGAAGACATTGAGGAGTTTTACAGGCACCCGAATTACATCCCAAACAGGTGACCTAGGGAAAATCGTCATAACATTCGCTCTGTGCATCAGATTGAAATTTCGTAAAATGTTATAGAAAGAGGATGGCCTGTAGTTTTCTATGTGTTGGTTTGAGGTCATAAGGTCAAAACAGTGACACATGGCACTTCTTACAATTTCTCTCTACTGAACAAGTCTATAATCAGGTCATCATGTGAGATTTAACATAACATTTCCTTGGAGAATCCAATATTGATCAGACTTATGGGGTGGGAAAGAGGATAGAGAGGGCTACCAGAGGGCGAAATTTTAGACCTTAGAGATGTAAAATTACAGAGATGCAATAGATTCAATATCAATCTCCTACAGAGTAAAAAAATGTGTGTAGTTTTTTTTAAAGTTTTGCATAAGTTTGGAAGAAAAATTAGTTTGAAGGAAGTCAAAGGGCGTGGAGGCTAAGATGGATGGTATAGAAGAAAAAATTAAAGGAAACATAGAAGATTTGAAGACATATTTGACGAAGTTTATAGAAGAAATTCTTACTAATGACGAAAGGGTAGCAAAGGAAACTCATGATGAGAACAAAAGAAATGTTAATCATGATTTCATAGACTATAATGTTAGATTGAAGACCCACTATGTTCAAAAGATCGATATGAGGAAGTTTAATGACAAGGATCCTGTAACATTAGATACTACAGATGGAGCAATATTTCAATCTCCATAATGTGAAAAACACACAAAAGGTACACATTGCAACTTTATATTTGGAATGAAAGGAATTTGTATGGTATCGATCTCTTTGCTCTCGTAAAAAAATTACCACTTGTGCAATCTTTACGTTAGAAATGATAGCACCTTATGAGGATACAAAAAGCAACACCTTTTTTAGCCAACTGATAAATCTCAAACAAAAGGGTTCAATGATGGAGCACATTGAAGACTTCCAAAAATTGAATATAAGGGTAAAAGATATTTGAGAGGAGCATAGGTTTGATATGTTCATAGGGACTTTAAAGGGTAACATCCAACATGAGATTCACCTTTGGGAACCTGATTCATTGGAGAAGGCATTTGGGTTGGCAAGAAAAATGGAAAGTAAAATTATGACAAGAAGGAATCCTACGAATCACAACCATAAAGATGGAATTGTTGTTTCTCCTAGGCTTTTGTTGAAAATAGCATCAAGAAATTCTAAAAATAGAATTGCTAAAAATAGCACTGCTATAAATAGCAGTTCAACCAGTGTTGATCTTAGCAACAATGGATGGAAAAATGGAAGTGCTAAAAATAGCATTTCGGGATACCTTCCTATTTTACTCAGTCTCTAAACTAAAATAGTGAAGTAAAATTCGAATTTGATCTTAGTCGCTGTTTGTAAAATAATTAATTAATTCATCTTAATTAGTTAAGGAAAATCAAACATGAAGTCTATGTGGGGACATGCGATAGTTTCTCCATTAATTGAGGAATTTATCCATCACTTAAAGAGATAAGTATGAGTTGTAATTAGTTGACTTATTTAACTCAGTCAAGTTTAGTTAGATTAATTCAAACAGATTGTTGAATTGATGTAAGTTTAGTTAGTTAATGCTTGCATGCATGTAACTATTGTATTTTAGATAAATGAATATTCTCTCATAAATAACTCATGCTTGTCAGTTCAGACAGAAACCCAGTTGAGATCAGATGGAGGGGAAGTCTACTATCAGTTGCTAGAATATTCCATTGTGAATATTCCTTGCATGCAAAAGGAATTCTTTGCTTGAGGATTGCGTAGTTACTTCTTCAAGTTTTGTGAGTGTGATGAGGCCAATTCACACACGTGGCTTCACTGGACCCCAAGAAAAATTGTGCAAGGAAATAGGATGCTTGGAGGGCTTGAGGAGGACATATACTATGTCTATTCAATCTGTGAGCTGTATTTTTTTGATTGCAGACAGAGTAGGATAGCTTGAGAGCTAATTATTTTTGTAACTTGAACAAGATTTCCACTTGTATGATAATAAAAAGTTGGGGTTTTAGGCTGAGGCTTTCCCCGGGTTATTTCTTCTATGTTATGTGTGATTGATTTCTCATTCTCAGTTATATGTGTTATCTTGATCTTGCTCAATTTGATTAAGCTTCTACAAAGTGTTGTAGAATTAGATCTTGTATTGTGTTTTAGTATATTGCATAATCTGTTGATCTACAATGGGAATTTCTACATGGTATCAAAGCAAAGGTGATCAAGGCAAATAACTGTATACAAGAAGGAGAAGTTCAAAGTTTGTGTTTCTGAATATTGAAATCAAGTTCTTATCACATCTCAATTTTACCGATGGCATTCAGTGGTTTAATACTTGAGTATGCCCTTTATGACAACTTCAATTATATAGCCTGGAAGGATCACATGAAGGCATTATTAGAGGATAAAAGTCTAAACGACTTCATTGATCAAGAATTCCCCAAGCCGACTAATGCTACTGAATTGGTGGAATGGAAGAAATGTGTGGCTAGAGCAAGGAGAATCCTCCTGGAGGGAGTTCCAGACCACATTGTCTCGAGCCTCCCTGAGAAGGAGACACCATTTTCGATGTGGAAAAAAATTGAAAGATTTATATCAGAACAACATCGATCAGAGGAAGCTGGCGCTGAAAGCCAAGCTTCTTAAGATCAAGTGTGAAAAGGTTGACACGATCTCTACATATCTAAACAAGCTCACCACCTACAGGGATGAGCTTATAAGTGTAGGGATCAAGACTGTTGATGATGACATGGTGAGTCTTACACTCCTCTGTCTTCCTAAGAGTTGGAATAGCTACCAAGACTCGGTTAATGGAAAAGAAAAACTGCTAGATTGGGAACGACTTTGGTCGGATTTGATGCAGGACGAAATCAGAAGAATCACCAAAGATGGGTCCTCATCAAAGCAAGATCATGAGGAAAATCTAGCCTTAACAAGTAAGGTGAGGAAAGGGAAAGGGAGGGCATCCCATCCAAAATTTCACTCTTCCCATGGTCGGAATAAGATTAACAAATCGAAAGTGTGATGCTTTCATTGTCATGAAGTGGGCCATTATTCTATGAATTGTCCACGGAAGAAATCCAAGAAGGGTTCCTGGAAGGGATATGATGGTGAGGCACTAGGCTCATAGTTTGAGATGGATTTCTCCCTTATCGCATGCATGGTTTCATCCATGGTGGGATGTGTGTGGTACCTGGACAGTGGAGCTTGATTCCACATTTCAGGTGACAAGAATATTTTCAGTACCTTGGAGGAGAAGGATCTCCAAATAAGGATCTAGATGGGCGATGATGGAAAGTACTGTGTTTCAGGTGAAGGTACAATTGTGTTTCAGAGGGAGCATGGAGCTCCCCTCACCCTGACTGATGTAAATTATGTACCAAGTCTGAAGACGAATCTTGTGTCTATCTCTATGCTAGAAGATAAAGGCTATGATGTAGTCTTTAGTAAAGGAAAGGTATTCTTGAGGCATATTGGTACTGGGCAGACAAAGCGAATAGGGATTCGAGTTAAGAATCTCTGCAAGTTGGAGGTGTATGACTGTGCTACTTTGAGTTCCAAATCTTAGATGGTGCAGAGCCAAGATGTTGGCAAGCTATGGCATAGAAGACTAGGCCACTTGCACCATGGAGCCCTAAAGATCATGTAGTAGATTTCTACCGGATTACCCAAGGGAAAACTTGAGCAGACAACTACATGCAAAGGTTGTACCTTGGGTAAGTATGCGAATTATTCCTTTCGGATTGAGACAGTAGAGCTGGAGAAATCCTGGAGCTAGTTCACTAAGATGTTTGTGGAGCCTACTATACAACCTCCACCGCTAAACAAAGGTACTATGTTATTTTTATTGATGATTTTTCTCATAGATGCTCGATCTACTTTATGCAAAAGAAGGATCAGACCTTCCCGAGGTTTTGTGAGTTTAAAGCCTTGGTAGAGAAAGAATCCGGAAAGAAAATAAAAATCTTGCATAGCAACAATGGTGGAGAGTATGTCTCCCAATAGTTTAAAGACTTCTGTGCTGTAGAAGGTATTAAACGGGAATTGACATATCCCCATAACCCATAGCAGAAAGGGGTGGCCGAAAGGAAGAACAGATCAATTATGGGAGCAGCTTGAGAAATAGGGAAAATTTTAAGAACCCCCCTAAATTTATAAATATAATAAATGGGCGAATCTCCATGGTATATAGGAAAAATGGAAGGCGATTTTATCAATAATATAATATGTATATATAATTTTTTGGTGAATCTCTCACCAGGCATGGCGAATATTTTACTCAATTATAAAACCTTGTAAGATCTTGGCGAGTCTTTCACTAAATAATAAAACTTTGTAAAGTCCTAGTGAATCTTAGCATAGGCTACATGCTGGTTTAATTCCCCCATTTAAATAGGTTACATTCCAGGTGAATACCATGGGTCAATACCATGTGCCATTTTGGTGAATACCATGGGTCAATACCATGTGCCATTTTTATTTTTATTAATTCTAATATTAGGGTTAATAATGGTTTTTTGCATGGTATTAATAACAATCTAGTCCATGGTATTTGTCCCATAGTATTTTGGCCATAGGTTTCACCTAAATATAACCCATTTTTTGAGTGTTCGTAAATATAAGGTGACTTATGGAGTAAATATAAAAAAATGTTTTATTTGTTTACCATACCTCTCGTTTATTTATATTTTTATTAATTTACCATACCTCTTTTACAAATATGGTATTTGGCCCATAGGATTCACTTTAAAAAAACCTCTTTCTTGAGCCTTCATAAATAGAACGAGGGTTATGGACTAAATATAAAAAGAGGTTTTATTTATTCACGATACGTCTAGTTTATTTATATTTTTATTTATTTACCATACCGTTTGAGTAAGTATAAAAAGACGTTTTATTTATTTACCATACCTCCACTTTACTTATATTTTTATTTGTTTACACCGTTACATGTATATAAAGTGACTTATGGAGTAAATATAAAAAATGTTTTATTTATTTACCATACCTCTCATTTATTTATATTTTTATTAATTTACCATACCTCTTTTATAAATATGGTATTTGGCCCATAGGATTCACTTAAATAAAACCTATTCTTGAAAATGGGCGAATGGAAGGTTGTAAGCCCTAATTTCAAGGGCTAAATTTACCTTTTTTACCCTCTCCCTTAAAATAAGGTGGGCTATTTGAGGTGATTTGTAAAAATGTACTATGATACAAATTATTCGCCCACTAAAAATTTAAAACCCCTTAATTTCGCCAAAGGGCGAACATTCGCCCCTAAAATTATCCTTGTTGAGCAATGTTTCATGACCAAAGCCTACCATAGTGTTTGTGGTCTAAGGCATGCAATACAACAATATACTTGCAGAACAGAATGTTGCACCGTCTACTGGGAATGAGGACACCTATGGAGGCCTATTCCGGTAAGCGACCTGATTTAAGTCATTTCCAAATCTTTGGATGATCAATATACTATCATGTGACCAAAGATGCCAGGAAGAAGCTAGACCCAACTGCTGAGTTGGGAATACTTGTGGGGTACACAGATACACCCCACAACTATCGGGTGTACCTACCTTCACTCAGAGGATTGTGGTACGTAGGGATCTGAAGTTTGATGAAAATAAATCCATGCAAGTGTCCCTTGAGAGGGAGCTCAAGTTGCATGCAGAGGAGGAACTTTTAGTTCCTAAGGAGGAGGAACCTCAGATTGATGCGAAGCAGCCGCATGTAGAGGATCCAGGAGTAGAGACATCTACTCATGCTGATACTTCCAGAGATGGGCAAAAATGCTCAAGGGAAGTTGATAGGTTAATGTTGGATGCACAGGAGAATGTGGGATAGCCGTCTTCTCAGCATAGATAGAGGAGGTCGCCCGAGTGGTACACTAGGTACATGGTCCTGGTTGGGAAGTGTGTAGATACCAAACCTTCTTCATTTGAGGAGGCAGTGGAGTAACTAGTCTGGGTCGATGCAACGGTAGAGTAGTACGACTCTATCATTCGAAACAGTGTGTGGGATGTTGTCCCAATGCCTTAGGGCAAGTCACTGGTGAGTTCCAGATGACTTTACAAGGTAAAGCAGGCAGCTAATAGCAATGTTGAGAAACATAAGGCAAGGTTTGGTGCCTGGGGTTTCTCACAGGTCGAGGGGATCGATTACGATGAGAATTTTTCTCCTATAGCAAGGTACTCATTGATTAGATTGATGTTGGCACTATCAGGTCAGATGGGGTGGAAGATCCACTAGCTGGATGTGAATACGACATTCCTCAATGGGAAGATTGAGGAGGAGGTGTACATTGAGTAACCAAAGGGTTTCAAGACCTTATATCGTGAGTCACATGTGTGCCAACTCAAGAGGGCTTTGTATGGGCTGAAGCAAGCACCTCGTGCTTGGTACATCGGGATCGACAACTATTTCATGAGTTTGGGCTTCACCAAGAGTGAAGCAGATGCACACTTTATCACATCATGGTAGAAGGTAAACCATTGGTCATTGTTCTTTATGTTGATGATCTGATTTTGATAGGTGATGATCATCTAATACAGTCTTGCAAGGAGGACCTTGCAAGAGAGTTCGAGATGAGGGACATGGGCCTTATGCACTACTTTCTAGGCATGGAGGTGCGGGAGAAATATGGGGAATTATTTGTGTCTCAAGGAAAGTATGCCAATGAGATACTCAAGCACTTTCACATGGAGAAGTGCAAGCCCATGCAGACTCCTCTAGCTAGGAACTGGAGAAAGGAGGATGCTACTTTAGGTGAGGTAGTAGCTGCTACTATTTATCGATAGCTAGTGGGTTCACTTATGTATCTGGTGAACACATGACCCAACTTATGCTTTGCGGTGAACTAATTGAGTCAAGCTATGGTTCAGCCTAAAAATATATTTTGGATGGCAGCGAAGCATGTGCTGAGATACCTCAGAGGCACATCTCAGTTCTGACTGTGGTACAGACGGACAGAAGGAGTGAAGCTTTAGGGCTTCACAAATGTGGATCGGGTAGGGATTCCATCAAACCAGAAGAGCACTTATGGAGGAATCTTCAACCTTGGTTTAACTGCAGTTTCCTGGCACAATAGGAACAAATATTAGTTGCACTTAGCTCAACGGAGGGTGAATACATGGCTACTAGTGAGGCTGCATGTGAGGCCATTTGGATGTGAAATATTCTAGTGGGATTGTTTGGTGAGATGATGGATCCTACAGTGATCTACTACGATAACTAGAGTTGTATAAAACTCTCTGAGAATCTAGTTTTTCTTGATAGGTCCAAGCACATAGATATCTAGTATCGCCATCTTTGAGACTGTGTGGTCAAGAGGATCATGTTGTTGCTGTATGTTTCGACCGAGGAACAAGATGTAGATATTTAACAAAGGCATTGTCAAAATGAAAGTAAGAGTTCCACAGAGATAGGATTGAGGTTACTGATAATCCCTTTCTTGTTGAGAGGGAGTGTTGAAAATAGCAATAATAAATGCTAAAAATAGAATTGCTAAAAATAACACTGCTATAAATAGTAGTTCAACCAGTGTTGATCTTAGCAACAATGGATGGAAAAATGAAAATGCTAAAAATAACATTTCTGGATGCCTTCCTATTTTAGTCAGTCCCTAAACTAAAATAGTGAAGTAAAATTCGAATTTGATCTTAGCAGTTGTTTGTAAAATAATTAATTAATTCATCTTGAGTTAATTAGTTAAGGAAAGTCAAACATGAAGTCTATGTGAAGACATGCAACAATTTCTCCATTAATTGAGGAATTTATCGATCAGTTAAAGAGATACGAATGAGTTGTAATATTGAGTTGTAATTAGTTGACTTAGTTAACTAAGTCAAGTCCAGTTAGATTAATTCAAATAATTTGTTGAAATAATGTAAGTTCAGTTAGTTAATGCTTGCATGCATGTAACCACTGTACTTCAGATAACTGAATATTCTCTCATAAATAACTCATGCATGTCAATTCAGAAAAATACCCAGTTGAGATTAGATGGAGGGGAAATGTACTATCAGTTGCTAGAATATTCCATTGTGAATATTCCTTGCATGTAGAAGGAATTCTTTCCTTGAGAATTGCACAGTCACTTCTTCAGGTTTTGTGAGTGTGATGAGGCCAATTCACATATGTGGCTTCACTAGACCCCAAGAAAAAATGTGCAAGGAAATAAGAGGCTTGGAGGGCTTGAGGAGGACATATACTATGTCTATTCAGTCTGTGAGCTATATTGTTTTGATTGTAGAGAGAGAAGGATCACTTGACAGCTGATTGCTTTTGTAACTTGAACAAGATTTCTACTTGTATGATAATACAGAGTTGGGATTGTAGGCTGAGGATTTCCTTGAGTTATTTCTTTTGTGTTATGTGTGATTGATTTCTCATTCTCAGTTATATGTGTGCTCTTGATCTTGATCAATTCGATTAAGCTTCTGCAAAGTGTTGCAGAAGTAGATCTTGTCTTGTGTTTTAGTATATTGCATAATCTGTTGATCTACAATGGGAATTTCTACAACTTTCACCACCTACAAGGTTGACACTACAAAAATTGGAAGAAAAAAGAGCAAAAGGGCTTTGTTACAATTGTGATAAAAAATTCACTATAGGTCATAAGTGTGCTGATAAGAAGTTAATTTACATAGATGGGGAAGAGGAGCAAGAAAAGGAACAAGAAACATCAAAGGAAGAGGATATGCACCAGGAACCAATCCCAGAGAAAGAAGAAATGAATGTGACCATATTTGGTAATGCATTGACAGGAATTACCACTCCTCAAACTCTTATGATAGAAGGGCATATATAGAAGAAAAATGTAATATTGTTGATTGATTTGGGTAGTACCCATAAATTTATTCATTGTAAGATAGCCAAGGAATTAAATTGCTTCCTATATCCAACACCATAGTGTTAAGTAATGGTTTCAAATGGAGGAACGATAAATTTCTTTGGAAAGTGTCATAATATCAATCTATCCATGGGAGAATATGTCTTAAATAGTCCAATGCATTCCATTCCAATGGGTGGTGCAGATGTTGTACTAGGATTCCAATGGCTACAATCTTTGGGTATGATAGCTTTTAATTTTCAAGAAATTTTCTTGAATTTTTTTTGGGAAGGAAAGGAATTTGAATTAAGGGGTATCAAAGGGAAACTGGGAAATACAATCAGATCTATCAACATGACAAATATTCTAAATAAATAAGAGTGGGGCGTAATTGCATACTTATGTTCACTAGAGGTTCCCACATCGAAATCATCTATTTCTCCAGATCTACAAAACATTTCGGACAATCATTGCAAGGTATTTGAGACTCACAAAGGCCTCCCACCTATTTGTGATCATGGTCATGCTATTCATTAGATTCCAGGAATTGTTCCCCCAAACATGAGGCCTTATAGATATCCAGATGCCCAAAAGAGTGAAATTGAACGTTTGGTTACAAAAATGCTAGAGGTTGGTATAATTCAATCTAGTCAAAGTTCTTTCTCTTCTCCAGTGGTATTCATACAAAATAAGGATGGATCATGGTGCATGTGTTGAGATTATAGGGAGCTCAACAAGATTACTATTAAAGATAAATATCCCATTCTTGCCATTAATGAATTATTAAATGAATTACATGGAGCAATTTACTTCACCAAGTTGGATCTTCGCTCACGATATCATCAAATCATAATGAAGACTGAAGACATTCCAAAAACAACATTTACAACTCATGAGGGCCATTATGAAATTTTGGTCATCCCTTTTGGCCTTACCAATGCATCTTATACATTTCAAGGTTTGATGAATTCAATTTTCAAACCCTTAAAAAATTTGTGTTAGTATTTTCTGATGATATACTAATCTACAACAAATTTTGGAAGGATCATGTTCAACATGTTGACACGGTGCTCAAATTATTGGAGGAGAAACAATTATATGAAAAAATCTCAAAATGTTTCTTTGAAGTACAAGAGGTGGAATATTTGGGTACTTAGTTATCTCATAGCTCATCTTATCATCCTCAATCTAATGGGAAACCTGAGATAGTGAGAAAATGTTTGGAAGGATAGCTTCATTGCTTTGTATTTGATAAACAGACACAATTGGTCAAGTGTTTGCCTTTGGCTGAATGGTGGTATAACACTTGATTCCATATTGGAGAAAAAATGACCCCATTTATGGCACTTTATGGATATCATCCACCGTCCCTCACATCATCTTTAAAATAAAATTATAAGGTTCAAGCAATGGAATATTTGTTATGAAACCAACTCAAGAAAAGATAGAAACGATAGATCAACGCCTTAGAATTCAGTCTCTTCGAGGGGGAAACCTCCTTTACATTACATAAATGAACAATTCTTGGATGATTCAAATGACAAAACCTCCTTTCTATATATAGGATTCTATGGAGTCACAATATAATCCAGCTGACCTAACAATAATAATATAAATCCACAAAAATAAAAATAGAGGGATTCTATGGGGCACATAAATAACAATATGGGGGTAATAGGGGCACAACAATATAAATAAGGGGTATAACTACAATAGTAATGGGGTAATCACTAGTATTATAGGGACCCAACATGCCCCTCTCCTTCAAAAAAGTGTTGTCCTCAACGCTTGAGTAGTTATGTATACTTCAGCATAAAATTCTCATCCTCCCATGTGGAATCTTCAGCGGATAAGTTCTTCCACTTGATAAGATATTCTGAAATTGATCGATTTCGTAGCTGGCGAGTTCTTGTTTCTGTGACTGCTTTCGATTCCAATATAATTTTTCCTTCCTCGTCAAGTTCTGGCAATATTGTTTGAATTGGGAGCTTGTCACCTATAACCTTCTTTAAACATGAAACATGGAAAACTGGGTGCAATCGAGAAGCTGCAGGAAGCTCCAATTTGTATGTCATAGTACCAATCTTTTGCAACACCTTGTACGGACCATAATACTTTGGTGATAATTTATTATCCTTCTTAGCTTGCTTTAGGGACATTTGCTTATATGGTTGTAGCCATAGGAATACCCAATCACCTACATCAAAACTTCTTTCACTGTGATGTTGATCTGCCTATTGTTTCATTCTATTTTGTGCCAACACGAGGTTATCCTTTAAGAGTTGGAGGACTTGTTGTTGATGTTCGATGTGATGTTCCACTGCCTGAACCTTAGAATTTTCTCTTAAATATGATGTGATGGATGGTGGTTGATACCCATAAAGTTCCATAAATGGGGTCATTTTTGTTGCTGTATGGAAGGAAGTGTTATACCACCATTCAGCCAGAGGCAACCATTTGACCCATTGTGTCTGTTTATCAGATACAAAGCAACGAAGATATCCTTCCAAACATTTGTTTACTATCTCAGTTTTCCCATCAGATTGAGGATGATAAGATGAGCTATGAGCTAACTGAGTACCAAGACAAGAAAATAATTCTGTCCAAAAATTTCCAGTGAAAATGGGATCTCTGTCACTTACAATAATCTCTGGGTTTCCATGTAGCTTTTGAACTGTTTCCATAAATGCAGTAGAAACTGTACTAGCTTTAAATGGATGTGATAATGCACAAAAGTGTGCGTACTTGGTAAGTCTGTCAACTACCACCATGATGACACTCTTTCCCTCAGACTTGGGTAAACCTGTGATAAAATCCATTGAAACCTCCTCCCAACGTTGGCTTGGAATGGATAAAGGTTGTAATAGACCCGATGTCTTAATTGTTTCAACTTTATTTTGTTGGCAAGCCAAACGTTCCGCCACAAACTTTTGAATATCTGATTTAAGGCCATCCCAAAAAAATTCCTTCTTAACCCTGTGGTAAGTTTTTAAAAATCCTGAGTGCCCTCCTAAGGGAGAAGTGTGCAATTCCATAAGAATCTTTTGTTTCAGCTGGGAATTCTTACAGAGGTGTAAGCGATCTTTGTACCATAACGAATCATTTTGCCATCTAAATGTATCAGAAGTACTGGAATCTTGTTGTAGCTTTCAAATAAGTGCCCACACTTCTTCGTCATTCTTCCATTCCTCCCTTGCTTCGTTTATCCAATTTGGTTGGATAATAGAAATGACGCACAACAATGCTTCCACATCCTCATCCTTTCTTGAGAGTGCATCTGCCACCACATTTTGATTCCCTTTTTTTTATATGATTTCAAATTCATAACCCAACATCTTTGTGACCCACTTTTGTTGCTCTTCAGAGGATAATCTTTGTTCTAAAAAGTATTTAAGGCTATCATGATCCGTTTTTAACTTGAAGTGTCTTCCCATTAGGTAGGGTCGCCATTTCTTAAGTGCATGGAGTATTGCCAACATTTCCTTTTCATAAATAGCTTTGCTTAAAAACTTTCCCTTGATTGGACGACTTTCAAAAGCAATGGGTCTTTCATATTGCATTAGAACAGCACCAATTCCATTTCCTGAAGCATCACATTCCACAATAAAGGTTTTTGTGAAGTCCGGTGTAGCTAAGACCGGTGCTTAGCACATTGCCTCTTTAAGATGTTCAAATGCCTTTGTTGCTTCCGGAGTCCATGAAAATGAATCTTTCTTCAATAATGTTGTTAGAGGTGCTGCTATTCTCCCATAATTCTTAACAAACTTGCAATAATACCCTGTCAACCCAAGAAATCCTCGAAGATGCTTTATGGATGTGGGGATTTTCCATTCCTTAATGGCTTTAATTTTGCTAGGGTCTACCTTAACTCCTTCATGAGATACAATATGACCCAAATATTCCACCTCCTGGACTCCAAAGAAAAATTTGGATCTTTTTGCATATAATTGTTTCTCCTCCAATAGTTGTAGCACCCTATCAACATGTTCAACATGATCCTTCCAAGACTTGCTGTAGATTAATATATCATCGAAAAATACTAACACAAATTTTCTAAGGAATGGTTTAAAAATTGAATTCATCAAACCTTGAAATGTTGAAGGTGCATTGGTAAGGCCAAAAGGCATGACCAAAAATTCATAATGACCCTCATGAGTTCTAAATGCCGTTTTCGGAATGTCTTCAATCTTCATTCTGATTTGATGATATCCCGAACGAAGATCCAAATTGGTGAAGTAAATTGATCCATGCAATTCATCCAGTAATTCATCAATGACAGGAATGGGGAACTTATCTTTAATAGTGAGCTTGTAGAGCTCCCTATAATCCGGACACATGCACCATGATCCATCCTTCTTGTGCACCAATACTACTGGAGCTGAGAAAGAACTTTGACTTGGTTGAATTATACCAGCCTCTAGCATTTCTGCAACCATACGTTCAATTTCACTTTTTTGGGCATAGGGATATCTGTACGGCCAGATGTTTGGAGGAACACTTCCTGGAATCAGATGAATAGCATGATCATGATCATGCATAGATGGGAGACCTTTGGGAGTCTCAAATACCTTGGAATGATTGTCTAGGACTTTTTTGGAGATCTGGAGAAATAGATGATTCCAATGTGGAAACATCTAGCGAACATAATTGTGCAATTACACCTCTTTGCTCCTTTTTAAGAAGCTTAGTCATGCCATTAGAACTGATTATCTTTCCTGGTTTCCCTGCAATACCCCTTAATTCAACTTCCTTTCCTTCCGTAGAAAATTTGATGAAAAGTTCTTGAAAATTAAAAGCTATTGTACCCAAGGATTGTAGCCATTGGACTCCTAGTACAACATCAATACCTCCCATTGGAATGGAAAACATTGGGCTAGTCAATACATATTCTCCCATGGATAGCTTGATATTATGGCACTTTCCAGAGAAATTTATTGTTCCTCCATTTGCAATCATCACTTGACACTCTGGTGCTGGATATAGGAAGCAATTCAATTCTTTTGCTACCCTACAATGCATAAAATTGTGGGTGCTTCCTGAATCAATCAACACTATTACCTTTTTCTTCTTGATTTGTCCTTCTATCTTAATGGTTTGAGGAGTGGTAATTCCTGCCAATGCATTACAAGATATGGTCGGATTTATTTGTTCTTCATCTATGCTTTGTTCCTGGAGTATATCCTCTTCTTTTGACCTTTCTTGCTCCTTTTCTTCTTCCTCTTCACAATCTATGTAGAATAATTTCTTCTCAGCACACTTATGACCTTTTGTGTATTTGCTATCACAACTGTAACAAAGCCCTTTTGCTCTTTTTTCTTCCAATTGTTGTGGTGTCAACCTTGTAGGTTTTGGAAGACTAGGGGCAACAACACTTCTATCTTTATAGTTGTGAGTGGTATGCTTCCTAGTTGCCATAATTTTGCTTTCCATTTTTCTTGCTAACCTGAAAGCCTTCTCTAATGAATCAGGTTCCCAAAGGCGGACATCATGTTGGATATTATCCTTTAAAGATCCTATGAACACACCAATCCTATGCTCCTCTGGAATATCTTTTACCCTTATGTTCAATTTTTGGAACTCCTCAATGTGCTCCATTATTGAACCCTTTTGTTTGAGACTTATCAATTGGCTAAAAAAAGTGTTGCTTTTTGTATCCTCATAATGTGCTATCAATTCTTCCGTAAAAATTGCCCAAGTGATAAATTATTTACGAGAACAAAGCCATTGATACCATGCAAACTGATTTGGTTCCAAATACACAGTTGCCATACGTACCTTTTGTGCGTTTTGCACATTATCGAGATCGAAGAATTTCTCCATCTGTAATATCCATGTGGCTGGATCCTTGCCATCAAACTTCCTCATATCGATTTTTGTAATATGGTGATTCTTGAATCCAACATTAGCATCTACGGAATCATGATTAACATTTATTTTGTTCTCATCATGAGTTTCCTTTAGTACCCTTTCACCCTTAGGGACCATTTCTTGTAGCAACTTATTCATATTTATCTTCAATTCGTCCATGTCTGTCTTCAAATCTATCTTCAAATCATCCATCTTAGCTTCCACGTCAATCATCTTAGCTTCTACGCCTTTCTTTAAACAGTCCATCTTAGCTTCTACACCTTTCTTTAAACCATCCATCTTAGCTTCTACATCTTTCTTTAAACCATCCATCTTAGATTATGTTCCTTTTTGTGCAAGGGATAGTTGTTGCACTTGGTCTTGTAATTTTGATATATCATGTTGCATTTCTTCCTCTTCTTCATGAGTCATGCTAGAGCTTTCAGGTTCCTTACTAGGTGTTTGCATTTTCTTTCCTTGAGGCATCAATTACCGATAATAATGCTCTACTATGCCCTTTGAATTCCTTCAAAATAAATTTTCAAGCCAAGCTTAAGCAAAAATTTAAGAAAATCTACACACCTTTTTTCACTTTGTAGGAGCTCGATATTGCCTCTGATGTATCTCTGTACTTTCCAATCATCTAGTTCTGTATTTTCGAGCTGTCATAGCCCTCTGTGTCCTCTTTCCAATGCCACAAGTCTGACCCAAATTGGATTCTCCAAGGAAGCGTTATGTGAAATCTCCCACAGTGACTTACTTTTAGACTAGTTCAGTAGAGCGAACTTGTACGACGTGCCACGAGTCACTGTTTCAACCTTTGGATTTGAAACACACATACAAGAAACTAAATTTCGTCCTCTTTCTGTAGCTTCTTACGAAATTTCAATCCAATCCCCAGAGAGAAAGTTATGACGATTTCCCCAGGTCACCTGTTTTGAATGTAATTCAGGAGTCTGCAAAAATACCAACTTCCTCAGATCATATCTCTGCAAATATAGTGCAAAAAGCTCTAAAATTCGGACCCAAGGTTCAACACAATTTCTTCTCAAATGGGTTTTTTTGCGACTTCTGAAACGTCACAGAAAAAAAGTTATAGCGAAAATTCCACGATGACCTGCTTGGAGCAGCGAAACCCTAGAATCCAAAGCTCTGATACCAAATGTTATGAAACCAGCTCTAGAAAAGATAGAAAAGATAGAATCAACGCCTTAGAATTTAGCCTCTTCGAGGGGGCAACCTCCTTTACATTACATAAACGAACAATTCTTGGATGATTCAAATGAAAAAACCTCCTTTATATATATAGGAGTCTATGGAGTCACAATATAATCCAGCCGACCTAACAATAATAATATAAAGCCACAAAAATAACAATAGAGGGATTCTATGGGGCACAGAAATAACAATATGGGGGTAATAGGGGCACAACAATATAAATAATGGGTATAACTACAATAGTAATGGGGTAATCAATAGTATTATAGGGACCCAACAAATATCACATAAAACATCAACAAAATTTCCTTAAACTCTTAAAGGATAACCTCACTTTGGCGCAGAATAGAATGAAACAACAGGCATATCAACATCATAGAGAAAGAAGTCTTGATGTAGGTGATTAGGTATTTTTACGACTAGAACCATACAAAAAAATGTCCCTCAAGCAAGCTAAGAAGGATAATAAATTATCACCAAAGTAGTATGGTCCATACAAGGTGTTACAAAAGATTGTTACTATGGCATACGGATTGGAGCTTCCTAAATCTTCCCAAATGCACCCAATTTTCCATATTTCATGTTTAAAGAAGGTTATAGGTGAGAAGATCCTAGTTCAAACAATATTGTGAGAACTTGATGAGGAAGGAAAAATCATATCGGAACTGGAAGTAATCACAAAAAAGGAAATCGACCTGGCTATGGAATTGATCAATTTTATAGTATCTCATCAAGTGGAAGAACTTACCTACTGAAGATTCCAAATAGGAGGATGAGAATTTTATATGGAACCATACAAAACTACTCAAGCGTTGAGGACAACACTTTTTGAAGTAGAGGGGCATGTTTGGTCCTTATACTTCTAGTGTAACTCCTTATTGGTATTAGTGCAACCCCTTATTTTATTATTGTGCCCATATAGTCCCCATGTTGTTATTATATGCTTCATAGAAGCCCACTATTGTTATTGTTGTGAACCTACAATATTATTATTATGTAGGCTCTGATTGTATTGGGACCCCTTAGACTCCTATATATATAAAGGAGGTCTTGTCATTTGTATCAATAAAGAATTTTTCATTTATGTAATGTAAAGGAGGTTTCCCCCTCAAAGAGGCTGATTTTGAAGTTGTTGATATACCTTTTCTATCTTTTTGTGAGTTGGTTTCTTAACAATGAAATCATCTTTATAATAGAAAAATAGGGTAGAAACCAATGATTTGTAATGTTTGAAAAAAAATTTGTAGTTGATTACTTTGGAAATTCAAAAGTGGAATTTTTCTTCTTCTACTTTGATTCTTTGACAAAGAGGTAAAAAAGGAAATGTCTTTGAATAAAACACATAAGAGATAAATAAATATAATTTTTGATGGCAATGGGAATTAATGAAAATAGGGTGGTTGGCAGTAATAGGACTTGGTGAGATAAAATGGTGGTAATAGAAAGGATAATTGATGACAATGATATTTTGGGGGAAACTAGAAGCGACATTGTGTCGGGGGTTCTCTATTCAATTAGGGTCGCTGATCCTTTAATGTCCCAGCATAGTTGTGCAAAGGTGTGGGAACTTTATGTGAGAACTTTTTTTGAAGAATTTATTCAAAAAATTTATAAAAATATAACCTAACATATATTAATATGGTGCTTATAAAAATGCACACATATATTTATTTACGAAGTGCATACAACTAAAATTTTTGGAATATTTTTTTGAAAATTTGATAGCAGTAAAATGTTACAGCATTGGCTCCATCTAGGGACTACTTCCCTGTATGGGATGCAGATAATTGCACACCTTGTGTCCTCACCTCAAGCTATGGAGACATTGTCACAAGAAAACATTCACGCTTACTCTATAAAATTAAACCACACTGTTATTCACAATGAAACATGAAGGTCATGTATCAATACTAACTATAATGTTTTAACTACTTCACATTGATAGACAATGAGAAAAATTACATTCCAGATTTTGTAGAATAATAATATTGTTGTTCTTCACTTTAGAAATTTTGAATTGACCTAGTCAGAGGTTATTAAAGTTTCCATGTTTTCCTTTCTCTTGTTGTTGGGTCGTGCAACAAGTACAAATTCACTTTTGATTACACTATCTTTTTCCTCCTTTTTATGAATTTGTTCCATGATGTAATAAGGTTTTGATAGAATTTCGATAGAAAGTGAACGAAACTGCTTTTGATGGGATTTGGATGTCAAAACTAATTTTCATTGATTTTTATGTAGAGATTAGTGAATGGGACAATTGTTGTTCAAACTATTGAACAAGAAAGGCTAAACAAGGAGAAAAGAGCGTGTCTTGTGGAGCCAAACTAAGAAGAGAATCAAGAGGATCAACACAAGATAGAAGATTGCCTAATAATAGTATTTAGTTGTGCATTCCTTAAGATCTCCTGATCGTGTGGAATCACATTTATCTCTTTTCCTCTTTGACTATAAGAAGGGAAAAACGTATAGAGTAGAACAATTTTTTTCCTTTTTACTTCAATTATAATTTTAATATAAGGAGTGTTATTTTGAAGGACACATCATGCCATAATGACATTGGGATTTTATGAATGATATATAAATAGTTTTTTTGTTCATTCACAATATTCTGAAGTAATTAAGCAGTAATCACTAGCAGCTTGGGCCCGGTCAGTGGTGGATTTCACTATTGTTCCCTGTTTTATAGTTTTACCTTTCCTTTACGCCAAGTTTAATTACTCTTTTTTATAGCTTTATGATTGATTTAATTTCAATAGTGTTGAGTTTGTGTATTCATTACATTAATTTTGATTTCTGTTGATTGGCTTCAATAAATTTATGTCGTATATTGATTTAATTATTAGGTAAGAATCATTTCTAGTTAATTGAAAGCCAGAGTGTTATTGGTTAGATCAGGTGTATTACTTTTATGCAAAAGTTTAGATTCATCTGAAAGAGCTTTGTTATCACTACGGTGCACTTGGTTGATGTAATTGCAATTAGAACTTCTTGATTAAGATTGATTTTTGGTTTTGATTAAGATTGAGTTCTGGTTCTTGAATACGTTAATTTCCTTGAAGTTAGAAGCTTCATATTTATGGTTTGATCTGTTCACTCTTGTATTGAAATTAATGAGATATCTTAAAGAATTACTCTCTATAGATATAACAATTTCCATCACTTGCACATATTGTGTACACTCTTGAAACAAAAAGACTTACCAAGGTCGATAATTAATGTGAGGCATTTAGGAGTTCTAAAAGACACCTTATATGCGCCCAACATTTTGGCGCCGTTGCTGGGGAGAGTGTTTCCATTTCACAGAAGGTGATGTATGTTTGATAATTGTTTACTGTGAAAGAATTGGGTATTAAAAATGGAAGGTAAGAACTGCGTACGAGAAAGTAAAATGCTTGCTCCCTTGCCCACTTTTCAGCACAATTGTGTAGGGACTAAAGTAGAAATAGATGTTTGATGTTTGTTTGTTCTGAAAGAATTGGGTATTAAAAATAGAAGGTAAGAACCTGCATATGAGGAAGTAAAGTGCTTGCTCCTTTGCCCACTTTTCAGCAAAATTGCGTAGGAAATAAAGTAGAAATAAATGTTTGAATTTTTGTATGAATGACTAAGAATAAAAGAGTAGAAAAAGATATAATTCCTCCACCCAGATCTGAAAAATATAAGGGATTGGTGCCCTTGGATGATCAACCTTAATTGAAAAAATCATTAGGAAAGCTAAGTCTCAGCCATCAATAGGACCCCAAACCGTTACTACAAGCAATCCTATTGTAACCCTTCAGGCTGTAGGATCCATCTGTAGCTGACATTGAGATTCACAGTAAGACTGGAGGGTCTAAAAAGAGTTTTTAGAACACTAAAAACTTACAACCTAACCCTTTAGAAGAATGGAATTCTTGCAACCTTAGTGAAGGAGAAGTAGAAACAAGTAGTGCTGAAAAGATTAAATCATCAAAAACCAAATCTCCTAAAGTAGTAGTTGAACAGAGGACACAGTTTTCTAGACCAAGGTAGTGTTGTTAAAACCATTCTAAAAGTCTCTTTTGAATCCCCCAGGAAAAAATCTCCAGCTTTGGAAATCCCTCAAGAATATTGGCATATTTTTTATCAAATGGATAATAATCAGCAACAACCTTAGACCTCTACATTACAATACCCTATTGTTGATACAGTTGTCAATGCTCCCATGAAAGCTATTCCATTACAAAATATTCCTACCTTTCATGGGTTAACTTCAGAGGATCCTGATGCATTCCTTTTCGAATTCGATGTTTTATGTAGGGGGTATGATTACGCTACCGTCCCCCAAAAGCTGAAGCTGTTCCCTTCTACTCTGAAGGGAGCAGCTCTGCATTGGTTTATGGGGCTTGGTGGAGGTACCATTAATGACTGGGACCAAATGAAAACAACCTTTCTAAAAAACTACCTAGATTATTGCTGAACTAGAGAACTGGAGGATGAAATCTTTCAAATGATAGTTAAGAATAATGATACTCTTGCAGAATATGTAGAGTGCTTTCAATATAATTTTCAAAGATCTCCTTAGCCAAATTTGCCTCTTGAAGTTCTTAAAACTACGATGATCAAAGGTATGAAAGACGAATGGGTAGAAACACTAAAATTAATGGGGAAGGGTGATATTTATCAAGAAGATTATGACAATATTATACAATTGTGCATCGAGTGTTCCAAAGGAAGTACAAGGATGAAACCAATCAGATGTGATGCGATTGCCAAAGACAGAAAGGCCTCAGGGGGAAGAATTACATGAGTTGAAATTGGCAAGTCTGCTGGAAGATTTCGATACTGATATCTTGGGGACCCTAACGACACAATTGGATATCATGCAAGCCAAACAAAAACAGTTCGAAGTAGAATAGAACTTGGCTATTTTCTATCCATGTTGTAGAAAGAAACAAAATCATAGAGAATGTCTGCTAGATATGATACAAACATGTGCCATTTACACTAAGGATCATGCTATGGAAAGTTGACCATTACTTCCCCTATTAAAAGAAATTTTCAATGAAGCAGAAGAGGAAGTGGAACTAGTATATCATTGAACTAGCACTATCAATGGCAAGCACATCCAACAGGTATGCCTACAAAACCTTCTTCGTTCTTTCCTTCCTCGCAATTTAATTCTCAGCAATATTCAGGGGCGGCATGGAAGAACCAACCACCTTTCTCTACATGACCACCTCAATAATTTGGTATGGCACCATGGCCCAACCAATCAAATCCAAATAGAAATTGGCAAAATTCCTCTTACCCTCCACCATTCTGGTAGAACACCTCCTATTCCTCTCAATGGTATCCTTCTACCTTTCAAAATCAGAACTGGGAACCAAATTGGCAACGATCTACAAACCAGCCTATGGGGACAGTTCATCTGCCTCAACCGACCTTGCTAGCACCTTACACGTTGAAGCAAAATCCTCAACCTAATATACGATCACAACTCCCAACTCAACCCAACCCAAATCTTAACAACAGACCAATCCAGTCAGTACAAATTATTGATAGTTTGGACCCTGAAGTTGAGTTGAGAGAATGTAATGAACTTAAGTTAAGATTTGGACGTGTAATTGCTCCAAATGAGGAAAAATATTTGCAACCTGAAGTTAAAGAAACGCATTCGAATAAGCCTTCGACTATAGATGACCAACAAATAAAATAGGGAGAAGATACAGTTAGGCAGAAATATCCCGAGAAAATTATAATTACTTCTCCCCCGTTCCCAGAAAGATTGATAATACCCCAACCAATTAGACATCCTGACTTTGATCTTCTGGGTGAACTCAAAAATCTCTATATGAAAATACCCCTCCTTCAGGCCATTCAAGACATTCTGATATATGTTAAAACCATTAAAGAATTGTGCGCGAAGAATTCTGTGAGGAAAACAAAAATAAAACCAATTTTCCATGTCATTGGAACTTTTTCTATTACTAGGAATAGAGACACCTGTAAAATATGAAGACCCGGGGAATCCCATTATCACAGTCCAAATAAATGGCCACTCTTTTCCCAATGCTTTAGTTGACTTAGGGGCAGCCATTAGCATTCTTACAATAGAAACTTGTGAAGTGCTTGGTATCACAACCTTAGAACCAACCACTATCTTGTTGGAACTAGCTGACCATTCAGTCATTAGGCCAGAAGGAGCATTACAAGATGTGATGGTTTATGTGGACTCTTGGGAATATCCGACAAATTTTTTATTATTAACCCTAAGAATCGGTTAGATGGACATCCATTAATACTGGGAAGGCCTTGGCTAGCAAAAACAGATGCTTATATAGGCTTCTGAATATGAAGTATGACCATAACTAGAGGGAATGTTGTTAAGAATCTAACTTTATACCCTCCTACACAACCATGCTTGACCATTGCAAAAACTAGGAAAAAACCAGCAACATATTTAAAAGAAAATATTCGTTACCATTGACTGTGGCAGATGTGCTTGAATTCAAAAAGCAAACAAAAGATGATGTCATTAACACCTTTAGCACTCACCTCGCTGCAGTGTCTAATTTGAGATGGCACATGACTGAAGAAGTACTTGAAAATGAGATTGAAGAGGATTCTTTGAGAGACATTAATTACCAATCGATACTAACAACCACTGTCTATAATAGCAAGCCTATTGAAATCGAGCAAGGGAAAATCATGAACATTAACAGTAATCTGATTGATGACCAACAACAGAAACTTATCCAAGTCCTTAGGAAATATAAAAGGGCTTTTGCATGGGACTACCCAGACATCAAAGGGATTGACCCTCAGTTATGCATGCACAACATCTACATTGAAAAAGATGCAAGACCCATTCAACAACCACAACATAGATTAAATCCTCATCTGAAGGATATTGTGAAAGAAGAGCTTCAAAAATAGTTAGATGTGAATTTTATTTATCCTATATCTAACAGTAAATGGGTTTCTCCATTAGTAGTTGTCCCCAAAAAGAATGGATAATGACGGATATGCGTTGACTATAGAGAACTCGAAAAAGTAACGCAAAAGACCATTTTCCCCTTCCATTTATCGATCATGTCTTAGATACATTAGCAGGAAAGAAATTCTTCTCTTTCTTTGATGGCTTCAGTGGCTACAACCAAATTCAAATTGCCCCTGAAGACTAGGATAAAACTACTTTCACCTGCCCATGGGGAACATTTTCTTACAAGGTATTTCCTTTCAGATTGTGCAACGCACCTACTACATTCTAAAAATCCATACTTGGTATTTTTTCAGACTTGATAAATGAAGGATTGGAGGTGTACATGGATGATTTCACACCCTCTGGAGATGATTTTGATCAGGCATTACAAACATTGGAGAAATTCCTAGAACAGTGTATTTCTACTAGGTTATTCTTAAGTCAAGAGAAGTGTCATATGATGATGACAGAGGGCCTGCTCCTAGGTCATTACATTTCAGCAGCTGGAATTCAGGTAGATCTAGCAAAGATAAAGGTAATCCTCTTATTAGCTACTCCCTGCACTCAAACAAAGGTAAGTATTTTTTTGGGATTTGTTGGATATTATCATAGATTTGTAAATAACTTTTCACAAATTGTTGCACCTTTATATGCCTTGACAAGAAATGTTGATTTTATATGGACTGATAAATGTGACACTGCCTTTACAGATTTGAAACGGTTAGTATCGACAAAACCAGTATTACGAGGCCCAAATTGGCATATACCTTTCCAGATTTCACCAAACACATCAGACACAGCCATTGGAGCTATTCTTGGCCAAGAAGAAAACAAGAAACCTTACACTATATATTATATCAGCAAAAACCTTACTCCTACTAAGTTGAATCACACAATAACAGAAAAGGAGTTTCTAGTTGTTATTTCTGCTATCAACAAATTTAGACACTATATAACTAGATACCCTATATTTCTATATACTGATGACTCTACCATTAAATATTTAGCCAATAAACCAATTACAAATGGAATAGTGGCTCGTTGGTTACTATTTTTGCAAGAATTTCACATAACTATAAGGGATCAACTAGGGAAGGAAAACCTCGTGGCAGACATCCTCTCCCGAGTGTCAAGAACAGATGATACAATGGCAGTAGAAGATCGATTCCCATATGAACATTTATTTGTTATGGCCATAAAACGCCATAGTATGCAGATGTGGTGAATTACATAGCAATGGGAAAATTGCGCAAACATATGACACCCAAAGAAAGGAAATTGATTGTGCAACGTAGCACTTGTTTCTCCTGGATTGGAGGATACCTTTTCCACCAAAGGTAGGTGCATCGGGGAGGACAAAATTTATGATATCTTAAAAGCCTGCCATTATGGACCTTGCGATGGACACTTTGCACACCATAGAACTGGACATAAAATTCTACAGATGGGCTACTACTGGCCCACTATTTTTAAAGATGCTAAGAAATTTGTCCAAGCATGTGATAGTTGCCAAAGGATGGGCTGCCCTGGCCAATATGATGAAATGTCCCTGCATCCACAGCTAGTGATAGAACCCTTTGAGCGTTGGGCATTAGATTTCATTGGGTCATTCAAGCCACCATCGAACCAAAAATCGTATATATTGGTTGCAACATATTACGTAACTAAGTGGGTGGAACCAGTAGCGTTACCAAGAGCAATAGAGGAAACTTTTATTAATTTTCTTTTCAAAATTTTTATGTGGTATGGCTTAGCCAGAGAATTAATTACTGATGGGGGACCACAATTCATGGGTCATAAGATTGTTGCTACACTGAAAAATCATCACATCATACACATAATTACTTCTTTGTATCACCCACAAGCGAATGGGCAGGTGGAGAGCACCAACAAAGTTATCGAAGCTATTCTAACAAAGACAATCTCATCACATCCATGAGACTGGATTGCTCGATTGCTGGATGCCTTGTGGGCGTATCACACAACTTGGAGAAACACTATTGGATACTCTCCATATCAACTGGTATTTGGTAAGGACCCCATTTTCCCCATAGAATTTGAAATACAAACATTAAGGACACCCCAGGAAGTGGGACTGGATTTCACTAAAGACCAGGTTAATAGGTTATAGCAGATGAATGAATTAGATGAAATTTATCTACTGGCTCTATAACATATGACACTTGTTCAACAACAAAGAGAAAAATGGCATGATGCCTTGATTATGAAAAAGATATTTCATGAGGGTGCTTGGGCACTTCTTTACGATTCTAGGTTTCAAGACTTCCCTCGCAAACTATAGACTAGGTGGCTAGGACCTTATGAAATAAAGCGAGTACATGATAACATCACTCTTATGCTGGCCACCATTGATGGGTATGGTCCTTCTTTTAAAGAAAATGAGCATCGGTTGTGTCTCTACCAAAAACCACTCATCAAAGAATCTTTCTATCACCAGATACAGGAGGACCCCACCATGCAAGTCTTAGCTACAGAAGGAAATCCTTCTGCAACTTCATCTTTATAAATTTTATTTATTTTCTATAAAATATGTAAATATGATTGATGATTTGGTTTTCTTTTTTTTTTTTTTTCTTTTCTATGATTGTTTTGTTGTTCAGTTAATTAAACAACACTTTCTTTCTTTTCGTCATTTTGTTGTTCAATCTATTGAATAGCCGTTGTTCAATTGAATTGAATAACACTTTCTTTCTTTTCATTGTTTTGTTGTTCAGTTAATTGAAAAACTGATGTTCAATCTATTGAACAAGACTTTCTTTCTTTTTGTCGTTTTGTTGTTCAATTAATTGAACAACTGTTGTTCAATCTATTGAATAGTCGATGTTCAATCCAATTGAACATCACTTTCTTTCTTTTCATTCTTTTGCTATTCAATCTATGGAATAGTTGTTGTTCAATCTATTGAACAACTGCTATTCAATCTATTTAACAACACTTCTTTTCTTTTTGCTTGGTTTTGTTGTTCATTTAATTGAACAACGATTGTTCAATCTATTGAATAAATGTTGTTCAATCTATTGAAAATCACTTCCTTTCTTTTTATGTTGTTTTGTTGTTCAATATATTGAACAATTGCTATTCAATCTATTAAACAAAACTTGTTTTCTTTTTGTGTTGTTTTGTTGTTCATTTAATTGAACAACAATTTTTTTCTTTTGTGTGATTGATCTTCGCTTATCTCAACCCCATTTTTCTTTTGTTTTTCATTTTGTTTTCTTTTCATGGCATGAAGTACACTACTTTTACGAGGACAAGAATTTATGGATTCTATTGAAGGGAGTTAATACCATTAATGTTATGATCTTTAACATGACAACTTCTTGATGATAGATTCTTTTCAAGAAAAGGGACACAATTATTTATATACTACTTTACTGCATCCTTTTCTATTGTACATGATACTGATTGATCATCTTAATACCATGTTGGTTCCACCCTTTCCCTTTCTATAACAAATAAGACTATGGGTATACTTTTTCTATTGATATGTTCAACTTCTTCCACCATCCCTGCTCTTAAGGAGTATTGAGTCTCCCTCTATTTATCATAAAAATGTGTAATAACAACAAAATTTTGTTTTCATATGGAGGATAGGGGGTCTCATTACAAGCTAGCCTACCATGTTCATAAGGTTGTAGCAAAGTGACATTCCCATTATGGCCACCACACCAGGGTTATGATCCATTGGATAGCCAAAATATCCTTGGAACAGGAGGTCTCATCACGAACTGGCCTAATCACTTTTGCTACATCCCAGTGAATGGTAGTGTGGTCATTTTATTCTTTCTTTTTATCGGAGAAATTATTTCCTTAATTTTTCCCTGTTTAGAACCTTTATGCATGAGATACTACTTTTCGATCAATCATATCATTCTTGGCTAGAATGCCGTCAGGAGAGGATCTTTTTGGCATATTGCTGTCCTTTTCTTTCTCGCATAACTTATCATCAATCCAAAGCCTCCTATATCTTATTCATAACTACCTTTACACATTCCTCTCTGATTATAACCATACCTCTTGCTGTCCTATTAGTTATATGCATACTCTATTTCATTCAATGCCATACTGTTCATTCCCTTGCCTTGTCATCAGAATAGCCATTTCCCTATCTACTCGGTCTAGGTGATCTCTCTTTTTAAGGAGCGGAAGGATTCCCATTATACCTTTGCATGCACTATATTTATTTCGCTTATTGGACTTGATATGTTGCTATGATATCCCATGATCAAATGACATGTGGCAGTATGATAATCTGAGAATTAATATTATTAATTATCATGGAAATTCCACTTGACATTATGGAATGTAGTTGTTATGTCTACTTGTTGTTCCATTTTACCAAAGCAATTGTTGCTCTTTGCTGCGTTTTTCTTGCTATGTTAATCCTTGAAAATTGTGGGGTGAATATCATAAGGTTCGAGCATTATAGGTGGAAAATTAGCTGGCCGAGAACCCTTAGTGTTGGAAATTTCTAACAGAGCCAACAAAATTTTGGTGCACACGGGATGGATGTCATATTTCACCAGGCTTTAGGCCCCTAGCAATGAGATCACCCTCGAGTTTTTATAGAACTTACAGAATGGGCAATCCACAGTAAAAGGTTTTAGAATAACAGTATCGGAGGCTATGATAGATGAAGTTTTCAGGTTGTCGGTACAAGAAGCAGTATGGTCTAAAAAGCACGTAATGTTGCATGACACGGTGGAAATTTTCAAAGACACAGGCGATGAACTAACCCAAAAAGGCAAGAGCATTAAACCATCCTCTTTGGGAGAACCATGGTGTGAATTGGCAAGTGTCTTCCAGAAGTACATTACCTGTGATGGTCGAGGGGATGTGGTAAAACCACAGAAACTTAAACTCTTAGCTATTTTAAAGCAAAAGCTTATTGTCAATTTGAAATTTTTCTTAAATTCACTATTGCATGATACAACTGATAGAGTAAGATGGACTAAACATCCTGATACTGCAATCAGTCATCATGGTTTGATCAGGCTGATTGTTAGTCACAACCTTACTCAGCGAAATTCAACTTGGGATAATTCTATAGCACCATTAGAGATTAGGCCAGACCCTGTAGTCCAAAATTCTGCAACCTTGGAAATTGGATAGCAGAATCCTTTTCTGAAGAGGAAAAGAACTTCTCATACAGTAATAGGACCTCATAAATTTAGGTGTGCTGTAAGGCTAAACCCAGTTCAAAGGACTTTTGTAGATCCTCAAGGTAGCACCGAACGCTCAACAGAGCCATCTAGTCCAATTACTATACAGGACTCTCAACTAGAACCAAAGGAAGAAGGTAATTATGAATCAGAATAGGGGGAACAACATGGTTTTGAGCCTGAACAAGAGGAAGAACCCAATTTTGAACTTGAACAAGAGGAAGAACCCAATTTTGAACCTGAACAGGAGGAAGAACCTAATTATGAACCTGAACAGGAGGAAGAACCTAATTCTAAACCAGAACAGGAGGAAGAACCTAATTCTGAACCAAAACAGGAGGAGGAACCTAATTTTGAGCTAGAATAGGAGGAAGAACATGATTATGACCCAGAAAATGAAGTAGTGCCTTCTCAAACACCACCTATGAGCCCTCGAGATGATTTCTTGTAGGATTTTGAGGAAGGGATGACCCAGGTTCTTGCAAATTTGAATGCATATATGCAACCTGGAGGATCACCTGAACAAAGTTCAATCCTCAGGAGGTTCTAGTCACATGGAAAT
Source organism: Pinus tabuliformis (assembly GCA_031772625.1). Lineage (NCBI taxonomy): Eukaryota > Viridiplantae > Streptophyta > Pinopsida > Pinales > Pinaceae > Pinus > Pinus tabuliformis. The sequence goes on along the minus strand of CM062807.1, from coordinate 223,058,603 downwards.
TTTGACTTCCCCAAAAGTTCCAAACTGGGAAGAGGAGGTGGATACATAAATAATTCATGAATCTGATAATGAGTCAGGTGACACGGTTATAGTGGAACATAGCCAAGATGAGCACCAAGATCTCTCAGATACAAAGCCTATTGATAAACCTGTTCCTACAAAATATGCTTCTCAGAAGAAGCGGGTAACCGAAATAAAGTTAAGGAAGCCGAGGAAGAAATACCAGAAGCTTCAGAAGACGGTCAAGCAACTACATTGGAAATTAAAATAAACTGCAAATAGGAAAGCTCAGAGCACTACTCTTGAGTTAGTCACTGTGGCCACACAAATAGAAATATGTGAAGGTAAAGAAATAGGAACCCAGAACGAATCTATTTCTACTCAGACGGTTGCCACACAAACAATCCCTTACATAGATTTGATAGATATGTTTGTTCATACAGAAGAATTATCCTCTCATAATAAAAACACCCAGATAGAGAAAATAGTCAATGATGCTCCATCAAGCAGTGATCCTATTCTTCTACAGTTATAGGAGGAGTTGGTACAAGCCCAACTTGCTTTAGCACAATGTGAGAAGGAGACAATTCCTCTACAAAAGTATCAAGAGTTGCAGAAGCAATTCAATGACTTGACCATAATTGAGAGTGAAACATTTGATAAGTTTAGGCAGGAGGAAGAAAAGTTGAGGAAAGTAAAAGCTAAGATATATAAGGTCATGGGTCAGATTAGTGCTATTTTCTCTTTATATTCTGATGTCTTATCTTGCAGATCTCCTGCTACAAATTATGCTTTGTTTTTGTTGGAAAGATATTTTCTATTGAATATTAAAGCTATTAATGCTGGCAAGTGAGTTGAATTGAAGACAACTAGCTAATTCATAAAATGATGCAAGGAGCAAGGGATCAAAGTCCAACATCTTCCCTATGAACTTTATTTGCATAATTTTTTATTAGAATGGGAGGTGGATAACAATCCTAGTCCTTTTGTTGGGGACATTCAGTTCCAGGCCTTCATTTCCTTCACAGTAAACCAACTCAAGTGGTTCAGAGCTTATAACACCATTCAAAGGAAAGAACATGGACTAGATTTGTTGGTAAGGGGTGAGCCTACTCAACCCTTGCATATTTTTGTTAGACACAAGAGGCTCATGAAACGAGAGGGAGTAATTAAGACTTTGGGGCCTATACATAAAGAAATTACGCAAGAAGGAAAGACATATTTCTTATCCATACAGGAAAGGTCCTTACTTTCATCCAAATAGATATGGATGACATCTACCAATAGTGTTAGGAACAGAGAACCATTTGGCTATAGGAATTTTAAAGCTGCCATAGGCCGTTTTGTGACATACAGTAATATTATCTTGAGGGAAGGACAATATTGGCTAGGATGTTGATTTAGGAGCCCTATTATTTGGTACCCTCATGAAGGATACCATTCTAATTATGAGTTGCCTGAATGTCATGAAGGGATAGCCTTTGCAGATTTAATACAAAAGCACAGTTTTATGTTGTATAAAGAAAATGTTTTTTCTTCTTACTCTTTAACTACATTACATAATAACTACTTATTTTCATGAGGACATGAAACAAGTTAAGCAGGGGAGTATGTTGGGTTGTGCAATAGGCATAAATTTACTTTTGATTACACTATCTTTTTCCTCCTTTTTATGCATTTGTGCCATGATGTAATAAGGTTTTGATAGAATTTCGATAGAAAGTGAACAAAACTACTTTTGATGCGATTTGGCTGTCAAAACTAAGTTTTGTTTCTTTTTATGTAGAGATTAGCAAATGGGACAACTGCTATTCAAACTATTGAACATCAAAGGCTAAAAAAAGAGAAAATAGCGCGTCTTGTGTAGTCAAATTAAGAAGAGAATCAGGAGGATCAACACAAGGTAGATGATTTTTCTAATAATAGTATTTAGCTGTGAATTCCTCAGGATCTCCTGATCCTGAAGAATCACATTTATCTCTTTTCCTCTTCGACTATAAGAAGGGAAAAATGTGTAGAGTAGAACAATTTTTTCACCCTTTTACTTCAATTGTAATTTTAATATACAAAGAGTTATTCTGAATGATACATCATGTTGTAATGACATTTGGATTTGATGAATAATATATAATTCATGTTGTTGTTCATTCGAAATATTCTGAAGTAATTAAGCAGTAATCACTGACAGCTTGGGAGCATCCACTGGTGGATTTCACTATTGTTCCCTATTTTATAGTTTTACCTTTCTTTTACTACAAGTTTGATTACTCTGTTTTATAGCTTTACAATTGATTTACTTTCACTGGTGTTGAGTTTGTGTATTCATTGCATTAATTCTGATTTCTGTTGATTGGATTCATTTATTTATGTCGTAAATTGATTTAATTATTAGGTTAGAATCATTTCTATTTAATTGAAATCCATAGTGTTATTGGTTAGATCAGGTGTATTACTTTTATGCAAAAGTTTAGATTCAATTGAAAGAGATCTGTTATCGCTACGGTGCACTTGGTTGATGTAATTGCAATTAGAACTTCTTGATTAAGATTGAGTTTTGATTTTGATTAATATTGAGTTTTGGTTCTTGAATATTTCCTTACAGTTACAAGCTTGATATTTATGGTTTTCTATGTTTACTCTTGTATTGAAATTAATGAGATGTCTTAAAGCATTACTCTCTATATATATAACGATTTTCATCACTTGCACATATTGTGTACAATCTTGAAACAAGAAGACTTACGCAAGTCGATAATTAATGTGAGGCATTTAGGAGTTCCAAAATACACCTTATATGCGCCCAACCCCTACCTTCTAACATCCCATTTCAAGGCTAAATCACCTAGTGTCAAGTCACTTTTCCTAGCTTTTTTGTCAGTTCATTTCATTTTGATACTGTAGAATTTTACTATGAACTTCCTCTATTTTTTGGTGAAGATCAATTATTTGAAGTATTCTTCTTGTAAAATCATCTAAATCTTTAGAAAAATCCTACAATTTTTTCATAATAGGAAAATATACTTGTGTAGGAAATATTTCTTCAGTGTCATATACCAACTGAAGAGGATATTTACCTATTGTTCTTTTTGGAGAAACTTTATTAGCCCAGATTGAAAAATTTAAATGAATGTCTTAACTTTTCTTATGATTAGCTAACACCTTTTTAATGACTTTTATCAAATTCTTTCTTGAGGATTCAACTAATCCATTCCATTGTGGGTAATATGGAGTGGAATGATGTAGGGATATTTGATATGTCTAACAAAATTCAATCATATTAACTAATATAATCTGTGCATTATTTTAGTAATCAATTATTTATCACAACCAAATATTGACAATATATTTTCTTCAATGAATTTGAATACTACAGTATTAGTTGCATTTATAACTATACTTTCTTCCATCCACTTAGTAAAATAATCAGTTGCAGTCAAAATCCATCTATGTTTAGTACTTGATGTGGGATTAATTTTCCTAATGAAGCATGATCCCCACTATAAAAAAATGTGCTTCAACTAATACTAGAATTAAAGGCAAGGAAGACAATTTTTCTTTACCTACAAAGATGTGACAAGGGACAAAACATCTAACCTTGATTCCAACTTGAGAAAAACAAATTAGCCAATAAAATCTAGCTCACAAAATTTTATGTGCAATTTCTCACCATGCATAATGTCCTCCCCAAAATCCATCATGAAATTGATAAGTCACCCTTGTTGTCTCACTTTCAGTTAGGCATAATAAAAATATACTCAAAGGATCTTTCTAATATATATTCTCATTCATTATGGACTATTTGATAGCCTTGAGTTTGAGATATATGACTTGATTTCTATTAAACTTAGGAGGACAATTAAAATTATGTAAAAAATAAACTATGTCTTTATACCAATATGATAATAGAAACTTTTCATTGGTTTGTATAAAAGGATCTTGTCTGTTCTTATGTGTGACTGAAGTTTGAGAAGGTTCTTGCGGATTCTTCTTACTTTGATTAGGAGAAGGTTCTTGTGGATTCTTCTCACTTTATTTAAGAGAAGGTTCTTGTGGATTCTTCTACGAGACTGGAGATTAAAGCTGCATCATTGAATTTACACCCAAAATTCTACAGTTGGGTTCTTCAATAAATTTTGCTAATCATGTAGAAAGTTGATAGAAATTACAACTGCTCAAGATTTCAAATTGAAAACAAGAGACACAAATTTACTCTACTAATATGAGGAATGGAAATCACAATTTAGAACAACATGCATAGACATGGAATAAGAAAAAACATAATTAAACAATGATTTCTAGGGGAACCCACTTGGGAAAAACCCCTCAAGACTCTTTGCATTAATTAGTTGAATAGAGAAACTATTACAATTTCATCCTCCAGCTCTGAGCACAACCTGCAAAAGAATAATTGTTCTCTCTACTGAATGAGACCCTCTAGCCAATACATAGCCAATTTATGCCTCCTCCAGCCTCCTATTTCCATGCGCATATATGAGAAAATTTGAACTCCCAAACAATAGGGAAGTCCTTATTTCCTTGTGCAATTTTGAACAATTGATCAAATTTCTGCATGCAAAATTTTGTACACTCCACCAACATACAAATAATTTTAAATTGTCCTTAATTCCTCCATTTGAACTAACGAATTCGAATTCCATGCATTCATGAGCTATTTTGTGCTAATTTATTATTTAACTAATAGATCTCTGAGTTATATTACCATCCCATTGCTCAAGTGACCTTCAATTGTCTCTATCAATAGTCAGGGGTTAGTTAACTGAGTACAACAAAAAGTAACTAAACTAGATTGCTGAAATTTAGTGATCAACACATGCATGTCTGAACCCAAGTCCACTAAATTGAATTTACCGAGCTAACTCAATGACAAGAGCCATGTCACACTAGTTAACTGCCACCATGTTGTCTTGCTGATATGGCAATATGATTTACTCAATTTGAATAAGGCTAAAGTCAAATTGAGCCTTTCTTGCTACACTTTCTAACATTCCCTCTTAGCAAGAGAAACATTTTTCATCACTCCTATCGTATACCTATGGAATTTACTATAACACCATCCTCAATTTTCGTGTTGCTATTGCAACAACTGCAACTGAGAAGCATAATACAAATGAATCAACTGTGACTTTGTAACTGTCTACTGGGAAGACTGCACTAATATTGATTCTACATTATGCCTCCTACATTGCTATCAACACTCCTATGTGATTGTCAACATCTGATTACAAAAACTAACATTGATCCTTCTGCTGCTAAATATTATGGGCCCCTGTAGCAAGGTAATCATCCATGAGGAGGACACCTCAATGGACTGTGCCCAAATCTCCATCTTGAGAGGTCTATCCTGCTCCCTTTCAACTACCACATCTCTAATCTTTATGTTGATCCTCAAGGTTTCACATGCATCATCCTCTAATTTTTAGAGGCTCTCAATCCTAACTCTAATTTGCTTGATTTGACCTAAAGAAAAATGCTTAAGGTAGTCCTTCCTATTGTTGAAGACTACCTCGTATCCTTTGTCTTCAATCCTCAATTTTTTCATCAAACCTAGCTTCCTAGCATCATTGCTATTTTCGAATAGATCAGTGAGGGTCATCCACATAGAAAAGGGAGTCTATTTGCCATGTAATTTTGAGACTATGTGGTCTCTCGCACCCTTGAGGATGATCCTCCTGTCTCTAACACATCCTTTTTCAACTAGGCTAACTTTTATGCATCACACTACTATGGTCTTACAATTTCATTTTTAACATATTATAACACACCATTAACATCAAGCACTACTTCAAGTTGGTCCTCCTAGGCTATGAAATTTGAGCTACCCTCTAGGGCATACTCCAATCGCAACTTGTTGAAAGACATTCTCTCAAATTTGAAGAAACATTTCTACACTGAAGTTGCAAATTCAAAATTCCTGAGGGAAAGGTTCAGAATACTAGTTCTAATGTGATTTCAAGGCTCTCATACCATGTAGGGATTTGATAGAAATTGAAACTTCTCAAGATTTGGAACTGAAAACATAACAGACAAGTTATTCTCTACTAATCTGCTGAATGGAAATTACAATTTAAATCAAAATGAATAGACATGAAATAAGGAAAACCTCAAGTACACAGTGATTTCTAGGGGAACCCAACTGGGAAAATCCCCTCAAGCCTCTTTTCATTAATCAATTGAATAGAGAAATTATTACAATTGCATTGCCCAGCTCTCAGCACAACCTACAAAATAATAATTGTTCTCTCTACAGAATGAGAGCCTCTAGCCAACACTTAACCAATGTATGCCTCCTCCAACATGATATTTCCTTGCACAAATATGAGAAAATTCAATCTCCTAAAAAATAGGGAAGTCCTTATTTCCTTGCACAATTCCCAAGGATTGATCAACTACTTGCATGCAAAATTTTGTAAACTCAACCAGTATACAACTAATTTTACATTAGCCTTAATTCTTCCACTCCAACTTAGGAATTTGAATTCCACGCATCCATGAGCTATTTTGGGTTGATTGATCGGTTAACTGAGATATCTCTGATTTAGACTTCTTTCCTACTACTCAACTTACCTTTAACTGAATCTATAAAAAGTTAGAGGTTAGTTAATTGACTACAACTGAAAATAACTGAACTAGATTTCTAAACTTTAATAATCAACACATGCATGACTAAAATACAAGCCCACTAATTTGAATTTAGTGAGATTTTCTTTCTACAGTTTCTAACAAATCCTTGACCTTTTACTAATTTGGTTGGGTTGATTTCTAAATCAAATTATTGTATCTTTGCTATCCATCTTTCTCTTCTTTCATCATTATTTAGCTGAGTCAATACTATTTTAATTGCATTATTGGGTAGATAAGCTATTAATTTTGAATGGAATAAATAAGTTCTGAAGGATTTTAAGGCTCGAACTAGATCATATACTTGTTTTTATATAATATCATATCTTGGTTCAACATGTGTCATGACTTTACTAAAAACTCAATGGGTTGTTCAAACCTCTAAGGATTCTTTCGCAATAAAACTGTAACTAATGTAGTATCTAAAGAAAATGAAAATATACTAAATGGTTTTTTATAATATAGACTTGCCAACAATAAAGCCCCCATAAGATATTTCTTGATTTGATAAAATAACAATATGGATTGAGCTTTCCATTTCACTTCCTGGCATTTCTTGGGAATATTGGTTATATCTTTGATTATTTCTACATAATTTGGTATGAATCTCCTAAAAAAATTAATCTCACCTAAGAAAGATTGTATATCCTTCATAGTCTGGTGTAAATTAAGCATTTGAATTGTTGAAACTCTCTGAGGATCAATCTCCAGTCCATATTTTGAAACAATATGTCCATGAAACTTTCCCTCCTGCATTGCAAGCATTGACTTCTTGGATTGAGTGAAATTCCATATCTTCTACATTTTTGAAATATTTGTCTCAAATGTTTGAGATGCTAAGAATCTGATTTGGAAAAAAAAATTAAATCATCAATATAAATAACAACAAATTTGTTTATTTCACCCACAAATGAAAAATCCATGGCCCTTTGAAAAGTTGATCTTGCATTCATTATTCCAAATGGAATTTTGGCATACATGAAAGTTTCCCAAGGTGCAATAAATGATGTCTATTTTTGGTCTTTTCTCTTCACTGCAGTCTGGTTATACCTTGAGAACCAATCAAGCATTGAAATTCTTTCTAGCCATATGAATTTTTGAAGAAGATAATCCATTTTGGGTAGGCGATAATTGTCTTTTAAGTATGCCTTATTCAAGTTACAAAAATCCACACATAATATTATCTCTCCATTATTCTTTCTAACACAAACTAGATTTACAATCCAATTTGAATACCTTGAAAGAATAATTATCATTGCATCCAATAATTTTTTGACCTCTTTCTCAATTATAGGTAAAAGAATTGGATTAACATATCTCAAATTTTGTCTAAAAAGATTTATATCAGGCTACAATGGAATCTTGTGATGCACGATAGAAGTATCATATGTTTTGAGATCTTCATATTTCCATGCAAAAACATCAATAAACTATTTGAACAAGCTCAAAAAAATTTCTTTGATTTCATGAGGTAACAATTTTGAAATCTTAATGTTCTAGATTTCATTCTTTGTACCAATATTTCATTCTTCAATATAATCTTGTTGGGACTTTACTGGTATAGAAGTAGGAACATAATTATGATCAAGTAATTTTCAAGTGGATTTGGAATATAATTATTTGATAATTGAATTATGTTATGAGACACAATTTGATATTTTAATTTACCCTCTTGATTAACAACATCACTCAGAATATCTTCATATGGTTGTTGATAAATATTTCAAACAAAAAATTCTTCAATTACTTTGAGAAACTTCTTAATTTGTTCATCATGTTCAAATGTCTACCAATGTTGGAGGTTAATTGAAGGCATGCGTCTGAATTCAATTTGATATTGTAACTGAAAAGTATTGGGAACTTTAAAAGTACTTCTTGAAACTACTAATGAGTCAAAAAATTTATTTTCTTCTCTTGGTATAGTAGGAATATTGAATTCTTGAAAATAATTCTAAATAAAACCCCACACATCATTTATGTAAGATTTCAATCGAGGATTCTTTGTTTGGAAATAATTTTTGACCTATCTAACAACTAATTTTGAATCTCCATAAACAACTAATCTTTGAATTTTCATCTTCTTACACATTTCAAGCCAAAGAATTAATTCCTAATACTTCTCCACATTATTAATCACTTCAAATTCCAATTGAAATGATTGACTAATAATTTCTTATGCAGGGGAAATAAAGATAATTCCTACTCCTAATCCATCTCTAGATGATGTTCCATAAAAATATAGTTTCCATACATCATTTTATGAAGAGTAAATGATATTTATATAAATTTTAACTTTATTCTACAAATTATAATCATTATTTAAAACTAGATTAAAACATTCTAAATATTGGTCAATAACATAAATAAGGTGATTGACTAGTTGTCTTGCATCAAAAACTGTATCTACAAATCTGACCTCCCTATATAGCCTAAATCTTTCTCCACCAAAAATGGAATAGTAGCATATGCCACATCAATCTGTAAACTACCTCTAAGTTTAGCACATCAAGCTCTCGATAAAAACATGCAAAAGTTAACAATAATATATGTTACTACAATATCTATTAACACGTTATTCATATTTATTTGAGCTAGGGGCTACCAGATCTTTGATAAAACCGAAAAAATGTACCCTTTTAGAATAAAAATTATAGAGGTCATGATAAGGCATGTCACTTGTAATTGTAATTTTTCCATGATTGACTTAGGAATAAAGTTGTGAGAAGCTCGAGAATCAAGCATATAATTGTAAAGCAAAAACTCATGTAACTTTAAAGTGACATAGAAAGGAGGTATTGATTCATTAAGAACATCTATATTTGAATGAAATAAGACACATGGTTTCTCTTTTTGCAAGCTAATAACATCTCCTTGTGTATCTATACTTGAATATTTAATCCATTTAGTCAATTATTGTTGGTAGCCTAAACTTCTTGTTAATTGTGATAAGGGAATTGGAATCTTTACCTTTTCTATTTCTTTTTTCTAAAGTAAAAGAAGATGAATTTTTTTCTATTTTATATTTTTCTTGTCTTTTTGAAGATTAAGGATCTAAACTTTATCTTGAGGAATATCAAAAGTGACTTTATTTGCTTGTTTAACTTAATTATGTCTTATCTTGAAATCACATCTCTTATTTAGCTCGCCAATTAAGAACTCAAAAAATGCTTGTTACTTAGACACTTAAAAAGAATTAAAATTTTGGATCAAAGGTTGATTCTAACTTGAGGGAATATATGATCTTCAAAAGATTGGAAAAAAATATAATTCACATCATCTATAATGTGTGCAACTTCTTCAATATCCTAATCATTAATCATAAAAGGTGGATGAATATGTTGATATGTTTTTCTCCTCTCTTTGTAAAATTTGAGGTTGAAAGGTCTTCTATATGGTATTGGCGGTCTGCTAACATTCTCTTTGTTTTCCTAGGTTGAGTCTCCATTCTATAAATTCTATTAGATATATTCCTCAACATCCCATTATTTTCATTAATATTTTGATCTTCTTCCTTAGTTTCTCTTGAAGAACCAGCGTCTTATTTTTCCCTTTTCCTCTCTACCCTTTCAACCTTGGCTCTTAACATTTTTCAAGAAAATTTGTTAGCATATACCTCAATTGCATCTATTTATATATCTGCTAAAGTTCTCGAATTTATTTACTTAAGCATAAGTCCAAAATCATCGTCAAAGAACTAGTACAAAATGGCTAATTAGTTACTAAAAAAAAGAATAAAATTTTCATATAAATGACCATTTTTCAATCAATGACCAATAGTGGATAATCTACAGTATCTTGTAATGCGACCAACTTTTAGTCATATTTAGCTTGGTCATCAATTAGATGTCTCAATTTTGTCATCTAGTAGTATATTTAGTCATAAATTTGTCATTAATTAAGTCATTGATTTAGTCATTAATTGCCACAATTAATGACTAAATACACAACAAAATATACTACTATATAAACATCCGAGAAAACCAATTAATGAACAAAATGTTGGTCGTATTATAAGATACTATAAATTAGCGACTAATGTCATATATATGCAAATTTTAGTCATCATTTGTGTTAATTTTTCATACGGATACATTGTTCTTTGTTTTGATAATTGCATTACTTGATTAATACATTAAGTTCACCCGATATTCATTATTCATCAGCATATGAAATTATATATAAAGAACAACATCATCATCATCAATGCAACAAAACATAAAGGAATAATGGAAGAAAAACATGCACACATAGAGACACCAAGATTGGTTTGAGACTAGGGAAAAAAACACTATGGGGAAAACCATTCCAAACCTTATTCTCCTTAGATCGTCATCAAATTATTTAGAAAAAGTGAGTACAATGATACATAACTTTATATATGCAAAAAAATAACTAGGATATCCATGAAACAAATCTAATCATGCTAATAATCAAAACCCTCATTCATATTGCTGTAATGTGTTATCACTGAACAAAATCCTTTAAATACTTAAATCTCATATTTGATTCTTGGATGTAGGGAGAAGGGGTTGTGCAAGCGTCTATAGCAATTCTGGACGGTCTCTCCAGAACTAGAAGACTATGTCTAGAACATATCTAGATGCTCCTAAGTGAAATGGATGAGGGCATCTGGGGTCAAACATACCCAGATCTACCTAAAACCCTAGATGATCTCATCAATCTTCTATTTGAGTGTCTATGGCATCCCAGACACTCTAAGGACCATATTATACATGGGTCTTGGGACCAAACTGACCAGCGGAAACCCTAGCATCCCAAACGCTCCCATAAAAACTTTGTGCCATGATCTATGGATTTCTAGATATTTTCTTGACCACTATGTTATATCATCCAAGGATTAAAATTCCCATTTTTGTGCCAGCATCCAAGAATCAGAAAATCCTAGATCAGTGCGAGCTTCACCCCTAATATTTTAGATCCTTTGTGTGAGCTTTCCTCCATCAAACCTATGCAAACCAAGAAAATAAGAGAAGAGAAGATGGATTTATCAATGTTTCCAAATAAGATTGAGGTCTCTTCTATTTATAGGCTTTCATGAGGGTCCACTTGGGGTTGAAGTGGACTTGTCCAATTTAACATGTGCTTAGGGTGGACCTTATCCAATATATATGAGTGAACAAATAAATTCAAAAAGAAACTCACTTGTCCAAATAAGGTGATATTTAGGTCATTTTTGGTCCTCTAAAAAAGCATAATCTAATGCAATCATCATCTCATTCATCTGAGCTATTCAGGGTGGAATTTGACCACAGTTGCAAAAATTAACACTCCCTCTCAACTAGGGAGAATTCCACCTGCTAATATATATATCCATAGATCAATATGTAATTCTTATGTCTTCAAGTGTCATCATGTATCATCCCTGATCATCTTTGTCATGTAATCATCATGCCATTACCACCTCAGGTATCTCATCATCCCAAATCATTAATCTACATATCAATCTATCCCTTTCTTATTCCTTCTTATCTCTTGATTGTTACTACTTGTATGCTAAACATTCTCGAATCTAGAAGAAGAAAAATTTGTTACTGAAGGGGAGCTTAAGATACCACCCTATATTTATTAGGTTTCTACCTAGAATCTCTGTCAGTAGGCTACTACCTGGAATATCATCATCAATCATCATCAGAGAGCATATCATCAAGGAGCACGTCTCAACCTATAACCACATAGGGGAGAACATCTCGACCCATAATCTCATGGGGGAGATATACATCTACAACCCCATATCAAGCAATAGGATATAAAAACACACAATGGGGCACATCTTGACCCTGGGATCTCATGAGGGAGCTCAATATCAACCTGGAATCACATATCATTATCTCAAGCCATCCTATTACCTACTGAGCTTCCCATTGATGATCCTGAATAATCATGTGGTAGAACACCTACATCATAATCAACGTGGGTTGTACACCTCACGTACACTCTCAACTCATTGGAAAAATGAGGAGCAATATTCCCGACAAGCCCATCTTGTGGGTATGATGCCAACTAGGGTATACTCTACAAAGACCAAACAAGGGAGAAACATGCTCCAACCCTACGAATATAGGGTAGCAACATATTGAACCCTATGGGTTACATATAGGGGTCATACCCTATTGGCTAGAGTTTCCTCAACCCCAAGATCCCTTCTACCTCAATTCGTCACCCTAGGAGCTGAAACAAGTAGGAAGAGTTTTCTTAGTGTCCTTGATGAGTGTTTCTCCCATCATACTCAAATCTAGTATCATTTTGTCTCAATAGTAGCTATTTCCTCTTCATATAGAACATCAAATCCAATATCATGTCAGAACATAAATAATCATGTAAATCTCAAAAGGATACCATAATCATTCTCCCTTTCAAGGAGGTGCTAACCAAACTCATAAGCTTATTTTGAGCATCTTCACTATCTCAATATATGAGAGTATCTTGGTCCCACCTATAAATATGGTATTTTCTGCAAATTACATCTCATTCTATGTCTTCACAATGTATCCAGATCATATCCAAATCATGCCTAGACAACTATGTAAGGAGCTTCTTCATCCTTTCTTACACCTAGCCATGCTAGCAACATCGTACTCATACTCAATCATATTATGGACCTCTCGTCCAAGATATCATGTCATATCTCATACAAAAGCAACATCCAAATGTCCTTAACAATAATCTCTATGAACAACAATACACCATGCAGTCACATATCATAGAAGCGATATCTCAGCCTCAAAATATAATATCTCATGAAAATATTTCAAAGGATGTTTGGTGGCAACTCTATTTGAATGAAGTGGATCACTCATGAATTTATTCATGTTTTATGCACATCATATATATATACAGATGGATGTTCAAAATGGAACACCAATGCTTCAATCAAATGTCATATTCCATGTCAAGTTAAACAATATCTTTGAACTTCAAGTTGGCGTATCCAAGGATTGGCTTTTCATTATTCAAAAACATTTTTCAATAGCTTTGCAATATAGAAATTCTTTTCCAAATTTCTAAAATCGATTCATCATGCTATGATACATCATTTCAAGCTTCAAAAGTTATCTCTCTCTGATTTATATCATCGGAGGCTCATCACCTGTCAAGAGTAGACCATCAAGATATAAAACCAAAACCAAAACGATAATAAAAATTAAATCTATACCCTAGAACTCATCATCCTGACATCATCAGATAACTGTTAGATATAGGCATATCTAGATTGGGGAGATTTCTTCATGAAATGCTCTAAGAATAATTCCTTGCTAAGCGATCATAATCATCTTTACATAAATCAATGTTGTACCATCACATCAGCAAATTCATGTCATCAAAATTTAGAAGTCAGATAATAACCATTATTAAAGTTATGAACATCGCAATGTCAATTCTTTCATCCAGGTGACAGGTAGAGATCATATCAATTTTTCACTTCATTTAATTGTTGTGCCAACAAGTTTTCATCGACCACGCATTATCCATCTGAACTTTATCAAGTCATTCTCATAATCATAATACAATTCATTTCTATCACTAGGTGCAAATGCATACATGAAGGATCACTCATTAAGGTTCCATTTTCATGCTAAATCACAATTATCAATACATTAAACATTGTGCTAGGAATGAGGAGGCCAATAAAAACCATTTTTTCTGAATACTGACATAATTTAGTATGCTCACATAACATATACATTAGGGAAAATCAACAATCGTCAGATAAAATCATTAGACATCAGGTTAAGTCAAAATTTTCTATTGTAGAGAGATCTATAGTCAAAGCATATCTCAATCATCAATTCAAAGTTATTGTGAACCATCATGAAAACACATTGTTCATTTATATCAATTAACCAAATCATGCCAACCTCTTGTAGCACAAACATAGTGACATATCTATATGTATGCCGCGATCATCTACAAACACAAGTTCAGTCTGCATGTTCATATTATGGCAATCATTCAAGATATTCTTTCTTCCATATCTTCTTATCTGCAAAACATCTCTTTAATTGACATCTTCCAAGTGAACATTTGATTTCATGCACAATACTTCATTTTTATGTGATCAACAATTTAACCTAACAACTTTAGAAGTCACATTACAGTGGACGCTCACAAACCGTAGGTTGTCCATGGTAAAAGATCTGATGACCCCTTGGCTTCTCGTCTTGAATTCTGTGTCTGAGATGTATACTTCATTGATAACCCATTTTACCATGTCAATATAAGGGATTATCTTTGGCCAAGCAGCTACATGATTTAAAAATGAGCAAGTTGTCTCTAGCATGGAAGCATCTGAGGAATCTCATTCCTCAACTGTAACATTTGTTTCCATTATCCTCGGTTGTTCCTTCTCCAGTATGTTGCACATAGTCTCCCATGTAGAGGTTCCTCCCTGTCTTCTGCATGTGGTATCTGTGAATAAGGGAGTCATCTCAGTCTTCTCAGAGGCAACAACCTTGCCTTTTTCCCCATTGTTCTGAATTCTCTGCTCTGCGGTTTTTTCTTGAAATGTAGAAAAAAAGCTATCGGTCACTCAAAGATGAATGTAAAAATGAAATAATACAAATAGCTTTTAAAGGAGGTAAAAGAAGCATTATTTGAATGCATGTAACAAGATATCGTATCAAGATGAATGGCTATTCACACATAGATGCAATTATTTCCCACTAATGCCCACTAATGATTCGTTATCCCTTAGCTTTATTGCTCATAAATGTTTGTGCCATAAAACAGGATGAAATATTCTAGGTTGGCAAGCCATTATACTGTGATGATATTTGTGTGATTTCAAAGCAATATCACAAATCGTAATATCGCAAGATATGCCTTTTATCATTTGTAGGAATTGTGACACAGGTCATTGGCATTATGACATAGGTTTTGTCCTTGATGGCAACTCACTCAGATGACAGATCTCAGTACAATAGGTTAATAGCATAGAGTTTTAGATCAAACTTCACAGAATGAAGAAAGAGAGTTCTACGTAGGTTCACCATTGGCCAAGCAACGTATACACGCGGGTTAACTATATGCAAGTCACGTATACGTACACACGCATTTTCACAAAAATAAAAATGTTTATACCTTGGAAAACTAAGTTTTGGTTCGAAGTATTTGGTCCATGGTATTTCGATCCATGGTATTGGTCCAAGGTATCGGGTCCGAGGTATTGACCCTAGGTATTTGGTCCAAGGTATTGGTCCTAAGTGGTTTTGGTCCATGGTATTGAGAAAGGACTACAAAATATAAAAGGAGGAGAATATCTTTAGGCCATGGTGTGCAAGTATCAAAGATCTGATGAAGTGTGAGATCTAGTATGCAGGTTATTGGGTTATGGTGCATAGCTGGATCCGAACAAATTATGAACCTTAGCTAATGATGAGGAATTAGATATAATAATGAATCAAGATCTTATGGTGTAAAATGTACTATATTTTGTGTTGACACTCATGTATATTCTAGATCTGAAAACTGACGCGTGTATTATTCTGTAAATGATATGATCTGGGTATAACTAAAGTCTGGAATAGCTGCACAACTCTGAATTTATATTTTCAAATGTATACGCTGGTTAGCTTTGAGTAAAGCTCATGTACATGCAGGTTCAACACACGAAAGTAGCATATACCTTATGAAATATCTTTTAGTTGCTTCTGTTTGTTGTAGCAGTGTTCTGGGTTCTAGCTTGGGTTTTGGTTACTGTATTCTGGTGACAACATTATCAAAGATTAGATTGAAGGGTTTTCAAAGTGGTTGATTGATTCGGTTGTGGTTGGTTCAAAAGGAGATTGGTTGATGCAGATATATTTGATGATTGAATGATGTTATAAAAGGATCTAGTATGAAAATTTATGAAACATGGTCCCTCGAAGAAAAGAGAAGGTTGTAGGCTTCTATAGGTGGCACCTACGTAATAGTAAACATATCTGCTAGTACAAGAGCTAGGGGGTTGTAGCTATCTTCCAGTAGAAGTTGTAGAATGAGAGAAGGTTGTAGCCTTCTGTAGGTAGAAGCGTACGTACCGGTATAAGACTGCACCAGTACAAAAATTGTAAACATAATTTTCTTATTATTAAAAGAAGACAGAGATGACAACAACAGGTGGTTTTCACCCACATTGGGTTTCCACCTTATATTCGGGTGTTCATGTGTGTTGCTTGTGTGTGATTATTTATTCTTCCTTTACTGCACTATCTAATGAATTCTTGATAAACTGGTTAAAGTTCAACATATGATAATTTGAGTAAATCAAAAGATTTATGCATATTTGCTGGTTGCATTAAGTAAAATAATGTATACACACCAGTTCATTAAGATGAGGTAGCGTATACAAATCAGTTTTTGAAAATTAAATTATTGATCTGATAATACTTATTCACCCCCCTTCTCAGTATTATTTCCAACAATTGGTATCAGAGTAGGTCCTTCAGAAGAAGCTTGATTTCTTAAAGGAAGATCCATCATCATGAGTAATCAAGAAAGCAAGGGATCCATCAGACTGCCAATCTTTGATGGGAGCAAATTTGTTTATTGGAAGGTAAGAACAAAAACCTATCTTCAATCACTTGGAACAGATGTCTGGGAAATCGTGGAAGGAGGATATACATTTCCATCAGAAATTCCTACAGATACGGCAGGTAAAAAGCAATATGAAACCAATGCCAAGGCTGTCAATACATTATTGGAAGTCTGTCACAATCAGAGTTTATCAAAGTTATGCAACTCAAATCCGGCAAAGAAATATGGGGCAAAATCATTCTAAGCTGTGAAGGAGACTCTCAGGTAAAACGTGCTAAAATGCAAACTCTCAAAATTCAATATGAAACTCTCAAGATGCACAATGATGAAAGTATAGCTAGTTACTTCTTACATGTAGATGAGATTGTTAATTTCATGAAGAATCTAGTTGAAGAGATAAAGGAAGTTACCTTAGTTGAAAAAGTTTTAAGATCCTTGTCTGCTAAGTTTGAAACAAAAGTATCTGCCATAGAACAAAAGTAGGATCTATAGACTATTACTATGACACAACTGCACAAAATCTTAACTGCTTTTGAGATGAGAAAAGGAGGTCCATAAGATATGAGAGAAACCACATTCAAAGCTTTAGCAAAAGGAAAAGAAGAAATCAATGAATCAGGACATCTTTCAGAAGAACAAGAGGAAGTAAACTTTGTCAAGAAGCTTCAATGGGGTTTCGGAAGATTCAGAGGTAAACTACCTTTCAAATGTTTTGCTTGTGGTAGAGTCAGTGATTATGTTGCCATATGTCTTCATAAAGATAAATATGATAAAGGGAAGGAATCTACAAAACAGAATAGAAAACAAAGTGTAAGTAATAAGAGCTACTATACTCATGAAGATAGTGATGGTTTATCAATTAGTGATGAAGATGAAAATAGTAATGACTATAGACTTCTGATGGTTTTTGAAGATGATTATTTTTTGGATGCTTTAGATGAAGATGATCTTTATGAATAAATCTCTAAACTCAAATTTTTTTTAGAATAAAAGAATATGATTATAAATACCTTGACATTCCAACTTGCTGAAAGAGAAAAACAAAATGAAAAACTAGAATGTGAAATTGTGGGTCTAAGAAAGGATCTTGAGAAAACAAAAGCTCTCAATCTTAGATTTGCTAAAGGATCAGAAACCTTAAATGAAATTGCATTCTCCTCTAATAAAGACAAGTCTTAGATATACTGAAGAAGCACCTCAAGCACAGAAGCCGCTAGCTTCCACTAAAAGCTATCTTGATGCAACAAAGAGCAGTGAACAGTTTGACAATCATCAACAAAGGCATAAAGCAGATCTCCAGGTAAATTAGGCTCAATTTACTTCAAGGATGAACATAAGCCACAACCAACCTCAGGTAAATCATACTCAATCTACTTCAAGGATGAATATCAATACAAACTACAATCACCAGGTCAGTAGATTCGATAATCGTAGGAACTTCTTTAATGGCCAATGTTTTTCATGTCATAACTTTAGACACAAAGCTGCTCAATGTGTTGCTTACAATACCGTCAAGACTAGAGAAGCATGAAATCAAAGGAACATGATAGGGATCATGAAAATGTCCTACAATAACTTTTCTCTTCTTGAAAATGAAATAGAATTCTCTATCTGCAACAACTTCGATCATGAAGAATCTGAATGAAGGAGTAAATTTTAGCAAATATCTCAAAAGAAGAAAACTCCATTAATACCCAAAATATGGAGAAATAAATAACCGCATACAGAAAGATGTGGCATAGCCTTGTATGCAGAAGGACAAGAAAATCAGTGGTACATCGACAGTGGGTGCTCAAAACACATGATAGTTGACAAAGTAAAACTTCACTCATATAATGCTTTAGAAAAGGAAAAGAATGTCTCATTTGGAAATGACACTCCTACTATCATAAAACGTAAAGGCTCTGTTTTCTTAAAAGAAAAGGTTAAAGCTGGGAATGTTATGTATGTTGATGGTCTAAATCATAACCTGTTGAGTGTCAGTCAAATGTGTGATCAAGGAAATGAAGTAGTATTTCGATCAAACGTATGTGTTGTTCATGAGCTTCATACAGGAGAAGTCACGATCAAGTTACAAGAACTCCAAACAAATTATACATACTCAAGGGAGGAAAACAAATTATTTAGAAAAATACATATTCCAGGCTGTTCGTGATCTTCCTGATATCAGCATTCCTGAAAATACAATATGCAAATCATGTCAATTTGGTAAACAAACTATAATGCACTTCCCTGAAAAGGAAGGATTAGCTAGTAAGCCTCTTGAACTTGTTCATACTGATTTATGTGGACCATCAAGGAAAAAAGTACCTCGTGGAGAAGAATACTTTATATTGTTCATTGATGATTTTTCCAAAATGTCTTGGATAGGTCTTCTAAAGAATAAAGATGAAGCATTTGAAACATTCAAAGCCTTCAAAGATTTGGTTGAAAATGAATTAGATCGCAAAATCAAATGCCTCAGATCTGATTGAGGAGGGGAATTTACCTCAGATGAATTCTTTGAATTTTTCGAACAACATGGAATAAAAAGGCAGTTCTCCACTGCAGGGACTCCTCAACAAAATGGAGTGGTAGAAAGGATGAATAGAATGGTTCAACAAATGGCTTGTACTATGCTAGATGAATCTCGAACTCCTACAACCTTCTGGGGTGAAGCTGCATTCGTTACTGTCACTATTCTCAACCAAGAAAATGTTCGAGTAAACATAACTCAAACTCCACATGAACTTTGGTATGGTAAGACTCCTACTGTAAAATACTTCAAAGTTTTTGGAAGCAAATGTTACATCAAAAGGACTGATGAAAAACATGGTAAGTTTGAACCCAGAGTAGATGAAGGTATTCTTATTGGCTACTCTTCCCAAAGTAAAGGATATAAATGTTATAATAAAAGACTTGGGAAAATTATTAAAAGTATTGATGTTGTGGTTGATGAAGTATGCTAAAATCCAAAACAGATAAAAACCAAAGATTATGACAATGAAGAATATGATGATCATTTTCCCACATCAAATCACATTGATTTTGAAGAAGAAACCAATGAAGCACCAGAAGAAGAAATAACTATAGAAGAAAAGACTTTGTCGAAGTATGTTCAGAAAAATCATCCAGAAACTCAAATTTTAGGGGAAAAAGGGGCAGGTGTGCCGAAAAGAAGAACCATTGTCGAAGCCTCAAGCTATCTAGCATTACTATCCATTGAACCTCAAAATGTAAATGAAGCATGAAGAGATGAATGTTGGGTCAAGGCCATGAATGAAGAACTTGAGAAAATTGAAAAGAATAATACTTGGGAATTAGTTCCTAGACCTCATGATAAGAATATCATAGGAACTAAATGGATATTCAAAAACAAGGTGAACGAAAATGGAGAAGTTATTAGAAACAAGGCCAGACTTGTTTGTAAAGGATATGCTCAACAAGAAGGTATATATTTCGAAGAAAATTTTGCACCTATTTCTAGACTTGAAGCCATAAGAATGTTTCTTGTTCTTTCTAGTTTTCAGAAATTCAAAGTATACCAAATGGATGTAAAATCTATGTTTCTAAATGGAGACTTAGAAGAAGAAGTCTATATTGAGCAACCAGATGGATTCATTCTTGGAAATGATGCAAAACTTGTATGCAGACTCAGAAAGGCTCTCTATGGTCTAAAATAATCTCCAAGGGCCTGGTATTACCGTCTTGACAAATATCTCCACCAACAAGGTTTTTCAAAGGGATCAGCTGATAGCAATCTATATATAAAGATTGGCAATAATAAATTGCCAATAATTGTTTTCTATTATGATGATATCATTTTTGGTAGCAATGAAGAATCCATGAGTAAAAATTTTGCTTCAGTAATGCAGCAAGAATTTGAAATGTGTCTGCTTGGTAAGCTTACATATTTTCTTGGTCTACAAGTTCAACAAAATAAAGATGGTATTTTTCTGTCACAAACCAAATATCTCAAATAGATCTTGAAAAAGTACGACATGGAAGATTCTAAACCAGTATGGACCCCAATGGTAACAGGATGTAGTCTCAACTCAAATGATAAATCAATAGCAGTACATCAGCCAACTTACAAATCCATGATTGGCAGTCTGCTTTATCTAGCATGTACCCTACTAGACATCATGCATGTAGTAGGAATAATTGGAAGATTCCAAGAAAATCCAAAGGAATCACACCTTCAGGTAGTCAAAAGGATTTTCAAATATCTTCAAGGAACATAGAACTTTGGTTTATGGTATCCTAGAGATACAGATCTTACACTTCATGCATATACAAATGTAGATTAGGCAGGAAGCATTGATGAAAGAAAAAGCATTAGTGTTGGTGCATTCTATATGGGTTCCAGGTTAATATTTTGGTTCAACAAGAAACAAAGTTCAATAGCATTATCTACAACTGAAGCAGAATATGTGGCTACTGCATCTTGCCGCACACAACTACTTTGGATAATGCAAACCTTGCAAGAAATTAAGATCACATATACTCCACCCATCTCCATTCTATGTGATAATAAAAGTGCCATCAGTATTTCAAAGAATCTAGTCATGCACTCCAAGACCAAGCACATACCCATCAAATATCATTTTCTACGTGAACAAGTGCTTGAACAAAAGGTCAATTGGAGTATGTTCTCTCCAAAGAATAGGTTGCTGATATATTCACCAAACCACTACCCAGAGAGACATTTGAATACCTCAAACATAAGTTGGGAGTAGTTGCTGCATCATCTTGCTATTAAAATCCAATCTCTTTTAGAAAATTTGGTATACGCGAGTTTCATGAAGTGTAGTCATGTAAATACACTGGTTTCTGTGGGTACAATCGCATATATGTTGGTTTGAGGAAAAGCAGTGGGCCAGACTCAGGAAGAAAGGGGTCTGATATGGTTTAGTGAATTATCTGTTCTGATTGATGATGGTTACAATCTTTTGATGACATGTGGAAATATGTTGGCTCTCATAAGTTGTTGATAACTTGATCTATATTTGAATGATGATGATAACTCTTCTATTTGATCAGATCTGATAGTGAACATCTGGCACATGTTCAAAGGGAGCATATGCTTCTAAATAATGCATTGTTGGCACTATCTTATAATATCTTGATACATATTCAAATAGTTGTTTGTGATTTAGGTGGAACAAGTTGAGGGGGAGAACATTGTTGCTGGTCTGGATGCTGATTGATAGATGTTGCTGATGATAGTTGCTGATGATTATCATGGTCTTTTTTAAGAGATTTGGTCTCCATTATTATGTCATGTATATCATTTAATGTAACTGTCATGAAAAAACCCAATTTGTAACCCCACTATGCATGGGATAGATGATGTAATGTTTCTTGTATAAACAATTGGTATATCCCCACTTGGTTGGGTGGATGAGTCAAATATGGTATATCGCCATTTGATTGAGAGATGGATGTATGTATGAGTCCTTGGTGATAGGAAGGTCATTGATGATGTATGTATAGATTCATGTTATCTTTTTGCAGAACTTTATTGTGCTCAGGACGAGCATGGACTCCATCATAGGAGCTCAATGAGCACACTTCAACATATCAGAGAATTCAGCATGTACTTAGGGGGAGCATGACCCTTCGCCCTTGGTGACAAAGGGGGAGAGTGAATTGGTGTTTCCATCAAGTCCAAAGGGGGAGGTTGTTGGCATTATGACACAAGTGTTGTCCTTGATGGCAACTCACTCAGATGACAGATCTTAGCACAATAGGTTAATAGCATAGAGTTTCAAATTAGACTTCACAGAATGAAGAAAGAGAGTTATACGTAGGTTCGTCATTGGCCAAGCCGCATATACACATGGGTTAACTATATACAAGTCGCGTATGCATACACATGCACATTCACAAAAAGAAAAGTGTGTATACCTTGGAAAAATAATTTTTGGTCCGAAGTATTTGGTCCATGGTATTTTGATCCATGGTATTGGTTCAAGGTATTGGGTCCGAGGTATTGACCCTAGGTATTTGGTCCAAGGTATTTGTTGGGTCCCTATAATACTAGTGATTACCCCATTACTATTGTATTTGTACCCCTTATTAATATTTTTGTGCCCCTATTGTCCCCATATTGTTATTACTGTGCCCCATAGAATCCCTCTATTGTTATTTTTGTGGCTTTATATGATTATTGTTAGGTCGGCTCGGTTATATTGTGACTCCTTAGACTCCTATATATAGAAAGGAGATTTTGTCATTTGAATCATCGAAGAATTGTTCATTTATGTAATGTAAAGAAGGTTGCCCCCTCGAAGAGGTTGAATTTTAATGCGTTTATCTATCTTTTTCTATGTTTTTCTTGAGCCGGTTTCATAACATTTGGTATCAGAGCTTTGGATTCTAGAGTTTCATTGCTCCAAACAGGTCATCGTGGCATTTTCACTATAACATTTTTTCTGCTATGTTTCACAAGCTAAAAAAAAAACCCATTTGAGAAGACATTGCGCTGAATCTCGGGTCCGAATTTCAGAGATTGTTGCGCTATATTTGCGGAGATATGATATGAGTAAGTTGGTATTTTTTAGACTCCTGAATTACATTCCAAACAGGTGACCTGGGGAAAATCGTCATAACTTTCTCTTCGAGCATCGTATTGAAATTTTGTAAGAAGGTACAGAAAGAGGACGGAATAGTTTCTTGTATATATTTTTTAGAGCCAGAGGTCGAAACAGTGACTCATGGCATGTCATACAAGTTTGCTCTACTGAAATAATCTATAATCAGGTCATTGTGGGAGATTTTGCATAATGCTTCCTTGGAGAATCCAATTTGGATCACACTGGTGGCATTGGAAAGAGGACACAGAGGGCTACTGCATGTCGCAATTTTAGAACTGGATGATTCGAAGGTACAGAGATACATCAAAGGATCGAGCTCCTACCAAGTGAAAAAAGGTGTGTAGATTTTTTTAAATTTTTTCTTAAGCTTGGTTTGAAAATTTATTTTGAAGGAATTCAAAGGGCATAGTATAGCATTATTATTGGTAATTGACACCCCGAGGAAAGAAAATGCAAACACCTAGTAAGCAACCTGAAAGTTCTAGCATGACTCATGAAGAAGAGGAAGAAATGCTACATGATATATCAAAATTACAAGACCAGGTGCAACAAATGTCACTCTCACAAAAGCTAATAGAAGCTAAGATAAAGGGTTTGGAAGCTATGATGGACGATTTGAAGATAGATTTGAAGACAGATTTGAAGAGAGACATGACAGATTTGACAAATTTTCTACAAGAAATACTTACTAATGGTGAAAAGGTAGTAAAGGAAACTCATGATGTGAACAAAATAAATTTTAATCATGATTTCATAGACTCTAATGTGGGATCAAAGACCCACCATATTCCAAAAATTGATATGCGGAAGTTTGATGGCAAGGAACCTGTAACATTGATATTGTAGATGGAGAAATTTTTTGATCTCAATAATGTGCAAAACACACAAAAGGTACGTATTGCAACTTTATATTTGGAACCAAATCAATTTGTATGGTATCAATGGCTTTTCTCTCGTAAAAAAATTATCACTTAGGCAATTTTTACGAAAGAATTGACAGCACATTATGATGATACAAAAAGAAACACTTTTTTTAGCCAATTGATAAGTCTCAAACAAAAGGGTTCAATAATGCAGCACATTGAGGAGTTCCAAAAATTGAACATAAGGGTAAAAAATATTCCAGAAGAGCATAGGATTGATGTGTTCATAGGGAGTTTAAAGGATATTATCCAACATGATGTTCGCCTTTGGGAACCCGATTCATTAGAGAAGGCATTGAGGTTAGCAAGAAAAATGGAAAGCAAAATTATAGCAACCAGGAAGCATACCACTCACAACTATAAAGATGGAAGTGTTGTTGCCCCTAGTCTTCCACAACCTATAAGGTTGACACCACAACAATTGGAAGAAAAAATAGCAAAAGGGCTTTGTTACAGTTGTGATAGAAAATACACTAAAGGTCATAACTGTGCTGAGAAGAAATTATTCTACATATATTGTGAAGAGGAAGAAGAAAAGGAGCAAGAAAGGTCAAAAGAAAAGGATATACTCCAGGAACAAAGCCTAGATAAAGAAGAAATGAATCCGACCATATCTTGTAATGCATTGGTGGGAATTACCACTCCTAAAACAATTAAGATAGAAGGACAAATCAAGAAGAAAAAGGTAATAGTGTTGATTGATTCAGGAAGTACCCACAATTTTATTCATTGTAAGGTAGCAAAAGAATTGAATTGCTTCTTATATCTAGCACCAGAGTGTCAAGTGATTGTTGCAAATGGAGGAACAATAAAATTCTCTAGAAAGTGCCATAATATCAAGCTATCCATGGGAGAATATGTATTGACTAGCCCAATGCTTTCCATTCCAATGGGAGGTGCTGATGTTGTACTAGGAGTCCAATGGCTACAATCCTTGGGTACAATAGCTTTTAATTTTCAATAACTTTTCATGAAATTTTTTCTGGAAAGAAAGGAAGTTGAATTAAGGGGTATTGCAGGGAAATGGAGAAAGATAATCAACTCTAACGGTATGACAAAGCTTCTAAAAAAGGAACAAAGAGGTGTAATTGCACAATTATGTTCACTAGATGTTTCCACATTGGAATCATCTATTTCTCTAGATCTCCAAAAAGTCTTGGACAATCATTCCAAAGTATTTGAGACTCCAAAAGGTATCCCACCTATTCGAGATCATGATCATGCTATTCATCTGATTCCAGGAAGTGTTCCTCCAAACATCAGGCCGTACAGATATCCCTATGCCCAAAAGAGTGAAATTGAACGTATGGTTGCAGAAATGTTAGAGGTTGGTATAATTCAACCGATTCAAAGTTCTTTCTCTGCTCCAGTAGTATTGGTGCACAAGAAGGATGGATCATGGTGCATGTGTCCAGATTATAGGGAGCTCAACAAGCTCACTATTAAAGATAAGTTTCCCATTTCTGTCATTGATGAATTACTGGATGAATTGCATGGATCAATTTACTTCACCAAGTTGGATCTTCGTTTAGGATATCATCAAATCAGAATGAAGACTGAAGACATTCCGAAAACAACATTTAGAACTCATGAGGGTCATTATGAATTTTTGGTCATGCCTTTTGGCCTTGCCAATGCACCTTCAACATTTCAAGGTTTGATGAATTCAATTTTCAAACCATTCCTTAGAAAATTTGTGTTAGTATTTTTTGATGATATACTAATCTACAACAAGTCTTGGAAGGATCATGTTGAACATGTTGACTGGGTGCTACAACTACTGGAGGAGAAGCAATTATATGCAAAAAGATCCAAATGTTTCTTTGGAGTACAAGAGGTGGAATATCTGGGTCATATTGTATCTCATGAAGGAGTTAAGGTAGACCCTAGCAAAATTAAAGCCATTAAGGAATGGAAACTCCCCACATCCATAAAGCATCTGCGAGGATTTCTTAGGTTGACAGGGTATTAATGTAAGTTTGTTAAGAATTATGGGAGAATAGCAGCACCTCTAACAACAATATTGAAGAAAGATGCATTTTCATGGACTCCAGAAGCAACAAAGGCCTTTGAACATCTTAAAGAGGCAATGTGCCAAGCATCGGTCTTAGCTACACCAGACTTCACAAAAACCTTTATTGTGGAATGTGATGCTTCAAGAAATGGAATTGGTGCTATTTTAATGCAAGATGAAAGACCCATTGATTTTGAAAGTCGTCCAATCAAGGGAAAGTTTTTACACAGAGCTATTTATGAGAAGGAAATGTTGGCAATACTCCATGCACTTAAGAAATGGTGACCCTACCTAATGGGAAGACACTTCAAGGTAAAAACGGATCATGATAGCCTTAAATACTTTTTAGAACAAAGATTATCCTCTGAAGAGCAACAAAATTGGGTCACAAAGATGTTGGGTTATGACTTTGAAATCATCTACAAAAAAGGGAAGCAAAATTTGGTGGCAGATGCACTATCAAGAAAGGATGAGGATGTGGAAGCATTGTTGTGTGCCATTTCCATTATCCAACCAGATTGGATAAACGAAGCAAGGGAGGAATGGAAGAATGATGAAGAAGTGTGGGCACTTATTCGAAAGTTACAACAAGATACCAGTATGTCTGATACATTTAGCTGGCAAAATGATTCGTTATGGTACAAATATCGCTTATACCTCTTTAAGAATTCTTAGCTAAAACAAAAGATTCTTATGGAATTGCACACTTCCCCCTTAGGACGGCACTCAGTATTTTTAAAAACTTACCACAGGGTTAAGAAGGAATTTTTTTTGGGATGGCCTTAAATCAGATATTCAAAAGTTTGTGGCGGAATGTTTGGTTTTACAACAAAATAAAGTGGAAACAATTAAGTCACCGGGTCTATTACAACCTTTATCCATTCCAAGACAACGTTGGGAGGAAGTTTCAATGGATTTTATCACAGGTTTACCCAAGTCTGAGGGAAAGAGTGTCTTCATGGTGGTAGTTGATAGAATTACCAATTATGCATACTTTTGTGCATTATCACATCCATTTAAAGCCAGTACAGTTTCTACTGCATTTTTGGAAACAATTTGAAAGCTACATGGAAACCCAAATATTATTGTAAGTGACAGAGATCCCATTTTCACTGGAAATTGCTAGATAGAATTATTTTCTTGTCTTGGTACTCAGTTAGCTCATAGCTCATCTTATCATCCTCAATCTGGTGGGAAAACTGAGATAGTAAACAAATGTTTCAAAGGATATATTCGTTGCTTTGTATCTGATAAACAGACACAATGGGTCAAATGGTTGCCTTTGGCTAAATGGTGGTATAACACTTCCTTCCATACAACAACAAAAATGACCCCATTTATGGCACTTTATGGGTATCAGCCACCCTCCATCACATCATATTTAAGAGAAAATTTTGAGGTTCAAGCAGTGGAACATCACATCGAACATCAACAATAAGTCCTCCAACTCTTAAAGGATAACCTCATGTTGGCACATAATAGAATGAAACAACAGGCATATCAACATCGCAGCAAAAGAAGTTTTGATGTAGGTGATTGGGTATTCCTACGGCTACAACCATATAAGTAAATGCCCCTTAAGCAAGCTAAGAAGGATAATAAATTATCACCAAAGTATTATGGTCCGTATGAGGTGTTGCAAAAGATTGGTACTATGGCATACAAATTGGAGCTTCCTGCAGCTTCTCGATTGCACCTAGTTTTCCATGTTCCATGTTTAAAGAAGGTTATAGGTGGCAAGCTCCCAGTTCAAACAATATTGCCAGAACTTGACGAGGAAGGAAAAATTATATTGGAACCAGAAGAAGTCACAGAAACAAGAACTCGACAGCTACGAAATCGATCAATTTTGGAGTATCTTATCAAGTGGAAGAACTTATCCGCTGAAGATTCCACATGGGAGGATGAGAATTTTATATAGAAGCATCCAGAACTACTCAAGCGTTGAGGACAACACCTTTATGAAGGAGAGGGGCATGTTGGGTCCCTATAATACTAGTGATTACCCCTTTATTATTGTAGTTGTACCCCTTATTAATATTGTTGTGCCCCTATTGTCCCCATATTGTTATTACTGTGCCCCATAGAATCCCTCTATTTTTATTTTTGTGGCTTTATATGATTATTGTTAGGTCGGCTAGGTTATATTGTGACTCCTTAGACTCCTATATATAAAAAGGATATTTTTTCATTTGAATCATCGAAGAATTGTTCATTTATGTAATGTAAAGGAGGTTTCCCCCTCAAAGAGGTTGAATTTTAAGGCGTTGATCTATCTTTTCTATATTTTTCTTGAGCTGGTTTCATAACAGTATTGGTCCTAAGAGGTTTTGGTCCATGGTATTGAGAAAGGGCTACAAACTTTAAAAGGAGGAGAATATCATTAGGCCATGGTGTGCAAGTATTGAATATCTGAT
Source organism: Pinus tabuliformis (assembly GCA_031772625.1). NCBI lineage: Eukaryota > Viridiplantae > Streptophyta > Pinopsida > Pinales > Pinaceae > Pinus > Pinus tabuliformis. Next base: position 223,029,499 of record CM062807.1, on the reverse strand, counting down.
GAAGTGTGAGATCTAGTATGCAGGTTACTGGGTTATGGTGAATATCTAGATCTGAACAAAGGATGAACCTTAGCTAATGATGAGGAATCAACTCTAATGATGAATTGGGATCTTAAGGTGTAAAATGTACTATATTTTGTGTTGACGCTCATGTATATTCTAAATTTGAACATTGACGCATGTATTATTCTGTAAATGATATGATCTGGGTATAACTAAAGTTTGGAATAGCTGCAGACTCTGAATTTATATTTGTAGATGTATATGCTGGTTTTCTTTGAGTAAAGTGTGTGTACACGCAGGTTTGACACATGGAAGTAGTGTATACCTTATAAAATATGTTTTAGTCACTTCTTTTTGTTGTAGCAGTGTTCTGGGTTCTGGCTTGGGTTCTGGTTATTGTATTCTAGTGATAGCATTCTAAAAGATCAAATTGAAGGGTTGTCAAAGTGGTTGATTGATTCGGTTGTGGTTTGTTGAAAAGGAGATTGGTTGATGCAGATATATTTGATGATTGAATGATGTTATTTATGGATCGAGTATGAAAATTTAAGAAACTTGGTCCCTGGAAGAAAGGAGAAGGTTGTAGCCTTCTGTAGGCCGGCACCTACGTACTAGTAAACATATCTGCTAGTACAAGAGCTAGGGGGTTGTAGCTCCCTTACAGTAGAAGATGGAGAAAGAGAGAAGGTTGTATCCTTCTATAGGTAGAAGCTTGCGTACTAGTATAAGACTGCACCAATACAAAAATTGTAAACATAATTTTCTTATTATTAAAAGAAGACAGAGACAACAGCAGTAGGTGATTTTCACCCACGTTGGGTTTCCACCTTATATCTTGGTGTTCATGTGCGTTTCTTGTGTGTGATGCTTTATTTTTATTTTACTGCACTATCTAATGAATTCCTGATACACTGGTTAAAGTTCAACAAATGATAATTTGGGTAAATCAAAAGATCTCTGCATATACGCTAGTTGCATTAAGTAAAATAGCATATACATGCTAGTTCATTAAGCTAAAGTAGTGTATACAAATCAATTTTTGAAAATTAAATTATTGATTTGATAATACTGATTCAACCCCCCTCTCAGTATTATTTTCAACATCATTCTTACCTCCTGCTATGTGTTTGCAGGATGCGATATGCATGTTTTTGATTAGTTGTTTCACGCATTATTAATCACTAGGTTTATCTTATGCAATAGACGTGACAGACTCAAAATATTTACTTTTAATATTCTAAGGTGTGGGTCTCGACATGAATCGAATTTCGCAATATTGGCTTATGGTAAGTGCAAAGCGTTTTCTTGAATTCCCGAAATGTGATGCGATAAAAGTCAAAGTGCCATTGGAGTTTCGCAGCTCAGAAATCTTGCTATCTCGTTTTTAAGAGAGAGTTCTTTATAAGTTGTGATATATGCGATGCGAGACTTAAACCTAAAAAGCTTAAGAGCTTCTACTTTCATCAGATTTTAGCATAATTTAGATCATGGAGCCCTTATTTAATCACTTTTCTTGGTTTTGGAGGTTTTTAGAAAGGTCCTTTGGTGTGTTTTAGACATGCTATATATGAAAAGGTAAGTCTTTAGTAGTTCCCAAAAAGGTTTTGATTGTTATCTTTGATTTATTCAAAAAAATAAAAGAAATGACTAAATGCTAAGTTTTTTTTTTTGGATGGAATTTTTTAAAGGGTCCCCATTTAGTTAACGTAATATTAACTATTATCATTAACAAATTGGGGGTTGTTGAATACCACAACAATTGGCGATTCGCTTGGAAGAACCACTTATCTCTGAGAGTTTTTCAAATTTCTAAAACTTCCAAAATAAAGATGGTTTTTAAAATAAAACAAATTATATGGAATATAAGGTAAGAAATACTACTTTCATAATAAAATAATCATCTGCCTAACTAACATTCTTTTGAATATTCTTTTCTTATAAAAGGTAACATTGTCTACATCAATCTTTACGTGGTTTTTGAATACTCTGTTGTCATAGGTAGAGCCTTTGTTGCCAATAGGCATTCATAGCCTCGATAGGGTTACCTTTTAACTAGCAATGGCCCAGTATTCCACTTACATCAGAATGCAATTTTAAATATAAGATTGTAAGTATACTTATTGCTTTCTTTATTTTCTGAAGTAATTCATTTGTTGCTTCAACTTTTCATTTGTATTCCCTAAAGGACAATGTCTTGGTTTGGTGACGAACATTAACAATGTCATTCACTTGATTCCTAACTTAATTGAACAAGTTGGCTCATGATGGGACCCCTTCTCTTTTGATTATTATAATCATAAGCCATTACCCTGTTTTGATATGCAGTTTTGGTAATGTCAGTTCAGCTATAATCTTATGATAATAGTAAGTCGACTCTTGATGAGACCTCTTATCCTTTAAGTTTAGGTATATTTTAGAATTACACTCTAAAAATGAAAAGTGGCTAAGTGGGGAGGATCATTGGCCCCTTAAGAGCTTCTAGACGACAGTTGTATAGTTTTTAGAGATGCCTTTCTGGAGAGAGACTTTGCTTTGTATAGATTATTTTCTAGACTGATATAAAGGAGAAGTTTCTGTTTTAAAGTTAAGATTCATCAAAATCAGATAGTTAAGGAGGAAGATAGTCAATTTAAGAGCAATCAATATTAACTATATATTTCATATGTGAAGATTATTTTCATAAAAATATTTACTTATACAAGTGAAAAGTCAAAATTGAAAAGAGACTATCCTTTGTAAAACCAAAATTGAATGCTTTTGAATTGGTATTATTATTTCTAAAGGAAAATTTTTAACTATGGGAAATAATATACAGTGGATAGAAGAGATCATCTTCTATGGAAAGTATTTCTTTAGGACCTGTCAATTAACAGGTAAAGATTCTCTCTTACCTGATAAACTCTATAATGGAAAACTTGACGGGCCTAATTGTTCCACAATCTGAAATGGGCGGAGCCACATTTGTTTGAACTTGGTATGCTTACCTTTGTCTTCACGGGCTTTATCCCACTCTAATACTAGGTCTCCGAGTTGGAAAGCTTTTGAAGCTACAAAATTTGAATCAAAGGAGGCTTTGACTAAAATGATCTATAAATTGATGTATAAATTCAATAATATTTTTTGAATTGGCTACATTCAGTGGAATTGCCTCTATCCGTTTGGTGAAATCATCAGTGGCTGTAAGAATGTATGTATGTTGTTTAGAAGAATGGGGAACAATCTCACCTATTACATCCAATTCCCATTGTTCGAATGGTTGGTCGATGTTGAGGTGTTGTAATGGTAGCACGGGTTTTCTCTGTCTTCCAGTAGCTGTTTGATAAACCTTACATCTTCTTACATAAATGTGTGCATATTTGAACAGAGTTGGCAAGTAATAACCGACATGTAGGATTTTATGGCCGTAGTGTCACCTCCAAAGTGACCACCAGCTCGTCCATCATGAAGTTCCTACAACACCTTCTCTGCCTCAGATTTTTCAATACATCTAAGCAAAAGATAATCATAATTTCTTCTGAAAAGTACACCATTGACAATCTGATATTGCTTTGCTTTTAATGTCAGGGCTCTTTTCTTTGTGTAATTAAATTGGGGTTCATATCCATTTTTCAAATAAAATATGCTATCAACGTACCTTGATTCTGTGTCATTGAGGCTTACCTCATAGATTTGTACATCGTCACTTGAGTGCTACAAATCTGATAGATTTGAAGCGCCAACCAACATCCTGCAAAAACCTTGACCTTTTACAATTTTTGCTCCTTTAATTTCTATGTCATATTCTTGCAGGTCAGTGACCCAATTTTCTCTCTTTTCTCTTATGTCCCTTTGTATTAAAATATTTCTTACTGATGAAAAGGGTAGTATGACTTTAGTGTGTGGCTTGAGTAGAAAAGGTCTGAAGTGTTTTATAGAAGTTAAAATAGCAAAAGCCCGTTTTTCAACATCTGAGTAATTTAATTCAGCTCCTTGAAAATTGGAGCTAAAGAAAGAGATTAGAGCTTCAACCTTATCTTGATTTTCTTGTGTTAATATGGCCACATATGGTTTCTCGAAAGTGAAATTATATAAAATGAAATGATTGGAAAAATCCAAGGTTGCGAGAGATGGGGTGTTAATATTTGCTTGTTTTATCAAGCCAAAAGCTTCATGTTCCGAATGTCCCCATTTAAACAAAGAAATTTTCTTCATCATGGATTGAAGAGGTAAAACAATTCTTGAGAAGTGAGGGACAAATCTTTTAACAAAATTTATTTGACCTAGGAAAGATTGCATTGATTTTTTGTTATGTGGTAAAGGTATTTCAGAAATTTCTCTAATTCTGTCAGGGTCGATATGAATTGATGCTTTGGAAACAATGAATCCAAGGAGCTTTACTTCACTTAACATGAAAGAATACTTTTTGGGGTTCAGAGAAATTCCATACCTTTGGCATCGTTCAAAGATTTCTTCCAAGTCTCTTAGATGATTACTGCGATTTTTGGAGTATACCGTTATATCATCTAAGTAGATCACTACTAACTTATTTACCAAACCTTTGAAGGCTATATCCATGGCTCTCTGGAAAGTAGCACCAGTGTTGATCAATCCAAATGGCATCTTCTGATAAGCATAAGTACCCCATTTTGTCCTAAATTTAGTTTTTAGCTGGTGATCTGGATGTACTAAGATTTGGTTATAACATGAGAATCCATCCAAGAAAGACATTAGTTAATAGCCCGCTACTGATTGCAAAATCTGTTCCATAGGAGGTAATGGGAAATTGTCCTTTTGGAAATATTTATTGAGGTTGCAGAAATCTATACATATCCGAATATCGCCATTCTTTTTCCTAACTTTGACAAGGTTGGAAATGCATCAGGAGTGTCTGACAGGAAAAATAATTTTGGCTTTCAGCAGTTTATTCAACTTAGATTTAATTTGACTTTCTAAATTAGGATGGATTTTTCTCAATTTCTACTGAATAGGTCTGTCGTCAGATATCATAGGAATAGTGTGTTGGATAATAGAGGTGTCGTATGTCTTGAGATCTTCATAGTTCCATGCAAAGATACTCTTATATATTTTCAACAAACTTATAAAAGATGCTTTTTTGTCTGCGATAACACCTAGACCTAAGTTAATGCTTCGAGGTTTTAAATCAGTCACAAGATTTATAAATTCAACTCTCAATGTTGAACTCTGAAGTTTTGAATTAGTAGATCGTTTAAATATGTCTTTAAGGTCATATAAATATTCCAACTTAACTACGAACTTTGTTATAACATTAATGACCATTTCTTGTTTAAGTTGGTTATCATGTTGGTCTTCATCAATTATCTACTCATCGTATGAGCCTTCTGAGGTTAGGAAGCTTATGATATCCAGATCATTATTAAAGACTCTCCAGTTGTTGATATTTTTAGGCATGGAAGGCCTAAAAATTATTTCGATGGAGAATCGATTTGGGCTATAATCTTCTAGAGGGATAAGCTTGGAAGCAACATTAGCTAGAATATCGACACGAGCATTCTAGAGTCTTCGGATAGGGGAAATATTAAACCCATTAAAGTGGACAATCAGATCTTGAACTAATGATTGATAGTGTCTGAAGTGTCCTGATAAATAATGTATAGTGTTTCTTACTTGTTTTATGACAATTTCTGAATCCCCGAACACTTGGAGGTATTTTACGTTAAGGCCAATTTCCTTATACAGAACTTGAACTAGTGCCTCATATTCAATAGTATTGTTGGTGAAATCAAATTCAAGTTTTCATGCTAGCATAGTTTTCTCCCCCTCTGGGCTAACTAAGATGCAACTTGCTCCTTCTCCATCATTGGATTTATATCCATCAAAAAATAATTTCCAAAATAAATATTTAACTACATGTTTATCTACAAAATTTACACATTTAGAAGTGTCTGTTTGGGAAAAAATTTCAATTTGAGAGACAACATAGTTTTCTAACAAAGGTGAAGTATGAGCATTGAAATTCCCTAGAAATGATTCTAGATAATAATTTCTGATGATATTGTTGCTATACGCAACTAGTTCGTGTTCTCCTTCTAATTTTGTCACTATGAACTTCTGATGTTTCTCGCGATCAAACCCTATTTGATTTGGTTTACCACTATAAGGAAGCCACAAGTGAGACAAGTCAGTTGCAAAATAACCATGAATTTTTTCTGACTAGTCTCTACTAAGGATTAAATCGTAGAACTTAAGAATGTTAGCTACAGGTATGTTAAAGACTTGGAAAACTTTGGGGTTTGATGAAAGTCTGATGGTTACTTGATTAAGTTCCTCGGCAACTTTTACTTGAGAGCGATCTAACTGAACTACTTCTCAAAAACTGTTCTGGGCAAGATGTTAGATGAAGCTCTGGAATCAACCAAACATTTGTGTAAATTTTTGTTAAAGACTTCAAAAGTAAGAAGAAACAATGGAGTGTGTGATTTTGATCTCCCTCCAATTAAAGCTATATCACTTGGATCTATTTTATTCAAGGAAGCACTAGGGGGTCTTCCCATTTCTTCGGAAGCTTACGATATTACGACAATAGGAAGTGGTTCAATAGGTACTACTTTAAGTTCTTTCAGAAGTAACTTCTGCTGATGTTTCAATTTTCTAAGCTCATGAATGGTAACATTTGCCCTAGTTTTCTTCATATCATCGATAGTATTATATTCCATTTCATTAGAAACTATCAAAGTTTTATATGAAGGAGAAGGATCCTATTGAGTAGGTGTTATAAGAGTGGATTTTGGTACAGATCCCTTACCTATTGCTTTATCCCTAGGGGGTGTCATTAAAGCCTTCTATTTTGGATTTGTTTGTGACAATTCGACTGGATATTTACTTTGGGTAGTGACAAGTAAGGCTTCTTGAGTTTCTTCATCAATATGTATAAAATCCCACATCCCTTGTAACTCTGCTACTTCCTCCTCATCCATTTTTTCTTCGCTAGGTAAAACTTTGTCCTCGTTTGAATTGGAATATGATATGGCATTTGGAGGCTTAGGATTAGTAGGGGAATTCCTTCTGAATGGTCTAAAAGGTTTTTTAGAAGAAGTATCTGCTACCTGTTTCTTAATATCAACCATTTCATTAAGCATGGTTTTGAGAACTTTCTGTAATCCTTCAAGATCAAAACGATCTTTCAGTGGTTTCTTCCTAGAGTTATCTCTAAAGGTTACTTCCTTAGATTTATTTTCTTGTAATGTGTTTCTTTTTTTGACAGCTAGGATCCTTTTTTCTACAGCTATTACCTCTTTCATATTTTCTGCCAAGGTTGGTTTGGCAGCTCTATCAACAAAGATAGTCATGTTTGACGACAAATCAGAGATGTACCACTCATTTTGGACCTCATCACTATGCTTAGATGCCGCTGGTATTTTATTCAATAGTTTATTGAAGCAAGAGTTGAAGTCCTTGATAGTTTCTCTTGGCTCAACTTTCAAATTGGAGAGATCATTAATTAAGGTAGTTGTAGACCTATCATCTCCAAACTTTGTTAAAAGTTGCTCTTGAAAAGCATCCCAATTGTCAATAGAACCTGATGGTAATGAAAAGTACCATGATACTATTTCTCCTTGCAAAGTATATGGGAATATTCCTACAACTACATCTTACTCCTCTACTTGATTCAAGTTAATGGAAAACATAAAATTATTTTTATGTTCCTTAGCTAATAGGCCATTATCAAGATTGAATTTGGGCAACCATTTTTCTAGATGTGCTGGTAATTGTTGTAAAGGAGTAGCCATACTAAAAACCCCTAGGATTTTCCATGGCCTTGGAGGCTTTTGTGGGGGATTCTGTGCCATTGTTGGTATGTGGGTAGGGGTAGGTGTTGCAGTAGGGTCTGAAGGTGATTGGGTAGAGGAAGATATAGCTCATGTACCTGTGTGAATCACCATCTGGGGTTGCGAGATGGATGATTGATCTTGTGAGGGTATAGATGGGATGGATGAAGATGATGATAAAACCTCACTGTGAGATTTAGATATCTTTCTTCCGGCTGCAAAGAGGAAATTTGAACAAAGGTATTCCGAACATTTTGCATTGTGCTCTAGTTAACGACTGAGATGGAGTGAATTGAGAAGTAACACTATCCTAGGATATCTAAGATTCTTCTTGTGATAGCAAAATTCCCTGTAATTTTTTAATAAAATATTGAACTTCAGGGGCTTTGGTAAGAGAAGAAAGTTCTAGATCAATTGGGCTTTCAGGAACTGGTTGTATAATATCCTGTGCAACTTCTCGCTTGGGGTCAAGTGATTTAGAAGAATTTCGAGAAGTTGGAGGTGAGGGTGAGGGAGTTTGACACTTAGAATGACATGTCAATTTGGATTTAATTTCCATTCATAGTTCATGGCCCTCCTTCTAGCGCCAAAATGTTGAAGCCTCGAAAATCATTGCCTCAACATGGGGGAAAACCACTCGGTTTAGACCTTGATTGGCAGCGTCTTTTCTGTTTGGAGTAGTGGCTCCGACTAGGGATAATGAGACCAAGTTCCCAATATGTTTAATAATTATGCTAAATGGGGTGACATGTGGTGTTTCTAGAGTAATGTTTATGCTAACGCTAATCTAGTCTAAACTAATCAATCACAAATGCATTTAACTTCTAATTTGTAAAAACTATCTAATCATAATATACCTGAGATAAAATTGTTATATGCAATCTACAATAATTTCTAAAAGCAATTGGTAATAAAGATAATTCAATTATGATTAGAAGTGAATCCATTTTAGCAATAATTGTTTCATATAAAAAGTTAGCCAAAACGATTGTGAGAAATATATCACATAAAGAGTTATTCGTATATTCAGCCTAAAATAAAGAACATCATCATACAGAAGTGCAATAACGATAATTGAAATTCAGATTTTTATACATAAATAATTCGAAAAAGAAAAGATTACTTAATACATAAGTAAAAAGGATTACGAGATAAAAGTACCATTTATAGTACGTTCTACTCATGTGTTTCAACAATATTGATATATCCTCAATCCATTCAACATCATCTAAGAGTACAAAAGTGCAATTTCAGAAGAAGATGCTAAGTTAGATAAAAATAAATCTTGTTCCATATGTTTCACCAGAACTTCCTCAAAGGGACAAAAGTGCATGTTTTGAAGAGAGTTTCTGATAAAACTCTGGACCCCTCTCTAAATGCATGAGAGGGGTTTAAATACTAAAACTATAAAACTAAAAATAGATTATTACAAAAATTGTTGAAGATGTTTAAATGACCTGCCTCAATTTATGCAAAAATAAAATCAAAATTAAAGTAAACAGGGTGACTAACTATGTTGCATTCGATCCTTTAGATCACAAATATCCACCATAGGATTTAGTTGTGTAGGCTAGCTGACTTCATCTTTCAAATTTCCATCGAATACAGCAACCGTCAGTGCCGGCGCCATTTTCTTGGAAGAAGTGGTTGGGCATCATAGGGTCATCCATTAGCTGTGACGCTTGACCAAATGTTGCCAATATGCCTCCTAGTCTATCCTGGTGGTTTGCCTTATCACTTTCGCTTTTCCTTGCGCTGCCTCTTTCCATTGTTGTTCAAGTTGTTTCGCGTCTGGAAGGAACCCTAGAATGGACTTTGCTACTATACTGGCACCATGCAAATTATCATTGATATTTTCTATGATAATGTTTTTTGTTGACGTCGCGTCCACTGTTTCCTTTTCTGCTTCTTTTAGCTGAGAATCCCAACTTGCAAACATAATTTCTTTATGTGATTCTTCTAGCTTGGGAATTTAGGCTTTTCTCCCTTCCTCTTTATTTTTCTAGGCGATGAAATCAGTGAAATTTTTAAAGATCTCATTATATTCAAGTCACATTTCTATGACTTGATATGTCAGTTTGTCAGTTGTTTCGAAATAAGGTTTCCAGTGTGAACTCTTCTGGCACAATAACTCTTTCTGATCCGTCAGCTGGGAATTAAGTCTGAGTGTTTCGGTAATAAGTTGATCAATTTTTGGATCATCTTTATGAATATTAGTTATTTCCTACACCTGTGCTTCCTTCTTGGCTAAGCTAGTTCGATGTTCTATTTGCATCTATTCAAATTCCTGTTGAAGCTTGGCCAACTGTATCTCTACCTGCTGGTCAAATTTGACTTGCAGTAATTGTTGCTCAAGTGATGTTATTTTATTTTCCTTTTCTCTAAGCAACATTTGGACTTTTGTTGCTTTGTCTATGGTCATTCTAGCATAAGCACTAGCAAACTATGAGAGTCTAGTTAACATGGTGGGTGGATCGACAGGTGAGTCCTTCCATAGAACATCCATTAGTTCATTTTCAGGGGTAGTAGCAACTATAACGTCCAATTTATTTTCTTTCTTTTCCTTTTCACCATGGCCTTATGTCGTGGGCTATAGAATACATCCATAGGGGGTATTTCTTCATTTCTGAGAATTATTTCAGAGGTGGGGGTAATAAGGATATGCTCTACTTCTGGTTCTTTTGTAGTTTCTTCCACTATAATTTCCAGAGTTGTCTTCTGTTATGGAATTTGTAACTCTGGCACCTGTTCCTCTATATTAATAATTTTATTCAAATTATCCCATTCTTCCTCTGAGTCAATTACCATGGGTTTTATTGGTTGTGCAGAGGTAGTAGAGATTTCAACCTACTTGCTAGCTAAAGCTTGTTCATCTACCCTCTGTGTAGATTGGGTTGTATCCTCGATGCTTCTGCTTTTGCCATTTTTTGGTGAATGTCACGATTTCCGGATAGATTTTTCTTGATACTCTACCCCAAAATCAGATTTGGAATTTTCTTTGGAGTCATCTTCTATAGTCACACTGGGAATAGGCTCCCTTATTGGTACAATTAATAATTGGTCCAATGGGACCATTGCCATCCTTCTTTATATATAACTATAAAACTTTTCGAGATCTTCTTGGTCAAAAAGTAGTTGTGCCATATGTTTCACCTCTGCAAAGGTTTTTTCTGCAAAAAGATATCATCAAAAACATCCTCCTCATTAGTGAATACTTTTATTTTCACTGGAGTGGTGAAATTATTAACAGTGCCAAACAGGTCATACTGCCATCAAGGGAATTTGGGTAATTGTAGAGATAACATGTTCTCTTCTTATTTGAATGCGTGTCCTAGTTCGTGTAGTGAAAATTCTCTGCACTGTACAAGGAATGCAGGCCAAATGGCCTTCTTTGACTCTTTCAATGTATGGCTCATTCCTCCCTCACTAGCTATCTAATAGGCTATCTCCTAGCCATCAATTTATCTGGAACATAGTATGGGAGGATGTGGGGGGAGGTGATGCTGACAAAAAATTTGATATATGTAAATTTTTCCTCCCTGAACCATCTGGCTACTACGAGGATGTCAACTTTAGCTTCTTGGGAAAAATTGGGGGTGTCTCGATTACAAAACTGATTGTAAATAGGGAGCATAAATCCATGGAAATCTTGAAAAAATGTGGTTGAAAACTGGATTCCCACATGACCTTGTGATACACGTGAATGGGAAGTGTATTTCAAACAGTCCATTTCCATCCCATAATGGAGAACTTTGAACTAAAACAAATAGCATCCATAAAATAGGCGCTCATAAAAAAATGGAGGGTAAACCCTCAAAGTAATATTTCTTCTCCTTCTATACTCGATAATTGTTTTTGCTATATTATATGACAAGATTTGGGCCCAATTCATGATATTTGCGTTAATGACTGCACCTATTAATGAAAACCACTCTAAGGAGAACTTGGTACTATCAGGTCTACCAAAAAATCTACATAACATAGTCGCAACAAAACTATAAGGGCGACAAATAGATGCAACATTTTGCATACAATTTTTGTCTTTTTTTATTTTCTCTTCATTATTTGACCAGGCACGGGTGAATTCTACTAGGTCACTATTCTCTTTAGCAAACTTCTCTATGAATTTCCTGTTGTAAATGAACTGTGGCACTAGTACGTGGTACATAAACCATAGGTTGTCTGGGGTAAAAGATCTAATGACTGCTTGGCTTCTCATCTTGAATTCTCTATTTGAGATGTCTGCTTCATCGATAACTCATTTTACCATGTTAGTATAAGGGATTATCTTTGGCCGAGTGGCTATGCGGTGCAAAAAAGAGAAATCCATATCTAGCATGGAAGCGTATGAGGAATCTTGTCCGTAAATTGTAACATTTGTTTCCATAATCCTTTGTTGTTCCTCCTCTAGTATGTTGTACATAGTCTACCATGTAGAGGTTCCTCCCTCTTTGTTACATGTGGTATATGTGAATATGGGAGTTATCTCAGTCTTCTCAGAGGCAACAACCTTGCCTTTCTTCCCCATTTTTCTCAATGCTCTTATCTACGGGTTTTTCCTGAAATGAAGAACAAAAGATACCAGACACTCAAAGATGAATGTAAAATGAAATAATGTAGATAGCTTGTAAAGGTGGTAAAAGAATAATTATTTGAATGCACATAACAAGATATTGTATCAAGATGAATGGCTTTTCGCACATAAATGCAATTATTTCCCACTAATTCCCACTAATGATTCATTATCCCTTAGTTGTATTTCTCATAAATGTTTTCGTCGTAAAATGGGATGAAATATTCTAGGGTGGCGAGTGATTATACTTCGATGATAGAGATTGTGTGATTTGCGAAGAACTATCACAAATCACAATATTGCAAGATATGCCTTTTAGAATTCTTACCTCTTGTTATGTGTCTGTAGGATGTGAGATGTGAGTCATTGATTAGTTGTTTCATGCATAGTTAATCGCTAGGTTTATATTATGCAATAGACTTGACGGACTCGAAATATTTACTTTCAATATTTTAAGGTGTGGGTCCGGGCACGAATCGCATTTTGTAATATCAACTTATGGTAAGTGCAAAGCGTTTTCTTGAATGCCCAAAATGCGATGCGATAAATGTCAGAGCACCATTGCAGCTTTTCAACTAGCAAATCTTTCTATATCATTTTTAAGAGAGAGTTCTCTATAAGTCGTGATATGTGATGCGAGACTTAAGCCTAAAAAGCTTAAGGACTTTTGTTTTCGTCGGATTTTCTGATAATTTAGATCATGGGCCCTTATTTAATCACTTTTCTTTATTTTGGAGGTTTTTAGAAAGGTACTTTGGTGGGTTTTAAACATGCTATATATGAAAAGGTAAGTCTTTAGTAGTTCCCAAAAAGGTTTTGATTGTTATCTTTTCTTTATTCAAAAAAATAAAAGAAATGGCTAAATGCTAACTTTTGTTTTTTGGATAAAATATTTTAAAGGGTCCCCATTTAGTTAATGTAATATTAACTATTATCATTAACAAATGGGGGGTTTTTTATTACCAAAACACTTGGCAATTCACTTGGAAGAACCAGTTATCTTTGAGAGTTTTTTTAAATTTCTAAAACTTCCAAAATAAAGATAGTTTTGAAAATAAAACAAATTATATGGAATATAAGGTGAGAAATACTACTTTCGTAATAAAACAATCATCTCCCTAACTACCATTATTTTTAATATTCTTTACTAATAAAAAGTAACATTGTCTACATCAGTCTTTACTTGGTTTTTAAAGATAAAAGCCATGAGTCTCTCCCAGATTGGTTTTTTTGGTTTACTCCATTGTCGTAGATCGAGCCTCTGTTTCCAGTAGGTATTCATAGCCTCGACATGGTTACCTTTTAACCAACAATGACTCAGTATTCCACTTGAATCAGAATGAAATTTTAAAGATAAGCTCACAAGTATACTTATTGCTTTCTTTATTTTCTGAAGTAATTCTTTTGTTGCTTCATCTTTTCATATGTATTCCCTAAACAATTTTTTTTTGGTTTGGTAAGCAACATTAACAATGTCATTCACTTGATTTGTAACTTAATTAAACAATATGGCTCATGATGAGACCCCTTGTCTTTTGATTATTATAATCATAAGCCATTACCCTATTTTGATATGCAGTTTTGGTAATGTCAGTTCAGTTATAATCTTATGATCATCGCAAGCCGACTCTTAATGAGACCTCTTATCCTTTAAGTTTAGGTATATTTTAGAATTACACTCTAAAAATTAAAATTGACTATGTGGGGAGGATCATTGGCCCCCTAAGTGCTTCTAGATGATAGTTGTAGAGTTTAGAGATGCCTTTCTCAAGAGAGACTTTTCTTTGTATAGTTTATTTTCTAGACTGGTACAAAGGAGCAGATTCTCCTTTAAAAGTAAGCTTCATCAAAATCATATAGTTAAGGAGGAATACAGTCAATTTAAGAGAAATCAAGAAGTTCCTACAACACCTTCTCTACCTCAGATTTTTCAATACATCTAAGCAAAAGAGAATCATAATTTCTTCTGAAAAGTACACCATTGACAATCTGATATTGCTTTGCTTTTAATGTCAGGGCTCTTTTCTTTGTGTAATTCAATTGGGCTGGTGCATATCCATTTTTCAAATAAAATATGATATCAACGTACCTTGATTCTGTGTCATTGAGGCTTACCTCATAGATTTGTACATCGTCACCTGAGTGCTACAAATTTGATAGATTTGAAGCGCCTACCAACATCCTGCAAAAACCTTGACCTTTTACAATTTTTGCTCCTTTAATTTCTATGTCATATTCTTGCAGGTCAGTGACCCAATTTGCTCTCTTTTCTCTTACGTCCCTTTGTATTAAAATATTTCTTACTAATGAAAAGGGTAGTATGACTTTAGTGTGTGGCTTCAGTAGAAAAGGTCTGAAGTTTTTTATAGATTTTGAAACAACAAAAGCCTGTTTTTCAACATCTGAGTAATTTAATTCAGCTCCTTGAAAACTGGAGCTAAAGAAAGAGATTAGAGCTTCAACCTTATCTTGATTTTCTTGTGTTAATATGGCCACATATGATTTCTCGAAAGTGAAATTATATAAAATGAAATGATTGGAAAAATCCAAGGTTGCTAGAGATGGGGTGTTAATATTTGCTTGTTTTATCAAGCCAAAAGCTTCATGTTCTGAATGTCCCCATTTAAACAAATAAATTTTCTTCATCATGGATTGAAGAGGTAAAACAATTCTTGAGAAGTGAGGGACAACTCTTTTAACAAAATTTATTTGACCTAGGAAAGATTGCATTGATTTTTTGTTATGTGGTAAAGGTATTTCAGAAATTTCTCTAATTCTGTCAGGGTCGATATGAATTGACGCTTTGGAAACAATGAATCCAAGGAGCTTTCCTTCACTTAACATGAAAAAATACTTTTTGGGGTTCAGAGAAATTCCATACCTTTGGCATCGTTCAAATATTTCTTTCATGTATCTTATATGATTACTGCGTTTTTTGGAGTATACTGTTATATCATCTAAGTAGATCACTACTAACTTATTTACCAAACCTTTGAAGGCTATATCCATGGCTCTCTAGAAAGTAGCACCAGTGTCGATCAATCCAAATGGCATCTTCTGATAAGCATAAGTACCCCATCTTGTCCTAAATGTAGTTTTTAGCTGGTGATCTGGATGTACTAAGATTTGGTTATAACCTGAGAATCCATCCAAGAAAGACATTAGTTCATAGCCCACTACTGATTGCAAAATCTGTTCCATAAGAGGTAATAGGAAATTGTCCTTTTGGAAATATTTATTGAGGTTGCAGAAATATATACATATCCGAATATCGCCATTCTTTTTCCTAACTTTGACAAGGTTGGAAATGCATCGGGAGTGTCTGACAGGAAAAATAATTTTGGCTTTCAGCAGTTTATTCAACTCAGATTTAATTTCACTTTCTAAATTAGGATGGATTTTTCTCAATTTCTACTGAATAGGTCTGTCGTCAGATATCATAGGAATAGTGTGTTGGATAATAGAAGTGTCGTATGTCTTGAGATCTTCATAGTTCCATGCAAAGATACTCTTATATATTTTCAACAAACTTATAAAAGATGCTTTTTTGTCTGCGGTAACACCTAGACCTAAGTTAATGCTTCGAGGTTTTAAATTAGTCCCAAGATTGATCAATTCAACTCTCAATGTTGAAATCTGAAGTTTTGAATTAGTAGATCATTTAAATATGTCTTTAAGGTCATTTAAATATTCCAACTTAACTACGAACTTTGTTATAACATTAATGACCATTTCTTGTTTAATTTGGTTATCATGTTGGTCTTCATCAATTATCTGCTCATCGTATGAGCCTTCTGAGGTTAGGAAGCTTATGATATCCAGATCGTTATTAAAGACTCTCCAGTTGTTGATATTGTTAGGCATGGAAGGCCTAAAAATTATTTCGATGGAGAATCGATTTGGGCTATAATCTTCTAGAGGGATAAGCTTGGAAGCAACATTAGCTAGAATATCGACATGAGCATTCTAGAGTCTTCAGATAGGGGAAATATTAAACCCATTAAAGTGGACAATCAGATCTTGAACTAATGATTGATAGTGTCTGAAGTGTCCTGATAAATAATGTATAGTGTTTCTTACCTGTTTTATGACAATTTCTAAATCCCCGAACACTTGGAGTTATTTTACGTTAAGGCCAATTGCCTTATACAGACCTTGAACTAGTGCCTCATATTCAATAGTATTGTCGGTGCAATCAAATTCAAGTTTTCATGCTAGCATAGTTTTCTCCCCCTCTCGGCTAACTAAGATGAAACTTGCTCCTTCTCCATCATTGGATTTATATCCATCAAAAAATAATTTCCAAAATAAAGATTTAACTACATCTTTATCTACAAAATTTACACAGTTAGAAGTGTCTGTTTGGGAAAAAATTTCAATTTGAGAGACAACATAGTTTTCTAACAAAGGTGAAGTTGATCATTGAAATTCCCTAGAAATGATTCTAGATAATAATTTCCGGTGATATTGTTGCTATATGAAACTGGTTCTTTTTCTCCTTCTAATTCTGTCACTATGAACTTCTGATGTTTCTCGCGATCAAACCTTATTTGATTTGGTTTACCACTATAAGGAAGCCACAGGTGAGACAAGTCAGTTGCAAAATAACCATGAATTTTTTCTGACCAGTCTCTACTAAGGATTAAATCATAGAACTTAAGAATGTTAGCTACAGGTATGTTAAAGACTTGGAAAAATTTGGGGTTTGATGAAAGTCTGATGGTTACTTGATTAAGTTCCTCGACAACTTTTACTTGAGAGCGATCTAACTGAACTACTTCTCAAAAACAGTTTTGGGCAAGATGTTAGATGAAGCTATGGAATCAACCAAACATTTGTGTAAGTTTTTGTTAAAGACTTCAAAAGTAAGAAGAAACAATGGAGTGTGTGATTTTGATCTTCCTCCAATTAAAGCTATATCATTTGGATCTATTTTATTCAAAGAAGCACTAGGGGGTCTTCCCATTTCTTCGAAAGATTACGATATTACGACAATAGGAAGTGGTTCAATAGGTACTACTTTAAGTTCTTTCAGAAGTAACTTCTACTGATGTTTCAATTTTCTAAGCTCATGAATGGTAACGTTTGCCCTAGTTTTCTTCATATCATCGATAGTATTATATTCCATTTCATTAGAAACTATCAAAGTTTTAGATGAAGGAGAAGGATCCTTTTGAGTAGGTGTTATAAGAGTGGATTTTGGTACAGATCCCTTACCTATTGCTTTATCCCTAGGAGGTGTCATTAAAGCTTTCTATTTTGGATTTGTTTGTGACAATTCGACTGGATTTTTACTTTGGGTAGTGAGAAGTAAGGCTTCTTGAGTTTCTTCATCAATATGTATAAAATCCCACATCCTTTGTAACTCTGCTACTTCCTCCTCATCCATTTTTTCTTCGCTAGGTGAAACTTTGTCCTCATTTGAATCGGAATTTGATATGGCATTTGGAGGCTTAGGATTAGCAGGGGAATTCCTTTTGAATGGTCTAAAAGGTTTTTTAGAAGAAGTATCTGCTACCTGTTTCTTAATATCAACCATTTCATTAAGCATGGTTTTGAGAACTTTCTGTAATCCTTCAGGATCAAAACGATCTTTCGGTGGTTTCTTCCCAGAGTTATCTCTAAAGGTTACTTCCTTAGATTTATGTTCTTGTAATGTGTTTCTTTTTTTGACAGCTAGGATGATTTTTTCTACGACTATTACCTCTTTCATATTTTCTGCCAAGGTTGGTTTGGCAGCTCTATCAACAAAGATAGTCGTGTTTGATGACAAATGGGAGATGTACCACTCATTTTAGACCTCATCACTATGCTTAGATGCCGTTGGTATTTTATTCAATAGTTTATTGAAGCGAGAGTTGAAGTCCTTGATAGGTTCTCTTGGCTCAACTTTCAAATTGGAGACATCATTAATTAAGGTAGTTATAGACCTATCATCTCCAAACTTTGTTAAAAATTTCTCTTGAAAAGCATCCCAACTATCAATAGAACCTAATGGTAATGAAAAGTACCATGATACTATTGCTCCTTTCAAAGTATATGGGAATATTCCTACAACTACATCTTACTCCTCTACTTGATTCAAGTTAATGGAAAACATAAAATTATTTTTATGTTCCTTAGCTAATAGGCCATTATCAAGATTGAATTTGGGCAGCCATTTTTCTAGATGTGCTGGTAATTGATGTAAAGGGGTAGCCATACTAAAAACCCCTAGGATTTTCCATGGCCTTAGAGGCTTTTGTGGGGGATTCTGTGCCATTGCTGGTATGTGGGTAGGGGTAGGTGTTGCAGTAGGGTCTGAAGGTGATTGGGTAGAGGAAGATATAGCTCATGTACCTGTGTGAATCATGATATGGGGTGGTGAGATGGATGATTGATCTTGTGAGGGTATAGATGGGATGGATGAAGATGATGATAAAACCACACTGTGAGATTCAGATAGCTTTCTTCCGGCTTCAAAGAGGAAATTTGAACAAAGGTATTCCGAACATTTCGCACTGTGCTCTAGTTAACGGCTGAGATGGAGTGAATTGAGAAGTAACACTATCCTATGATATCTAAGATTCTTCTTGTGATAGAAAAATTCCCTGTAATTTTTTAATAAAAGATTGAACTTCAGGGGCTTTGGTAGGAGAAGAAAGTTATGGATCAATTGGGTTTTCAGGAACTGGTTGTATAATATCCTGCGCAACTTCTCGCTTGGGGTCAAGCGATTTAGAAGAATTTCGAGAAGTTGGAGGTGAGGGCGAGGGAGTTCTACTCTTAGAATGGCATGTCAATTTGGATTTAATTTCCATTCATAGTTCATGGCCCTCCTTCTAGCGCCAAAATGTTGAAGCCTCGAAAATCATTGCCTCAACATGGGGGAAAACCACTCGGTCTAGACCTTGATTGGCAGCGTCTTTTCTGTTTGGAGTAGTGGCTCCGACTAGGGATAATGAGACCAATTTCCCAATCTGTTAAATAATTATGCTAAATGGGGTAATGTGTGATGTTTCTAGAGTAATGCTTAAGCTAACGGTAATCTAGTCTAAACTAATCAATCACAAATGCATTTAACTTCTAATTTCTAAAAGCTATCTAATCATAATATACCCGAGATAAACTTGTTATATGCAATCTACAATAATTTCTAAAAGCAATTGATAGTAAAGATAATTCAATTACGATTAGAAGTGAATCCATTTTAACAATAATTGTTTCATATAAAAAGTTAGCCAAAACGATTGTGAGAAATATATCACATAAAGAGTTATTCATATATTCAGCCTGAAATAAAGAACATCATCATACAGAAGTGCAATAACGATAATTGAAATTCAGATTTTTATACATAAATAATTCGAAAAAGAAAAGATTACTTAATACATAAGTAAAAAGGATTACGAGATAAAAGTACCATTTATAATATGTTCTACTCATGTGTTTCAACAATATTGATCTATCCTCAATCCATTCAACATCATCTAAGAGTACACAAGTGCAATTTCAGAATAAGATGTTAAGTTAGATAAAAATAAATCTTGTTCCATATATTTCACCAGAACTTCCTCAAAGGGACAAAAGTGCATGTTTTGAAGAGAGTTTCTGATAAAACTCTGGACCCCTCTCTAAATGCATGAGAGGGGTTTAAATACTAAAACTATAAAACTAAAAATAGATTATTACAAAAATTGTTGAAGATGTTTAAATGACCTCCCTCAATTTATGCAAAAATAAAATCAAATTAAAGTAAACAGGGTGACTAACTATGTTGCATTCGATCCTTTATATCACAAATATCCACCATAGGATTTAGTTGTGTAGGCTAGCCGACTTCATCTTTCAACTGTCCATCGAATACAGCAACGGTCAATGCCGGTGCCATTTTCTTGGCAGAAGTGGTTGGGCATCACAGGGTCATCCATTGGCTGTGATGCTTGACCAAATGTTTCCAATATGCCTCCTAGTCTATCCTGGTGGTTTGCTTTATCACTTCCGCTTTTTCTTACGCTGCCTCTTTCCATTGTTGTTCAAGCTGTTTCGCGTCTAGAAGGAACCCTAGAATGGACTTTGCTACTATATTGGCACCATGAAAATTCTCATTGATATTTTCTATGATAATGTTTTTGTTGTCGTCGCATCCACTGTTTCCTTTTCTGCTTCTTTTAGCTGAGAATCCCAACTTACAAACATAATTTCCTTATGTGATTCTTCTATCTTGGGAATTTCGGCTTTTCTCCCTTCCTCTTTATTTTTCCAGGTGATGAAATCAGTGAACTTTTTAAAGATCTCATTATATTCAAGTCACATTTCTATGACTTGATATGTCAGTTTGTCAGTTGTTTCGCAATAAGGTTTCCAGTGTCAACTCTTCTGGCACAATAACTCTTTCTGATCCGTCAGCTGGGAATTAAGTTTGAGTGTTTTGATAATAAGTTGATCAATTTTTGGATCATCTTTATGAATATTAGTTATTTCCTACACCTGTGCTTCCTTCTTGGCTAAGCTAGTTCGATGTTCTATTTGCATCTATTCAAATTCCTGTTGAAGCTTGGCCAACTGTATCTCTACCTGCTGGTCAGATTTGACTTGCTGTAATTGTTGCTCAAGCGATGTTATTTCATTTTCCTTTTCTCTAAGCAACATTTGGACTTCTGTTGATTTGTCTATGGTCATTCTAGCATAAGCACCAGCAAACTATGAGAGTCTAGTTAACTTGGTGGGTGGATCGACAGGTGAGTCCTCCCATAGAACATCCATTAGTTCATTTTCAGGGGTAGTAGCAACTATAACGTCCAATTTTTTTTTCTTTCTTTTCCTTTTCACCATGGCCTTATGTCGTGGGCTATAGAATACATCCACAGGGGGTATTTCTTCATTTCTGAGAATTATTTCGGAGGTGGGGGTAATAGTGATATGCTCTACTTCTGGTTCTTTTGTAGTTTCTTCCACTATAATTTCCAGAGTTGTCTTCTGTTATGGAGTTTGTAACTCTGGCACCTGTTCCTCTATATTAATAATTTTATTAGAATTATCCCACTCTTCCTCTAAGTCAATTACCATGGGTTTTATTGGTTGTGTAGAGGTAGTAGAGATTTCAACCTACTTGCTAGTTGAAGCTTGCTCACCTATCTTCTGCATAGATTGGGTCGTATCCTCGATGCTTCTGCTTTTGCCATTTTTTGGTGAATGTCACGATTTCTGGATAGATTTTTCTTGATACTCTACCCCAAAATCAGATTTGGAATTTTCTTTGGAGTCATCTTCTATAGTCACACTAGGAATAGGCTCCCTTATTGGTACAATTAATAATTGGTCCAATGGGACCATTTCCATCCTTCTTTATATATAACTATAAAACTTTTCGAGATCTTCTTGGTCAAAAAGTAGTTGTGCCATATGTTTCACTTCTGCAAAGGATTTTTTCTGCAAAACGATATCATCAAAAACATCCTCCTTATTAGTGAATACTTTTATTTTCACCGGAGTGGTGAAATTATTAACAGTGCCAAACGGGTCATACTGCCATCAAGGGAATTTGGGTAATTGTAGAGATAACATGTTCTCTTCTTATTTGAATGCGTGTCCTAGTTCGTGTAGTGCCAATTCTCTGCACTGTACAAGGAATGTAGGCCAAATGGCCTTCTTTGACTCTTTCAATGTATGGCTCATTCCTCCCTCACTAGCTGTCTGATAGGCTATCTCCTAGCCATAAATTTATCTGGTACATAGTATGGGAGGATGTGGGGGGAGGTGATGCTGACAAAAACTTTGATATATGTAAATTTTTCCTCCCTGAACCATCTGGCCACTACGAGGATGTCAACTTTAGCTTCTTGGGAAAAATTGGGGGTATCTCGATTATAAAACTGATTGTAAATAGGGAGCATAAATCCATGGAAATCTTGAAAAAATGTGGTTGAAAATTGGATTCCCACATGACCTTGCGATACACGTGAATGGGAAGTGTATTTCAAACAGTCAATTTCCATCACATAATGGGGAACTTTGAACTAACACAAATAGCATCCATAACATAGGTGCTCATAAAAAATGGACGGTAAACCCTCAAAGTAATATTTCTTCTCCTTCTATACTCGATAATTGTTTTTGCTATATTATATGACAAGATTTGGGCCCAATTCATGATAGTTGCATTAATGACTGCACCTATTAATGACAACCACTCTAAGGAGAACTTGGTACTATCAGGTCTGCCAAAAAATCTACATAACATAGTCGCAACAAAACTATAAGGGCGACAAATAGATGCAGCATTTTGCATACCATTTTTGTCTTTTTTTATTTTCTCTTCATTATTCGTCCAGGCACGGATGAATTCTACTAGGTCACTATTCTCTTTAGCAAACTTCTCTATGAATTTCCTGTTGTAAATGAACTGTGGCACTGGTAGGTGGTACATAAACTATAGGTTGTCTGCAGTAAAAGATCTAATGACTGCTTAGCTTCTCATCTTGAATTCTCTGTTTGAGATGTCTGCTTCATCGATAACCCATTTTACCATGTTAGTATAAGGGATTATCTTTGGACGAGTGGCTATGCGGTGGAAAAAAGAGAAATCCATATCTAGCATGGAAGCGTATGAGGAATCTTGTCCGTAAATTGTAACATTTGTTTCCATAATCCTTGGTTGTTCCTCCTCCAGTATGTTGTACATAGTCTCCCATGTAGAGGTTCCTCCCTCTCTGTTACATGTGGTATATGTGAATATGGGAGTTATCTCAGTCTTCTCAGAGGTAACAACCTTTCTTTTCTTCCCCATTATTCTCAATGCTCTTAACTGCGGGTTTTTCCTTAAATGAAGAACAAAAGATACCAGACACTCAAAGATGAATGTAAAATGAAATAATGCAGATAGCTTGTAAAGGTGGTAAAAGAAGAATTATTTGAATGCACATAACAAGATATCGTATCAAGCTGAATGGATTTTCGCACATAAATGCAATTATTTCCCACTAATTCCCACTAATGATTCATTATCCCTTAGCTTTATTTCTCATAAACGTTTTCGTCGTAAAACGGGATGAAATCTTCTGGGGTGGCGAGTGATTATACTTCGATGATAGCGATTGTGTGATTTGCGAAGCACTATCACAAATCACAATATTGCAAGATATGCCTTTTAGAATTCTTACCTCTTGCTATGTGTCTGTGAGATGTGAGATGCGAGTCATTGATTAGTTGTTTCATGCATAGTTAATCACTAGGTTTATCTTATGCAATAGACTTGACGGACTCGAAATATTTACTTTCAATATTCTAAGGTGTGGGTCCGGGCACGAATCGCATTTTGCAATATCGGCTTATGGTAAGTGCAAAGCATTTTCTTGAATGCCCGAAATGCGATGCGATAAATGTCAAAGCACCATTGCAGCTTTTCAACTAGCAAATCTTTCTATATCATTTTTAAGAGAGAGTTCTCTATAAGTCGTGATATGTGATGCGAGACTTAAGCCTAAAAAGCTTAAGGACTTTTGTTTTCGTCGGATTTTCTAATAATTTAGATCATGGGCCCTTATTTAATCACTTTTCTTTATTTTGGAGGTTTTTAGAAAGGTACTTTGGTGGGTTTTAAACATGCTATATATGAAAAGGTAAGTCTTTAGTAGTTCCCAAAAAGGTTTTGATTGTTATCTTTTCTTTATTCAAAAAAATAAAAGAAATGGCTAAATGCTAAGTTTTGTTTTTTGGATAGAATATTTTAAAGGGTCCCCATTTAGTTAATGTAATATTAACTATTATCATTAACAAATGGGGGGTTTTTTATTACCAAAACACTTGGCAATTCACTTGGAAGAACCAGTTATCTTTGAGGGTTTTTTTAAATTTCTAAAACTTCCAAAATAAAGATAGTTTTGAAAATAAAACAAATAATATGGAATATATGGTAAGAAATACTGCTTTCGCAATAAAACAATCATCTCCCTAACTACCATTCTTTTTAATATTCTTTTCTAATAAAAGTAACATTGTCTACATCAATCTTTACTTGGTTTTTAAAGATAAAAGCCACGAGTATCTCCCAGATTGTTTTTTTTGGTACTCCATTGTCGTAGACAGAGCCTCTGTTGCTAGTAGGTATTCATAGCCTCGACATGGTTACCTTTTAACCAACAATGACTCATCATTCCGCTTGAATCAGAATGCAATTTTAAATATAAGCTTGCAAGTATACTTATTTCTTTCTTTATTTTCTGAAGTAATTCATTTGTTGCTTCATCTTTTCATATGTATTCCCTAGACAAAAATTTCTTGGTTTGGTAACCAACATTAACAATGTCATTCACTTGATTCGTAACTTAATTAAACAAGATGGCTCATGATGAGACCCCTTGTCTTTTGATTATTATAATCATAAGCCATTACCCTATTTTGATATGCAGTTTTGGTAATGTCAGTTCAGTTATAATCTTATGATCATCGTAAGCCAACTCTTAATGAGACCTCTTATTCTTTAAGTTTAGGTATATTTTAGAATTACACTCTAAAAATTAAAACTGACTATGTGGGGAGGATCATTGCCCCCCTACGAGCTTCTAGATGATAGTTGTAGTGTTTAGAGATGCCTTTCTCGAGAGAGACTTTTCTTTTTATAGATTCTTTTCTAGACTGGTATAAAGGAGTAGATTCTCTTTTAAAAGTAAGCTTCATCAAAATCATATAGTTAAGGAGGAAGACAGTCAATTTAGGAGAAATCAATCTTAACTATACATTTCATATTCGAAGATTATTTTCATAAAATGTTTTACTTATACAAGCGAAAATTCAAAATTGAAAAGAGACTATCCTTTGTAAATGTCAAGCCAGACAGTAACTCCATAAGGCAAAAAATGATTCGTGTGTTTCATTCCATCAGGTAGGTCTTCATTATATACATGAGGGAGAGACTCTTCAGTTCATCTCCCAATGACTGTTCATATTTCTAATTTATCTATTTACATAAATTCACCCAATCACAAGGATTAGGTGTCAACATTCCCCCCCTTAATCTGAAGGGATGTTGGGGAGTCCAAGCATCATTCTGAATTGTTCAAGCTTTTCTCTTCCAAGCGCTTTGGTGAAGATGTCTGCAGTTTGCTCATTTGTGGAAAAAAGACAGAGATGGATTGTTTTGGCCTCAACATGATGTCGAATCAGATGATATTTAGTATTGATGTGCTTTATTCGATCATGGAATTTTGGGTTCTTGGAAAACTTTATTGTAGAGGTATTGTAAATCATGAGTGGAGTTGATTGTACCTGTTTTACTTGCAAATCTGCAAGAATTTTCCTGAGCCACACAATTTCTTTTGTTTCTTCAGCTGCTGCCACGTATTCTGCTTCTGTTGTGGAATTTGTTGGAACTGATTTTTTGCATGATCTCTAGGAGACAGCTCCTGATCCAAGAATCATAGCATATCCTGAAGTTGATACCCCAGTTTCTTTGTCTCCATCGAAGACTGAATCAGAGTATCCAATCAAGCTGAAGTCGTCCACCTGTGTATACTTGATTCCAAAGTCTTGAGTTCCCTTCAAGTACCTTAGAATTCTTTTTGCAAGAGACCAATGTCCCTCACAAGGCTTCTGCATAAACCTGGAGAGGATTGCAACAACAAACGAAATGTCTGTTCTGGTAGTAGTTAGGTAGTTGAGACTTCCTACAAGCTGTCTATACTTTGTTGCATCCTCAAATTCTTTTCCTTCAATAGATGTGAGCTTTAAGTTTTGTTCCATTGGAGTAGTAAGAGGATTGCACTTTTTCATGCCAAACCTGTTCAACAGATCTCCAATGTATTTCTTTTGAGAATGAAATATGGACTTTGGATGTTGGGTTACTTCAATGCCAAGATAGTAATGAACATAGCCCAAATCAGTCATTTCAAAACTTTTCCCCAATTCCTTCTTTATGGATGCAATGTAGCTTTCATTCTTCCCTGTCATCAAAAGATCATCTACATATACCACAAGATATACAACTGTTTTTCCAACTTTCTTGGCAAATAAAGTTGCATCATTAAGATCAAGATGTTTGAAATTGAGTTTCAGAAGATGCTCAGTTAGTTTTTCATACCAGGATCGCAGTGCTTGTTTGAGGCCATACAAGGACTTCACAAGTTTTCATACATTATGTTCATGTCCTTTCACAGCAAATCCTTTAGGCTGGGACATAAAAACATTCTCTTTTAGATCTCCATTCAAGAAAGCAGTTTTTACATACATTTGATGGACTTTCCAACTGTTCTAAGCTGCTAGTGCAAAGAGTGTCCAGATGGTAGCCCATTTTGCTATGGGGGAAAAATTCTCCTCATAATCGACCCCTTCCTTCTGTGCAAAACCTTTTGCCACAAGCCTAGCTTTGTGCGTGTTAAGTGAGCCATCAGCTTTATACTTGTTCTTGTAGACCCAATTGTAGCCAATTGGTTTGGTTCCTAATAGAGGATCAACCAGCTTCCAAGTGCCGTTTTTTATGAGGGCATCATACTCCTTTTGCATTGCTTCTTTCCATTCATCACGAGAAGTAGCTTCTTTGAAGGAAGTTGGTTCAAAATCTGTAGACAAGTTCAATTCACAATCATAAGAAACATCCATATCAATAGGTGAATTAGAGTCATCTACATCACCTCCATTTTTCCAGTTTGAATTTCTGGTTCCTATCTTTCCAACTTCATAAAGATGAACACTTTCAAGTGTCTTTGTCAGCCACTTTGGGGGACCTTTCTCAGATGGTCCAGGTTGCTTCATTGATTGAGCTGGTACTGAATCAAGATTGAGTCTCCCAATTCTATCAATCACATCACTTAAAGCATCATCTATTGTTGGAGTTTCATGTGGGGGAGAATGTTCCTCAGAAGAAGATTCCACATGTTGATCTAGTATAGGAATCCCCCCTTCAAGATGTGGAATCTGATTATCTAATTCTTGAAATGATTTTGCTTTTTCGAATCTATCCAAGCGATCAAGTTGCCGCTCAACAACATTGTCAGTTTTGTATGATTCAAGAAAAATTACATCTCTAGATACAACAAACTTCTTATTTACTTCATCATAGAGGCAGTATGCTTTGGAGGTGTTTGAATACCCCAAAAAGATACACTTACGACTTCTAGAACCAATTTGGTTTCTATGTACCTTTGGTATCAAGGCATAATAGGTGGAACCAAAGACCCTAAGATGCTTTACCGCAGGAACATGTCCATACCACATTTCATATGGAGTCTTGTTTCTTATAGCATTAGATGGACATCTATTCTTTATATATGCAGCACATAGAACAATATCAAGCCAAAACATTATCTTTACATTTTTGAAGAAGAGCATGGATCGTACCATATTTAAGATTGTCCTATTCATTCTTTCAGCTACACCATTCTGTTGGGGATTATAAGGCACATTTGTTTGATGTTTGATCCCATGTTGGCGAAGATAGTTTTAAAATTCATTTGATGTGTATTATTTTCCATTATCAGTGCGAATAGACCCAATATGAGATTGTGCATCATTTTCAATCCATTTATGAAAATTCTTGAATGTTTGAAAAGCATCAGATTTGTTCTTCAATAAATAAACCCAACACATTCTGGTGTAGTCATCAATAAATGTCATGATATATTTATTTCCATTTTCAGAAGGAACAGGCATTGCACCACATAAATCTGAATGAATGAGTTCAAGTTTTCTATGTGCTCTTGAATGTGAATCATGAAAATATTGTTTTCTATGCTTTCCTAGAATGCAAGCATCACATTGCTTAAGTTTCCTAGGAATTGTAGGCAAACCAGCAACACCATTTTTCTTCAACAAGCAGAGACTGTCATAGTCCAAATGTCCAAATCTAGCATGCCATAATAAACTTGATGGAAGTGTACCTTCTTCATGATAAGAATTGTATGAGAAATGTTGTGCATGAGCAGAGGTTCCTTGCAGCTTGAGAAGCCTTTCTTCTTCTATTCCCCTCATAACAAGTGAGTGGTCAGATGATTTTCTTACCTCAAGCTTGCCATTAAACATATGAATGGAGTGACCTTGCTGGTGGATTTGGACCAAGGACAACAAGTTTCTCTTGAGTTGTGGGAGATATAGAACATGATGCAGAAGAAAGTCTAGAAGACCAGGCAGTTTAATCCTGCTTGTGCCAAGCCCTGATGGCTTGATTTTTTATTGGTCTACAAAGTATACTGCTCCATCAACATTGTCAGTAAAATATTCAAAAAAACTTTTCTATGATCCATGTGGCAGGTTGCTATTAAATCAAGAAACCGGTCATTTTTCCAAGAAGCAAGTGAAGCATTAAACAAATATTCATTTACTCCAATGTTACATTGTGCCACAACATAGTGAGCAGATTCAGGTGCTTTACCTTTGTCTGTATCATGAGTTTCACCTTTCTGTTGGTTTATTTTCTGCTCAATTTTGTCCCATGGTAGCTTGCATGTAGAGGCATCATGTGATCCATTTCTTTTGCAGCGAATGTAGTGCAAATCTGCCTTTTCTCCTTGTGAATGTCTACCCCCCCTGCCTCTGAAATATCTTCCTCTTCCTCTTCGACCTCTGGTTCCTCTTGAAGAATCTTGAGTAGGATGCTTTTCTTTATGAGCAAGGCACACAGCTTCTTCAAAAGATTCAGGGGCTGTCTTCTTTCCAAAAGCTTATCTCTTTCAGCAAAATTTTTCACAAGAGAGTCAAAGGTTATATCTTTGAGATTTCCATTTTCTTGCAATGACTCAAGATAATTGGAGTAAGTAGGATAAAGTGCCTTGAGAAAAGAAATAAGAGGAATATCCAATTCAACCTTAGTGGATTTGATATCATGCATTATAGCCTTTACTTCAGATGCAAGAGCAAGAGGATCATTATTTTGCAGTTCAAGAGTGAAGAGTTTAATCATGAGTTGAACAACTTCAAGTGCAGAATGTGAGTCATAGAGTTCTTTCAGCTTTTGTAAGGTTTCAAAGGCAGTTGAATATGACGAAATATGGTGACTCACCTCTTCATTTACAAATGTTGTGATTAATTCATAATCTTTGCTATTCTTGTTTTCCCAAATGACGAGCTCTTTGTCTGAGGTAGGTTGTACTGGTTCATTGTCTCCATCTCTGACACACACTCCTTTCCACAACTCATTGAAAATGAGGGTGTATTTTATCATCCAGGACCATTCAAGATAGTTCTCCTTGCCAGTGATAACTATTCCCACCATGGATATGATTGAATGTATACTGTAGCAAAAGAAACTTCTGCTGCAAAACTTTTACTCTTAATGGAAAAAAAAATATAATTCTGACGTGACTGGACAGCAAACTCAAATTGACAGCAAATGTCAATACCCCAGAGATATATATCGACTGCACTATTCAAAATATAAATGTGTTTCTTCTTCATTTTTTTTTTTGGACGAACATTAGATTTCATTTTATTTTATTATTTATTTTTTTTTATTTTTTTTTCAGGTATCAACAAGACATCCACAGGAAGAGCTACAAACATATGAAAACATTACAGTATTGCCCAGGCGTATGTCCTAGCAATATCGAAGTGTCTTGCAGGTGCAAATGTTTTAATTTTAGAGCCCTATGGCGAAATGCCACAACCCAAATTTTAATTTCAAAATGAAGAGAGAAACCTGATTATAACCCAACATTGAGACCTTCAAGAGGCCGCATGTAGGTCATTAAGAACAGATTTGATTTTAGAGAGAAATTCCATTTCTTCAAATATTGTCCGTCAAGCAAAGAGACTACAATCTCCACCAGTAATCGAGCCTTCGTTGATGTGTCGCTAGTTCTATAGACACCACAGAGATAGTGAGCACCTGCAATCAGATTCGAAATGGATAATGGTATAATAATGGATAATGGTATTATAACCACGAGGAGGAATACAGGATGGAGATGGAGAGCTGCAGAAATGCAAAGAAGTGGTGCATTGCGTTACGCTGTATGAGATCGATGTCATCAATAGTAGGACGCAAGGGTTTCTGGCCGTATTTATAGGAGACAAGGAGAAATACGGGATGGAGATGGTGTCAGGTCACAATGGATATCGAATATAATACAAAAGTATTATTTCAACATATTAGACTATGGACGAAGAGCTCCTATGATACCCAACAACATTTTCTGTGTAATGTGAATACCAGGAAAGCCAATGAAATAGAATACCTTAATGAATACATATGACGTTGTTTTGAAATAGAATCACAGGCCCTTCAAAAAATTTTAATGCACAGTGCTTTTCCTAGCTTACTACCACAGAGGTATTCACTAAAGGAATGTTAGGACAACGCTTTTATTCCATGAAAGGATCATTTCAAGCACAGTCATTGTATGGACAGTCCTGCGTGGAGGCACCACAGTCATTAGATAGGGGAGGGGCAGTATGGACAGTGCCTTTTATGAAACGTTTATGGATAGTCCAGAGAGCGCAGGTAAAGTAGCGTTTAGACCTGGCAGCGACAGTGGAGGGGGCAGGTCTAAATATATGGAATATGGTAGACAGAGGGCACAGGTAATTATATGGAGGAGCAGTGCATATATATGGAGAGTATACTAGGGAGTTACAAGGGAATAAGAGCTAAAAAAGAGCTGGCTCTGATACCATGTCAGGCCAGGCAGTAACTCCATAAGGCAAAAAATGATTCATGTGTTTCATTCCATCAGGTAGGCCTTCATTATATACATGAGGGAGAGACTGTTCAGTTCATCTCCCGATGATTATTCATATTTCTAATTTATTTATTTACATAAATTCACCCAATCACAAGGATTAGGTGTCAATAGTAAAACCAAAAGTGAATGCTTTTGAATTGGTATTATTATTTCTAAAGGAAAAGTTTTAACTATAGGCAATAATATATAGTGGACAAAAGGGATCATCTTCTATGGAAAGTATTTCTTTAGGACCTATCCATTAACAGGTAGAGATTCTCTCTTACTTGGTAAATCCTATAGCAAAGAAGTTGATGGGCCTAACTGTTCCACAATCTGAAATGTGCCGAGCAACATTTGTTGGAACTTGGTATTCTTACCTTTCTCTTCATGGGATTTATCCCATTTTAATGATGATGATGATGATGATGATGATGATGGTTAACGTCCACTGAGACCAAATTGGTCTATCGTACCTATAATTTTCTTAGTTTTTAATTATCTGGCTCCTCGTCTTTCTTGGCGAGATCGGTGTTGTAGCTTTCTTTTTTTTCTGTACGGTCTTCCAACTTCCTTTATCTTGCATCTCCTTCATCTCTTCTAGTTCTTGAGACATTGCTGTCTTAGCTTCGCGATCTATTGTGTTCGTCCTTTTGAAGATTGTTGGAGAAGAAGTTTGGTCTAGGAGATCTGATTTGCTGTTAAAGGGAGATTTATTTTGTGCGGTATTCAAATCCTCATACCTATTTATTTGTTGGACGGGGCTTTCTCCCTGCGTGTCTTGAGAGTTGTTTCTTTCGTGCCCGATTTCTTGTGATTCAGAGTTTTCTCTAGAGTATTCTTCTTTGATGACAGTGTAGTGCTCTTTTTGTGCTCCTTCCCACCATGTAGATCTGTGGTGGTTTTTTCTAGCAGAATTTTTCTGGGAGGCTTTTGGGCAATTTTTCGCTAGATGGCCTATTTCAGTACTAGGTCTCTGAGTTGGAAAGCTTTTGAAGCTAAAAAATTTGAATCGAAGGAGGCTTTGACTAATTGTTGATGATGTGCATGTGTGGTCCTGTCTTTTTCCCTTTCCTCTTTAAGCTTAAGTATTTGTAATTTTCTAAGCTGCATAGATGAGGAAGGGGTCTCTCCAATGAATTGAACTAAGGCTAAGAAGGGAATGGCTACATTTGTTGGTAAGACTTCTTCTTTCCCATAGACCAAATTAAAAGGAGAACTACCGATGGAGGCTTTTTGAATTATTTGATCTACCCATAGATTAAGCACTAAAGACTTATGACAGTTCTTTTGGCCTTGGTCAACAGTACGTTTAATAATCCTGATGAGATTTTTGTTTGTGGATTCAGCTAGTCCATTTCCTTATGGATAAAACCTATTTTAAGAGAAATTTTGCCATAGCATTTCCTGAAAAATAAGATGCATTATCAAACATTAAAGCATATGGTAAGCCAAATCTGGTGATGATAGATTGATCTATAAATTCAATAGTATTTTCTGAATTGGCTACCTTCAATGGGATTTCCTCTACCCATTTGGTGAAATAATCAGTGGTTGTAAGAATGTATCTATGTTGTTTAGAAGAATGAGGAACAATCTCACCTATTACATCCAATCCCAATTGTTCAAATGGTTGGTCGATGTTGACGGGTTGTAATGGTAGCACAGGTTTTCTATGTCTTCCAGCGGCTTTTTTATAAACCTTACATCTTCTTACATAACTGTGTGCATATTTGAATAGAGTTAGCCAGTAATAGTCGACATTCAGGATTTTATGTGTCATAGTGTCACATCCAAAGTGACCACCAGCTACTCCATCATGGAGTTCCTGCAACACCTTCTCTGCCTCAGATTTTTCAAGACATCTAAGAAAAATAGAATCATAATTTCTTCTGAAAAGTACATCGTTGACAATCTAATATTGCCTTGCTTTTAATCTCAGGGCTCTTTTCTTTGTGTAATTCAATTGGGTTGGTGCATATCCATTTTTGAAATAAAATATGTTATCGGCGTACCTTGATTATGTGTTGTTGAGGCTTACCTCATAGATTTGTACATCATCACCTGAATGTTACAACTATGATATATTTGAAGCACCCTCCAACATCCTGTAAAAACCTTGACCTTTTAAAATTTTAGCTGGTTTAATTTCTATCTGATATTCTTGCAGGGCAGTGACCCAATTTGCTCTCTTTTCTCCTACGTTGCTTTGTATTAAAAGAGTTCTTACTCCTAATAAGGGTAGTATGACTTTAGTGTGTGTCTTGAAGAGAACGAGCCTGAAGTGTTTTAAAGATTTGAAAACAGAAAAATCATGTCTTTCAACATCTGAGTAATTTAATTCACCTCCTTGCAAATTGGAGCTAAAGAAAGAGATTGGAGCTTCAGCCTTATCTTGATTTTCTTGTGTCAATATGGGGGCATATGATTTCTTGGAAGCGAAAGTATATAGAATGAAATGATTGGAAAAATCTGGGGTTGCTAGAGATGGGGCGTTAATAATTTCTTGTTTTATCAAGCCAAAAGCTTCATGTTCCAAATGTCCCCATTTAAACAAAGATTTTTTCTTTATCGTGGATTGAAGAGGTAAAACAATTCTTGAGAGGTCAGCGACAAATATTTTAACAAAATTTATTTGACCTAGGAAAGATTGCATTGATTTCCTTTTATGTGGTAAACGCATTTCATAAATTTCTTTAATTTTTTCAGGGTCAATATGAATTCCTTCTTTAGAAACAATGAATCCAAGGAGCTTTCCTTTACTTAATGCGAAAACATACATTCTGGGTTTCAGAGAAATTCATACCTTTGGCAACGTTTAAAGATTTCTTTCAAGTCTCTTAGATGATTACTACATTTTTTCGAGTATACTATTATATCATCTAAGTATATCACTACTGACTTATTTACCTTGGCTATATCCATGGCTATATCCTTGGCTATATCCTTGGCTATATCCATGGCTCTCTAGAAAGTAGCACTAGCATTGATCGGTCCAAATGGCATCTTCTAATAAGCATAAGTGCCCCATTTTGTCTTGAATGTAGTTTTTAGTTGGTCATCTGAATATACTAAGATTTGGTTATAACCTAAGAATATATCGAGGAAAGACATTAGTTCAGAGCCTGCTACTCATTGCAAAATCTGTTCCATAGGAGGTAATGGGAAATTGTCCTTTCGATAAGATTTATTATGGTTGTGGGAATCTATACATATCCGAATATCGCCATTCCTTTTCCTGACTAGGACAAGAATGGAAACCCATCGGCAGTGTCTGATAGGAAAAATAATCTTGGATTTCAGCAATTTATTCAACTTAGATTTAATTTGACTTTCTAAATTAGGATGGATTTTTCTCAATTTCTGCTGAATAGGTCTTTCGTCAAATATGATAGGAATAGTGTGTTGGATAATAGAGGTGTCATATGTCTCGAGATATTCATAGTTCCATGCGAACATATTCTTATATCTTTTCAACAAACTGATAAAAGCTGCTTTTTCGTCTAACCTAAGGCCTACACCTAAGTTAATGTTTTAAGGTTCTAAATCTATCCCAAGATTTATCAACTCAAATCTTAGGGTTGAACTCTGAAATTTTGAATTAGTAGATCGTTTATGTCTGCCTTTAAGGTCATATAAATCTTCCAACTTATCTGTGGGCTTTGGTATAGCATTAATGATTGTTTCTTGTTTAAGTCGGTTATCATGTTGTTCTTCATCAATTATTTGGTTGTTGTATGAGCCTTCTGAGGTCAGGAAGCTTATGATATCTAGATAGTTATTAAAGAATCTCTAGATGGTGATATTATCAGGGATGGAAGGCCTAAAAGGAAATTTGATGGAGAATCGATCTAGGCTATAATCTTCTGGAGGGATAAGCTTGGAAGCAACATTAGCTAGAAGATCGACTCTAGCATTATGGAGTCTTGGGATAGGGGAAATATTAAACACAGTAAAGTGGAGAGTCAGATCTTGAACTAACAACTGATAATGTTTCAATTGTCCTAATAAACAATGTATAGTGTTTCTTACATTTTTTTAATGACAATTTCTGAATCCACGAACACTTGGAGGTATTTTGCATTAAGGCCAATTACCTTATACAAACCTTGAAATAGTGCCTCATATTCAGCAGTATTGTTGGTGAAATCAAATTCAAGTCTGCATTTTAGCATAGCTTTCTCCCCCTCTGGGAAAACTAATGTACAACCTACTCCTGCTCCATCATTGGATTTAGATCCATCAAAATATAATTTCCAAAATAAATATTTAACTATAGGTTTATCTACAAAATTTACACATTTAGAAGTCTATGTTTGGGAAAAAATTTCAATTTAAGAGACAAAAAAGTTCTCTATGAAAGGTCAAATATGAGCATTGAAATTCCCTAGAAATGATTCTACAGAATAATTTCTGATGATATTGTTGTTATATGTAACTGGTTCTTTTTCTCCTTCTAATTCTGTCAATATGAACTTCTGATGTTTCTCGCGATCAACCATTATTTCATTTGGTTTACCATTATAGGGAAGCCACATGCGAGACTAGTCAGTTGCAATATAACCATGAATTTTTTCTAACCAGTCTCTACTAAAGATTAAACCGTAGAACTCTCGAATGTCAACTACATGTATGTCGATGACTTGGCAAACTTTTGGGTTTGATGAAATTTTGATGGTTGCTTGATTAAGTTCCCTGATGACTTTGACTTGAGAGATATCTAACTAAACTATTTGTACAACATATTTTTGAGGCTGAAAATTCAACTTCTCACAAAAATGTTCTGGGCAAGAAGTTCAATGAAGCTCTGGAATCAACCAGACAATTGTGTAAGTTTTTGTTAAAGACTTCAAAAGTAAGAAGAAATGGCGGAGCATGTGATTTTGATCTTCCTCTAATTAAAGCTATAACAATTGGATCTATTTTATTCAAAGAGGCACTAGGGGGTCTTCCCATTTCTTTGGCAGCTTGCAATATTATGGTAGTCAGAAGTGGTGCAGTAGGTACCACTTTAATTTCTTTCAAAAGTAACTTCCGCTGATGTTTCAATTTGCTAAGCTTACGAAACATAATGTTTGTGCTAGTTTTCTTCGTATCATCGATAATATTATATTCCATTTCATCAGAAACTATCAAAGTTGTAGATGAAGGAGAAGGATCCAATTGAGTAGGTGTTGTGTGAGTGGATTTTGGTACATATTTATTACCTATTTCTTTATCCCTAGGGGGTGGCATTAAATCCTTCTGTTTCGAATTTGTTTATGACAATTCGACAAGATTTTTACTTTGGGTAGTGACAGGTAAGGCTTCTTGATTTTCTTCATCGGGAAGTATAAAATCCCACATCCCTTGCAACTCTGCTACTTCCTCCTCATTCGTTTGTTCTTCCCTAGGTTAAACTTTGTCCTCCTCTGACTCGAAATTTGATATGGCATTTGGAGGCTACGATCAACATGGTAATTCCTTTTGAATGGTCTGAAAGGTTTTTTAGAGGATGTCTCTACTACATGTTTCTTAATATCAACCATTTCATTAGACATGGTTTTGAGGACTTTCTGTAATCCTTCAACATAAGAAGGATCTTTTGATGGTTTCTCCCTAGAGTAATCTTTAAACGTTACTTTCTTAAATTTCCGTTGTTCTACTATGTTTCCTTTTTCAATAGCTAGGTGTTGAGTGGCCCGAAGTCGGGTCAACAACAAGGGGGATACCCACCCGGTCCGGAACCTGGTTGGCGGCTCCTTGCCCGTTTGAAGTAGCGGGTCCGACTGGGGATAACGGGACCAGCTTCCCGATGCGTGGGATGTGTGTGTGTGTGTAGAGTTTGTTTATGTTAGTTCTAAAGACATTCTACAATTAATGTAAATCTGACTTGCAAACTTGAATCTAAGCTACTACAATGTAATGGAAATAACACACAAGATCTACACTAACCCGGGATATATATTTCTTTGATTATGCAATCTAAAAAGATTTCATACAATAACTGGTAATAAAGATTATTCAGCCATTATAAGAATATAAACCGTTCAAGATGAACTGTTCTGCCTAAGAAGTTAAACAGAACAGTTGTGAATATCATATCGCATAATCAAATCATTCGCATATCAAGCATAAATCGATAAGTCCACCGTACAAAAGTGCCAAATGATAACCCATGTGTTCATACATTAACATGCAAACAATATCAGCTGTATATCGCTCTGGGAATACAAGGAGGAATTAATCAAGAGATAAAAGTACCATTTATGACTAATTCTTACTCACAGACTTCAAGCAATAACGATCTATCTCTACTTGATTCTAACATCTACCAAGAGTACAAAAGTGCAACATCAGTAGCAGACATTAAAAATACAAACATAAATAAATCACGATCCTTCCATTCATAAAAACCTCCTCTGAGGGTGCAGAAGTGCATGTTCTGAGGATAAGTTTTTGACAAATTTCTGGACCCTTCTCCAATGCAATGAGAAGGGTTGAAATACTACTATCTAATCCTAATAATAGTATTATTACAAAATTTAGGACACGGTTCTCAAATGACCGCCCTTTTTCTAATTCAGTAAAACAAAAAGCAAGAAAAAACAACTTTCTAAACGAAATTACTTCTTAATTTGGTCTCTGAAATTGGAGTTTCCAAGCATGGGCTTGAGAAGAGTCGGTTGGCTGACTTCTGTGCTTAACTGGGCTGTGAAAACGACATCCATAAGAGCTGGCGCTACTTTCTCGGCTACGTTCATGATGCATCTTATGGTCATGCATTGGCTGTGGGGCTTAACTAAGTAAGTCCAATAACTTTCCCAGCTTAGTCTAGCCAATGCCTGAATTGTCTTCCCGTTTGCCTGTGCCTTCTGCTTCCATTTTGCCTCCAACTGTAACGCACTTGGTAAGTACCCCGGGGTGGACTCTGAAATCAAATTGGCCCTGTGTAAATTTTCATTTATATAGTCGATAAGTATGCTCGCCTGTGTCGTCGCTGACTCTGCTGCCTGTTCCGCCTGTGTGATTTGTTCGTCCTACTTATTGAAGAGCAGTTCCTTATGATTCTCATTAATCTTGGGTGCCCCTGCTCTTTTCCCTTCCTCGTCATTTTTCCAAGCCAGATATTCTATTACTCTCTTGTTGGCCTGGTCATAGTCATTCCGCAATTCCACCACCTGGCTGGTGATCTTGTCACTTAGCTCACAAAAATGCCTCCACTGTGATATTCTGCAGACCATATCTTCCTGCTGCTGTGACAGTTGGTCGTTCAAGCCGATGGAATCCGAAATAAACTCCGTCAGCTTGGGTTCATCCTTGTGCATTTCTTGCACCGTCTGCAGCTATTTTTCTTTTTCTTCAATACTTCTTTGGTGGCTCACCTACATCTGGCGAAAGCTTTCTTGTAACTCTTCAAGCTGCTTGGAGACTTCAACGTTCTCATTGGCTTGTTGCAACTGTTGTTGCAGCAATTGTATTTGACTTTCGCTCTCTTTTAGAAGTTGCTGAACTTCAGAAGCCTTGTCGATAGTCGCAGAAGCATATGCCCCTGCAATCTGAGACAATTTCGTGAGATTGTCAGTTGGATTGTTATTCGGGTCTCTCCACAAGACATCTAGGTGTTCAGCATTTTGAGACAATGCATTTTCAAGCTTCCTTTTCTTTCTTTGTCTCCTTACGACTGCCTTGTGCTGTGGGCCGTAGAATACGTCCAGTGGAGGGATCTCTTCTATGCTAAGTAGAAGTTCTGAGGATGGAGCGATAGAAAGATGCTCCATTTCTGCAGTACTACTGACTATGGTTGAGAAGACCTCTTGCACCACCTGTGTGTTATTCACAGGTGTTTTCGGGACTTGACCTTCAAGATTAATTAGTTCATTGAAGGTCTCCCATTATTTATCTAGTTCTGTTGTAACAAGGGGTGCTTCGGTGATGGGAGGGGGAACTTCTTTTGGTGGCGAGGCAGCAACTTGTTGCTGAGCCATTGAGCTTGACTGAGCCGTGTCCTCGATTATTTCTTCGTTCCTCTCTTCTTTGTGGACAGACTCTTCAGGATCTGGAGATATTTCTTTTACGGTGCTGGAATCAGATTTGGAGGCGTTGGAGTGTTCACTAAGGCTGATGCTCGGAGTGGGTTCTCTGGTAGCTATTCGCAGTGTTTCCAGTGGAACATTAGCCAGCCTTCTTTCTCTATATAACCTGAATTTTCGGAGGTCGTCCGGGGACAACCTCGACTGAGCTTCTTGCAAAACTTCTTCGAGCGAGTTCTTGCCCTGAAAGAGATCAT
The DNA here is from genome assembly GCA_031772625.1 of Pinus tabuliformis. Classification (NCBI taxonomy): domain Eukaryota; kingdom Viridiplantae; phylum Streptophyta; class Pinopsida; order Pinales; family Pinaceae; genus Pinus; species Pinus tabuliformis. The sequence goes on along the minus strand of CM062807.1, from coordinate 222,990,238 downwards.
CAAACGGATCTTTTTTCCCAGAGAACACACTTATCCTGACGTTAGTTGTGAATTCCTGGGCCACCTTATTTGGGTCAAATGGCCTTGGTGAGAATTTAAATAGTTGGAGACACGTCACGTTCTCCACCTCGCCAAAAGCGTGTCCTACATCAAATAAAGAGAAGGCCCCACATGTGACTGGGAATTGAGGCCAAATGGCCTTCTTTTTGTTCTTCAGGTCCTTAGTTAAACCGCCTTCAGAACAAGTCTGATATGCGATCTCTCGGGCTAACAATTTATCTGGGATGTACAAGGGTAGGACATGTGGAGGTGTTGTGCTTCCAAAAACTCGGATGTATGTAAACCACTCTTCCCCAAACCATCTTGCGATGTGGAGGATATCGATCTGTGCCTTGGGAGAGCACCTTGGGGGGTCTTTATCGTAGATTATCTTATGTATGGGCAACATAAGTCCATGACAAATCTGGTAAAAATGGGGGGCGAATTGGGAGTCCCACAAGATTTTATGATAGACGTGAATAGGCAATGGGTCCTGGGTAGTCCATTGCCAACCCATAGTAGGGAATTTCGACACAAGACAAACAGAATCCATTATATAGGCAGATAAATAAAAAGGCGGATAGACCCTTTGGGAGTAGGATCTCTTAGAACGGTAGTGGAGGACTGCCATGTACAGAGTGTCAGAAAGGATTTTGGCCCAATCGACTATCTCAGAGCTAGTCACGGCATCAATCAGCGGTAGCCATTCAGGTGAAAATTTATTGATATCTGGCTTACCGAATATTCTACAGAGCATGTCTGCAGCAAAGCAATATGGAGAAGTAAGAGAACCAGTGCTATACATACCGTTCTTATCTTTCTTTAATGGCTCATCTCTTCTTGACCACTCCTTAGTTGTGTCTGATAGGTCCGAATTTTCTGCTGCGAACTTCTCAACAAACTCTGCGTTGTAGGTCTCTTGCGGCTCAGGTAGATGATACATGAGCTTCAGGTCTTGAGCTGCAAACGATCCCACAGGCCCATGTCCTTGGACCTTGAACTATCTATGGTGCAACTCCGCATCATCTAGTATCCATTTGATCATGTCTATGTATGGCAGGATCTTTGGCCTTGCGGCTATTCTATGGAGGAAAGAACATGCTAGATCTTTCGGGGATGTCTCTGAAGAACGTGATGCACCCGCGACAGCAGCAGTTACCTTGATTATTCTCGTATTTTCTTCCTCCAATATCCTATACATGCCTTCCCAAGTTGAGATGCCTGCATCTTTATTGCATGCAGTATCTGTGTAGAGGGGCACCATCTCTTTGGTCTTTTCCCTTGTCTCTGAGCTTTGAGCTTTGTTCTTCTTCCCCATCTCGCTTAGCGTTTCTGTTCGGTTTTGCCTTCGCACTTTGCTCCTGTAGGTTACGAGCGAAAATGGAAAGATTGATCAGAAAGGTGATGGGAGAGTTTTAAATGCAAGAGATAGATTAGATACGCCACCTTACGTGAAACAAATCCGCATTAAGGCACGCGTCTTTATGCCACTTAATAACTGACAACTAATTCATTACTAACATTAAAAGCGCATAATTTCCAAGTCAGTTTATAGTAAGTGGATTTTCTTTGGGAGGCATGCGCGAAGGAGTCGTACTAAGGTGCTTTTATGACTTGCCAACGCATCCTCGCAGGTCACGCGATCGCAAAGGTTAGTGATCGCAACATCGCAGATCGCCATATCGCAGATCGCAATGATTCAAATATTTGCCAACTTGCCCAGCCTCATTTCTGCGATATACGATCGCGCGATCGCAACATCGCAGATCGGCGGACTTTGAATCTTTTCTTTATGGATGCTAGTGTATTGCGATGCGATGCTGTTCATTAATACCGAGGCGATGTGCATATTGGTTTTTAAAGGTGAAACGAAGGCATCTCTTTGATTCTTTTTTGTGAAGCAATCTTAGGATTTGCTTTTATGAACACAGGTCTAGGCTTAAGTTGTCTCAGAAACCTTTCCTACGCTTATGCTTACGATTTCGAAAGAAACCAAAGTTTTTTTTTTTTTTTTAAACATTAACTAAGGGTCCCCATTCAATCTAGCATCGTGGCTGATACTAGTTTGAACGAGGGGGGGGTTGTTGTTGGCCACAACAATTGGCGCTTCACTTGGGAGAACCAGTTATCTCTGCTCTTTTTCTATTGAAATTTTTAGGCTCTTCAAAATTTTTCTCAGGGAATTCGAACTTTATTATAAAAAGATAAAAACAAACAATACTTTAAAGCGTCAATGATGTTTTGTTTTGGCCTCATTCTATTCCAATTACTTGCATCCCCAGGTTGTCTTCGAGTTTAGATCAGTTATTACTCGGTCCTGTAAAACGCAAAATAAAGTGTCCTCTATGTATCAACCCTTTTTAAGAATGCCCCTTTGTTGTAGGTAGAGCCACTGCTGCCAGCAGGCGTCCATAGCCTCGACAGGGTTGCCTATTATGCAGGAATGATCCTTTATCCTGCTTCAGGTTTTTCGCAACTTTTTCAGAAGAATTATCCCTTTCTTGATGCTTTTTCTTTTTTATTCTCTAAAGAACAATGTCTTGGTTTGGTGGCCAAATTATGACACAGTCATTCATTTGATTTATACTTTTGCTGAACAAGCTGGCTCGTGATGAGACCCCTTGTCTTTTGATCGCAACGATCTTGAGTTGTTGCCCTGTTTTGGTAGACAGTTTTGGCAAAGTCAGCAAGTTATAATATCTATGATTATGATAAGTCGGCTCGTGATGAGACCTCTTATTCTTTGAGATATGGCATCTTTCTAGGTCGCTCCTTTGAATGTTGCATTTTCCTTCAGCAGGGAGGAAGTCAAATTCTCTTTCCTTAAGAAAGTTCTGGACGACGATGATAGGGCTACTTTTGATTATGGCTGTTTTCACAGAGAATCTTTATTTTAATATTGATACCTTTCATTGTGCTGATCTAAAACGAATTCCTCACTGAGATAGCTTTCTTTAAAATTTTCTGGGTTTGAACTTCAACATCATCTCTGGGTTAAAGATCTATTAACAATAAGGACCGGATTCCCACAAGATTAGCTGTTCACAAAAGCCGAAATTCCAAAATCTTTAACAGAGACAAGGTTTCTTTAAGTAAAGGTCAAATACTGTTTAACCAGAACAAACTTTATTTGGGATAGGCAATTATTATCTAGGGCCGTGTAAAGAATACAACTGACGTTGCCTATCATTATTAAAAGAAAAACTAATATCCTATCTAAATTACCGCTACTCCTACTCTAATTATAAACAAGAAATAACTAAGAAAAATGATATTTCCAATGGAACCAACGATTCATTATTATTCCTAGCCGAATGAATCTTCCAAGCATTAGTAAAAAGAATTGAATTCCCCTTGGATAGAAATTGTTGGCTAGGGAATAGGAACCCATAAACTTAGTTGGAATCTTGTCTGATTTTGTCTTCTCATGATAGGTTTTTTCCAGCTGAGTAACTATTGGATCACAAAAATTGGGATGAATCTCTTTTGTAAATCGGTGATCTTTCAATAGAAAGGATAACAAGCCGAATTGTGAAATAGGTTGTTTAATCTCGATGGCTTGTAACCCGTTGATTGTTAACTTTGAGTTTTTAGCGATTTCGTTTGAAATGAGAGTTTTTATATATAAATCGCCAGAATCTAATCTATCAAAGTTCTGAAAATTTAAAAATAAGTCCGTTTTTGTACAAAATGAAAGTGAGTGAAAAAGAAATGATTGGGTATCTATATATACAGTGGTGTCGCACGTCTGGGAGTTACTTGAAACTCTGTGTTTTTTACAAGAACTGGCCGGGTTCTGTGAATCGGGAATTAAATCGTGATTGCGATCAGGGATGGAGATCTCCTCTGGATATGAATCGTAGATAGGAGCATCGTCTTGGATAGTAAAACTATTCAAATGAGATTTTGCTTTGAGATAAGGGTTAGACGGAACAGTTTCTGATTTAAGATGTTTCTTATAATCTGACCCTAGTTGAGTTACTTGCGACAATTCAATATCATCTTGATTATCAAAGCAATTATCACGAAAGACTTTACAATTTTCCCTAGGTTCCTCTTTTTCATTATGTGTTTTTAGACAAGGGAGATGAGGCAGCTCTTGCTTGATATGGATCGTAGACTGTGATATAGAGGTCTCTTTTTTTTGGAAACCCATTGATGTCTCGTTTGAATAACCCTCTGTTGGAATAGACTTGATACTATGAGGGAGAAGATCGTCATTACTAAAAACATCGGGGTAAAGAGAAAAATGTGGATCCAGAACAATGTATTTAAAATCATCAAATAAACCTTGTTCATCAAATTCACAATAAGCATCGGGCTTTAGATCATACCTTTTTTGGTCGATACTTTTCGAAAGAGAAACAGTAGGTGGATCTAACCTTGGCACCAGGAGTTGTTGATTTGAAATGATGTTGTCTGACTTTATATTAAAGTCAACTTCTGATGTCAGGGCTCCTTCCCTTTCAATACTTTCGCCTGCGTTTTCTGATGTTAGAGCATGCAAAACTCCTAGGCTAAATTTTGTCTGATCAGGTACCAGAGGTAGGAAACACTCATCATAATCCGAAGATTCTTCATCTGTGAGTTCATCCGCAAGATCATATTGTAGAAATTTAAGATGAAATCGTATATTGAAATCCCTTACGGGTTCGTCTTGTTTCCGCAGATGGTCGATTTCATCGTATACCTGGTCGTATTCATAGCAATCAAATTCCAAGATGAAAGCTCTAATGAATTGGTCCCAGCTGTGGACTGATGCAACTAGGAAGTTTCTGCACCATCTTCTAGCTTCTGCTGTGAATGTAAGGGTGAAAATCCTGCATAAAACGCCTTCGTCAATTTTTTGAATATCAGCACTCAAAACTCTTTGAATGAAATGCAGGGCGTGATGAAATGCAGAAGAATTATTCTCACCATTGAATTTTACCTGAGATAGCAGTCTTACCACATCTGGTGGAGTGTTGGAAGAGGCAGGAACATGGATGCAACTCCAAATGGGAATTCTGTGAGCAGGCATCCTTTTCCAGGATTTCTAGTTTAAAATATTCCAACAGACAATATGCTCAGGCCCTCCTTCTAGCGCCAGAAATGTTGAGTGGCCCGAAGTCGGGTCAACAACAAGGGGGATACCCACCCAGTCCGGAACCTAGTTGGCGGCTCCTTGCCCGTTTGAAGTAGCGGGTCCGACTGGGGATAACGGGACCAGCTTCCCGATGCGTGGGATGTGTGTGTGTGTGTAGAGTTTGTTTATGTTAGTTCTAAAGACATTCTACAATTAATGTAAATCTGACTTGCAAACTTGAATCTAAGCTACTACAATGTAATGGAAATAACACACAAGATCTACACTAACCCGGGATATATATTTCTTCCATTATGCAATCTAAAAAGATTTCATACAATAACTGGTAATAAAGATTATTCAGCCATTATAAGAATATAAACCGTTCAAGATGAACTGTTCTGCCTAAGAAGTTAAACAGAACAGTTGTGAATATCATATCGCATAATCAAATCATTCGCATATCAAGCATAAATTGATAAGTCCACCGTACAGAAGTGCCAAATGATAACCCATGTGTTCATACATTAACATGCAAACAATATCAGCTGTATATCGCTCTGGGAATACAAGGAGGAATTAATCAAGAGATAAAAGTACCATTTATGACTAATTCTTACTCACAGACTTCAAGCAATAACGATCTATCTCTACTTGATTCTAACATCTACCAAGAGTACAAAAGTGCAACATCAGTAGCAGACATTAAAAATACAAACATAAATAAATCACGATCCTTCCATTCATCAAAACCTCCTCTGAGGGTGCAGAAGTGCATGTTCTGAGGATAAGTTTTTGACAAATTTCTGGACCCTTCTCCAATGCAATGAGAAGGGTTGAAATACTACTATCTAATCCTAATAATAGTATTATTACAAAATTTAGGACACGGTTCTCAAATGACCGCCCTTTTTCTAATTCGGTAAAACAAAAAGCAAGAAAAAACAACTTTCTAAATGAAATTACTTCTTAATTTGGTCTCTGAAATTGCAGTTTCCAAGCATGGGCTTGAGAAGAGTCGGTTGGCCGACTTCTGTGCTTAACTGGGCTGTGAAAACGGCATCCATAAGAGTTGGCGCTACTTTCTCAGCTGCGTTCATGATGCATCTTATGGTCATGCATTGGCTGTGGGTCTTAACTAAGTAAGTCCAATAACTTTCCCAGCTTAGTCTAGCCAATGCCTGAATTGTCTTCCCGTTTGCTTGTGCCTTCTGCTTCCATTCTGCCTCCAACTGTAACGCACTCGGTAAGTACCCCGGGGTGGACTCTGAAATCAAATTGGCCCTGTGTAAATTTTCATTTACACAGTCGATAAGTATGCTCACCTGTGTCGCCGCTGACTCTGCTGCCTGTTCCGCCTGTGTGATTTGTTCGTCCCACTTATTGAAGAGCAGTTCCTTATGATTCTCATTAATCTTGGGTGCCCCTGCTCTTTTCCCTTCCTCGTCATTTTGCCAAGCCAGATATTCTGTTACTCTTTTGTTGGCCTGGTCATCGTCATTCCGCAATTCCACCACTTGGCTGGTGATCTTGTCGCTTAGCTCACAAAAATGCCTCCACTATGATATTTTGCACACCATATCTTCCTGCTGCTGTGACTGTTGTTCGTTCAAGCCAATGGACTCCGAAATAAACTCCGTCAGCTTGGGTTCATCCTTGTGCATTTCTTGCACCGTCTGCAGCTGTTTTTCTTTTTCTTCAATACTTCTTTGGTGGCTCACCTGCATCTGGCGAAAGCTTTCTTGTAACTCTTCAAGCTGCTTGGAGACTTCAGCGTTCTCATTGGCTTGTTGCAACTGTTGTTGCAGCAATTGTATTTGACTTTCGCACTCTTTTAGAAGTTGCTGAACTTCGGAAGCCTTGTCGATAGTCGCAGAAGCATATGCCCCTGCAATCTGAGACAATTTCGTGAGATTGTCAGTTGGATTGTTATTCGGGTCTCTCCACAAGACATCTAGGTGTTCAGCATTTTGAGACAATGCATTTTCAAGCTTCCTTTTCTTTCTTTGTCTCCTTACGACTCCCTTGTGCTGTGGGCTGTAGAATACGTCCAGTGGAGGGATCTCTTCTATGCTAAGTAGAAGTTCTGAGGATGGAGCGATAGAAAGATGCTCCATTTCTGCGGTACTACTGACTATGGTTGAGAAGACCTCTTGCACCACCTGTGTGTTATTCACAGGTGTTTTCGGGACTTGACCTTCAAGATTAATTAGTTCATTAAAGGTCTCCCATTCTTTATCTAGTTCTGCTGTAACAAGGGATGCTTCGGTGATGGGAGGGGGAACTTCTTTTGGTGGCGAGGCGGCAACTTGTTGCTGAGCCATTGAGCTTGACTGAGCCGTGTCCTCGATTATTTCTTCGTTCCTCTCTTCTTTGTGGACAGACTCTTCAGGATCTGGAGATATTTCTTTTACGGCGCTGGAATCAGATTTGGAGGCGTTGGAGTGTTCACTGAGGCTGATGCTCGGAGTGGGTTCTCTGGTAGCTATTCGCAGTGTTTCCAGTGGAACATTAGCCAGCCTTCTTTCTCTATATAACCTGAATTTTCGGAGGTCGTCCGGGGACAGCCTCGACTGAGCTTCCTGCAAAACTTCTTCGAGCGAGTTCTTGCCCTGAAAGAGATCATCAAACAGATCTTTTTGCCCAGAGAACACACTTATCCTGACGTTAGTTGTGAATTCCTGGGCCACCTTATTTGGGTCAAATGGCCTTGGTGAGAATTTAAATAGTTGGAGACACGTCACGTTCTCCACCTCGCCAAAAGCGTGTCCTACATCAAATAAAGAGAAAGCCCCACATGTGACTGGGAATTGAGGCCAAATGGCCTTTTTTTTGTTCTTCATGTCCTTAGTTAAACCGCCTTCAGAACAAGTCTGATATGCGATCTCTCGGGCTAACAATTTATCTGGGATGTACAAGGTTAGGACATGTGGAGGTGTTGTGCTTCCAAAAACTCAGATGTATGTAAACCACTCTTCCCCAAACCATCTTGCGATGTGGAGGATATCGATCTGTGCCTCAGGAGAGCACCTTGGGGGGTCTTTATCGTAGATTATCTTATGTATGGGCAACATAAGTCCATGACAAATCTGGTAAAAATGGGGGGCGAATTGGGAGTCCCACAAGATTTTATGATAGACGTGAATAGGCAATGGGTCCTGGGTAGTCCATTGCCAACCCATAGTAGGGAATTTCGACACAAGACAAACAGAATCCATTATATAGGCAGATAAATAAAAAGGCGGATAGACCCTTTGGGAGTAGGATCTCTTAGAACGGTAGTGGAGGACTGCCATGTACAGAGTGTCAGAAAGGATTTTGGCCCAATCGACTATCTCAGAGCTAGTCGCGGCATCAATCAGCGGTAGCCATTCAGGTGAAAATTTATTGATATCTGGCTTACCGAATATTCTACAGAGCATGGCTGCAGCAAAGCAATATGGAGAAGTAAGAGAACCAGTGCTATACATACCGTTCTTATCTTTCTTTAATGGCTCATCTCTTCTTGACCACTCCTTAGTTGTGTCTGATAGGTCCGGATTTTCTGCTACGAACTTCTCAACAAACTCTACGTTGTAGGTCACTTGCGGCTCAGGTAGATGATACATGAGCTTCAGGTCTTGAGCTGCAAACGATCCCACGGGCCCATGTCCTTGGACCTTGAACTGTCTATGGTGCAACTCCGCATCATCTAGTATCCATTTGATCATGTCTGTGTATGGCAGGATCTTTGGCCTTGCTTCTATTCTATGGAGGAAAGAACATGCTAGATCTTCCAGGGATGCCTCTGAAGAACGTGATGCACCCGCAACAGCAGCAGTTACCTTGATTATTCTCGGATTTTCTTCCTCCAATATCCTATACATGCCTTCCCAAGTTGAGATGCCTGCATCTTTATTGCATGCAGTATCTGTGTAGAGGGGCGCCATCTCTTTGGTCTTTTCCCTTGTCTCTGAGCTTTGAGATTTGTTCTTCTTCCCCATCTCACTTAGCGTTTCTGTTCGGTTTTTCCTTCGCACTTTGCTCCTGTAGGTTACGAGCGAAAATGGAAAGATTGATCAGAAAGGTGATGGGAGAGTTTTAAATGCAAGAGATAGATTAGATACGCCACCTTACGTGAAAAAAATCCGCATTAAGGCACGCGTCTTTATGCCACTTAATAATTGACAACTAATTCATTACTAACATTAAAAGCGCATAATTTCCAAGTCAGTTTATAGTAAGTGGATTTTCTTTGGGAGGCGTGCGCGAAGGAGTCGTACTAAGGTGCTTTTATGACTTGCCAACGCATCCTCGCATGTCGCGCGATCGCAAAGGTTAGTGATCGCAACATCACAGATCGCCATATCGCAGATCGCAATGATTCAAATATTTGCCAACTTGCCCAGCCTCATTTCTGCGATATGCGATCGCGTGATCGCAACATCGCAGATCGGCGGACTTTGAATCTTTTCTTTATGGATGCTAGTGTATTGCGATGCGATTCTGTTCATTAATACCGAGGCGATGTGCATATTGGTTTTTAAAGGTGAAACGAAGGCATCTCTTTGATTCGTTTTTGTGAAGCAATATTAAGATTTGCTTTTATGAACACAGGTCTAGGCTTAAGTTGTCTCAGAAACCTTTCCTACGCTTATGCTTGCGATTTCGAAAGAAACCAATGTTTTTTTTTTTTTTTTAAACATTAACTAAGGGTCCCCATTCAATCTAGCATCGTGGCTGATACTAGTTTGAAAAAGGGGGGGGTTGTTGCTGGCCACAACACTAGGATGCGTTTTTCTATAGCTATTGCCTCTTTCATATTTTCTACCAAGGATGGTTTGACAACTCTATCAATAAAGATAGTTGTGTTTGACGGTAGAGTAGAGATGTACCACTAATTTTAGACCTCATCGCTAGGCTTACATGCCGCTGGTATTTTATTCAATAGTTTATTGAAGTGAGAGTTGAAGTCCTTGATAATTTCTCTTGGCATAGCTTTCAAATTGGAGAGATCATTAATTAAGGTAGTTGTAGATCTATCATCTCCAATCTTTGTTAAAAAATTCTCTTGAAAAGCATCCAAACTGTTAATAGAACCAAATGGTAATGAAAAGTACCATTATACTATTGCTCCCTACAAAGTATATGGGAATAGTCTTACAACTACGTCTTCCTCCTCTACTTGATTCAAGTTAATGGACAACATAAAATTATTTATATGTTCCTCAGCCAATAGGCCATTATCAAGATAAAATTTGGGTAGCCCTTCTTCTGGATGTGCTGGTGATTGATGTAAAGGAGCAACCATCCTAACAGCCCCTTGGTTTGTCCATGGCCTTGGAGGATTTTGTGGGGTATTCTGTGCCATTGCTAGTATGTGGGTAGGGGTAGTTGATGCAATATGGTTTGAAGGTGATTTTGTAGAGGATGATATAGCTCCTGTAGCTGTGTGAATCACGATCTGGAGTGGTGAGATGGATGATTGATCTTGTGAGGGTATAGATGGGATGGATGAAGATGATGGTAAAACCTCTCTATGAGATTCAGATGGTGTCTTCTTAGCTTTCTTCTGGCTTGGAGGAGGAAATTCAAACAAAGGCATGCTGAATGTTTCACTCTGTACTCTAGTGAACAGTCGAAATGGAGTGAACTAAGAAGTAACACTACCCTGAGATATCTCAGATTCTTCTTGTGATAGAAAAATTCCTTGTAATTTGTGAATCAAATATTGAAGTTAAGGGGCTTCGGTAAGAGAAGAAATCTCTGGATCGATTGGGTTTTTAGCAATGGGTTGCATAGTATCCTGTGCAACTTCTTGGCTGGGGTCAGGGGATTTAGAAGACTTCTAAGAAGTTGGAGGTGAGGGTGAGGGAGTTTTACTCTTAGAATGGCTTCTTAATTTGGATTTACTTGCCATTCGCAGTTCAAGTATCTCCTTATAGTGCCAAAGTTTTGAAGCCTCGAAAATCATTGCCTTAACACGGGGGAAAACTACCCGGTCTGGACCTTGATTGGCAACTCCTTTTCTGTTTGGAGTAGTGGCTCTGACTGGGGATAATTGGACCAGTTTCCCAATCTGTTTAATACTTATGGTAAATGGAGTGATGTGTGATGTTTTTAGAGTAACGTTTAAGCTAATGGTAATCTAGTCTAAACTAATCAATCAAAATTCATTTAACTTCTAATTTATAAAGACTATCTAATCATAATATACACGGGATAAACTCCATATATGTGATCTACAATAATTTCTAAAAGCAATTCGTAATAAAGATCATTCAATTATGATTAGAAGTTTTTTTTAACAATAATCATTTCATAAAAAATGTTGGCCAAAAATATTGTGAGAAATATATTGCATAAAGAGTCATTCATATATTTAGCATGAAAAATAGATCATCATCATATAGAAGTGAAATAATGATAATCAAAATTCAAACTTTCATACATAAATAATTCGACAAAGAAAATATTGCTTAATACATAAGTAAAAAGGATTACGCAATAAAAGTACCATTTATAATATGTCCTACTCATGTGTTTCAACAATATTGATCTATCTTCAATGCATTCAACATCATCTAAGAGTACAAAAGTGCAATTTCAGTAGAATATGCTAAGTCAGATAAAAATAAATCATGTTCCATATATTTCACCAGAACTTCCTCAAAGGGACAAAAGTGCATGTTTTGAAGAGAGTTTCTGATAAAATTCTAGACTGCTCTCTAAATGCATGAGAGGGGTTTAAATACTAAAACTATAAAACTAAAAGTAGATTATTACAAAAATAGTTGAGGAGGTTTAAATGACCTCCCTGAATTTATGCAAAAATAAAATCAAAATTTAAGTAAACAGGGTGACTAACTATGTTGCATTCGATCCTACAGTTCGCAAATATCCACCATAGTCTTCAGCTATGTAGGCTGGCCAACTTCAGCTTTCAACTATCCATCAAATACAACATCGGTAAGTGCTGGTGCCATTTTCTCGACAGTAGTGGATAGGCATCGTAGGGTCATCCATTGGCTGTGTGGCTTGACCAAATGTTGCCAATATGCCTCCCAGTCTAGCTTGGTCATTTGCCTTATCACTTCTGCTTTTTCTTCTGCTACCTGTTTCCATTGTTGTTCAAGCTGTTTTGCTTCTGGAAGGAACCCTCGATGGACTCTGCTACTAGATTGGCACCATGCAAATTCTCATTGATATTTTCTATGATAATTCTTGTTGATGCCACCACGTCTGCTATTTCCTTTTCTACTTATTTTAGCCGAGAATCCCATCTTGGACACATAATTTCCTTATGTGATTCTTCTAGCTTGAGCAGGTTGGCTTTTGTCCCTTCCTCTGTATTTTGCAAGGCGATTAAATCAGTGACCTTTTTAAAGATCTCATCATATTCAAGTCACATTCCTATGACTTTACTTGTTAGTTTGTCACTTTTTTGCAATAAGATTTCCAGTGTGAAATCTTCTAGCATAGTAATTCTTTGTGATATGTCAACTAGGAACTAAGTCCGAGTGCTTCGGTAATAAATTGATAAATTTTTGGATCGTCTTTATGAAGATTAGTTACTAGCTGCACCTATGCTTCCTTCTTGGCTAAACTCATTTGACGTTCAATTTGCATATGCTCAAATTCCCGTTGAAGCTTGGCCAACTGTGTCTCTACCTACTGGTCGGATTTAACTTGTAGTAATTGTTGCTTAAGTGACGTTATTTTATTTTCCTTTTCTCTAAGAAACATTTAGACTTCTGTTGCTTTGCCTATGGTTTTTTTAGCATAAGCACCTGCAAACTATGAGAGTCTAGTTAAGTGGGTGGATGGATTAACATGCGAGTCCTTCCATAGAACATCCACTAGTTTATTTTCAGGAGTAGTAGCAGCAGCTATAGAATCCAATTTTATTTTCTTTCTTTGACCTTTCACCACAACCTTATGATGTGGGATATATAATACATCCAAAGGGGGTATTTCTTCAATTCTTAGAATTCTTTCAGAGGTGGGGGTAACAGGGATATGCTCTACTTCTGGTGCTTTTACAGTTTCTTCCACTGTAATTTCCAAAGCTATCTTCTGCTGTGGAGTTTGTAACTCTGGCACCTGTTCCTTTATATTAAGACTTTTATTAAAATTATCCCACTCTTACTCTAAGTCAATTACTGTGTGTTTTATTGGTTGTGTAGAGGTAGTAAGGGTTTCAACCTGCTTACTAGTTGAAGCTTGTTCATTTATCTTCAGCGTAGATTGGGCCATATCCTCAATGCTTATGCTTTTTCCATTTTTTGATGACTGTCACAATTTCCTGATAGATTTTTCTTGAGACTCTACCCCATAATTGAATTTGGAATGTTTTTTGGAGTCACCCTCTACAGTCACACTGGGAGTAGGCTCCCTTATTGGTTCAATTAATAATTGGACCAATGGGACCATTTCTAGCCTTCATTCTCTGTAACTGTAAACTTTTCTAGATCTTCTTGGTGAAAAAATATTTTTTCCATATGTTTCACCTCTGCAAAGGTGTTTTTCTACAAAAATATATCACCAAAAACATCCACCTCATAAATGAATAATTTTATTTTCACTAGAGTGTTGAAATTCTTAACAGTTCCAAATGGGTCATACTACCGTCTAGGGAATTTGGGTAATTGTAGAGATAGCATGTTCTCTTCTTCTTTGAGTGCATGTCCCAGGTTGTGTAGTGAAAATTCTCCGCACTATACAGGGAATGTATGCCAAATGGCCTTCTTTGACTCTTTCAGTGTATGGCTCATTCCTCCCTCACTAGTTATCTGATAGGCTATCTCCTAGCCATCAATTTTTCTGGAACATAGTATGGGAGGATGTAGGGGGGGTGATGCTGCCAAAAACTCTAATATATGTAAATGTTTCCTTCCCGAGCCATCTAGCCACTAGGAGAATGTCAACTTCATCTTCTTTGGAAAACTTGGGGGCGTCTCGATTATAAAGTCGCTTGTAAATAAGGAGCATAACTCCATGGAAAATCTTGAAAAAATGTGGTTGAGAATTGGATTCCCACATGACATTGTGGTACACATGAATGGGAAGTGGATTTAAAACAGTCCATTTCCATACCATAATGGGGAACTTTGAACTAAAACAAATAGCATCCATAACATAGGCGCTCATAAAAAATAAAGATTAAACCCTCGAAGTAATACTTCTTCTCCTTCTATACTCGATAATTGTTTTTCCTAAATTATCTGACAAGATTTGGGCCCAATTCATGATAGTTGGGTTAACGACTATGCCTATTGACAGAAAGCACTCTGGGGAGAACATGGTACTATGAGGTCTACCAACCAGTCTACATAATGTAGCCGTAGCAAAACTATAATGGGGACAAATTGATGCAGTAGTGTACATACCATTTTTGTCTTTCTTGGTTTTCTCTTCATTATTCGAACAGGTGTGGGTGTAATCTGCTAGGTCATTGTTCTCTTTAGCAAACTTCTCTATGAATTGCCTATTATAGATGACCTATGGCTCTGGTAAGTGGTATATAAACTGTAGGTTGTCCAGGGTAAAAGATCTGATGACCCCTTGGCTTCTTGTCTTGAATTCTCTGTCTGAGATGTCTGCTTCATTGATAACCCATTTTACCATGTCGGTATAAGGGATTATCTTCAACCGAGTGTCTATGCGGTCCAAAAATGAGCAAGCCATCTCTATCATGGAAGCATTTAAGGAATCTCATCCGTCAACTATAACATTTGTGTCCATAATCCTCAATTTTTCCTCCTACAGTATGTTGTACATAGTCTCCCATGTAGAGGTTCCTCCCTTTCTACTGCATGTGGTATCTGTGAATAGGGGAGTCATCTCGGTCTTCTCAGAGGCAAAAATGTTGCCTTTCTTCCCTATTGTTCTCAATTCTCTACTCTACGAGTTTTTCCTGAAATGAAGAACAAAAGATATTAGACACTCAAAGATGAATGTAAAAATGAAATAATGTAGATAACTTGTAAAGGTGGTAAAAGAAGCATTATTTGAATGCACGTAACAAGATATTGTATCGAGTTGAATGGATTTTCACACATAAATGCAGTTATTTCCCACTAATTCCCACTAATGATTCATTATCCCTTAGCTTTATTGCTCATAAATGTTTGTGTCGTAAAATGGGATGAAATCTCCTAGGGTGGCAAGACATTATACTGCGATGATAGAGTTTGTGTGATTTGCAAAGCAATATTTCAATATCACAATATCGCAAGATATTCCTTTTAGCTTTCTTACCTCCTGCTATGTGTCTACGAGATGCTAGATGCGAGCCGTTGACTAGTTGTTTCACACATAGTTAATCGCTAGGTTTATCTTATTCAATAGACTTGACAAACTCAAAATATTTAATTTTAATATTCTAAGGTGTGGGTCAAAGTGCGAATCACATTTCACAATATCGGCTTATGGTAAGTGAAAAGTTTTTTCTTGAATGCCCAAAATGCGATGCGATAAAAGTCGAAGCGCTATCGCAGTTTCACAACTCGCAAATCTTGCTATATTGTTTTTAAGAGAGAGTTCTTTATAAGCCGTGATATGCGATGTGAGACTTAAGCCTAAAAAGCTTAAGACCTTTTGTTTTCATTGGATTTTATGATAATTTAGATCATGGAGCCCTTATTTAATCAGTTTTCTTGATTTTGGAGGTTTTTAGAAAGGTACTTTGGTGGGTTTTAGACATGCTATATATGAAAAGGTAAGTCTTTAGTAGTTCCCAAAAAGATTTTGATTGTTATCTTCGCTTTATTCAAAAAATAAAAGAAATGAATAAATGCTAAGTTTTTTTTTTTGGATGGAATTTTTTAAAGGGTCCCCATTTAGTTAATGTAATATTAACTATTAACATTAACAAATGGAGGGGTTGTTGAATACCACAACAGATTGCTCGAACGATAAATCCTGAAATCTATAATAACCAATAGAATATTAGACTAGAACACAAATACATGAATCAACTTGATTTGAAGCATATATATCTAGATTCCCAACTCCATCAATTTCTTTAGGTAAAAAAGGGTTTAGGAGATAGATGTTGCACTATAAATTAATCCCATCCTTTAGCAGTACCTTCATAGTTCTAGAGGTCTTTCCAAGAAGTGAGTTGAAGGGAATTGTTTTTGTAAACTAGATTTTCTTGCATCTTTGATCCAAACATTTTCTCTTCATTGAGTGAAAAACACCAAGTACAATTCCTCTCATATGGCCGAGGACCTAGCAATTTGTGACAATAATCATATAGAAAATCTTTGAAACTTTGAGATATGTCTACTATGAAGTGCACACCAATCTATTGAATCTATGCAGACTAGCCTATTATACTTAACCTCCTTTGTGCCAAACTTACCTTGTCCACATAGAAGTTTGGAAAACTAACATTGGATGATGGATGCCTCCTCTCACATATACAATCAACTTTACTCAATGTAGTGAGGAATCCCTCCATTACCCATATTTATTTTTTTGAAAGGGGACCTTCTTTCTCAATATCATATTTTGGATTCAAGGAATAAGATGCCATAAGGTGAAGTGTGATCAACTTGTTTTATGCCCATTTATACATCACTCTAATCATGGATATAAGTTGGGATCTATCTTATTGGTGATGGATTTAATTCTCTCACACAGATAATTCTTTCATATATCTCTCCTAAACATCATCTATTTGTTTCCATGTAGTGGATCATACCACATAGTGGTTCAATGAAATCAACTACAAATTTAACATCATCCTAAAAATAACTATTGAAAATATTATGCCCCACCTTAATCATAATGCTTGAATGCCCAAATCTCAATGGAATTGTTTGAATGCCCACTTGTCATTGATGACAGTTATACATAAATCCCCTTTAACTCTCATAGCCATTGTCAAATAATGTAGTATGAAAAAATCTACTATAGGTTGGCTTAAGAAACTTCACCATATCAAACTTTTGGAAACTATCATTTCATTGGTGATATTTATAGATAAACATTTGAATATTTATCCATCTTCAATTAACTTGGAAATTGAAGTTGTTTTATCAATGTCATTTAGGCATTATTGAATATATGAAAAAAAAACCATATGTGTATTTCTTTTGGACTATTGACCTTACAAATTTTCTAAGGGGTATTTTCATTTACTTTGTTATGATTTACACAAATTTCCTTGATGATGAGAATAATCCACTTTTAGTTACCAGTACAAAATCGACTTTCAATCTGAACATAATATCATTAACAATATCTTTAGAGTAAGTTTGCATTGATGATGAGAAGTCTTCCTTGATGAATTAAGTCATTAAAAAGACAATTAAAATCTTCCATTAGTAACATTATTCTCATCATGAAAGAAGTCTTCCATTTTATTCAGAGGCAATATCATTTTCGTATGTTAATATGAACTCAAAACTTTTTGATTTTGTATCATCAAAACATGTGTTATGCACAATTGTTGCTTTAGAAGATTCCTCGAGATCACATTTCTGAAGATTGAAAGATGAAGCTTGAAAGTTATTCCTATGATTTGGCTGCATATCAAGTTTCCTAGACTTGGGAGAATCTCATGTAGCCACTTGAGTTAGAGTTGAGGCAACTTTAATGACCACAACAATTTCAAATCCTTCATCTAATAAACCTCCCACTGTTGTGGAATGGAAATATTTATACTGCTAAAAATGATCCAACTTCAAGATAGGTAATGAGAAGGTTGATTCTTGAGTATAAAAATCCCTTGAATTGGTTGAATCCTCTCCTCTCTTTCCAAAATTATAATCTAGAGGAAATATTTCTACTTGTTCTTTATATTCTACCATCTTCGAATGGTATGATTTCAACTACTTACTAATTTCCTCATTTCGTGTTGTGGAATCATTAATATGATTCTCTATAACATATAAATCTCTATCCTCATTAGATTTTATAGTTATGGCATTACTATCTAGTTTACTTTCTTCACCATTGCCAAGGGCCTCCATGGAAACACTATCTAGGTGATTGTTTCTAGCCATTTTTCAAATCTAAGGGAACTTTTAGGGCCCTGCCATTTAATTTGTTTACAAATGAAGAGATATTATTTTCAAAGAGATATTGTTTTTTCTTTGAATTCAGGCTATCCAAGTAATTTGTAGATGACTTTAAAACCATGCCATTAGATTTTAATCTATAAACGTGTTCCCTAATCTGAAAAACTAAAGTTGGGTTGATTTCATTCTTAACATTATAGACATTGCCATTTTATTTGTTTGAAATGTTTAACCCATTTGTATACATTGCCTTTTTCATTAGAGCCATTTGTAACAATCGTAGAAGAAATGGATGATTTACCATTAGCTTTTACATCATTGTCATTTTCTGTCTTGGTAAAAATAACTTGTCTACTGCTCTTCTTACCATTGTCTGGAGTATGTCTCATTGGAGTAACTAACATTTTGTCTCAAGGAATCAACATTTTCTCTCTAGTATTGACTGAGAAGAAATGGATTGACTAACAATTTCCTTCAATTGCTTTGATTGATGTTGATGTGAACTAAATCTATTGTTTTCTTTAGTAGAGAACTTTTTGACTAACACAACAAGAGAGTGTGCATTGCTTAGGTAAGGAGTATTTATACTTTTAAGAAAACCTAAACATATTTTACTTGTTGATATTTGCTTCAATTGTTGATCCCTTGACAAATGGGAGTTAGTTGTCAATGTATTTACACTTGAAGTTGTCATTCCTACAATTTGTTGTTGTCTCTGTGTCTTCAGATATTCAATATGTTTCCTATCCTCCTCTTCATGAATAAATCTCCACCAAAAACACATGTTATAAATATATATGCTACTGAATAGAAATATATTGTAGACCATAATCTAGCACAATGCATTTAGAAAAAACCAACTTCTTTCATATTTTATATCGACACACTGGTCAAAAGTGTGGAAACTTTTAAAAGAAAAAATTGAATACCTTCTCCTTTTGATGTTAGGATATTCCAACACATAGGAAATAATTAATTACAAGTTGGTCTAGTGTATAGTTAGGTAAAGTGTGTTTCCTTAGTATCTACATTTTTTAACTTACAATCCGATAGTCACAATATGTTCTAAACATGAAGCGATATGACGGTTCATTCTCTCCTTAGTATTACTGACACTTGATCTATGGCTTAACACCCGATTGGTCTATGATCTATGTTTAAAGAGCATGGAGGGTCATTTGTTAGATGACCATTCATGAGAGAATCTTATGTAAATTTTCTTTCTTTTACATTAATAAATTGCCTGAAGTGGCCACATTGGCTCAGGCTATGGGCTATTTCCCTCTTTGAGGGTTTTAACCACGTTAATAATACTAGTGTACTTATCTATGATATTTTTTTTAGTGTTGTCCTTTCGTGTTATATCTAAGGAACTTATGTTGTAAATTCCTACATGGTATCAGAGCTATTCGAGGGTCTCATTCATTGGTGATCCAAATCCGAAGCTAGTACAACTGCATCTGACTATCGTTTCCTATATGTATTGTTTCTGACCACTTTCGGGCCAACAGGATTGCTCTATCATGTTAGGAGCATCTGTTCCAGTGAGGAACCCATGTCACTTCACGTGAAAAGGATTCTGCTAGGCCTAACTACGTCATTTTTAATATCTGAAGGCATACATTCTTCATTTGCAGTTTTAGTTATTTATCTCTATGTTTATTTCGGTTGATTTATCTCTCTATTTTTTATTACTGGATCTACACATTTCATTTATGTGTATTCTCTTTACACCACGAACCTATGCGATCTGGGCAAACCAAAAATAGAAAGAAAATATTTTCCTCATGTGTATGCTATTTTCCATCGCGCCTTAGTGTGATCTCAGAAAACAAGAAACATTGAGGAAAATATATAGTTTCTGCATAAAACTAACTTTAAGCCATAAGGCTTTGATTACTTTTGCATGTTCGTTTTGGTTTGTGTGTTTGTTTTGATTTTGTGGGAAAAAAGGGGTTTTTTGAGTAAGCACGCACTCCAAAGCTTCAGCGAGCAAAAAGAAAAAGAACCTTTCCTCTTTTCCAAAAATTACTAATCTTTTCAAATAGCTCACTTGGTCCAAAGTTACTTTTTGAGAATAGTGGTCTTCAGTTCAAGTCTTTCTTTTTGTTGAGTTACTTGTTCAAAAATCACATGTAACTTATGTTTTAAAGTTACTTTATGTAAAAGTGTTCTCACCCATTATAAAAATTGAGTCACTTATAATTCCAAAGTCACTTTATCTTTTATTTAAGTTACAATTTAGTGGATAGTTCATAAAGTAGCATTGTAAAAGTGACTTGGGTAATTAGATTATGTTTGGAAAGGGGTTGGTGGGGGGTTTATTTTAAATATAACATTATCATTCACTTCCCAATATTCATGTGGTTCGTCGACATCTTCAACAACTTTTCTTCAAAAATCCATAACTTCTTCATCTCGAAGTCGTTTTCAGAGCTGTGCTTTTTAATTAGCGTAACTTTTCGAGATCATTCCATTGGAATACTTACTTTTAGCATCTACAGCTTCAATTTCTTTTAAAATGGAAATTCCATGCCTAGTTATTCTTGACAACACCAACTACTTCCAATGGTTGTCCTACATTGTGGATTTACTTAGAAGTAAAGATCCTTATAGTATAGCCGCAGAGCAAGAGTCTCAACCTAAAGATGAAGATAAGGAAGAAAAATGGGAAAATAATAAATATCAATCATGTGGCTTGATAGGGATGTCTATTTCTCCAGACCTTAGATTCCATATCGCAGAAATTGATGAAGCAATGAAACAACTCAATAAATTTTTTGGAAATTAAAAATGAAATTAGAGCCCATAAACTCGTAAATGAGTTTCTTACATTGGACTCCAATAATTTTTCTTTCATTGAAGATTTTTTGTCGAAGTTAAAGACCCTTATACCTCTCTTGGAATGTGTTAAGGTTAAGAAAGAAGATGGTAGCCTTATCTATTCCATTATTACTAAGTTAGTACTAGCCTACTCTGTGTTTGTTTCCACCTTCCATTCTACTAGAGAAACCTTTATTTCTCAAGGACAAGACTAGAGGTCCCCTTCTTTTGATGCCTTTTGTGGTTCTTTAATAAGAGAGAAATGAAAACTCTTACAGCTTGGTCCTCTTAATACTGGATACTCTTCTAACAAAGCCTTAGTAGCATAGAAAAAACCAAGTTCAAAGAATCCTAAGAGGCAACATCCTAAAAAGAATGGTCCTAAACCAAACAAGGGTCCTAAGAAATTTTCGTATCACAACGAAAAATCGACTCAACAAAATGATAAGGCAACTAAAACCAAACAGAAGAAGGCTGATACACATTGTAACTTTTGTAATCATGATGGCCACAAAGAATCCAAATGCTTTAAGGAGATGGAAGCCTTGGAAGCAAGAATGAAGAATCATAACATCCATTTGGATAACTCTTCAACTTCAACTTCATCTTCAGGAATAACACTTCCTACATGAGGTTGTCAAACATATCAGCCTGGTTATGCGCTAAATGTATCTTCTTCTACTCATTCTCATGAGTGGATCATTGATTCTGGAGCTTCTTATCACATGGCCAAAAACAATGCCATTTTTCTTCTTTAAATGATTGTAACACCAAAAATATATATGTTGGTGATAATAGATCTCTTAGTGTTTTAGTGACTAGAACTATTGATATAGACAATGGTCAATTTAATGATGTATTATGTGTTCCTACCTTATCCTGCAAGCTTCTATCTGTATATCAGATAACTCATTCAAGTGAAGGTAAAAATGATGAATTTTCACCTCATGATGTTGTAATTAAGGACCTAAGAGATCCTAAACAAATTTCAGCTACTGGCATTACTAGTGATTCTACAAGGTTGTATAAGTTTAACAACTTTGGGTCATCAACTCTTCCCTAATATTTGTTTCTCATATTGATGAAGTAAGCAATCTTTGGCATGAGTGATTTGGTCACTTAAACTATCGATCTCTTCGAAATATATGTAAATAAAATATGGTGATAGGTCTTCCTATGGTATCTAGCAGAGATGGTGTTTGTTCCATATGTGTACTCGGAAAACATCATTATGATAGTTTTGAAAAGCATTCTCTTGGCACACCTCATCCCCTTTACAGCTTGTGCATAGTGATTTATGTGGTCCACTTCCAGTTGTTTCATTCTCTCACTACAAGTATTTATTACCTTTCATTGATGATTTCTCTATACGCACTTGGGTATACTTCTTAAAACTCAAGAGTTAAGTCTTTACCATGTTCTTGGCATTTAAGGCCTTTGTTGAGAAACAATCGAGACATCAAATTATTAAGCTAAGATCTGATAATGGTGAAGAATATGTTAACAACAAATTCATCAACTTTTGCACTAAGCATGGAATTCAATTGCAACATATTGTTCCATATACTCCACAGGAAAATGGTGTAGCTGAAAGGAAGAATCACACCTTAAAGGAAATGGATAATTGTATGCTTCAATCTAAAGGACTTAGTCGCAATTCTTGGGCAGAAGCAATTAACTTTGGAAATTACATAGTAAATCACACTCCTACTAAGGTTTTAAAGAATATCGCTCTAGAAGAAGTATGGAGCTCAATTAAACTAGATGTAAGTCACTTTCATGTTTTTGGAAGTAAAGCATCGGCCCATATTCCAAATGAGAAACATAAAGACTTAGAATCTAAGAGTGAAAAATGTATTTTTGTTGGATATTCTGAATATCAAAGGATATAGACTTCTTCAACCTATATCCAAAAATGTTATCATTATAAGAGATGTAAAGTTTTCTGAAAATATACCGACATATGAGCCAAGTTCAACGGATGTGCCACCTCTCTCTATCCCTTCTACTTCCGAAAATATTCCTTCCTCGGATGATGAGAGAGAGCATGAAAATCCTCCCCCACCTTCTCGAGATACCCCTTTAGCTCCTTAGCTTCCAAAATGTGTTCATGCTACTCAGGATAAAATAGGTGATCTTAAGGTGATCCTACAGATTAGTGTCGTACATGTTCTCAGTTCGATAGATCCTCTTCTTTACTGGCTCAAGATTCAACAATTTATGATCCTGAAACCTTTACATAAGCTTCAAGCCATCCAGATTGGGACACAACTATGAATGAAGAATATCTTTCATTATTGGAAAATGATACATGGGACCTTGTTTCTCTTCCGAAGGGAAGAAAACTTGTTAGATGCAATTGGGTTTACAGAACCAAGTTTGGACGAGATGGAAAAGTTGATAAACATAAAGCTTGTCTTGTTAGTAAGGGTTTTTCACAAGTTGAAGGCATTGACTATACTGAAACCTTCTCCCCTATTGCCAAAATGAACTCTATCCACCTTGTTCTTTCCCTTGCTTCCTCTTTCGAATGGGAAGTCCATCAGATGGATGTTAAATCCGCCTTCTTGCATGGGGACTTGCATGAAGAAATCTATATGGAAAAACCTACTGAACTTATACAAATAGATTCTAGCCTTGTATGTCTTCTTAAGAAATATATTTATGGTCTCATGCAAGTCCCTCAGGCTTGGCATGCAAAAGTGGATAGCTTTCTTTTAGATACTGGATTTTCTAGGTGTCATTCTGTTAATATTGTCTACACCAAGAAAGCAAGTATCCAATCATTCTTTTTCTTTATGTTGATTATCTTATCCTTACTCGTAGTGATCCCAATATTATAAACCATGTGAATTCCATCTTTAAAAATAAGTTTGAAATGATAGACTTAGGAAACTTGCATTATTTTCTTGGTCTTCAAGTCTTACAATCCAAAGAAGGTATTTCCCTTTCCCAATCTAAGTATGAATGTGATCTTCTATGCCACTTTCACATGGAATACTATAATCCAACCCCGTCTCCCTTTCAATTTGGAACCAACATTTGAGTCACTTGTAATTCCCCTAAAGTTGATGCTACCTTATACCATCAACTTGTTGGAAACATTTTGTATCTGGCCTGTTGTGGCTAAATCTTGCACCATGCAGCACAAGTGCAACAGGAGGCAAGGAAATCTCCCTAGAGACAACCTATGGGTTGATTGTAGACTAGTTCCTATGACATATTAAATAGATGAGTGCTTACAAAGTTATATGTGAGGGGTTTGCAACACGCCAATTGTCACGTAGAAAGGTATGAAGGGGGCTTGTTTCAATAAGCCTTCAATGAGGTAGATTCATGCCAAATCATGGATTGAAATACTGGGGGGTATTTGGGAAATCTTAAAGAGAAATGACTTCTCCTTCTGGTGGCCAACACACAAAAATGACAAAGCTTAAACTGAAGTTGTATTGATGGTGGAGAGGAGGAAATGAGGGAGAGAAATAGATGCATAGTGTTGTAACAAACATAATCCTACGTAGCAATGTTCTAGAAGAAAGGGGAATTCAATGGATAGGGTTGTAAGCAAGATAGAATCCTAAACCATGGTTTTCTAATGAGATGATAGAAATAGAGGATAAAAATAAGGTTTCAGATCAAACATAACATGGGTATCTCTCTCTACTAAAGCAACTAATATAGATCCATAGATTGAAGAGGAAACAACTGCGTTAATTACATTATTTCAAAGAAAGAAGAACACAACTGAAATGAGATTACCAAGAGGAACTTTCTGCACATTAATCATTCTTGGAATCAAGAGGGAAACACCAGTTATCCCAAAGGGCCCAATAATTAGTCCATACACTCAGCCATGATATTACTGAAGTCCCATAAAAACATATTGAACCAAAATGGAAACACAGAGTTCAACCCATCATGGGTCTAAAAAATTTCGGAACCTTTGTATTATGTTTCATCCCCCTATTTATAATAAGAGGGGGAGAGATTTGAATTACAATCAAAATATCTGAGTCTCGGCCTGAGCTATCATGCTAGACTAGCCATCTTGGCTCTGTCAGACTCGGCTACCACATATCTATAAATACAAGAGGGATCAAATCCCTTTCTTGGAAAATTACAAAATACATTCTCAGAGAAAGAAAGTCGAGAGAGGAAGGAGGAGGTGTCCCCTTGCTTCTTTAGTAGAGGCCTTGGGTGGAGCCACATCCCTACTGTTGTCATGCTTCTCTCTTCTGTTGAGGTAGTTTAATGTTGCATCGACCGGCTTTTGTCAACTCTCCTTTGACTACCTTCGACACCAACTTATGGAGGCATGTTATAGGCTGAGTCCTTTTCTGTGTAACAGAGTGGAGCACCATGCCATGCCATTAAGACTTCCTTAGTTCCCCCCATATTGATCTACGGTAGTGCCATGCTCCATTAACTATTACAGCTACTAGCCCATCTGCCCCTTTAAATGTCTGCACAATCCTTTTAGCACTCTGGTTTCCTTATGCTGTAGCAAACAATTGTTTGGTCACGTGCCTTTAATCTTTTAAAACAAATGAATAGGGAATCACTTTTGATTTTCTCTTAGGCCCCTTTTATTAAAATCCCCTATGTAGTGTTTCACATGTGATTGGGAGCTGGAACCAAGGGCTCATGTGTTTTGGTGCTGAAGTTCTCAATGGCTATGCGGGGGCCTTTTTATTTATATCGTAGAAGTCCCTCATCGGCTAATCTCCCAGACCCAAGATCCTTATAGATCGCAACTCATAATATATCACATCAGGGGGGAAGTGCCTGCATATCAAAATCGCCTACGGGAGGAGAAGGCCCCTTACCCTTTTCTTTGGAGTAGGCTAATGGTCTGGACACGAGGTCCATTAGGGGAATATTGAGGTCTAAAGTGGACCTCCTAATGAAATTATAAATAATAGTGGAAATAATAAAATAGGATTAGATTTCATCATCAAATTTTAGAAGGAAAAAAGAAAAACTACTTTTTCAACTCGTATTTTCAACTTGTCAAATTATGAGCAGAAACACTCGTTGGATGCAAAATTTGATTCCTCATTGAGGGAGTACCCATGTTGCATACTTCTAATGGACCCTTCTACATGAAAAATAAGAAATACATGAAAAATGTGATTGCAATCACGATTTTTTCATGTATTTCTCATTTTTAGTGTAGTGGGGTTCATTAGAACTATGCAACATGAGTACTCCTTGGATGAGGAGTTAATTTTTACATCCAATAAGTACTCTCGCTCAAAATTTGAATAAAACCTTAGGGAGATAAGTTGAAAATATGAGGGGAAAAAGAAGTTTTATGATTTTATTATTTTTTTATATTTTTACCTTTTTACTCTAAAAATGGTGAATCATCCCCCATGCTTGACATCATCATCCTGAATCCTATTGGTCCCTATAAAGTTTATTTTGGTTGTACAAATTTCTTAGGAGGCCCATTTTATACCTCAAAATTCCCCTAATTCTTATATACCTTGTCTTAATCCTTTATCGTGTCTAGAAGGGAAGTCCCACATATAACAATCGCTCAGCACCAATGTCTTTAGCTTTTTCCCCTTAACCATTGTGATCGTCGGTCCGTGGGCTGGCATCATAAGTGCCACATGCCACCCTATGAGTGGTGACACATGGAACCTAGAAATGTCCCCATAAGGCCCCTGAAAATGCTGAAACTAAGTGACACGTGTCCACCCACCACATCAGCATCTGTACTGCCATGTCAGTTTGGTGAACCAATCAAAGGTTACCATGTGGTGACCTGGAGGAGAGAGAAAGAGGCCTGTCAATCCCTGTATTTGCATGCTCTCCTTTGTGTTTAAGACACGGCCCTCTGCAAGATTTGGTCCATATCGTAATATCGACAGTTTCTTATAGTTTCAAACCTATGACCTTGCCAATCTGCCAATCGTCAATGCCACGTGGAGGACGGAGAAGGGGAGGCACAACCCTGGTTTCTCGATGAAATCCATTTGTTAATGGTTTTATCCCCCCGCGCCCTGATGTTTTTCACCTTATACCGCAACATCGACCCCCACAAGGTCTTTTAAGTTTAGAACGCGACGATCTGTGGGACTAAAAAGTCATCGAGATGTGATATTTTTATAGACATTTTTGGGCACTGCAACCCCAACCAAACATTTCCATAAACCAAGGGCTCTTAAGTCACTAAAAGTGTTGTTCCATACCCTAAAAGAACAAGGTCAGCTGATTACATCATCTCCTAGAAGTTCTCCATGAAAACCTACTCAAAACTGGTCAAAACTGGACCATCTCACCTGCTCCATGGTCAAAGTGTGATGCATCCCACCTAATGCACACAG
This sequence comes from Pinus tabuliformis, assembly GCA_031772625.1. Lineage (NCBI taxonomy): Eukaryota > Viridiplantae > Streptophyta > Pinopsida > Pinales > Pinaceae > Pinus > Pinus tabuliformis. Next base: position 222,962,966 of record CM062807.1, on the reverse strand, counting down.
GAGGTGTGATGCATACTGAAAATCCCTTCTATGGGGTGCGATGGTTGAGAGTGGACAAATGGTAGAGATAGATTGCGAGGTGGATGATCATGGAATCTTCCAGAAACTTCTCCTGTGACACTTGCCTCTCTGAATTCACCCAGGGATGAGTAAGAGATCATCAAACTCCAAGTGGAATCAAGAACTATCAGAGAGAGGACACTAATCAGAATCCCAGAAGCTGGCTCACCCCCCCTGTAATCATCTATATATGGATCCCTCATCCCAGAGATCCAGAGGCTAGAATTTTGTATCTTGTAAGGAAGTGCTGTTGGTTTCTTGTTGGAATATCATAGTGTTGGGTGATCTAAGTTTTTCATGAAGTGAAAGAAGGGCTTTCATGCTAGAGGATGACACTAGGTCAAAGCAATTGGTTTTAATCCTCTTTTCTATTCTTGATTAGTAATAAAGCTATTCAAGTTTTCCTCCACATTCTTGTATGTTTGATGATATATGCATTTGTGTGGTCAATATATATCTGGTCCTATATTGTTTATGATGGTATATCTCTATTCTTCGATAGTATTATGCTACTTTTATTCCACAGGTGCTCTTTGAAGCTGGGTAGACAAAGGAGAAGTAGCAAGGATCTGTCAGAAGGGAGAGGAACCGAGCAAGGAACCAAGCGCAAGGCTGAGGTTGGTGTCCTTCATTCCACTCTCATCTACTTCTCATAAAGGAAAATAAAGTAGTTTTAGTTTGCTTGTTTCTAAGATAGCTACCAGTCTTAGTGGGACTAGCAGCTCCGAGTGGACACTAGATTTCCCGATAACAAAATAGCGACTCCATTGGGGTGCGAATAGATTGTTTGTTTTTCTATATTTGCTTGTTTTATAAACTTACAGACGGAGCCTGAAGTCAAGCCAGCTAGCCTTCGAACTACATTTGCTATGCAAGTGCAAAGTATATCAATGCTTCTTCAGTCTATCTCCGGGTTTTGTTTATAAATTGAACAATTGATTTGAAAACCTTCTAATTTCCCTAGTGGTGGCTCTAGTAACATCATTAGACCAGTCCCTGTGATTTCTATTTGCTGTACATCATTTGCTCGGCTTAAATCCCTGAATTGAGCTGCAGACTGTGACCAAGAGCCAAGTAAAGTCTCGTCCTGGTACCATCACACCTTCTCTTCAAGGAAACCAATATGCATCACACCTCCCATGTGCAGTAGGTGGGATGCATCCCTGTTTCCCTGTGTTATAGGTGCGATGATCAGAAAAGGCTAATTTTGCCTCCAGGTCTTGGTTTTTTTTCTTCACTCTTTTCAGCTCTATTCTGGAGTTTTGTTGTCTATGATCAGCATAACACTGTGGAAACCCCCTTCCTTTCCATCATTCTGCCTCCATTTTGCAAAGAACTATGAATGTTTTATGTATTTTCCGCCATTTTCAGTTCTCTTCTACAAAGTAGTAGCATAGTTGAATTGTTGTCTTTTGATTTGAAAGTGTCGCAAGTGTCGTTTTTAGTCAAAGAAAAGAATTCTATTGTTCTTGATGGTCGATTATACAGTTACTCTTGTATTTGATTTGAATTAGTAATTTTTCAAGTGTCGAAAGCATTTTTCAATTCAAAATAGGAAAGTGTCGTCATTATCTTCCATTCATTTTGAAGAGAAATTTGTTAGTACTGTCGCTTTGAAAGATAATTCAGATTTGTACTTAGCATTCTTCTTGTCATTCACATATTAAGAAAGCTGAAAATAAATACATGCATGTGCATTTGCATTTAGACTGCTTGTTGGTTTGATTTAGGACAATGCATCTAGTGTGTGCTCTCTTCTCTATGTTGAAAGAATATTATCTCTCTTTCTTTAGTAGCTAGGATTTTCATTGCAAAAAGAAGATTAAACGATTGTTTATCATCTTAGATTGCATTTTAGGAATTGTACATCTACATCACGCGGTGAACCTGAAAGGAAAATTTCTTAAGAAATATCAACTGTAAAATAAATTTAATGAACCTAAAAACGCTTTGGAACCTAACGCACAACATCTAGAAGTCTAGGCTAGAGACGTATTCTGGCATCATAAAGCCTGGTAACTGTCGCTTTCAATGTTGGTTGGGTGATTCCTCCTCTTTGAGATGATAAGTGCTAGTACAGACTTGTGCTCCCATGTACTGTCGAGTATATATTGGGAGACCACAATAGGCTATATCCTTTATCCATAGGAAGCTGTGTTTGCCACCCTATCAATCGCAATGCACTGAACACAACATTCGGGAAGATTGATTGATGTACCGTAAAAAGTATTCTGTAGTTTTGCAATTGGTTTGATAATCCCTCTATCTAGATTTCCAGAGCAGTATCTTTCGTTCCTTTTCAGACTCCTTAAAGGAAAAGGTCCATCTGAGCACTTGTCACTTGAGGCTCATTAAAAATCGAAGGCGACTAGAGTCATCTTCTGTTTTTTCTCGACTCTTAAAAATTGAGAAAACAAGTGGTGTCAAAGCGTCTAAAATTTATTTTAATTGGAATAATATCACCATTCCCACGTTGGTCTTAGGTTGAGGAAAATGGAGTCCACCAACCAAGGAGTTCGCCTTGGAGGAAATCCTAGTCCTTTCTCCTCTTGGGGAGATGTTGGTGCACCTCGCCACAATGTCACTTCCAGGATTGATTATTGGCTTGCCAATATGGCTCTTCTCGACCTCCATCGTTCAAAACACCATAATTCCTGAACAATCAAGTCAACAACTAGATGATACTAAAGTTACCCCCCAACCTTCTACTTCATCTGATTCTCCCTTTCCTCCTTCCTCTTCGCTTGATAAAGCCGATAAGGCCCAAAACTAAGTAACTAAGAAGAAGAAGGAGAAGAAGAAGAAAGAGAAGAAGAAGAAGGAGCCAAAGGTGAAAGGGGGCAACCATGCATCATCTAGTGAAAATCCACACATTTCACCCTCTAGGCCTAAATCGCCATGTGTCATTTGCAAAGGAGACCACTACCACAGAGATTGTACCTACATCCCTCAGATCTTAAGGGACTGGTCTCCCCATTTGCACAATCCGGTGTCATCAACCTCTGACAATCATGTTGAGAGCACACCATCAACTAGTGAAAATGAAATCCCTGGACAAAAAGGAAAATGTAAATTTCCTTGTAGACTGTGTGAAGGCGATCATGCCCTCCACTGTTGTCCCTTCCTAGACGAAGCTAAAAGAGTTTTGGATGACCGTCTGTCTTCAGCATTACAGCTTCCTCTTGGATATAAGAAGCTCTTGCCAAGTCCATCACTGGTTGAAAATATGACTGACACGCCATTGTGTTCAGCTGAAGCATTTGTCATTGAAGATAAACCCGTTGAACCCATACCAGATGAAATTCAAAAGGTTGAGGCGGCAGTCGACCTAGTCTTGTCTTCAGAAGGTCCATCTTTAGATGACACAATCACCGAAGGGAATGAGAATGAAACCGTCCAAATTCTTTTTGTAAACACAGACTTCGATGAACATGGGGGCAGTCTACCCGTTCTTTTACCGCAGGAAGGAAGTTCATCAGAGTCATATCTGGTCGTCTATTCGATCCCACCTCCAAGTAACCTAGTCATTTCTTTCGATTGGAATCTACTAGGTAGACCTTGGGTACCGGCCAATGTACCATTCCGAATCATTGTACAAGTATACAGAATGATCATGGCTGGTACCATCATAGATGAAGGGGCTTCTATGAGTATCCTTTCCTCAACTCCTTGGAAAGCGCTTGGCTCACCATCGCTTCTGCCTGAGATGAGAAATCTAACAGGCTTTGACAAAGGAACCAATCGACTGTTAGGGATCCTTCCCAATGTGCCGATAACATTGAGAAGGAAAACCGTTCACATGAATGTAATGGTAGTCCAAGGACCTCTGGATTATAATCTACTCTTGGGCATGACTATATTTATTGCATGGGAGCCATTGTCTCCTCACTATTTAGAGTAATGTGTTTTCTTCATGAAGGATGAGTGGTCAAGCTCATAGAATAGCTTTCATTCCTTGACTCACACATAGCAAATAGTCAAATACCATCCCTAAATGGTATTTTCATGCAAGGAATGTCTCATCAATCTCCAGTCCATCCACCTGATGAGCGCGAGTGATTTGGGAGGACATGACTGAAACCCAGGGGGCATGTACTCTGGTCTGTTTCAGCAGGAAAACCTTGGGTATAGGGTAGATTTCCGCGGAGGATATATGACTAGTCTGACACACCCATCCATTTAGGAAAATGGGATTAGACTGGAATAAGATTCCCTCGTCAAAGTTATGTGAGTGGAGGCGACTGCGCCACTCGCCTTTGTCTATTTCGGTAGACATCGCTAAGGAAGCATTTTGTTTGCAACGTAGATGGAGAGCTTTCATATGGTAACCTGGGAATTTTTCGCTATACCTGGGGGCATGCAAACCTTTTTGCATGCAAGTGAAGAGTGACCATTTATTTTCTTAGTTTGTAGTTTCTCAACCCTTTAAACTCATAGGATTGGTCGTTCCTAACTTGCATAAAGAAAGGATCCGGGGCAAAGCTTTGTAAGGTGCCTGTTACACAGCAATTTGTCATCGTTTGTCACCGTCCCTGTTATCCCTCACCCGCATACTGGAGGACTCATTTTGGGACATGTGAGAAGTGACATGACCTGAAACCACTTGCATCATATTCCTCTTAGCATGAGCTTCATTTGCCCTGAAGACATCTCCTGCAAAATCCTCATGAAAACAACTCTTTTTACATTAGCGCGGGTTCACAGTTTACTACCCACGCCAATGAGGGAAATCCTCTATAAAGGGCGCACCATTGGCACTCTGTCCCAGAGTCGCACTCGCGCCAACCGAATTGAGTAAAGTTTTCAACGACCAAACTCCCGAAGGTTCTCTTCAACCCATTCACCAACTGAATCTATGTTGAGCTAGGATGGTTTGGCTTCGAATCTCCATAGAAGGGAAAGTGGTTTGCCACCTTTCATGGAAGTTTCCAAGTGATAAAGCCAATACCATGAATAATGTGGTTGATCCTATCTCTTTCCCTCTTTATCTATAAAAGCTTGCCTCTATGCCTTGAGCAAGCTAGTTACAGTCATAATACTCATAATTCCAGGAGTTCAAGAGTTTGAAGCTGCAAGATCCTTCTTTGCACCCATAAGGCCAAATCTAAGTAAGGAGATTCTTGTCACCCAAAGAGAGAGAGGCTTGTCCCTCATCCCAACAAGCTTTTCAAGACTTGTGTAGCTAACTACCCAACCAAAGGAGGATTTGACGTCAGAACAATGGTTGTATTCTTCTTTGTTATTCGTTAATAATAGATGACTATCATTATGGTTCCACTCTCATTGCTTTATGTTTGATGTTGAGTTATATCTTTTCTGACTGATATATAGTTGCATCTATTGGATTTTATGCTTGTATTTGTGTTGTTCTTTGCACGTGCAGGTGTCCAATCACGGAGATCGTGGCGATCGTGACCGACCGAGGCAAAGGAACGAGGACGACATCTCTTCTACGAACACTAGCGTTGGAATCCAAGTAGGTTCTCATCGTCTACTTCTTATTTGCAATTAGGAACTTGCGTGGTAGCATTGTTTGATTGTTGCTAGACCCGGTCTGGGCTAGTAGGGATCTTCTTTGTCCGCAGAGAGGATTTACCTCCACAACAATTTGGCGACTCCGCTGGGGAGTTAGCTTGTTGTTTGATTTGTAAACAACTTGGAGTTTGTCTTGTCTCTTTGGTTTTTCTTTCTTTGATTGCTTAGATAGCTTTCTGGGTTGAATTTTTTGCTGTTTCTTGCTTTCTGGTTTGCCTAGATACTGTCTTCAAGCCCTGGGTTGCTTGCTTTTTTTTTTGACTTAGCCAACTTGATTAGAGCGCTTTTTAGCCTGACAGTCGTGCCAATTGGCGCATGTTGCTCAAAGACAACCCGCGACAATCCTATAAAGGCGCGAGTTGCAGCCTGACAGTCGCGCCAGGCCTGTTAACTTTTCAAGTTCGCTTGTCCTTAAGCCCTCTGAGCTTGGATTTGTGTCTAGCTACCTTTTTTTCAATTACTGGAGTTTGATCCTGATTCGACTGGTTTTTAGACCTTCATCATTCGGGTGTTTGCTTTTTTCTATCGGTTTCACATCTTAGCCCTAGGGCATCTAGTGGCTTTGTGCGTCGAGCCTCCTAGAGGTGTTTCGTGTTCTCTGATCGTCCGGTCAACATTGTGGTTATTCCTTTGCATTCGCTCAGTAGTTGTCAAGTTTTTTTTTTTCAAGTGATTTGTTTCTTTATCGCTTGGGTTTCACTTGGATTCATTTGAGCTTGGATCACATAGCTCATAAGAGGTCTTTGTATTTTATTTTTGGTTTGAAGGATTGTTTTGGTGTTTTCGGGGACTTGATTGTGTTCTCATTAAGTGAAGTTTGTTTCTTTTACTCGGTGTTATTATCTCTCAAAATTTGTTCTGTTCACTTTGCCATTGAAAAGAAAACGAACAATCTCTTTTGCGTTGAATTAGTTAATGGAAATTAGAGCTTTTCATTGATTGGTGACTTTAAAGAAAAGTTTCATTTATTGCCATTAGCTGCATTAGAGTGGTTCTTGATTCTTTATGGTCATTTTGTTTGATTGAAAATTCTCAACTCTCTCATAGTTAGTATTCATCGAACGAAATGACATTCTTTGGCATATAGCTTGCATTTAGGGAATTGTGAGAGATCACATACGGTAGGACCTGGAAATAAAAACTTAACTAAAGATCAACCATAAAATGAATTGAATGAACTTAAAAACGCATTGGAACATAATGCTCACTAAGTAGAGGTCTAGGCTAGAGAAGTTCTCCGGCGTCGTTAAACCTAGTCACTGTTGTTTCACTCTACGGTTGGGTGATTCCTCCTTTTGTGACTCAATAGTGGTCTAGCACGGACTTGAGCTCTCACGTACCATCGCGTATATAGGGGATACCGCACTAGGTTATCATCCTTTATCCACAGGAAGCCGTGTCTGCCGCCTTACAAGCCGTAACGCATCGAACACAGCATTCGGGAAGATTGACTGCCGTACGGGAAGTCCTTGGTTTTCATATGACTGCCAAGGTGTATATGCAGTTTTACAGATTTGTTTGGTAAACCCTTTGCCTAGTCTCTCCAGAGTAGTCACTTTTGATCCTTTTCAGACTCCTTAAACGAAAAGGCTCACTTGAGCAGTTTGTCACTTTGGGCTCATAAAACATTTGAAGGCGACTAGAGTCACCTTTTTGTCCTTTTCTCGACTCTTAAAACATGAAAAGGTCAAGTTGTGTCCTTGTGTCTTAAAATTTATTCGGCCGCGTTCACATTTACTCGATTAGATCTTGTTTGCGATAGCTTGAGTAGGTTTCTTTTCATTCTCGATGGCAACGTTTCCGGGGTTCACCAACCCAGGGATCCCCTCTGACGGGAACCCTGGTCATTTCGCTCCTTTTGGAAATGTTGGTGCTCCTTATATGGCAACGTTGTCCCTTCCAGGGTTAACTGTTGGGTTGTTGGTTTGGTTGTTCTCAACCTCTTTGGTCCCTGCCATCTCACCGTCTAGTCGATCCGTCCCTCCACCTGAACAACATCATGTGGATTCTAAGGTGGACCTCTCCCCTTCGACGCCTACTTCTACGTCCTCATCTTCTACTTCGCCTGGTGAAAGTCTGGATTCAAGTAACCAGGCGGCTAAGAAGAAGAAGAAGAAGACGAAGAAGAAGAAGGCTCCCAAAGGAGGGGTTACAAGCGCAACTACTCCCTCGAGTACACCCGAAGTCAGGCACCCTTCCACACCTCCGCGGAAGGTCAAATTTCCTTGTAGATTATGCAAGGGGGACCATCTTCTTCGTGATTGTCCTAGCATCCCCAGGGTACTTGAAGTATGGTCTCATGATCTGGCCCGCCCCTCATCGTCCTCTGAAGCTCACGGCAATGCTACCTTATCAGTTGGGAATGGTAAGGGAAAAGGGAAGATTCAAATCCCCTGTAAACTTTGTGAAGGCAATCATCCCCTTCACCTTTGTCCACTCATGGATAAAGCCTCCATTGTCTTGGAAAGTCTTACAGCTCCTTCACCCCAACTTCCCGTTGGTTATCAACGTCTCTCTGTAGCCGCAGATCGTTCCCCTGCTGACAAAGAGATTGATTCATATTCTTCTCTTGTCCAGCCTCCTCTTCCCGAACCCGGCTGTCCCCAGCCTGTTCCAGACCAACCATTGGTCGGAAAGAGTGTGGACTCGAGTCTACTGCTCGCTCACTCTGTTTCGGAAGAGCATCATGCCCATGTTTTTCTCGTCTCTTCAGATTCTCCTGAGTCCCGAAATGACTCTCCTAACCCAGCCTCTCCCGAAGGTTCTCCTTCGGTTCCTTTAGCACATGGGGGCAATCATACGATTCCCCCATCAAGTAGTCTGGTCGCTTCCTTTGATTGGAATCGCCTAATCGACGGTCGCCTTCCATCCCATATGCCTTTCCAGATCACAGTACATGCCTGTGCTAAGGCAGTACCTGGCACTGTTTTGGATGAAGGGGCGTCTGTCAGTTTTATGTCGTACACTACTTGGTAAGCTTTAAGTTCCCCGCAACTCGGGCCAGTCACTCAAAATCTGTTGGCCTTCGACAGAGGAGCCTGTCCATCTCTAGGAGTTCTCCCGAAGTTCCCTATTACTTTGGGGGGCAAAACCGTCTATATAGACGTGTTGGTTACCCAAGGTGTTTTAGACTTTAGTCTTCTCCTTGGTCGCGACTATGTTTATGCCATGGGGGCCCTCATTTCTTCTCTTTTCCGTGTGGTTTGCTTTCCGCACGATGGAAGAATTGTGACTATCGATCAAGTGTCATTCGTTAGTCTGCCAATGACTCCTACGCCATTGTCGTCCCCTCCTAGTTTTCATCCACCAGTTGCATCTACCCCACCACAGATCAACTATGTGGCCACCTATCCCATGCCTGGATCCAGTGATGCCACCGTCGTGCATAGTGTCCTGGGGGCATTGGGCCCTGACTTCCAAGATGTTTCCCTTCCACCGGGAGTGGCAATCTTGGAAGCCCCGACTTTCTATTCATTATGATGAAGTTTGGGTGGAGCATAGTTCCTTTCCAGTGTCAAGCTCCTTAAAAAATGAAACTAGGTTTGTCGGAGCATAGTTCGCTTTCCTATGTCAAGCTCGTTAAAAAATGAAACTAGGTTTGGTCGGAGCATAGTTCCTTTCCTATGTCAAGCTCCTTAAAAAATGAAACCAGGTCAGGTGGAGCATAGTTCCTTTCCAGTGTCGACCTCGTTAAAAAACGAAACAAGGTGGTCGAGGATAGTTTTGGTCTTGTGGCGACCTCGTTAAAAAACGAAACAACATGTTCCGAGGATAGTTTTGATCTTGTGGCGACCTCGTTAAAAAATGAAACAAGGGTTATGAGGATAGTTCTTTTACTACGTCAAGCTCATTAAAAAATGAAACAACTCCCTTTCCAAATCGAGTCTTTTGATTAAGATCTCGTAAAATACAAGTCGAGTCTTTCATAGATCTCGAGAGTGAACCTTCATTCCATCCACTTTGTTGAATGGAATGAAGCTGTGGGGGCATGTACCTCGATTTTGCGTTATTATGCTAGGGGCATGCGAGCTTATAACAAGCATAGTTTTTCATTTCAAGCTTGTGTAAACATGAAACTGAATCCAAGCAGAGTTCTCCAAGGTTCAAGCTTGTGTAAAAATGAACCCATACCCGATTTACATCTCGTGATTGCCATTTTTATCCGCTAAATTCTGCTAGATGAGCCTTGGTTGTTTTCATTCCATCACCGCTGTCTCTTTGGCTTATCATATGCTTTCACTTGGTTGTTTTTCCTTTCCTGAGGAACCGCAACAATGAGTGGTTTTCTTAGCCAGCCTCTTGACCATTACATGTTTTGAGTAGTTCCACTATTGCCGGAACCAGTTGCTACCCTTTATACCACTCGTTCCTCTAGGAGGAGTCACCTTTAAGCTCTTTTCTGACTCATTAAATATGAAAAGATTGCCGAGTATTTTTCCCTTTTTGACTCGTTAAATAGAATAAAAATGGAGGTCTGCTTTCAGCTCTTTTCTGACCATCTAAATATGAAAAGATTGTCGAGTTATTCCTCTTGAATCATTAAATGGAAATAAGAGGCGGTCGTCTTCAAACCCTTTTCCCGACCATGTATAAAACGAAAAAGATCGTCGGACCCTTGTCGTTTCCGGTTCGTAAATGGTTACGAAGCGACGTGATGTTGATCGCTTTTCTACTTTTTTGGATCAATGTCACTATAATTGAAAAGTACTCCTCGATCATAACGGTCAGGCGGTTCTTTCGAGCATTGTATTATACTTTTTAGGGCTCGAGAGACACAACTTTATGAAAAAGGACCCCCCTGGAGTTTTCTTTTTGTTGTCTTTTCAGACTCTCTAAATAGGAAAAGGCGTCAAGTTTTTCCTTTGTCAGGCTCGTTAAAACTTAATGACATCGGATTCCGTCGTAATGACGCTCACAAGCACATGCTATCCCCATCAAGCTTGTTAAAAATAATTGGGGTACTCGCCAGAAATGGTGGGGAAAATGGATCCATAATTGTCATCGTGTCGGCAGTATGTCGCTCTTGAACATGGCACTTGTCTGCATTCGTGTCGGGGTGGGGACATCTCATCTTGTTTTACACTAGCCTCCATGGGTTTGGGTTATCCTATTTGGCCTCTCATCTGCTCATTGCCTTGTCATCATGACCCTTGCTCATTTGATGTCAAATACTGCCAAATCCACTGTCGTGCCCCCGATATGTTCAAGAGAAGTTGACCTCTGCAGAACTACAACCTCCTCTCATACCTCACATCATTTTGCATCACCACAACATCTTTCCTCTGTCTCGTGTCAATGATGTGGGAAACACTATGGCCCACCTTTGAACAAGATCACTTCCTGTCGACTTCAGCTCATTATCCAGGAAGTTGATCTAGAGACTCCATTCCGGTGCCTTGGAGCCTGCATGCCTCAATGGCAGGTTCTTCGTGTTCGACGAGAGGTTTTCATAATTGGCCTCCGATCAAATGATTCTGCGGGTGTTCGACGCCAGCTCATTCATTCACACGCCGTAGATTGTACCTATAGTACCTTGAGGGCCATTGTCATTATTGGTGGTACCTCTCATGTCTGTTAACAGTTTTCATTATTGACTGGTAATCAGACGATGTTCATACATGTTCGACTTCAACTCATACATTTGCATGCTTGAACTTGTACTTTGAACGGGTCGAGATGGAGCGCAAGACCATGGATTTTGTCTATTGAGATCCAGGATGCAATTTGTGGATTATTATGATTACATGACTCATTTACTGGATGGTTGTGACCATGCCTGATTCTATTCATTGATCCTCTCCGGATGGCTGCGTCCATACCTTGGATCTAGATTATTATGTACTCTGTTACGGATGGCTGCGCCCATACCACACATATATCATGTACTTGAGATATCAGTTGTACTTCTTTACGCAGGTTCTCCGGCAGCCGTGTTTTCAGTCACGCATGTTCTTGTAAAGCATTTCACCCCTCTCTCTCTCGGGCCTCATGCTTTAGGGGGCATCTGTTACACAACAATTTGTCACCGTTTGTCACCGTCCCTGTTATCCCTCACCCGCATACTGGAGGACTCATTTTGGGACATGTGAGAAGTGACATGACCTGAAACCACTTGCATCATATTCCTCTTAGCATGAGCTTCATTTTCCCTGAAGACATCTCCTGCAAAATCCTCATGAAAACAGCTCTTTTTACATTAGCGCGGGTTCACAGTTTATTGCCCGCGCCAATGAGGGAAATCCTCTATAAAGGGTGCGCCATTGGCGCTTTGTCCCAGAGTCACACTCGCGCCAACCAAATTGAGTAAAGTTTTCAACGACCAAACTCCCGAAGGTTCTCTTCAACCCATTCACCAACTGAATCTATGTTGAGCTAGGATGGTTTGGCTTCGAACCTCCATAGAAGGGAAAGTGGTTTGCCACCTTTCATGGAAGTTTCCAAGTGATAAAGCCAATACCATGAATAATGTGGTTGATCCTATCTCTTTCCCTCTCTATCTATAAAAGCTTGCCTCTATGCCTTGAGCAAGCTAGTTACAGTCATAATACTCATAATTCCAGGAGTTCAAGAGTTTGAAGCTGCAAGAGCCTTCTTTGCACCCATAAGGCCAAATCTAAGTAAGGAGATTCTTGTCACCCAAAGAGAGAGAGGCTTGTCCCTCATCCCAACAAGCTTTGCAAGACTTGTGTAGCTGACTACCCAGCCAAAGGAGGATTTGACGTCAGAACAATGGTTGTATTCTTCTTTTTTATTCATTAATAATAGATGACTATCATTATGGTTCCACTCTCATTGCTTTATGTTTGATGTTGAGTTATATCTTTTCTGACTGATATATAGTTGCATCTATTGGATTTTATGCTTGTATTTGTGTTGTTCTTTGCATGTGCAGGTGTCCAATCACGAAGATCGTGGGGATCGTGACCGGCCGAGGCAAAGGAACGAGGGCGACGTCTCTTCTATGAACACTAGCGTTGGAATCCAAGTAGGTTCTCATCGTCTACTTCTTATTTGCAATTAGGAACTTGCGTGGTAGCATTGTTTGATTGTTGCTAGACCCGGTCTAGGCTAGTAGGGATCGTCTCTGTCCGCAGAGAGGATTTACCTCCACAACAGTGCCAGCTCCATAAAAAATGGCATATTAGATGAGATATCCTTATTATACGACTGGTACGAGCAATTTTTATGTGGAGTTCAAGCTCGTTAAAAATTAAACATAAGGAATGAGAAAACGTTCCCCTAGAGTTTAAGCTCATTAAAAAATGAACCAATTTCCAGTAAATAACCATTGTGAATACATTATCATCAGCTTTTGAGCCTTGGTCATGTTCTCATCATCACCTCCACTCTTTTTTAGCCGATCATTCACCTCCATTTGATTGTTTACCCCTTTTGAGGAATAGCTGTGAAGAGTGATACTGTTAGCCATCCTTGTGACACTACCGTGATTGGAAAATTCCAAACCTTACCTGGAATCAGCTGCTACCCGAAATTATCACTCGTTCCTCAAAAGCGAGTCTCTTTTAAGCTCTTTTCACCTAACTCGTAAAATATGAAAAGATTGTCGAGCGATTGGCTTTTCCAGCTCGTTAAAGTGACCATAAGTGCTATCTCTCCTCTAGATTTTAATCTTTTTGGACCTGAGGGATTATTACACAAAAAGATCGAGCGCTTGTCTTGTTTGGCTCGTTAAAATTACCGAAAATTCATCCCTTTTGTATTATTTTATACTTTTTCGGACTTAAGGAATTACATGACAAAAACGGATTATTGTAATTTCCTTTACATCCCTTTTAGACTTTCTAAAATTGAAAAGGACCTAGTTATCTTTGTCATTAAACTCGTTAAAACCGAATAGCGACAAACTTATCCATACAGACAAGAACGAGTTTCACTGTTGCTAGGCTCATTAAAATATAGCGACGGGTTTGCCCGAAGGGAAAATTATAGAAAAACCATATGTTATCCTCCTCAAGCTTGACAAAAATAAAGAGGTACTGGTCAGCAATGAGTGGGAAAAATTGGGAAGAAAACTTGAAGAAACTTTATTGGTAGCAAGTCACTCTTAAACATGACACTTTCACTCCGCATCCGAGTCGAGTTGGGTTGTTCCTTTCACTGGTCATACCACCATTGGTCCATCACACCATCCATATTTTGGGTTAACGCTACAAATCCATCATGTTAGTGTCGCCGGTATGTTCAAGAGAAGTCGCTCAGAGAATTCACCTGTGTCTCATCTGCTGCAATACATTCACGGTCCATTCTTTCATGACCGCCACCCTGAACCCTGTATCATCAGATCGTTTTCACCTCCAAAATCATTTACTCCGTTCCATGTCATAGATGTGGGATTAATTAAGGCCCTCCTATGGTGAGTCGCTTCTTGTCGAAATCAACTCATTATCCAAGAAGTCGACTTAGGAACAAGCCCTTCAGTACTTTGAAGCTTGCATGCCTCAATGGCAAGTTTCTCACTTCCAGAAACAAGTTTACATCAATGGCCTTCGACCGAAAGATTTTTTGTGGTGTTCGACACCAAGTCCCTTATTCACACCACGTGAATTGTACTATAGTACCTTGAGGGTCATCATCATTATCGGTGATTCCTCTCGCGCCTGTTAACAACTTACATCATTGGCTGGTAATCAGGCGATGTCTTTCCATGTTTGACTCCAGAACATCTTTCACATCGATCGAATTGTACTCCGAGTGAAGATTGAATGAGTTTGAAGACCCCGGATCTAGTTTCATCCATCCAGGCTGCGATATATTCAGGAAAATAAAAACATCAAATCTACATTGTTGCTGCACAGATGATCATCCGAATCAAAGGATGATGACTCTATCAAAATCATCAGTCTCCTACATAGACGGTTGTCTATCCTATGTACATGAAAATGAATTTATAAAGCTGAGCATGGGAATTCCCACCTCAGCTAGATCATGAAAAATATTATGAAGATAATATATTGTATTGTATCTTATTATAGGTTGCCTTCCAGCTCGAAAAAACTTCGGATCCTCATGATAAAGCATTTCACCCAACATCAAATATTAACAACCTCATGCTTTAGGGGGCAATTGTTATAGACATTTTTGGGCACTGCAACCCCAATCAAACATGTCCATAAACCAAGGGCTCCTAAGTCCCTAAAAGTGTTGCCCCATACCCTAAAAGAACAAGGTCAGCTGATTACATCATCTCCCAGAAGTTCTCCATGAAAAACTACTCACAACTGGTCAAAACTGGACCATCTCACCTGCTCCATGGTCAAAGTGTGATGCATCCAACCTAATGCACACGGGAAGTGTGATGCATACTGAAAAGCCCTTCTATGGGGTGTGATGGGCGAGAGTGGACAAATGGAAGAGATAGTTTGCGAGGTGGATGATCATGGAATATTCCAGAAACTTCTCCTGTGACACTTGCCTCTCTGAATTCGCCCAGGGATGAGTAAGAGATCATCAATCTCCAAGTGGAATCAAGAACTATCAGAGAGAGGACACTAATCAAAATCCTAGAAGTTGACTCACCCCCCTTGCGATCATCTATATATGGATCCCTCATCCCAGAGATCCATAGGCTGGAATTTTGTATCTTGTAAGGAAGTGCTGTTGGTTTCTTGTTGGAATATCATAGTGTTGGGTGATCTAAGCTTTTCATGAGGTGAAAGAAGGGCTTTCATGCTAGAGGATGACGATGGGTTATAACAATTGGTTGTAATCCTCTTTGCTATTCTTGATTATTAATAAAGCTATTCAAGTTTTTCTCCACATTCTTGTATGTTTGATGATATATGCATTTGTGTGGTCAATATATATCTGGTCCTATATTGTTTATGATGGTAGATCTCTGTTCTTCGATAGTATTATGCTGCTTTCATTCCATAGGTGCTCTTTGAATTTGGGTAGATGAAGGAGAAGCGGCAAGGATCTGTTAGAAGGGAGAGGAACCGAGCAAGGAACCAAGCGCAAGAATAAGGTTGGTGTCCTTCATTCCACTCTCATCTACTTCTCATAAAGGAAAATGAAATTAGTTTTTGTTTGTTTGTTTCTAAGATAGCTACCAGTCTTAGTGGGACTAGCAGCTTCGAGTGGACACTAGATTTCCCAATAACAGATATGCAGGAAACTAAGAGATTGTTGGATTTACGAGAATCTACGGGATGTGGGATACTGCCACATGGAGGAGAGAGAAGGAGGGTGGCCCACTCCTTCTTCGTTAACGTTTTTCTTTATGAACACTTTTCAGCCTGACCTAGAACTTTAATACTGCATCGCAATATCGTCCCCCACAAGGTTTTGGAGTGTTGGCCCATTTTTTTATCAGTGCGTCGATAATGTGGGATTGGGCTATTCACTATGCCTGGGGCCTCCTAGCCACCGATATGTGATATGTTTTGTGCCTGGACCCACTGAATGTCGATATGTGATATTTTCTGTGCTCGGATCCGCCCACTACCGATATGTGATATCAGCGATGAGCCTCCCAGGTTCTAATTGCGAATTTTTCTCCATATTTAGCCATTTTCCTCAATCACATGGGTCTTTCAGGGCTAATCTTCAACATGCTCTAACCTTAGATCTAGAAACCCCCTTTTGGACTTCTATATACCACTGGAAATATTTTTTTGAACACTATGCAAAGGAGAGGGTCTAATTAGGCTCTGATAGCTTATGTGTCTTAGAATTTGGAATTAAGCATCATTGATATTTGGTTTTCGAAGCAACTAGTGATTGATGAAGGAGTGAGTGACAACACGAGCCATAACTGTCTTGAACTTTCCTTTGTTGTTGGCCTTGTTGCTCAGTTTATGAAAAACCCACATGAAAGTAATTGGAAAGCAGCTAAAATAATTCTTTCTTATGTTCGAGGTATAATTCAGTTTGAGATTCATTACAACGCAAAAGCATCTACTCTATTGGTTGTTTTCACTGATTTTGGTTGGGATGGTGACACTAATGATCGGAAGTCTACTACGGGTTATGTCTTTTTTCTTGGTTTTGAGCTATTATATGCGCTTACAAGAAAAAAATTGTCATTTCTCTTTCTTCAGCAAAAGAAAAGTATTGCAATGCCATTGAAGCTAGTAAGGAAGTCATGTGCCTTCGTCAAATTTTGTTAGAGTTTCGTTTTCAGTAGCAACATCCGACTACACTTTGGTGTGATAATCAAAGTGCCATTCAAATATGAAAATATCCAACCAAACATAATCACAGCAAATGAAATGAACTACATATTCACTTCATCAAAAATCTTATTCATGAACATGTCCTTGAAGTGAAATATTGTTTAATTGATGATCAAGTTGCAGACATCTTTACAAAGGCTCTCATAGAAGCGAAGTTTACTAAACTTCGATTTATGGTTGGAGTTTAGGAAGTTGTCACTAAGGTGGGATAGGCTATAGTTCGTCCTTTCTTATACTATTGTGTCATCTTTGTACATCCTTCTGTTAGAGCCTAGATTTGCCTCAGGCTGAAAAGACAAGGTTCTAGGTCCACATCAAACCACGCTCAGCCTCATAGCTAGCCCAACAAGGACAGGAGAGGGCTCTCTCCAGGTCAACCTCAGCGAAATATAATCAGATGGGGCTTGAGATGACTGATTTTGCAACTAATTTTAGGCTACGTATTAAGTGCGGGGATTTGATTTGGTTTTTGTGAGTTTTGTTGAAAAAATGGGAAAGGCAAATTTGGGCCCGGGGATGAGGAACAGTTTCTGCAGAGTTCTGATTGGGGCAAGGAAGGCAATTGTTTTGATGCTTTAAAGTGAGTGAATGGATAGATCAGACTGGTGAGGAGCTAAGGAGAGCAAGAGAGTCTCAATAATTCTCCTTAAACTGATGAAAACATAGAAATTTAAACAAATTCAAAGGCAGAGCATAGTAATGGATTCTACCTTAATCACTCATTTGTTCAAATTCAAAAGAAGAGACAGGAAAATGATACATATAACAATAATGAACTTAAAATTAATTATAGAATAACATCATCAAAAAATAAAGCCACATGGATCCCAAACAGTGCTACAAAACCCTTGTCTTTCCTTAGCCAAAAATGCAGAGATAGAATGTACAATGATATGCCAAAGCAATCCCAAGTGTCCAACCCTGAAAATGACTTAGGAATTACATGATATAGACTAGCCCAACCCATTCCCTTGCCTCTAGGGGTCGAGCTCATAATTATAGTATTTGTTTGAACCAATTCTAAACAAGGAACTGAAAACTAGGTAATCAAACAACTTGCCCCTATATGCTAGGAAACCGATTCATTCACTCACATTTCACCTTTTGGTGAACGAATCTTCTAGAAAAAGTAAAAATGTTCCAATATTACATCATGGTTTTCAAATTACATCATGAAAAGTTAAGAATAACTTCAAGAAGCAAAACTGGTCAAAATTGGGCGAATTGCTGAGCTGAACATTGAAAAACAAGCCAAACTTTTCTATGTGCAGCGCAAAAATCCGTATGCATCGCGCCACTTTGGAGCTGATTTTGAGGCACTTACTAAAGTAAAAATTGAGCCCAAGTGTCCTTGTTGGAAATCCCTACCCGTCTACTTTCCAACCTAAGAAGAATTTCTAAATTTGGTGCCCATTTGCCCCTCTGAAACTTGAATCTCCCAAGATTGTTTCCTGTGTGTCAAAATAGGGGCAGTGAGGTCATTTTTTGAGTGTTTTTGACCTCCCGGGGACTCAAAACTGCCCAAAATTCTTGGCCATGAACTAGAAGTCATGATTTTTCATGAAAAATCCAAAAATGTAAACTTTTTGTAGTTTTTAGCTCCGTAGCAAAAGCGCGCGCCAGGTGGCACGACGCACAAAGAGGAAAACCCTGTTTTTTAGTGCAAAATATTTCAAAATGCAAAAATTGCTCCAACTTTCTTGAAATTTGGACTGAAGGTGCCTCATCAAGCATTATGCTGAGCCAAAGAGGCTTCGGCCAAGATTCGGAGTCTATCCTCCCTTTTATGGCGTTTTAGTGCCCTCGTGGTGCATGCAGTTTCAGTTGTAAAGTCACTGTCTTGGTCATATAATGTATTGGTGCCCGCCTCCATGGTGTTGAAAGTCCATGCCAAGTGTATGTTTGGTTTGTTGAGAATGAGAAATGAAGGCTTGATTTCTTTGTCTCCAAGTGCCAAATATGCCAAAGGGAAATGAGGGGCTGTGAGGAATATGGAACAATAGGTATAATGGAGCGAGGGTAAGGATATGGTTCAATCAAGTGAAGTCTACAATGTGAGGACAATCACTTGATTGTGTTTTAGAAGTATGAGGTTTGGGGATTCAGGAATTTTGCAAATGGTATGGGAAAGAGAGAGTAATAGGATAGGTAGGGTTAGGGTTTGGAGTTTTACATTTAGAAATTTGGGAAAGGTAATTTGGGATAGAGGTTTAGTAATTTTAGGGGATAGGGAACAATGACATCAAGGGAAAAAATGGAATCAAGGAGAAAATAAAGTAATGGAAAAGAGTAAGCTTGGTGGAAAACAATTTTTGAAACCCTAAACAACACATTTCACATGAAAATTTTAACATGGTAGGGTTTGATATTTTGTTTTGGCGTTCACCATCCATCAACCACCATAAATTGCATGAAAAACTCCTTCACTAGCAAGGAAGAGGGCTTACATTACTTGCACACTAGAACAGTTGAGTGATTTTGGAAATTTGAGGGAGTTTTTGAGAGAAATCTGGATTTTTAGCCCAGTGCACCGCGCGCTCCTAGTGCGCCGCACCCATTCAGAATAACACTGGGCAATTTCCCCCAGTGCACCGCGCCGGCTAGCTGCAAGCAATTTCACCCCAAAACAGGCACTTGCTCACCCAATTCACTTTGAAATGCTTCTCTTTGACCTTGGCATGCATAATGACATTGATCTTCATGGAAAAACCTTTATAAAGACATTGATTTGATTTTTGGTTCTTCAAAACCCATTTTTGTAATGTTTTGAAATTGGCACTTTTGCACAATTAATACAACTCTGTTTTTTTCTGTTTCCTCCTTGTTTTTGGTTTGAATGATGAATTTCTTGGTAATTTTTTGCAGGGATAGTTGTCATGGAATTTGGAAGCGGAGACCAGGGTTGCACTTGAAGATTTCAAGAACTGAAAATTTAGGAAATTATTACAAAAAAAATGAAATGTCGACTTGTCTTCAAAAGAGAGTTTTGAAGAAAAGTAGTAATCCATCTATATGGCGATAAAAATATTTGAAATAACAACTTATTAAGAACCTCCCTCTAGCCTGTTGGCTCTATTAGACCTTGTTGAAGACCTAATTGACTAACCCTAGACCTAATGACTAAAATGACTGTTATGACCTAGAAACTGAAAAAGGACTGCAAATGACTTTTAAGACTTGATTTTGATGAACAGACTTGAGCCAGCAGTGTAAAGCATGAGGGGGATGAATGAAAAAATCCCTTCCATCAGATTTATGGCATGCTCCTAATGGAATGCAACTCATCCAGCAAGATGGGACACCTAAAAATGAAATGCAAAAAGAGTTTTGATCTCTGGCGGAGGGATGACCAGACCGACTCTAACATTGGCTCCAATGGGGATGGTAGCTCCTTGGAGGTGCCAAGAACAGTAGATCTCTTGAAGAGCTAGACAGTGCCTTCGTCCATTGGGCAATGGAGTCAAAACTCAAGCTAAAATGGATGACTGAAAAACAAAATAATTTTACAACAAGACTGAAAATTGACTCACAAATGACTCGTGACTCAACTAAAAACTGACTCAATACTTAAACACAACCGACAAACTGAAAATGATGCTCAAAGTGGACCTTATTCATCAAAACCTACTCTAACAGTTTCATTTATCACCCGATCAAGTGAAATGAAACAACCAATGCAACCAAGTAAGTATTATGTCTACAGTTTGAATTCTCCGCAAGTGCTCACTTATGAACAACAAGAGAGAACTACTGAAAGGAAACTCCCATGACAAATTGGAAATAGATCCGTTGAATGCTATGGATTCTCTATCCGCCTCCAAAAAAAGTGCATAAGGATCTTGAAACTCATTCACACTGGGACATAGCTCATCCAATGGATTACTTCTCTTCTCTTCATACCATGAATGCAAACTTTGATCTGAGCTTTGTGACGAGACCCCTGCTGAAAATGACAAAGAAACCAGCTACTGGGTCAAGTTTATATCAGTACACGTTTCAAGTTCACATGTAGTTAATGGAGAAAGACTTTGACTACAAACCTCATCCAAAACATCATCTATTGGATCATGAAAAAATTTTAAAAGATTGTTGCAACCCATTTTCTATTGGTTCCAATGTGATTACATGATCACCTACATGCTGCTCATTCTTTACTGAAGATGTACTATGCAATTTTCCCTTCAAAAAATGAAATGATTCGAAACAAAATGGTATGGAATCATCTTGCATCATCTGAGCATATGTTCCAACTTCCAAGTCTTCATCTGCAACCTAACATTTAATGGCATTCGGGGGCTGAAAATATGGATATGAGAAGTCTCGAACAAGGTTTTCATTGCCCTCAAGATGATCCAGATCAAGACTTGTCGACAACTTATCTCTGATTGCATGGAAATTGTCTCTGATGAACTGACATGAATCAAAACAAAAAGGCAAAGATTCTTCACTTTCTTCAAAATTTGTTGCACTTTCCCCGTCATTGTCATAGCTGATATGCATCGGTTGATCATTGTATTCAAGCTGTTGAAAATGAGCTTCCTCTTCCCACAAACTAGCTGTTGATTTGTTTGCAAGATTATCTTCTGTTTGGAGGACATAATCATCATCATACTGATCAAACTGAGGCAAATATTCAGTATAAAACACATCATCAAGCATACATGTCATATCAACTGAGCTCTCTCCTCCAAGATGATCTACAAAACAATCATTATGAGAAATGGGATAAGAAACAAAATGTTTTGGAGCAGCCATTTATTCCTCTACGATCAGCGAGCCATGGGCTTGAACATTATAATCATTCCTTGTAGTGATCTTTTGCATCTCTTCCACTGAACTTACAAAAATGTCAATCTTTACCTATAGAGATGTCGATTTCTCCGGATCTATGTTTTTTATTTCTTCTTCTTTCAACCTTGCCCTTCGGATCAGCAGATGAGCCTCTACATTTACTGCATTGTTCTGTATCTCTTCAAGTGTTGCGACATTCCTTTCTCTCAGCTGAAACTCCATTTCCGGATCAAAGGCACCTAGATAGTGTAAGAGAGAAGATGTAGGAGGAGGCCTTATATCAACTGGAAACGAATAATAAACTTGGTTAAATATGGTAGAAAATTGTTGTACTGTCTCCCGTAGAAGTCTTTTCAGCTGGCTATACTCTTCTAAAATAAGGAAAAGGTTCTGTCTGAACATCCACCTATCGAGAAAAAGTTTGACGAACTGCTGGAAATCTGAGATGCTTGCATCAGGTAGGGTTTTGAACCAACTCTTAACTTTGCCTTGCAGCAAAAGAGAAAAAATCCTAATACTAACATCTTCTTCATCAACCTCAAAAACGTCTAGAAAAGACTCAAAATTCTAGACATGCTGCTCGGCGTTGACATTCTTACTTTCACCATCAAACCTCGACAAGTATAGATCATAGTTTTTGGGGAAAGCATGAAGAACAGAAGGTAAAACAAGAGGTTTATACCGATCTGGAATTTTACAAGGTATAGGGGTATGTACAGAAGGTATAGAAATAGTCTTGGTCTCATGGGGCTCATCAATTTGAAGATGGTCATCACAAGATTCAGAAGAAGGGTCTTGATCAAGCTCAAAAGCATGCAAATCTTTGGTATTTACAATCTTCAAAGGGAAGGAATCAAATGCAGGCCGAGGATCACTTCTCAAACATAGTATACTTTGCAAAGCCTTCTTGACATTCTCGGGAAAAGAGAAGAAATAATTTATAACAAAGAACAAAATGTCTTGGACGAAATTCCAACTTGAATACCTGATCTATCCATATTGTCCTTTCATGTTTTTGTTGGTCAGGTTCATCCTCCAGTGGAGTCTTTGGATCTGATCTCAAAACTAATTTAGAGTCGCCATGTGAATTATTTCAGCCTTGCTAGTGTCTGATCGTTGTTCACCATCAACAATCAGATCTGAACTTGATACATGTATTGGGGCAATTAACAAGCTAGATGTCACGTTTACAAGCTAGACCAGAGATTGACTGAAGCAGCGTTTATCTACTTGCGCTAATGCAAAGAAAAAGCGTTTCGAAGGCTACCTGGCATAACTTTAGGCTTCGTCTGTAGCTTGTAAAACAAATAACACTATCAAGCAACCCATTTGTTCATCCCTAGTGGAGTCACCACTATGTTAGAGCTTAGATTTGCCTCAGGCTGAAAAGACAAGGTTCTAGGTCCACATCAAACCACGCTCAGCCTCATAGCTAGCCCTACGAGGATAGGAGACGGCTCTCTCCGGGTCAACCTCAGCGAAAGATAATCAGATGGGGCTTGAGATGACCAATTTTGCAACTAATTTTAAGCTAGTATTGAGTGAAGGGATTTGATTTGGTTTTTGTGAGTTTTGTTGAAAAAATGGGAAGGACAATTTGGGCTCGGGGATGAGGCACAGTTTCTGCAGAGTTCTGATTGGGGCAAGGAAGGCAATCATTTTGATGCTTTAAAGTGAGTGAATGGATAGATCAATCTGGTAAGGAGCTAAGGAGAGCATTTGTGTCTCAAGAATTCTCCTTAAACTGATGAAAACATAGAAATATAAACAAATTCAAAGACAGAGCATAGTAATGGATTCTACCTTAATCACTCATTTGCTAAAATTTAGAAGAAGAGATAGGAAAATGATACATATAACACTAATGAACTTACAATTACTCAGAGAATAACACCATCAAAACATAAAGCCACATGGATCCCAAACAGTGCTGCAAAACCCTGGTCTTTCCTTAGCCAAAAATGCAGAGATAGAATGTACAATGATATAACAAAGCAATCCCAAGTGTCCAACCCTGAAAATGACTTAGGAATTACATGATATAGACTAGCCCAACCCATTCCCTTGCTTCTAGGGGTCGAGCTCATCATTCTAGGAGTTTTTTGAACCAATTCTAAACAAGGAACTGAAAACTAGGTAGTCAAACAACTTACCCCTATATGCTAGGAAACTGATTCATTCACTCACATTTCACCTTTTGGTGAATGAATCTTATAGAACAAGTAAAAATGTGCCAATATTACATCATGGTTGTATAATTACATCATGAAAAGTCAAGAAGAACTTCAAGAAGCAAAACTAGTCAAAACTGGGCGAATTTCTGAGCTTAATAGTGAAAAACAAGCTAAAATTCTCTATGGCCCGCGCCAAAATCTGTAAGTGTCGCGCCACTTTGGAGCTAATTTTGAGGCACTTCTTGAAGTCAAAACTAAGCCCAAGTGTGATTTTTGGAAAGCCCTACCTGTCTACTTTCCAACCCAAGAGAAATTTTTGAATTTGGTGCCCATTTTCCTCTCCAAAACTTCAATCTCCCAAGACGGCTTCCTGTGTGTCAAAATAGGGGCAGTGAGGTCATTTTTTGAGTGTTTTTGACCTCCTGGGGACTCAAAACTTGCCCAAACTTCTTGGCCATGCACCAGAAGTCATGATTTTTCATGCCAAATCCAAAAATGTAAACTTTTTGCAGTTTGGAGCTCCCTTGCAAAAGCGCGCGCCAGGTGGCACGGCGCACAGGGAGGAAAACCCTATTTTTTAGTGCAAAAAATTTCAAAATGAAAAAATTGCTCCAAATTTCTTGAAATTTGGACTGAAGGTGCCTCATCAAGCATTATGTTCAGAAAAAGAGGCTTCAGCCAAGATTCAGAGTCTATCCTCCCTTTTATGGAGTTTTAGTGCCCTCCTGGTGCATGCAGTTTCAATTGTAAAGTCACTGTCTTGGTCATATAATGTATTGGTGCCCGCCTCCATGGTGTTGAAAGTCCATGCCAAGTGTATGTTTGGTTTGTTGAGAATGAGAAATGAAGGCTTGATTTCTTTGTCTCCAAGTGCCAAATATGCCAAAGGGAAACGAGGGGCCATGAGGAATATGGAACAGTAGGTATAATGGAGTGAGGGTAAGGATATGGTTCAATCAAGTGAAGTCTGCAATGTGAGGATAGTCACTTGATTGTGTTTTAGGAGTGTGAGGTTTGGGGATTTAGGAATTTTTCAAATGGTATGGGAAAGAGAGAGTAATAGGGTATGGTAGGGTTAGGGTTTGGAGTTTTACATTTATAAATTTGGGAAAGGGAATTTGGGATAGAGGTTTAGTAATTTTAGGGGATAGGAAACAATTGCGTCAAGGGAAGAAATGGAATCAAGGAGAAAAGAAAGTGATGGAAAAGAGTAAGCTTGGTGGAAAAAAAAATTTGAAACCCTAAACAACACTTTTCACATGAATATTTTAACATGGTAGGGTTTGAGATTTTGTTTTGGCATTCACCATCGATCAACCACCATCAATTGCATGAAAATCTCCTTCACTAGCAAGGAAGAGGGCTTAAATTACTTGCACATTAGAAGAGTTGAGTGATTTTGGAAATTTTATGGAGTTATTGAGAGAAATCAGGCTTTTTAGCCCAGTGTCCTGCACGCTCCTATTCCGCCGTGCCCGTTCAGAATAACACTGGGCAGTTTTTCCCAGTGCGCTGCACCACTTGTTCTGTGTGCGTCACGGGCTAGCTGCAAACAATTTTGCCCCAAAACACGCACTTGCTCACCCAATTCACTTTGAAATGATTCTCTTTGACCTTGGCATGCAGAATGACATTGATCTTCATAGAAAAACATTTATAAAGACATTGATTTGATTTTTGGTTCTTCAAAACCCATTTTTGTAATGTTTTGAAATTGGCACTTTTGCACAATTAATACAACTCTGTTTTTTTTCTGTTTCCTCCTTGTTTTTGGTTTGAATGATGAATTTCTTGGTAATTTTTTGTAGGGATAGTTGTTATGGAATTTGGCAAAGGAGACCAGGGCTGCGCCTGAAGATTTCAAGAACTGAAAATTTTGGAATATTATTACAAAAAAAATGAAATGTCGACTTGTCTTCAAAACAGAGTTATGAAGGAAAGTCATAATCCATCCGTATGACGATAAAAATATTTGAAATAACAACTTATTAAGAACCTCCCTCTAGCCTGCTGGCTTTATTAGACCTTGTTGAAGACCTAATTGACTAACCCTAGACCTAATGACTAAAATGACTGTTATGACCTAGAAACTAAAACAGGACTGAAAATGACTTTCAAGATTTGATTTTGATGAACAGACCTGAGCCAACAGTGCAAAGCATGAGGGGGATGAATGAAAAAAGCCCTTCCGTCAGATTTATGGCATGCTCCTAGCGGAATGCAACTGATCCAGCAAGATGGGACACCTAAAAATGAAATGAAAAAAGAGTTTTGATCTCTAATGGAGGGATGACCAGACCAACTCTAACATTGGCTCCAATGGGGATGTTAGCTCCTTGGAGGTGCCAAGATCGGTAGATCTCTGGAAGAGCTAGACAGTGCCTTTGTCCATTGGGCAATGGAGTCAAAACTCAAGCTAAAATGCATGACTGAAAAACAAACTAATTTTACAACAAGACTGAAAAATGACTCACAAATGACTCATGACTCAACTAAAAACTGACTCGATACTTAAACACAACTGACAATCTGAAAATGATGCTCAAAGTGGAGCTTATTAATCAAAACCTACACTAACAGTTTCATTCATCACCTGATCAAGTGAAATGAAACAACCAATGCAACCAAGTAAGTATTCCGTCTACTGTTTGAATTCTCCGCAAGTGCTCACTTATGAACAACAAGAGAGAACTACTGAAAGGCAACTCCCATGACAACTCGGAAATTGATCCGTTGAATGATATGGATTCTCTATCCGCCTCCAAAAAGGCTGCATAAGGATCTTGAAATTCGTGCACACTAGGACTTAGCTCATCCAATGGATTACTTCTCTTCTCTTCATACCATGAATGCAAACTTTGATCTGAGCTTTGTGACGAGACCCCTGCTGAAAATGACAAAGAAGCCATCTGCCAGGTCAAGTTTATATCAGTACACGTTTCAAGTTCACATGTAGTTAATGGAGAAAGACTTTGACTACAAACCTCATCCAAAATATCAGCTATTGGATCATGAAAAACTTGAAAAGATTGCTACAACCCATTTTCTATTGGTTCAAATGTGATTACATGATTGCCTACATGCTGCTCATTCTTTACTGAAGATGTAATATGCAATTTTCCCTTCAAAAACTGAAATGATTCGAAACAAAATGGTATGGAATCATCTTGCATCATCTGAGCATATGTTCTAGCTTCCAAGTTTTCATCTGCAACCTGACATTTAATGGCATTCGGGGGCTACAAATCTGGATATGAGAAGTCTCGAACAAGGTTTTCATTTCCCTCAAGATGATCCAGATCAAGACTTGTCAACAACTGATTTCTGGTTGCATGGAAATTTTCTCTGATGAACTGATATGAATCAAAACAAAAAGGCAAAGATCATTCACTTTCTTCAAAATTTTCTGCACTTTCCTGGTCATTGTCATAGTTGATATGCATCGGTTGATCACTATATTCAAGCTGCTGAAAACGAACTTGATCTTCCCACAAACTAGCTGCTGATTTGTCTGCAAGATTAGCTTCTGTTTGGAGGACATAATCATCATCATACTGATCAAACTGAGGCAAATCGTCAGTATAAAACACATCATCAAGCGTACATGTCATATCAACTGATCTCTCTTCTCCAAGATGATCTACAAAAAAATCATTATGAGAACTGGGATAAGAAACAAAATGTTTTAGAGCAGCCATTTGTTCTTCCTCGATCAACGAGCCATGGGCTTGAACATTATAATCATTCGTTGGAGTGATATTTTGCATCATCTCTTCCACTGCACTTACCAAAATGTCAATCTTTACCTCTAGAGATGTCGATTTCTCTAGATCTACGTTTTTTATTTCTTATTCTTTCAACCTTGCCCTTCGGATCAGCAAATGAGCCTCTACATTTACTGCACTGTTATGTATCTCTTCAAGTGTTGTGGCATTCCTTTCTCTCAGCTGAAACTCCATTTCTAGATCAAAGGCACTCAGATAGTGTAAGAGAGCAGATCTAGGAGGAGGCCTTATATCAACTGGTATCGAATAATAAACTTGGTTAAATCTGGCAGAAAATTGTTGTACTGTCTCCCTTGGTAGTATTTTCAACTGGTTATACTCTTCTAAAATAAGGAAAAGGTTCTATTCGATCATCCACTTGTCGAGAAAAACTTTGACGAACTTCTGGAAATCTGAGATGCTTGCATCAGGTAGGTTTTTGAACCAACTCTTAACTTCGCCTTGCAACGAAAGAGCAAAAAGCCTAATACTGACATCTTCTTCATCAACCTCAAAAAGTTCTAGAAAAGACTCAAAATTCTGCACATGTTTCTCAGCATTGACATTCTTACTTTCACCATCAAACCTCAAAAAGTATAGATCATAGTTTATGGGAAAAGCATGAAGAACAGAAGGTAAAACAACAGGTTTATACCGATCTAGAATTTTACAAGGTATAGAGGTATGTACAGAAGGTATAGAATTAGTCTTGGTCTCTTGGGGCTCATCAATTTGAAGATGGTCATCACAAGATTCAGAAGAAGGGTCTTGATCAAGCTCAAAGGCATGCAAATCTTTGGTATTTACAATCTTCAAAGGGAAGGAATCAAATGTAGGCCGAGGATCTCTTATCAAACATAGTATACTTTGCAAAGACTTCTTGACATTCTTGGGAAAAGAGAAGAAATAATTTATAACAAAGAACAAAATTCCATGGACGAAATTCCAACTTGAATACCTGATCCGTCCATATTGTCCTTTCATTTTTGCTGGTCAGGTTCATCCTCCAGTGGAGTCTTTGGATCTGGTATCAAAACTAATTTAGAGTCGCCAGGTGAATGATTTCAGCCTTGCCTATGTTTGATCGTTGTTCACCATCAACAATTAGATCTGAACTTGATACATGTACTGGGGAAATTAACAAGTTAGATGTCACATTTACAAGCTAGACCGGAGATTGACTGAAGCAGTGTTTATCTGCTTGCGCTAATGCAAAGAAAAAGCGTTTCGAAGGCTACCTGGAATAACTTCAGGCTCTATCTGTAGCTTGTAAAACAAATAACACTAACGAGCAACCCATTTGATCATCCCCAGTGGAGTTGCCACTATGTTAGAGCCTAGATTTTCCTCAGGCTAAAAAGACAAGGTTCTAGGTCCACATCAAACCACGCTCAGCCTCATAGCTAGCCCCACGAGGACAGGAAAGGGCTCTCTCCGGGTCAACCTCAGTGAAATATAATCAGATGGAGCTTTAGATGACCGATTTTGCAACTAATTTTAGGCTAGGTATTGAGTGCAGGGATTTGATTTGGTTTTTGTGAGTTTTGTTGAAAAATGGGAAAGACAAATTTGGGCTAGGAAATGACGCACAGTTTCTCCAGAGTTCTGATTGGGGAAAGGAAGGCAATCGTTTTGATGCTTTAAAGTGAGTGAGTGGATAGATAAAACTGGTGAGGAGCTAAGGAGAGCATTTGTGTCTCAAGAATTCTCCTTAAACTGATGAAAACATAGAAATTTAAACAAATTCAAAGGCAGAGCATAGTAATGGATTCTACCTTAATCACTAATTTGTTCAAATTCAAAAGAAGAGACAGGAAAATGATACATATAAAAATAATGAACTTACAATTACTTAGAGAATAATATCATCAAAACATAAAGCCACATGGATCCCAAACAGTGCTGCAAAACCCTGGTCTTTCCTTAGCCAAAAATGCAGAGATAGAATGTACAATGATATGCCAAAGCAATCCCAAGTGTCCAACCCTGAAAATGACTTAGGAATTACATGATATAGACTAGCCCAACCCATTCCCTTGCCTCTAAGTGTTGAGATCATCATTCTAGGAGTTGTTTGAACCAATTCTAAACAAGGAACTGAAAAATAGGTAGTCAAACAACTTACCCCTATATGCTAGGAAACTGATTCATTCACTCACATTTCACCTTTTGGTGAATGAATCTTCTAGAACAATTAAAAATGTGCCAATATTACATCATGGTTGTCAAATTACATCATGAAAAGTCAAGAATAACTTCAAGAAGCAAAACTGGTCAAAACTAGGCGAATTACTGAGCTGAACAGTGAAAAAAAGCCAAAATTCTCTATGCGCTGTGCCAAAATCTGTATGCGTCGCGCCACTATGGAGCTGATTTTTCGGCACTTCCTGAAGTCAAAATTGAGCCCAAGTGTGTTTGTTGGAAATCCATGCCTGTCTACTTTCCAACCTAAGAGGAATTTCTTAATTTGGTTCCCATTTTCCCCTCCAAAACTTCAATCTCCCAAGATTGGTTCCTGTGTGTCAAAATAGGGGCAGTGAGGTCATTTTTTGAGTGTTTTTGACCTCCTGGGGACTCAAAACTTGCTCAAACTTCTTGGCCATGCACCAAAAATCATGGTTTTTCATGCCAAATCCAAAAATGTAAACTTTTTGCAGTTTGGAGCTCCCTAGCAAAAGCGTGTGCCAGGTGGCGCAATGCACAGGGAGGAAAACCCTGTTTTTTAGTGCAAAAAATTTCAAAATGCAAAACTTGCTCCAAATTTCTTGAAATTTGGACTGAAGGTGCCTCATCAAGCATCATTCTTAGCCAAAGAGGCTCTGACCAATATTTGGAGTCTATCCCCCCTTTTATGGCATTTTAGTGCCCTCTTGGTGCATGCAGTTTTAGTTGTAAAGTCACTGTCTTGGTCATATAATGTATCGGTGCCCGCCTCCATGGTGTTGAAAGTCCATAACAAGTGTATGTTTTGTTTGTTGAGAATGAGAAATGAAGGCTTGATGTCTTTGTCTCCAAGTTCCAAATATGCCAAAGGGAAATGAGGGGCTGTGAGGAATATGGAACAACAGGTATAATGGAGTGAGGGTAAGGATATGGTTCAATCAAGTGAAGTCTGCAATGTGAGGACAGTCACTTGACTGTGTTTTAGGAGTGTGAGGTTTGGGGATTTAGGAATTTTGCAAATGGTATGGGAAAGAGAGATTAATAGGGTATGGTAGGGTTAGGGTTTGGAGTTTTACATTTAGAAATTTGGGAAATGAAATTTGGGATAGAGGTTTAGTAATTTTAGGGGATAGGGAACAATGACATCAAGGGAAAAATGGAATCAAGGAGAAAAGAAAGTTATGGAAAAGAGTAAGCTTGGTGGCAAACAATTTTTGAAACCCTAAACAACACTTTTCACATGAAGATTTTAACATGGTAGGGTTTGAGATTTTGTTTTGGCATTCACCATCCATCAACCACAATAAATTGCATGAAAAACTCCTTCACTAGCAAGGAAGAGGGCTTAAATTACTTGCACACTAGAAGAGTTGAGTGATTTTTGCAATTTGAGGGAGTTTTTGAGAGAAATCAGGCTTTTTAGCCCAGTGTGCCACGTGCTCCCAGTGCGTCGCACTCGTTCAGAATAACACTTGGCAGTTTCTCCCAGTGCGCCGTGACACCTGTTCTGTGTGCCACGCTAGCTAGCTGCAAGCAATTTCGCCCCAAAACACACACTTTCTCATCCAATTCACTTTGAAATGCTTCTCTTTGACCTTGGCATGCAGAATGACATTGATCTTCATGGAAAAACCTTTATAAAGACATTGATTTGATTTTTGGTTCTTCAAAACCCATTTTTGTAATGTTTTGAAATTGGCACTTTTGCACAATTAATACAAATCTGTTTTTTTTTTTTTTTTTTTTTTCTGTTTCCTCCTTGTTTTTGGTTTGAATGATGAATTTCTTGGTAATTTTTTGCAGGGATAGTTGTAATGGAATTTGGCAAAGGAAACTAGGGCTGCACCTGAAGATTTCAAGAACTGAAAATTTTGGAAAATTATTACAAAAAAAACTAAATGACGACTTGTCTTCAAAACATAGTTTTGAAGAAAAGTCATAATCCATCTATATGGAGATAAAAATATTTGAAATAACAAATTATTAAGAACCTCCCTCTAGCCTGCTGGCTTTATTAGACCCTGTTAAAGGCCTAATTGACTAACCCTAGACCTAATGACTAAAATGACTGTTATGACCTAGAAACTGAAACGGGACTGCAAATGACTTTTAAGACTTGATTTTGATGAACAAACCTGAGCCAGCAATGCAAAGCATGAGGGGGATGAATGACAAAAACCCTTCCGTCAGATTTATGGCATGCTCCTAGCAGAATGCAACTGATTCAGCAAGATGGGACACCTAAAAAGGAAATGCAAAAAGAGTTTTGATCTCTAACAGAGGGATGACCAGACCGACTCTAACATTGGCTCCAATGGGGATGGTAGCTCCATGGAGGTGCCAAGAATGGCAGATCTCTGGAAGAGCTAGACAGTGCCTTCGTCCACTGGGCAATGGAGTCAAAACTCAAGCTAAAATGCATGACTGAAAAACAAGCTAATTTTACAACAAGACTAAAAACTGACTCACAAATGACTCATGACTCAACTAAAAACTGACTCGATACTTAAACACAATTGACAAACTGAAATGATGCTCAAAGTGGAGATTATTCATCAAAACCTACTTTAACAATTTCATTCATCACCTGATCAAGTGAAATGAAACAACTAATGCAACCATGTAAGTATTCTGTCTGTTGTTTGAATTCTCCGCAAGTGCTCACTTATGAACAACAAGAGAGAACTACTGAAAGGAAACTCCCATGACAACTTGGAAACAGATCTATTGAATGCTATGGATTTTTTATCTGCCTCCAAAAAAGCTGCATAAGCATCTTGAAATTCATGCACATTGGGACTTAGCTCATCCAATGGATTACTTCTCTTCTCTTCATACCATGAATGCAAACTTTGATCTGAGCTTTGTGACGAGACCCCTGCTGAAAATGACAAAGAAACCAGCTGCTGGGTCAAGTTTATATCAGTACATGTTTCAAGTTCACATGTAGTTAATGGAGAAAGACTTTGACTACAAGCCTCATCCAAAACATCATCTATTGGATCATGAAAAACTTGAAAAGACTGCTGCAACCCATTTTCTATTGGTTCCAATGTGATTGCATGATTGCCTACATGCTGCTCATTCTTTACAGAAGATGTACTATGTAATTTTCCCTTCAAAAACTGAAATAATTTGAAACAAAATGGTATGGAATCATCTTGCATCATCTGAGCATATGTTCCAGCTTCCAAGTCTTCATTTGCAACTTGACATTTAATGGCATTCAGGGGTTGCAAATCTGGGTATGAGAAGTCTCGAACAAGGTTTTCATTGCCCTCAAGATGATCCAGATCAAGACTTGTCGATAGCTGATTTTTGATTGCATGGAAATTGTCTCTGATGAACTGACATGAATTGAAACAAAATGGCAAAGATCCTTCACTTTCTTCAAAATTTGCTGCACTTTCCTCATCATTGTCATAGTTGGTTTTCATTGGTTGATTATTGTATTCGAGCTGCTAAAAACAAACTTCCTCTTCCCATAAACTAGCTATTGATTTGTCTGCAAGATTAGCTTCTGTTTGGAGGACATAATCATCGTCATACTGATCAAACTGAGGCAAATCGTCAGTATAAAACACATCATCAAGCATACATGCCATATCAACTGATCTCTCTCCTCCAAGATGATCTACAAAACAATCATTATGAGAACTGGGATAAGAAACAAAATGTTTTGGAGCAGCCATTTGTTCTTCTTCAATCAGTGAGCCATGGGCTTGAACATTATAATCATTCCTTGTTGTGATCTTTTGCATCATCTCTTCCACTGCACTTACCAAAATGTCAATCTTTACCTCTAGAGATGTTGATTTCTACGGATCTACATTTTTTATTTCTTCTTCTTTCAACCTTGCCCCTTGGATCAGCAGATGGGCCTCTACATTTACTGCATTGTTCTGTATCTCTTCAATTGTTGCGACATTCCTTTCTCTCAGCTGAAACTCCATTTCTAGATCAAAGGCACCCGGATAGTGTAAGAGAGCAGATCTAGGAGGAGGCCTTATATCAACTAGCATCGAATAATAAACTTGGTTAAATCTGGCAGAAAATTGTTGTACTGTCTCCCCTGGCAGTCTTTTCAGCTGGCTATACTCTTCTAAAATAAGGAAAAGGTTCTGTCTGAACATCCACCTATCGAGAAAAACTTTGACGAACTGCTGGAAATCTGAGATGCTTGCATTAGGCAGGGTTTTGAACCAACTCTTAACTTTTCCTTGCAACAAAAGAGCAAAAAGCCTAATAGTGACATCTTCTTCATCAACCTCAAAAAGGTCTAGAAAAGACTCAAAATTCTGCACATGTTGCTCAGCGTTGACATTCTTACTTTCACCATCAAACCTCAGCAAGTATAGATCATAGTTTTTGGGGAAAGCATGAAGAACAGAAGGTAAAACAAGAGGTTTATACTGATCTGGAATTTTAGAAGGTACAGGGGTATGTACAGAAGGTATAGAATCAGTCTTGGTCTCTTGGGGCTCATCAATTTGAAGATGGTCATCACAAGATTCAGAACAAGGGTCTTGATCAAGCTCAAAGGCATGCAAATATTTGGTATTTACAATCTTCAAAGGGAAGGAATCAAATGCAGGCCGAGGATCTCTTCTCAAACATAGTATAATTTGCAAAGCCTTCTTGACATTCTCGGGAAATGAGAAGAAATAATTTATAACAAAGAAAAAAATGTCTTGGATGAAATTCCAACTTCAATACCTGATCTGTCCATATTTTCCTTTCATGTTTTTGCTTGTCAGGTTCATCCTCCAGTGGAGTCTTTGGATCTGATCTCAAAACTAATTTAGAGTCACCAGGTAAATGATTTCATCCTTGCCAGTGTCTGATCGTTTTTCACCATCAACAATCAGATCTGAACTTGATACATGTACTGGGGCAATTAACAAGTTAGATGTCACATTTACAAGCTAGACCGGAGATTGACTGAAGCAGCGTTTATCTACTTGCGCTAATGCAAAGCAAAAGCGTTTCAAAGGCTACCTAGCATAATTTCAGGCTCTGTATGTAGCTTGTAAAACAAATAACACTAACAAGCAACCCATTTTTCCGTCCCGAGTGGAGTCGCCACTATGTTAGAGCCTAGATTTGCCTCAGGCTCAAAAGACAAGGTTCTAGGTCCACATCAAACCACGCTCAGCCTCGTAGCTAGCCCTACGAGGACAGGAGAGGGCTCTCTCCGGGTCAACCTCAGCGAAAGATAATCAGATGGGGCTTGAGATGACTGATTTTGCAACTAATTTTAGGCTAGGTATTAAGTGCAGGGATTTGATTTGGTTTTTGTGAGTTTTGTTGAAAAAATGGGAAAGGCAAATTTGGGCTCGGGGATGAGGCACAGTTTCTGCAGAGTTCTGATTAGGGCAAGGAAGGAAATCGTTTTGATGCTTTAAAGTGAGTGAATGGATAGATCAAACTGGTGAGGAGCTAAGGAGAGCAAGAGAGTCTCAAGAATTCTCCTTAAACTAATGAAAACATAGAAATTTAAACAAATTCAAAGGCAGAGCATAATAATGGATTTTACCTTAATCACTCATTTGTTAAAATTCAGAAGAAGAGATAGGAAAATGATACATATAACACTAATGAACTTACAATTACTTAGAGAATAACGCCATCAAAACATAAAGCCACATGGATCCCAAACAGTGCTGCAAAACCCTGGTCTTTCCTGAGCCAAAAATGCAGAGATAGAATGTACAATGATATGCCAAAGCAATCCCAAGTGTCCAACCCTGAAAATGACTTAGGAATTACATGATATAGACTAGCCCAACCCATTCCCTTGCCTCTAGGGGTTGAGCTCATCATTCTAGGAGTTGTTTGAACCAATTCTAAACAAGGAACTGAAAACTAGGTAGTCAAACATCTTACCCTTATATGCTAGGAAACTGATTCATTCACTCACATTTCACCTTTTGGTGAATGAATCTTCTATAACAAGTAAAAATGTGCCAACATTACATCATGGTTGTCAAATTACATCATGAAAAGTCAAGAATAACTTCTAGAAGCAAAACTGGTCAAAACTAGGCGAATTGCTGAGCTGAATAGTGAAAAACAAGCCAAAATTCTCTATGCGCTGCGCCAAAATCTGTATGCGTTGGCCACTTTGAAGCTGATTTTGAGGCTCTTCTTGAAGTCCAAATTGAGCCCAAATGTGCTTACTAGAAAGGCCTACCTCTCTACTTTCCATCCGAAGAGGAATTTCTGAATTTGGTGTCCATTTTCCCCTCCAAAACGTCAATCTCCCAAGACTGCTTTCTGTGTGTCAAAATAGGGGCATTGAGGTCATTTTTTGAGTGTTTTTGACCTCCTGGGGACTCAAAACTTTCCAAAACTTCTTGGCCATGCACCAGTAGTCATGATTTTTCATGAAAAATCCAAAAATGTAAACTTTTTGCAGTTTGGAGCTCCCTAGCAAAAGCGCGCACCAGGTGGCGCGGTGCATAGGGAGGAAAACCCTGTTTTTTAGTGCAAAAAAATTCAAAATGCAAAAATTGCTCCAAATTTCTTGAAATTTCGACTGAAGGTGCCTCATCAAGCATAATTCTTAGACAAAGAGGCTTCGGCCAAGATACGGAGTCTATCCTCCCTTTTATGGCATTTTAGTGCCCTCCTGGTGCATGCAGTTTCAATTGTAAAGTCACTGTCTTGGTCATATAATGTATCGGTGCCCGCCTCCATGGTGTTGAAAGTCCATGCCAAGTGTATGTTTGGTTTGTTGAGAATGAGAAATGAAGGCTTGATTTCTTTGTCTCCAAGTGCCAAACATGCCAAAGGGATATGAGGGGCTGTGAGGAATATGGAACAGTAGGTATAATGGAGTGAGGGTAAGGATATGGTTCAATCAAGTGAAGTCTGCAATGTGAGGACAGTCACTTGATTGTGTTTTAGGAGTGTGAGGTTTGGGGACTTAGGAATTTTGCAAATGGTATGGGAAAGAGAGAGTAATAGGGTATGGTTGGGTTAGGGTTTGGAGTTTTACATTTAGAAGTTTGGGAAAGGGAATTTGGGATAGAGGTTTAGTAATTTTAGGGGATAGGGAACAATGACATCAAGGGAAAAAATGGAATCAAGGAGAAAAGAAATTGATGGAAAAGAGTAATATTGGTGGCAAAAAAAATTTGAAACCCTAAACAACACTTTTCACATGAATATTTTAACATGGTAGGGTTTACGATTTTGTTTTTTGCATTCACCATCCATCAACCACCATAAATTGCATGAAAAACTCCTTCACTAGCAAGGAAGAGGGATTAAATTACTTGCACAGTAGAAGAGTTGAGTGATTTTGGAAATTTGAGGGAGTTTTTGAGAGAAATCAGGATTTTTAGCCTAGTGCGCCGCGCGCTCCCAATAAGCCGTGCCCGTTCAGAATAACACTGGGCAGTTTCTCCTAGTGCGTCGTGCCACCTGTTCTGTGCGCCGCGCCGGCTAGCTGCAAGCAATTTTGCCCCAAAACACGTACTTGCTCACCCAATTCACTTTGAAATGCTTCTCTTTGGCCTTGGCATGCAGAATGACATTGATCTTCATGGCAAAACCTTTTTTTTTTTCCCCTAGGAAAAAATCGTAATTTTATTCATGTTGATAAAATTACATTTTGTAGATGCTTATAGCATATGCAAATGGCTGAACCTGTAATATCAGGCAGCGGACAAAAATAAAAGCTCAAAATGGCAAAAAACAGTTCCTGAGATGACAGGAAGACAAGACAAATAGTAAATGTTAGCAGGCCTATTTCCTGCCTTTTTTCTTTTCTACTTTACGCCAAACTCCAGTGTTGATAGTAGGATCAAAAACAGCAAGTTGGTTTTCCTCTGAGTGCGCTGGTTGATCTTTATCTGAGTCCGATCCTTCTGGGCTATGGGCTCTTTTGACTCCGCTTATTTCCAGTTGTAAATTTTGCTGCTGTACCGAGCTGTGTGTCTCCAGATTGGGTTTCTCTGTGCCTTCGTTAGGTTCTTCCCCCTGCACCATTTTTGCATCTGTTGGTTCTGTGTTCAGTGCTTCCTCCTCCAGTGGTTCCGTATGCTGCCAACCTTTTGGTTTTTTCTGTTGTTTCTTGTTCCCTTTTGTCTCCTTACTAGTCAATGGACATGCGTATTGCAGGTGCCCTGTCTGCAGACATCTACGGCATCTGAATGCTGTGTTCTCGTAGTCAAGATTTTGCGTCCACAGTGAATTATTGAAATTCAATGTGATGTGGTCTGGCAATCCTTGACTTAGGTCCACCTCTACACATATTCTAGCATATGTGAATATTCCCCGCATAGCTCTGTCTTCATCTATTTTAAGATGTTTTCCTAAAGAGTTCCCAATGGCTGTTAATGCTTTGCGGTGCCAAAAATGAAGTGGGAGGTTATGCAACCTTACCCAAACTGGTGTTGTCGAAACAATCATGTTGTTGGCATCAAAGTCCGGGAACCAGGGGGTGATGAAGAGGCCAACACTTCCCCAAAACCAAGGCCCCTGGTTAATGATGCTGTCTCGTTCAAGTTCTGTGTTAAATCTGACTATGAAGAAACCCTTAGGGCATAGGTATATTTCACATTTGGTTGACCATGATGTAAATACCCACTGATGCAGTGCATCAGCTTTGGGCCAGTAACCATTAAATCTGCATATAACGACATTTTGCATTAGATTTGAGTATAGATCTGATACCTCCGGCAATGTTACAGTAAGTAAAGGTGATTCTTGCTTCTGTTCCACGATGTAGGGACCTGGTGGCTCGGAGGTGGGTGTTGTTCTGTGATTCAGTGGTTCCTTTCCTTTGACTGCGTCGCGGAAGGTTCCTGTAGTTTTAGAGTTGGTTCCCTTACAGCCGCCTCGTAGCCTCAGGTTGAGTATGATGGTTGAATCATTTGCAACTCCATAGTGCTGGAGTGTATGATGATCCTGCATGCAAAGTCTGGAGTATATGAGATTTTGGACTGTTACTGGAATTCCCATTTTGATTTGGATCTCCTTTTTTAACCCTAAGACATCCATCCCTTCCCTGATCTGTATACAGTGATGTCTACCTTCTACAGATCTGATAAATATTTGAGTCAGAACTGACAGATCGGCCCTGTTCATGCCCCGATCTATATGACTGAGCTTCAGATCTGGCAGATCTATAGTGATTCGGGAGTTTTCATGCCTTGCCATTGAATAAGAGGGTTTGGTGCCTCCTATCTGCGTTGTTCTGGCTATCTCTGCCCTTGCTTTTCCACTTACGCCCTCAATATCCATCAAGGACTTATGATTATGGAGACCCTGAAACCTGTCTAAAAAAACCCTCATCTTATTGCTTACCTTGCTGATCGCGTCGCGCTCGTTAAAATCGTTGAAGACGGGATGTGCGATAGCGTAAACCCCGATCTCCGCATCTTTGGCCCTCCCGTAGGCCACGCCGCCGTCCAGTATGCTATGTCTCTGCCGCAGCAATATGTTTCCCCCATCGATCTGCAACCAGCACTTCAGATCTATCAATATCTGTCTGAAATCTTTGATCAGCCATGCGAAAACATGCATCAGGCATCCTTCTAGATCTGCTGTTGCTCGAAACAGGTCCTTCTTGCCCAGGACACGGAAGTTTCTGGTTAAGCCTGAGGCTGCCATTCGATACCCTAGGTTCGCGTATTGTTTCAGAGAAATCGCCGGGCGCAGAGCTCTCCTTCATCATGGCAAAACCTTTATAAAGACATTGATTTGATTTTTGGTTCTTCAAAACCCATTTTTGTAATGTTTTGAAATTGGCACTTTTGCACAATTAATACAATTCCATTTTTTTTTGTTTCCTCCTTGTTTTTGGTTTGAATGGTGAATTTCTTGGTAATTTTTTGTAGGGATAGTTGTCATGGAATTTGTCAAAGGAGACCAGGGTTGCACCTAAATATTTCAAGAACTGAAAATTTTGGAAAATTATTATAGAAGAAACGAAATGTCAACTTGTCTTCAAAATAGAGTTTTGAAGAAAAGTCATAATCCATCCATATGACGATAAAAATCTTTGAAATAAATACTTGTTAAGAACCTCCCTTTGGCCTTCTGGCTTTATTAGACCTTGTTGAAGACCTAATTGACTAACCCTAGACCTAATGACTAAAATGACTGTTATGACCTAGAAACTGAAACAGGACTGCAAATGACTTTTAAGACTTGATTTTGATGAGCAGACCTGAGCCAGCAATGCAAAGCATGAGGGGGATGAATGAAAAAAGCCCTTCCGTCAGATTTATGGCATGCCCCTAGCAGAATGCAATTGATCCAGCAAGATGGGACACCTAAGAATGAAACACAAAAAGAGTTTTGATCTCTGATGGTGGGATGACCAGACCGACTCTAACACCTTCAATATTATCCTAAGTTGTTCTTAATGGGGGATGTTAGGATATTACAACACATAGGAGATAATTAAGTACAACTTGGTCTAGTGTATAGTTAGGTAAAGTTTATTTCTTTAGTATGCATATTTTTTAACTTAAAATCTGACGGTGACAATATGTTCTAGACAAGAAGTTATCTAATGGTTAATTATCTCCTTGGTATTACCGACACTTAATCCGTGGCTTAACACCCGATTGGTCCATGATATATATTTGAAGAGCATGAAGGGTCATTTGTTAGGTGATCATTCATGAGAGAAGCTTATGTAAATTTTCTTTCTTTTACATTAATAAATTTCCTGAAGTAGCTGTGTTGGCCCAGGTCGTCGACTATTTCTGTCTTTGATGGTTTTAACCACTTCAAGAATAATAGTGTACTATTCTTTGATTAGTTTGTGAGTGGTGTCCTTTGGTGTTCTATCTAAGGAACTTACCTTGTAAATTCCTACATTTTAGTCTTTGGTAAAATTGTTTTAAATGAACGTAATTCTTTGGCACACAACTGTGATTTAGCCAATGGGGTTGAATTTTCTAATTTTCAACTCCTTGCAGCCATTTCAACTCCTTACTTGGCTGGGACGTATTTTATTTCTTTCAACATCCCATCATTGCATTACATTTTTGTTCTTGGTAGTTCCTTGACAATTTATCATTTTGTTTCCTTGGCTGAGATCTTGTTCATTCACCTAACCATTACAATCTTCATCAAGATACATTTTATCAACATTGTTGACTAAAAGTTGGGTATCATTATCTATCATAGGATTCCATGCTTGATTTATGGAGTCCCTTTCAGAGTTTCTCTCCGAAATCATACACAATTTAGCTGGTTCTTACAGAACAAACTTTTCATATTTGTTTTTGGTACATTATAGGAAGGATGTTTGAAATTATCAATTGGTGAATCCCCATAGTCCATATTTATGTTAGTCGTCCATTCTATATTGGCATGTTCATGGAATGTATATCTGGTTGGGGCAATGGAAGATTCATCAACTAAACACTGCCCATTATATTTTTCCCTATGCAGTTGATCACTATGCCTAGTAATTGTGTGCTTTCCATCAACCATTGCACCCCATTGTGAATCTATATTAGCTAATTCCATTTTAATATGTTTTTTAAACATAATAATTGAGTCATCCATTGTTGTGCTCTTGTGAAAGGATAATTTATCTCTCTCATAAGTGAGAGAAACATATTCTTCAAACATGGTAGAATTTGCACTCTAAGGGAGCAACAAATTCTCATCTGATATAGTCTTCTTGATTTCTAGCATAGCTTTGTTACCAATGGATTATAATTCAAATATTGATTTAAAACTAGCATCTTCTCTTGTGATGTGATGTTTAGTGCCCATTGTTGGCTCAAGCAAATCATGGATGTTTATTTATTTGTTTAACGAGCCTAGATTTCCTCCAACAAAATTATTGACATTACTAATGGCTGCATACTTTTGTTTATCATCCTATGCTACTCCATGGAAGGAATTACTGTTGTCAATCATATATTTTATTTTATATGATTCATCATTTCCCAGTAAATACTTCTGAAAAATATTCCATCTTAAATTCTCATCATTTACGCCTTCATTTTCAGTGCTAAACTCATGTTCCCCATCTTTCTTGTTGTGAAATCCTTTTCCCTTTGACAATCTATCATAATTATTTCTGGTTTTCTCAAAAACACCAATCATATCACCAACTTTCTACTTAAGGTCATCCCCTAAATCACTATCACTCTCAAAATTGGATTTGTTTAAAACATCTTCTCCAACTATTTCATTATATCCCTTTGAAGTAACATAGTTGATATTGCAAAACACTACCATCCCTGAGTGTTTATTACCTGAGAATCTAGTTTGAATCCTTATCCTTCCTAAAGAGAACTTTCTGTGTGGGAAACAAACATTTTTCAATGTTAAACCATAGACTTTATCTGCATATTAGAATGTTCAACTTCGTCTATTCGAGATTGAGATCTTGACAAATTAGACATGCCACTTGATTTTGGCCTTTGAGCTAGACCAAATCAAGGATGTCTGATGTGTTGTAGCGAGAAAGTATTTCCAAGATAAATTTGATAATATGGAGAGCCAAGCTAAATACTTGGCATTGGAAGTCCATGAAAACCTTGCAATGGAGGTCTAGGCCCAACAAGATGAGTTTGAAATTCCTATATATATTGTAGAGGCTAATCCAGCCATGCTAGAATTGTAGATTTCTGAGGATACCCTAGAAGATATCCATTAGTTTGGCCATCCCTACATATGTTCCTTCCATGGAAGATTCATTATTGGGTTATTAATAATATAATGTAATTCATGTCAACAATTCCTTAAGAAAAAAGCTAACCTAGAGTACAAAATCCTTCAAAGTGCATCCAAAATAGTAACAAAAAAATACCTTTATTATGATTTTAGTTTGCATGGTGTCCATTTTCATTTGGCATAGTTACTGTCCCACTCAAACTGTTTTGCTTGCTCAGGTCATCACAAGCAGGATGAACCTTGGACTGACTAACAACAGAGTTGTTGGTCAGAATGATCCCAGAGGCTCCCACAATAAGAGTTTCAAATTGAATTGAATAATATTCAATGATGTTTAGTTCCATCTCTAACCAAAGCCCAACTCTTTTTTCTCTCTTACATAAGTCCATAATGTTCAATCATGCCTTCCTATTGGATATGCAACTAGTTAGTTCCTCGGGTCTAAAATGCATTTTTTTTCTCTAAAAATAATTAACATCACAACAAATGAATAATATATTTCCTTAGTAAAGACTACCCAGTAGGTAGAAACCAACTCTCTTACTTTCAACTTAACATTACCAATTTGAGTATGTGACTTTGAGGTTAATGCATTTCTCTATTTTCTGCTTATGGCCTATTGATGACATACAAACATACATGTAT
Organism: Pinus tabuliformis; assembly: GCA_031772625.1. NCBI lineage: Eukaryota > Viridiplantae > Streptophyta > Pinopsida > Pinales > Pinaceae > Pinus > Pinus tabuliformis. Next base: position 222,919,982 of record CM062807.1, on the reverse strand, counting down.
ACAAGTAATAACACCTCAAACGAAAAACCCCAAAAGGCTCTACAATTGACACAAGATCAACCATATATTAAGTATCAATGATGGATACCGCAACTCTGGCATATGCCATTCCATTTTCTTTCCGCAACATCATTTTTTGGTTCTCTAGTATGCATAGCAATTGTATTATGACCAAAAGAAAGAATATAAATGTTATTATGTAGTATATACCCATCAACCTTGTATTACGTGAAATGAAACTAATGCATAATCTATTTATTTTGTTCTGTAACCTTTCTGAAAAGGATTGAAAGTGTTGTTACTTTGAATTTTATCCTTCTGGAGGGAGGGCTTCATCACCTAATTCTCTTGTTGGATGACACAACATCATATGCATATCGTAACCCAACCCTATGTTGAACTTATCTAAAATCCTCAACCAATACTTTATTACTCCAATGACCAAGTCACTAGTCTCATGCCTGACATAAAAATGTAGATATAAGCGATCAATGTAAAATATAGAACTTCCTGCATTGGACATACCTTATAAGCAACAATTTCCCTCTCTAGGTTTGAATCAACCATCATCTTATTGGTTGTAAAATTCCATGCAAAACCATTAGTTAAACAAAGACATCAACTTCAAAACCAGTTGTGCAGGCAGGATAGCAAATAAGGACATATTGATATTATCTCTCATAAAAGAAATTCAACATCATAAAACAAACTCAAAAATAAACTCTCAGCCCTAAATAGCCTTATTTATTGATAACTAATAGGAATCATCTAATTCACATGTTCAGCTTCAAGTTCAGGTTTGGCAATGATTAGGTTTGGCTTGAGTCTGAATTTTTTAATGAGGTTTGGATGAGATTCACTATTAAATTTGTCTATATACATATTTGTGTGCATGTACATACGTTGGCTTGTTGGAGCCTGACCCAATTTCATAGTTAATTAGCCAAACAAATCCCTATACTACTGGCCCTTTCGGCAACAGTCCATGGAGCACGAACTGAGGTCTCACTCGAAGTAGTATGGGGGGGTGTTGGAACCATGTTTCCGCACCCTTGAGATGTTTGAGGGGCTGATTAGGTCCAACTATTACACCCTCTGGGCAGGTTACTTCTCACACTTCCCTAGCCTTCGAGCAACGCTAACTAGGGGTTATGGGGCTTCCACGTTGCTGGAGCAGTGATCCATACTAATTCCCTAAGTCACACCCGAGTTCTTACTTATCTTCTTATACCAGTTATTTATCTTTGCATAAATGATTGCCTTATGTTATATTTACTTTTTCAACACATTCATATGAGTTCGCGCAGTAAATAAATAGTAAACTTGAAATTCATACCCAATCATACATAAAATGGGGAAAGATACACAGAAATATGGTAAGACTTCTCTTTATTAATGCTTCCAACAGTTACAAACTCAAACTTCCCTGTGCACTCAACTGCAAGGGTCCACCCACTCAACTATAGAGCTTTCTCCTACTCTACGACCCAAAGACACGACTTACACTTCAACTCAATGCCTCCATTCCTTCATTATCAGTCCATCAATTTTTTTTAACTATTTTTTACACTTAGAGCCTCGCTCTATTTATACAATTCCATGGTCCATGGACCATGGGTAGATCTTTCAAACTGACATTACATTACAAAAACAAGGGTGGAGAACCTTATGACACTATTATGACTTCGCGCTCCGCACCCACAAATCATGGAGTATTTACAATGGACTTAGTCAAAACTTGGGCTTTAAACCCGAAAACATGCCTTGGGGTGATTCCATGCCCAATAGGCCTCAGACACAAACATCATGACTCACCCTCAAGTCACTTTGTTGGTGCAGAGATCTTTGTGTGGAGACCCTCCAACTCTGCTCAGATAATTGCAAGGTCGGCAACGCATTTCGTGGCTTCCTGCTGAATCTCTTTTACATGTTCTTTTGAGACCACGTTGTTGGAATTGGTTCCCTGGATTTGTTCCTCCATCCCCTACATTTCCGTGAGCTTGCATTCAATTGTTGCTATAATGACGAAGGCCTCATCGATCTAAGGTTGAACGCGCACCTTCAAAACTGCTTCTCTATGTCGTGCTACATCCACCTTCTCTTTCAACGCTTTGGCCTACTGCATTGCGGGATCCTCTGAGTGAGGGCCACCATCTACATGGTCCCTTTGAAACTCTCTTACTGCTATGGGAGCTCACGCTCCTCTGTCACTAAACACTTGATGTTAGGGTCCTCCTGCAGATTTGTGAGGACCTCGAATGACTCTTCCAACATCCTAGTGTAGTCCCTTATTGCATTGTTGATCTCTTCCATCCCCGATGTAATAGCGCTGGTGTGTTGTTCTCGTACTTCTGGAGGGATGGACCTTGGCCATGTCTTCTTGCACCTCATGCACCCCTGTTGCTAATCTGTGGATGCCCGCCTCTGCTGGTGTGTCTATTGAGATGGCCAGCTGAGGGACCATCTAGCAGGCTTCTTCCAGTACCTGTACCATCTACTTATTCTGCGCACAACCTCGTCATGCTACAATCTCAACTGTTCCATGTTTATCTTTTTCTTGCTCCATACCTACAATGTGTGGCTCTCCCTAGCTCATAGTTCTGCACTGATCCCATCCTGCAGAACATAGAGTGTCTCCAATGGGAGCACAACCATGTTGATCCCGAGGCCTTTCAAGGTACTAACTATAGGCCTGTTGGTCTCATTTGTTGTAACCAGTGCCCCCTCTAGTAACACTATTATGTTGGTTGTCTGACTATGTAGCATTTCCTCGGCTACATTTGTCCCTACTGTGAGGCTAGTTGGAAGAGTACCAACCTAAGGAGTGCACACCTGCAACTCCTAAATTTGTGCTGGGAGGGCCCCCAACACAATCTGATTCTCCTCCATGAAGTTTAGAGGGCCTCAGTGGTGACGTCGTGCATTGTCTTGCCTATGTCATGCAGATCCCCCTCAATAAGGGTGATCAGGTTGATACATAGTTTATATGCTCTGACCTTATTGCACTACCCCATCTGCTCGCTCGGGCGTTGGCACTTCAATAGTGTTGATGCTATTTGTGGGTTCGTGCTGCCCTCTTCTTCCACTGTTTCCATTTCTTTCTCCTACTCCGGAAGAGGTGACTTTTGGCCCTCACGCGCCTTCTCTATTTCCTTCTGTGTTGCTGTTGTTGTGGCCTTTTTCTATTTTGTTGTTGCCTGCGCAGTGTCCCATGCCTCCTACGCTTTTGCTACCACTACTTCTTGCCTTCTTTTTCTGCCAACTATGCCACACGCAGTTCGGCCTCCTCCTTATTCTTTTGCGCAACAAACTTCTCCACTACAGTATGTTTGGGACATGCCACTCTAGTGGTCATGTCTCTAGTACATTGAAAATTACAAATTCGGTGGCTATGAATGGTAGTTTGCTCCACTTCATTATAGGGTCCTTGTGCGCCCTGAGGTATATGTGGTGGAAGTCCACTTTAAATTCTACAAAACTTTGTAGGCTATTGTAGAAAGTGGGTGATAACCATGGCTTGCAGTTAATCCCCATTCTGACATTCATCTCCATGAACACCTAGAATATCTTACTATTGCGAATCTGGTTCATGTCCTTAGTGCACCATAGTGAAGCGTACTTTGCGACCTTTGGAAGATCCCTTGCAATTGTGCAGAACTAGCTGTCCTCCAGAAATTTCCTGCTACCAGCACTATGGATAGTAGAAGCCATGCATAGTGGAAAGTTTTTCCTTGTCCCTGTGCCTCGTGGAAATTTTCCAGGCACACTTTACACAAGAACTCTGACCAGTTAAACTGAACCCCCTCTACCCACTGCTCAGCAAGTGCCACCACCACCGTGGGAACCTCGTCCCCATGGCACTCCCGCATGATCTTACCTGCCAGTATCTGGGTCGCCACTTTAACTACTTTATTCTTGATACTGGAAAGCACATAGCCCCTCTTCTTATTTTCCATCTTGTATTTCTTCTTCATGGCATCCGCAATGGAAAAATCGTTGCTCTTCCCCTCCGAGAGGTCTACGGGGTCCTCTCCTTTACATGGGAGCCAGGTAATGCAACGAATTAAGTGGTCCATGATGGGGATGGGCTCCTGGAGCCACAAACACCCACCATACACCAGGCAGAGCACTACCTGATGATGAAGATCGTCACTGGGGCACGGTGGGAATGCGTCACCCATAGCAGGTTTAATAACACTTCTTTTTCCACTCTGCATAGCCACTTTTGTCGCTCCAATTATATAACCCTCGCCGCGGTGTTCTTCTTGGGCATCTTGAGTTGCGTGGCTTCTAGGTGAGGGAATTTCTCATGGTCAGCAAAATCTCAATTTTCAAACTTCAATTTTGGCACTCGTCCAAAGTGCATGCATCAAAGATGATGTCGTCCGAAAGGAGCAGAGTCTAGAGAGAGCTCTTGCTCTTGTCAAGGTCCTTGGGCACTTTTGCCTTCCCCTTCTGTGAGAGGATATACGAGGGAAACTTTGTTGGAGGGTGTGTAGGCTCAGTTTCTTCCTCCATGCCTTTGTCCTCATTTTCTTCAATTATGAGGTTTCCAAGTCTTCTTCCTCCTTGTCGATTTCTAGGTTAACTTCTTTCCCTTTTTCCTCCATCATTAATCTGGTGCGCAATGGGTTTTGAGGGGACACACGCACCAGAATCATTGGTTGTTTGTCTTTCCTCGGCCTTGGCATGCGTGGTGATTTAGGGATTTCTACCACAATATCAGTGCCTTTATGGGCATCATCGACAGTCAGGGCCTGCGCAACCTCTTTGGAGGTCATCTCTGCAATTTCCCTAGCTTCTTCAGACACTGCCATCCTGCTCGGCGAGAAATCTCTCAATCACTCAATTAGGGGCTCAATTAATGCTCTACACAGGGAAACCAGGTCTCAACTCAGAATACACAGGGCATATGACAGCTCAATTCACAAATGACCAAGTGTTTTTTGCTAGGTATATCTTTGTAATTTATAATGCCTTTTGAATTTGAATTCGACCGTTCCCCCCAAATCCAGTCCATTAATTCTCCCTTGGCGGAATATTTTCCAAAATATTGCCCAAAGAGCACGTCTTAAATGCCTGCTGCCCGCTCCATTTGGTCTCAAGTCAAGCATCACATTGTAAATAGTGACTCCAATGGTCACTTTCCATCCAACTCACGCGACAGTACAACCCCCCATGGGTGATCATGGACCTTGTGGCACTTTACTCTTGCACGCAACTATAATATCACACAGATCTCAAACAGAGTATTTTGTAGTCCTGCGTGTTGGAAATAATACTGAGAGGGGGGGGTGAATCAATATTATCAAATTCTTTTCAATATATCTTCCAGATCTATACTTTAATTTATTCTTCAGATATTGATCATTAGTTTGTATGCCAGTACCATATAATAATGAGAAAGAACAGGAAAAATAGATAATCACACCAAAGAACACCAGATATAAAGTGGAAACCCAATGTGGGTGAAAACCACCTGCTACAATATGTCTCTATCTTCTTTCAATTAGAAACTTCTTTTACAATGATTTTCTACTGGTGTAGTCCTTTACCAGTACGCAAGCTGCAACCTGCAGAGAGCTACAACCCTATCTCGTTTTCTAGTCTCTCCTGGAAGGGAGCTACAACCCCCTTAGCTCTTCTACTTCTTTAAGGACCACGTTTCATTAATTTTCAGATTGGATCCAAGAACATCAAATAATCATCAAGTACATGTGAATCAACCAATCTTCTTATACAATCAACCAATGAATCACTCAGCTTCTCAGAATGTTGTAAAAAGAAAAGCAATACCAGTAATCTAAACCTAGAACTCTGCAGCAATAAATAAAAGGCAGCCAATAATTATTTCAAATGGGGTCTACAACTTCACCAACAGAAGCCTGCGAATATCTGCAGTTCTTCTGTGTCTAGACTGCGCAGATCTGCACCTGATCCTTCCTGTGCTCTACGTACCTTCGCACCTATCCCTTCTGCTGAACTGTGTACCTCTGCCCAGGTCCGCACCTGCACTGTTTGCTCAACAACGAACCTACACACCTGATCCTTCTACTTCTCTGCGTACCCCCACACCTGCACCTTCTGTTGTGCTACGTACCTCCACACCTGATCCTTCTGTTTCTCTGCGTACCCCCGCACCTGCACCTTCTGCCGCGTTGCGTACCTCTGCACCTGAGTTGTGGATCACCTACATACCTCCAAATAGAGCCAGATTAACAGTCCTCCAATGTACCACAGATCTGATCACGCCCCCAAGAGATCACGACCTATCAACAAATCTGCCTTACACTTTTCAGATTTCACCTTGTTATAGATCTAGCTTTTTAAACCAATTACCCAAAATTTCAGATCTTAAGATATTCAAATTTCACAAGTGTCTAGGAAAGTGATCTCCTTTCCTTTTTATAGGCAAGCCCTTATTCAAACCATGGGACAAAACCATCGAAAACCAATACAAGGGATCCAAACCGGGGTTCAATAATTTAGATCCTATACCACAGACCAAAACCATAGGATCATGAACGTCAGGCTAAAAACCATGGGCCAATACATAAGAATTCCCATGTGTGCACGCTTCTCTGCATTGGAGTGAGTGAACTGGGGTCCACACCTTCTGTTCGGATAACCTGCAGACATGACCACACTTTGTGAACTGCATGCCTGCGGGCCCGCACCTTTTGAACGGTGTACCTGCGAACCCCTTATTTTCCATAATTTTGAGAGCCTGAACAGAGATTTTCCACTTGAGTGAGTTGCCATCAAGTACAACACCTGTGCCATAGTGCCAAACTTGAATCATAATGCCAACACTGTGCCTCCTTTCAACTTCTTGGAGTGCTAAGACTATACTTCCAATGGCTGGTGAGGTGGCCGCACCACCTGTATAAGGTTCCAACCGGTCACTTGTCACTTTTCCTAGAACAAATTCGCGTTTTGGTTTTCCTGTCTGCATCGCACACTTTATCATTTGTAATTCACCATCATGGGTGATCCATTTAGTAATATGTTGTCCAATCCAAGGCATCAGTTTGATCAACTCTTGGCGGTAGTCCCCAAATTCGCCAACTTGATCCTGCGCACCATGTTTTACCACTCTCGTGTCCTTATCAAGAAAATCATTCTTTATTTCTTCCCCAAGCTTCTTGACTTCCACTTCCACCAGAGCACTTTTCTCCTTTAATCACACCCTTTCTTTCATAAGTTCTTGGAGCCTAAGATCATGCTATCGGATTTCTTCCTCAGGTCCCACGCATTCTTCTTCGTCCAGCTGCGCGATCCCTTCTTCCAAGGCTCCGTGAGCTGTCATATCTACCGATGCTGCTATGCGCGGACTAGGCATTTTATACTCTATGGGGATTACAAAATTCTCTCCATACTCCAGCCTCAGAGGTGTTTGCTCCATTAGTTTATTGCACATTGTCCTATAAGCCCATAGAACCGATGCTACATGCAGGTCCCAATCAGTCTGCTAGGAATGATATACCTTGTTCAACGCATCACATACCTCGTTAAAGGCTACTGCATGGATAAAATTCTACACACTCGTTATCTCCATACTCTGTTGTTCCAACCAGAGAGGTTGTTCGTGCAATTGACTTACCCACACATGCTTACAGACCATGTCTCCTACTGTGAAGTCTATGTGCATTCGCATAGGTTTTGTAACATATGCCTATATTCATCTGGAGAGGTGTGTACACGAATCGTTCCATCCAGAAATCTTGTCCGTTAATCGTATCTGAGGCTTCCCAAACTGTATGCACACCATTCCCCTACATTCGTGCCAGTCCTCAAAGCTTCCTTGGTGCGTACCCCACAACCTTGCGGGCGTAGCGTGTGGCACCCACTTTAGAGCTTCGAACCATTGTTGTTCCATCACCTCTCTTCCAAATATATTCAGGAAGGCATCAACCTCACTTAACCCATCATTCGTAGGCAAATTCCTTACTCTCATTGATATGCAGTGCAATCATGTTGTAGTTTAGCGTGGTTACCTCATGTAAATAGTGCTGCCATCGCTCTATCTCTTCATCCGAATCTCATGTATAGGGGCTTTTGCGCCCCCATGAGATTCGTACATCCATGGTGGGATTTACCCAGTCATTCTCTCACACGATTATCTTGTAGATGTAGTCTAAGTTGTCATTGTTTTCATAGTTGCGCACTACCTCTGTGTAGCGCAATCCTTTTGCAGGGTCCAAAGGTATGACTACGCGCATAGAATTTTTCTCAAAAATCATCTTGTGCTTCTTCAGATTTATCACCCCGTTCATGTCAATGGCCCAATCTATCCCTAATAGCACAGGGTAGGGATTTTTTTCATCAATAATCTCTATCGCTTCAAAATCTACCAGTGCACTTGCTCCTTCAATGTACACAGTGATTCCTTGCAGCTCTCCCATAAGTAGGATCTTTTGCTAGTTAGCCATTCATTGTTGGATAGGAGACCATTGTAGCGTAGGCCTTCTAATGTGATCCCATGTTTGCTTTGATAGAATGTTTGCATCTGATCCTAGGTCCAGAATCACTTGGTCCATCTCATATTCTCCAATCTACATGGTCAACCTAATTTCTCTTCCCATCCTCGTTGCATTCTTTCCAATCTTCTGGACTAGGCGCGGTTCTCCTGGCATGGTACCAACACATCTATTTATGAGTTCCTATAGTCCCTTTACAGCCTTGCTATCATGAAATAGATTCATTCATGTTTCCAAGAACATTATGAGCATCAATGGGTCCATTTCTGGCTCCGGTCTATCTTTGCTTCCTAAAGTGGAGGCATCAATGAAGCTCTTCCTAGCTTCCATGAAGGTTTCCTTAGTGCGCTCCAAATCAAACTCTAGTTATTTCGTCAAAGCCTTGCAAACCCAAGTACTATCTTTAGGTTTCTTACTGTTATCATCCCCTATCATAATTCCACTTTGGAGCACAATGTTCACATTAGGGTCTTCCTCGTGCAGCTCAGACCTCATCATTTGTAGGTCCTAAGTTGGGGGAAGTTGGAGCGCTCCTTTTTCGTGCAACCTTGCTATCAGTGTGCGGAAATCCTCCATCTCATAATCAAAAAATGAATAATACAAGCATGATGGACACATCAAATTCATACAATCACAGGCATAATGTCCTAGCCCTCCGCAATTGTAACATATCAGTTTTCTGTGACCTCTTCCAGGTCCTCCTCCACCTCGACCTCGCCCTTGCCCCTGAAATCGGGTTTGCACCATCCCTGCATTCTGGTCAAGGGGCCGCATTTCGACCTAAAATCTATAGGTGGGAGTCCTATCCATCATTATTTCATAGCTTCTACAGGTGCGCTCATCATGTCCTATTGACCTACAGAAATTACACAACATCTGTTGTGAATTCTGCGCGTACTTATGCAACAAATGGTAGTTGTCCATACCATGCTTTCCTCCTATTTAACAAATCGTGCACCACAATGTAGGGGTTGTGATGGGCCTTGATTGTGCCTCAAGTATTAGTGGCATCAACCCCCCTCCTACAAGCTAATTCATAAACATCGGGCAGTGGTCCTTGTCATGCCGCTGACCCTTGCACTTTACGCACCATACCTCGTCACACACTTCTAAGCAAGTTGTCCTGTCCTGTTTCAGAGTCTACATCTCAAGGCACAAGTTTTTCAACTGTGCGTGATTCTGTTAAACTCCCAGGTTGAGATCCTATATCAGGGTCTCATGTAGTCTCATCGCGATCTCCAAGGCCTTGGCCTGAGTTATTAGCCTCTATTGTGAGAGTGCATTCCTTAAATGCAGCATTAGCAATGCTACAAAAGATTTGTGGTGTTATCCATCCATCAAAGTCATGTTAGCTTTGTGAATCATGCACTTTAGTCTCTGATCCAACTCCCAAGGAGTCTCGCCTAGTAGCATCGTGATCTCCTTGAACCCAACGATCGGCTGCACCTCTAACTTCGACCTACTAAATTCTTTGTTCAACGTAGTTTGGATGTTTGCGATCCATGCAATCAAATTGTCATTAAAATGCTTAATATACCAGGTCAGTGTGCGATCCTACAGAGTGCTGACCAACGTTTCTTTCTTCATATTGTCATCCATAATTCCCCGCACTTCCCATAAAACTTTTATCATGAACCAAAACTGGTCTGGGTCTTCATTTCCTATTCCCTTGAACACCAAAAACTTTATTGCACTTGCCATATTGACTTGCGGCGGTGGTATAGGCGAAGATGGGGATGAAGGCAACAAAACTAGTGGTGGTGTGGGTGGGGGTGGTATGTGCGGAATCCCCTACCCTATAAAATTGATCGCACATCATGGAGAGACCTTCACGTGCTCTTCCTTGTCCCCTCACAGAGGTGAAATCAAGGAGCTAGCTTCTAGTTTTGCACTACCTTCATTTCTGTAAATTATCCCACCTCATGTAGCCCCAAACATCAATGTGTTCACATAACCTGCTTTTCACACAATAGCATTTTACTCCAGGTGTTGAAAGACTTAACATACTTACCTCGTGGTCCTTTGAGGGATCATCACTCTGCCTCACTATAGCTAATTGAAGTATCTACCATGAATTCAAATATGAACCCTCCTATAATTCGATCCAGCTAGTGATCAACACCATGTGCGATCTTATCCTCTGATGCTTCCAATATGCACACCAACTCTGCGGTCCACGCAATAGGTTTGTCAAGCTTTCACCTTATATAGCTATCTGCTAGTGTCACGATCCACTTATACAACTCAGTAGGGAAAGATGCGAAGAAAATCTCATGGATCTCTGTGTATAAGTAGCAGTCTAACCACTCTTCTTTTGATAGTCGTAGATTCCTGTTCTCTTGCATCGCGAACTCATGAATCTTCCTATCCAGCCAATCTTCAATTTATTTCTTAGTTGGATTCTAGTGATATGATATCAGACATCTCTATGCAAATCGTGGTCCCGACAATAGAACCATTTGTTACCTTGTTGGGGCCTGACCCAGGTTCAAAGTTAATTAGCCAAACAAATCCCTGTAATACTGGCCCTTTCGACAACAGTCCATGGAGCACAGACTGAGGTCTCACCCAAATTAGTATGGGGGTGTTGCAGAACCAGGTTTCCGCACCCTTGAGATGTCTGAGGGGTTGATTAGGTCCAACTATTAGTCCCTTGTGAAGGTTACTTCACGCACATCCTTGGCCTTTGCACCCTGATATATTCACCTTTGCACAGCCCTAACAAGGGGCTGTGGGGCTTCCGCGCTACTAGAGCAGTGCTCTGTACTAATTCCATAAGTCAAACTCGAGTTCTTACTTATCTTCTTATACCAATTATTTATCTTTTCCTAAATGGGCGCCTTATGCTATATTTACTTATTCAGCACATTCATATGAGTTCACGTAGTAAATAAATAGTAAACTTGCAATTCATACACAATAATACATCAAATAGGGAAAGATACACAGAAATATGGTAAGACTTCTATTTATTATTTCTTCCAACAGTTACATACTCGACCTGCCCTACGCACTCAGCTGCAGGGGTCTGTGCACTCAATTGTGGACTACTAGGCCTCTGTGTACTCAACTGTAGAGCCTTCTCCTACTCTACGACCCAAAGACATGACTTACACTTCGACTCATTGACTCTATTCCTTCGTTATCAATCCATCAGATTCCTTCTTTTAACTATTTTCTACACTTAGAGCCTCGCTCTATTTATATAATTCCATGGTCTACGAACCATGGGTAGATCTTTCAAACCGACATTACATTACAAAAACAAGGGCGGACAACCCTATGACTCTATTATGACTTCACGCTCTACACCCACAAATCGCGAAGTCTTTATAATGGACTTAGTCAAAACTTGGGCTTTAAGCCCCAAAACATGCCTTAGGGGGATTCCATGCCCAACAACATACATTAAATTTTAAATGAAATATATCATACAATAATAAGATATTAACATAAACAAACAGCAAAAATGCTATCATGTACTTGGAAACTACAAGGATATATTACAGGCTTGAGTTGCGACATAAGCCTTTTGAGTTTTTAGATATGGACTTGGTCAATGGCTATGAGGTTCAATTAGAAAGTTTTAGGTTCACCAAATTTCGAACCCAAGGTTCAACTTTGGTGAACCTTCTGAAATGACGCAATACCAAAAATGAAGGCATATGACACAAGGAAACTCTTTTGTATTATGCATGAAAAAATCAAAATTCAGATACGGAACTGTAGCCTAAAAGACGACAAGAACCCACTGCAACAAATTCAATTTTCAATATCTAATATTAATTATGATGGGGGTTTAGTTGCATGAATCATGAGCAATAATAAATCAAGGGATGACATCTTAGGTTATTTATGTTGTATTTTCTTCTCCAAGGAATATCAGTCTCTGCTAAAACAAGTTGAAGCTTTAGCCTTTAATAACACATAATGGGTTGAGTGTATTTCCTTCAAAAGTGCTGCATTCTCAAAAAAAGGCTTGGATTCACTTTGTACAATATACTATAGACGTATCAACAATCAAATGAAGGGAACACATAAGAGGTAGTAACATAAAAGGTGGTTCATATTTATTTTCTTAGAAAGCTCAAAGATTGAATTTGATGGGCTACCACTAAACTTTTATTAAGACCACACAAAATTTCTTCCCTTTAAATAGACTTGGGATAATGTAAAGATATCGTACCCTTAGGAGGAGTAGATGTAGTATTATAAGTTTAATGTTTCTGGATTTAGTTCCTATTATAAAGGTAATGTTTGTATATATAAAATAAATCGAAGGTGTGGGGATGCTCCATATGGTTAAATTGAAAATACAAGATTATAATATATAATTTGAATTTTATACCATATCCTTAAGGGGGGTTGATGTTGTATTGGGAGTTTAGTGGTTATACAAATTAGGAACCTACTTCACAAACCACAAAAAACACTTTGGCAAGAGAACAAAAATATAATTTGTATGGTTTCTAACCTCCCTAGATACCAAGTTGTGCCATCTCATCATATGGAGAAGCTAATTTGCAAGGGGGTGATAAAAGAATAATAGTTGAAAATATTTGAAATCCTTAGTCACATATCAAGTCTCATGTTGAAGTGACTAAGAACTAGTTCAAAAGAAAAAAAATGTTTTCCATGGCCTCTATCCATGGAGATGTTAGCAAAAGAAAAATCAAACACATAATTGAAGATAAGCTAGTTTCAAACATTGGAAATGTTAAGCCATATATATATATATTCATCACCATAAACTAGGAATAGAAAGTTTAATCATAGATTCATTGAAACATGGTGCTATTATAAAATGGACAAGTTTGTATGCAGCCTCAGTGGTGCTAGTTTGAAAAAGGATGGGTCCTTCAAGTTGTCTATATATCTTGATTATTAAACAAAGAAATGATTAAAAAAAATTCCCATTCCTTTCAAAGGTTAAATGTTGGCCAAACTTCATGTAGCTAATACTTCTGAAAATTAGATTTTAGACCAAGATACTTTAAAATGAAGGTGAGATTAGAAGATGTTTCCAAGACCACCTTCCAAGCTCATGAAGGACACTATGAATTTAAGGTGGTGTCATTTGGGTTAGCTAATTCTCCTTCCAATTTTCAGGAAATCAAGAACAGTCCCAACGCTATTTAGTGAAGTTTGTACTAGCCTTTTTTGACAATTTTTTTATATGCAACAAAACATGGAGGGAGTGTATCAATATTCTTGAAGGTACTCTCATGAACAAAGTGTCCCAACCCTATATAATGAAGTTTGTACTAGTCCTCTTTTACATCATTGTAGTATCAGGAGTTTAATGTTTGTAGATTTAGTTCTTGATATGAAGGTAATTCTTTTAAATGACAAAAGAATCAAAGGTGTGTGGAAGTGCCACGTAGTTAAATTACAACTACAACATTATAATATATAATTTGAATTCTATACCATATCCTTGATATGATAATCTAAAATTCTAGTGTGGGATAATGTAACCAAATTTATAACTATCATTTTAGTGGAAACTTGTGTAAATAAATGAACATGAAAAAAGACAATCACTTTAGAAATTTCACTGATACACAAAAATTGAAGTGTAAAATTAACCAACCTTTTCAAAATGAAGATCATTTTCTTACAGTGCAAGATAATGTTATTTGTAGTGTGGTAATATGTAGAGAATTTGAAAGAAAATATTTTTCAGCGAGATAATCACTTCCTTGATTATAGAATGTCTTAAAAAATGGACAAAAAAAAATATGCCAGGGACGGCACTAAATAGGATATTTTGAATTGACCATGATAGATCAATTACTTGTAAAATATTAAACCATTGACAAGGATATTTTCATAAGCAGAGCATGTCAAAGAACTTCTTTTCGAGAAGGTGTATCCATATCCATGCCATAAAGAAGCATCAAATCAAATAATACCAGTTTAGCTAAAATAATTGTTGCTCTGATAATAATACTTGTATCCATCAAAAATATCTTTCGAAGGGAAAGCAAAAAATAAAGACAAATTCTAGTAAATAACACAACTATCTCAGGACCCTATTGGGAACAAATATTTAAACAGCTTACATATATATACTTGTGAAGACATAAAATGAAATACAAAAGACTTGTTAGAAAACAAAAATTCACTACACTATCAATTTGTTCGAAGAAGCATCCATTTTGTAAGAATAAATTCCACAAAAATATTTGAGGATGGTAAAGTTTACTATGTTTCTGTTCAGAACCATGATAGATATTGTGGGGGGAGGGATGGGCAACTGAGCGTAGAGAAAAAAGCACAATAAATAAAAGCATAAAATATTACCCATGCAGAAAAATGTTTAGAAAATACTGTGAAATAAAAATATAAAAACTAACAGCATAGAGAAGATGTTGTGGATCCTTGACTGTCAAACAAAAGTTGTTGAAAATTATAGAGATTGAAAGAGGTAATCACTTATATGGGTACCAAAATAAACATAATGGTATTTTTAATTATATAATTCCATTAAGGCTTTTCCTTCAATTAAATTCATAGATATTCAAATCCAATAACTCAACATGATCCTGCCACTAACAAAAGTGGATTTTATACAATGAGCCAAACACACATGAAATTGAAATTATTTTTACATACGGTTGTGATTTGTTGTTAGAATGAATTCAATGTTCCCCCATGGAATGTAAAAAATTCATATCCTTTAGATATATTAAGCCATTGGAAAAACTATGCCATGAACATATGTCAAGCAACTCCAGATTCAAGAAGTGCTGGTATTCTAAAATGATAATCAAGTATGTTAAGGATGGAAACATCACTTTAGTTTATCAAAAAATGATAAAAATAAGAATTACTATTATATCAAAATTATGTTAATAATAGTTTTGTGCATAAGCAATTACTGGGGATAGTGCAGCTAAAATAGGGGAACTATGCAAAATAAACTCTTAGTAGATTCTATATAGGGTTGTAGTGAACAAAAATCATGCAGAATTGATAGGGAAACAAAGTTTTTTGGTAAAATTCATCAGCTCTCCCATGTAGCTTTTGGAATGTTTTTCAATTTGGAAAAACGAAGCCCTATGAAGTATGCATTATTGGCCTACGGGAAAAACCATTTTTTTTGGAATTCTATACAAAGTAACCATATTGTAAGGGAAAAAATTAAAAGGAATCAAACTCCTTATTTACTTTTCACATTCATGAGACCTATTTTTGTTCTATTCCTATATAGATGGACTCTACATTAGTCGATTACTAATGATACCCATTGTTGTCATTGGAGGGAATTCTAATAAATGGGAAATTTTCAAGCCCCCACATTGATAGTGTCACCAATGATAACATTATCATGAATGTATTTAAAAGCTTTTTTTATCTATGTTTTGATGATATGACTACATTTTTACAAGTTGTTTAAGAGGGCCCATAGTTGTAGGCAGAGGTATCCCATGTAGTATATAATTTGGTTTCATATGATTCATTTGATGGATTGCATGGATCATGATTGCTCTACAACTTACAAATGAGCTGAGGAAATTGGATGAAAAACTAAAGACTAACGAGATCCTTCTTGAAAATAGGGCACATTTCCCAAATCGAAATATTATATCAGTATTTCTTTAGTTGTCATTCCAGGTTTTGAAGAGACATTTTAAAATGTAAATTGTGATTACCATACATGATGCTTGCTACTGCAGAACCTTGAGATAAAGAAAATAACTGGTGAGAAGAAAGATGCATTGGCTACACAATTTGTAGCAGACACTACTCTTTGAAGGGTGCGTGCCACTCAAAAAGATGATTTCATGCCATTGATTGAAGATATTGTTGCACTAGTGGAGGCATAACATAAACTTGCCTGGAAAGAGGTACTGCCTGCTTGTGGAAAAACCCATGATTTGTCTTTTCTGTGGTAGCTACCCCATTTAGCTCAAGGATCATTGTTGGAACCTGATTTTCCATTTATTGTGTATCATTTTCTAAGGAAACCTTGTTCCCCACTATTATACATGTGATATTTGTGGCTATTAAGTAAGCTTGAATGTTTTATTAACCCATTCAGTGGCTGATTTTGGCTCTATCATGTTGCTTACAATTTAATTTCCCACTCCAACAATCAATTCCATACCAGCGTTTGCAAATTCTTGTAGGATTATCCCATTCATAGTGTATAGTTTTATTCTACTAATATTGTTGGTCTTCAAAAGACTAACTACTTCTCTCTATGGTGGCAAGTCATCTGAAACTTGTCTATAGTTTATTCCTATTGTGGTGGCACTTGTGCTAAGCAGAGTATTTGAAAGAGCTAGACATGAAATGGTTTAATGTCAAGTGTAAGATGCAATAAACTGAGGTAAAAAATAAAACACAAGAATTAAGATATATTTTCTATAGACTAGGATAAATCCCTAACATGGGAGGAGATATCCATAGACTATTGTCCAACAATAGATCAAAAAAAGAACCATCCAACATTGTTCCCTTAGCCACACCACTCAATCTCCATGTTGTTCTAGATCAAGGGCTTCTAGGAAAGTTGCCCAAGGGTGCGTTTTATGCAAAACACCTACTCAGAGATGCCTTACTAGTTTCTTCCCCTCTAATAGAAGTCCTTTGGCCTTGGATGTTTGAAGTCGCATTGCCTCTTCTTCATCACTAAATACTATAAGAAGCAGGTTAATGCCAACCAATATTACCCTCTAAAGCCCCATCATTCCAAGCCACTATACAAAAGACATTATTCAAAAGGCACTTGGTATTGACATCTGCACTATTGATTTGGATAATAAGCATGGGTAAATCCCTCACCCCCACCTTTGGTAGATGCATTTTTGTATAGGATACATTCTTTTACTGGCTCATTTTTCATTGTATAGGAATTTTCTTCTTGTGTTGACCTATTTGTGTGGCTAAGCATATGCCTTTTCATTTCCTGCTTCTCTTGTACTCATTTGTCATTTCATTTCATCTCTTATTTAGGAGGGGTATTAGGTAATTTGTACCCAACTATTTTGGTTTAGCCATTTATTGTTGGTTGTAATCTCTAGTCCCTTTTATCTATGTTCAACATTAGCGGACATTATTGCAAATTTCAATTTCATTTTTCTCTAAAATTCAGTGATAAGGAAGAATCATATCCTCTACTATATTCATTACCTCTCAAAAGATCAATAACTCAATCCTTTGGAGTAGGCTAAACCCACTGATTTTCTAGAACAATACATTGAGAACAACCATTATTATCATCACCCTTGTATCTATTATCCCCATAATTTTCTCTCTCTTTTCCATTCTCCCCTTCCTAAATCATAACCATTTACTATTGTTTAACCTCTTTTATACACCCTTATCTTGCACCAGTCCAAGAATAATGACATATTTCGTATAAACTTTATTTTTCATACTTTTAATTTAACTTAGCATTAATTAATCATTTATTACATGATTACTTACTTTTAATTACTCTTTGTAACTTATCGATATCTCAAATGTTTATTTGGTAGTTAGAGTACGTACCGTGATTGCTGATCCTAGTGCAGTATTGGATCTTGCACCGTTGCCAGCACAACAAATCCTTGCAGCAAATCCTAACCTCCTTGATCATCGCCTTGTTTTGAGTAGCTTCAACCATGACAGAAAGATCAATCCAAAGGTAGCCAAGATCAAATCACCTCGTTTTGAGTAGCTTCAACCACGACACCAAGATCGATCCAAAGGTAGTTGAGATCGAATCTGTGCAGAACGAAAGCTGGAGATTGGCTATGACTAGTTTTTCTACCTGTCTAATTTTGAAGGCCAAAAAGATAAATTTTGTGTTTGGTTATGTAATCGGTTGAATGCTCTGTTTTTGCCTTTGGCCAAAGATGTATATAATGTAGAATGTAAATAGGACTAAAGGAAGTTTTTTTGATAGAACAGAGACACGACCAGAGAGGTGGCAATAGGTTATTGTATTTTGTTATCGTTCGAATCTAGGTTGGATGATGTATTAACGTATGTAATTGCCTCAGTGAGTCAATAAGAGGGAGCTTCACCTCATGTTTCACAAATCATGTTTCTGTATTTTAGTTGATGAATTGATTAAAGTACTAGGCAATGATTTTATTTAAAGGGGAAACGTGCTGGTTGGCTAGGGCTCAGCCAACCCAGAATGTTTACCTAATTTCCCGTTTTCCTATAATTTGTGCTTACATTGTCAAGTGTGATTTAATTTTAAATCACACTTGACAAAGGAAGAAAAAGCCTTTAGTAAAGTCACTATTTATACCTTATGCATAAATTTCTATTCCTACACTAGTGCAAGTAGACTGCGATAGTATAGGACAGATTAGTGCAAGAAGGAAATATCTAAAGGAGCAGGTTTAAGGGCCCATCTGATGAGACTGCTAAGTGTCTTTGCTAAAGAAAAACACACACACAGTAGTTAAACAATAATTAGCTAGAGTGACTTCAATTTATCTTTAATTCCCTCTTGCAAATGCAATCTTCGTTGTTCCAGTCTTAGATTATTTTGATGGCTCAAATTTCCTTTTTCACTTTTTAATTTGATTCTGCAATATTTCCTTTAGAGAAAGTAGGGATTTATATTAGAAGGGTTCATACCATCTCTGGCATTACCTGTGCTTTGTCTCTAAGTTTACGGATTCCCCGAGTTGAAAATTTAAGTGTTGAGGAGTTTGCTTAAGTGTAATTCCTACACCCAACATTTTGGCGCCTTTGTCGAGGAGGCGATTTGATTTGGTAAGAATTTTCTGATTATACAATAGAGGTAATTTTTCATTTATTTTTGCAGTATTGTTTGGAAAAGTTTCTTTAAAGGAATTTTACTAGTGTTAATTGTTTTCTGACAACATTTTTAATTAGAAGTTGTTTGGGAACTTTCAGCAAGGGGGAGATTAAGGGATATATTCTCTGTGACGGCAATGGCATCGATCCAACCTTCCTGCGTCTGCAAAACTAATGGTGAGTTGATAAACCAACAGCCTTGTTATAGACATTTTTGGGCACTGCAAACCCAATCATAAATGTCCATAAACCAAGGGCTCTTAAGTCCCTAAAAGTGTTGTTCCTACCCCTAAAAGTACAAGGTTAACTGATTACATCTTCTCCCAGAAGTTCTCCATGAAAAACTACTCAGAACTAGTCAAAACTGGACCATTTCACCTGCTCCATGGTCAAAGTGCATTGCATCCCACCTAAGTACACGCAGTAGGTGTGATGCATGTTGAAAAGCCCTTCTATGGGGTGCGATGGGCAGAGTGGAAAAATGGCAGGGTCAATATGCCAGGTGGAGAAGCAAAGAATCTTTTAGAAACTTCTCCTGTGACACTTGCCTCTCTGCATTCTCCCAGGAATGAGTAAGAGATCATCAATATCCAAGTGGATTCAAGAACTATCAAAGAGAGGACACTAATCAAATCTCAAAAGTTGACTCACCCCCCTTGAAAAAATCTATATATGGATCCCTTATCCGAGAGATCTAGAGGCTGGAATTTTGTATCTTGTAAGGAAGTGTTGCTGGTTTCTTGGTGCAATATCATAGTATTGGGTGATCTAAGCTTTTCATGAGGTGAAGAAGGGCTTACTTTTTGAGAGGATGATTCTGGGTCAGAACAATTGGTTGTAATCCTCTTTGCTCTTTCTTGATTATCAATAAAGCTATTCAAGTTTTCCTCCACATTCTTGTATGATTGACGTTTTATGCATTTGTGTGGTCAATATACATTTGGTCCTATATTGTTTATGATAATAGATCTATGTTCTTGGATAATATTATGCTGCTTTGATTCTACAAGTGCTCTGTTAAGTTGGGTAGAGAAGGAAGTGAGTAGCAAAGATCTATCAGAAGGGAGAGGAATCGAGCAAGGAACCAAGCGCAAGACAGAGGTTGGTCTCCTTATTCCCCTCTCATCTATTTCTCATAAAGGAAAACGAAAGTAGTTTTTAGTTTGTTTGTTTCTAAGCTAGATACTAGCTTTAGTGGGACTAACAGCTCTGTATAGACACTAGTTTTCCCAATAACAAAATGGCAACTTCGTTGGGGAGCGAATAGATTGCTTGTTTATCTACATTTTTTTACTTTATAAACTTACAGATGGAGCCTGAAGTCAAGCCAGCTAGCCTTCGAACTGCATTTGCTGTGCAAGTGCAAAGTAGATCAATGCTACTTCAGTCTATCTCCGGGTTTTTTTTATGAATTAAACAATTGATTTACAAGCTCTCTAATTGCCCTTGTGTTGGCTCTAGTAACCTCCTTAGATCTACCCCTGTGATTGATTTACTTATTACCACTTGCTCGGCCTAAATCCCTGAACTGAACTGCAAACTGTGACCCAGAACCTAGTCAAAGTCTCATCCCTGGTCCAGCGCATGTTCTGTGAACTCCAAATACATCGCACTTCCCGAGTGTAGTAGGTGCGTTGCATTTCAGTTTCACTGTGTTACAGGTGCGCTGATTAGACAAGACCTTGTTCCTAAATTTTGGTTTCTGTGTTCACTCTTTTCAGCTCTATTCAAGAATTTTGTTGCCTGTAATCAGTACACCTCTGTTGAAACTCCCTTCCTTGTTGTTATTCCACCTCCATTGTGAAAATAATTGTAAATGTTTTTATGTATTTTGAGTCATTTTCAGTTCTCCTTTACAAAGCAGTAGCGTAATTGTACTGTCGTTTCTTGATTTGAAAGTATCACAAGTGTCGTTTTCAGTCATAGAAGAGAATTTGATTATTCTTGATAGTTGATTACACTGTTACTCTTGTATTTGGTTTGAATTAATAGTTTTTCAAGTGTCGAAAGCAAGTTTTCAATTCCAAATAACAAAGTGTCGTCATTGTCCTCATTTTGTCTTGAAAAGAAACCTGTTAGTAATGTCGCTTTGAAAAATAGTTCAGATTTGTGCTTAGCTTTCTTTTTATCATTCACACATTAAGAAGGCTGAAAACAAATACATGCATGTGCATTTTCATTAAGACTGTTTGTTGGTTTGATTTAGGACAGTGCATATAGTGTGTTCTCTCTACTCTTTGTTGAAAGAAAATCATCTCTCTTTCCTTAGTAGCTAGGATTTTCATTGCAGAAAGAAAATTAAATGATTGTTTGTCATCTTAGATTGCATTTTAGGAATTGTACATCTACATCACGCGGTGAACCTGAAAGGCAAATTTCTTAAGCAAGATCAACTATAAAATAAATTTAATGAATCCAAAAACGCTTTGGAACCTAATGCACAACGTTTAGAAGTCTAGGCTAGAGACGTATTCTGGCATCGTAAAGCCTGGTAGCTGTTGTTTTCACTGCTGGTTGGGTTATTCCTCCACTTTGAGATGACAAGTGCTAGTACAGACTTGTGCTCCCACGTACCATTGAGTATATATTGGGAGACCACAATAGGCTTTATGCTTTATCTATAGGAAGCCGTGTTTTCCGCTCTATCGATTGCAATGTACTGAACACAACATTCGGGAAGATTGACTGCCGTACCGTAAAAAGTATTCTACAGTTTTGCGATTGGTTTGGTAATCTCTCTGTCTAGATTTCCAGAGCAGTCCCTTTCATTCCTTTTCAGACTCCTTAACGGAAAAGGTCCATCTGAGCACTTGTCACTTCAGGCTCATTAAAAATCGAAGGTGACTAGAGTCATCTTTTGTTTTTTCTCGACTCTTAAAAATTGAAAAAGAAAGTTGTGTCAAAGCGTCTAAAATTCATCTAATTCGGAAACATACTTCCCCTTGATTTTTAGTTGATCGAGTAATCCGCAATCGTGGAAGAAAGTCAATTGAAACCCTGTCGTTCGCGGAGGCTTACAAGTCAACCGTCTTTGTCTCCAGAGTCGAAATCTTTACGGACAAAGTGAACTTGTTTAACTGGTTCCAAATCCCTTGGTAAAGTTAGAACAAGTGTTCTGACACCATCGGAGACTCCGGTTACTCGAAACATTTCTGGTATCCCTACCGTTACAAAAGAAGTTCAACAGCCACCAAAGGACAGTAGCACTGATCCTAGTGTGAGGGTAAACACTCGTATTACTGAACTAGCTCCATCTACAGCTGATTCGAAAAGTGTTATTCCCCAAGCATCTATCGCTGCAGATTCTATACCTTCTTCGGCACCAGAAATATTTTACGGACTAGATGGTCTACCTCTTCCACCTGGTCTGATTGCTATAGAAGAGATTGTGGAGGATCCTCCATCTAGTACTCCATCGCGATTTGGAGTCGGGATCACTCTATATCCTTCTTCATCAGAAATTAGTCTACCGTCATCGGAAGCTCCTATAGAATTGCTAGGCAATCTTTTAGATAGACTAGAAATATCTGAACAACCGTCGACATCTAGGACTGTGTCATCTGACACAGCGACGACAGAACTTCCTGCTTCTGACAATGTTCGCTGGCATACCATCTGTCCCAGCTAGCTCTCAATCGATAGAAGGGGCTCACCCAGGGGCTATCTCAACAGTATGGTCTGTTCCTGTTTGTTCATCCGGAATAGTATCCGGGAACTCTTATGTTGAGTCTCAGCAAATTGATCCTTCAGGGTGTCAATTTGGGCAGTCCAGTCCTCAAGGGCAAACAATTCCTTTAAGTACCGGATTACCGCCGTATGGGGGGTAGTATACCCTTTCATTGTCTCCTCCAGGAGGACAACCATACGAGAGTTCACAAAAAAATTTAGGTTATGCTGGAATTACATCTAGCGGTTGGGTGCCAATACTACCTCAACAACCAAGAGTTGTATATTCAGTGCAACCATGTTCACCTATGTCAAATATACCACCTACGCTAGCTATTGTGACAGTGTCGCAAGTACAAGCGCTACCCATTGTATGCCAACCTCAGGTTTCTCAGGTTGTAATGCAACAGCCTCTTATCCCTGCGACTCAACCACAATCGCCAACTAGTGGAATGACACAAGCCCAAACAGGTACAATTACCCCTCATCTTGGTCAAACAGTCAGTATTGGACAACAGCACATGGCTTCCCAACCATGGCTTGTGCAATACCAACAACCGCAATTCCAACAAGTATACCAAGGATCTGAGCAACAAATATTTGCAAATAGTGGGCAGCTGTATATTCAAAATGGTCAAAATCAACCATTTTACAATGGTTATGCCCAACAACCTTACCAAAGCTACCAGCATCAAATGCATTATGCTGGTATGCAAAGACTAACTGCTCAGGCCATTCCATCCTATCCTGGGTATGCTTCGCCAAACCTGAATCAAAAGTTACCCTTCGTGGCGACTTTAGAGTTGCCAGATCTAAATCGGTTAACGAACGATCCAATTGCTTACGCCCCTTGGTGGCCAGCGATTCCGCATAAACTTCCGTCAGATATTCCTAAATTTAATGGAAATCTGGGTGAAGACCCATCGAATCATGTGATGAATTTTCATCTTTGGTGTTCAACAATGTAAACTTTGAAACGGGAACTGATACTGTTACCCGTTTCGTAGAGATAGCTAAAAAGTGACCTGATTTTGAAAATGGGTGATGCAGAACGCACATGTTTTTTCTAGAGCATAGTTTTTGGCACTTTAGTTTTTTTTATGTACATCACGTTTTAGAATGGTAGTGATTTTCATGCTGATTTTAAAAAGTGAGTATTCTGCATCACACTCCTTTTTTAAAAGCCCTGTTTTTTGGCTTTAAATTTTTTAATGTATAAAATGTAAATAATTATTTAGTAAATTTGATAATTTTTGAAGTGATCGTTTTCTTCACATTTTCTTGTTTTTTATTATAATTATAAAAAAAAAATTCGTGAGGTTTTTACTGTTTTGCATTTTTAAATTAGAAGGTCGATATTTAGACTTTTCGATATTCGACATATTTATACATCCTTAATTAATTTTTCAATCGACATGAAATAATTGTTTCTAAAAAACAATATTTTTTAACAATGGACATAAAAATAACCATTTTTAACATAAATATAACTAAAAAACTACACGTTTTGATAATTTTTTGTTAGAATTAACATGTCAAAATCACAATTTTTATACGATAATTTTAACTAAAAATGGTTAAATAATAGCTTTCTCTATGAATTTCATGTCAAAAAAATAATAAAAATCGTTTTTTTTTTCAAAAAATAATGATTAACTTAAAAATCAATGCAAAAATCACATATTACCAATATTGAACGTATAACAACCATAATTGAGTGTTTATTCTTCTCATAAAATGTCAAAGTCAAAACATTGCAAAGCTTGATTTACAAGCATAACTTAAATTTAATCAACAATGTCACGTAATCCAAACTCTTCGTCCTCTAGAGTTTCATCATTGTCCTCTTCCACAATATTTTCTGTTTCATTTTGCTCATTTTCCTCTTCTAATGGGTCTTTGATGTCTGCGAAACTCCCAATGTATGTCTTTCCAAACATTCCATGTAATGGTGGTTGGGGTTCCTTTGCCTTTTTTGCCACACGTGATTCAGTAAAGTCCCCTTTCTTCAACCCAATTTCTTGCATTGCATCTGGAAGAAATTGAAGAGCATTAATTCTTTGCTGAATGAAATTGCACTGTACTGGATCTTTTTCAATTGCAATGCAATTTCTTCCTTTTTGAAGGCAACATGCTAGTGTTGTACCTAATTTTCAAGCACAAAAGAAATAATGAACTAAATTAGTACAATGACATATTAATTAAAAAAATAACATATTGAAATTCAATTCCATATAATAAAACTTACCTGAGCCAGAAAATAAATCCAAAACCCAATCTCCTTCATTTGAACAAATGTCTATAAGATAGTTAATCAATAACTGTGGTTTTTGATAAATGTTAACTATCTCTCCTTTTGCTTCTTTGTCTTCATATGTTAGTTTTCTCACAACAGCATCATAACTCAGTATTTGGCTATGACTCTTTCTGTCTACCCGATTAAAAATCATAGACATATGGCTATCATCTTTTGCCCAACTATCAATATGAATGAACTCACAATCATTTATAAATTGTTGATCTTCATTGTGAAGAAGATTTGGCTTTTCCCTGTAACACGAAATAGTAAAAGTTAAATTAACTTGTACATAAATACATTTTTCAACATTAATCAAATATACATTTTAAACGTCTTACCATGTAAGCTGCATCCTTGAATTTGTTTTCCCCTTGAAGCTTGACAATATCATTGCCAATTGTGTGTCTGAATGAAATGTCACAAATCTCCATAATGGTGATGACGTGACTTCTACAAATCCCGCAACCACTTTACTAAAAGCTTGATAAGTATAAGGGTCACTATCATAGTCAATGTTTGGAATATTGAAACCATGGGGAATATCTGCAATGACTAGGGCATAATCCCTTTTAGGTATGAGTTTAGAAATGTCTTCACAGTCGCCTTGTATTACTTGATATTGAATAGTGTCTAGCCCATTCCAAATGAAATGATTAAGAGTTGGATCAAGTTGAATATCCTTAATACGTTTCTTCCTCAGTCTTTCGATCTTTATCTTTTCGATAAAGGTTTTGAAACTATCTGGCACTCTATTATCATCCTTCCTCATCTTTTATAAAATAAACAAATATATGTGTAAGTTATAAATTAAAAATAGTACACAGGTGAATAAAAATGAATGTATAAATCAAGATACCTTTTTAAATGCAAGATAAAAAGATTTTAATGTTGATGTAGAACTTGAATCTGGATAGTTGCGTACGACATCATCCCAACTATCTTCATTCAACAATCTAACCATTTGTTCTTGAATTTTCATGTAAACTTTGTGACTGCATAGATAAAGTAACAAAAAGTTAATATAATGATATGTATAACAAATACTACCAAGAACAACATGTTTTATTTAAAATATAATTATAATCTAGAAATAAATAAGAATATTTCAAGAAACTTACTTTTGAAATTCTTCAGACATTTCCTCCAATGATAATTCCCCTGACCTCACACGAGATAATATTGTTTTGACAATTTTCTCATCTTTCACTCCTTGCATCGCCCTCCAAGGTGTGATAGTCATATCGTCTGGAAGATGCTTCATTTCAGGAGCTAATTTACTGTTGCCACATATGAATGACTTAGACTTTTTGACCTTCTGGTTTTTAATGGCAATGTCTTCCCACATGCCAAAATCTCATCAATCAACCTCCAAACATCTCCACTTCTAAATGCCAATTGGAAAATGTTATCAACACCTCTGAATAAATCACTATGTTTGTTGCCCTTTCCACCTTTTGAATTGGTTTTCTCTTCAATTTGATATCCTATTTCCATACAACATTCCTTTCGAAACTCTGCAGGAACTTTTGTCCTATCCCCACCACATTTTTCTTCAAATTCACTATGAATAAATCTAACCCTTTGGATGAAAGTCATAGACATCCTATATTCATTATCTGAATTATGATCCCATGCCACTAACTTTGCTTCTGTATCAGATAAACCAACGTAAATGATACATTTCATTGTTTCAAAACGTGGGTTATTAGGATATTCCTCCATCAATTGTCTTTGAGCTTCTACAGAATGGTTCCCCCCAAGCACATAATAATTGTATTCAAAACATTTTGACTTATCAAATGCTTCTTTGTTGGGAACTTGAAGTGGATCAACAAGAAGCACATAACTAACCACATGAGCATATGGATTGTACCTCATCAATGTCTTCAAGTTGTGAACATGCAGATGATGTGGCTTTCTAACTTGATATTGACATTGTCCTTCACTTGCTTTATAGGTTTGCCTGACATTAAACTGAAATGTGCGACCACCATCAATTAAGTTTCTCTTTGTCAAATTCTCTCGAATGACATTTTGTTTTGTTTTGATAATGCCATCTTCTAAATCAGCTCCTGGTGTAATGATTTCTCTGCTTTCTTTTGAAGTTTCACTAGGTTCTTGACTGCTGGTAATGACTGCTTCAAAATCATCAACTCTACTTTTCTTGGTCATAACATTCCCACCAAAGTTATTCTTGGGCATTGTTACTTTTGGATTTTTATGGCTCTTCTCAGTTCCAATGTCATCTTCAGTAATGACAACATATGTTTCATCGTCAATTTCAACTTCATCGTTCTCAAAAGTAACTTGTTTACCCTTGCTAGATTTATCCACCAGAGACCTTTTTTTCTGATTCTTTGGATGTAGTTTTGTAGCATTATCAATTACTTCATTTTGCCTTTTTTCCATATTTTCTTCTGACACTGAGTAAAAACTGCTGACAACTTTCATGACATCATTCTCAATGAAATGAATGCCTCCCAACCTAATTGAACAACTTTCAACGAAATTCTGCGAAACAAAATATCATATGTCAATAAAAAACAAAGTTAAAAAATATAGTGAGACACTTTAAAAGACGCAAAATACAAATATAAATAATAATACTTACGATGTTATCTGTCATCTCATTTACGATTTGACTACACAACTTTGTAGATACCTCGCTCGTGTCATACAATGAATATGATAGTTGGTATTTAACCCTTTCATGTGACTTGGGAGCTTTTGTAAGTACGTAAACAACTTCAGTGTTCGTTACCGAACACATATCTACGACTCTTCCCATCAGCTCAAAAATTCCACTATCATTCGGTATATTGATATATAGATATATATTCACATTTGCGCTTTCTCTTTCTTTCACATACCACATTCTTGATGGAAATTTCACCTCTTTCGAATTCTTCCAGTCTGAAATCATCTTCTTATCACTTGAGGCACTTGATAGATTTGTAGCCATGAGCTCAGGTGGAGTTCGATCACCAATGTTTCTTTTAGATGCACCTTTATGAGTCTTTGGTCCAGAAAGATTCACTGAAATTCCCTTTGATGCCATTTTCCTGAAAAATAGAAACACATAAATCAGTAAATAATAAAAACATATTGACTTAAAATAACAACGAAAACTTATCATAAATTTTAATCAGCAATCGCCCCCCGCCCGAAAACCTCACCCACCCGCCCGCGTCACCCGAACCCCCCTCCGCCCGGGCTCCCTACCTCTTCCCACACCAGCCCACCCCGCACCACCTCACCCGCCCGCTCCAACCCTCCTGGCGCCCTCACCCCTTCGGGTGCCCTCGCCCGCCCGTCCGCCCGGTGCCCTCACCCAACCACCCGCCTCAACCGAACCCCCCTCCGCCCGGGCTCCCTACCTCTCCCCCAACCCGCCCACCCCGCACACCAACATGCACCCCTCACCCAACCGCTCAACCCCTCCCGGCGCCCTCGCCCGCCCCCCCGCACGGCACCCTCACCCACCCGCCTGCCTCACCAGAACCCCCCTCCGCCCGGGCTCCCTACCGCACCCCCTCACCCCGCACCCCTTCACCCGCACACCTCGCACCCCCTCACCCGACCGCTCCTGCCTGCCAGGCGAGGGCGCGGGCGGCCCGGGTGGCGCCTGCACGAGGGCGCCCAACCTCGTGCAGGCGACACCCGGGCCTCCCGCGCCCTCGCCCGGCAGGCAGGGCGACCCTGCCTGCCGGGCGAGGGCGCGGGCGGCCCGGGTGGCGCCTGCATGAGGGCGCCCAACCCTCGTGCAGGCGCCACCCGGGTCGCCCGCACCCTCGCCCGGCAGGGAGGGTCGCCCTGCCTGCCAGGCGAGGGCGCGGGCGGCCCGGGTGGCGCCTGCACGAGGGTGCCCAACCCTCGTGCAGGCGCCACCCGGGCCGCCCGCGCCCTCGCCCGGCAGGCAGGGTCGCCCTGCCTGCCGGGCGAGGGCGCGGGCAGCCCGGGTCGCGCCTGCACGAGGGCACCCCCCCTCGTGCAGGCGCCACCCGGGCCACCCGCACCCTCGCCCGGCAGGCAGGGCGACCCTGCACGACGGGCGAGGGCGCGAGCGGCCCGGGTGGCGCCTGCACGAGGGCGCCCAACCTC
The DNA here is from genome assembly GCA_031772625.1 of Pinus tabuliformis. Lineage (NCBI taxonomy): Eukaryota > Viridiplantae > Streptophyta > Pinopsida > Pinales > Pinaceae > Pinus > Pinus tabuliformis. The sequence continues at coordinate 222,890,666 of CM062807.1, read as the reverse complement.
CTGCAGGCGCCACCCGGGCCGCCCGCGCCCTCGCCCGGCAGGCAGGGCGACCCTGCCTACCGGGCGAGGGCGCGGGCGACCCGGGTGGCGCCTGCACGAGGGCGCCCCCCCTCGTGCAGGCGCCACCCGGGCCGCCTGCGCCCTCGCCCGGGAGGCAGGGCGATTCCCAAAATCGCCCTGCCTCCCGGGCGAGGGCGCGGGCGGCCCAGGTGCCGCGTGCACGAGGGCGCCCCCCCTCGTGCAGGCGCCACCCGGGCCGCCCGCGCCCTCGCTTGGCAGGCAGGGCGATTCCCGAAATCGCCCTGCCTCCCGGGCGAGGGTGCGGACGGCCCGGATGGCGCCTGCACGAAGGGGGGCGCCCTCGTGCACGCAGCACCCGGGTCGCCCACGCCCTCGCCCGGCAGGCAGGGCGATTCCCGGAATCGCCCTACCTGCCGGGCGAGGGCGCGGGCAGCCCGGGTGGCGCCTGCACCCTCCCCCCTCGTGCAGGCGCCACGCGGGCCACGCGCGCCCTCGCCCGGCAGGCAGGGCGATTCCGGGAATCGCCCTGCCTGCCAGGCGAGGGTGCGGGCGGCCCAGGTGGCGCCTGCACGAGGGCGCCCAACCTCGTGCAGGCGCCACCCGGGCTTCCCGCGCCCTCGCCCGGCACGCAGGGCGATTCTCGGAATCGCCCTGCCTGCCGGGCGAGGGCGCGGGCGGCCAGGGTGGCGCCTGCACGAGGGCGCCCCCCCTCGTGCAGGCGCCACCCGGGCCGCCCGCGCCCTCGCCCGACAGGCAGGACGATTCTGAGAATCGCCCTGCCTGTCGGGCGAGGGCGCGGGCGACCCGGGTGGCACCTGCACGAGGGCGCCCCACCTCGTGCAGGTGCTACCAGCGCCGCCCGCGCCCTCGCCCGGCAGGCAGGGGATTCCGAGAATCGCCCTGCCTGCCGGGCGAGGGCACGGGTGGCCCGGGTGGCGCCCCTCGTGCAGGCGCCACCCAGGCCACCCGCGCCCTCGCCCGGCAGGCAGGGCGATTCTCGGAATCGCCCTGCCTGCCGGGCGAGGGCGCGGGCGGCCCGGGTGGCGCCTGCACGATGGGGGCCGGCCCTCATGCAGGCGCCACCCGGGCCGCCCGCGCCATCGCCCGGCAGGCAGGGTCGCCCTGCCTGCTGGGCGAGGGCGCGGGCGGCCCGGGTGGCGCCTGCACGAGGGCGCCCCCCCTCATGCAGGCACCACCCGGGCCGCCCGCGCCCTCGCCCGGCAGGCAGGGCGATTCTAGGAATCGCCCGGCAGGCAGGGCAATTCCTGGAATCGCCCTGCCTGCCGGGCGAGGGCGCGGGCAGCCCGGGCGGCGCCTGCACGAGGACGCCCCACCTCGTGCAGGCGCCACCCGGGCCGCCCGCGTCCTCGCCCGGCAGGCAGGGCGATTCCGGGAATCGCCCTGCCTGCCGGGCGGGGGCGCGGGTGGCCCGGGTGGCGCGCTCTCGTGCAGGCGCCACCCGGGCCGCCCGCGCCCTCTCCCGGCAGGCAGGGCGATTCCGGGAATCGCCCTGCCTACCGGGCGAGGGCACGGGCGGCCCGGGTGGCGCCTGCCCGAGGGCGCCCCACCTCGTGCAGGCGCCACCCGGGCCGCCCTCGCCCTCGCTCGACAGGCAGGGCGATTCCGGGAATCGCCCTGCCTGCCGGGCGAGTGCGCGGGCTGCCCGGGTGGCTCCTGCACGAGGGCGGAGGGCGGGTGAGGCGAGCGGGCGGAGGGCGGTGAGGCCGAGGGAGGGTGAGGCGGGCGGGCGGAGGGCGGGTGAGGCGGGCGGGCGCAGTGCGGGTGAGGCCGAGGGCAGAGGGTGGGTGAGGTGGGCGGACGTCGGGCGGGTGTGCGGGTGAGGGCACCCGGGGGTGGTTGGGCGGGCGGTTGAGGGCGTCGGGGTGTGGGTCGGGCGGGCGGGTGAGGGCATCCGTGGGTGGGTGGGGCGGGCGGGTGTTGGCGCCCGCGGGTGGGGCGGGCGGGGGGCCGGGTGATGGCGCCCGCGGGTGGGCCGGGCGGGGGGGCGGGTGAGGGCGCCCGCGGGTGGGTGTGGCGGGGGGGCGGGTCGGGGCGGGCGGGGGGCCGGGTAAGGGCGCCCGCGGGTGGGGCGGGCGGGGCGGTGGGTGAGGGCGCCCGCGGGCGGGCGGGGGGGGGGGGGTGAGGGCGCCCGCGGGTGGGGCGGGCGGGGCGGCGGGTGAGGGCGCCCGCGGGTGGGTGTGGCGGGTGGGTCGGGGTGGGTGGGGGGCCGGGTGAGGGCGCCCGCGGGTGGGGCGAGCAGGGGGTGGGTGAGGGCGCCCGCGGGCGGGTGTGGCGGGTGGGCGGGTCAGGGCGGGCGGCCGGGTGAGGGCGCCCGCGGGTGGGGCGGGCGGGGGGGCGGGTGAGGGCGCCGGCGGGCGGGTGTGGCGTGCCGGCGGGGTCGGGTGGGTCAGGGTGCCCGCGGGCGGGGGGGCGGGTGAGGGCGCCCACGGGAGGGTGTGGCAGGCGGGCGGGGGGCCGGGTGAGGGCGCCCGCGGGTGGGGCGAGCGGGGGGGCGGGTGAGGGCGCCCGCGGGCGTGTGTGGCGGGCGGGCGGGTTGGGGCGGGAGGGGGCGGGTGGGTCAGGGCGCCCGCGGGCGGGGGGGTGGGTGAGGGCGCTCGCGGGCGGGGCAGGGCGCCCGTACCGTGCGGGCGGGCGGCTGAGGGCAGCCGGGTGTGGGTGGGGCGTGCGGGTGAGGGCGCCCGGGGGTGGGTGGCCCACCCGAAGGGGTGAGGTGCCCGGGTGAGGGCGCCGGGAGGGGTTGGGCGGGCGGGTGAGGGCGCCCGGGCCGGGCGAGCGGGTGAGGGGGGCGTGGGTGGTTCGACCGGAGGGGTGGGGCTGGCGAGTTAGGGCTGCCGGGCCGAGCGAGGCAGGCGGGTGAGGGGGGACGGTGTGTGTGGGCCGGGCGGGTGAGGGGGCCCGGGCCGGGCAGGCGGGTGAGGGGGGCCGCTGTTAAGGCGCCTGGAGGGGCCGGCGGGCGGGCGGGCGGGCGGGCGAGGGGGGTTATGGATCACCCACTGGTGTTAAGAAAATGAGGTTGACCGGGCCCACCATGTTCACGATTTTTCATGAAACTAATTTAATATGAAAGTTTTCAAGAAAAAAATTTAACTTACCTTTTAATTGCAAGAATTCTTCGTTGATTATGTTGTTGATAGCGATTTAGTTGCTCCACAAATTCACAACCTCTTTCAACGATTTTCAGAAAACTTGGATGTGATGTTAGTAGTAGTGATAATGAAATTTTAATATGTAAGTGAAGTTACAAGGATGTTTTACTGTACAGTTAATATGGGATCATTTGTTTTACAATATTATAAAGTGAATACTATTGATTTGTTTTACAACATGTTGAATGTGGGATAATTTGTTTCAAAATATTTTAAAGTGAATATTGTAGTATTGGAAAGCGAATATTATATGGTTTAACTATTATAATAATTGTAGAAGTTGTAGTGTACAATTTTAATTATGATTTCATAAAAAAATTTAGTTTACATTTTCCAATAAATGTAGAACAAAGTAATAAAGGTAAATAAATTTAACAGATTTTTTGGAGGGAAATATTTTCGCGAAACTTTTTGGAGGGAAATATTTTCACGAAATTTTTTGGAGGGAAAATTTTTTGAGGGAAAATTCCATTCTTTAAGCTATATAATATCTTTAGGAGACTCTCCATTTGTATCATTCAACATCTTCTATTTGAAAGGGATGGATTGTTCTGATAGTGAAGTTTCGATTTATTCACCATCAACTTCTGCATCGCGTAACGACTCTATTCATATTGATGAACATAGTGGGAATTCTTCCACTATGAATAGAAAGTCACTTCTTCCACTTAGTCCTGATTCTAAGGACTATGAGAGCAGCACTGATGAAAGAGGGGATGGAGAATTTCAAATAAATAAAGAGTCACAGATTCCACTTAGTCCTACTTCTAAGGACTATGAAAGCCGTAGTGATGAAGAGCATGATGGTGAAGTTCAAAAGAATAGAGTGTCACGATGTCCACTTAGTCCTAATTCTGAGGACTATGAGAGCAGCAGTTTTGAAGAGCATGATGGTGAAGTTCAAAAGAATGGAGGGTCACGGTGTCCACTTAGTCCTAATTCTGAGGACTATGAGAGCAGCAGTTTTGACGAGCATGATGGTGAAGTTCAAAAGAATGGAGTGTCACGGTGTCCACTTAGTCCTAATTCCGAGGACTATGAGAGCAGCAGTTTTGAAGAGCATAATGGTGAAGTTCAAAAGAAGGGAGTGTCACGGTGTCCACTTAGTCCTAATTCCGAGGACTATGAGAGCAACAGTTTTGAAGAGCATAATGGTGAAGTTCAAAAGAAGGGAGTGTCACGGTGTCCACTTAGTCCTAATTCCGAGGACTATGAGAGCAGCAGTTTTGAAAAGCATAATGGTGAAGTTCAAAAGAAGGGAGTGTCACGGTGTCCACTTAGTCCTAATTCTGAGGACTATGAGAGCAGCAGTTTTGAAGCACATGATGGCAAATTTCAAAAGAATGGAGTGTCACGGTGTCCACTTAGTCCTAATTCTGAAGACTATGAGAGCAGCAGTGATGAAAAGCATGATGTTGATTTTCAAAAGTATGGAGTGTCAAAGTGTCCACTTAGTCCTAATTCTAAGGACTATGAGAGCAGTAGTGACGAAAAGCATGATGTTGATTTTCAAAAGCATGGAGTGTCACGGTGTCCAGTTAGTCCAAATTCTAAGGACTATGAGAGCAGCAGTGATGAAGAGTGGGATGATGAAATTCAAAAGATTGGAGTACCATAGTGTCCACTTAGTCCTAATTCTGCGGACTATGAGAGCAATAGTTATGAAGAGCGTGATGATGAATTTCAAAATAATAGAGTGTCACTGTGTCCTCTTAGTCCTAATTCTGCAGACTATGAGAGCAACAGTGATGAAGGACAAGATGATGCACTTAGTCCTAATTCTAATGAGTATAAAGGTAGCAGTGACAAAGGACGGGATGTAGCATCTTCAATAAGTAAGTCACATTTTCAACGTAGTCCTAATTCTATGGACTATGAGAGTAGCACTGGCAATGCATATGAGGAAGAATATCCATTAAACATCGAGTCAGATTTTCCATTCATTCCGAATTCTAAGGACTACGACAATAGCACTGAAGAAGCAGAAGATGAAGAATATCCTCCAAGTCAATATTTGAAAAGAAAGGATGATCATAGTGTGGATAACATTCCTCTTAATGATGATGAAAAGCCTTATACAAATGATGATCAAATGATGGAGATGTTCCCAAGAAACATTGTATCAAGGAGTAGGAGCAAACCTTTTCGTATCAATGCAAGTTGTTCTAGTTATACAAGGGGTAGAGCAGAATATCTGACGAGAAGAAGTTCTATCAGTGCTCTCATTTCAAGTGAATGTTGCCAAAAAGATTGCTTGAAACATATGGATTTCAAATTTGCATTAGAAAGCAGGAAGATATATTTGTCAATGAATAAAAGCATGCAAAATTCATATTTAGTTGGGTGCATGCAATCTACATTGTCAGGTTATGATTATCATATTGGGACTTTTTTTATCTGTAGAAAAGGTTTCAAAATGTTTCATTCGATTGGGAATTTTCGTCTCTCGAGAATTCAAGAAAATTTGGAAAAGGATCCCACATTTTATTCAGAAGTACGTCATAAAAGACGGTTTGGTCCATTATCAAATACTGCAATGTCATGGATGAAAGATTTCTTTTCAAAGCATGGAGAGTGTATGCCAAATGGAGAGACAATACATATTCCAGATAATTTTTCAAGACGAGAAATCTACAACTTATACAAAGAATATGCAGAAGGTGCTGAGGGACATGGCCAGTTTATTACATATCAATATTTTGTGAAGGTATGGAAGAAAGAATTCAACAATGTCCGTATTCCTAAGAAGACAAGGATGGGGATTTGCAGTACATCTGCTTCTCTTAATAAAAAAGGGACAAAAGTGAAGGCTCAGAAAGAGGTAAGCGTTTATAACTTTAACTTTTAAAATTGTATAGTCATCAACTATGAAAACATATTTCTTAATGAATCTCTTTTATGTTGTGTAGATTTAATTGTCAAACAACTTCAGGAGCATCGCGAACAACAAACAAACGAAAGGAAGAAGTTGTACAAGCATCGAAAAAAGTGATATGATAATCCGAATAAATATTTGGGTTTGATAATTGATGGTATGGACCAGAAGAAAACACTTTTACCACATTTTGTTCGCACACCCAAAAATTTACAGGAGGAAAACTTTATTCAATTTCACTTGGTCGGTTGTATGGTCTTCAATGGGAAAATGTTGCCAAGGGTGTACTTCACAGCTCCAAATATTCACAATGATGCAAATCTGACCATAACTATAATTCATGATGTGATTTCTCATTGGTCTGGTAATCTTCCTGAAGTTTTGTATCTACAATTGGACAACACTTGCCATGAAAACAAAAATCAGGTTGTTTTTGGATATCTAAACATGCTTGTTGAATTGGGAATTTTTCAGAAGGTAAAGGTTGGTTTCCTTCTTGTTGGGCACACTCATGACCATATTGATCAGATGTTCAGCCGTTTTTCAGTCACATTGAGGAGGAAGGAAGTTGGTAGCTTGCCATCACTAATTGAATGTATTAAGAAATCATACATGCCACAACCTACTTTTGATGTGTTGGAAGAAACTATTGACATGCGAAGGTTTATTCTGGGATCATATGGTGAGGGGAGATGCATTGAACAACTTAATGACATTAGCTTCCAACATCAATTTCGTATCAAAAAAATTGATGGGAAAACACTAATATGGGGCAAGAAGTATTCAACTACTACAGAATGGGCACCGTCATCAGGATTGCAATTTTTGAAGTTCATTCCAGATCATCCAATATTTGCATCAAAAATATTGTTATTACAATCAGTTGGTGAAGTTCAGAATGCACGTAGACAGAACAGGGCTATAAATTATTCTGATTGCCTGGAAGAAATTAAAAAATGTATTAGATATACATATGAGTACTTTGACATTGGTGATTCAGTTTGGTGGGAGTCGTTTTTCAATAATCAAAGTGATATCATTTCGACAACAATAAATGAAGATACACCGTTGAAAAATCCATTTATTTGGCCACATAATGTGTCGAATGAACATGAGGAAGTAAACATTGTTTAACAGCAACAATCTCAAGGTATTATTAATTCTTCACAGGCAGAGGAAAGAGAGATGTATATTGGTTCCAGAAGATCTCGTGCACCACGTGAAGCCATGGAAGACCTTTATAGGGGTTCAGTACAGGATATTAAGGAGGGTTGCATGATTGCAGTGCTAGCAGATGGAGATCCCAATGGCTATCCATTTTGGGTTGCTAAAGTTATAAAGGTCTTTACAGAAAATGAGGATGTTACAAGTGTTGAAGTACATTGGTATGCCACAAATACACACCCATTCAATGGTGTGTATAAGCCAGAGATGGTAGTTGACAAAAAAAATGGCGGAAAAAGAAAAAGAAAGGGTACAAATGTAAATCACCGCCGCACAGACATATTAAAATTGGAGGATGTAGACATACTTGTTTATGACTTCAATTTAACAAAGAGAGGAACTCTTCGCTTCAAGACGATAGAGATTCTGAAAAGGTTGTTACCAGAAGGAACAGTGTTGACATGGGAGTCACCTGAAACCAGTCGTAGATCTAGAAGAATTTTGAAACCTGAAATGTTGGGCATGCATGTGGACTCAGATGGGGCACTAGTTGATGAAAGAGAAGAATATGGAACATCTTCGTCAGCATCCAGTCACTCATCTGAAGATGTGAATTCTGATGGTGTACCAGAAAACATGAGTGATTTTGAATAGTTGTTTAAGACAGTTTATATAACTGATGTATGCATCGTATCTTCAAATAAAATTAATGTTTTCCATATGGTGTTAAATGAGAAGTTATGAGGCATTTTTATGTTGTTGGATTATATGTCTTAGTTATGATAAATTTTATTGTTTAAAATATCTACAATGCAATATTAAATAGAGATATAAAATATGTTTTATTCAATATACAAATAATGACTTTTGAATGCATTTAGTGATGTAATTTGTTCATAATGTCATGGTTTTTTTTATTTTATAGTTGAAAAAATTTCAATTTTTTTTGTATCTAGCATGTTATGGTTGAAAACATGTTAAATTTATACTCAGGAAAGAAAAATGATATTCTACCAAAAACATTAGTGTGTTTTTTCCCGCATAAACAACTTTGTTTGACACATAGAAATTTGGTTTTATTAGCATTTTTTTTAAATACTGAAAATTGACCCTAAAAAAAAATCATTGTTCCAGTGTCATCAGTTTCATTTTGAAGCTATATTTTGCACGAAAATTTCATAGTAAATCTTGTAGTCACTGCCAATTTTAAAACATGTTCAAAATTGACGCCTAAAAAATAAAAACATCGTTCCAGTATACACACTTTTCGTTTTGAGCACTGTTTTTGATGTTTTTTGGGGTTTTTTGGCCAGAGTTCCCATTTTGAGTTTATAGTTCCCGTTTCAAAGTTTACATTGTTGTTCATCAAACACCCTAAACGATGATTCGATTAGACTTCACCTTTTCCAGAGGACGTTAACTGGTCCGACAGCAAAATGATATATCGAGTTACCCAGAGCTTCGTTTGATAACTTCAGTATCCTAGCCACAACCTTTTAAACCCATTTTCAGTTACCCATAAGGTACGAAACGAGAACAAAACTTCTTATGAATTTCAAACAAACAACGGCCACTCACATATCCGATCATATTCATGAGTGGCGATGTCGTCGTAGAATGGTAAAAACGTATGTTCCTGATCAGCTTTTAGCTAAATGGTTTATTAAGTCATTATTACCTTCCATTACAGAAGATGTAGCAAAAGGAGGAGTCGTCATTGAAGAGCAAGTTATTTCTCATGCTCAATATTTAGACTTGATTTATACTCAGTCTGGCACGCTCTACGATAAAATCCCTGATGCTCCCAGACCTGAATTTTCTGTCCCTCCTCCTCCTAAATCAAACAATGACTCTCATGTGGCAAATGGCGTGATTGGTATGAAAGACACGAAATCGACAAAGGCTACATCTAAAAAGGCCCATAAGATTTCCAGTCAAAATTCAAAAGAAGAACTTCTCACCTCAAAAGTAAATGCCGTCTCGACTGATAAAGGCAAAGAAACCAAGCAACCAGGAGGCAAGAAGAAAAACAAAGGGAAGAAGAAGAAACAGGAGGAATCATCACTTGAAAATTCTTCTGGAAACCCTCCTGGAGATAGGAAACCAAAAAATCCATGCTTAATATGTGATGAGGATCATTGGACAAAACATTGTCCACATAAAGCTGCGCTTAAAAGATTCTTCAAGAATTCAAAAGCCTCAGCGGTATTGACTGATCCGTTTCCAAATCCAGGAACAAATTGGGTTACTAGTGAAAATGCTTACCCGTCCTAAGTACTGATGTTGTCGATTTCAAAACAACAAAATGATGCTTTGATATTGACAAGGAACAAAGATTACGGGAATCCACAGCTGTCGAACAACAAGGATAAAGATCAACCTAGTAGTTCGACAACAACTTCAACAGAAGTTGCACCGCCCATCATTCCAAAACTAACAATAAAACCGCCAAAGGGAGTAGTACACAAGTCGACATTTAATCATCGTGCCCGAGTAGCAGAACATTATAATGTAGTGGAAGATATGGCCCAATCGCCATCCGCTATGTCGACACTTGAGGTACTGCAAAATTGCCCATCCCAAAAGCAGGCTTTATTATTAGCTATAGGTGGGATAGACCCAAAGGATTCTAATCTTGTCTCCTTTGATCATAAAGGATACGATCCTCAGTTACCAGCTCAACTAGCTTTCCTCATCCAAGTGAAAGCCCTCAACAAAACTGTTCATCGAACAATTATTGATGAGGGGGCATCTACATGTATTATGTCGATGAGTTGCTGGAAAACTTTAGGATCTCCAACCTTGTCGCAATCTTCAACAACATTAAAATCATTTGACGGACGAACGTATACCCCATACGGTATTCTAAGTAACTTGCAAGTTGAACTAGGGGGGAAAACAATAGAAATAGATGTCAAAGTAATCGACAGAAACCTCAATTACAACATCCTACTGGGAAGACCATGGATATATGCTATGGCTGCGGTTGTGTCGACCTACTTTAGGAAGATTGCATTTCCTTTTCAAGGAGGAATTATAATCATCAACCAACAAACATTTCTCCCCAATAGTTCCCAAGTTACGAGAAGCATTCCGATGATCCATGGGAGCCCTCATAAGCTTCAAAATATCAGAGTAGGCATACTAAAAGACCCTATATTAATGGGGACTTTTGCCCTCCCGCCTCCAATCAATCTCGTGGAAGTGGCGACAGTAGGAACCTGCAATATGATATCTTCGATTCAAAAGATCTCAGAAAATGATATTAACATGGATCATCCGCAGGTATTTCCTCCAAGCCCAATAGAAATATTGTAGCAATCAATGTTTTTGGCATGGGAGGTAGACCCGAATCAACGCTCATCAAGCGTTTGGATAGATAGGTCTAAGGAATATGGCACCCCTTCAGATCCTTGGTCGCAAGTGCGTCACACTGATGAAGGAATTGTTCAGTCAATGATAACTGAAGGGGCGCCATGGGAAGATTACCACTATCGTTCCCATCTTCTGGATTGTCAAGAAGATACTCCTGATGACCTTGATCATCCATCAGTTTTTGATTTCCTATCTGATACTGTAAACACGGTGGATTCCGAGTGAAACTTGTCCAATATTGAAGAGACTATCGCCATAAATATCTCGACCAAAATGGAAGTTGTAGAGAATATTTATGTTGGCAAATGTTGTTCTCCTTTAGAACTGGAAATATATAACACTCTTTTTCGCGAATTCAGAGATGTCTTTTCTTGGTCATATGATGAAATACCAGGCATTGACTCGAATATAGTTGAACACAAAATCAAGATGTATCTAGAAGTAAAACCAGTACGACAACAGCTGCGGCAAGGTGCACCCCAAGAAAGCTGCTGCCATCAAGGCAGAAGTTGAAAAGCTTCTCCATGCTGGTTTCATTTACCCAGTTCCTCTAACCAATTGGGTATCGGACATTGTTCCTCTAATGAAAAAACAAGGAACGATTAGAGTGTGCATCGATTATAGGGATGTAAATCAAGCTTGTCTAAAAGACAACTATCCTACACCCTTTATTGACCAAATAATTGATGAATGCGCCAAATGTGAAATCTTTTCATTCATGGATGGATTCTCCGGGTATAATCAAATAAATATCCGCCCACAGGACCAGTCAAAGATTGCATTTATTTGTCCATGGGGCACATTATCATATCGCAAACTACCCTTTGGTTTAAAGAACACAGGGGAAAAATTTCAGAGGGCAATGAATTATGCCTTCCATGACATCAAAAACATCGTTCAACCATATCTCGACGACCTTCCAAATCATTCCCGAAAGCGGACTGATCATCCGCAGCATTTGAGAGCGATATTTCTACGTTGCCGAAACTACAAGATACAACTCAACCCACACAAATGTGTGTTCTGTGTCAGTTCTGGTCGTTTACTTGGCTTTGTAGTCTCAAAGGACGGGATTTGTCTCGACCCATGTAAGGTTCAGGCAATCATAAATTTTCCTCCACCTTCAAATTTGATTCAGATTCAGAAAATCCAAGGGAAAGTAAACTTTCTGAGGAGGTTCATTCCAAATTACACCAAACTTGCTAAAGGTTATACATGTCTATTGAAAAAGGAAGTACCCTTCGTCTAGGATTAGGTCGCGCAAGCTTCCTTTGATGCTTTAAAAGAATCCCTAATGAAAGCATCATTAATGTACGCTCCTGATTATCAAAAAGACTTTAACCTATATCTGGCTGCAGTGGATACAACCATCGCAATGGTTTTAGTTCAAGAAGACAACGGAATTGAGCATCCTATATATTATTTAAGTAGGAACTTAAATGATATAGAAAGCAAGTATTCCTATGTTGAAAAGTTCGCTCTCGTATCTGTTCAAGCAATATAGAGATTTCGACATTATATCCTCTTTCGAAAAACTACCATTTTGTCAGATTGCAACCCCATGACTTATATATTGTCGCGACAGTTGCTGGGGGGAAAATATTCAAAATGGATAGCAATTCTTCAAGAGTTTGATCTGGAATTTGTAAAATCCAAATCGAAGAAATCCCTGGTATTTGCAGAATTACTATGCGATCTCCCATCATTGTCCAACGATGAAACATACGAAGAAACCATCATGGATGAAGCTTTGTTTCTGATATCTTCAAGCAATCCGTGGTATGGAGATATAATCATCTATCTCCAAACCCAAAGATATAGGCCTAATACCTCCCGCTCGGAACAAAAATGTATTCGATACCAATCAAAAGACTACATGATCATCGGTGATACGCTTTACCGTCGTGGTGTCGATACAGTTCTGAGGAGGTGCCTCATCCATTCGGAGGCCAAAAAAGTCCTGAATGATTGCCATTCAGGCGCATGTGGGGGGCATCAATCTGGTTATGCTACGGCGCAAAAATTTTTACGAGCAGGATACTTCTAGACAACAATGTTCAAAGATTGCATAACTGCAGTCAGAAATTACCATGCATGTCAAATCTTCGATAGCAAAACCAGAGGACCACCCGCACCTCTGCAGCCAATAGTTGCGGTTGGGTCATTCACCAAATAGGGCATTGATTTCATGACATGTAACCCCACCTCGACCGGGGGGCATGGGTATATCATAGTCACGGTAGACTATTTTACCAAATGGGTCGAGGCGATGCCTACATTAGATAACACTGGTGAAACAGCTGCCCTTTTCTTTTTCAATCATGTAGTCGCCAGATTCGGCATTCCACAGGCTATAGTCACAGATCATGGATCGTATTTTCGCAATCACATGATGGTTGAATTGGCTGCCAAATTAGGGTTGTCCCACAACAGCTCTACTCCATATTACCTGCTGGCTAACGAACAAGTTGAAGAAATCAACAAGGTCTTGAAGCAGATGCTACAAAGGATGATTGGAGTCCACAAAAGGAGTTGGCACTTGATCCTGTACTCGGCCTTGTGGGCATACCAACATCGGTAAGGAATGCAACTAGGTTTACACCCTTCCAACTGGTGTATGGCCTAGAAGCAATCTTACTAGTTCAGTGTGAAATCTTGTCCCTCAAACTCGCAGTCGACCTTCTCCCCGGAACTTCAGAAGAGGAGGCTCATTTCTTGGAACTAATCCAATTGGATGAAACCCGTCGTGATGCCACTTTGGCTAACGAAGCTGTTACACAAAAATATCGTCACCATGATTATTTGTAGTCAGTATGGGTCTATCATCACTTGTAATGTCCTCCTAAGCAAGTCTCAGACCTCAACTCTTCAAGTTAAGCTTTGAAAATGAGAGAAAGACATTAAAAATCAATGTAACTCTGGTTTCGCACTTTCTCTCACGGTCAGCTGCGGTCCCGCACCCTCTGTGTACAAAAATTGCGGACCTGCCTGCTCTGTCCCTAACGGTGTAGGTGCGGACCCCTGTGAAAGTCAAAAGGCACAAGTTTTTTCTTGGAAAACTCACTTTGCGTTAATTCTAGAGGTTTCTAGAAGGAATTTCGACATGGATTGTTCGCTCTGAGGTGGTTCATGCATCCCAAAAGAGAAGGAGCTAATCCCTTGATGAGAGGAGCTATCCCTTTGAAGGAGGGCTTTATCCCTTTGAAGGAGGACCTAGTAACCTCCCTCCATTGCACTATAAATACAGGCATTGGGCTGGTTGCCGAGGAGGTTAGAAGCTGAATATTTTTTAGGGTAAATGCTGGTGAAATCAAGACTTCCTAGTTGAGCTTAAGAGGAGAGATCACATACCTTTTTGGCTTCATTGGGGAGTGAGTGAAACTTGTCAAAGTAGATGAGACTTCTTGCTGGACCCTGGGAGGAGCTTGTACAGCGTCAAGGCAAAGGTTGTAAAGTTCTTCTTCTTTTGAATTAATACAATCAAACTAATTTTTCTCAACAAGTATCTCATGTTATTTGTTTCATGGACTCCTTGACTTTCATGTTAAATATGTTTTATGCAATTGTCTTTTCAGGTGCTATTTAATTTGTTTGCCTTGTTTGTGTTTGCAGATTCGCAACAAAGGAGCTCATTTGGATCAAAGGAGCGAGGGCATCCACAAGCTTGCATTGGACCTAAGGTAGGCCCTAAAAACACTTGTTTTCCATTGTTAATCAAAGCATATTTAGAGAAAGATAGTGTCTGGTTGGTTTGCTTGTCATTAGGTCTTCTTTAGATTCTAGGAAGGTCTATCTTGCCCGCAAGATCGACTTATTCCGTGTGACAAAATGGCAACTCCGCTGGGGAGCTTGATTGTTTTCCTTGTTTTTACTTTGACCTGAGAAATTGTGTTTTTGTTTCTGTTTTTGGCTTGTTGTGTGTAAAATTGGGTAGAGTTTGTAGATCCAGGGTTATTTTTTGTTTTTCATAGCTTTGGGAGAGGACCGCACCCTAGCCATTTGACACAGTGCGTACCTACCCGCAGCTTGGCTTTTAGCACAGAGCGGGACCGCACCTGTGTCAACTGTGGGCCTGCGGACCCTGTCAAAATTTTGATAAACCCTAATATTTCCTCTGTTAGTCAGCTTAGTGTTTGTTTAGAAATTGTTATCCACTGCCGAGAGCTGCATATAACTTGTCAGAAGCTTTCCTTAGATTGATTTTGTTAGTGTTAGGGTTTTAAGTGAAATTCCTAGGAGTTTTGCTTGTTGGGTTTGTTTTTCATTTTGGTTGTGTAGTGGCTCTGAGCTTAGAAGCTGTAGGGACTTCAGATCACCTTAGTGTCCACCCGCCTTCTTATGAGTCTGACCATCTATGAAATCTCCCCTTGTTGAGGAATCCGCTTTGAGTTTTCTCTTTACAAAACTTCGAAAAGCTTGTGTTTGAGAGTTTGGATTTTCATTTTCAAAAAGAAAACAAAATTGGTTGTTCTTGACTTATTTGTGATTCTGCATAAATTGGTCCTTAGCTTACATCTAGCTAAGTAAAACATCCTTAAAAAAGCCTTTTAGTAGGCTTTGACTTCAAATAGGTTTTTATAATTCGTAGATCTCAAAATTAGTCATTTTCATAGTTTTGAGTGTTTTATTAAAAAATATAAAAAATCTCTTTTGAAAAAGTTTGTTTTTGTAGTGATTGAGTGCTTTGAAATGAAAAGGGAATTTTTTGTGAAATAACTAGTTGTCTCGTTTTGAGTGCATTGGAAAAGGACAAAAACTCTTCTTTTAATTTGTTGAATTAAGAAAGATTTGTGTTTACAAACTATTTGCATTCTCAAACTCTTTCTTCGTTAGAAGTTCATCGAAGAAAAAAAATTGTTTTGATCATCTTAGGTGAATTTTTAGTGATTTTGAGTCGAGTCTACATACCACGAGTTTCATCTCCGCACCTTTGGACTTAAACAAAAACCACTAAAAATTAACGCTTAAAGTAAAATTCACCTAGTAACATTTTTATTTCTAGGGCTCTGATACACCAACTTAGCTTAGGCTAGTGTCTTGGAGTAGGAGAGTAATTAACTCTCCAAGATAGTAAAAACAAACAAGTAGTTGTATCTTGTGGTAGGGAAGAAATCCAATTGTTGCATTTATGCTCTGGTAAAACTCCTATTAAAGGAGAAGCACAAGATCGTGTCCGAACCAGTGTGGGAATCAATCCTTCCTCATTGGGAACGACGCGAGATATTCACGTATTAAAAATGGTAAACCTCGGATTAACCATTGTCGAGGAGCCTGGGGTCACTTGCTGGTAAACCTTGGATTATGTCAAGGAGCCTTCAAGGGGATTGAGCTTGCTACTCTGCCCTTGTGTGCATATCGGATCGTAGATTGTTCCCCCAGGTATATTTGTCTCAGTTGGTAACCTTAGTGGCCATATTCTTTAGGGCTCTTCCTGAGGTGACAGTGGTGGGAAGATCCCACTGTACCTGGAGCAGACGTCGGCTAGACTCACTTGGATTTTCTGGGGGGTTCTCTTCACTCGAGACGGTTAAGTGGAGGAACTTATGCTAGTCTATTCATTAAGCAGGTTGCCGGGGTAACTGTTCCAACCGCCATTTCTGTATTGAACTCTGCGACGTTGGATTTCATCACCAACTAGTGTTTTCAGTACAGAAATGTATTGTTTGTGTGTGTTTGATCTCCTAGATTCTTTAGGCATGTGATTCAAATTTGTTTGGTTCTTTAGAGACTTTAGGTGCTTTCATTGAGATTTTACTTTGTTTTTGTGTGAAGTAGTTAAAAGTTTTCAACTGTGGCTGAATTACCAAGACAGTCCCGTAGACTTCGGGGCCAGTCTC
Source organism: Pinus tabuliformis (assembly GCA_031772625.1). NCBI lineage: Eukaryota > Viridiplantae > Streptophyta > Pinopsida > Pinales > Pinaceae > Pinus > Pinus tabuliformis. Next base: position 222,874,227 of record CM062807.1, on the reverse strand, counting down.
CTGAGTTTGTAAACGTGGCTGAGTTACTGAGGAAGTCCCGTAGACTTCGGGGCCAACCTCCTGAGGAAGTACCGAGCCAACTTGAAGGCTTGAAAGTCCTCGTAACTCGTAGAGACAATAGAGTTGGGTCACCTGAGGAAGGAGAATCTTCTTTAATAGTACATCCTGATTTTCAACCGTTAGTAGCAGATTATAATCCACAGTCAGTGTCTGTTTCCGAAATTGCTGGTAGCTTTTCATCTACTAGTGATATAGGTGAGGAACCTAAAATATCCGAGCCTAAAAGTGAATTTTTTGCTACTCCAACATCGGGGTTTGTTTCTCCAACTTCTAGTGGTCCTGGTTCACCTAGGGTAGAAAGAGTAATCACCTAAGATCTTCCTTCTGGACTTATTGCTATTGAAGAACTTACTTCGGAAGAAGAAGTAGGCATCCCTATCCCTGAAAATCAACCTGTTATTGAACTAAGGGAGCGTGAATCAATTTTTTATAGTCCACCTAGGAGCAGTTCTTGGTATCTTTCTTTGAATTATTTCTTAGAAAACTCAGGGTTAAGTTTTTCACCACCTCGTGCTCATTATCACCCAACACCTAGAGGTTTTTATACTCCCGTAAATATGTCAGGACAGTCATCCATGTTTACTCAATCGCCTGAATCCTTTTTGTACGGCGGTCCTTCTGTTCCCTCTGGGTATTAGTCACTTTCTGGTACTTTTTCAGGAGCATCTCCTCAACCCATTGAGCAAGGGCTATTAACTGGAAACAATGGTACTAAGCCATTGAGCGTAGAAGACATTCTCATGATGTCAGGTTCTATTCCCAATCCTCAACCTCAAGGTGGCCAGTTACCGCCCGGGGGGCAGCCTCAATTAACGCCTGGGGGGCAACCTCAAGGTACACAGTTTGCATCTGGGGGGCAACCTCAAGGACAATACATACCTATGGGACAGTACGTTCCTCAAGGTCAACCCCAGACTCAATATGTACCCCAAGGTCAACCCCAGTATCAATTTATACCTCAAGGTCAACCCCAGTATTAGTATGTGCCTCAAGGGTATCAACCCCAAGGTCAATACTCGAACCAAGGTTTCCAACCACCCTCAGGTCAAACGTATGTTCAAGGAACGAGAAATGTACCTTTCAATTATCAACCCTACCCTCAATCCGGTTATGGTCCTCAGTATTCTCAACCAGTTATGGGTCAGTACCCCGGAATGAATATAGTGTCGGATCCATCGCAAGCTCAACAGGTATTGCAGCCAAGTGTACAGTTGTCATCTCAAACTCGACAACCCTTAGTTTCTGGTTCACCCCAGCAACCAGTCCAGTCTAACATTCAAACTTCTGTACCTTCGGTAGTTTCTCAGCCTGCGCCTAGTACACCTCGTACTCTGCCTCAAACGACTGCTACAACTGCCGCAACATCTGTTCAATCTACCCCACCTACTTCTGGAGTATCGACAGCTCTGGTTTCTACTATTCCTGTATCTACTCCTTAGACATCTTTACCACCTTCTGCATCTACGATTCAAACTTTGGTTCAGATGCCTATAGGACAACCTGGTTTAAGTACAGTTGTCACAAGTCAACCACAATTCACTTATCAACTGTACCAGGGACAGTACCAATTCAGTCCTGTTGTGCAGCAGCCAGTCTATCAGTATCAACCGTACCTTGGGTACACTTATCAACAACCTCAACAATCCCAGTACGGTCTGGTTAATCCTGGTTTTCCGGGAGGATACAATATCCCGAACGCGATTCCTATTCCTATTTATCTTGGATATCCGCCTCCTGGGGATGGTCTCATGACCCAAAGTTTTAGGGATCCTAATCAGCAATTACCGTTTATCGCAACTTTGGACTTACCTGACTTCTCGCGCCTAACGAACGATCCCATTAATTATCTTCCGTTTTTGCCGCCAATGCCAAATAAGTTTCCCAGTAACATTCCTAAGTTCGAAGGTAAATCAGGAGAGGACCCGTCGAACCATGTGATGACTTACCACCTCTGGTGTGCGTCTAACTCCACTACAGATTATTCAATCCGTCTAAGGCTTTTCCAGCGCACTCTAATTGGTCTCGCGGCCAAGTGGTACATTGAGTTACCATGAGGCACTTTTTATAATTTTAGTCAGTTAGCTACCTCGTTTTTAACTCATTTTCAATTGCCAGTCCGATATGACAATGGCACGAAATTGTTAACTTCGCTAAAACAATTGATATACACTTATATTTCATATCATATTCATGAGTGGAGATGTCGACGACGTTTAGTGAAGGTATTTCTTCCGGATCAGATCTTGGCTGAATGGTTTGTAAAATCTTTGTTGCCAAAGATCACTGAAGATGTTGCTAAAGCCGGAGTTGTTACTGGGGAGAAAGTGATTTCTCAAGCACAATACCTTGACTTGGTCTATACTCAGTCAGGTATGTTACACGAAAAAATCCCCGATCTTCGCAAGCAAAATCAAATCCTGCAGCTCCTTCGGGATCTCATGCCGCCGATGGTATGATTGGCACGGTTAACACTGAAAGTAAGAAGAAGTCTTCCAAGAATTCTTCCCCTATCATAACCTTGCCTGATTCCCCAACAAGAGATTCTTCTGCAGAGATCTCCGCCGATATTCACGTTGTAAAGTCATCTACAGCCAAATCAAAATCCGGTGGGAAGAAGAAAGGAAAGAAGAAGAATAAAACGGACAAAAGTTCAAAGGAGAAACCTGAAAAGGCATAATCCAATGATGAAAAGTGCAAACCTCATTATCCTTGTCTCATTTGTGACGATGAACATTTTACAAGAGACTGCCCTCATCGTGCAGAGGTTGCGAAGATTGTCAAGGGTTCCCAAACTCCTGTTGTTTTGAAGGATCCTTTTCCAGCTCAAGACAGTAAGATGATAGGCTCATCCTCGAATGCCAATGAAGAACCCATACTGATGATGTCCCATGTTCGGATTGCGACTCGATCACAAGATTATGGTAGTAAAAGTCCTGTTGATGGTAAAGAAGCAGAATTTTCTCATTCTAATCCATCAACCTCAGCTCCCGGTTCCAATCCACTACAGATCGAGAAACCTAATCCAGACTTGGTAATCAAACTGCCTACCAAGGGTATACTTCGAAAGTTAGCTTTCAATCCACATGCGAGAGCAGCTCAGAATTATAACATTGTTGAGGATTTAGTTGTTTCACCCTCAACAATGTCGGCTTTGGAAGTGCTGCAATCATGTCCAGCACAACGTAAATTACTTTTGTCGGCTATAGGGGCTGTTGACGTTCAGGACCCGAACCTAATAATTTTCGATCTAGAAAATAGTACACCACGTTTGCCTCATCAAATGGCTTTCCAGATACCAATGATAGTAAAAAACAGGCCTATTCATTAGACTGTAATTGAGGAGGGAGCCTCAACGTGTATTATGTCGATACATTGTTGGAGATCGCTTGGTTCTCCTTCGCTAAATCAATCCCCGACGATTCTAAAAGCCTTTGATGGCCGTGGGTTCCATCCTTTTGGCATTCTACAGGATTTGCCTATAGGGGTTGAAGGAAAAACTATTAGTCTAGATGTGGAGGTGGTTGATGCCCCTCTAGATTACAACCTTCTCTTGGGTCGAAGTTGGTCTTACGCTATGACAACAGTCGTTTCATCGGTCTTTCGAGTAATAAAGTTTCCACATAATGGAAAGATCGTAACAATAGACTAGCTGGCTTACTTTTCATCTGACCCAGCCTCTTCGGAGAGTATTCAGCATGTTGGTAAAACAATTATCCCATATAAGGCTGTTGGAGTAGGACTAGTTAAAGATACCGGTTTACTGGGAACTTTTCCTTTTCCTCCAATCAACGCATCATCTTCATTTGCAACCATTCATATGATTACATCAAACACCATTATTTACGATGATTCTTGGATTGTCCCTTCTGAATCTGAGATAGACTCATTTGGTAATGCCATGCCTTTGAGTCCATATGAAATTGCCTATGAAGCCGTGCAGTCGTTTGCCGACCCATGTTCAACTGAAAATGACTTAATGAATGTGGTCCGTGAGGAATCACTTTTCACATCAACCTTGGATTTAACTACGTTTTCTGAACTTGTTCACTCTGACGAGCAAATTCATGAAATCCTATGTATAGATGATTTACCATGGGAAGATCTCCATCACAGATCTTCGTTTTTACCTGAGGATGATCATTTTGAAAATGATTTCTCATCAATTTTTACAACTGAATATGTCAAGGAACCTTAGAATCCAATGAAACATCTTGATTTAGAGTTAAATTTGGGAAACATCTCTCGAACTATTCCTATTGACATTTCGGTTAAGTCCGGAATCGTTGAGAACATTCATATAGGTGCCTCGTGTACAGATGACAAAATTCAACTATATAAGGCCCTATTTCAAGAATTCCGCGACGTGTTTGCCTGGTCCTATGAGGAAATGCCAGGAATTGATCCCGCGATTGTTGTTCATGAGATCAAGACTTACCTGGAAAATAAACCCGTCCGGCAACGTTTGCGTCAGATTCACCCACGAAACGCTGCTGCAATTAAAGCAGAAGTTGAAAAATTATTGAAAGCAGGTTTCATTTATCCAATCCCGTTAACAGATTGGGTATCGAATATTGTTCCGGTTAAAAAAAAGCAGGGAACAATAAGAATATGCATCGACTATAGGGACATTAATCGAGCCTGTCCAAAAGACAATTACCCAACTCCCTATATCGATCAAATCATTGATGATTGTGCCAGCAGCGAAATATTCTCCTTCATGGACGGTTTTTCCGGATATAATCAAATCAATATTCTACCTGTCGATCAACCAAAAACGGCTTTCATTTGTCCATGGGGGACATTTGCTTATTGCAAGTTACCTTTTGGGCTTAAGAATGCCGGAGCAACTTTCCAAAGGGCGATGTCTTATGTGTTTCATGACATCAAGCACATTGTGCAACCCTATCTCGATGACTTGCCTGCTCATTCATTACATCGAGCTGATCACCTTGTCCATTTACGAGCAATATTTATGAGGTGTAGGCATTATCGTATTCGGTTGAACCCACACAAATGTGTCTTCTGTATAGAAATAGGTCGATTGCTGGGGTTTGTAGTTTCGAAAGCCGGCATTTGCATCGATCCCTCGAAGGTCGAAGCTATCATCAAATTGCCTCCTCCTTCGAGTCTTCGCCAACTCCAAAGTTTGTAGGGGAAAGCAAACTTTTTACGACGATTCATTCCTAACTATGCCGAGGTCACAAAGGGTTTTACCTGGTTTTTGAAGAAAAATACTCCATTCTATTGGGATGAGATAGCTCAGAAATCTTTTGATGCACTCAAACACGCATTGACCCATGCTCCATTGTTGCATCCTCCCAACTATAACCAGGATTACTTCTTGTATCTCGCCACCTCTCATTCCACCATTGGAATGGTTTTAGTTTAGGAAGATGAATTCGGAATTGAAAATGTGATATATTACCTTAGTCAAACTTTAAATCCAACTGAGCTAAAATAATCACATGTGGAGAAATTGGCATTGGCAGCTGTTCAAGATGTCCAACGTTTTCGTCACTACATTTTACTACGTAAAACTACGACAATTTCAGATTGCAACCCTATCATCTACATTTTAACCAAGCAATTTTTAGGGGGCAAGTACTCTAAATGGATCGTTATGCTGCAGGAGTTCGACTTGGAATTTGAGAAATATAAGTCTAAGAAATCTTTAGTTTTTGCGGAGTTAATGTGTGACTTCCCGCGTGCTGACATGGAAACTGTGGTGGAGGAGCCCATTGTGGACGAATCCTTGTTTCTAGTCAACACTTTAGATCTGTGGTATGGGCATATCATCATTTATCTTCAGACCCAATCCTTTCGGCTAGAAATTTCAAGGTCAGAACGTCGAAAAATTCGATTCCAGTCCCAACAATTCAGGATTATTGGAGATACTCTTTATCGCCGTGGGGCAGATTCCATTTTTCGATGTTGCTTAACTCACGAGGAAGTGGAAAGGGTTCTAAATGACTGTCACTCTGGAACGTATGGCGGTCATATGTCTGGGTTTGCCACAGCCCAAAAGATATTGCGCGCTGGCTACTTCTAGCCGTCTTTATTCAAAGATTGTATTACGGCGGTCCGAAAATGCCACAACTACCAAATTTTTGATCGTAAGATGCGCGCTCCACCTGCTCCTCTCCACCTTGTAATTGCCGTTGGTCCTTTTTCCAAATGGGGTATCGATTTTATTACATGTAATCCTCACTCGGCCGGGGGGCATGCGTATATCATCCTTGCGGTAGATTATTTTACTAAGTGGGCCGAGGCGATGCCTACATTTGAGGCAGATGGCAAGACAACTGCAATTTTCGTGTTCAATCATATAATTGCTAGGTTTGGTGTCCTACAAGCAATAATCACTGATCATGGCCGTCATTTTCGAAACGTTATGATGACTGAACTTACAGGCCAGCTTGGTTTATGTCACGATAGTTCAACCCCTTATTATCCACAAGTGAATGGTCTGGTTGAATCCATCAACAAAGTTTTAGTTATCATGATCCGATGAATCATTGGGATTCATCGGTCGAATTGGCACAACATGCTATTTTCAGCGCTTTGGGCGTACCGAACTTCAGTAAAAACATCAACAGGGTTCACTCCTTTCCAACTAGTCTATGGTTTGGAAGCTGTGTTACCCATTGAATACGAAATCCCGTCACTGCAAATGGATATCGAGTTACTTCCAGCCACTTCCAAAGAGGAAAAGCATTTGTTATACTTGGCTCAATTAGATGAGAATCGACATGATGCTGCATTGGTGATCGAGACTCACGCAAAACGAATGAAAGCTCAGTATGATCGAAATGTGACCCCTCGAAAATTTTTGGAAGGAGATCTAGTCTTAGTTTACGATCAAGCTAATGATAAATTAGGCGCTGGAAAATTCGTTCCTATGTGGCATGGTCCCTATGTTGTCAAGTGAAAGCTAGCCAAAGGGGCCTATGAATTGGTAGACTTTGACAGGGACTCTTTGGGTAAACCCAGAAATGGCCTTTACTTGAAGAGGTATTATGCTTAAAAGAATGGGTATGGAGATTTGTAGTTAGGATAGTTTTTCTTTCCAGCTGGTGTGTTTTAGTTTAAACAATGTGCTTAGCTTAGAGAGTGTTTTTCGTCATTATTCCTGCTTATCTTGGTTTTACTCTTGATATTGCAGATGTCGATGCCTCTCCAAACATACATTGGTTTCGCTGATGGCGCTTGTCATAATACACAGAACATCTCTTCCGCATATTGGGTTATCTATTCGCCCTCTGACGAGTTAGTATCTATGCATGGGGTAAGCCTCGGTCAAACAACGAACAACATTGCCGAGTATAGTGCAGTGATTGAGTTATTATCTGAATCTATTTCATTTGGGATTCGGAGTTTGATAGTGATGTTAGATTCTGAACTCATTGTATTACAACTTAATAGAGTGTACGCCGTTATAAATCCAGTGTTATTGAGATTATTTTTGAGAGTGCGTCTCTTGGAACGTGAATTTGATTATATTGAATATCAGCATATTCCAAGATCTTTAAATACATTAGCAGATGCAATTGCTTCTTGAATGTTAAATAGACATTTGCAATAATCATACATGTAAATTTTAAACCATTCCATAACATGATTTACAAGATAAGCCGGTAATAGTGATATATATATATATATATATAGGAGTGTGTCAAAAATACATCGTCCTCGATCATAGGTTGAAAAACACCTTATGATCGGCAAACATGATAAGTACAAAAAACAAAAATGTCACATGTGCCCACAATAGGTGATCATCCTATCACTGGTGATGATCTCTATAAGAAACCACTGCACGGGCCACCTTGCAAAGGAACCTCCTAAAAGGTCCCGGGACCCCAATCACATAGCACTGAAGTCGACGAGGAATGTCATCTATAGTGGTCTCAGGAATGTCTCCTGTCAAGTGCTCGAGATGACCCTCCAACTGGGCCAAAACCTCTGCTGATTCGTCCTGTGGGGTTGGCGCGGGTGCAACTGGTTGCTTCCTCTCATAAGGCCGGAGAGCAGCTGGGCGTTGTGGACCCACATCTGCATTTGAAATTTTTTACTATCAGTTTTGAGACGACAAAAAAATAACAAAAAAATTAAAATAGGAAAAATGTTGAAAAGGATTTTACCTGACTCATCCCACTGCTCTCGTGGTGGAAGAACCATGTCTGGGTCACCATGAAAATCTATCCCAGTGTAAGGGAAGTCCTGAATAGAAAAGACTTGGTTTTCCAGCCATTGGAAATACTCAGGTTTGAATCGAGCAACCTCTGTCCTCTCGTCCGGGTGACGGGCCATAACTGCGACCCATCGCATCAGTTTGGGCTCTCGAGGAAGCCCAGCTCCAATAGTAAGGTGTTGTGGGATCAGCATAGGAACCCTCTCCAGGCCAAAACTCACAATCAAAGCCCCATAACCAAAGGTCTTTAGTTGTCCGTTTTTGGCCCTGGTCAGTTGGCCTTTCAGATTGGCCAACACGGCATCGCACCAGTTGAAGATGGTGCCTCGAAAGCAATCAACTGCCATACGCATCTGGGATCCGGTGGCAATATGTAATGCGGCAGCTCCGCAAAGTCTGGTGACAGTGAATGCAATCACCATGAGCTCAGGACGGGATATGGTCTTTATGTCTATCCCTTTGTCTCTAGCCTGGCTGTTGCAGTACTCTAGCCTAAGGCTATCGACAGACTGGCCACCTGGCCTAGCCCCAAACAGAGTCAAGTCTTCACCTGTCTTAGGCAAACCAGTCAAGAAATATATGTCTGCCGGCTCGATTTCAAGCTGGTGGCCACCAATGAAGAAGCACTGGTCCTGTATGCTCCATCTGTCAACCAACCACTGTAAGAAATCCACCGGAGCCCTCATGCCAGGAATGGCCCAAAATTTGTACAAGCCGCACGCCCCCAAAGCATCAAGTGAAGGCTGATGATTCCATGCAGCAGCATCCACATCCTCATGCTCTTGTTCACGCCCATCTAGCATGATGTACTCTCTGCATCTAGTATAAAGACAAATTAAATTGCTAGAAATTATTTTGTGTGGTCCATTTTTGAGAATTTTTGGGTTAAAAACCCTTGCGATGGGGACCGCACCCTCTTGGTTAGACATAGTGCAAGGGACCGCACTTAGTCTACATGGAAGGTGTGGACCCCGAGCTTTTTCCCAATGGAGAAAAAGTCGGGGTCCGCAGGCCTGCAATGGTAAACCTGTGGGCCCCCGCGTGCAGGTTTTGTGCATAAAAACCCTCCCAAAAAAGGAAATAAATGACTAAAACAAAAAATTAAATGGTTAAAAATGAAGAGTGGGATGATGTGGATTACCTGGAGAAGACGGCATTCGATTCCGACGATTGGATTTCTCACAATCTTCACGGGAAGTTTTCTGAGCAAAAGCACTATTTTCTCACCCAAACTCAAACGGTAAAAATGAATTGACAAAGACCATTTTTATAAGTTTTTTGAGTAAATAAATTGCAAATTTTTTTATGTTTCACTTTGGAAAGGTATTTTTGCAACATTTTTATCCATTTCAAACAGGTATGAGTAATGTTTGTGTTTTTGTGCAGAATAAAGGATTATTCAGGCGAAACCTATCATTTTCGATGAAAAAACATGTAGAGTCACCTTTAAGCTCTTTTCTGAACCCTGAAACATGAAAACATTGCCGAGTGTTTCTTTTAAACTTGTTAAAATGGAATTAAAAGACGGTCCACTTACAACTCTTTTCCGACTGTAAAAACATGAAAAGATTGTTGAATTTTTGTCATTTCAAATTCGATATTGGTTATAAAACGACGTGTCATTGATCGCTTTTTTACCTTTTCGGGTCAAAGGCACTAATGACGAAAAGTACTCCTTGGTCGTAAAAGATCAAGCGGTTCTCTCAAGTATTATTTTATACTTTTTCAGGCTTGGGAGACACAAATTTACGAAAAAGGTCAACCCTGGAGTCTTCTTAAGTTTTTTCAGACTCTCTAAAATTGAAAAACGCTGAGTTTCTCCTATACTGGACTCGTTAAAATTTCACAGTAAAGGACCTGTTCAATTACAAACAGGAACGAACGACTCCTTCTTAGGGTTCGAATTTAAACTAAGTTGGACTCATCCGAAGGATGAGCTTATAATCAAGAAATGTTATCCTCCTCAAGCTTGTCAAAAATAAAGAGGTACTTGCCAAAAATGGTGGGGGAAAAGAGAGAAAAATGAGCCTGTTTGTCATACTTTGTAACCACTCTTGAACACGACACTTTTATTCACCTAGGTTGGGAAATCCTTTGCCTAACATTTGATCAAACCACATTGAAAGTATTCAGCTGGTTTCTGGGTATTAACTTTGGGTCAATTGTTACCAAGCCATCTGTCGTGTCCTTATGTGTTCAAGAGGTCACTACCAATAAGCCATTCATCTGCAAAATATCTGTCATCCATCTTGACCATCCCTGAGTCAGTCCTTGCAACTAAATTTCTTCAACTTGATCTATGATTTCGTGTTGTGGGCTTGCCTACGACGGATCGCTTTCTATCGACATCAGCTCATTATCTAGAAAGACGATCTAGGAATCGTCAGTACCTTGAGATCTGCATGCCTCAATGGTAGGTTTCTCGCCTTTGATGACAATTTACATCATTGAATTTCGATCAAAGGATTCCATGACATGTTCGACATCAACACATTTATTCGCATCTCATGGATTGTACTGGGTACTTTGAGATCCATTGACATCACCGGTGGTTTCTCTCACACTTGTTAACAGTTTACATCATTGACTAGTAATCAAGTGGTTTCTACCATGGATAGAATCGTACTGTTTCGGGAAGTAGAAATGAAGACCCTGGATCTAGTTTCCACAATCCAGGCTGTGAGGAATTTTGTATTCATTATATAATGGAATATTCATAAACAGATGGCGGCATCCATACTGTGTCCACATGAGTCTTTACTTGTGATGTTTTACAAGATCATTCCTATATCAGAGCAGTAGTTAGTTTTTCTAGTCAGTTTTGATCTGAGTATGCGAATGCCTACCTCAGCGATGATATAATCTCATATATATATCTTGCATTGAATTTTTTTATAGGTTCCAACCAGGCTCTCCACAAGATGATCCTCAAAATGATAAAGTACTTCACTCTTCCTAAATGATAAGAAATCCTCATCTACTACAAACTTCGCACTTTAGGGGGCAATCTGTTACACAAAAATATCGTCACCATGATTATTTGCAGTCAGTATGGGTCTATCATCACTTGTACTATCCTCCTAAGCAAGTCTCAGACCTCAGCTCTTCAAGTTAAGCTTTGAAAATGAGAGAAAGACATTAAAAATCAATGTAACTCTGGTTTCGCACTTTCTCTCACGGTCACCTCCGGTCCCGCACCTTTTGTGTACAAAAACTGCGGACCTACCTGCTCTGTCCCTAACAGTGTAGGTGCGGACCCCTGTGAAAGTCAAAAGGTGCAAGTTTTATCTTAAAAAACTCACTTTCGGTTAATTCTAGAGGTTTCTAGAAGGAATTTCGACGTGGATTGTTCACTCTGAGGTGGTTCATGCATCCCAAAAGAGAAGGAGCTAATCCCTTGATGAGAGGAGCTATCCCTTTGAAGGAGGGCTTTATCCCTTTGAAGGAGGACCTAGTAACCTCCCTCCATTGCACTATAAATACAGGCATTGGGCTGGTTGCTGGGGAGGTTAGAAGCTGAACATTTTTGAGGGTAAATGCTGGTGAAATCAAGACTTCCTAGTTGAGCTTAAGAGGAGAGATCACATACCTTTTTGGCTTCATTAGGGAGTGAGTTAAACTTGTCAAAGTAGAGAAGACTTATTGCTGGACCCTGGGAGGAGCTTGTAAAGCGTCAAGGCAAAGGTTGTAAAGTTCTTCTTCTTTTGAATTAATACAATCAAACTCATTTTTCTCAACAAGTATCTCATGTTATTTGTTTCATGGACTCCTTGACTTTCATGTTAAATATGTTTTATGCAATTGGCTTTTCAGGTGCTATTTAATTTGTTTGTCTTGTTTGTGTTTGCAGATTCACGACAAAGGAGCTCATTTGGATCAAAGGAGCAAGGGCATCCATAAGCTTGCATTGGACCTAAGGTAGGCCCTAAAAACACTTGTTTTCCATTGTTAATCAAAGCATATTTAGAGAAAGATAGTGTCTGGTTGGTTTGCTTGTCATTAGGTCTTCTTTAGATTCTAGGAAGGTCTATCTTGCCCACAAGATCGAATTATTCCATGTGATAGAAGCCCATATGAAATGAGTCAAGGCACAGTTCGACAAGAATGTCAAACCCCGTGTCTTCTCAGAAGGTGACTTGTTCTTACTTTATGATCAGGAATCCAATAAATTGGGAGCAAGTAAGTTCAAGTCTTTGTGGATGGGCCCCTATATTGTTAAGCATGTATTAGCAAAAGGAACCTATGAGTTAATGGATTACGACAGAATTCCACTGGCGCAACCCCGTAACAGGTTGTACCTTAAGCGTTACTACGCATGATTCAGTGTGGTAACCCATATGCTTTTGTTACATTTTTGTTTTCACTAAGAGTAATTGTTTTGGTCAAGTAATCTAATTTTTACATTTTTCGTAGATGTTGAACCTATTGGAATCTTTTGTTGGATATGCCGATGGAGCAAGTCGTAGTTCGCAGAACCTATCTTCTACGGCCTGGGCCATTTTTGATCCAAGCAGCGAGTTAGTAAGTTTCAGAGGGGTATGTATTGGTCGATCAAAAAATAACATCGTTGAATATAGCACGTTGATAGAACTTCTCTCTGATGCCATCACACATAACATACGCCGACTTGTTGTCAGGCTAGACTCACAGTTCGTCATATTACAACTCACTGGTATCTACTCCGTCCGAAATCCAGCTATCTATCGTATGTTCCTAAGGGTTAAGATTTTGGAAAGGAAATTTGATTTTATTCAATATCAGCATATTTCCATAAACTTAAACACATTAAAAAACTCATTGGCAAACTATGTGTTAGATAGACATTTGCAACATTTATAAAAAGAAGCATTTCATCAATATTTGCATCAGGATCATGTAACTTAACCAAAATAAAACTCCGAAAATAAAAAATATATATATAATTGTTTATGGTTTACACATAATGTTCTATAACCAAGAAAAAAATTGGTCAAATGACCCTAAACTCAAAACACTAGGGTCACCCTAGTCTAATGATGCTGGTGATAACAAGTCACCGCCTGTGCAATCATGCGTAAAAGCCTATTCCATGGACTCGGCATGTCGGTAGTATGTCGCTGCAACCTCAGGGGCAGCTCATCAGTCCTCAGATCTGGAATACCAAGAGTGAGGCCCTCGACCTGATCCTGTAATGCTGAAAGAGTCTCGGCCACATCAAGGTCACAAAAGATAGCCCTTCCCACAGCCTCTCCTGCTGGAGCGGCAGCTGGCACTCTCAGGCGTACTACTGGTCAAACTAGTCCAACATATGCATGAGCACATGAGTTTTGATTAGTCTTGATAGAATAAAGCACAAGAAAATTATAAAGAGAAACAATAAAAAGAGATATGGTCAAAAATTTTACCAATGGCACCCCACTGCTCGTCAGCCGGCAGTACAAATCCGGGTCACCCAGGAAGTCCATACCAACATATGGATACTCGGAAAAAACCATCTCCTGATGATCGAACCACCTGAAGAAGGTGTCAGAAAAGGAAACCTGAGATTGACCAGCATGTCTGCACATATGGTCGACCCATCTCTGCATCTGTGGCTCAGTCGGTGGAGGTAAACCAAGTGAAATATACTGTAGCTGCATCAGCGGGATCTTTTCCAAGGCAAAAGCGATCAAAATTGAACCATATCCAAAGTTCTTCAATCTTCCATTTTTTACCTTGGTCAATTGTTCTTTCATCACAAAGAGTATTGCGTCACACCAGTTGAACACCTTTGGTTCAATGCATTCTAAGGCAAACTGCATATAAGACCAGTTGGCCACATGAAGAGCTGCACTACCAGCCATCCTAGCGAAAGTGAACAGAATGGTCCTCAATGGCCTATCAGTGACATCTCAGATGTTGATCTTGCCGTCCTTACTCGGCTGAGATCCCTCTTTGCAATACCTGCGAATGTAATCTCTCACAGATTCACCCCCACGGGCCGAACCTAATAATGAGATAGGGGCACCCTGCCTCGATAAGCTGGTCAAAAAATAAATGTCCACGACAGTCAAAGGGATGGATTTACCCCTAATCTAGAACACCTGGCTGGTAGGATCCCATGCATCGAGAAAATACTGCAACAAGTTGATTTGTTGCCTCATGCTAGAGATGCGGAAAAACTTGAACTGGCCGCAGTTCCGCAGTGCATTTACCGTGACCAGATCATGTAAGGCAAGCATGTCCCCTTCTTCATGCTCACGTTCTCACCATGTAACAGGCATTTTTCTCCAATGAATCTCTGAAAACAAACAAGAGAAGAGTTAGATCCTGATTTGGTGAAAAACAGGCAAAACTTTCCATGGAAAACTGTGCACAATTTTCCCTCCTTGCGCCCATCGCACCCCCAACAGTGTTATGGGTGCGTTGCATGGTAACTGTCTAATGACTAGGCCAACATGCAACGCACCTTTTGATATAGAAAGGGTGCGATGGAGCCAGGGCAACTTTTTCAAACCCCAAAAAACTAGAAAACATGCTCGGAATCCAAAATGGAAAAGATGAAATGAAAGAGCTTAGGTTTAGCTCCTACCTGGTTTAGACGGTGCCAAGAATCGTCCACAGAATCTCCCAAAATCAGCTAGTGAAAATCAAGGGGGAAAGCACCTCCAAAGCTCCAACAAACCAAAGTTAAAATGAAATGGTAAAATGAGGGGTAAAATCACTTTTAAATTACTTTTTACGTAATTCAAGTAAAATATTAGTGTCTTAACTCAGTTTTCAAGCATATATTGTTCATTTCTAACTAGTTTGATGAAGCAATTGAGCAGGTAGTACAACCTTTGAAGGAACAAAGTTATTAATGGTAAAATCAAGAAAATCAATGACCATTATATCGAGTAGTTTTAATGCGGAATTCAAGCTCGTTAAAAAATAAACATAAGCAATGAGAAAATGTTCCTCCAGAGTTTAAGCTCATTTTGAAATAAAAAATGAACCAATTTCTGGTAAATAACCATCGTGAATGTAGTGCTTCAGCCTTTAAATCCTTGGTCGTATTCTCATTATCACCTCCACTTTGTATTGGCCGATCATTCACCTCCACTTGATTGTTTACCCCTTTTGAGGAACAGTTGTGAAGAGTGATCTTGTTAGCCATCCTTGTGACACTGCTGTGATTGGAAAATTCCAAACCTTACCTGGAATCAGCTGCTACCCGAATCTATCACTCGTTCCTCAAAAAACGAGTCTCCTTTAAGCTCTTTTCAACTGACTCGTAAAATATGAAAAGATTTCCGAGCCATTGGCCTCGCCAGCTCGTTAAAGTGACCAGAAGTGCTATCCCTCCTTTAGATTTTAATCTTTTTGGACATGAGGGATTATTACACAAAAAGATCGAGAGATTTTTTTGTTTGGCTCCTTAAAAATACCGAAAATTCATCCCTTTTGTATTGATTTATACTTTTTTGGACATAAGGGATTATGTGACGAAAAAGGATTTTTGGAGTTTCTTTTACGTCTCTTTTCAGCCTCTCTAAAATTGAAAAGGACCAAGTTATCTTTGTCGTTAAACTCGTTAAAACTTAATAGCGACAAACTTGTCCATAATAGACAAGAACGAGTTTCACTATCGCTAGGCTCGTTAAAACATAGCGATGGGTTTGCCCGGAGGGAAAATTATAGAACAAGCATATGTTATCCTCCTCAAGCTTGAAAAAAATAAATAGGTACTGGTCAGCAATGACTGGGGAAAAATTGGGAAGAAAACTTGAAGAAACTTTGTTGGTAGCAAGTCGCTCTTGAACATGACATTTTCACTCCGCATCCAAGTCGGGTTGGGTTGTTCCATTAACTGGTCACATCACCAGCGTTCCGTCACACCATCCACATTTGGGGTTAATGCTATCGATCCATCATGTCAGTTTCACCGATATGTTCAAAAGAAGTAGCTCAAGGAATTCACCTGTGTCTCACCCACTGCAATACAATTACGCTCCATTCTTTCATGACCGCCACCCTGAACCATATATCACCAGATCGTTTTCACCTCATTAAAATCATTTGCTCCGTTCCGTGTCATTTATGTGGGATTCATTAAGGCCCTCCTATGACAGATCGCTTCTTGTTGACATCGGCTCATTATCCAAGAAGTCGATCTAGGAACAACCCTTTCAGTACTTTGAAGCTTGCATTCCTCAATGGCAAGTTTCTCACTTCTGGTGACAAGTTTACATCAATGGCCTTCGACCGAAAGATTTTGCGTGGTGTTCGACGCCAAGTCCCTTATTCACACCACGTGAATTGTACTGTAGTACCTTGAGGGTCATCATCATTATCAGTGATTCCTCTCGCACCTGTTAACAGCTTACATCATTGGCTGGTAATCAGGCGATGTCTTTCCATCTTCGACTCCAGAACATCTCTCACATGGATCGACTTGTACTCTGAGTGAAGATCGAACAAGATTGAAGACCTCGGATCTAATTTCATCCATACGGGCTGCGATATATATTCAGGAAAATAAAAACATCAAATGTACATCATTGCTACACAGATAATCATCCAATCTAAGGGATGATGGCTCTACCAGAATTATCAGTCTACACTCAGACGAGTTTCTGTCTCATGTACATGAAAAATGAATTTATAAAGCTGAGCATGGGAATGCCCGCCTCAGCTAGATCATGAAAATATTATGAAGATAATGTATTGTATTGTATCTTACTACAGGTCTCCTTCCAGCTTGAAAGAACTTCAGATCCTCATGATAAAGCATTTCACTCGACATCGACAAATTAATGACCTCATGCTTTAAGGGGCAACTGTTATAGACATTTTTGGGCACTGCAACCCAAATAATAAATGTCCATAAGCCAAGGGCTCTTAAGTCCCTAAAAGTGTTGTTCCGACCCCTAAAAGAACAAGGTCAACTGATTACATCTTCTCCCAGAAGTTCTCCATGAAAAACTACTTAGAACCGGTCAAAACTGGACCATTTCACCTTCTCCATGGTCAAAGTGCATTGCATCCCACCTAAATACACATAGTAGGTGTGATGCATGCTGAAAATCCCTTCTATGGGGTGCGATGGGCGAGAGTGGACAAATGGGAGGGTCAATATGCAAGGCGGAGAAGCAAAGAATCTTCTAGAAACTTCTCCTGTGACACTTCCCTCTCTGCATTCTCCCATGAATGAGTAAGAGATCATCAATCTCCAAGTGGATTTAAGAACTATCAGGGAGAGGACACTAATCAAATCTCAAAAGCTAACTCACCCCCCTTGCAAACATCTATATATGGATCCATCATCTCAAAGATCCAAAGGCTGGAATTTTGTATCTTGTAAGGAAGTGTTGCTAGTTTCTTGGTGCAATATCATAGTATTGGGTGATCTAAGCTTTTCATGAGGTGAAGAAGGGCTTACTTGCTGAGAGAATGATGCTGGGTTAGAACAATTGGTTGTAATTCTCTTTGCTCTTTCTTGATTATCAATAAAGCTATTCAAGTATTGCTCCACATTCTTGTATGATTGATGTTTTATGCATTTGTGTGGTCAATATACATCTGGTCCTATATTGTTTATGATAATAGATCTATGTTCTTGGATAGTATTATGCTGCTTTGATTCTATAGGTGCTCTGTGAAGCTGGGTAGAGAAGGAATTGAGTAGCAAAGATCTATAAGAAGGGAGAGGAATCGAGCAAGGAACCAAGCGCAAGACAGAGGTTGGTCTCCTTATTCCCCTCTCATCTATTTCTCATAAAGGAAAACGAAAGTAGTTTTTAGTTTGTTTGTTTCTAAGGTAGCTACCAGCCTTAGTCGGACTAGCAGCTCTGCATAGACACTAGTTTTCCCAATAACAAGCCTGAATCCACACCCATATGATTATCACTGTCTTATGCTGCGCCGCCGAAAGTAGGGTTTTCTTATCCCTTGCTTAAGATAGGGCATCTAAGAAGCTCGGAGGTGGAAAACCGGACGACTCTGTTGCATGTCATGGCCCCTCTCCCAGAGCCAATAGCTGGCAATTTGATCAGCCTTAATAGTTTGGCCCTGACTCTTAGACGCCTGCGAATCATGCCCTCAACAGTGTGCTCTACGGCAGGCTATGATGGAGACCGAAACACCGTCCCTTTGGGGATAGAGAAGCCGCTGCAGAGTTATGCAGGAAAATACCCTACCCGGAGCATGGATTTTTCCCTATTTATGTGGGGTTCTAGAACAAAGATTGGTGTCATTGAAGCACTGGAAATACAAGATCGGGGCTATAATGGAATAGATCGAAGCCTCCACAAGGAATTGACAGATGCGTTAAATGAATCTGAGCTGATATCAATAACATGGCAACAGCATCGGGAAAAAATGGAGACTAGGGTTTTGTTGACAACTCTGTCTTTTGCAACTCTCGCGCTGCACCAGAGTGCCTCGATCGACATTGACCCTACTCTATGTGCTCCGCTTAGCCCTTAATATGCGGATTTGCAAAGGCAGACGCAACATTTAGAGAAACAACGACAGATTCAGCTTTTTAAGGATCCCTATCGCCCCTCTGCAGCTCTTTACGCTAGTAACCTCAGCATTTATCAGGATTCAGTGGCTCTCTACAAATCTGTAGCCCTATCCTTTGCAGCGGATCTGGGCTGGAGTGATAGCTTCCATCGGCAGAAGCTTTTTCCTCTGCCTCTAGTTCGTCAGGAGATAAGAGACCCAAAATATTCTGGCCCTGTGTCACTCCAGAAAGCTTTTGAAAATTTCTCTACCCCCTTTCAGGTTCAAATCACACGGATCTCAGGCAAGACCATTCTGTAATGGGTATACCCTTCAGATCTGGTGCAGAATCTCAAGGTAAAACTGGAACGCCAATTTGGGATCCCCTCTGCCCTTCAGAGACTTATATTTCAAGGTAAACAACTCGATGATCCTCTTCCCCTCTCTTCTTACAACATAAAAAATAATAGCTCTTTAGTGTTTTCCCTTCGTTTGAGAGTATCTTCTTCTACTCCTCCCTTCTCCTACAAAGAAATTGTTCACTCTGAGATTCCCATTTCCCCTGAGACTCCCAAACCCAAGCCTTTTCTGGTTGACAAGTTAGAGGAGGTTCCTTATGTTGAGATCTCCCACCCTAGCCTGGCAGATGACCTTCAAAAATTTGCTGAAAGGGCCATTATTTGTAGATTCAATGGGCTTTGGCCATGCTCTAAGGACCTCTATGACTGGATCCATGACAACTGGACTCACCATTGCAAGGTCTGCTTCCGCTCAAAAGGATATTTTATAGTTCTATTTGACAATCCTAAGCACTATGAACAGGCCTTAGAAGAAGGTACTTGGTTTATGGGTACAACATGACTCTTCTTAACTCCATGGTTCCCAAATTTTGACCCAGCATCCACAGTCATCACCAAAGCGCCTGTCTGGATCAGACTTACAAACTTTCCAGCTCACTTGTGGCATTTAGCAGTCTATAGGAGCATAGGCAACACCCTGGGCAGCTTTTTAATGGGAGATTCCTCGCGGGAACATCAATGTCTCTACATATATGCCAGAATATGTGTGGAGCTAGATCTAAGCAAGGGACTGCCAGATCAAATCATTCTCAAGATCAATGACTTTGTTTGGACCCAGAACCTGGATTACGAAAACACTGCCTTCCACTGCAACCACTGTCACCTAACAGGGCACCTGCAGAATTCTTGCCCATCGCTGCCTGCAAAATCAAAAAAGGGAAACTTTTCAAAGACCAAACCCAAGTGTTGGATCCCTTGTTCTCCGCTGCCAGCAGTAAGCTCTGATTCCTCAAGCTCGGGAGATGAGGAGAGCGATGCAGAACTAAACCAGGTGCCTCAAATGATGGATCCGTCCACTGATACTCCTACGCACACCACTATCACAGCAATCTCCCAGAAACGCGTCCATGAGACCTCCTCTTCTAAATCATACAAGGAGATCCCCCTTTTGGAGAATTACAGTCTTCAAGTTGTTTTAGCTCATACTTCCCAGGATGGCTGGATAAAAGTCAATAAAATGAAAGGGAAAAAACATCGTGTTGATAATTCTGCCCCTGTGGGGTAAAAGTCAGTTTTTTGCTCTCAAGTTAATTGTTGTAGCTCCGTGATTGGTTCACCCCCTCTTCGGGACCAAGGTTGATAGTTTCATCATTTCCGGTCAGCTGGTTTCTTGTCTCTCTTGATTGTACTATATTTTACTCAATAGAAATAGTTTAATTTTACTGAGAAAAAAAAAATAGAAGTTGTTTGTTATTTTTATCTCTATTTTGAAATGAATGCCTAGAAAAGGTAAGGGTTCGAAGCCCACTAAGGGCCGAAAGAATTCTGAAAACAATTCTCATATTGGGTCTCATTTTGTAAGCAGGAAGCCCAATCCAATTCAAACCCATCATGTAGGAACATTCCACCTGGATCCCGGTGACAACAGCTCAGGTGTGGTTCATCCTGTTGAGAGTGGTTCAAGTAAAAGGGAAACAATGGCAGACCATGAAGATCATGTGGAAGGGATTGGTGAAAACTAGGTAAGTGGGGAACAATCCACTTTTGTGTTTCCAATTGTGGACCCTAATATTGTGGTGCAAATGAAGAATATTCCACCATCCTCTCTCCCTCATTTCCATGGTAAAGTTCATGAAGATCCTAACTCTTTTCTATTCGAGTTTGATATTCAGTGTAGAAGTCATGATTATTTAACTAATGCTCAAAATTTAAGATTATTTCCTCTTTTCTATTCGAGTTTGATATTTAGTGTAGAAGTCATGATTATTCAACTAAAGCTCAGAATTTAAGATTATTTCCTGTTGTTGGATTCATCTCTACACTGGTTTATGGGGTCAGGAGGAAACACTATAACCTCTTGGGATCAGATGAAGAGAGTGTTTTTGTCTTAATATCAAGAATATTGCAAAACTCGAGACATGTAGGATGAGATTTTTACATTCATATAGGATGATGATGAAACTCTTGAAGATTACCTAGAAAAATTTTTGTATATTTTACAAAGGTCGAAACTTAAGCTTGATCCCAATAATATTAGAACCTTATTCCTAAGAGTAATTGCTAATAATGCTAGAAGTAATTTAAATCTATTAGGACAAGGTGATATTTCTCAACAAACTTTTGAACAAATTTGTGAATTATGCAGGAAATTTTCAAGAAATCAGTATAGATCTGGTAGAGGAACTCGAAATAGAAATAGAAAAACTAAATCTACTTAAAGAGTACAACTATTTGGTAATAGTATTCATTATATCAATTTTCATGTTTTCCAAACCATTCAATTTGTTGGTAGGGCATCATAGTTGATGACAGGATGTGTGTCTATGGAAAAATATACTGATCCCAAAAACCCCGTTGTCTCAGTTTAGATTGGTAATGTACTTGTCTCTAATGTTCTTATAGACATGGGGGCAACCATTAATGTCATGGCTAAGCAAACCATGGATCAAATTCGGTTATCTCATCTTCACCCTACTCCCACTGTGCTTGAATTAGCAAATAGATTTAAAATTAAGCCAGGAGTATTGGATGATGTGATCATCTCATTAGATTCTTGGGAATGTCCTGTTGATTTCATTGTGCTTCAGCCAAAGAACCTAGCAGGAGTACATCCCTTGATCTCGGGTCAACCATGACTTGCTATGACTCATGCATATATTGGATGTCGTTTCGGTGATATGTATATTTCTCATGGAGATTCTAGAAAGAAAGTTACCTTATACCCCCCTACTAGATCCATTCAGGACCTTCGAGATACTTTATGGTTGGATTAAAGCAATGAAGAGGAGACTCAACCCATTTCCCTTATCCATCATTATACTAGGTCTTCACAAGAAGATGAGATTCAAGATTTCCTGAATAATCTAGAAACTATGCCTAATTTTGAGCCATAAAGCCAGATTTTCAGCCTAGATTTTCAAGATAATCATCATTCTCATTCTTCTGTACCACTGCATTTGACCACTCCCTTGAGTACTCCTAAGCTTGATACTACTCTTCTTGAGATTAACCCTCGTAAATCCTTTCATATTAGTTCAGATTTGGACTCATCTCAACAGGAGCAACTTGTGAATTTGTTGCAAAACCATCTTAGTGCCTTTGGTTGGGGTTATGAAGATATGAAGGGTATTCCTCCTGAAACTTGTACAAATAATATCTATATTGAGGAAGGAGCCCAACCTGTGTGAAACCCCAAAGGAAAATGAATCCAACTCTAAGAGATATTGTGAAGGAAGAAGTACAGAAACTCTTGGATGCCGGTTTTGTCTATCCTATTTCCAACAGTCAATGAGTCTCTCCATTAGTGCTAGTACCTAAGAAAGATGTAAGATGGCATATTTGTATTGATTATCAAGAATTAAACAAAACCACCCTCAACGATTATTTCCCTCTCCCTTTCATTGACCTGGTGCTTGATACCCTTGTAGGAAAGAAATACTTTTCTTTTTTGGATGGCTTCAGTGGCTATAACCACATACAGATTGCACCGGAAGATTAGGATAAAACTACTTTACATGTCCATGGGGTACATTTCCTTATAGAGTTCTTTCCTTTGGTTTATGTAATGCCCCAACTACCTCTCAAAGGACAGTCCTGGCCTTTTTTGCTGATCTAGAATTTGAGAAATTTATATGGATGACTTTTTTGTGTTTGGTGATTCTTTTCAAGAAGCTCTCAAAAATGTGGAGAAGGTACTTCTTCATTGTCAGGAAGCCCATCTCACCTTCAGTGACAAGAAATGTAGATTAATGTGCAAAGCGGGAGTGGTACTTGGCCATTTGATTTCTAGTAAAGGTATCTAGGTTGATCCAGCAAAGATTGAAATCATTCTGCATCTTCCTGCACCCAAAAATCAAAGGGAAGTAAGAGGTTTTTTAGGACATGCTAGTTACTATAGAAGATTCATTGAAAATTTTTCTAAGATAGCTGCCCCTCTTTTCTGACTTCTAGCTAAGGATAGTGAATTTTCTTGGACCACAGCTTGCCAACAATCTTTTGAAACATTGAAAGAAAAGTTACATGCACTAGTTTTGAGAGGTCCTAACTGGTGCTTTCCTTTTCACATTTCCTCTGATGCTTCAGATTTGGCTATTGGCACAGCTTTAGGACAAGAGGAAAATAAGCAATCCTATGCTATTTATTATATTAGTAAGAATTTGTCTTCCGCTGAATTAAATTATACAGTTACAGAGAAAGACTTTTTAGCTTTCATTTTTGCAGTTAATAAGTTTAAGCACTATATTACAGGATATGAAGTATTTGTACATACTGATCATTCCATGATTAAATATTTGATGAAAAAAACATTGACTAGTTGTAGAGTGACTAGGTGGTTATTATTGTTATAGGAATTTAATATTACTATTGTTGATAGACTAGGAAAATCTATTGTTGTAGAAGATTTTCTTTCTAGATTAGATATTCCTGGTGAAGAAACTCCTGTTAATGATGATTTTCCAGATGAACATCTTTTTGCTATGTCAACAGATTCTCCATGGTTTGTTGACATTGCTAGTTACTTGGTTACTAGGAAAACACCAACCCACTTGTCTATTCATGAAAAGCGGAATATTATTCAGCAAAGTGTTGCATACTCCTGGGTTCAAGGAGATCTCTTTTACACTGGTCCAGATCTGATTATCCATAGGTGTGTATGAGAGGAGGAAGTGCTTGACATATTGAAATCTTCTCATGATGAACCTTGTGGAGGCCACTTCGCTAATAAGTGGACTGCATATAAAATATTACATGCTGGTTACATTTGGCCTTCTTTGTTTAAGGATGCCAAACATTATGCCAGGCAATGTGATAGTTGGCAATGAATGGGCAAGCCTAATCAAACCAATGAAATGCCTTTATGCCCCCAAGTTATGATTAATCCATTTGAAAAATTGGTTATTGATTTTATAGGGCCAATAAATCCAACATCATTAAGTAAAAAGCATATTTTGGTTTGTAGAGATTTTGTTACAAAATGGGTAGAAGCTAAAGTTGTTTCCTTTGCTACAGAAAAAGTTGTTGTTGATTTTCTTTTTACTGAAATCTTTACTAGATTTGGTGTGCCTAGAGAAATTATTTTTAACACTGGTCCATAGTTTATTTCTAATCTAGTACAGGGTGTTATGGAGCAATATAAGATCTGGCACAGGAAATCCATGCTGTATCACCCACAAGAAAATGGCTAGGTGGAATCCACAAATAAAGTGATTGAGTCCATTCTTACAAAGACAGTAAATATGCATCAGAAAGACTGGGTTGAAATATTACCAAAACCTTTGTGGGCATACAGAACCACTTGGACAAATAGCATAGGACATACACCATATAAGCTAGTATATGGCAAACAAGTTTTGTTACCAATTGAATTCTAGATCAAAACTTTCAGAACTACAATTTAGTTAGGAGTAGATCTCTCTGAGGCACAACAACAACATCTTCTCCAATTAAATGAGTTAGATGAATTTTGTAGGGATGTTTTTTAGCAAAACATACTAATTCAGCAGCAACGCAAAAGGTGGGATGACAAGTCTATTCAGAAAAAGAAATTCCAACCAGGTGATTAGGTGCTCCTTTATGATTCTAGATTTTAAATTTTTAAAGGAAAATTCCATACATGTTGGATAGGACCTTATGAAGTGATCTGAGTATTCGAGAATGGACTAGTATAAGTTAAAAATATTGATGGACAAAATTCAGTATTCTTAGTAAATGAACACAGATTAAAGAAGTATTTTCAGCCACTTGCTAGGAAATATTTTACACAGAAATTCAGGACGGTAGTGGTGAATGGTAATACCAACCTTTTGAAAACATGAATTCTTCCTCTTCTTAAAAAAAATAATATAGTTTTTTTTTAAAGTAAAGAAAAAAAACATTTTCCTTTAATTATGAAAATTAGTTCACTCACATGATTGCAGAAGGATCAACCTGAAAACCAGCTTGCTGGCAAGAAGATAAACAATTTCTAATAAAAAGAAAATGTTGCTTGATCTTTAGATATGCTAGCGACCACCAAGTAAAAGCAGGTTTATGAGAACCAACCTTCATACAATTGGGGTAATTAGCATGGATATTTTTATTCAAGTAATGCTTAATTTTCGCTATAATTATTTTTCCTTGCACCAGTGCAGGCAGACCTTCCAGAAAATTTTCTGCCTTTCTTCATATTCCACTTTCATAATATTCCCTTAGTTTTCTTCTTCAATCCTAGAATGATTAACCTTCCCATATTCTTTTGAATTTACCATGTCCATTTCGTGAAAACCCCACTTTACCCTTGAATTTTTTTCCCTATCCCACTTCTATTTATCCCCTCTTATGGTACCATTCCTGGAATCCCTATAACATAATTCCTTCCCATTCTAAAATTTCCCTTTTCCCACTTCTTTGTTCCCTCATGAATTCATTGTAGGATCTCGCGTACAAAGAGCAACAGGATATACTCTGAAGCACCAAGAAAGGGCGAAGCAAATTTCTAGTATAAATTGAGGAAGTCATGTTGGAAGTCCAGCCTATATTTTACTTAAATTCCCTATTCTTTTTTGAGATATTATGCTTGCAGTAGTGCAAGCATGTCATCCTATATAATAATGTAAGAAGAATGATACCAGAAGAATAACATAGCTTAAGTGGTGCAAGGAGACCAGTGCAAGCATGTACCCTATAAAAAACAGAGTACAATTTGTTCTTTTCATAGCATACATCATAGGAAAGTGGTCATCATGAAAGTTTGTAAGAAGTCCTTTCAGTTAGTCGATGAGTACTTGTGCTATCATGTTAACTAGGAGAAAATTATTTAAAGTACAAGGTGTTTTTAAGTTAAGAATCATGATCATTTTTGTAATGAATGCTAAGTTCTTTTTTGAATTACAAAGGAGTGAGGAAGTGTTTAACCATTTCTTGGATATAATTTACCCTTTCCGCCATAATCCTAGATGTCGTTCACTGATAATGATTACCTCACCTAGCTGTTAAAACGCTGCCGCAAGTACCAATTTGGCATGATCTCAAAGATGTCATGCATCCACGACTATTTCAGTGGAATGAATGGGTGAGAAGATGGAATGGATGGTAGACAGTTGGATCCCTATCTATAAGAACCAATTTTCCTGGTGTTGCATGTAAATTCTCAACCGTTCATAACCATTAGCAGCAATGCCGCCTGCTCAAAGCAAACCTTCATCTCTCAGTAGGGTAGAACACAGTGCTGAGTATTGCAATAGTCTTGCACTATTGCGAGACTCTAGCTTTCTTCAGTTCTTGCAAAATTTTGACAGGCACAACAGTGAAGTGGCCTTACAGTTTTCCAAAAGTTTAAAAAATGGCCAAGTAAAAATTGGGACTCTAAAATTTGAGGTTACAGAAGAGTTTATAGAAATAGCGATAGATTTGGTACATATTTGTGAGAAGTGGTTTAAAAATCAGAAACTAGAAAAGAAGCAATTGAAGTGTTTCGTCATCGACAAGAAGATGAAGTTAGATTTGAAGGAAGGACTTCCACGCAGTGCCCTGCTAGGACAATGACAGGACCTCCCTTTCATCCTATAGAAATTCGTAACTTGTGAGGGAAGGTACTCCCACACTTTTGTGTACCATTTTAGGATGTTGTATAATTTCCAAGTTGCCTGGCACATCTAGTGGAGGATGAATTTCCCCTATTTTTTGCTTACGAGCTTGGAAAAAATGGCCAAAGGTGTGTGGGACAGATGGGTAGATCAGGCTGACAAGAAGTTATATCACCATGGCTTGATAGAGATTTTGGTCTTGAAACAATTAGAGGTTAAAGGCATGACCTGGGAGCCATTGTTAAAATAGCTACATAAAAAGACAGTTGCTGGAAAGGAGACAAAGGACCTCGCCAACACAAGCAAGGGTCTGAGTAATAATGTAAAGGGGAGTCCTTATTGCACTAGTGCAAAAGGGAAACAACCTGAAAAATAAACAAAGGAAAGGGCCCCATCTCCAAATAAGAAGACAGCTAGTGCACCTATTGAAGAGGCTCCTTATACACCACTAGTATAGGCACGGACCCCCGAAGAAGACAACCTATCAGTCCTTGTGGACACAGAAAAAATTATAGAGGTCAAAGATGACACTCTATTGGTAGATTTCATTAAAAGGCCCTAGAAAAAGAATAAAGAATCTGGTGTAGGCAAAGAGCCACAGTCCCCACTAGACGTTGAATCCCCTTCTACACCAGTCCAAGAAGAAGAACCAGAAGAAGAAGAATTTCTTAATGTAACAACGAGGGATACTGAGGTCCCTGAGGAAGACATAGACCCTGTCAAAACAGAAGAAGGAAGACATTTGGTAACTCCTGTTGCTCATATAGTTGAACTAGAGCTTCAAGTGCAGAACTTAGAATAGCTCATAGCTAAAGCGCAAGAGGATAAAGAACAGAGTAAAGAAGAAATAACTGCGGAGATCCATAAAAGGAAAGGAGAAGTTAGAGTTTGCAAGTATCGAGCTGCGCAATGCTTCAAACGACTTAAAAAGGTAACAAAGAAACTAAAGAACATCATAAAGAAGAAGTCTAAAACATTGCAGGCTGATGTCAATATGGCAGAGCAGGATTGAGCTAGAATGCTCAAAAGTTTGAAGGTTTTTTGCAAAGGTAAAGAGTTGTGTGAGGACGCACAACACCTTAGGGACGGGAGGATGTTAGCCCCCTAATTTTCTCTCTTTTTTCCATTCTCCCCTTCCTAAATCATAACCATTTACTAATGTTTTACCTCTTTTATACACCCTCATCTTGCACCAGTCCAAGCACGGTGTCATATTTTGTATAAACTTTATTTTTCATACTTTTAATTTAACTTAGCATTAATTAATCATTTATTACATGATTTCAATCTTTTAATCACTCTTTGTAACTTACCGATATCTCCAATGTTTATTTGGTAGTTATATTACTTACCGTGACTGTTAATCCTAGTGCAGGATTAGATATTTCACCCTTTCGAGTACAACAAATCCTTGCAGTAGATCCGAACCTCCTTAATCACTGCTTCGTTTTGGGCAGCTTCAACCACGACAGCAAGATCGATCCAAAGGCAGCCAAGATCAAATCGCCTCATTTTGAGCAGCTTCAACCACGACACCAAGATCAATCCAATGGCAACTAAGGTCAAATCTATGAGCAACAAAAGCTGGAGATTAGCTATGACCAGTTTTGTTAACTGTCTAATTTTGAAGGCCGAAAAGATAAATTCTGCATTTGGTTATGTAATCGATTGAATGATCTATTTTGGCCTTTGGCAAAAGATCTATATAATGTAGAATGTAAATAGGACTAAAGGAAGTTTTTCTGGTAGAACAAAGACAAGGCCAGAGAGGCGGTAATAGGTTGCTGTATTTTGTTATCTCTCAAATCTGAGCTAGATGATGTATTAACTTATGTACTTGCCTTAGTGAATTAATAAAAGGGAGCTCCGCCTCATGTTTCAGAAATTACGTTTCTATATTTGAGCTGATGAATTGATTAAAGTACTGAGCATCATTTTTATTTAAAAGGGAAATGCGCTGGTTGGCTAGAGCCCAGCCAACCCAACACATTTACCCCATTTCCCATTTTCCTGTAATTTGTGTTTACATTGTCAAGTGTGATTTAATTTTAAGCACATGTATTCCTATCTGAGTGAAAGCCGATCCGTTGTGTGAAGTAGATAAATTTTCTTTCCTGCACTTGATTTCAGATTGGTTTTCCTCTGCCTAGTCCAAGTAGGAGAAATAACCCAGCACCAGTGCACGTTGGTATGATATCTCCTTTTCTGCAATTCTGTTTGATTGGTTTTCCCTACCTAGTACAAGCAGGAAAAATGAACCTGCACCAGTGCACGTTGATGTGATGTAGCAAGCCTTCTTAGTCTACTTCCCACATTCTTCTTTATTTTGTTAAATGATTATGATGGGATAAATGTATATTGATTGTTTATTTATTCCTGCACTCTATTAAGATCAGAAATATTAACTTTTTATGTGTGCAATTTGATTTAACAGTATAATATCACTTGCCATAATTAAGCACTTATTTTAAGAATTAAATGCTAAGTGCAGGAAGCTCTAATCCAGTGCAAGAACTAGTTTCTTGCCATGAGATCTGAGTGCTTTGAACCTGGAAACGTTCAAGCCCTTACAGGAAGCAAAAGCCTTTAGTAAAGACACTATTTATACCTTCTGCATAAGTTTCTGTTCCTGCACTAGTACAAGACATATTAGTGTAAGAAGGAAATCTCTAAAGGAGCAGGTTCCTGATGACACTGCTAAGTCTCTCTGCTAGAGAAAAACACACACTCATTAGTTAAACAATAATTGGCTAGAGTGATTGCCCTTTATTCTTAATTCCCTCTTGAAAATGCAATCTTCCTTGTTCCAGTCTTAGATTATTTTGATGGTTCAAGTTTCCTTTTTCTCTTTTTAATTTGATTCTGCATATCTTTCCTTTAAACAAAGTAGGGATTTATATTAGGAAGATTCATACTATCTTTGGCATTTCCTGTGCTTCGTCTCTAAGTTTACAAATTCCCTGGGTTGGAAAATTAAGTGTTGAGGAGTTTGCTTAAGTGTAATTCCTGCACCCAACACCCATCATTCCAAGCCACTATACAAAAGACATTATTCAGAAGGAACTTGGTATTGACATCTGCACTATTGATTTGGATAATAAGCATGGGTAAATCCATCACCCCCACCTGTGGTAGATGCATTTTTGTATAGGATACATTCCCTTACTAGCTCATTTCTCATTGCATAGGAATTCTCTTCTTGTGTTAACCTAATTGTGTGCCTAGGCCTGTGCCTTTTCATTTCCTGCTTCTCTTGTACTCATTTTTCATTTCATTTCATCTCGTTTCTAGGAGGGGTATTAGGTAATTTGTACCCAACTATTTTGTTTTAGCTATTTATTGTTGGTTGTAATATCTAGTCCCTTTGATCTATGTTCAATTTGAGTGGACATTATTGCAAATTTCAATTTCAATTTTCTCTGAAATTTAGTGATAGGATGAATAAGATCCTCTACTATACTCATTACCTCTGAAAAGATCAATAACTCAATCCTTTGGAGTAGACTAAACCTGCTAATTTTCTAGAACAATGCTTTGAGAACAACCATTATTATCATCACCCTTGTATCTATATGGGATATAAATAAGTCAAGGGTATTCAATAAATCCATGGACTGCACAACCCCATTCTCACCTGACACATCCTTGCTAGGATATTCAATTATAACAACTAACTATTGCTTTTTTGATGAACCACACATGTTGGTTTGAAACGTGTTGGCCAAAAGTTTCTCTTAGGTGATTTCTACCGAAATACTTTTCTTAAATACTTATTGTGATCCTTTACATAGTGGAACATATTCAAAAAGAGGTATATTCAGGAGATTCTTTGCCCTAATTTTCCCATAAGTCCAGCTACTCATAATTGAGAGCTACATCCTAAAAGAATTGATACTTATTGTATTATGACAATCTTTGACTTGTTGACCTCTGGTAGCTACTGAATCTCGACATGACTGATGTGAATATCACCCATAGTTTCAAGAACAACAACTTTGATACCAATAAACAATCCCTAACATTGTGTACTGGACAAACTTGGTTGCTCCACAAATTAAAGATGTCCCTGGACCCAATGGCTAATCATCTGACCAATAATAAAATAGGTTTATCACAAGCTAATATTTTAATATTTGTTTTTAAATATTAAACTTTTTTTATTAGTTAATACTCTTCAAAACATTTCATTGGATAGAGAAACATAAGAGGACTTTCCTGAGAGCCATCATTTTTTTGTTTTCTTTTTAACACTCTGAATCTTGGAGGTGTGTGACATCTCACAACTCATGAATCTGATTTCATTATCAACTAATGTATATTATTATACAGTGTAATATTAGTTTTTTTAAGCCATTTTTCGAGGCGTTGCTTTGTATTTTAGTAACTGTCTTTGCTCAATTACCCCTTCTATTGTCTTAAGCATTTTCACTAGGACCTAACCCCTAGGGAAGTGAAATTTGTAGGAAAATGGATATCTATATTTCATTTCAAAGTATCTGAATTATGAACCTATTTCCTTTTTTAATATTATACATACTTTTAACACTTAAACCTATAAAAATTGAAATCAACCATTTTTGGAAATTAAAATTTAAGTCAATTACATGATCAAAAGGAATAGTTTCTATATTATCAAATGACCTCATTCACTCTAAAATATGTCAGTAACTATTGCAAATTGATCATCCCTAAATGTAGTTCTTAGCATAATTCAGGAACATGATAATTATATAGTCCTCGATAACATTAATTCAAAGGAAATCATTTTAATAAGCAGAAGTGTGTAAAGGTACCTGATCAACAATCTTATTTAGTTCCTAGTTGAATGCAGGTTGATCATTTGTTTTTAGTTTGAGACCAAGGCTAAATTTCAAGTTCTTCTATCCATTTCCTTAATACAATTTTTGCTCCAATGTGGGATGCAGAAAAATCATGCAACTACAAATTAAGTGTGTGCCTTCTTATTGGAGGTGGCAAGAATTACAATAATTTCGTAGTTTAACCTGCATGAATTTTTTTTCATGAACCTAACGGTAATAGATGAGCCCAAAAAACTCAATAAGCTTACATGCATTGTTGATTAGATAGTAAGCACTCAAGCAAAAGAACTAAACAATCCTCTTGTTTACCTTCTACTTGGTACAAACATTTAGGAACTCCTCATCTAAATGTTAGTTTCCTAATGTTATCATAAGTAATAAAATAAAATTCACCATGGTATTTTCTTTTCTTTTCCCTCATAAATGCTTCAAACCACACTCAGATAAGTACCCTCTTTGTTCTGATGCTAATATATTTGAATAAATACAACCATAGGAAAATCATGCTTAAAAACATCCTTCTCCCAATATCAGAAAAAGAAAGAATGAGTAATCCAGTCCTATATGCCAAATAAGGGACAAACACTCTATCATGTACGTAGTAAAATTTTAGATCATTTCTCATGCATTGTTAAAATTACAAACTTCTTGGCCTCTAATAGTGTGGTATCCTACAAATAATGCACATTGGGTTGTTTGCAATATCCATTTCAACTGGTATTATATGACATAGCATCTACCTATATAGAAATCAAATGAACAAGCCTCTTGCAGAAAATCTTTAAACAAACCTTTAGGGGGAGAATAGACATTGAGGAATGACTAGGCAATGTGTCCCTCATTTATGATCATTGTTCTCGCAATAGTGTTTCTAATTAAGATATGTTGTTTTCCTAATTTATAGCCTAGATATATTAGTGAAATGGTCATTTCCACCATCCTATAGCATGAGGCTACACTTGTATTGGTGTGAATTTCATATATTTAAAATGTAGTCTTTACGCTAGACATTAGGTACATTTTATTTGTAATATACAAAGAAGATTCACTGAACAACATGGTTATAAAATAATATCAACACCAGCCCTCACAGAGTCACACTATCTCATAGGAGAAACAATGACAGAAAGAAACCATGGAGGACACTCTCATGAGAGAGATGGAGAAGTTGAAGACAAGAAATACAACTTCCAGCAAAAGAAGCTACAAGATCAAATTATGAATATAACAACAAAAATTGAAACTCTAGCAATGGATGAGCGATGCAAAGCAAAAGGCACAGTCTTGGGAAAACCATTGAGACTAGAAAAGATAAGGTTTTTGTGAATCCTCACAATAATAGTTCCTGAGTGTTAGGGTCCCACCCTAACCCCCTTATTTATGTCATGGGATCACGTCATAGTCAAGAGTCAATAAAGCCCATATTAATATTTGTAAGTGGTTAACCCGCAATTAATGACGGGACCACAGTTAGTTGCAAATGGGCGGTAGTATTAGATAGATGGTAAATGGGTGGTAGTATTAGATAGATGGTATTAATAAAACCCACGATATTGGCTCGTGGTATTGCATGTATGAGTCATATATAAAGGATAGAGACTCCCTGCGAGGAGCATTGTGTCTTGTTTTGTAATCGAGCTCTGCTCTATTGGAGGTTGCCCCCTCAAAGAGGCCTGTGAACATTTCTCTCTGAATAATAAAATCATTGTTATTCTGTGTTCTGGGTATATTTTCTTTGTATATTTTGTGTTCTCGGTATCTTTTCTTCACTTGGGTATTGATTTGCAGGTTAAGAGCATAACAGGTGGTATCAGAGCACTTTCCAGGGCTCGGTGGGATCTCCAAATTTTAGCAATTTTTTTTTTGGCTAGAGACGTGTTCCGGCGTCTTTAAACCACGGGATCTGTCGTTAAGCGCATAAACCTGCAGATTTGGGGAGGCATGCACGCAAGAAATACAAGAGGTGGTCACGTCTGTTGGACTCCCTTGTAACCCCTGTGGGTACCCCTTCGAGTAGTAGCGCATTAGACAAAACCGCGCACGGACTGTCTTCCACGTACCCTCTGGGTATATAGGAAGCCCCCTAGCTCCCTTGAAACCTCGCCATAGATAAACCTTCGGCCATCTTGTTGCTATAGTACACTGAGAACAACACTCGAAGAGATTACTCGCCCGTACGATAGGGTAGTCGGGTTGTACGGCTAAGGGTATGGTCGATCCTCCTTAGTTAGAGCCCTGAAACATTGGGCCGAGTACTACTGTCAGACCCTTATGTATATTGCGATCTGTAGCACCTGACACTCCCCAAGACCATAGTTCCCTTTCTATCGGGGGATCACACATCATCTATTCCAGATCAGCAGCAGCAGTTGTTCCACCATTCAGATCTCTCAGATCCACCAGATCGGATATTCCAGATCAGCAGCAGCAGTTGTTCCACCATTCAGATATCTCAGATCCATCAGATCGGAGTAGTTGCGAAGGGTTCTTGTACCTGGATATGATTTTCGCAGGACTTTTGGCGGCATTGACAGTTTGAGGATTTGGCGACTGCAGTATTGATCAGGAAGGAGTAAAACTCCGTTAGGAGTTTTCCAAAAAAAAAAAAAAAAGTCTGAGATCTTCTGGGGCGCTTATTGGTGACCTAGCCCATCAGTATCAGGACGACGAGATGAGAAAGGTGGTACCATTCAATTTCTTAGTAAAAATTTTTAGGCGGTCCCAATTTTTTATCAGGTTGGTGTATGGTAGAAACTCGCGCTCAAGCGATGGCCAATGAAAGGATCGACAAAATTGAAAACTATGTCAACTCCCTCCAAACTGCGGTGAACAAGATCGAACTTAACCTTCAAGGAATGGGTGACCACATAGAACTTGAGCTTAAAGGAATGAGTAACCAGATACAGGAGGCACTCTCAAAGGGCAAGAAGCCAGCCCACGAGGAGGTGTATAATGGCCATGAATACCATGAGGGTGAGCCTAGCCACTCTCCTCACGTTTGGCACTCCCATCCACCACCCAGTCAGCGACCTCCGAAGTTGGATATGCAGAAATTTGACGGTTCTCACACGTCCGCATGGCTAGCACAAATGGAGCAGTACTTCCAATTGAATCATATCACAGATGAGGGGACTAAGCTTATGGTTGGCACCATGTACTTGGACAATGAACGATGGCAATGGAAGGAATGGCATCAGCATTGCAATGGACATTTTCAGAATTGGGCCCAATTTGCCAAAACTCTTCGCAGTCGCTTTGAACAAGAAGACTCTTTTTTGGGGCATCTCACTAAGCTCCGACAGACGGGTACAGTGGAGGAATATATTACTGCTTTTGAAGCCTTAGCCTTCCGCACTAAGGGTCTCACTGATGAGTTCTACATGGAATGCTTTATCAGCGGTCTTAAAGAAGCCATCAAAGCTCGGGTTCTACTCCACCACCCTCCCACCTGGACAGAGGCTTGCCAGGTAGCCCGTAAGGTGGAACGTGCATTAACAGCCCAATCCAGCCACCCCAACTTCCCCGCTAAAGGTCGTCCCTCACAGGCTCCCAATATGACTCAGACACTTAAGGTTCAAAAGGTGTCACCTGCGGAAATGGCCGAAAGAAGGAAGCAAGGACTATGTTACTACTGTGATGAAAAATATTCCCCTGGTCATAAATGCAAAGAGCACAAGTTTTTTCAAATAGATGCCACTGACTACAGCTCCACAGAGGAAGATCCACCACTTGAGGAACCAGAGGCGATAGAAGAAGATAACCAACAAGAGATTGTATCTGATGAACCAATTATTTCGCTGAATGCATTGGCAGGAATTTCTTCCCCTCAAACTCTCAAAATCAAGGGTTTTCTTAAACATCACCCAGTAATAGTCTTGATTGATAGTGGAAGTACCCATAATTTCATCCACCAAAAGATCGCTGAAGCAGCACATTGTTTCGTCCCGGCAGTTTCTAACTTCCAAGTCCAGATTGCAGATGGGGGCACAATGAAATGTGAAGGTCGCTGTGAAAATGTCAAAATTCAAATGGGGGATTATCAATTGAAAACCCACATGTTTGCAATACACATGGGGGGTTGTGACATTGTCCTCGGCGCGGAATGGCTCCGCACTCTTGGGCCAATCACAATGGATTTCCAGGAGTTATATATGAGTTTTAAACAGAACAACTCCACACATACCCTCCGTGGACTACAGGCGGGAGCCCCCTCTATCATCAGCTCGCATAGGATGGAAAAATTGTTAAAAAAGGGCCATCATGGAGTGGTAGCTCAATTTAATGCCATCCAGGTAGTCGACACCATGCCCCCGCCAATTCATCCTGAGATGAAACAGATTTTAAATAAACATCAGACTGTCTTTGACAAGCCTCATGAGCTTCCACCCTCGCGAGGGGAACATGATCATAGCATCACATTGGTTCCAGGGGCCCAACCCCCAAATTTGAGGCCATACAGATATCCGTTCACCCAAAAGAATGAAATAGAAAAAATCATCAAGGAATTGTTGGAAGCAGGTGTCATTCGTCCCAGCATTAGTCCTTAATCATCTCCAGTGGTCATGGTCCTCAAGAAAGATGGGGAGTGGCGGATGTGTCCAGACTTTAGGGCCCTCAATAAGTTAACGGTCAAAGATAAATTTCCCATCCCAGTGGTTGACGATTTGCTGGACGAACTCAATGGGGCTCAATTCTTCACTAAGTTGGATCTTCGCTCAGGCTACCACCAAATTCGCATGAAGGAATTCGACATTCCCAAGACAGCTTTCAGAACTCATGAAGGCCATTATGAGTTCCTGGTCATGCCATTTGGTCTCTGTAATGCCCCCTCTACTTTTCAGAGCCTTATGAATCACCTCCTCAAACCATATCTCAGAAAATTTGTCCTTGTCTTCTTCGATGACATCCTCATCTATAGTGGCACTTGGGCGGCACATCTTCAGCATGTAGATCTACTCTTGCAACTGCTCCGCACGCATAAATTATTTGTCAAGATGTCTAAGTGTTCATTTGGCATGGAAGAAGTTGAGTATTTGGGCCACATTGTGGGGCGTGAAGGTGTCAAGGTGGACCCAAAAAGAGATCCAGGCAATGCAAGAATGGCCTCAACCTAAGACCTTGAAAAGCTTGAGAGGATTTTTGGGTCTCACAGGCTATTATCGTAAATTTGTCCGCAACTATGGCCACATAGTGAAGCCCCTAACGCAACTCCTAAAGAAAAATTCCTTCTTCTGGAACGAAGAAGCACAACAGGCATTTACCGCTCTCAAAACCGCCATGTGTTCCACTCCTATCTTAGCACTACCGGACTTCACCAAATCATTTGTCATTGAATCTGATGCTTCGGGAACAGGTATTGGAGCAGTCTTAATGTAGGAAGGGCGACCATTGGCCTTCACCAGCCAACAACTAAGTGGGAGGAATCTGGGCCAATCTACCTACGAGAAGGAAATGATGGCCATCTTACATGCCGTCGAGACCTGGCGACCTTACTTGTTGGGGCGACGTTTCCAAATCCGCACAGATCATCACAGTCTTAAATATTTTTTGGAGCAACGCCTATCTTCCCCACAACAAAATAAATGGTTAGCCAAAATGCTGGGATATGATTATGAGATCATTTACAAGAAAGGGAAAGACAACAGGGTAGTAGATGCATTGTCGCGCCAATTTGAGGAGGAAAGTACTCTGCTCGCAATTTCACTCCCCATTCCAGACTGGATTGCAGAGGCTCGCAGGGAATGGTTTTCACATCCTGGGCTCTCTCAACTCATTTCTCAATTGCAGGTAGATCCTAATTCTAGCAAGGGCTACTCGTGGCAGAATGATATTCTTCGCTACAAGGACAGAGTCGTAATTTCACCAACATCCACCCTCAAAAGTCGCATTTTAGCAGAATTGCACTCATCTCCCATTGCAGGACATTCGGGCTTTCAGAAGACATATGCTCGCACCAGAAGATCATTTTTTTGGGCCGGCATGAAACAGGACATCCTTACTTTCGTAGCAGAATGTGACGTCTGTCAACGCCACAAAGGGGAAACCGTTCACACACCAGGCACATTACAACCATTACCCATTCCGGCGTCAATTTGGACGGAGGTCTCCATGGATTTCATTACAGGTCTTCCAAAGTCTGGGAACAAGTCAGTCATCATGGTGGTTGTGGACCGACTGTCGAAGTATGCTCATTTCTGCGCCCTACCCCAACCATTCACACCCACTTTGGTTGCTCAAACTTTCATGGATCAAATCTTCAAATTGCATGGCATGCCCACTTCTATTGTGTCCGACCGCGACCCCATCTTCACCAGTAATTTTTGGCAGGAGCTCTTCAGAAT
This sequence comes from Pinus tabuliformis, assembly GCA_031772625.1. Taxonomy (NCBI): domain Eukaryota; kingdom Viridiplantae; phylum Streptophyta; class Pinopsida; order Pinales; family Pinaceae; genus Pinus; species Pinus tabuliformis. The sequence continues at coordinate 222,836,286 of CM062807.1, read as the reverse complement.
ACAAGGCACTCAACTCAAACTTAGTACTTCATATCATCCACAAATAGATGGTCAAACCGAAGCAGTCAACAAATGTCTAGAAACCTACCTTAGGTGTTTCACTTCAGAAAAACAACACCTTTGGGTACAGTGGTTACCTCTGGTGGAATGGTGGTATAACACCAACTATCATGCCACTACCAAAATGACTCCCTATGAAGCAGTCTATGGACAACTTCTGCCTTCCCCTACTTCTTATCTCACGGGGTGCTCCAAAGTACAAGCCGTGGATCAACTCCTACAACACCGCGCAACCATGCTTGCCCATCTGCGCGAGAATCTTCATCAAGCTCAGAACCGTATGAAGCAACAGGCTGACCAACATCGCTCAGAGCGCCAATTTCAAGAAGGGGATCAGGTCTTTTTGAGGCTGCAACCATATAAGCAAACATCACTCAAAGACAAGGGTTGTCAAAAGCTCTCTCCAAAATTCTACGGACCATACCAAGTACTTCAGCGCATTGGAGAAGTGGCTTACAAGTTGGCTTTGCCACCTACAGCAAAAATCCACCCAGTTTTCCATGTACCATGCCTCAAGAAAGTGATTGGGAACAATTGCCGAGTTCAAACTAGTCTACCTGAACTGGACGAAGAAGGGTTAATCTGGCTTCAACCTGAACAGGTTCTAGACACACGAGAGAAGCACCTGCGCGGCCGCATGCTTAAGGAGGTCCTCGTCAAATGGAAAGACACCTCTCCGGAAGATGCAACTTGGGAACCAGCCACTATTCTTCAGCAGTTTCCGCAGCTTCAGCCTTGAGGACAAGGCTAGTCTTAAGGGGGAGGGCATGTTAGGGTCCCACCCTAACCCCCTTATTTATGTCATGGGATCACGTCATAGTCAAGAGTCAATAAAGCCCATATTAATATTTGTAAGTGGTTAACCCGCAATTAATGATGGGAGCACAGTTAGTTGCAAATGGGCGGTAGTATTAGATAGATGGTAAATGGGCGGTAGTATTAGATAGATGGTATTAATAAAAACCACGATATTGGCTCGTGGTATTGCATGTATGAGTCATATATAAAGGATAGAGACTCCCTGCGAGGAGAATTGTGTCTTTTTTTGTAATCGAGCTCTGCTCTATTGGAGGTTTCCCCCTCGAAGAGGCCTGTGAACATTTCTCTCTGAATAATAAAATCATTGCTATTCTGTGTTCTGGGTATATTTTCTTCGCATATTTTGTGTTCTCGGTATCTTTTCTTCGCTTGGGTATTGATTTGCAGGTTAAGAGCATAACACTGAGTCAAGCAAGCACAAGCACAACAAACATCAAACTTTTCTTCCAAACTCGAGAGTAGTGAGAGAGAAGGTTGCGTTGAGGTATCAAACAAGGCTAAGCATATCAATGTTTATAATTTTTCATTGAACCTACCACCAAAGAAACCACGAAATAAATTTTGTTTTTTTTTTTATGTCTACAGAAGAGGAAAAAGAGGCTAATATGACAAAAGATACAACATACACAATGCATGTAGCAAAGGAATGCATAAAATATCCCAAATCTAAGTCTATAAATTAAATCAAAATTATTGTCAAACATTAAGTATAAGGTCCAAAAAAAAAAAAACAATGTTATAATAGAAATTCATAATAGCAATGCATTACGCTAAACAATTAACAAAGGGACTACCATGAACAACTCGCAAGACCAAACCAAAGGGAACTGAACTTCAAGACAAGCCACCCCATGATCTTATAAAAGAAAATATTGCACTTCCTTCACATAGAAATTTGTTACATGTGTGTTGATGGAAAAAGTATGAGTGAATTGAAGAGATTCTAAACATATCCGAGAAACTCTGAATTTTTCACTCGCAAACCAAAAATTATTGCTATCCTCTTGTATCATCTATGATTTTCTTTTGATTTTCACTACAAAGCTTGGTAGCAATCCCCATTTTACTAGCAACAACTTTGGTATTGACATTTCACTCGACAGTAGCTTTGAAAAATTCTAGGGTTGAACCGCCAACCTCGCTATCATCCTAAGTGATTTTTGTCTCAAAAGCTCTGGAATTGGGTACAAGTTAGGGTTTGGAGTAGGGATATGACTAGGGATTACATTAACATTATTACTTGTTCTCAGAATAGAATTCATAAGATCTGGGAAAGGTCTTGGGTTTGAATTCCTTGGAGTGTCGCTGTCATAGTTGCTCTCCTTTGATTCTGAAGTCTCACTACCATGCCCAATTCTCTAGCTGAGATACTCAACCTCCTTTTGCTGTAAATTTTCTTCCATGGGATCAAGCCTCCTAGTATTTATTTCGTTATTTTGGCGGGTTTCATAACTATTAGCCCAGGATGATTGAAGGGTTCGAATGGTGGACACCACTATTTTTGTGAAAGGATATTCAGTATGGTGCACTAATTTGTTTCCATATAGATAAAATATTGAATATCTATTATTATTTACATATATTTTAAATTAATCACACTCAATAGGAAAGTAGAATCCTATATAGATTTTCTTTGGAAAAAAAAATAATTTGAGAAGTGAAGTGGAAAAATTACTTTCTTGCTCACAACCCTTGTTAGATATAGTTATTTATATCTTATTCATGTCCATTTTTTATGCAAAGGCTTGCTTAAATTGTAGTGGAAAATAAATGATGGTAAATATGTTATTAACTAGAGTATGAGCTATCATCAAGGATTTTATTTTTGGATAGTTTTCCTACAAATCTTAGTAATAAAATATCAGTGAAAATATATTTTGAACTCATGCATTAATATTGCAACCATATCCATGAATTATATATATATATATATATATATATATATATATATATATATATATATATATATATATATATATATATATATATATATATATATATATATATATATATATATATATATATATATGTATATATATATATATATGTATATATATATATATATATATATATATATATATATATATATATATATATATATATATATATATATATATATATATATATATATATGTATGTATATATATATATACATATATATATATATCTATATATATATATATATATATAGAGAGAGAGAGAGAGAGAGAGAGAGAGTATTAATAATAAGAAGTTTCTTATAGTTAGAATATGTTATTAGTGTGTTGCTGAAAACTAATATTAGCATAGTTCCATCTAACTCTATATCTACCAACAAATAAGAGAAATCAAATCCCTCCATGTGCAAATATTTCCACAAGTTTTTCACTAAAAAAGAGATCTGCATCATGAGATATTTGATCCCTCTTGGCGTTTGATAGAGTCAGACTTAGATGGATCTATGCTGGTGTATATGTTTCATTAGAAGTTTCTCTATTTATTATTAATTATGCATAAAAAAAAGAAGAAATTATTTGAGTATTTGTGTAAGATGAAATTTTTATTTGTTAATGTGTGATATTGTTGGGTGTGGAGCCTGATTATCTTCTGTATTCAAAGGTTTCAGCTGGATGTATACCCCAGGAAGATTATACACCCCTCCATGCAGGGGAGGTACGGGGGGACTTGTCCCCCCCGTGGGGGTTCTGGGGGACCAATCCGCCCCGGCAGGGGTTTCGGGGGCAGTGCCCCCAAAGCTAAAAACATATGTAAAATTGCCTTGTAAAAGTCTAGTAATTTGTAGTCAATCTAGGCCGTTCATTAGGCAGATGATCTGATGGTAGAAATTATGTTTAATTTAGGGTTTTTTGCCCTAGAAGGAAACCCGTCACTATATATGAGGGAATTGTATTGTGTCTATGTAGATCTGTATTCTGAGTGAGGAAGAGAGAGGAGATTGAGAGCGAAGAGGGAGTTACTGTGGATCTGTTGTAGGTTGTATCTCTTCAGTTTGCTGGATAGTATAATAAAAGGACTAATATTTCTCTGTGGACGTAGCCCAAACTTGGTGAACCACATATACCTATGTCTCTCTTGTTTTATATGTTTTTTGTGTTTAAATTTCTGCAATATTTTATGTGTTCCATTGCTCTGTAATATATAATTTTCTAACCACTGGTATTAGAGCCGAAGGTCTATTTGGCTGACAAACTCACAAGAAAGAAGGGTTCCTGGTTCAAGTGGGAGCAATGGCGGAAGATGGTAAGTTTAGGGTCAAGAAATTTAACGGCCAGAACTTCTCACTGTGGAAGATGCAAATGGAAGATTATCTATATCAGAAAGATCTGTAACAACCATTGAGTGGAAAAACAAAGAAGCTGACAGCTATGATAGATGAAGAATGGAACCTTCTCGATAGAAAGGCACTTGGAACAATACAGTTGTGCCTCGCAGCATCGGTCGCCTTCAAAATTTCGAAGGAAACAATGAATTTAGTGTTGTATTTAGACATTGGTGAAACTATATGAAAACCCTCAGCCTCAAACAAGGTATTTCTTATGAAAAAGTTAATTAATACGAAGATGTCGGAAGGTGGATCTGTTGCAGACCATTTAAATGATTTTAATATAGTTACAAGTCAGTTAAGTTTTGTAGGGGTAAACTTTGAAGATGAAGTTAGAGCTCTGTTATTCTTGTGCTCATTGCCAGAAAGTTGGAATGGTTTAGTAATGGCCATTAGTAACTTTGTTTCTGGATCTAGTACTTTAAAGTTTGATGATGTTGTCGGTGCTATCCTTAGCGAGGAAATGCGACAGAAAAGCTCTGGTGAGACATCGAGTAATGCTTTGAGTGCAGAGTCTAGGGGAAGAAAAATGGAAAGAGGAAAGAGCTCAGGATACCTTAGTAAATCAAGGAAAGGAAGATCCAAGTCTAAATCAAGGATAGTGTGCTGGAAATGCGGAAAGGAAGGACATCTAAAGAAAGACTGTAGATATCAGAAGGGAATAGAAGGAGATGCACAAAAAGAAAACAATCATGAAGCAAATGTGACAGGTGAGGTGTTACAATATGCTTTTATTCTTTCTTTCGAAAATATTACAGATTCCTGGGTGGTAGATTCAGGGGCCTCATTCCATGCCACACCTGATAAGAAATATTTTCATGACTATGTTTAAGGAGATTTTGGACAAGTCCATTTGGGTGATGATAAACCCTGTAAAATTGTTGGAATGGGTAAGGTTCTTATAAAACAACAGAATGGAAACCAATGGCTACTAAAGGAGGTAAGTCATGTTCCAGATCTGAAGAAAAATCTAATTTCAACAGGGCAATTAGGCGGTGAAGGTTGTGTGACAACTTTCACAGATAAAGGTTGGAAGGTCACCAAAGGAGCACTGGTAATAGCAAAAGGTGAAAAGGTTGGTACATTGTATTTATGCAATGGTATTTCTAACTCTGTTAATGCTTTAAATTCCAAAGGAGCAGATGTAGCATTATGGCATCATAGGCTCGAACACATGAGTGAGAAGGGGATGAAGATCCTTCACTCAAGGAATTTGTTGCTAGGTTTGAAGAATGTTGATTTGGACTTCTGTGAAAATTGCATTTATGGAAAACAAAAGAGATTCAGATTTCTCAGAGTTTGGAAAGAAAAGAGGAGCGAAATATTAGAGCTTGTGCATAGAGATGTATGGGGACCTGCTTAGGTATCATCTCTCAGTGGCTCTCGTTATTATGTTACTTTTATTGATGATGAAACTAGAAAAACTTGGATTTATTATATTTAGAATAAATCTAACGTATTTGATACTTTCAAGAAATAGAAAGCTTTGGTTGAGATTGAGACAGGAAAGAAATTGAAGTGTCTCAGATAATATAATGGAGGTGAATATTACAGCAAAGCGTTTGATAGGTATTGTTCAGAGCATGGAATTTGCAGAGAGAAGACAATTCCAAGAACACCACAAGAAAATGGTGTGTCAGAAAGGATGAATAGAACAATCATGGAGCGTGCAAGGTGCATGAGATTGCATGCAAGATTGCCTTTACAATTTTGGGCAGATGGTATAGATATTGTTGTTTATCTAATAAACAGAGGGCCTTGAAGTTCCTTAGATGGTGGTGTTCCAGAGGAAGCATGGAGAGGTAAAAAGATAAACTACTCTTTTTTAAAGCCTTTTGGTTGTGAGGCCTTTGTCCATATTAATAAAGCAAATAGAACAAAGCTTGAGGAAAAATCAAAGAAATGTACCTTTACTGGATATGGTGTTAATGATTTTGGTTATTGCTTATATGATTATGAAAATCACAAAATCATTAGGATCAGATATGTAATATTCAATGAAAAGGTCTTTTATAAGAATTAGTTGTAGGAAAAGAAACAGGAAAAAGAAAACAAGGAATACAGAATTCTTGATGAGATCACTAAAAAAGTAAAGGTTCCTGAAAGTAATAATAATCAACGACCATAACAACAACAACCACCACAACAATAACAGGCACCCCAAACACCTGAAAGTGGCGTTAGAAGATCTACTAGGATAAGTATACCCCCTGAATGATACTCTCCTTCATTATATTATTTACTGTTGACTGATTCTAGTGAACTAGAATGTTATGAAGAAGGAGTGTAGGTAGAAACCAAGAAGAAGTGGGAGCAAGGCATGAAATAAGAGATGGACCCCTTAGCACATAACCAAACTTGGGACTTAGTGAGGTTTCTTGTAAGTAAAACAACACTGCAAAATAAATGGGTTTAGAAGTTGAAGGAAGAAGATGGAGGTAGGAAAAGGTATAAAGCTAGACTTGTGGTGAAAGGGTTTGCACAGAAAAAGGGTATAGAGTTTGATGAGATGTTTTCTCTTGTTGTGAAAATGACTTCAATCAAAACTATTCTAAGTCTAGTAGCAGCTGAAGATTTGCATCTTGAGTAGTTAGATGTAAAGACAGCCTTTCTCCATGGGGATTTGGAGGAAGAGATATATATGTTGTAGCCACAAGAATATGAGGTAAAAGAGAAGGAGAAACTAGTGTGCAGGTTGAAGAAGAGCTTGTATAGCTTAAAACGGGCTCCAAGGTAGTGATATCTAAAATTTGATAGGCTTATGTTTGAATAAGATTATACTAGATGTCACTTTGATCATTGTGTTTATCTCAAAAGGAAAAATGATGGCAGCTATATTATATTGTTATTGTATGTAGATGACATGCTTGTTGCAATTTCTAACATGCAGGAGATAAATGTGCTCAAAAGAAAATTGGCAAACTCATTTGCAATGAAGGATTTGGGTGCTACAAAACATATCCTTGGTATGAGAATAACTAGAGACAGGAAGAATCGCAAATTAACATTGTCTCAAAGTGAGTACATAGAAAAGGTGTTGAAAAGTTTTAATATGCAGAATGCAAAACTAGTTTGTATACCTTTGGCCAGCCATTTCAAATTAAGTAAGGAGGCGTGTCGCAAGACTCAGGAAGAAATGGCTCATATGTCTAAAGTTCCATATGCATCAACAGTTGGAAGCATAATGTATGCAATGGTATGCACAAGGCCTGATATTGCACATGCAGTGGGAGTTGTAAGCAGGTACATGAACAATCCAGGAAAAGAACATTGGATGGTGGTGAAGTGGATTCTCAGGTATTTGAGAGGTACCACAAATCAAGCATTATGCTTTGGTGGTTTAAAAATTTCTCTATAGGGATATGTTGATGCAGATATGGCAAGTGACAGAGATAACAGGAGGAGCACTACAGGATATGTATTTACTGTAGGTGGAACAATTATCAGTTGGGTTTCAAAAATCCAAAGTGTTGTTGCACTTTCAATAATAGAAGTAGAGTATGTTGCTGCTACAGAGGCTAGTAAAGAAATGATTTGGTTACAAAGGTTTCTGGATGAATTGGGTAAGAAGTAGGAGTTCGGTAGGTTATACAGTGACAGCCAGAGTGCCATACATCTTGCAAAGAACTCTGTATTTCATTCCAAGACTAAGCATATATAGCTCAAGTACCATTTCATACAGTCATCATTGGAAGATGGACAGTTGAAGCTGGAAAAGATACACACTAGCCAGAATCCTGCAGATATGTTAACAAAAGTTGTAACCGAGAAGAAACTAAGAATCTGCTCAGTTTTAGTTGGTCTTCAAGTATGATGAAGAACTTGAGAAATAGCCAAGTCCAAATAGGAGTCATTGTCTAGCAAATGAAGCAGCGTTGGAGTTGTTATAATCAGTCTCCAAGTGGGATATTGTTGGGTGTGGAGCCTAATTATCTTCTGTATTCAAAGGTTTCAGCTAGATGTATACCCCAAGAAGATTATACACCCCTCCACGCGGTGGGGTGCAAGGGGGACTTGTCACCCCGCGGGGGTTTGGGGGGGCCGATCCCTCCCAATGGGGGTGTTGGGGGCAACGTCCCTAAAGCTAAAAACAGATGTAAAATTGACTTGTAAAAGTCTAGTAATTTCTATTCAATCTAGTCGTCCCCCCCCCCACGGGGGTTCGAGGGAGCTGATCAGCCCTGATGGGGGTTTCGGGGGCAGCGCCAACAAAGCTAAAAGCATATGTAAAATTGCCTTGTAAAAGTCTAGTAATTTCTAGTCAATATGGGTCGTTCATTACGCATATGATCTGTTGGTAGAAGTTATGTTTAATTTAGGGTTTTTTTCCCTAGAAGGCAACCCCTCAGTATATATGAGGGAATTGTATTGCGTCTATGTAGATCTATATTCTGAGTGAGGAAGAGAGAGGAGATTGAGAGCGAAGAGGGAGTTATAGTGGATCTCCTGTAAGTTGTATCTCTTTCATTTCCTGGATAATACAATAAAAGAAGGACTAGCTATTTATCTGTGGACGTAGCCCAAACTGGGTGAACCATGTATACCTATGTCTCTCTTGTTTTATGTGTTCTATTGATCCGTAATATATAATTTTATTACAGATATAAATAATAATAAGAATGAGAAATTTAGAAGAGTCCATAATGGTATTATGATGGATAAATAATTAACTTGGTGAGATGTTGCATATCAGATGAAAATGAATAAATAAGTGTTTAAGTAAGTATAATCTTTCAGCCAATCTATAACAACCTTTGAATCCCTAGTCACTTGTAAGTTTATATTGTTGAAGTGAAACGATTAGAATGAATAACATAAATGACTAATTTGTATAGTACTTGTTAGGTAGTCGCTTTTTTGTTCCTAGACTAAATTCATCATTCACGTTAGTCATTTTTAGTTGTATTACTTATTAACTAATCACACATTTTAAGCAGGGACTAAATTAGTAAGTTATGTTAGTCATTTTTAGTTCAGTCGCTTCAGATTGTTCATTTTTGGTAGTATTTTACTTGGAAAAGTTGTGGTAACTAACGTTTTTAGTTACCTAGTCACTAATTTCTTATTTTCTACTAGTGAAGGCTTTAGCAAATATAAATTTGGTAGTTTTAGCTAAGGGCTTAATATCTACTCGCATTTTATTATAGACTTTATTAAATCATTTAATAAAATCTAACACTGATTCACCAAGATTTCTTTTTATAGCTTCAAATTCAGTTAATTAATAAACAAGATCTTTCTTAACTACCCATTGATTGATAAAACTATTTATTGAATCTATATAACTATGAATGGAGTCTAGTTGTAACCATCTAAACCAAATTATGACATCTACTTCCAAATATTATACAAATAATCTCATATAACATCTTCATGTTCCACATTTAAATTTTCTACAAAATCAAGGAAGGATGATAAATGATCTTCTACACTAATTCCAATTTCTCCATTGTATCTTGGGTGATATTTCAAATAAACATGAGGGGTGGAGAAGGTGCAAAGCGCGGGCGACTAGTGTTGCAGTTTTCTGAAGGGGATTTTCTCCATGGAAGGATGCAAAGGAGGGAGCTCCACTCCCTCATACAAGGAGGTAGTGTCCAACAAGGGCAAGAAACCTCCAGAAATAGGCAAAAGTAACACTAAGGAAGGAAGAAGAAGCAGGGAAGAGGAAACATAAAGTACCGAATCAGAGGAGAATGATGGCACAAAAGACAAGGACGAAAATGAAAAAAAACAAGGAACAAAAGACAAGAATCAGAAGGGACCATGAAAACCTAGAGCTGAAATCACTCCCATAGTAGTTTTACATGATCAAGCGCTGCAGGCGCACAGGGATCACATGTGGACTTATGCAATCATATGAAAATTCATGGGGCTATGGCCCACTGAAAAGGCTTTATAAACATGGATTAGATACCACTGGAAACCTAAAGGAAGCATTGATATTCATCTAGGATCCAAGGGATTCTTCACTGTGGTTTTCACTATCATTGAAGATAAAGACAATGTGTTTGAAGGCGGGCCCTACCTCTATGCGGCAGCAAGGCTCTATATGCGGCCGTGGATGAGTAACTTCGTACTGAAGCGGGTAACTTTTACTTCAGTCTCGGTTTGGGTAAGACTCTATTCTCTACCTCTTGATTATTGGCAAATAGAATCGCTAGCTACCATAGGCAATAAATTAGGAAGGTTTGTCAAAACTTCTGAAGCCACAAGGAGGGGAAAATATACCTCCTTTGCTAGGATCTGTGTAGAGATGGATCTATCCAGAGCTCTTCCAGATGAGATCATCTGAGAGGTTTTGGATGAGGAATGGGTGCAGATAGTCGAGTACGAACATATTCCATTTAGATGTTGTAAATGTCATGAACATGGGCACCTTCTGAGAGACCGCCTTCTCAGTAAAGCAGAGAACAAAAGCAAATCTAACACAATGAAAGACACAGACAACTTTCACAAAGTAGTTCATAAAGGAAAAAGTGGAAAAAGGGCCAAAGAAACACCAAAGTGAAGGACAAAAGGTTAGGTTGAATCAGTTCCAAGTTCTTGAAGAGGAGGAAGAAATAGTAGTTAAAGGTAAAGTAATGAATGATTGCTATGATAAGAAGGAGAAGGAAGAAGAACGGGATCAAGAATAGGTAAATGAAAAATAGAAAGGGATTATGACGAGTGAATTAGAGATGGAAATGGATCAGGAAATGAGCTAGAGTGAGATGGAAATGGAGGACAATGAGCTATAGTAGATTCTTGACAGAGAAAACCTGGATCTAGAAGGGTTCTTAAGTAAGGGAACAACTAGCGGGGTAGAATCTCTACCACAAGTAGAGTGCAATCGAATAAAGCAATTATTCTTATGGAAAACTTAGGTAAAGGGTTTGGAGGAAGTAAACAACATTGAAAGACAGGGTAATCAAGGAGTGAAGGCAGTAAAAATGACTCTAGGGTTAGCACCGGGAAATCAAAGAAAAAAAAGAGGCAGGAAAAAGCAGAACGAGCTACTGATGGAATGTGGTAAGCTCATGGTAGACTCAGGTAAGATGAAAGATCTAACCAGTTACTCCTTTACCAAACTGTAATTATGAAGTTCACAACTTGGAATATAAGAGGTCTAGGTAGCAAGAAAAAATAGAGAATGTTGAATAACATAATGAAACAAGCAGCTCCAGAGATAATTTTTGTCGAAGAAATGAAATGCTCCGTTCAAAAGTTAAGGCAAATCCATAGTAAATGGCTCAGCAAATTTGAGTTTCTAGAAGTTAAAGTAGAAAATATAGCAGGGGGTATCCTCACCCTCTGGAATCCCCAAAAAATAGGAATAGTTGATATGGAGGCATCAAGGAATTATTTATCAGTGGTTATACATCCTGTAGGAGACAGGAACACTTATCTAGTTACGAATGTTTATGGTCCTCAAAGGTTAGATGACAAAATCAAGTTTATTGATTCCTTGGTGGATCTCTAGACCAGACATGCAGGGTTACCTTGGGTTATAGGAGGGGACTTCAATATGATTAGATCTCTCTCGAAGAAAAAAGTGGGTGCAAGAGCACTAAATAAAGATTCCTCAGCCTTCCAAATCTATTTAGAAAACATGAAGTTTGTTGATATTGAGGCAAACAATGGCCTATGTACACGGAACAACAAAAGAGGAGGGGATTCTCAGGTTGCTTCCAAGCTAGATAGATTCATGATCTCTGAGGATCTCATGCTTCTAGACAAGGAAACAATAGCAGGAATTCTTCCTTTTGGAGGCTTAGATCACTGGCCGGTTCAAATGGAGATCAAGGGCATTGGCACCCCAAGAAATAGACCTTTCAGATTTGAAAATATTTGGCTTTCACAGCCAGAATTCATCAGCAACCTTGAAAAATGGTGGGCAGAGGACTTGCAGATTCAAGGTTCAACTATGTTCCTACTACACAAAAGATTAAAACACATCAAGCTGAAGCTAAAATATTGGAACAAGAAGGAATTTGGCAATATTTTTGCAAGTAAGAAAATTGTGGAAAACAAAATTCTAGAGCTCAATCAAGCTTTGATCAAGGAAGGCTTTGATAAGGAAAAAAATGATCAAGCAGAGAAACATCATCAAGAATGGGAAAAGTTATGTAAACAACAGGAAATTTTTTGGAAACTAAAATCTAGGGTTCAATGCCTAAAAGAAGGAGAACATAACACTAAATTTTTCCATAGATCCACGATTGCAAACAGAACTCACAATAGAATCTCTTTGATTAACAATGAGGATGGCCAGATTCATCAATCCCATGAGGAGATAGAAGTAGTGTTAGTAAAGCACTTTCGTGATATGGCCAAGGAAAACTTTTTAGAAAGGGAACCTTTCATCAAGGACTTCACTAAACATATCCCTAAGCTAGTATCCAGAGAGGATAATTGTAATCTCAACATACCTGTAACTGAAAAGGAGGTCAATGAGGTCCTCAAGGAAATGCAAAATGGCAAGGCTCCAGGCCCGAATGGATTCAATGTGGATTTCTTCAAAGTGTGTTGGAATATTGTCAAAAAGGATATTTTAGAGGTAGTGGAAGATTCCAGGCTAAACAAAACCATTTTAAAAGCTCTCAATACCTCCTTCATCGCCCTTATTCCAAAACAGGATAATGCTCAAACGCCAGAAAGATATAGTCCCATTTCTTTATGCAATGTAGTTTACAAGATAATTTCCAAGGTCATGGCTAACAGACTCAAACCCTTGTTTCCTTCACTTGTCTTGGGGGAACAAACTAGTTATGTGGAAGGCAAAAAAATTCTAGATAACATCATTCAAGCTCACGAGGTGGTTCACTCGTCAACAAGTAATAAGAAAGCGGGTATGATCATGCAATTGGACATAGCCAAAGCATATGATAAAGTTAATTGGATACATATCAAGAAAGTGCTTACAGCATTTGGTTTTGATCATAATTGGGTCAGATGGGTCATGGCCCTAGTGACTTCATCCAGCTTTTCAATTTTAGTTAATGGATCTCCCTCTAAACTGTTTCTTCCTTCTAGGGGACTCAAACAGGGAGATCCACTTTCTCCTTTTCTCTTCATGCTCATGATGGAAGGGCTAGGGTGGTCCATTAAGCATGCTAGAGTAATGGGAAAAATTCAAGAACTCCAACTTTCGGAGAATGGTCAAGTTCTGACACATAATAGTTTGTAGATGATACCATGTTATAAGGAATTCCCACAGTCAAGGAAGCGCTTGCATACAAACAAATTTTGAATGACTTTGCTATGGCAACAGGTATGGAAGTCAATCTTTCCAAATAAAAAACATTTTTCTTTAATACCCATATTTCCATTCAGAGAAATGTCTCGAGAATTCTAGGATTTCAAAGAGAATCCTCCCCTCTAAGTATTTGGGATTACCTCTAACGGCTAAACCCTGACAAAAGAGCATATGGGATCCATTAATAATTAAAATGCAAGACAAGGTCAGGAAATGGACAATCAGATCTTTAAATCTGGTTGGTAGACTAGTTCTTACAAAGGCAGTGCTCCAAGCTATCCCAATCTTTATGCTATCAGCCCTCCCAGCTCTAATAGGAGTCGTACAACATTTACAAATATTCAAAGAGGAGACAAGGAAAAAATGGGCTTTAGTCTCATGGGACAAGATCTGTAAACCCAAGAAGCAAGGAGGACTGGGTTTGGATAATCTAGAGATTCTCAGTAAGGCTCTAGGGGCCAAACTTTGGTGGAGGTGGGTTAAGCATCCTAAGGCTCAATGGGAAAGCATCTGGAAGGAAAAATATGCCAGCGATTGGCCTCCTTCTGATATCATAAGAATGTATGGTGTTATGAAGGGCTATCCCATATCGAACAAGGCCTGGGAGAATAGAGGAGTGGTTCAAAGAAATAGTTTCTGGGAAATCAAAGAGGGCGGTATGGCACTTTTCTGGGAGGAAAAATGGCAAAAAGAACCTACTCTATTGAAAGAGGAATTTTTGGGCCTCAAGCATGAGACAGACAACCAAGGATTAGTAAAGGTAAAAGACTTTTAGGAGCATTCTCACAATGTAGGAAAATGGATAACATGGAGAAAAATAGATGGCAGAGAGGATAGAACCCTCAATAGTATAGTAGAGTCCCTTAAGAGGATGTTGGATTAGAGGATTATTTTAGTAACTGAAGGGCAGGATCAACTAAGATGGGGTAACAACAAAGATGACAACTTTAATATCAAGAAAGCAAATGGTATTCTCCTTGATCTGGAAACCCAAGCTCCAAATAGAAATTGATAGAAGCTATGGAGGCACAAAGGCTGGATGAAAATCAAACTCTTCATGTGGTTGGTTCACCATAGAAAAATCTTAACCTGGGACAACATTAGAAAAATGGGTATGCTAGGACCCTCCAGATGCCAGCTCTGTGAAGCCAAAGAGGAGACTATGGAACATATTCTCAACCACTGCATTTTCACCACCAAGTTATGGGATTTGTTTTCCAACATCTTCAATCAGTCTGATAGAGACAAAGAAAGTATCACTAACACTCTAAACAACTGGAGGAATAACTTTTTGGATTATGAGGTTCTCAACTCTACCTGGGATCTTTTGCCAAGTTTCATTATATGGAATGTGTGGAAAGAAAGAAACAAAAGAATCTTCAAAGAGGAAAATAATACCTCTCTTCGCCTGGTGGAGCTGATCTTAAAACAAGTTAAGGAGACAGTTGGTACCACAGTAAGGGATCTCCCCAAAAGTCCTCCCTTAGAAGCAGAGTTAAGAATTCTTAGACAGTTAAGCATGCAGGAGCTCATTCCACAAGGCCTAGACAGGAAACTAATCATGAGAGAAATGGTTAAAGAATTATGGAATCCTCCCCTAGAAGGTTTTTTAAAGTATAACATTGATGGAGATTCTAAAAGAAACCTAGGAATGGCTAGCTTTGGGGGAGTTCTTAGGGATGATACCAAAAGCATAATCTCCCTCTTCCATGGACATTTAGGAAAATCCACCAACAACATGGCAGAACTAATGGCTTTGGAGCAATGCTTAGAACTTCTGAAATAGGACAATTGCCAAAATGTCATAATAGAAGCTGATTCAAAGTTAGTCATCAATGCAGCCAAGAGAATCAGTCATGCAATAGGGATGGAAAAGGTTACAAAACGCTGGAGGTTAACTCAGGTTCTCCATAAAATTCAGGGACATCTTCAGGAACTATGCACACTTAGATTCATCCATGTGTGTAGAAAGGCCAACAAACTGGCGGACATTCTAGCCAACCAAGGTGTCAACTGTAAGGATAGTGCAATTTTGTTGGAGTGGCATGCAATGTCGCAGAGTAACTTGAGAAATCTTTTCCATAACCAGGCGGAAGAGGACAATGAAGTGTATAAGAGAAAAACTAAAGAAGCCAATTTGTAATGTGTAGATTTCAGCAGGTATCACAATTTTGGTCAAAGAGGTCTATGATGGAAGGTTGGCTAGGGTTGGCCTCCGTAGCCATGGTTAACACTAGCCGGAATATACCTGACGTAGGGCCAAATGCTTTCTCAATCCGGAGAGCTATTGAAGGTAATAAGTGAAGGCATCATTTCAGGCAACATCATCACCCAATTTTCTAGGGTTAAGAGTTAAAACCACTTCATATTATGTTTTGGCGCGATCGCACTACTTTCATGCCAAAGGTGGTTTTGAAAAATTTGTAGCAATGCCATAGAACTCATGACATGTCAATGAGGGCCAAGTCTAAAAACCACCCTCATCACACACTAAAGTTCGATGGCTTCTGTCGCGCGATAATCAGCTCAGTCGTCCAATGGTGCAAGGCAGATCAACGTTCGAGATCGAGTGAGCAGTTTGGTGGGGTCCGAGGGTTAACCTTCTTGCCTCTTCATGGAGCGATTTATACCTCTGCCATCAAATTAAGAAAGAATAATGAAGGGAAACGATTGAAAGGCAGGAATGGGTTTGTGAGTGCAATTACATGTGGAGATTCCTAATTCTGTTTTGTGTTTGTATTCAAAAAGGGTTGGGCGGGTACTTTTTGGGAAACTGGGGGCTTGGCTTCAGAAGGGCTTTTTCCTTTTTTGCCTAAGACCACACAATTTGATGGAAAAATGTATTTATTGTAAATTCTATTTGAATTATTGATAAGAAGGCACAACTCTTGCTTTAGCAAAAAAAAAGATATTTCAAATAAACATTGAGAATACTAAGAAACCGAGCTTATGGCCTTAATAGTAGATACCTATCATTTACAATTGGTAGAATTCCATCCATTGTTTGTTGCAAAGTAGGTGCAGTAGGTTGTTTAAGACATGGTGGTTTTTTTGGAAATTGCTACTTGGGAGGTGAAGGTTTCTTTAGAGACTGAGGTGGAATACTTAGCCTTCGTAGATCAAGGAAATTTATTTTTTGTACTTCAAGAAACAAAATATTAGTAGAAGCTTAAAAATTTCCTCCATTTTTTAGAAGAGGAAAGGGATCCTTCGGCTTAATTTCAGGCTAATCAATTTTAGGAATTGAGGACCTTCCTTTAGAGGAACATGTATCTTCAGTTTCTGACTCAGGAATATGAAAAGATTTAATTTTCTCAACTAAAAAATCTCTATTTGTAGATCAATTACTTTTTTTAATAACATCTGAGACTCTTAGGGATAAAGCAATTTTCTTAGGTTTTTCTTGCGAAATTTCTTGACGAGAAGATGACTCTTGAGGAACATAAGATGTAAATTCAAGCCTATCTTTGATAGAAGCTTTTCTGATCAAATTTTTAGGATATCATAAAGGTGAATTTGGTTCAAGATCTGGATTATAGATGGTATATTTTTGAGAAGTTAGATTTTCAACCAGTGGAGTACATTAAGTGAATGATCTAGCCGCCAAACGTCTTCTTCACCATCAATTAGGTAAGTTCAATAATTTCCGAAAGGGAAAATAACTTCAATTTATCGTTCGCTGACAACAACACCACTTTGATGTTGTCCTTTGTTGACAATTCCTAGCTAAAGAATTATGTCAAATCATATATGTAAAGGATATTCTTTAAAAATGGTTGCTTCAAGGATTAAATATCTTTTGATATAAATAATCCTTATTATTTTAAAAATCAACCAAATTTCTAATTCCCAACAGTAACACCATACAATATTTTAAGAGTATTAATAGAAGAATGAAAGAGACATTAGATAATTGATAGGTACCAAAACTAAATATTTAATTATCTAAAGAGGAGAAAATGTATAGAAATATATACCATAACTAACATTAATGCATATAAGAATTGTACAGAAGGAAAGAATCTACAAATTGTAGAGTAAAAAGAACAAACGCACAGTTTGCTTGATTAACCAAGTATTGAGCATAACTTTGCTAGGGGATGTTAGGGAGGCTAATCCTCAACCCAACCTTTCTCAATTATCTATACACTATTAATGTATTAAAGAAATAGATAATGTAACACTAGAAGCACTCAAAAGTGGAGCAATTTTGCCATATGTTGAAAACAAAACTCCTTGATTAACTTTGAAAATATTAAGGTATTACATAAATATCCAAAACTTTGGTCTGGAAATCAATCCTTTTCCATTCAAAATAAAAAGTATATATAAAGTTTGTAAAAAATCCTATCTCTACATATTACAATGGAAATATTTTTTATCCAAAATAACGACTTCAATAATTTTCAGCAAACCTTTTGCCAAAATATAAAAATATTAGCTTGATTATCGACAATTTTCCTCAATCTTTGGATTTTATTCCTAGTATATCTGAGTCTTCTCTATGTATTCTCCGATGGACTTGGATTTTCCTTTCTTATATACCCAAATTTAGCCTTCCTTAGATATACTTCCTTTGACTTTGAAAACTAAGATATGAGATCAAATAGTTGTTCCCATTCTTCTCCCACTAGATAAGTTAAAGAAACCATATTTCTATAAGTTTCATCCACTTCCATATATATTTGAGAGGTTCATTTAACTATGAGAAAATATTTAACTTCATAACATATGAATAAATCATTAGCTAATTTTCAGGAAGACTTGGATCAATCAAAGCTCCTTTAACTCCAACAAACTTTGATTTATCCAATGCATCCTTGCTAAATAATCCTTGATATCCTTCTTCATATTCCAATTTCCCCCGTGAACTTTTTAAACAGGGTAAACCTCTTTGTTATAGAGTAGATAATTTTTTATTGAACTTGTTAATCTGAATCTCCATATGATTACAATTCTCTTTCATTTGCATCAACATTTCTTTCTTAGTCAAATCACTTTTGGTTTGTATTATCAAAGGATCTATGTCAACAATACCATTTTCTTCTAATTCATGTTTTCTATTTGAATTTAAAAACTTTATAATCTAAATTGATGTCCAAACATCAAAGATTGAAGAGATGATCTCCACCCAAATTATTTTTTTATCTTCATCGAAACTGCCAACTTGATAATGGCATTCAATTTGTTTATGTAATATGGATGTGTTTTGCAGTTCAACAACTAAAGCATTATCTAACTTAATTTTTTCTTGCTCAACTTTGTCTAAAGCATTCTTTAGTTTATCAATTTCTTCATTCTTTAAACTTAAAGATGATAATCTTTTGTTAACTCCTCTATGCATCATTTCTTATTTGGGATGTAGAATGTGCTATACTTTCTATTTTTTCTCTTTCCTTCAGTATATATTCCTTCTATGTTTCCATTTTATATATCAACAAATTTTTCTCAATCATCATTTATAAGAGCAATTCTTTTTCTTTTTCGAGCTCTCCAACTTCTTGTGTTTTTCAATGTTCAGTAGTTTGTAGATTTAATCTATTGCGAAGAGATTGAATGTCTATAATTATATTCTTTATGATTTCTTGAGTAGTATTTATATCATGAGGATCTAATCCCATTTTAATTATTATATCCTCTAATGATTTGAACCAGGTATCTTTAGAGATGAGATTCTCTCCATCCTTAACTCATATATTGAATTATTCAATGAATTCTATAACTTTGATAAATTAACTATTCAACTTGTTAAGGTGGAATAAATAATCTCCCCTTTATGTCTATGGAGATCAATATGATCAATTGGATGGATTTTCTTTGTGTTGAAAGAAAATATAGAAGTCTTAAAATCTTTTGTAGCCTTAGCCATTGGAACTTTTGTTTCCAAAAAAGGCTAACAGAAATTGTCCTTTCTCAACATCCAACGCTAAGAGTAACCTATTCTTTTTATAAGAAGTTTTCTTCCAAAATTCCGTGTATGCAATTGACTTCAAAGCTCCATTCTTCCTCTTAATATCCATAAACTTAGAATAGATACTTTGATTAGTAGAGGAAGGAGTTGAAGAACATTGTCCTGTTTTTTACTCCATTTGCTACAAATTGAATACGAGTTCACATGAGAGAATAACTATAGAATGTGTAGATACATCTGTAGAATGATTCTATGACATAAATTATTTTGTTTCCCTCCCTTTTTTCCTTTTGTAGACTTTGAATTATGTTCCTTTTGACTCTGAAGTGAAATTGGAACATTTTCAATTACTCTTTTAAGACATATTTCCCTTTGTTGAGGAGTTGCTAAAATGTTAAGCCTTGCTAGCTACACTACCTCTTGTTCTTCTGGTAACTATCGTAGGGTACCTTCTTCCCATGTTTCTTTATTTTCCTATCTTTAAATATCCGGTTTCAGTGTATGAACATGAGAAGTAGAACTTTGTTGAACTATGATAGATGAAATCTTCCGAATAGGATCATAAGACCAAATGATTCCCTTGGTGAATTTTATTTGTGTTAACATAAATTCAACTTCCTTATCAAGCTGCCTAATATTTACAAAAAAGGTCCTATCTATGCCTTTAGTTTGAAAATATCTTCTTTCTTTATTAGTAGGAAATGAATTTGATCTACATTGTGACTTTATATAATGAATTCAAGAGAAAAAATTCCAACTGGGAGGAAATTTGGAAAATGCCATGGAGTGAGTTCACATCCATACATTATTATCTCAATAAATTTTTTATACAAATACCAATCAACTAACTTAGTTTGTTCACTAAGATGAAAATTTTTCTTGACCCTTGGTAGAAATCTTCGGACTTAACCACTGTTTAAAATACCAAAACATACTGACATAAATTGGCTCACAGAATTTGTAAAACAAAAATATTCATAGTGTTTCCTAACTAAAAAATTCCAGTGAAAGACTAACCATTAAATCCCATGCATATCTTATATGTGCAGTTGTATTTGAAGGAACTTTTCTGACTAATAATACATGAACATATCGACTAAAACTGGTTAATGTTTAAATGACATTTCAATTCTAAATTTCAAAAATTTCTCACATATGACATTTGAAGGAAACTTACTGAAATTGAATCAAGTTGAAGGCTTCTTTCCTCATGAGATAATTGACAAAAAAAATAACACCACTTCATCACTTTCATAACCTAATAGGCAACATAACATGGATATGATTTGTCTGGAGATATCTAGGAAGGTATTTGAAGGATAAGGAGGGTTGTGTTGGGGATTGCTGGTTTCTTTTGAAAAAATGATTCAAATGTCAAAGTCCTTTATTGAGAGGTTAATCTCTGATAGGTTTCTAAGAAATCTTCGATGGAGAATGGGTGGAAGAACCAAGAACAAGAACTTGTAGGTCTTGTAGAATTGACTTAGAGGTAATATAAAATAAATTATCTCAATTCTTCATTGTAATGGATCTTTAACTGGGTAAATATCTATCTAAACACCATACACAAAACTCAAGAAAATGATTGGTATATGGAAATATAAATTGGGGAAATAAGGATCCCAAAGACGAAACTCATTACTATTATCTTGGAACTTTCGAAAGCCTAATTATGCAGTTCATAGAGGTCAAATTCACACTTTGTTTCCACAATATTAGCATCCAGGTCAATTAATGAAATTTCATCAATTGTATTGACACATAAGGGGGTGGGATTTTAGACTAAGTTTTTAATGATTTTCCTTTCTACAAACTGATATTTACAGTAGAAAAAGAGGGTAGAAATAAATATGATTGCCTATGAATTTGTGATGTTTGAAAACAACTTTGCATATGATTAATCACCTTGGAAACTCAAAAGTGGTGTTGTTCTTCTTCTACTTTGATTCTTTGACAAAGAGGATAAAAAAGGAAATGGCTTTGAATAAAACACACAGGAGAGAAATAAGGGTAACATTTGAAGACAATGTGAATTAATAAAAATAGTGGTTGGTAGTAATGGGATTTGGTGACAAATCAAATGGTGGTAACGAAAAATAAAATTGGCAACAATGATATCTTTGTAGAAACTAGAAGTGGGTTTGCTGGGGAGTGTTGTGGGAAGTGGTTTAGAGCTGATCATTGATCCTTTCGTGTCCCACCATAGCTGTGCAAACATGTAAGAACTTTATGAAAGTGATTTATTGAAAAGTTTATTCAACAACTTTATAAAAATATAACCAAATATATATAAATATGGCGCTTAAATAAATGCACACATATATTTATTTACAAAGTGCATAAAACTAAAAATTTTGGAATATTTGTTTTTTTTTTAAATTTAATGACAGGAAAATGTTACAACACACCTTTCCTATAGATTTCCTTTTAATGATATGGTTTCTATTAGTGATTTTCTTTAACATCTTATTTCTCTCCTTGATAATAAAAATCAACTAATCATTAATAATTATAAATCATACATTAATACTCATTAACATAATAATTTAGATTTACATGAAAATTCTAAATATCTAGAAGTTGTAAATGAACAACATTTAATGCCACAATTTTTTGACTCTCACAGATGTGAATAAGAGGGAACAAGATGCTTTGAAAGAAGAACATGTGACCACTGGCATCCCTCATCTTCCAACATTTTCTTTAATAAATGAATAAATCTCTTGAACAAAAAATGAGAATTCAATTAACCATAAACAAAGTATTTAATAATTTATAAATAAAGGTGAAGATAGATGTATCATTCTAGAAATTCTAACAGCTAGCTTGGGGTCAACAGGGATTTAATCTGAAATCTATGTTCAAAATATAGAATAATATTCTTAAAGGAAAACTAATGACATTCAAGAGCAATCTCTTGAAATTCCTATGATTGAACATTTTTACTCCCCATAAGAAACAACTCTTGAATCTTATCATTTCAAAAAACCTTGTAATTTTCTCTCATTTTTATCTATGCACCATGAACTTGATTATGTTTTGTATTAAGACTTGTAAGTAGACCATACCAAGGATGTTGATCAATTGACTATAGGCAAAGAGAAAATTAAATTAGACATGAAAGCTACTATTCCATGAGATGAGTTTTATTTCATTTCAACTTGCACATATTTTTTCTTCTAACTTAACTTATTCAATGCTTATAATTCTTAGGAAAAAATTTAGGATCTTGTAGATTTTTATTTTACAAGGAAAAATTCGATAAAGTGCAAGATGGCATTAATTTACATATAAAAAATGAAATCATCTCCTCCCATCAATTTAAGTCCTCTCAACCTTATACATGGGAAGAAGGAATTTTTGTAGAAAACACATTCCCTAAAGAGGCTTCTAATGATTGAGTTAAAATTATAGTTAATGAAGAGTCTTGTTGTTTAAGTAACAAACTATGTGAAATTAAATCCTTAATAGATGAAATAATGTTAATAGTTGTCGTCCTATTAATAACAATTTATCTTGTACAATGAAGGAGGATAGGCCATGCACTTTTTTTTATCCTATTGATTCACCATGTTGTCTCCCTAAAGACATCTTCTGGGTGAAGGGGAACTAGTACCTAGGACATGCATGCAAATATGATAATTTTTTTTAAAATTGTACCCTAAGACAAACCCTTTAGGTCTAATAGGAACTTAGTCTTGGACAATTAAAAACCTTCTCAAGCTAGCCTTATATCAGTGATCACAATCTACTCTGAAGTTGTGGGATAGGAGGAAAACATTAAAGAGAAGGAATTTTATATACTGGGCCATTACGGAATCCAATATACTAAACACTAGAAGAATATATATATATATATATATATATATGAGATGAAAGAAAAGTGTAGTAAAGAAGTCGTGGAGCACTTATTAAGGTTTCTTTTAATGATTAAATAGGTACCTTTTGTAACTTTTAGAAACATAGATAAATATGATTTTAAAATAAGAAACTAACTGCAGTGATACACATACTTAAAAAAAAAAAGAGAATAAAATTGAATACATCACAAAAGGACCACACATATTCTAAATAAAAAATATTATGGAATCAACGTGATAGACATTATTAATATTCTAAAACAACTTGTACACTACATACATATATTTCATAAAGTCTTTGAGCCTTAAAAAATTCAAAGCCCCTTTTGTGGTTCTCGAGTCTTTTTTAAAGATTACACAAAAAATAATTATGTAATAACTATCAAAACTTCCCCAATTATTTTAATTATTTAAAAACAAAAATTCTTTCAAAATTTACAAAAATAACTCTCTCATCATTGAAAGGTAATATGAGTAGTGGAACGTTGAATTTGAAAAGGAGCTCTGGGTTCCACAATCCGAACTTAAATAGGGTAATAAAATTCTCACAATTATTCCAAATCATTGGGTCTGGGAGAGTGCATAAAATCATCTTTTGATAAGAAACATTTAATTTTGTGAACTTAGTGAAGTCAGGCCTAGTAACAAATAATGTTCCACTTTCCATAAAATATAGAAATCACTCTATAAATAATTCACTATAGTGACTCATTTCAACACTGCAGTCTTTTCATGGGCACTGTTCATCTTTCTCTTAACTTCTACCATTTTTTTTCATATAAATCCTATGAAAGAAAGCTTCCTTGTTTTCATCCAAAAAATGATCATCTATCCATTTCCTAGTAGGTGGATTGAAATACACCATGTAGGATGGGTTTTTACACATTAAAACCCTCTTTCACCTTAAGAAATAATTTAGCAAACCGTTTTCCTAAATTATTCATCATAAAAACCCAAAAAACCCCATGAGAATAATTAAATAAACCATTATTTATTTATTATTCCATATTTATCTCCTATTTTTCTCATGAGATAATTATTAAATAATTATTTAATAATGATTTCTAAACCACTTTAACTTTATCCCCATAAAGTATTAATAAATAATTTTTTACTTATTAATTAATTTAGCTATTTTCTAAATAAAGACATTTGATTATTTCAAACCATATTTCCCTTTCTAAAATATAATAAAATATTTCTAACACCTAGATCTTGATTTAGTATAATATATTTTTTATTGTTTTTCCAAATCTATATGTATCATAATATTTTATTATAAATAGAGGGATTTTCTCCTCATTCTACACATGACCATTTTCATTGTCCTCATTATTGTCTTATGAGATTTGAGCTCCAATTTTTGAGTTCAAGCTGAAGCACAGGGTATTAAAGGTCCTATACACAAAGGGGGATTTGTAGATCCATTTATACATGTTCTCCTCATTAGGTGTAATCTTATTTATATTTTTTAATAATAAGATTGTTTGATTAGCATTGGGTTTACATTGTGTTATTTGCTACTATCTTGTTTTCTATTTTGCATAACTATTTTTTGTAGGGTTTTGTAACAAGTGTTTTTCTGACTTGAAGGGTTGTTAGGTCTATTTGTCGCCAACTTAAGTGAATACTTTTGATACGACTACTAATAATTTTCACACTAACATTCCCTACTGATCCCTATAATTAGGTAAGACTATTATGGTTATTTGATCGAATTTGGAATCAAACAAGGTGTCTAACCTTTGAATTTATTTCAATCTTCTCAGAACATGAATATAAAAGATAGTTTTCTCAATTATCTTATTAATCTCCATGATTACCATAATTATATATGAAATGTATAATTCCTTTAGCTATGTTGCAAATTTTTCATGTAGGTACTTTATTATCTTTTTGGCTTTTGGCGCCTTCTTTTGAATCTTCTCTTTACATGTATAAATGGCCATTTGAGACCCTTTGATGCCAACATTTTGTTGTGCAATGATGTGGATGAATTCCCATATAATACAAATTTCCTAAATAATGTTGTCCCAAATGACATGTCTAACTTCTATTAGGGGAATGTTACCCTTCAACATGGCATTTATTTCTTTAATTTATCTTGCACCTCATTTTACTTATTTATCCACTGAGTATTGTCCTGATTGGACATGTTTAACTATTTTGTTTTTATTTTAGTCTTTCTTTAATAAAATACATATCATCCTAGATTTTCTTCAATTCACCTATTGAAATTTAAGCTCAGTCATTACTCTTTTCAACTTCTGTGTAGGGTCTTTTGATTGAGCTAAAACAACAACAATGTAAACATCTTTTTCAATGGATTGTTGCATATTTTGTACATGTTGTTGCAAAATAACAATATCTTTATTCTTGTGAACTAGCTCCCTTATTAAGATTTTTTTCTCTTTCTCTACTTGAGCTAGTTCAACTATCTGGGCATGTTTTGTAGCAAGCATCCTCAATTTATTTCTTAGTAATTGTTTCAAATTCTGTATTTTGTAATAGAGTTTTAATAAATTCCTTGTCCTCGAGATCTATTCCCAATTTTTAATGAGCCTCTTAAAATCTTCATTTTGGGTATATAAAGCCCTCGAATTTGATTCTTCCTACTTAAGCTCGTTTGAGACTTTATCTAGGAGTTTCTCTAGTTTACTGGTTTCCAAAGAGTTCATTTCCAGGTCACAATACAACATTTCTCCTATTTTCCTATGTAAAATAATCTTATCAGTCAATGGAATGTCTCCAACATTTACAAACATGTCCAAAGTTTTGAAATTAGGCATTGAGAGAACAAACTGAACAACTAGGTGAGTGAGAAACAAGTTCAATTGGTTTGTTTCTAGATCCATGGTATAAGGAAGTTTGTCTTGATAAGTTAGAATTGTTTGGGCCTTCAACTAGTTTCCATGTTACTCCCTATTCTATAATTCTTTTCCTCAACTTGTTGATAGTTTTTTGTAAAAAATATACTATAGAGGGAGTTTATTCATTAGACAATGTAATCACATTAGTAGGAATTTAGGTGGAAGTAGGGCACTTTGAATCTCCCAATTTCATTTGAAAACCTAGTTTGCTAGAAGTTCTTTCAATCAAGTAAAATAATATCTATTTTTTTCTCCTTCATAGACCTTTGTTTTCTTTTTTTATTGCAAACTTTCCATGTCAATATGAATTTTATCAGGTGCATTTTTTTTCACACTTCTCTCCTTTGGTATTGGAGTTTCTATATCCTTTCAACTTGTGGTAGATATTGCATATTATTCACAATGAAAAAGCCAACAATATTGGGAAATTCGAAAATGAAACCCTTGCCTGTTGAAACAAAGTGGACTTGGTCAACATCAAGATTTTCTTTATGAATTCCAATGAAAATATTCTCATAGGAACAAAGGTTGGAAACTTGTATGGTTTCACTTCTACTCCAGAAAATCTTATTTCCAATTAACCATCAATGATATATTGGTCTCCAACCCTTATATCCGTGCTAAGTTGTAAAAATACATGCTTCTAGTAAAATTATTAAAGGTGGATGGATGTTCATGATTTTATATACAGTAGCCATAAAAGATGATAAATAATAATAAAAAACTTCATTATTCTCCTTCTTTCTAATAATACTAGTCCATTTGACTACAAAGCTTATTCGTTTGTTTGAATCACCTATACTCAAGCTCAATTATTGAATTCATTGGCTTGTGTATACAAAAAGAGATAAACAAGGAGAGAAGAGTACTAAGACAACCAATAATATGGAAATTTTGTAACTGAAATATGACAAGGTTGACTAGATATGAGGAGGTGTACAACAAAATATCTAGTTGAAACATTAAATTCATGAACCCTAGGGCTTGTTCATTGATAACTCTTGTATCATATTATCCCAATATAGACATAATTACAACAAGAATAGGTTGTGCAACTATAGAGAATATGACCATGGGATATTTTATTGTTGTTGGAGGGGTTTGAGAATTAGGAAGAAGAATGAGTTCAAATAACTTTTCTTGGATTTTGTTAGGAATTATTCTATAATTACAAACTAGAATCATCAGTAAAAGTATTGGTATTTCAACCATTGGAAAATTGAAATCTTGACAAATTAATCATGGAGTAATTTCAAATATATTCTCCCCTAACAAATACATAACACAATTTTTTTGAGGAATAAGAGAGGCCTAGAATAGCTAAACATTTTTCGTAAAATGGTAGGTTTGTGGGAGAATTGCGTAACAAATTCCAAATTTGAAAACTCAAAAACAATCATTAGAATCACATGCATGGTTAAGAAAGATCCTATCAGACTTTTGTAAGGTAGAGAGGATAAATGGGACCATATATGTCAATCTCTCTTTCCATTAAGGCTATATGAAATGTTGGCAGAGAGAGTGTAGGCTTCTTTGTTGATTTGGGAGTTTCGTCCATATTTATAATTCAAAGGGGAAGAATGAAAATAAAATATGTAGAATTTTGGATTACTCGGTATTTGGAGATTCCAAGGATTGAATTCAAAGAGGATGATGTACACTGGACACTGGAGGTTGTGCTTCACGGTTGAATGACTGGGTAGATAATAGGTGGAATGAGATTTTTTTTTGTTTTTATATGTGTGCGGGAAAACTAAAATTTGATTATTGGAGAACGTACATAAGGATGACATGTAGGGATGACATGTAGAAATGGGATGATGAGATGGAAGTGGAGGATGACATGTAAGGATGGATCTTGATTTCTTGACTACTTCACTTGAATAATTTTCACTAGATAGGCAGTTTCCATAGAAACCATTTGTTGCCCTTGGGGATTCCCATAGATGTTTTGGAAAATCAGAGAACCCTCACGATGAATGTTGGTTGTTGATCTTTCAATGAGTTGTTTTAGGAAATAAATCCATGTGGTTTCCGAATATCATAACCTTTGCATACTTTGAACTGTTAGGGTTCCATTGCAATCTTAGCATGATTCAAATGTATGTCGATGAACTCCAAAAGCACTCATCATTTAAAATTTATGTAGCATGCTTCCACTTCATTATAATTGCACACCATTTCAAAATTATTGAAACATTCCTACATACTTTCTATAGTCTTGAACATGAAAGGTTAGCATTTCATGCATATACATCTAAAACTTAAAAATAGGAATCTTTACAAAATTTTAGAATAGGTTCATATGTCACACTCATATATATATATATATATATATATATATATATATATATATATATATTGAAACATAATAATAAAAGCATGGCTACAACATTGCATCAACCTAGGGATAATGATTTGGAAAAAAAGCTAAGAAGCACAGATTACTGCCTTCACCTCGACCATGGAGTCATATTGTAGAAAATAACATGTAGAAAATTAAACACATCAGTACTTACAATGAAATATGTGGCACATTCAATGGTAAGAAGAAAATGATTTAATGTTGCAAATAATACTTGAGAAATTTCCCATTGATAGGAAATTGCAACAACTCTTTATCTAGACTCTCCAAGAGGAATGTATTATTAGATTTGACTTTTGCAATTTTGAAAGGGCCAATCTAGAGAGAATCAAATTCACCATGATTTCCTATGAATTGATGCCCGACGTCCCATCTGAGCACAAGGTCCCTTGGCTACAAGAATATTTCCTTTTCCTTTTTATTAAATAATCTTTCCATCTTTTCTTAGTACTTTTCCAAATTTTGTATCATGCGTTCCATGTGGGATTCAAAATCCACTTATGCTCACTGATAGATGCTGAATGAATTTCTCCTATAAAGTCCAATACCCATTGCCAAAATGGTGCTTCAACAAAGACATGGACCAATGGTAAAGGAGCCAATTCTTTTTCTTAACAAACAACTGACATTTTTTTTAGATTTTGACTATTTTATGAACATATGAAAATATTTTAGGCCAATAAAAGCCAACCTTCAGAATTTTATGAGTCGTTAACTTCTAGCTATAATATTGTCTGCAAGCACAATCATAGAATTTATCTATGTCTAATTTAGTTGTAATGTCTTAATGCTTTATATTTAAGTATGTCTAATTTTGATGGAAATTCAAGAAACAAAAACTAATGAATGATATATTTATACCATTCTAAGCATTAATATTTTTATGCAATTATGTTGTCTGTCTCTCTAACATTCTCTTTCTTTGCTTCTACATTAAGTCTAGGATCATTAGAAAATAAATTAATCCCAAAGGCTTTGAAATTTACTTCATATGAAAACTTTTTCTAAGCCTTGTCCTTATATCAACATTGTTGGATTGATATACATATCATACTCTAGTATTATTGTTGTCCACCTTCCTTGTTTTCCTTCACTGTCTCCTTAGGTCAAAATGCCCTTGATTGCAGATGTCGGTACATAGGTTATTATTCTAGACTATAGTATAGAAGTTTTGAATGATTTCAAATCCTTGAATGGTACATAGGCCAATTTCTCTAATATATCATATTTCAACTCAAAGTTTCTCATTAATTTGTTGAAAAAATCCACAAACTATTGCTTATCATTTTCTCTCTTCTACAATAAAATTGTTGCAATAATTGTTGGTGTTGCAAAATAAAATATGAGAAAAGGTTTTTCATAGTTAGGACTAATCAATACTGGAGCTTCCCCAAAATCTTTCTTGGTTCTGGAAAATGATTCTCTAGCTCTAGAGGTCCATTTAACCTCTCTATTTTCTTCAGCGTGTCAATAATTTCTTTCACAATTTTAGCATAATTCAGAAAAAACCTCCCTAAAAAATTGATCATGCCCAGAAAATATTTGAATTTCCTTTTTGTTTCTTGGTAAAGAAATATTACAAATAGCTCCAACCCTTTTTGG
Source organism: Pinus tabuliformis (assembly GCA_031772625.1). Lineage (NCBI taxonomy): Eukaryota > Viridiplantae > Streptophyta > Pinopsida > Pinales > Pinaceae > Pinus > Pinus tabuliformis. Next base: position 222,806,239 of record CM062807.1, on the reverse strand, counting down.
ATCAATATTTTCCCCTTGTTTTTAAACTATATGGCCCAACACTTTACCTTCATGTCAACCAAACTATGACTCTTGGGATTTAAGGAAAGGCCAAACTTCTTGCAATTTTCAAAAATTTACTACAAATGATCTAGACATTCCTCATCATAACTAGAAAATGGAGTAATATCATCCAGATAAATCACTAAAAATTTGTATTTCTCTCCAATAAAGGCTATATCCATAACTATTTTAAATGTGGCTTATTCATTCATTAAACCAAATTGAAATTTGGTTTACATAAACCCCCCCAAGGAGTTGTAAAATTTGTCATTTTCTGATCATCAGGATGAACTGCAATCTGTTTATAACCAGAAAAACCATCCATCATAGAGAGCCATGATGATCCCACCATATTTTGAAAAATAGGATCCATTTTCGGCAGAGGATAACTATCCTTCAAAGATGCTTTATTCTATTTTCTAAACTCCACACAAAACCTTATTTCTCCATTCTGCTTTTCTCACAAGAACAAGGTTTTCCATCAGCTCTAAGTATCTTAAAGGGAAAATAACGTTGGATTCAAAAAAAAATTGAATTCCTTTTCAATCAAAGGAAGCAAAAGAGGATTTATTTGCCTCAACTTCTATTTATATGGTTTGAGTCTTGGTTTAAGAGGAATCTTATGTTGAACTAAAATTTGTATTATAAGTTTTAAGATCCCCAGAAGACCAAACAATAACATCAAAATATCTTTTGAGCAAATCAGCATACCTCTTATTATAATCTTTTGGGATTCACTTTTCTAATTTAATCAGCTTGGGTTGTTCTTTTGTCCCAATATTACAATATATCTTCTTCCTAAAATTGTGTGACTATTTTTGTTGGGACATCATTTATATAAAACATATTCTCTTGTGTGACAAGTCCTCTGGGTATTAAAGTACTCTTTAGCTACAAAATATTGTGATAAACTATGGTGTCTTTCCATGGTATATTATCATCATCAAATTCTTGTTTCCCATTTTCACTTTCACACTCCTTATCAATTCAAAAAGAAAGAAAATCTCTAATCACCTCCATAAAATGCTTGATTTGTTCTTCATCTTTAAATACCTTCCAATACTTGACATTCTCAAGTGTTGAAGGTCTATGTCCTATCTGAATATCATATCTCAATTGACGATTCTGAGGTGGTTTGAAGGTACTAGTTGCTATCGCTAAAGAATCAACAAGTTTGTTATGTTCCCTTGGCAGGAATTGTATATGAAAGGATGAAAATAAAATTTCCATACAAGCTCAAAATTCGTTGCTATAATATATTAGCCTTAGGTGTTTAGTCTGACATAAAACTTTCTCCTACTTCACCAGTAGCTCTGAATCTCCAAAGGCTGATAAGTTATTGATTTTTTGCAACACCGCACCGCACATTTACCCACTTTTACAAGATATCCAAGGTAAACATGAATCAAGAGTTAACATATATGACCTGGAATTTAAGTTACACTTATGGATGTGGGGCCTATTCCTTTAATCTTTATTGCAACCTCCACAAACACCTAATCACCCAGATGTTAGACAAAATCCACTGATAATCTTTCCCTGGATTGGAAATGACTTTTTGACTCACTTCATAGCTCAGCATCATGCATGCCAAGCCTTCCATGTGGCCAGAAGGCTCCCGCCACATGTACAAGGCATCCTCTATGCAAATATAGCCAAAATTTCCTATATCTATGTCTATAGTTGTGGATTCAATGTCATAATTTCAGGGCTAGACTGCATGCCACTGCCTAGAACTTTGTAGAATCAAGTATAAGATGATCACAAGTACACATAGCCTACACTTGGGATATTTTCTTGCCAAAACCTGCCAAACACATGATAAACATTTAAAAAACATATAGTAAATATAGTAGCTACAGGTCATGAATGAATATCTGATCATTGTCTCATTCATTTCACCAGAGAATCATCAAGAAGGCTCATTTCCCTCTAAAGCTAGTTGCATCAAACAATTGTTATCTCATATGTTCATATAACCATTCAACAACATATTGAATCATGAACAAGATCCATAACAACAACACATCATTTAACCATTCCTATAACCAACATTTAACTAGAATGAAGCCATGACAAACCTGTCATAAAATCACCACAATAACCAATACATGTGCTCATTGATCTTAATAAAAGATGACACATAATAACACCTTCTTAAAGCAAACCAAGTTAAGGACTTCCACATACCACTCGACCATTTATCGGGATGAACCAAATCTCTCTTTCATTCAATCACCCTATGCCATATTCCAAGCATGAATGTGGGATCTAATCGGATAAATCAAACAAAACCAACTAGGACATCTAAGGCTAAACCAGCTCAACCCTCAACAACAAATTTTTCACCTAAACGAGTCTAGAATTCACCTAACCAACACAAGGGTGGATGCCTTAGAATTTATTCACCATAACTAGAGGAATTTTCTTATCTCCACCCACCTTCCAAGGGATTCCAAGAGAAACCCATCTCCATCCCCAACCCTTGGTATTTTCTCGAGGCCACTTCACTCAGATCCAAAATCATCTAGCAATCCAAATATTAACCAAGAATGAATCCCATCACACCATGACTATCCAGGAAATGGCAAGGCAAGGTTGTACCCACTGTCAATCAAGAAAAATACCATGCCAATGACAACAAAGTAATCATGCAACCAAATGCATGCACCAAAGGAAATCACACATGCAACATGTTACCTGCAAAAGTCTTCATGTTGTTGCTTCTCTTCCAATATTCTCTTCGCGCTCCCTTGATTTCCTTTGCTCCTTGGCTTGTTTTATCCCTTTCATTTTCTCTCTCTTGGAGTATGATTTCTTCCTTATAAAAACTAGATTTGTCCAAAGCTGAAACTGATCAAAAGTTGTCAACTATTTCTCAGATGATTTTTTATCATTGATGTCTAATGTCTCTTCCTTTTCTTTTCCTCCTTTCTTTCATTTTCCTTTATTTTCTCTCTAATTTACCTTGCAAGCATATTATTGTCTCTTCATCTTCCTTTTCTCCTATTCTCCATTATTTCTTGTATTAATTTCCATTTATTACCCTTTTCAAATGCCACTGCCAATTTCCATAGCCATTAATTAACCACAAGTGATACCCACTTTAATTTTTTTCCCTCCATTTAGTTTGGAATATGTGTCCCATGACATTGGTCTTATCTTTTCCTTTGTAACATCCTTCCATTTACATGGAAAATCAACCCGGGGCTATTACAAAACCCTCTCCCTTAGGGTAAAACCATCCTTAGTGTTCTATGACACTTGTGACCAAAAAACCACTAAAAAAATATACTGCTTATTGGAGCTTTATAACAAAACACATTGCAATATTTGCAATGACACACTATTAAAAGCATGACAAACATACTGATTATTGGAGCTTTATAAGACAACTTGATGAAGTATTTACAAAGAAATAGACACACACAAACCAAAAACTCATTTTCTTCATCCAACAAATAAAGAGGGATATAATTCCCACATCTGAACAGCCATCTCCCATGTAGCTTCATTAGGCTCAAAGTGCTTCCATTACACTTTAAATTTCTCTATTTCTTAGTTCTGAAGCATGAGTTATTTCCACTGCAATATGCTTTGTGGCTCTAGCTAGAACTCTCCCTTTGGTTCCACCTACAATACATACAAATCAATCACATGAACAACATCCTATACATATCTTGTAAGAAATGAAGCATGGAAAACATCATGGAATTTGACTAATGGAAACAAAGCGAGTCTATAGGTCAATGGTCCAATCCTCTTGAGGATATCAAAAGGGCCACAATACCAAGTGTTTTCTTAGGGGGCTTGACCTAGGTTTAGCATTAGTTAGACAAAGAAATCCCTACACTACTAGCCCTTTTGGCATCAACTTGTAGAGCACAGACTGAAGTCTCACTCAAAGAAGTATGGAGGGATGCTGGAACCAAGTTTCCACACCCTTGAGATGGTTTTGATGTCGTTTTAATCCAGCTATACCTACCTTCACACAGGTTTCTTAGCCCTATGTTCCACCCTTCAATACCTTCATGAAAGGGTACAATTGGCTTTGGTGCATCCCTAACCTACGGCCCAGGGAATTTTGCACTGCTCAGGCAGAAAACTGCGATATCTCAACATGCTACATTGATACTCCTGCAAACACTCCTCCTAATAAAATCAAACCTTACATAGTTGTAACCCCAGTTAAACCTTTTGTTCTTACCCCTTGCTTTGCTTTAGTTCGACAACAAACTCAACAGGAAGCAAATTATGTTACGAAATAATCTGATGAGGGGGGGAAAGCCTAGAAAAAGGGAAGCAAATACAAGCAACCCCAACCAAATCCCACTCCTCCTAAACCATGAAAGCCTACTCTTCCATGCGCTTTATGTGATGTTGTTGGGCATGCCACCAATAACTGTCTTGAACTTCCTCATATTAAGAATGTGGTCTCTGATAATTTTCACGAATCTGACATTCTTATGGTCCATGTCCCCTTACCTGATTCCACCAAAAGGAACAAATCCTTGTGCATTGATCACGCTTGTGCTTTGTGTGATAACTATGACCATTATTCCCATCACGGTCATTGCCTCAAAAAATTTCGTGATACCCTTCAAGTACTTTTCGAGTTAGATGGAATTCGTAGTGATTCCTATTATCCTCTGTTTGTGGGTTCTAACTCGACTTCTCTGTCAGAAAAAGAGATTTCCCATACCACCATTGTGATTCCCCCTCCTAATGCCGAGATGAAATATATTTCCGCCCCTATTCTCTACCCATTATGATCCATGGGATCAACATATTTTGAATCTCTAGGAGTTTGTAACTGTGATTCTTTATAACCATCCTCTGAAGACACTTTCATCTCAAAATCGATGAACCTTGAATCCACTTGTCATCAATCTACCATAAGAGATGTTGTGTATGTGAACCATGTCTCCAATGACGATGATTGGTTCCATCACCTCTTACTTCGAACCCATCAAGTCGAACCACATCCACCTTGTGGAAATTACACTGCCACTTAATCTTTGGGTAAGGGGACATCCACTTTTGAGTGTCAACCCTAGTACGACTATTCTTCCCCATTTAGAAGAATCTCTAGAGTCTCATGTCACTTCATGTCACTCTATGAATGATCCACTTAATTATTCCTTCCTCTTACATTAAAATCCTACTCCCTTAGACATTATTGTTTTTTTAACCACCATGTCATCTAGGTGAGAAATATTTCATTATATTCGAAGCCACTCTTTGGTATACCGACACCATGTGTGTTAACCCAAAAATTCACTCCATTTGATTCATATATGCAGTGCCATCCGATATTGGTAATCCAACATTTCCTTTCTCATACTACACCCACGATGCATTCTTCCCATATGAAGACAACCATAAACAACAAATGGAAAACCACATCATCAAAATGTGTTTAAGGTCCACTATTCTAAATATATTTATCATGTCCAAGGCATTCTACATCCATCCATCCAAAACAAAGGAGAACCTATGCCCATGTCTCCACTCATCATCCTCTAGAGTATCTTGTGCTAATATGGTTAAATTCTTGAATCCCTTATTTGAGCACTTGGAACACAATGGCGCTCCACAAAATCAACTAGCTCGGGGCATCATTTCCACCTTTGCATACCTGATAAGTCCCCTCCATCATCATATGCTGGGGGGGGGGGGGGGGATTTCTCATGCTTGGGGGCATGATGGTACCCCTGGCCACATTCTCACTTAACAAAAGTCTCAACCTAAACCTCAATTATCTAGGTATGGTCAATTATCCTTCCATTCCTTGGATAGTGTGTCATACCGGCCTCTTTGGAAAGCCATATACACATCACATATCATAGATTCTTACCATATCTTCAAATATTCTACTCTATGTGATGCAACATTTACCACATAATCCCCATGTTAGACTTGGTGAGTGGGGATGATCCTATACCTTCTCTAGTAGTTAATTCATGTATTCCTTTCTTACCTTCATTCTTCACTAGGAACCATTCTTCCAAGAAGCATTAAGGTAATTATAGACAAGTAAGGCCACCTACCTGAAAGTTCTAGATCCAAAATCCATCAGTTGGTTTTTCCTCTATGAGCTCACCAAGATTTAGGGCCTTCTCCTCCTCTCCAAATTCTCCAAGAGTTCACTATAAAAATGAATTGGTTTTTGGTGCAAGAAGCCATTTTATAAGAAAAACCCTAGTTTTTGTGTTCACCATTATGAGAAAACCGTAGCTCATTTTATTAGTTGTACTCAGTTATCTCAGTGAGTATGGGTATGCCTCCATTGCCCCATTTGAGATCATGTACTCTAAGATAAAAGGATACTTATGTTATCACCCAAAAATTCTCAAAACATCATTGTGTCAAATTTGATTTTGTTCATTATTTCAAGGAGGTCTAAAAGTCATTTTAGTCTTGATAAAATGGTAAGTGATAGGGTTTGAAGTCTTAAAATGTCATCTTTCATTTCCAAATAAATTCCTTTAGGTTCACTTCATGGTCAAATAGGTCACATTTTCCATTTAGAAGTAATCCCATTAAGTTTAGGGTTAAAGTTTTGCAATCATACAAGAATCCGTAGTTTCGTAGCGTATCTAGTTCAAAAAAGGTGATTTGCGCTATGAAACTGCTGTGTATGCTCTTTTTCTGTTTTTAGTAGTCAACTTCCAAGGGGGTGCATGAGCAATTGAAAACTCATTTTTGAAAAATGAAAGAGGTTTTTCTTCCTAACATACTTAATTACAAAAAAATATCTCGATTTCTTTAAATTGATTATGAGGTAGGAGAGATTGATGACCCAACTTGCGCTATGAAATTGTTGAAAGTCATTGAGAGAAAAACTCTATTTTCTGGTTTTAGTAGTTCACTTCATGATTAGTTTCTAGCCAAATGAAAAAGTGTTTTAAAATTCAGATACAATAACCTCTCTCACTTTCCTCAAAAGTGTTACCAGTTTAGAGAAACAAGGCTTTCTTTGAAGCCATATTTTCAGAAATCAAAATGTTCCAGTTTTACACAGGTTGTTCAAAGACAGTTTCTGGATAGTTAGGTCATGGATCAGCAAGGTTGGTAACAATGTTGGAGGGATCATAAAGGTCGAAGATATGGATTAGAATCTGTTAAATAATGTATTTAATTCTTAGATAAGGTTGTTGAAACATGTTTTAGGAGTTTCACTCCTATTTGTATTAAGACTCCTAAAAGACAGTTAGCTATCAGTTTATAATTAAGAGGTTGTTTTATGAGTAGGTAGGTGTCAATTTTAGAAATTTGAATTCTCCTAAGAATGGATCATAGAATCCAAGGTTGTAAAGACTCTATATGAAGCATGAGGTCGAATTCCTCAAGGTTGGCATTTGTATTAGCAAAAGAAGCTGTGTTATGGGAGCAGACTGTGTGTTTTTCAACTTAATACAGAGATCATGTGTTTGATGTTTCTATGGTCTTTTTCAATTAATTATTTGCAGGGGTATGAGCTTTTGATGCTTAGAATTCATTGGAAAATTCTCTAACTTCCTTCGAATGCTTGTAGACTGTGTTGATTCACTGAGTTACTATTTCACTTATAAACCTAAACTCCAAGTGCCTTGACTTCCATGTTTTGCTGATCATGATGTTTCGTTGAAGACTATCTTGACTCCACGGCTCAATAGATGTTTGCTAATATGTAATTCAACCAGTTATACACTTTTGTCCATTTTTATGTAAATTCTAGGAAGGGACTGATGTATACAGAAACAATTTAACTTTTATGAAGCTAAGATTTCTTAGTGTACTTAAGTGAGCTTTATCTCTAATCTTTGATATGTTTTATTTCCATAGTATTAACGCTTATTACTTAGAAATCATGGAGGAACATGCTTTGACTTCCTTTAAGTGTTAAACTATGGTGAATTGAGTTCTTGGGTCATATCTTTGGATGTTTTTCTTCAATGTTTTAATACTTATTACTCAGAATTCATGGTTATTCATGCTCTAACTTCCTTTAAGTATTAAACTTTGATGAATCACTTTTAATAATTTCCTTTTAAATACCTTGATGTTTCATTACTCAGAATTCACACGCATGTGGTCTGACTTCTATGAACTTCAAGTTATTGAGACTTTCCTGAATGTGTTACTCTTTCGTTGAAGTATATACAAGCCTCAGTTTTATAAGAAGAGATATTTGTTATCTTTATCTATGTCACTGACTCCATAGCCAAATGGTAGCAAGTCTCCATCTTTCAACCTATAAACATATAAAATCACAGACCATAGAGTTAGCCATCTATCTATATCTTTAATCAATATCATTAACCCTTGAGAGAGCCCTCTCAGGTTGAGAAGGCTAAGCCTCAGCCAAAAGATTGGTTTGAAATAGTTACACTGAGGTTGACTTGATGAGCAGCCTATCTGATGAGCCCCGTAAACGGGTAATTATATCGGCTCATTTTGCCTCCTAACATGGTTAAATCAACCATTCTCTTAGATTATTGCATGTTTTTTATTATATTTATGCTTATGGAGCGAGTTGGGTTAGTTATGATTCCATGAGGTCTAATATGTGTTTAATGCAGATTTTTGTTGAATTTTGAAGACAAAGTCAAAGATTCAATGGAAAATTGGTAGCAATAATTCGAAGAGGAAAAAGGAGAGGATTTATATGAGGGAATCCCCCTCCTTTATTACTTCCCACTTTGAATTCTCCTTCATGCAGCTTAGAGCACAAACAACCAAATCAATGCACTAGGAGGCAACCGATCAAGTGGAGGATAACTTATGTTTATATCAAGTTTTGGGAGCCAAGCCTCCCTTATTTTGAGGAAGTTGTTGGAAGCTTAATTTGTATAAGTAGAGAGGAGTAGGACCTCACTAGGGAGTTGGTCGAATTTTTGTTGAATTTTTGCTGCAGTTTTTCTTTGCTCAACTTTGAGCTCACTTTTGGTGATAGTTTCATGCAATCCTATTACTATTTTAATAATAAAGATGAGATTTTTATTGAGCTAGTATAAGTTACCTCAGAGGGCTGAAGCTCTTGGGTTAGGGCCCAATATAAGTAGCCAATCTCCTCTTATTTTTATTTATATACTTGGTTTTAGTTTATGGATTAGTTGTTGTTAGATGAATTTCTTTCTCGGTTAAGAATAGGTTTCTTTTGGTAATTTAGAAGGTTATTTCCATTTTTGTTTTCTATAGAAGAATAAATAGTGATAGAAAGAAGATACAAAAAGCCAGCAACAGTACCTTGGCCTCCTTTCCTCCCTTTGGGACCATGAACTGAGGCCAAGACCCTCTTGTTGCCACAAAAACACAGATTTTCCTTCTCCATAGGATTTCTAGTGTTGCAGTTTGTTAGAAGATTAATGCTTTGCTTTAGATCTCTTTCACCATGCTCCTTTATATCTTTGCAATAATTCTTCTTCCATGCTTTCTCTCATTATAGCATTTTCAGCATTTCTTTCCATAGCTCATAATTTAGATTAGCTTGATGCAGAATTCTGTTTTTTTGATGTACTTATTTTCCTTGCTTGCTTGATTTCATTGTTTGACTATCAGTTCTTTTGCAGCAGACTTATTCTCACAGTAGGTCAGCCTATCAACCATCACATTCTCTCCCTAATCTATGCCCCACAGGTCGCCCAAAGTTCACTTCAAAACTACCTTACTTTTCTACGTTTTTCCTAGGATTTCTTCCTCTCTCCCAACCATCTCTCCCTCTCCTAGTGATCCTTGGTGGACCCTAGGTGCCCTAAGACATCATCCTAGCCTTCATCTACCCTTTCCACCAACTCTCACACCTTCAAAACCTTCAAAACTGCTCTCGGCGTCCTCCCGTAGGTCTTCTGTAGACCTCCTGTAGATCCACTGTGTCCTCCTATAGATTTTCCTGTAGGCTTCTTTTTGAAGGCTGATTGTGGGAAAAGACTCTAGAAGGCCACCTGAGACCTCCTAGGACCCATCCACACCATCCTACAGCCTCTCAAGTCCTAGAACCACTGTCCATCGCCACCTATTCGCTGCCACATTCAAAAACAAATAAATTACATTCATGACAAATTCACATAAAAATACGTAAAAACCCAGAAAGATGTTTTTCCTCATTTCCTTCTAGAAATAACTTGAGTAGATGTTTTTTACTTCCTTGAGTAGGTAATGGCATTCATTTCATGGTTTTCATATTTCTTTCTACAAATGTAGGATTAGTTGGTTAAGTAGGGTTTGCTAGGTTTACCTTACAGTTCGGTCTTCTTCCTTTCTACAAGTAGAGTAGCCTCTATAGAGGAAGCTTTCCTTTCTTTCATCACATATAGAACTTCTTCTGGAATCCATAGAAGTTAGCTTGAGCTCCTAGTGATATTGCGCCAGCTGACCAAGTGACATCATGCAGTAAGAACTAGTACTTGTGCATACAACACTGTCGCTTCCTAGTTTGTTACGAACTACCGGGTTGATAAGAGTAAAGTAGGCAGCCCAGGAGTTGTAGCATTATTGCTACAATACTAGTGCTCACCACTTTTTGGCACCATTGCTGGGGAAGCATCAGGGTATTTTTTGATTACTGCTTTCTTCTACTTTCTATCACAACATTATGCTAAGTAGTTTATTTCAACAAAAGTAGAATAGTTGTTTCTTTTAGTTTTTGCATTTCTTTGCTTTCCATTTCAATTATGAAATTTTCATTTCAGCAAAAGTATTGTTAGCCTCCTATACCAATAGGGTTTCATTTTTCATGATTGACAATGGAAGTGCCAAAAATGTTCTTCTTTGATGACACAAAGGTTCTATTTTTGTGAAGGAGATAGACAATTAAAAATGTAAAGAGGGTATGCCTTAAAAGAATAATCAAAAGGCAAGAAAATGAATTGGTTAGAAAAAATAAGTGAAATAAACCCCAAAGAAAGACCAGGAAAGTGGCCAACCAAAATGCCACTGCTGTCTTGATGAATGGCCCAACAATTCAAGCTCGGCCATGCCATGTTTTAAATTGCCTGTTCTAGACTAGAGAAAGAAAAATCTGTCCAAACAATTTAAGCTTGGCAAATTGGTAGTTAGGTAGAGAACAAAGGCGCCCAACTGCTTAATCTGGGCCCTTGGAAGTGATAAGGGTAGTTTTAGATAGCAAATTATTTGAAAAGAAAAAGAAAAGATCAATTGAGGGTTTGCAAGTCTAAGTGCACCCTCCCTGAAGTAACAAAAAATGCTAGGAACTAAGATGGGTAGGTAGTCAGGGGTTGCCGAAGCCTGATTTCCTTCATGAGTTAGTTTGACAAAGAAAATTTATATCAGCAAGAACAGAACTGTTACTCAACATTTTGATAATAAAATATGGAAGCATGTCTAACTTCCCCTGTTTTTCCCAGGAAATCTTTTTCTAACATCCCTCTAATGGACCTTGGAATTCGCTCAACAAGTCCTAGCATCACTTTACCTTTTGTGAAATATTAAGCCAAGGTGTTGGTTTCTATCACACAAGAAAGCCACATTTCTTGTGTAAAATCATTTCTTACTCTCATCTGCTTCTAAATATAAGTTTACTCCTTAAAAACTTAGCTCCCTGTTCCTCTTTCACATCTCCAATTCATATTGACTTCTAACCTTACTATTTAACTCCCTAAGTGTTCCCCTCCCCCTACTATTACCATATTTTATACAAAAACCCAAAAATACGTACATACCCCCCCCCTTGGGCATTATAGCCATATATGTTAAAGTTCGGGAAGCATGACAAAATCTAAGGCTTTCATGTATATAGTTCTCCAGGCTATGTTCGAGAATTAAATTAACACCTGGTTAATTCAATAACCCTGACCCGCTATGCCCTTCATAATGTTAAATTCCCTCTTTTTCCGCATCACTTGTGTAAAGTTCCCATAAACCCACATTTACCATTTACCCAAGGTTTTGTTTCTCCGCGCTGTATCAAAAGAAATAATTTTATAATGGTTGGGCCCTGCCGCTATCGCGCTGGCGGCTTGTCCTCCCGTCCGCCGTCGGATCTGGGCCCTCCCATCCGACGGTCATCGGGCATTTCGGAGCCCCTCTACTATCCGTCCGTTAGCGCCCGAAAACTGTCAGAGGGTGACGTAGTGCCAGGGACGCATGCCCATTTGTTATTGGATCGGGCGACCTCTGACCATTACCAGGCCCGTACCAAAAGCGGTCCGATAATACCGCTTACCACCGTTTGCTTCCCGCCCCTACATCATGGCCCACATCAGCAAACATGCCAACTGTTGTTTCACTTTTTATTCGACATGGCCGCCGCGTCATCCCTCCACTTCAGCCCAGTCATACATCGCCACGTCATCCCTGCCGTACCCAGGGCTGACCAGTGATGTCATGTTGACGTCATTTACAAAAAGGCGCCAAATTTTTTTCCCATATATTCGCCCAAAATCATCATTTTTTTCGTATTTCTATTGGACAATTGTTGTGCACCCTTGCATGTTGTTTCATGTCGTTTGTCCGCCAACTGAAAATTTCGTACCCTGAGCTGCTGGGGTTGTAAGTTCAATCAACCTTCAACACTGTCGGCCTCACAGTCCCCAGGTATTTACCGATTTCCTCTGCATACCCTTGTCTTCCAAGTTCATCGTATTAAAAGAAAAGAAAAAGCATTAAGAACTGCTCAAATTCCTAAGTACTAAGAACCTCCATCTGCTAGCTTAGCCAAAAGTTCATCTGAAGGAGGTCTCATTGTTCAAATTTCGCTGAACTCTCATAGCTTCCTGCGCATTCGCGACTTAAAACCATTAGCAGAAAAAGTCCACTGAAAAGGCAGCACTCACTCCCAGCATTGGTTACTTTCACCCTCTCAACAAGCTGCTGCTCCCTATTAGCCCAATTCACCTTCATTCTCATCTCTGTAAGTCATCCCATCGACCATAATTTACTGTTCACTACCAATTTTGCTTAACCAAAGCACAAATTCAACTCCCAGTGAGAACTAAGTGATGGAGACCCTTGTGGCATTGAATATTGCACCCCTGAATGCCCCACATAAGAACCTGGAATGGTTGGCCCTTGCTGACCGGGATTATCAAATCAAAGAAATAGTTGAATTAAGCAACAAATGTCATATAGAAACTGTTTGTTAGCTGAAAAAGAAACACATAAGTGGTGCTGATGACATAGGTATCTGGGAGTCCAACTTGCCCATTTATTACCTTCCACAAGTCAATGTGTTCCCAGACTTCATTCATCAGTGTTGTGAACACTATGAACCATCTCAAAGACCAGTTTTGGGTCCATCTGGGAGTATTTTATTTCACATTACTCCTCAATCCATAAATGAAATGCTAAGCTTTGAGCCAACTAAACATCTGGTGCCCCTTTCTATGAATTTTCTGCTCAAACAAGGTGCCAAGCTGCCCAGCTCAGATGTCACAAGGATTGGCCAGTTGTTCATGCAGCCAGAATATCAGCCCCGACAACTTGCTCCTTATCTACATGTCTGGTTCACTGAAACAGGGAGACGGCTAGTGGATATGATATCCTACATTTTAGGGTTCAATACCAATGAGTTTGTGGATGAAAGAACCTTGGTAATGCTATCCATGTTCACTCCAGGACAACCCCCTGCTGTCTAGTATGATTATGCCACATTCATTGCTGACAAAATTCATGAGCAATTCATGAATTTGGAGAGAGAGAGGGTATTCAAATACACATCCTATATATATCATTTGATATTATACTATCAGCCTGATAGTTTCCCTATTTTCTTAAAAAAGCTGGATGCAAAAGGAAACAAGAGGTCAGTGGTATTTTGGACACCAGTCTGTCACCATATCCTTTACTCTCCATACAGCTACTATGAGTTCATTGATCTGTTCATCTATCCAGCCTTGTCTCTACTGTAGAGTTCTCCTCTTCCTAGACTCACCGATGAAATGCAGAAGATCCTCCAGCTTTCAATGAATTATAGCATTGGAGATTGGTACTTCTACCAAGACCACACAGTAATTAGAGTATATGGCTGTGAGCTAGCCCCCTACAGACTACCAAAGTAAGTTCCCATGAGACTTTTTGCATTAGAGTACTTCCGGAAATTTGGAAATGCAGACATGATCCATTTTCATAGCAGAAATAAGAAAGCACAGCTGAAAATTAAACTCCAACTGGGTCCATTGATCTTTAATAAGAGGGAAGAAGCTTGGGGAGAAGCAGACAAGATCCTAAAAAGCCTCCAGCTAAAAAAAAGCTTCTATTGGGCAACATATGACCCTAATCATTTCATAAGCCTCAGAAGAATCAAGTATAGGCTTGCTACCTATGATCACTTTAGCATTCCACAAATTGAAAAATATGCTAACCAACTAGAGTGGAAAGAAGGCACATTAGTGGAGGATTATTCTGAAGAAGAATTAGCAGAGAGAGCATTTAAAAAATTAGAAAAAGCAGTTGACTTGGAATATTTTGGACAGGTTTGGTCTCCAGCCCCTCGGCATCTTGGAGAAAGTGCCTCATCCTCCATTGTTCCCCAGCAATCTGCCAAAGCAACTAGTCAAGCAGAAAATATAACTAAAGGCAAAGAAGTACAACAAGAGGAGTCACTTCCCAATTTGGAGCAGCAAGTAGAGCAGCAAGAAGAAATGGCTAAAATGCCTGCCTCCTCAGAGCAGCAAACCCAAGAGCAGATCCCTCCAAGGTAGGAGGTGACAATTGAAACTACAGTCTTACAGACACCTACAAACGAGGAAAGAATGAGGAAAAGAGATAGGCAAGACGAGACTCCTCCTACCACTTCGACAGATCAGCAAGGTGAGAAAAGGCAAAGACTTAACCCTTTCTATGAGGAGCAAATGCCTAAAAGACCAACTGATACTATGCTCCCCCCTAGCATCGAAGCATCAGCTAGCTCCTTACAACAAGAGCAAGAACTGCAACAAGGAACATAAGTAAGTTCTTCAAGGCAGCGGACCAAGGCAGATTCTAGCATCAAGAAGTAGTTTACAGACATAAAAGCAAGGAATGAGCCGGTTAGATACCAGCTCTATAACCAGCTGCTCAGAATGGCACCAACCAATCAGGAAAGGCTCATGTCAGCCTATGATATCCAAGAAGGAAAAATGACTCTTAGTCATTTTAGGCCTACTATGTAGCAACCTCAATCAGCTGCAGACTACATTAGAACTAATTTGGAGGTGTTTTCCTAAGACATCCACCCCATGGACCAGATCGAGCTGCACAAGCAAACAGGGGAGATGCTCTTGTCTACATTGGTTGATAAAACTCTGTTAGCACACCGATTGCAAAATTCTCGACACAATACTGCCGCTCAGTTGGAATTAGAAAAGGCATCATCTCAAGCCAAGGACAACAAAATTAAGTCCTTGGAGGAAATTATTATAGGGCTAGGACATGATCCAAGTGATCCTAAGGGTGTACAGGCCTTGATGAAGAAAAAGGATGAGGATATAGCAGCTTTGAGAAAGCAGATCAAAATACCACCTACCCATCACCCTCAGACTGAAGGGGTTGCAGAACAAAAGAAAGATCAAGATGTGGTTGCTCTACTCTTGACCTTGCATAAGAGATTGGTGGAAACAGAGGGTGCCTTGGAGGTGGCATTAAAGGCAAAACAAGGAGAATTACCAACTCAGCCAACATAGACATCTACAACCATTGAATATGTGCCTCTTGTAACTACTTCACCAGGTCCTCCCACTGGACAAACATCAGAGGCAGGCCCTTCAAGCTCAGCACCAGCTCCAGAAGCGACAGCACCAGCAACAACATCAGAACAGGTACCCAGCCTCGACATGCAAAATATGAGGAAAGAACTAGAGCCTCTTGAAGCACAGATGGCAGAACTAAAGGTGGCTAGAGAGAAATTGGCTATGATTGAAGAAAAATATGACAAATCAAAGTAGAATATAGTTGAAAGAACAAGAGAGGTAACGGCTCTAGAAAAAAAGATAAAGGAGTTAGAAAAAGAGCTTACTCTGGACAAAACTATAAGTGAAATCAAGAAGATCCTATGGGCCAACATTGGTCAATCCATTACAGACCAATGGCAGTCCATTGAAACTATCCATGAGAAAATGGATCTCCTAAGCAGGGCAAAAGCAGAAGGTCAAAGAGCCCGGGCATCCTTGGGAAGTATGCCTGAAATAGCCAACAGAATGATTCAAGTGCTTACCAACCGCACCGGCCTTCAGCTAGCAGGAATGGGTATCAGAGACAGGACTGGTACCATATTACTAATAAAGAGGGTGCTTACCTTGAGGAACTATGTTCAAACTCTGGATAGAAGATGTCAAGAAATGCAGATAGAGGTAAATGAATTCATTGCAAAAATCACTGCATTGCATAACAGAGGTCTTCCCAGCTTGGTAACTAGTGCAGGAAGGTTGTTATCACATGAAAATTATGCCAAGAGGGTCAACAATTATGCAACAAATCGAATAACAGCATCTCCAAGCAGTCCAGAGGAAGCAGGTCCCCCATCTGGGCAGACTCTCTATGAGAAGTTGGAGAATTTGTTTTTTATTGAGCATGAGATCAAGCACCTTTTTGAAGCACCTCCGAATTACTACAAATATGCTGAAGTTGATGAGACTTTGATTAAAATACAGAGACACCAATTGCCTACTGAAGATTGGTGGAGAGGCATGATAGAAACATTGCTATAAGGAATCAAATTTGGAAGAGCAACTGAATGACAAAGATGATGACTAGGCACCAATGGATGATTACAAGTGATGTGACTACAACAGCAGCATCGTGGCAAAGCAGCAAGAAAGCAAATACTTCCGAAATAAATGCAAATCAGTCGGCCAGCCTAGTTGGTTTCAAAGTAAAGGGTCTCTGACAAAGATAAACAGCTGTTTATTGATCTTTTAATAGCAATAACTTTTTGTATCTACTATCCGTAGAAAGTTGGTAAGAAGGTTATGAGTTAATGACTCATCTTTCATATATTTTGTGAAACACTTTTGTATATATACCCCCATGCATAACTTATTTGGGGTTGTTGATTTTTCTTCTGAAGAGCTACACTGTAATTACAGACTTTGAATACAAGAAGCTGACGAAGTTCCTGAAATTCTGTGTTGTTTGATGTGTTTTGATGAGATTGCTTGCTGCTGCAGGATTCCTGCGTTATTTCATGATACAATAAGTTTTCTAAACCGTGTCTTTATATTCTCTTCGCTTACAAAACCCGTATATGTTGTATATTTAATGATCTTAGCATCAGAGAAAAGGAGTAGTTCAGGATTTGTTTATTAAACACCCTAAGCTCAACCTCTGCTGTTAATTATGTTTTCTTCAGAATTAGTTATGAATGTGAAATTATCAATTGCTCACATTTACACTGAATCTTTCATAGTAGATATTGTTCAGGAATTCTGATTTGCTCCTGAGAAATATTTCATCTCTCCATCTCACCAGCATAGTGAAATAACCTTAATTGCCTCTCACTGACTGATTGAAATCCATACTTCCCAAATTTGAAGGTTGTTTCATGAATGCCCATCTGGCTCTGCAGTATCATCATTCTCACCAAACACCTCAAGCAACACATAATAACAGACTCCAATTCCCAATGGACTAAAACCCTTTGAACATTGCATTGCAGCTGTTAGAATATATCATTCAACCAAACTTTAAACAAAATTCAGATCATTATAACTAGCCTAAAATTCCAAAAACAAAGCTAAATTACAAAGAGAGAGCCCTCTCTGATTGCAGGTGGGCTAGAACCTGTAATCCAGAGATTGGTTAGTGGTTACCTTGGCCGTATTCCCTTAGGAGTCAAAGGGAACAACCTGAGTGTTAACATAATTGGCGACTCCACTTGGGATGAACGAATTTTTTCAACAGTTGTCTGCTTCAGATAACTGTTCCAGAATTTGAGCAGTTCCTTGATACTTCTGAACATATCCTCAAAAATACCAAAAACCTATTTGGAAGCTGGCTCCTAAAAAGAGAACCAGGCACACCAGGTCAAATCCTGACCCAAATCCTCCACCTACTTTCGATAATCCTAATTTGATTCCCAAGGTTCTTAGGAACCAAAAGGAACCAGAAAAATTTGTTGATTCCAACCCTGAGGCAGTTCAGCAAAGTTATATCCCAACCCCTGCCAAACCATCAGTTCATCCTCTCATAACCTAGTCTTCCCCCTCTTCCTCATTCACTTCCCAAAACATACTCTTCACACCTCCATCCAATACACAAACTGCTATTGTTGTCCCTGTTGTTCCAGTTGTTCCCCTACTACCTGTTGTTCCATTGATCCCTGTAAATATGGCAAATCGTTATACCCCCCTTCAGCTACCTGGTAATCCTAGGGCTATGCCTCAGGACTACCGAAGTAAGATCACTTACTTTGATGGAACCATTACATATACTGCCTTACAGCATACCAAGAAAATGCAAGATTACTTTGAAAACTATGAAATAGACGATGATGATGTGAGAATGAAAATTTTTGTCCAAAGTTTAACAGGTGAAGTAAGAACTTGGTTCAAAGCACTTGCTGCAAATTCCATACCCAATTCGGCTGCTCTTTATCAGTCCTTCCTGAACAGATGGGAAAAGAAAAAGGATCCTCTACATATTTTATCTGAGTATGACACTGTAAGGAGAGGCCCACAAGAAACTGTCCTAGATTATTGTGCTAGATTTAACAATGTTTATGATGCCATTCCTCAAAATCTTAGGCCTCCACCTGATTTAGCCTTAATCAAATTCCCGGAAGGGTTTGATGCTAATATGGCATATCAACTAAGGGAAAGAGACCCTGCAACCCAGGCAGACATGCAAAAAATAGCTGTAAGTGTAGAGGCAAATCTGATTGCCAAAAGAAATCGAGCAAGAGCTGAAAGAAGAACCACTTTTAAGGAAGAACCCTCAGAATTTGAGCAAAAGCTAGATGCAATCATCAAAGGCATGGACAGACTTGGGGACAAGGTAGAAACAATAGAAAGAAAATCATCATGTGAAGGTCAACCCAGTACTGCTAGAAACCCAAATTTTAGAAAGAATTAGAATCCAAATGTTGGAAGGGCTCATCCCGACCAGCACATTAGACCCCCTTTTCAAGAAAATTTCATTGAGGCCTCAACATATAATGAACCTACCGAGGATCCTCACATCAACCTAATGGGTCTAGACAGTGAGCATCAGGTCTTTCTAACACAAGAAGATCAAGAGGCCTATAATTGTAATCAATTTCAAACTAAATCAGGAGAGTCTTTTGACTTTAGGGAAGGCTATGATGCAGCGGTATATGAGGTACATGAACAGTATAAACTAAGAAGTAGAACTATAGATGTACCTGAAAATCTTAAACCAAAGGACAGTAAGCAACCAAAAAAGACCAAGGACAAGACAGTTCTTCTAGAATCCGCTGCTAACTCAAACCCCCATACCATAGAAGTCACTGTGGAGGATATCTCAGAACAACAGCCCTCTAAAAACCAGCCAGCCCCGCCCCATCCTTGGAAGGCAAGTTCAAACACTCCCCTTGAGAACAAATTCGGTACCAATTTCACTCAAAATCATACCAATCATGAAGAAAGGATTACTGAAGATCGGGCTGAAAAGGAAAAATCTGTTGCACCTAATGCCAAGACCCAAATGGAAAAACCCTTCAACTTAGAAACAGAAATTAGTAAGCTAAAGATAGTTGTTCCTCTTTCTGAATTGGCCAAGCACGAAGTCTATAGACAACAGATCAACAGGTCACTACAAGTATCAGACAATAAAGATGCTGTGAATGTTCTTGATGACCAACCTGAGTTATTGTTTGGTCCTGAGGTTAACGGAAAAATAGCAAATGGAGGGGTTCCACCCTTCTATGTCAGCTTAAACATTCATGACAAGGTTTTACACAATGCAATGTTTGATTCCGGGGCCTCACACAACTTAATGCCCAAATCTGTAATGGAAAAACTAGACCTAGACATCACAAGACCTTACAAAGATCTTTTTTCATTTGATTCAAGCCAAGTCAGGTGCCTAGGCTTGATTAAGGATTTGTGTGTCTCCCTGGTCCAATACCCAACCAAAACAATTTTGATGGACGTGGTGGTAGTTGACATACCTCCTAAGTATTGTATGCTCTTGTCCAGATCTTAGGGGGCCAAACTTCAAGGATCTTTGCAATTAGACATGTCATACGCCACCATTTCAGTCTTTGGATAGCCAAAGAGATTATACCATGAAACACTAATGAAATATGTGGTGAGTAGCCAAGAAAAACCCCAAAACTTCCCCATCTATTCAATACATTCGGACATGGATTCATTCATTCTATATAATGCTGACATGTGCACCAAAGCTTATTCCAGACTATTAGTGGCATCACAGATAGAGGGAATCAATCAACAATGTGCTTCTCAAGATCAAAGAGCTTTTCATATAGTTGATACAACAGAGAAAAATGATGCATCAAATGACTTACAAAAGGCCAATCTGCCCATGATCCAACTTTCTAAAAATCTCAATCCAAATCTTGACCATGAAACCTTATGGTATTTAGAATTTGATGGTTCTGTAAACAAGTTGGGAGCTGGGGCAGGAGTCTGGATTTACAACATGCAGAATGACCAGGCTGAAGGTCATGCATATGGGTTGAACTTTCGATGCACAAACAATATGGCTGAATATGAGGCCCTTTTGTTGGGTCTCAAACTCATAAAAACTTTGGGTGCAACCAAAGTTTCAATCTTAGGAGATTCAGATCTGATCATACAACAGATGAAAGGAAACTTTACCACAAATGATCTTAGGTTGAGATGTTATAAGGGAGCAGCTATCCAAGTACTTGATACCTTCGCAGAATCTCAGTTAACTAAAATTTCTAGAGATCTCAATCTACATGCTCGTAGCCTGGAAACCTTTGCCAGCACTTGCAAGCTACCTTTCAAACCCAATCACACTTTCACTGCTAAAACCAAACATAGGCCTGCAGTCCCAGACAACATCAAGAACTGGCAAGTCTTTGAGAGTGATACACAAATAAATAACTTCCTTACTCTAAAAGAGGAATTTTCCAACATTAACATTGATTCTAGCACTATGGATGATCAACAATAGGCACACACAGCCAAGCAAAATATATCAGCTGAAACAACAAATTTGGTTTTGAATCCTACCACCTTTAACAACGAAAATATACAAGAATTGAAGCAAATAGATGTAGATGAAATAGCTGAAACAGAAGCCGAGTTAATTGAGTTAAAGGATAATTTTTTTCCCACAGGTTTAACCCCTTTAGAGGATCTGTTTGATTCAAATGATATCTCAAGAAAACCAAAAATGCAACCACTGAATGCTGAAATTGAAGATTGTAACATTGGAACTACAGAAAATCCCAAAATGATAAAATTATCTAAAGCATTACCATCTAATCAGAAGTTAAAATACATTGAATTGTTCAGGGAATTTCAAGATATTTTTTCCTGGAGTTATGAGGACCTAAAGTCATATGACACTTCAGTCATTCAACACACCATACCTTTAAAGGAAAACCAAAAACATTTCAAACAAAAGCTTAGGAGAGTGAACCCAGTGCTGCTTCCCGTCATTGAAAGAGAAGTGAAACGTATGTATGAAGCAGGAATCATTGCTCCAATCAGGTTCTCAGAATGGATTTCAAACCTAGTGCCTACTAGGAAAAAGACTGGAGAGATCAGACTCTGTGTTGACCTAAGGAATTTGAACAAAGTCTCTCTCAAAGACCATTACCCCTTACCAAAAATGGATCATATCTTGCAAAGGGTAGTGGGAGCCTCTAGGATTTCATTATTAGATGGATTCTATGGATTTAATCAGATTTTAGTACACCCTGATGATCAAGACAAAACTACCTTCACAACACCTTGGGGAACTTTCAAGTATGTCAAAATGCCTTTTGGGCTTAAGAATGCAGAGGCCACGTTCCAAAGAGTAATGGATATAGCCTTCGCCAAGGAAATCCATGATTTTCTGGTGGTCTACCTGGATGATCTTACTGCCTTTTCAAAATCAAACCAGGAACATTTAGGAAATTTGAGACAGGTTTTCTTAATTTGTAGAAAATATGGCATATCTTTGAATCCCAAAAAATCACTGTTTGGCCTAGAGGAAGGTAGGCTCCTAGGGCACATAATCTCAAGAGATGGTATTAGGATTGATCCGGACAGAATTCAAGCTATCCTTCAGATTCCCCATCCAAGAAATATCAAAGAACTACAAGGGTTTTTAGGAAAGATTAATTTCTTGAGAAGATTCATTCCTAATCTGGCCGAGTTAATAAGACTGTTGAATAATATGTTGAAGAAGGACTCTAAGGTCAAATGGACCATGGAAGCTAAACAGGCCTTTGAGGATATCAAAAGAGCATTGACAAACACACCAGTCCTAACAACCCCTAGGTTTGATAGAGATTTCATCATTTTTTCCTTTGCATCTGAGCATACAATTGCTGTTGTCCTGTTACAAAAAGATGACCAAGAATGTGAAAAACCCATTGCATTTTTTAGCAGAGCCCTTAGAGATGCCCCCTTAAAATATCAGATTATGGAAAAGCAAGCCTATGTACTAGTAAAGGCCATCAAAGACTTCAGAATCTATATTTTATACTCTCATATAATCGCCTACATCCCAAATGCAGTGGTTAAGGACATTTTAGCCCAAGAGGGAATTGAAGGCAGGAGGGGCAAATGGATTGCCAATATCTTAGAATATGACATTGAAATCAAGCTTACCAAACTGATAAAAGGACAAGGTCTAGCCAAGCTAATGACTGAAACCAACTTTCAAGCCCTTGACATTAATGAACTGGACAACGAAGAGGAGATGGCAACTCCACAGATCAACCAAGCATTTTTGCAATCTCCCTGGTATGCTAATATATGTTTTGTATTGTTAAACCTGCAAGCTCCTCCAGGGTTGTCTAGAACTAAGAAAAGGTTCCTGAAAATGAAAGCATCAAAGTTTTGTATCATAGATAATGTTTTGTTTTGGAGAAACCATGAAGGAATCTTACTCAAATGTTTAATATATGATGAAACTGACAATGTCCTCAAGGAATTTCATGCAGGTGACTGTGGAGAACATTTATACTGGAAATCCACAGCTGATAAAATCCTAAGGGCTGGTTTTTATTGGCCCTCCTTGTTTACTGATGTAAGAAAATTTGTAATGTCCTGTCACAAATGCCAAATTTTTGAAGGCAAGAGAAAGTTGTTGCCTTTACCACTCAAGCCTATTTCAACTGAGAGACCATTCCAACAATGGGGTTTAGACTTCATTGGTGAAATCCACCCTTCATCCTCTGGTCAACATAGGTGGATTTTGACTGCTACAGACTATTTTACCAAATGGATAGAAGCCATCCCTTGTAGGCAAGCCAATGAATCCATCATTATACAAATTTTAGAAACCAACATCTTGTCCAGGTTTTGCTATCCAAATAAAATTATTACAGACAATGCTGGTGCTTTCAGGTCCAAAAAAATGATCAAATTTTGCCATAAATATCATATGACCTTGGGTCATTCCACAGCTTATTATCCGCAAGGAAATGGCCTAGATGAGTCTTCCAATAAAATTCTAATCAACATCATCAAGAAAGTCTTGGAGGAGAACAAAAAGAATTGGCATAAGAAGCTGGTAAATGCACTATGGGCAGACAGGTTGACCACCAAAAGATCCATTGGCACAAGCCCATATGAACTTGTTTATGGAATAGAAGCAAGATTTCCTTCATCTTTGGGAATCCCTGTAATCAAGTTGTTGCAAGAGATACAAGCTGAGCCAAATGAAATTCAAATAAGAATCAATCAGACAATTCACCTACAGCAAACAAGAGAGGAAGTTTATCAGAGAACCCAAATACTGCAAGAGAAGCTCAAAAGAATATTTGACAAAAGAACCAAAGCTGAAGACTTCTTCATAGGAAGCAAAGTGCTGAGATGGGATTCCAGGAGGGAGGACAAAGGAAAGCATGATAAATTTGATTCCTTGTGGAAGGGACCATATGTCATTTATACAGTACAAGGTAATAACACCTATTTTCTAAAGAGTTTGGATGGCTCAAACACTGAGGAAGGCCCAGTCAATGGGAGGATGCTCAAAAATTATTTTGACTACCATTGAGGAAACACTACAGAACCACACATTGTACATAAATATCTATATTTTCAGTATGTTTATTCACATCGGATAGATAAAGGTCCAAGTGAACTTGATTTTGAGAAGGACCAAGGTGTTGCACCATCTTTGATATATACTTTGACCCTATCATTGGAAAGCAAGAGAAAACACATGGGAACTATCAAGGTGATGAGGAACACTCAGAGAAATAGGTAAAAACAGAGCTGTAACTTCACAGCAAATCAGCTTGCATGCTATTTCATATAGGTTCCTAAAGATTCAGATGAATGGGCCTTAACAAAAGGAGGATTCAGGCTGCAACAAGATTGGGAAAAACAAGGCGATCTGACCTGCTGTTCTTGACTTTTCATCTGGAAAAGTCATCCCCAAGTGGAGCCACTGTTAGCCTCCTATACCAATAGGGTTTCATTTTTCATGATTGACAGTGGAAGTGCCAAAAATGTTCATCTTTGATGACACAAAGGTTCTATTTTTGTGAAGGAGACAGACAGTTAAAAATGTAAAGAGGGTATGCCTTAAAAGAATAATCAAAAGGCAAGAAAATGAATTGGTCAGAAAAAATAATTGAAATAAACCCCAAAGAAAGACTAGGAAAGTGGCCAACCAAAATGCCACTGTTATCTTGATGAATGGCCCAACAGTTCAAGCTGGGCCATGGCATGTTTTAAATTGCTTGTTCTAGACTAGAGAAAGAAAAATCTGTCTAAACAGTTTAAGCTTGGCAGATTGGTAGTTAGGTAGAGAACAAAGGCGCCCAACTGCTTAATCTGGGTCCTTGGAAGTGATAAGGGTAGTTTTAGATAGCAAATTATTTTAAAAGAAAAAGAAAAGATCAATTGAGGGTTTTCAAGTCTAAGTGCACCCTCCCTGAAGTAACAAAAAATGCTAGGAACTAAGATGGGTAGGTAGTCAGGGGTTGCTGAAGCCTGATTTCCTTCATGAGTTAGTTTGACAAAGAAAATTTATATCAGCAAGAACAGAACCGTTACTCAGAATTTTGATAACAAAATATGGAAGCATGTCTAACTTCCCCTGTTTTTCCTAGGAAATCTTTTTCTAACATCCCTCTAATGGACCTTGGAATTCGCTCAACAAGTCCTAGCATCACTTTACCTTTTGTGAAATATTAAGCCAAGGTGTTGGTTTCTATCACACAAGAAAGCCACATTTCTTGTGTAAAACCATTTCTTACTCTCATTTGCTTCTAAATCTAAGTTTACTCCTTAAAAACTTAGCTCCCTGTTCCTCTTTCACATATCCAATTCATATTGACTTCTAACCTTACTATTTAACTCCCTAAGTGTTCCCCTCCCCCTACTATTACCATATTTTATACAAAAACCCAAAAATACGTATATACCCCCCCCCCCCCTTGGGCATTATAGCCATATATGCTAAAGTTCGGGAAGCATGACAAAATCTAAGGCTTTCATGTATATATTTCTCCAGGCTATGTTCAGGAATTAAATTAACACCTGGTTAATTCAGTAACCATCACCTGCTATGCCCTTCATAATGTTAAATTCCCTCTTTTTCCGCATCACTTGTGTAAAGTTCCCATAAACCCACATTTACCATTTACCCAAGGTTTTGTTTCTCCGCGCTGTATCTAAAGAAATAATTTTATAATGGTTGGGCCCTGCTGCTATCACGCTGGCGGCTTGTCCTCCCATCCGCCATCGGATCTGGGCCCTCCCATCCGACGGTCATCGAGCATTTCGGAGCCCCTCTACTATCCGTCCGTTAGCACCCGAAAATTGTTAGAGGGTGACGTAGTGCCAGGGATGCGTGCCCATTTGTTATTGGATCGGGCAACCTCTGACCATTACCAGGCCCGTACCAAAAGCAGTCTGATAATACCGCTTACCACCGTTTGCTTCCCACCCCTACGTCATCGCCCACATTAGCAGACACGCCAACTACCATTTCACTTTTTATCTGACATGGCCGCCGCGTCATCCCTCCACATCAGCCCATTCATACATCGCCACGTCATCCCTGTCGTACCCAGGCCCGACCAGTGACATCATGCTGACGTCATTTATAAAAAGGTGCCAATTTTTTTTTCCCATATATTCGCCCAAAATCATCGTTTTTTCGTATTTCTATTGGACAATTGTTGTGCACCCTTGCATGTTGTTTCATGTCGTTTTTCCGCCAACTGAAAATTTCGTACCCTGAGCTGCTTCCGTTGTAAGTTCAATCAACCTTCAACACTGTCGGCCTCACAGTCCCCAGGTATTTACCGATTTCCTCTGCATACACTGGTCTTCCAAGTTCATCGTATTAAAAGAAAAGAAAAAGCATTAAGAACTGCTCAAATTCCTAAGTACTAAGAACCTCCATCTGCTAGCTTAGCCCCAAGTTCATCTGAAGGAGGTCCCATTGTTCAAATTTCACTGAACTCTCACAGCTTCCTGCGCATTCGCGACTTAAAACCATTAGCAGACAAAGTCCACTGAAAAGGCAGCAATCACTCCCAGCATTGGTTACTTTCACCCTCTCAACAAGCTGTTGCTCCCTGTTAGCCCAACTCACCTTCATTCTCATCTCTGCAAGTCATCCCATCGACCATAATTTATTGTTCACTGCCAGTTTTGCTTAACGAAAGCACAAATTCAACTCCCAGTGAGAACTAAGCGATGGAGACCCCTGTGGCACTGAATATTGCACCCCTGAATGCCTCACATAAGAACCTGGAATGGTTGGCCCTTGCTGACCGGGATTATCAAATCAAAGAAACAGTTGAATTAAGCAACAAATATCATATAGAAACTGTTTGTCAGCTGAAAAAGAAACACATAAATGGTGATGATGACATAGGTATCTGGGAGTCCAACTTGCCCATTTATTACCTTCCACAAGTCAATGTGTTCCCAGACTTCATTCATCAGTATTGTGAAAACTATGAGCCATCTCAAAGAGCAGTTTTGGGTCCATCTGGGAGTATTTTATTTCACATTACTCCTCAATCCATAAATGAAATTCTAAGCTTTGAGCCAACTAAACCTCTGGTGCCCCTTTCTATGAATTTTCTGCTCAAACAAGGTGCCAAGCTGCCCAGCTTAGATGTCACAAGTATTGGCCAGTTGTTCATGCGGCCAGAATATCAGCCCCGGAAACCTCCTCCTTATCTACATGTCTGGTTCACTGAAACAGGGAGACTGCTAGTGGATATGATATCCTGCATTTTAGGGTTCAATACCAGTGAGTTTGTGGATGAAACAACCTTGGTAATGCTATCCATGTTCACTCCAGGACAGCCCCCTGCTGTCCAGTATGATTATGCCACATTCATTGCTGATAAAATTCATGAGCAATTCATGAATTTGGAGAGAGAGAGGGTATTCAAATACACATCCTATATATATCATTTGATATTATACTATCAGCCTGACAGTTTCCCTATTTTCTTAGAAAAGCTGGATGCAAAAGGAAACAGGAGGTCAGTGGTATTTTGGACACCAGTCTGTCACCATATCTTTTACTCTCCATACAGCTACTGTGAGTTCATTGATCTGTTCATCTATCCAGCCTTGTCTCTACTGCAGAGTTCTCCTCTTCCTAGACTCACCGATGAAATGCAGAAGATCCTCCAGCTTTCAAAGAATTATAGCATTGGAGATTGGTACTTCTACCAAGACCACACAGTAATTAAAGTATATGGTTGTGAGCTAGCCCCCTACAGACTGCCAAAGTACGTTCCCATGAGAATTTTTGCATTAGAGTACTTCCGGCAATTTGGTAATGCAGACATGATCCATTTTCATAGCAGAAATAAGAAAGCACAGCTGAAAATTAATCACCAACTGGGTCCATTCATCTTTAATAAGAGGGAAGAAGCTTGGGGAGAAGCAAACAAGATCCTAAAAAGCCTCCAGCTGAAAACAAGCTTCTATTGGGCACCATATGACCCTAATCATTTCATAAGCCTCAGAAGAATCAAGTATAGGCTTGCTACCTATGATCACTTTAGCATTCCACAAATTGAAAAATATGCTAACCAACTAGAGTGGAAAGAAGGCACATTAGTGGAGGATTATTCTGAAGAAGAATTAGCAGAGAGAGCATTTAAAAAATTAGAAAAAGCAGTTGACTTGGAATATTTCTGACAGGTTTGGTCTCCAATCCCTCAACATCTTGGAGAAAGTGCCTCATCCTCCATTGTTCCCCAGCAATCTGCCAAAGCAACTGGTCAAGCAGCAAATATAGCTAAAGGCAAAGAAGTACAACAAGAGGAGTCACTTCCCAATTTGGAGCAGCAAGAAGAAATGGCTAAAATGCCTACCTCCACAGAGCAGCAAACCCAAGAGTAGATCCCTCCAAGGCAGGAGGTGACAGTCGAAACTACAGTCTTACAGACACCTACAAACGAGGAAAGAATGAGGAAAAGAGATAGGCAAGAGGAGACTCCTCCTACCAATTCGACAGATCAACAAGGTGAGAAAAGGCAAAGACTATACCCTTTCTTTGAGGAGGAAATGCCTGAAAGACCAACTAATACTATGCTCCCCCCTAGCATCGAAACATCAACTAGCTCCTTACAACAAGAGCAAGAACTGCAACAAGGAACAGAAGTAAGTTCTTCAAGGCAGCGGACCAAGGCAGATTCTAGCATCAAGAAGCAGTTTACAGACATAAAAGCAAGGAATGAGCTGGTTAGATACCAGCTCTATAACTAGCTGCTCAGAATGGTACCAACCAATCAAGAAAGGCTCATGTCAGCCTATGATATCCAAGAAGGAAAAATGATTCTTAGTCATTTTAGGCCTACTATGCAGCAACCTCAATCAGCTGCAGACTACATCAAAACTAATTTGGAGGTGTTTGCCAAAGACATCCACCCCATGGACCAGATCGAGCTGCACAAGCAAATAGGGGAGATGCTCTATTCTACATTGGCTGATAAAACTTTGTTAGCACACCGATTGCAAAATTCTCTACACAATACTGCCGCTCAGCTGGAATTAGAAAAGGCATCATCTCAAGCCAAGGACAATAGAATTAAGTCCTTGGAGGAAATTATTATAGAGCTAGGACATGATCCAAGTGATCCTAAGGGTGTACAGGCCTTGATGAAGAAAAGGGATGAGGATATAGCAGCTTTGAGAAAGCAGATCAAAATACCACCTACCCATCACCCTCAGACTGAAGGGGTTGCAGAACAACAGAAAGATCAAGATGTGGTTGCTCTACTCTTGACCTTGCATAAGACATTGGTGGAAATAGAGGGTTCCTTCTAGGTGGCATTAAAGGAAAAGCAAGGAGAATTACCAACTCAGCCAACACAGACATCTACAGCCATTGAAGATGTGCCTCTTTAACTACTTTAGCAGGTCCTCCCACTTGACAAACATCAGAGGCAGGCCCTTCAGGCTCAGCACCAGCTCCAGAAGCAATAGCACCAGCAACAACATCAGAACAGGTACCCAGCCTCGACATGCAAAATATGAGGAAAGAACTAGAGGCTCTTGAATCACAGATGGTAGAACTAAAGGTGGCTAGAGAGCAATTGGCTACGCTTGAAGAAAAATATGACAAATCAAAGCAGAATATAGCTGAAAGAACAAGGGAGGTAAGGGCTCTGGAAGAAAGGATAAACGAGTTAGAAAAAGAGCTTACTCTGGACAAAACTATAAGTGAAATCAAGAAGATCCTATGGGCCAACATTGGTCAATCCATTACAGACCAATGGCAGTCCATTAAAACTATCCATGAGCAAATGGATCTCCTAAGCAGGGCAAAAGCAGAAGGTCAAAGAGCCCGGGCATCCTTGGGAAGTATGCCTGAAATAGCCAACAGAATGATTCAAGTGCTTAACAACCGCACCGGCCTTCAGCTAGCATGAATGGGTATCAGAGACAGGACTGGTACCATATTACTAATAAAGAGGGTGCTTACCTTGAGGAACTATGTTCAAACTCTTGAAAGAAGATGTCAAGAAATGCAGATAGAGGTAAATGAATTCATTGCAAAAATCACTGCATTGCATAACAGAGGTCTTCCCAGCTTGGTAACTAGTGCAGGAAGGTTGTTATCACGTGAAAATTATGCCAAGAGGGTCAACAATTATGCAACAAATCAAATAACACATCTGCAAGCAGTCCAGAGGAAGCAGGTCCCCCATCTGGGCAGACTCTCTATGAGAAGTTGGAGAATTTGTTTTTTATTGAGCATGAGATCAAGCACCTTTTTGAAACACCTCCAAATTACTACAAATATACTGAAGCTGATGAGACTCTGATTAAAATACAGAGACACCAATTGCCTATTGAAGATTGGTGGAGAGGCATGATAGAAACATTGCTCTAAGGAATCAAATTTGGAAGAGCAACTGAATGACAAAGATGATGACTAGGCACCAATGGATGATTACAAGTGATGCGACTACAATAGCAGCATTGTGGCAAAGCAGCAAGAAAGCAAAGACTTCCAAAATAAATGCAAATCAATCGGCCAGCCCAGTTGGTTTCAAAGTCAAGGGTCTCTGACAAAGATAAACAATTGTTTATTGATCTTTTAATAGAAATAACTTTTTGTATCTACTATTCGTAGAAAGTTGGTAAGAAAGTTATGAGTTAATGACTCATCTTTCATATATTTTGTGAACCACTTTTGTATATATACCCCCATGCATAACTTATTTGGGGTTGTTGATTTTTCTTCTGAAGAGCTACACTGTAATTACAGACTTTGAATACAAGAAGCTGACGAAGTTCCTGAAATTCTGCGTTGTTTGATGTGTTGTGATGAGATTGCTTGCTGTTGTAGGATTCCTGCGTTATTTCATGATACAATAAGTTTTCTAAACCATGTCTTTATATTCTCTTCGCTTACAAAACCCATATATGTTGTATATTTAATGATCTTAGCATCAGAGAAAAGGAGTAGTTCAGGATTTGTTTATTAAACACCCTAAGCTCAACCTCTGCTGTTAATTATGTTTTCTTTAGAATTAGTTATGAATGTGAAATTATTAATTGCTCACACTTACACTGAATCTTTCATAGTAGATACTATTCAGGAATTCAGATTTGCTCCTGAGCAATATTTCATTTCTCCATCTCACCGGCATAGTGAAAGAACCTTAATTGCCTCTCACTGACTGATTGAAATCCATACTTCCCAAATTTGAAGGTTGTTTCATGAATGCCCATCTGGCTCTGCAGTATCATCATTCTCACCAAACACCTCAAGCAACACATAATCACAGACTCCAAATGCCCAATGGACTAAAACCCTCTGAACATTGCATTGCAACTGTTAGAAGATATCATTCAACCAAACTTTAAACAAAATTCAGAGCATTATAACTAGCCTAAAATTCCCAAAACAAAGCTAAATTACAAAGAGAGAGCCCTCTCTGATTGCAGGTGGGCTAGAACC
This sequence comes from Pinus tabuliformis, assembly GCA_031772625.1. Lineage (NCBI taxonomy): Eukaryota > Viridiplantae > Streptophyta > Pinopsida > Pinales > Pinaceae > Pinus > Pinus tabuliformis. Next base: position 222,774,709 of record CM062807.1, on the reverse strand, counting down.
TGTAATCCAAAGATTGGTTAGTGGTTACCTCGGCCGTATTCCATTAGGCGTCAAAGGGAACAACCTGAGTGTTAACATAATTGGCGACTCCGCTGGGGATGAACGAATTTTTTGAACAGTTGTCTGCTTCAGATAGATGTTCCAGAATTTGAGTAGTTCCTTGATACTTCTAAAAATATCCTCAAAAGTACCAAAAACCAATTTGGAAGCTAGCTCCTAAAAAGAGAACCAGGCATACCAGGTCAAATCCTGACCCAAATCCTCCACCTATTTTCGATAATCCTAATTTGATTCCCAAGGTTCTTAGGAACCAAAAGGAACCAGAAAAATTTGTTGATTCCAGCCCTGAGGCAGTTCAGCAAAGTTATATCCCAACCCCTACTAAACCATCAGTTCATCCTCTCATAACCCAGTCTTCCCCCTCTTCCTCATTCACTTCCCAAAACATACTCTTCACACCTCCATCCAATACACAAACTGCTATTGTTGTCCCTGTTGTTCCAGTTGTTCCCCTACTACCTGTTGTTCCATTGATCCCTGTAAATATGGAAAATCATTATACCCCGCTTCAGCTACCTGGTAATCCTGGGGCTATGCCTCAGGACTACCAAAGTAAGATCACTTACTTTGATGGAACCAATACATATACTGCCTTACAGCATACCAAGAAAATGCAAGATTACTTTGAAAACTATGAAATAGACGATGATGATGTGAGAATGAAAATTTTTGTCCAAAGTTTAACAGGTGAAGTAAGAACTTGGTTCAGAGCACTTGCTGCAAATTCCATACCAAATTCGGCTGCTCTTTATCAGTCCTTCCTAAACAGATGGGAAAAGAAAAAGGATCCTCTACATATTTTATCTGAGTATGACACTATAAGGAGAGGCCCACAAGAAACTGCCCTATATTATTGTGCTAGATTTAAAATGTTTATGATGCCATTCCTCAAAATCTTAGGCCTCCACCTGATTTAGCCTTAATCAAATTCTCGGATGGGTTTGATGCTAATATGGCATATCAACTAAGGGAAAGAGCCCCTGCAACCCTGGCAGACATGCAAAACATAGCTGTAAGTGTAGAGGCAAATCTGATTGCCAAAAGAAATCGAGCAAGAGCTGAAAGAAGAACCACTTTTAAGGTAGAACCCTCAGCATTTGAGCAAAAGCTAGATGCAATCATCAAAGACATGGACAGACTTGGGGACAGGGTAGAAACAATAGAAAGAAAATCATCATGGGAAGGTCAACCCAGTACTACTAGAAACCCAAATTTTAGAAAGAATTAGAATCCAAATGTTGGAAGGGCTGATCCCGACCAGCACATTAGACCCCCTTTTCAAGAAAATTTCGCTGAGGCCTCAACATCTAATGAACCTACCGAGGATCCTCACATCAACCTAATGGGTCTAGATAGTGAGCATCAGGTCTTTATAACACAAGAAGATCAAGAGGCCTATAATTGTAATCAATTTCAAACTAAATCAGGAGAGTCTTTTGACTTTAGGGAAGGCTATAATGCAGCGGTATATGAGGTACATAAATAGTATAAACTAAGAAGTAGAATTATAGATGTACCTGAAACTCTTAAACCAAAGGAAAGTAAGCAACCAAAAAAGACCAATGACAAGACTGTTCTTCCAGAATCCACTGCTAACTCAAACCCCCATAACACAGAAGTCACTGTGGAGGATATCTCAGAAGAACAGCCCTCTAAAAACCAGCCAGCCTTGCCCCATCCTTGGAAGGCAAGTTCAAACACTCCCCCTGAGAACAAATTCGGTACCAATTTCACTCAAAATCATAACAATCATGAAGAAAGGATTACTGAAGATCCAGCTGAAAAGGAAAAATCTGTTGCACCTAATGCCAAGACCCAAATGGAAAAACCCTTCAACTTAGAAACATAAATTAGTGAGCTAAAGATAGCTATTCCTCTGTCTGAGTTGGCCATGCACGAAGTCTATAGACAACAAATCAACAAGTCACTACAAGTATCAGACAATAAAGATGCTGTGAATGTTCTTGATGACCAACCTGAGTTATTTTTTGGTCCTGAGGTTAACGGAAAAAAAGCAAATGGAGGGGTTCCACCCTTCTATGTTAGCTTAAACATTCATGACAAGATTTTACACAATGCAATGCTTGATTTCGAGGCCTCACACAACTTAATGCCCAAATCTGTAATGGAAAAACTAGACCTAGACATCACAAGACCTTACAAAGATCTTTCTTCATTTGATTCAAGCCAAGTCAGGTGTCTAGACTCTAGGCTTGATTAAAGATCTGTGTGTCTCCCTGGTCCAATACCCAACCAAAACAATTTTGCTGGACGTGGTGGTAACTGACATACCTCCTAAGTATGGTATGCTCTTGTCTAGATCTTCGGGGGCCAAACTTCAAGGATCTTTGCAATTAGACATGTCCTACGCCACCATTTCAGTCTTTGGACAGCCAAAGAGATTATACAGTGAAACACTAATGAAATATGTGGTGAGTAGCCAAGAAAAACTCCAAAACTTCCCCATCTATTCAATACATTCGGACATGGATTCATTCATTCTGTAAAATGCTGACATGTGCACCAAAGCTTATTCCAGACTATTAGTGGCATCACAGATAGAGGGAATCAATCAACAATGTGCTTCTCAAGATCAAAGAGCTTTTCGTATAGTTGATACAACAGAGAAAAATGATGCATCAAATGACTTAAAAAAGGCCAATCTGCCCATGATCCAACTTTCTAAAAATCTCAATCCAAATCTTGACCATGAAACCTTATGGTATTTAGAATTTGATGGTTCTGTAAACAAGTTGGGAGTTGGGGCAGGAGTCTAGATTTATAACATGCAGAATGACTAGGCTGAAGGTCATGCATATAGGTTGAACTTTCGATGCACAAACAATATGGCTGAATATGAGGCCCTTTTGTTGGGTCTCAAACTCATAAAAAATTTGGGTGCAACCAAAGTTTCAATCTTAGGAGATTCAGATCTGATCATACAACAGATGAAAGGAAACTTTACCACAAATGATCTTAGGTTGAGAGCTTATAAGGGAGCAGCTATCCAAGTACTTGATACCTTCGCAGAATCTCAGCTAACTAAAATTTCTAGAGAGCTCAATCTACATGCTCATAGCCTGGCAACCTTTGTCAGCACTTGCAAGCTACCTTTCAAACCCAATCACACTTTCACTACTGAAATCAAACATAGGCCTGCAGTCCCGGACAACATCAAGAATTGGCAAGTATTTGAGAGTGATACACAGATAAATAACTTCGTTAGTCTAAAAGAGGAATTTTCCAGCATTAACATTGATTCTAGCACTATGGATGATCAACAACAGGCACACACAGCCAAGCAAAATATATCAGCTGAAACAACAAATTTGGTTTTGAATCCTACCACCTTTAACAACGAAAATATACAAGAATTGAGGCAAATAGATGTAGATGAAATAGCTGAAACGAAAGCCAAGGTAATTGAGTTAAAGGATAATTTTTTGCCCACAGGTTTAACTCCTTTGGAGGATCTGTTTGATTCAAATGATATCTCAAGAAAACAAAAAATGCAACCACTGAATGCTGAAATTGAAGATTGTAACATTGGAACTACAGAAAATCCCAAAATGATAAAATTATCTAAAGCATTACCAGCTGATCAGAAGTTAAAATACATTGAATTTTTTAGGGAATTTCAAGATATTTTTGCCTGGAGTTATGAGGACCTAAAGTCATATGACACTTCAGTCATTCAACACACCATACCTTTAAAGGAAAACCAAAAACCTTTCAAACAAAAGCTTAGGAGAGTGAACCTAGTGCTCCTTTCCCTCATTGAAAAAGAAGTGAAACGTATGTATGAAGCAGGAATCATTGCTCTAATCAGGTTCTCAGAATGGATTTCAAACCTAGTGCCTACTAGGAAAAAGACCGGAGAGATCAGACTCTGTGTTGACCTAAGGAATTTGAACAAAGTCTCTCTCAAATACCATTACCCCTTACCAAAAATGGATCATATCTTGCAAAGGGTAGTGGGAGCCTCTAGGATTTCATTATTAGATGGATTCTCTAGATTTAATCAGATTTTAGTACACCCTGATGATCAAGACAAAACTGCCTTCACAACACCTTGGGGAACTTTCAAGTATGTCAAAATGCCTATTGGGCTTAAGAATGCAGGGGCCACGTTCCAAAGAGCAATGGATATAGCCTTCGCCAAGGAAAACCATGATTTTCTGGTGGTCTACCTGGATGATCTTACTGCCTATGATGGTGAACCCTTCAAAGCTCAATGCCTTCTCTCCGAGCTCCAAGTTGAAAATATTACCATCCGATCCAATATAAACTTTACACTATTATATACAATGAGTAAGTAAAGTGAACAATTGTCAATCTGTGGAAAATTAATGCTTCATCATTCTACCATTGACAGGTCCTCCTAGTAGATCTGATCCATTTATTTCTCTCAAGAAAAAAACATTGTTACCTTTGTAACCATAAATGACATAAGGGACTTACAACAAAAGTCAAATTTACCATGTTTTCCCTTGTCTTCTCATCTAGAATCCCATCTATGTACTTTGTCACCTATGTAAAAATCATCATCTTTAGTCTTTTTATCAAAAATATTTTTGATTTTATCCTCGATTACTTGTGATTTGACATAGACTTCTTCTGTGGCCCGCTGCAAGTGTATTATTTGATTTATCCTTCTTTGGATATCATTTGGTTCTACCTACAACTCCTGAATGATTTTCATCACTCGCACTCCCAAAGAGGATGTAAAAATAGCATCCATCCCATATAATAATTGATAGAGAGATGTGCCAATGGACTTTTTGGTAGTTAATTTATCTGCCCATAAGGCATTGGGTAACTTTTTATTCCATGTCTTTTTGTTGTCTTCTAGTAATTCCTTAATGATTTTGACAAGGCTTTTGTTAGAGGATTCTGCAAGTCCATTACCTTGAGGGTAATAGGAAGTGGAGTGGCCAAGGGTGATGTGGTATTTGTTACAAAAGTCTACCGTTTTCTCAGATTTAAAAGCAATTGCATTATCAATAGTGAGCTTGTGGGGGCATTCAGATCTTGATAGGATATTATTTTCAAGGAAAGAGATAATGATAGAGTCTGTAGCTCATCTAGAAGGGATGGCTTCTATCCGTTTAGTAAAATAATTAGTGGCTGTCAAAATCCATTTATGTTGAGTAGAGGAGGTTGGGTGAATTTCTCCAATTAAGTCTAAACCCCATTGTTGAGATGGAATTTGTGTGGAGATGGGTTTGAGAGGTAAATGTAAAATTTTTCTTTTTCCCTCAAATATCTCACACTTATGATAGGAGGTCACATGTTTCTTAACATCTGCAAAAAGAGTGGGCCAGTAAAAATGAGCCTCTAGAATTTTGTCAACAGTAGTCTTCCAATACAAGTGTCCTCCACAATCTCCTGCATGAAATTCTTGCATAATCTTGTAAGCTTCATCTTTCTATAAACAATTTAATAGAATACCACCATTTTTTTCCAAAATAAATAATTATCTATGATACAATATCTCATTGATTTCATTTTCAAAAATCTAGCTTTAGTTCTAGATAAACTAGGAGGAGCTTGTAAGTTTAGTAATACAAATATGATATTTGCATACCAAGGTGAATCTCTAAAAGGTTCACTGATGTGTGGAGTCACCATCTCTTCCTGATCATCAAGGGCACCAATGAAATTTATATCTAGGGCCTGACAGTTCGATTCAGCCATGAGTTTGGCTAAACCATGGCCTTTGATAAGTTTAGTAGGCTTTATTTCTATGTCATATTCCAAAATAGTGTCAATCCATTTTACTCTCTTCCCTTTAGGCCCATTTTGTGTCAAAATGTCCTTTAATACTGAGTTTGGAACATAAGCAATGATGTGTGAATACAAGATGTATACTCTAAAATCTTTAATAACTTTCACTAAATTTAATGCCTATTTTTCCATCATGTTGTACTTTAGGGTTGCATCTCTTAAAGATTTACTGAAAAATGCAACGGGTTGTTCATATCCTTGATCATTCTTCTACAACAAGACTGCTGCAATAGTATGTTCTGAAGCAAAAGAAAATATTATAAAATCTTTCTGAAAATCAGGACTTATAAGGATTGGAGTTTTGGTAATGGCTTGTTTGATAGCCTCAAAAGATTGTTTAGCTTCTAAAATCCATTTAAGTGCTGAATCTTTTTTTAACATGCTATTTAGTTCTCTAATAAATTCTGCTAAATTTGAAATGAAACTCCTAAGAAAAATTATTTTGTCTAAAAATGACTCTAATTCTTTGATGTTTCTAGGATGGGTGATGGTCAAGATTTCATCTATTTGTTACAAGGAAAAGTGTCTACACAGAACTGCTTATCCCACTAAGGTGTGATAGCTACCTTAGAAACAAACAAAGTAAAGCTACTTTTGTTTTTCCTTTATGAAGTATAGATGAGAGAAGAACAAAGAAGATCAACCTCTGTCTTGCGCTAATCTCCTAGTTCGATTCCTCTCTCTCTTGATAGTCTTTCTCTACTTGTTCCCTTGCACGCCCAGCTTCACAAAGTACCTGTAAGATCACAGTAGCATAACACTATACAAGAACATGGATCTATAATCATAAACAATCTAGGATCAGATGTAAATTGACCATACAAATGCAACAAACATGAATGACACAAGAGTATGGAGGAAAACTTGAATAGCTTTTATTGATAAACAAGAAAGAGCCAAGAGGAGTTACAACCAGTTGTTCTGACCCAACATCATCCTCTCAGCAAGGAATCCCCTCTTCACCTCATACAAATCTTAGATCACCCAACAATCTGATGTTGTCTCAAGAAACCAACAACAATTCCTTACAATATGAAAAATTCCAGCCCCTGGATCTCTGGGATGAGGGATCCATATATAGATATCTGTAAGGGAGATGAGTCAGCTTGTGATTTGATTAGTGTCTTCCCCCTGATAGTCCTTGCTTCCACTTGGAGATTGATGATCTCTTACTCATCCTTGGTCAAATTCAGAGAGGCAAGTGTCACAGGAGAAGTTTCTGGAAGTTTCCATGCCTCTCCACCTCGCGGAATGACACTGCCATTTGTCACTTCTTGCCCATCGCACCCCATAGAAGGGATTTTTGAAATGCAACGCACCCACACAGTGTGTTTAGGTGAGATGCAACGCACTTTGCCTATGGAGCAGCTAAAATGATCCTGTTTTGACTAGTTCTGAGCAGTTTTTCATGGAGAACTTCTGGGAGAAGTTGTAATCAGTTGACCTTGTTCCTTTAGGGGTTAGAACAACACTTTTAGGGACTTAGGAGCCCTTGGTTTATGGACATTTCATGCTTGGGGTTGTAGTGCCCAAAAATGTCTATAACAGTTGCCCCCTTAAGCATGAGGTCATTAATCTTTTGATGTCGGGTGAAATGATTTATTATGAGGATCTGAAGTTCTTTCAAGCTGGGAGGAGACCTGTAATAAGATATAATATAATACATTATCTTCATAATATTTTCATGATCTAGCTGAGGCGGGCATTCCCATGCTCAGCTTTATAAATTCATTTTCATGTACACAGGACAGACAATCGTCTGAGTGTAGACTGATGATTCTGGTAGAGCCACCATCCCTTTGATTGGATGATTATCTGTGCAGCAATGATGTACATTTGATGTCTTTATTTTCCTGAATATATATCGCAGCCTAGATGGATGAAACTAGATCCGGGGTCTTCAATCTCGTTCGATATTCACTCGAAGTACAAGTCGATCCATGTGAGAGATGTTCTGGAGTCGAACATGGAAAGACATTGCCTGATTACCAGCCAATGATGTAAGCTGTTAACAGGTGTGAGAGGAATCACCAATAATGATACTGACGCTCAAGGTACTACAGTACAATTCACGTGGTGTGAATGAAGGACTTGGCGTCGAACACCACACAAAATCTTTCGGTCGAAGGCCATTGATGTAAACTTGTCGCCGGAAGTGAGAAACTTGCCATTGAGGCATGCAAGCTTCAAAGTACTGAACGGGGTGTTCCTAGATCGACTTCTTGGATAATGAGATGATGTCGACAAGAAGCGATCCATCACAGGAGGGCCTTAATGAATCCCACATCAATGACACGAAATGGAGCAAATGATTTTAATGGAGGTGAAAACGATCTGATGACATACGGTTCAGGGTGGTGGTCATGAAAGAATGGAGTATGAATGTATTGTAGCGGGTGAGACACAAGTGAATTCTCTGAATGACTTCTCTTGAACATATCGGCGACACTGACATGATGGATTGGTAGCATTACCCCAAATGTGGATGGTGTGATGGGACCATGGTGATGTGACCGGTGAATGAAACAACCCAACCCGACTTGGATGCGGAGTGGAAGTGTCATGTTCAAGAGCGACTTGCTACCAACAAAGTTTCTTCAAGTTTTCTTCCCAATTTTCCCCAGTCATTGCTGACCAGTACCTCTTTATTTTTGTCAAGCTTGAGGAGGATAACATATGCTTGTTCTATAATTTACCCTTCGGGCAACCCATTGCTATGTTTTAACGACCCTAGCGATAGTGAAACTTGTTCTTGTTTGCTATGGACAAGTTTGTCACTATTAAGTTTTAACGAGTTTAACGACAAAGATAACTCGGTCCTTTTCAATTTTAGAGAGTCTGAAAAGGAACGTAAAGGAAACTCCAAAATTCCTTTTTCGTCATCTAATCCCTTAAGTTTGAAAAAGTATAAAACAATACATAAGGGATGAATTTTCGATACTTTTAACGAGCCGAACAAAACAAGCGCTCGATATTTTTGTGTAATAATCCCTTAGGTCCAAAAAGATTAAAATCTAAAGGAGGGGTAGCACTTCCGATCCCTTTAACGAGCTGGAGAGGCCAATGGATCGGCAATATTTTCATATTTTACGAGTCAGTTGAAAAGAGCTTAAAGGAGACTCATTTTTTGAGGAACGAGTGATAAAATTGGGTAGCAGCTGATTCCAGGTAAGGTTTGGAATGTTCCAATCATGGTAGTGTTACAAGGATGGCTATTGAGATCACTCTTCGCAGCTGTTCCTCAAAAGGGGTAAACAATCAAATGGAGGTGAACGATCGACCAATACAGAGTGGAGGTGATGATGAGAACACGACCAAGGCTTTTAAAGGCTCAGGTACTTCATTCACGATGGTTATTTACCGGGAAATAGTTCATTTTTTAGTGAGCTTAAACGCGGGGGGAAACATTTGCTCATGGATTATGTTTATTTTTTAACGAGCTTGAACTATGCGCTAAAACTGCTCGATGTGGGTTTATTTTTTAACGAGCTTGAACCTTGCGGTAACACTACTCCTTTAATCCATTCGTATAATAAGAATGTCTCATATAAAAATGGAAATTTTTAGAGTTTTTCCCCACATCCTTTCTTTATGCAAGTTAGGAAACGACCAATCCAAAAAACAGATAAATGATCGCTCTTTGCTTACACGCCAAAAGGTTTGCATGCCCCCAGGTATAAAATAAAGTTTCAAGGCCACCTTTTGCTCAAACTGACAAAACATTTGTTTCATCGGGAAAGGTATACCTCTTTCAGGTTACCCAAAGATTGTTCTATTCACAGCACAAACAAAACACTTCTTCGGCGATGTCTACCGAAATAGACAAAGGTGAGTGGAGGAGGCTACTCCACTCACGTAACTTTGACAAGAGAATCTTGTTCCAGAATAACTCCCTCTTCCAATCATGGACGGGAGTACAGACTAGTCATATATCTCTCGCGGAAACCTACCCTATACCTGAAGCTTTCCTACTGAAGCAGACCAAGGTGCATGCCCCCTGGGTTTCAGTTATGTCCCCTGAATCACTTGCGCTCATTGGGTGGGCGGACTGGGGGTTGATGAGACATTCCTTGTGTGAAAATACCATTTAGGGATGGTATATGACTATTTGTTGTGCGTGATCCGGGAAATGAAAGCTGGTCCACGAGCTTGACCACTCTTCCTTCGTGCGGAAAACACATTACTCTAAATAGTGAGGAGACAATGGCTCCCATACAATAAATATAGTCTCGTCCAAGGAGTAGATTATAATCCAGGGGTCCTTGAACTACCATTACGTTCATGTGAATGGTTTTTCCTCTCAATGTTATGGGCACATTGGGAAGGATCCCTAACGGTCGACTGGTTCCTTTGTCAAAGCCTGTTAGATTTCTCATCTCAGGCAAAAGTGATGGCGAACCAAGCGCTTTCCAAGCAGTCGATGAAAGGATACTCATAGAAGCCCCTTCATCTATGATGGTACCAACCATAACCATTCTATATACTTGAGCAATAATTTGGAATGGTACACTAGCCGACAAACGGGGTCTGCCTAGTTGATTCCAGTCGAAGGAAACAACTAGGTTGCTTGGAGGTGGGACCGAATAGACGGTCAGGTACGACTCTGATGAACTTCCTTCCTACGGTAAAGGAACGGATACATTTCCCCCATGTTCATCGGAGTCTGTGCTTACGAAAAGAATTTGGACGGTGTCATCCTTATTCTCTTCTGTGACTGTATCATCTGAAGATGGAACCTCTGAAGGCAAGACTGGGTCAACTGCCACCTCAACCTTTTGACTTTCATCTGGTATGGGTTCAGATGGTTTGTCTTCAACGATAGATGCCTCGGCCGACCACCTGGGCGGGTCAACCAGCTTTTCAACTAGTGACGGACTCGGCAAGAGTTTTTTATATCCAGGAGGAATCCGTAATGGTGAAACCGAATGATTGTCCAAAACTCTTTTAGCCTCGTCTAAGAAGGGACAACGGTGGACGGCATGGTTGCCTTCACACAGTTTACAAGGAAATCTATATTTTCCTTTTTGTCCTGGGGCTTCACTTTCACTAGTCGACGGTGTGTTTTCAACATGATCATCAGAGGTTGACGACACCGGGTTGTGCAAACGAGGAGACCAGTCCCTTAAGATCCGAGGGATGTAAGGACAATCTCTGTGATAGTGGTCTCCTTTGCAAATGACACATGGAGATTTAGGCCTAGTCGGTGCAGTGTGTGGATTTTCGCTAGACGACGTTTGGTTGCCCCCCTTCGCTTTGAGCTCCTTCTTCTTCTTCTCTTTCTTCTTCTTTTCCTTCTTCTTCTCTTTCTTCTTCTTTTCCTTCTTCTTCTCAGGTACTGGATTTTTGGCTTTACCAACCCCATCAAGCGAAGAAGAAGGAGGAGAGGAAGAATTAGAGGAAGTAGAAGGTTGGTGGGTAACTCGGGATTCGTCTAGTTGCTGACTCGACTGTTCAGGAATTATGGTGTTCTGAACGACAGAGGTTGAGAAGAGCCATACAGGCAAGCCGATTGTCAATCCTGGAAGCGACAATGTGGCCATATGGGGTGCACCAGCATCTCCCCAAGAGGAGAAAGGACTAGGATTTCCTCCAAGGGGAATTCCTTGGTTGGTGGGTTCCATTTTCTCAACCTAGGATCAACGTAGGAAAGGGTGATAATTATTCCGTTTAAAATAAATTTTAGACGCTTTGACACAACTTGTTTTTTCAATTTTTAAGAGTCGAGAAAAAAAAAAGATGACTCTAGTTGCCTTCGATTTTTAATGAGCCTGAAGTGACAAGTGCTTAGATGGACCTTTTCTGTTAAGGAGTCTAAAAAGGAACGAAAGGGACTGCTCTGGAAATCTAGGTAGAGGGATTACCAAACCAGTCACAAAACTGTAGAATACTTTTTACGGTACGGCAGTCAATCTTCCCGAATGTTGTGTTCAGTGCATTAGATCGATAGGGCGGTAGACAGGGCTTCCTATGGATAAAGGATTAAGCCTATTGTGGTCTCCCAAAATATACTCGACGGTACGTGGGAGCACAAGTCCTGTACTGGCACTTGTCATCTCAAAGTGGAGGAATCACCCAACCATCAGTGAGAACAACAGTTACCAAGTTTTACGATGCCAGAATACGTCTCTAGCCTAGACTTCTAAATGTTGTGCGTTAGGTTCCAAAGCGTTGTTAGATTCATTGAATTTATTTTATAGTTGATCTTGTTTATGAAGTTTGTCTTTCAGGTTCACCGTGAGATGTAGATGTGTAATTCCTAAAATGAAATCTAAGATGATAAACAATCTTTTATCTTCTTTGTGCAATGAAAATCCTAGCTACTAAGGAAAGAGAGACAGTATTCCTTCACAAAGAGCAAAGAGCACACTCTAAATGCACTTTCCTAAACCAAACCAATCAAATAGTCTAAATGCAAATGCACATGCATGTATTTGTTTTCAGATTTATTAGTATGTGAATGGAGAAAAGAAAGCTAATGCACAAATCTGAATTACTTTTCAAGCGACAATTATCAACAATTTTCTTTTCAAAATAAAAAATGGAGGCAATCACAACACTTTACGATTTGGAAATGAATACTTGCTTTCGACACTAGAAAAATTACAAATTCAGACCAAATACAATAGTAACAGGATAATCTACTATCTACAGTAATCAAACTCTTTCCTATGTCTGAAAACGACACTTGCGACGCTTTCAAATCAAAGGACGACAGTACGATTATGTTACTTTTGCAAAGGAGAACTGAAAATGACTCAACAAATACACAAAAACATTTACAGTTCTTTCGTACAAAGGAGGTGGAATAACAGCAAGGAAATGGGGTTTCAAACAGAGATATACTGATCACAGGCAGCAAAATTCATGAATAGAACTGGAAAGAATGAATCACAAAAACGAAAACTGAGCAATGCCTAGTTTGATCAGCACACCTGTAACACAGGGAATTTGAAATGCAGCGCACCTACTACACTCAGGAAGTGCGCTGAATTTCAGATTCACAGAACAGTACCTGTGTTGGGCCAGAGATGATACTTTGCTTGGGTTCCGGTCACAGTTTGCAGTTCAGTTCATGGGTTTTGGCCCAGCAAATGGTAATCAGTAATGCAACAATCAGGGGTAGATCTAAAGAGGATCTAAGAGCTATCACAAGGGAAATCAGAGAGTTTGTAAATCAATTGTTTAATTTATAAACAAATCCCGGAGATTAACTGAAGCGGCATTTATCTACTTTGCATTTACTAGTTCGATAGCTACCTGGCTCGACTTCAGGCTTTCTCTGTAAGTTTATAAAATAGACAACAAGGAAGATAAACAAACAAACTAATTCGTCCCCAGTGGAGTCGCCATTTTGTTACAGGGAAAAATGTCTACACAGAACTATTTATCCCACTAAGGTGTGATATCTACCTTAGAAACAAACAAAGTAAAGCTACTTTCGTTTTTCCTTTATGAAGTATAGATGAGAGAAGAACAAAGAAGACCAACCTCTGTCTTGCGCTAATCTCCTAGTTCGATTCCTCTCTCTCTCTTGATAGTCTTTCGCTACTTGTTCCTTTGCATGCCCAGCTTCACAAAGTACCTGTAAGATCACAGTAGCATAGCACTATACAAGAACATGGATCTATAATCATAAACAATCTAGGATCAGATGTAAATTGACCATACAAATGCAGCAAACATGAATGACACAAGAGTATGAAGGAAAACTTGAATAGCTTTTATTAATAAACAAGAAAGAGCCAAGAGGAGTTACAGCCATTTGTTCTGACCTAGCATCATCCTCTCAGCAAGGAAGCCCCTCTTCACGTCATACAAAGCTTATATCACCCAACAATCTGATGTTGTCTCAAGAAACCAATAGCAATTCCTTACAATATGCAAAATTCCAGCCCCTGGATCTCTGGGATGAGGGATCCATATATAGATATCTGTAGGGAGATGAGTCAGCTTGTGATTTGATTAGTGTCTTCCCCCTGATAGTCCTTGCTTCCACTTGGAGATTGATGATCTCTTACTCATCCTTGGTAGAATTCAGAGAGGCAAGTGTCACAGGAGAAGTTTCTAGAAGTTTCCATGCCTCTCCATCTCGCGGAATGACACTGCCATTTGTCACTTCTCACCCATCGCACCCCATAGAAGGGATTTTTTAAATGCAACATACCCACACAGTGTGTTTAAGTGGGATGCAACACACTTTTCCTATGGAGCAGCTGAAATGATCCTGTTTTGACCAGTTCTGAGCAGTTTTTCATGGAGAACTTCTGGGAGAAGTTGTAATCAGTTGACCTTGTTCCTTTAGGGGTTGGAACAACACTTTTAGGGACTTAGGAGCCCTTGTTTTATGGACATTTCATGCTTGGGGTTATAGTGCCCAAAAATTTCTATAACACTATTCTAGCAGGATCTATTCTAATTCCATCTTTGGATATTATATGTCCCAACAGGTTACCTTCTTTTAGACCAAAGAGTGTCTTTTTGGGATTTAAGGAAATCCCAAATTTCCTGCATTTAATGAAAACTCTTCTCAATTGATCTAGGTGTTCATTATCAAATTTAGAAAAGACTGTGATGTCATCTTCGTAAACCACTAGGAAGTCATGGATCTCCTCGGAAAAATATATATCCGTAACTCTTTGAAATGTTGCTCCTGAATTCATTACTCCAAAAGGCATTTTCAAATAAATGAAGGTACCCCAAGAAGTAGTAAATGCAATTTTATCTTGGTCTTCTCATTGAACTAAGATTTGGTTATATCCAGAAAATCCATCAAGCAATGGAATTCTGGATGAGCGTGCTACCCTCTGAAGGATATGGTCCATTTTTGGTAAAGGATAGTTGTCCTCCAATGAGACCTTGTTTAAATTTCTAAAATTAACACAAAGTCTAATTTCTCCAGTTTTCTTCCTAGTGGTGACTAAGTTTGAAACCCAATATGAATATCTAATGGGAGCTATAATTTGGGCATCATACATTCTCTTTACTGTGTTCTTAATAGATGGCATTAGAACTAAATTAATTTTCCTAAGTTTTTGTTAAAAAGGTTTATGATCCTCTTTGATAGGTATCTTGTGTTGAATTATGTTGATGTCATAAGACTTTAGGTCTTCATAACTCCATGCAAATACATCTTCAAACTCTTTAAACAGATTTATGTATTTAACCTTTTCATATGGAGGTTAGGCTTTTGATAATTTAATGAGTTTAGGTTTTTCTTCAGTTCTTATGTTACATTCTTCTATATCTGCTTTCAAAGGCTCCATTTGTAGTTTCCTAGCTACATCCTTGGAATCAAGAAAATCTTCTAATGGGACTAATACCTTAGGCAAAAAATTATTTTTAAGGTTAAGAATTTCAGGATCATCATTCATTATTTCTTCTATTTCAACATTTTCTAAGTTATCTACTTCTAGTTTTGTGAAATTATTGGGTTTAACTATATCTAAGATATTTACATCTATTTGAATATCTATGTCATTGTCTACTGTACAATCTGTATCTATATTACAATTCTAAAACTCACCTTCAGCATTCATGAAGTCATAAATTTGAGAATCTTGTGAGAAGATCTGCTAATATTTCAAATTGTCGGGTATGATAGGCCTATGTTTGACTTCTGCAGTGTAATGATGGTTGGGTTCAAAATATAGTTTGTAGGTACTAGCAAAAGTGGTGAGACTATGGGCTTGCATATTCTATTTTCTAGGAATGGCAGCAAAGTTTGTTTCCAGAAGATATTTGATCAAAACTAGGACAGTCTCTCTATATTGGCTAAGTTTAGGATTATTTACAGAGTATTCACCATCAATTTGTTTAATAATCAATTTTTAGTCTCCCATTATAGAAACTCTTTTGCCTCCAAGTTTTCTAACCATTTGTAAACCTATGTTCAAAGATTCATATCCTACCATGTTATTTGCACATTTAGGTTCTAAATGCATGACCTTCAGAATGATTATTCTCCATGTTGTGAATCCGCACTACTACACCTACTTGTAGTTTATTCATAGATCCATCAAAATCTAAATGCCACAGTGATTCATGAAAAAAAAATTCACTGTCAGTTGTTTTGTATTTATGTTTTACAGTTGTGATTTCTTAGTTGTCACAGTTTGAGTTATACAAGATGAAAGAGTCCATATCATAATGCATGGAGTATATAGGAAAGTTTTATGGTTTTTCTGCACTACTCACTGTTAGTGTCAGTGTCTTCACACTTCCATCAGTGATCAAATTGCTCTTTTACACGCATATTAGGTGTCTCATCCGATCAACTACATTCCATTAGGTCATGGATGAACTAATGGTAGTGGTTTCATGTCAATTTACCTCATGAAATTCACCTATTGACCTGATCACACAATTTTTTAGTCATTTACTATCATCCTGTTTCATTTCATTTATAAAAGTCAGTTTTAGGGTTTAGTTTCACTAGGTCTTAGGGTTTGTTATCATGGTCATCCAAATTTGAATAAAAAGGTTAGCAGGAACATGAGGAGGATAAATAAGTTCATAAAATCATAAATTTACTTCCGATATGTTCAATAAATGTTTTTTACCTCAAAACTCTGTTTTGAGGTGAAAAAAGAGTTTTTCGATTAGTGTAAAAATTTGTTGTAATTTAAATGTTTCTATATGTAATAAGTATTCAATAGTTGTTCCTGGTGACCTGGTGAAAATTTCAACTCCTCCCATTACAAAAACTCAATGTATAAGTCCACCTGCAAAAAGGAAAAGGTCAGAATGTAAGTGAAATAGATCGTTTTTGAAAAAGCTAGCAAAACATTAGAAAAGTGGGTCTTGGTTAGTGAAAAATTAAATGAAAGGGATATAAAAGCCAATTCATGTGTTTTAAGTCTTCATTGTTGAAACTGAATGAGCCAAAGGGATAAAATCGTGTTTTTGAAGAAAGAAGGAAAAACAAGGGAAAAAATCCAGACATTTTGCTGGCACTGCAAACCCGTTGCAGGTTTTCTGTTGAATTTTGGTCTGGTGCTTCACACCTAACCGGCGCTACACACCTATTCCTTAGCATTGCACACCTGTTACAAGAATCATAATTGCCAAAAAACACCTCCAAACTTTCTAAAAAGCAAATTGATGTTTGTTCCAAGTAAGTAGATCATTCCTCCTTGCTGAGGAAAGTTATGTTTGGTGGCTTGGATGTGTTTGGTTTTCTTTGGAGCAAACCCTAGCTAAATGGTTAATACAAACCCTAGCTAGTTGCTAAATCATCTCTTGCAAGTTATTCAAGGTCATTTGCTCTTCTCTCTCACTCCATTCATATTCACCTTGTCAAATCCCATTCCCTCTCCCTAAAATTATCAAAATTCACTCCCCAAACCCCATTCCCATTTACCAAACCCTAGCCCTATACCCTGTTCCCAAACCCTAACTCCCACATCCTACTCTTTCATTACATCCACTTCACTATCAAACCTCTTATCTCACATTCATAACACTATTCACTTCCCTCATTTCCCAAAAGAAACCCTTCCTCCTAGGATTCACTTCCATATACACACTGCTTACCTCATATTTTGAGATCTCTTCATACTCGTCCGCCTTCTCTTCAATTTCATAAGAATGGAGATAGATTCAGATTATGAGAGGGAATATGAAACTCTCATTGATTCTTCCAAAGAAGCTCATGTACCAAGAAAGCCACAAAAAGGAGGAAAGATCATCCAAGAGGAGCCCACTACTCTTACATAATTACTTACTTGCCCTCTTGTTGTAACTAGCTTTAAACACTAGTCTTGTTATCGGTTTTGTGAAATGGTAGACAGGGTGAAATTCCATCATGAGCTTGCTAGGTTGTTTGTTATTCATCTCCACAATTGCCAGGTGAACCTTGCTGGTGTCTCTTTCACCTTGACACCTGCCACCATTTCAATAGCAACAAGAATCCCTAATGTAGGTGAATAGTGGAATAAGGAGCAGCATGTGGGAAGAGAACATGATGAGCCTTACATTAAGGCTAGATATCACAGGCAAATCAGTAAGGTTTTTCCTTTCAAATACTTGCAGAACACTTATGCTTCTCTCATGAAACTCATCATCAAATATTTCACCTGTGAAGGAAGGTTTTCCCGCCTATATACATATCATATCAGGTTGTTGATGCATTTCACAAGAGTAAGGATGATGAACCTCCCATACTTTATATGCATGAATATTGAGAAGATGGCTCACTATGTGCAAAAGAAACCTTTTCCTCAACAATTGAGCAACATTTACCACTTCTCACTGATTAAAATTTTTGTCTTGCATCAACCAAGCTTGCTGAACATACCATGGGATACCTTTATTGCCCATGAGATTTTCAAAGGCCGTCAGGTGATTCCATCAATGCTTCAAGAGGAAGGAGGGCCATTAGGATAGCCAGGTGTTCATGAGACTGAAACTACAAGTGTGCCAGTGTTTTCCACCTATGAGAGAGGCACCAGGAGGCTTTTTGTTGCTGCTATGTGAGTATTATCTCCACCAGAGGTGGAAGGGGTCTAGTTGTATTTACCAGACCACAGGCACATGTTATCTTCACCGAGGGTGAAAGGGGCTTTGCCTTCTTCTCCAGCTATACAGGTCGGCCAACAATCAAAGAGTAAAGACAAAGGGAAATAAAAAATGCATGAGGAGGTCCTTCCTAAAGGGCAAGACAAAGATTTTATTTTGATTGAGGAAGATGTCACTGATCTGGGTTCTCAAAGCTCAAGACTCAAGGACATGATTATCGAAGAGAAGGAGGCTGAAATACAGACTTGATCTTGAGAGGGCCAAATGGATCATCAATTTTCTTGAGTAGGAAAACAAGAAAATGACAAATAAGCAAGCTATTATGGAGCTGCAAATGATTAGCGAAAATAGGCAAAAGGAAAAGAAGAGAAAGATCAAGATGATCTCCCTTGAGCAAGAAATTGAGGATGACTGAGAATCATGGTTGGAGAGGGTGAACACTCACCTTGAGAAGATGCTTGATAAAGTCAAGAAAGAGAAGAAAATGTTGCATCATATGGCCTATCACTACCTAACCCAGAACAAAATTTGCAAAACAAGGGTGAACAGGCTAAAGGCCAAGCTAGAAAGAGATTTGAGAAGCAAAAAAGAGCAAGATAAACTTAAGATCTTGGCTGAAGCATCATTGGATCATCAAAGCACTTAAAAAGGGTCAATCATATCAAATTTCAAGAAATTTGGAGAAAGTTTTTGTCAATTTTGAATTTTTTAATGTAAAAAACAAGCTTTTTCAATAGGTGCACAATGCCATTGGTGTTGCGCTTTTGTTGGAGACACTTTCTTGCAAAAATGTTTATATTTTTGGAATCACCATGGAAAAATATGGAAGCTCAGAAATGGCTGAGAATTTTGGACAAGTTCTAGGTCTCCAAAAGGGCAAAAAACACCCAAAAAGTGCCCTCTCTAGCAATTTTTTGCCACACAGGAAGTATTATTGGGAGAATCAATTTTTGGAGGGGCAAATGGACTCCAAATTTAGAAATTCAAGTTGTTCTAGAAAGTAGACTCATCAATATTTCCAATGAGCTATCTTGCACCTAATTTGGACTCCGGGAAGCCTTCCAAAAGTGACCTAGAAAAAGCATTGCTCATAGGATCAATGGCGTTGCGCATAGGATGAATTTTGCCAGTTTTGCTTGATTTTCCAAATTTCGCCTAGTTTTCTCTATAGTTGATTTTTTCTTGATCTCTTGGTGAAATTAATATGTTAAATGATATGAATTTATGTAATTATGGATATAAAACATTTAATAGAGTAGATACATCAAGTCAATGGTGGTTTTGAATTGAATGAATTGGTTTCCTTGGTTTTAGAGGCAAGTTGTTCCACTGCCTATATTCATGCTCTTAGTTTAGATATGGTTGAAACCACCCCTTTTCTCATGGATTTGATCCTAATATATAGCTTGAGTAGTTTCCTTGTCTATATCATGTACTTTTTTATTCATTTGTAAAGGTTTGACTTTGGCAGAAGTGTTGGACTCACTGAACATTTTGTATCACCATTTTAGCAAGGAATAAAACCAGGTTTCACAACTATTTTTGTGGGATTTTTCTGAAAATGAGTTTATGTATTTTTTCTTCTTTGTAATGATTTTTTTCTGATGTTTTATATGTATCCACATCTCTCTCTCTTCTAAACTAAATGAATCAATGTGAATAGACAAAATACACTAATTTACAGTGCTTTGTCTTGGGAATGCATTTGGTTTTCAATGTTTTCACTGTTTGAAGAGGGTTCATAGTTTCTTATGCCCTCCTCAACTCCTCAGTTTTCTTACTCTACCATCTCAATCCATTGCTAGTACATAAACCCTTGTCTACCTTGCCCCATGGGACATGACTGTATCCTTGAGTTGATTTCCCGAACCCAATCTGCCTTCTCCAATAGATCCAGAAACCAAAACCTAAAATCAAACAAAATTCTCTGATCTACTATACCTAGCCTAAAATCAGGATTCATTTCAGTCATCTCAAGCCGTAGTTTCCAATATCCTAATTGAGATTGAAAAGGAGAGAGCCCTCTCCCGACCTGATAGGGCTAGCTACCAGGTTAAGCATGGTTTGATGTTACCCTATACCTACCTTCCTTTAGCCTGATGTAGATTTAGGAACTAACACTCACCATGTATTTGATCAAGGTCTCTCTATAAAGTTTCCTTTGTTGACCAAAAATAGAGATTGCAGAATATGACATGTCTAATTGAAAGGATCCTTCCAATTTTTCTCCCCATAAGTGAGATAACAACATTCCATATTTGGGTGGGATGTCTGCAACTACTATGTCCATCACAATACTCTTTGTTGGGAATTGGACTAGAATTACACAAATATTTAAACAAGCCAAGGCATTTAACTTGACTAGAGTCAAAGGAAAACAGGTTGTTATATGGTCTGGCGATATCTAAGTTTAGTCTCTCCATGATTTCTTCTGGCATCAAGTTATGGGATGCCCCTCAGTCTAGCATAGCATTATGTAATATCTTATCATGAATGTTCAGGCTAATGTAGAAAGGAGGGATTCCCCTTTGCTGATGAGCACCATTTACCTCAGGGACAAATAATAAATCATGTTGATCATCATTCAAATTGACAACATTTTTTCCTTCACCTATATTTAAAGTTTCTGTGATCTCTGATATATAGGATTCATTCTTCACTAGCTTAGTCAAAGGGACTACTATTTTCAGTTTTACTATCTCAGTTTTAATGTTGAAAGGCAGTTGAGTTTTGCTTGATTGGATAATATCTTCCTTAACAAATGTGGTCTGTGTGTTTTTATCTTCTTTTTCAGTGTTAAGGACTTCGGTCTATGTTTCGGCAATTTTTTTTTAATTCTCTTATTTGGAATGTTTTGAGTAACTGTTTCAATTTGAGTTTCAGATGAAGTTATATCTACAATGCTATAAGTCTCATGTGTTCCCCTACGGAGGATTTGTAAAACTTTAGCGACAGGAGCTTCTGTTATCTTTTTAGTTTGGGTTTGGATTGATCTCTTAATGGGAGCTTCGTTGTTATTTTTATTTCTCAAGCTATGTTGTTTGTGAACTTGATATATGGATGATTCATAGCCCTGTTTAAAGT
This sequence comes from Pinus tabuliformis, assembly GCA_031772625.1. Lineage (NCBI taxonomy): Eukaryota > Viridiplantae > Streptophyta > Pinopsida > Pinales > Pinaceae > Pinus > Pinus tabuliformis. The sequence goes on along the minus strand of CM062807.1, from coordinate 222,753,262 downwards.
CAAAGGACTTTCCAAATTCTAATTGCAATTGTTGTATCATGTACAATTCATGTTCTTCTGGTAAGAAAAACAACATCTTCATTTTTTATTCCTAATAAGTTTATCTGGGTATCATCCTCTCCTTCATGGCTTTGTGAACCCTCAACATAGTTTTCCTGGAAGGGTGGTCTAATTTTCTGAGTTGGTATAACATTCTTTCCAGTGTTAGGGTTCTTCCTGAAGTTGGGGTTCAAATTGGGGGTGGTTGTTGTTTCTCCCACTGATTTTTTCTTTCCATGTTTTCTAATCTATCCATTACTCTCTCTACACTCTTTGCTAAACTATCTATTTTACCATCAGAAGTGGAAGTTTCCTCTTTAATGACCACTCTCTTTTCATATCTTATTCTAGCTTTCTTGGCTAATAGGTTAGCCTCTACACTAACATCATTACTTTGCTTTTTACGATTTATTTCCCTTAATTGGTATGACATGTCAGTGTCAGAACCACCAGGAAATTTTATTAATGCTAGGTTAGGTGGATGCTTAATATTATAGTAGGGATTGCATTGTAGATGCTATTGAACCTAATACAATAATCCTAAGCTAACTCATTAAGAGCTCTTCTAATGTTATCATATTTAGAATGTATTTGCAGGGGAGTTTTATTTCTCTCCCATCTATCAATGAATAATCTATGAAAAGCAACTAACTCTGCAATATGATTGGAAGCTAAAGCTTTAAACCATTTCTTAACATCCACAGTTAATGTAACCTCATTTGGACACCAGATTCATCTATCTCATGCAATTCAAAATAGTTAGTCATTTTGTTCACATGTTGTTGGATAGTATACTGACCAGTAGCATTAAACAAATACATTTTTCTTTGATAATGTTGGGGCATGGCATGGAGTTGAGATGGTAAAACCAAAGGTGCATATCGGTTGCCATGGCTTGGATTCTGGCTCGACTAGGGGGTAAAGTGCTGGTACTTTAGGAAGGGCTTGAAATAGATAGAGATGAGGATGAGGATGAGGAGTTTGGTTGGATAGGAAGATGATGAATAACTGGTTTAGGGGAATGAACTGTGGTAGATACAATGGGTGGGGTGGTAGTAAATGAAGGTGTATTTACAGTATTTGAATATTGTGTAGAAATTTCAGGCAGTAGAAGTAAGGGAAACTAGTTCAATTGAATGTTGAAAGTAAGCATCATCTATATGGCTTATCAATGTGGAGGTTAAAGCTTCTAACTTGTCAAAAGTATCCAACACAAACTTATCTAAACCTGGATGTATAGGCACCTTTTTTGATTGAATGAATTGAATAAAATTAGTGTCTAACACAGTTTCATGAATTGCATTCTCTCATTTAGCTCTAAATAATGAGAGATCAAATGAGAAATTAGAATGGAATTTCCTCTAAAGTTGATAATTCCTCTAGGATTGAATTGGCTTTAACTAACTAGATACTACTTTCTTGAATATCTACCTTTTTTGGTTTTCCTAAAATCTCTTCTAGGTCATCAACTATGGTAGCAGGGTTTAGATCTGGATTTTCCCTAGTATAGTGAGTCTTCTTGGGAGCTAGAATTTTAACTTTTTAATTATTTTATGAAACTTTTTGAAAATGACTTATGAAAATGACTTTAAGGGGCTCAAGATGAAATTTAAAGTTTCCTTAAAGTTTTATTTCACTGAGGATCAAATTCCCTAGTATGGTCGCCAATGATGTTATCACTCCAAAATTTCTTCTAAGTTGTTAGAAAAAGAAATGATAGAGGTAAACACAAACCTAATCTCAGAGATGACTCTCTCTTTTTTATTTAACCTTGTTTAGTTATTTTATTTTAGGCTAGTTATGATTGTGCTTGGGTTTTGATTTAGACTTGGTGGTAGGATCACTTACTTAGATGAAAAAGGGTTGTCTTTTTACCATTGGGCTATGGGGTCAAATGTCAAACATACATGACTAGATCAAGTTCTAAAAATAGTGTCTACATGGAAAGATAACTAAGTTACATCAAATCTCATGGCTGGATGGTGAAGTGGTTTTCAATTGGATCCAAAGACAAATTAAGGGTTCCTTAGGCCAGATTTTGAAGAAAGTAAAAGAGGTAAACCAGGATGGGAGAGAAATTATGGATTCTCAGATTCGGATATCAGAAGAAAACATGTAAATGATTAACAGTGGAAACCAGAGTGTACTTAAAAAAAAATTGAGATAAATTTCCAGTTAATTCAGTCAACTTTAGATAACATTTATGTTTGTGAAAAAATAAGAAAATAATAAATTGACAAAGAAAATACTTCACTGTAATAACTCTACACATGAATCCTATAATGCAATCTCTTTATTATGTGTTCCAGTCTGCTAACTTGAAAATTGGTACAATAACCCTCAGGTTTATGATCAAAATAAGTTTACAAATGTATAGCAATCCACCCTCAATACATTGAATTATGATGTATTTGCACAGAAATATTTTACAAAATATCCCAAACTATCTTGGGAAGTAACCTTGGAGAAAGAAAAATCTTCATGCAAGAAGATAGAGACAGCTATTAAATTGATGCTTGTTATCCCTGCTTATTAGGTTGTGATGGCTTCAATCTTTGATCTTTTTCCTTTTAATCTGCTTTGCTGTTTGGTCTTCACGATGGATGGTCTATTCACTCTGACCTTTCATCTAATAAACTTTTACCTGGCTGAAATTTCAATATCCTTTTACTTTGCCCTTTTACATTTTACTATACAATTGATGTTTTTACTGTGTATTTCTATAGTAAATCATTTATTTTTTCCCATGTCTCAGCATATGGTAATTGGATATTGAGCATCTTTATGTAGATCTCATATGTCTATGTATACTTGGAAAAAGTAGGCTTATTGACAAAAAGATGTTTTACCTCATGTTGGAGGTAAAACAAATTCTCAAAAGTTTGATATAATACTTTTCGAGTAGGTATTCCCTTCATGGATGAAGTATTCACCTAATCTCTAGCTACTTCCTTGATATTTTTATTATAGTCCTCTTGTGTCATTAACTTGTCGTTTATAACCAAGGGATTTGGTAAAACCTTTTGCCTCAAAATTTCAAATGTAACCATGAATCTGTCAATGGCCAGTTGGATGGTTTGACACTTATCCTCTAGGTTCAACATCAAAATCATCTTGGTGAGAACTCTTTTAACATCCAAAATTGTACCTGTTTTATCAGGTATCTCTAATTCCTGTATCTCATACTTGTTCTTGGAGTTGAGGAAGTGAATGATTTTTGCAGCTTCCTTTGGCATGTCTCCAAGTTCTGCTTTGACTCTTTGTATGGCTTATGTAGCCTTCTTTATTAAATCAGTTTGTTCAAAAATTACCTAGATGGATGGCCAAATATCATTGACGGAGTTAATGATATTGGCCCACAATTTCTCCTTAGCCTGACCTAGAGGTTCAATGACCTAGAGGTTCATTCAATGTCAGTTCCTTCTCAAGGATTTTGATTCGTTCATTCATCCTCATATACTTCTTTGATGTCTCTTTCTCTGTCAACTGGTATGGTAAAGGAGGAAATCTAAACACTCAGTTATCTATCAACATTTGAGTGTTGGAAGTTGATGGCTACTGTGTTTTAACTGAAGTAGTTGTGTCTTTGCTTCTTTTCCCCAATGTTTTAGTGTTAGTTATTGATTCAATGTTGTCCTCCTATTTAGACACAAGATTCAACTTGGGCCTTTTTTTTTAGCTTAAAAAGCTCATCTGTAGTCTCCATGGCAGAACTGGAACCCTCTTCCCTCTTCCCCTTTGGATTCTTCTCCTTATTGGTTGGGGTTTGTAAAATAGGAGGATTACTCATTGGTTCTTCTAGTTCTGGAACCTGCAGGAAAGAGATCTCATCAATTTTATTTTCTATATAAATGAGTGTGTTTTCAATATCCACAATTGTGTTATCCATATCAATCAATGTGTTTTCCAACCACTTATATTTGTTGGAAAACTGTTCAATGTTAGGTATTGGGTGGTGAATTAAAGGAGCTAATTTGACCTTGAGCCTTAACTTATTTATGACCCCATGAGGGTCATACTAACACATGAAGTTGTTCCTAAATTTCATTTGTTGTAGTATCTTGTCAGCCTCTAGTCCAACCTCTTTGTTATTGTAAATGAATGGGCCCAATTGGTTTTTTATTTTAAACTGGGTCTTCTTCCTAGCAGATAAGAAGTGGACATCATCAGAGTTGATGATTTGTCTAAAATACTCAAGTGCAAATATCCTAATAGGGAAGTATTTGGGAAACTTATAAGGGGCTAATTGGCAGCCATAAACCCTGATTTTAGTGTGGTTTTGGTACAGTACCAGTCTCCCACCATTATTTTCTTAGCCAACTTTAGCATCCTCTTGATTTATTGGTTGATTCTAGGATGAGTGTTACTAGTCAGCATGTTCATGATTATGTAGAAAATGAATCTATGAAGTCTTTGTAGGTAAATGTTGTGGAGTATTTCTAGATCAAGGGTATCCAGAAGACCACTGATCTCTATTTTCCCTTGGTATCCAATTTCTTGCTGCATACAGGGAACTTATCTGCTTGGTAATACAAAAACATGTGAAATAACACAGAAGAGTACTTGAAAAATATTTCAGTGGGCAGTCTTGTGAATTATTCATGCATCTTGTCTGCAATGAACTAAGCATAAGTATACATGATAACAGGAGGCTTTCCTCTGGTGAACATGGAAAATAAGGCCACGATAACCTCATCCACATGCTCACCTGAGGTATACCCTAGGATGCAAGGGAGGATGGTGATTATATGTCTACCTATCTCTGAAAAAATGGTGGCAGCATAAGGTGGAGTATCTATGGGAGTATGGTGATCTTCAATGATGAAGTTCTAGAAGATTTGTCTTATCTTAACTAGGTATAGTGTGATATATAAGTCCAACAGGTCTCCAAAAGATAATGGGGTTTGATTAGGGCTAGGATGGACTTGCAACATTTGGTTGATAGGCTTTGGTGTGATGGTGAATAAGAGTTGCTGGTTTGAGGCAAAAATAGCCCTTTGGCTAGGGATATAGTAGGCATGAAAAAATGTATGATATCAGGGAATGGGTGAACTTCTTGGAACAGATATTGGGGTAAATTGGATTCCTATAGATGGCTGTCACTGGCATGGTTCAGGAATCTATCCTTACTCCAGTAATGGAGTTTTAGAATGTAGGCTGGGGTAGTGGTATCTTTTATCTGGAAATCCCTATGTGCTAGTGCCAAATGGTCGATGTCCAGGTGGGGGGTTGACATAGGTCTCACATCTAGAGTGGTCTGGGAAGCTATGCCTGAGTTTATGGATTGGGATTAGGCCTGTATTGGCTATAGAAGTGAGGTTTAGGAAACTAGTATAGTGAGAGGGTTTTCACACTTTGCAAAAGAAGGGTTTTGGGATTTTAGTTGAATTATTCTTCAATTAAGCAAATGTATCAATTAATTTCAATTAATTAATATTTATATTAATTGTACATTTCCAAATTGAGAGGGTCGTTCTGGTTTTTTATTGAAAATACCTAGAAATTGGTGGTATAGGCTACAAACCAGTTTCAGTGGTGACTGTAGACGATACAATGACTTTAGCTATCCAATGGATGCTTGAATTGGGTGTCTGGAGCTTTTTTAGGAGGTAAACGGTGGTCAATTTCGGTTGCAGAGGCTCAAGGTGGCACACGAAGGCTTGGGTAACATTCAGAGTGAAAATGAGCAAAAGGAGCCAAAATGGGCTTCTCCAGCCTTTTAACTGGCAAAGGTAATAATTTGGCACGAAATTCATAAATGAATAGTGGATGGTCTTAGCTTTTGGTGGGGAGGCGGTTTCAGACCACTTTTGGAGAGCGGGATATATTTCCTTGAGAGCAGGTGATCTTGCATGTGGCTACCACATAGCAGAATAGGGCCCAAGAAAAACTATGAATCTCACGTGTTCTTAGGCTAGTAAAGGTCAGAGAGTGAATGAGTGTGATATGGATGTACATCGTCGAACCTGGAGGTGGAAGTTCAGACAATTTTTGCACGGTTGAGTTGCATAGAGGAAACAGGTGTGAAGATTTGCGAGGCCCGGGGGGTTAATTACAACTAATTGTAATTAGTTAATAAAAAAAGCAGGGACTAAATATAATCGAGGGTTAATGGAGTGGGAGTATGGTCTAATGTGGCAGGGTTTTCTTAATTGCACCGAAGGTGCTGGGCTAAAAGAGTTTTTGGGAAAATATGAATTCAGGAAATTAATTAGATAATGTGGGGCGGGTGGGAGGGGGGGATAAAACTTAGGATAAGGGGGTTTCGTGGGTTTTTGAGGTAAAATAGCGAAATTAATAAGGGGGGAGGTGATTTATGCAATTGGGAATGAGCTTCACACAAGGGAAAAGGGGTTTTGGGTAAGGGGATGACTTTTGCAGGGTAATTTACTAGGGAAATGTGTGAAACCAAGGGGTAAGGGTCAAAATGAAGGTAAAAAGGGTATTTTTATAAGAAATGATGGGATAATGCGGGATTTAGTAAGCAAGTATGTGGGGGGTGAAATGAAATGAGGGGGAGTTAATCGAGTAAGCTAGTGAACATCCTTTCACTCTCATAAGTGCTCTTGCACACTGAAACATAAGTTTAAGCATGATAAATGTGCTCATGATTTAACAACCTTGTACATCTACAACTTTTTTTCTACCTACCATTTATTTATCCTAACAGTTTTTCTTCACATTATTGGGTGCATTTGAGCTAGCAGACTCGTTAATTCCTTTTCTTTTGACAACTATCTAATTCTAACCTTATAACTTCCAATGTCTTAGATTAAGTTGATGAGCACATTTTTATTTCTCTACCTAACTACTTATCTGCCAACGTTAAAGAGTTTGGATAGATATTTATTCTTTATCTATAAACATGAAATTTAAAGCATGAATTAGTCAAGATTAAGCTATTTGACTATCATGGGTTGTGGCATTTATGACAAGTTGCACACAACCATTATTTTTCACATCAAAGTAAATGTAGTGGCACTTGAATTTGCACACTTTCATGATCTCTTTTGTTTGGGGTCCATACTTTTCACTTTTTTGATCTTTTCTTTTTATTTTTGTCCTTTGATTATTATTTTAGGACATACCCTCTTTACATTTTTTAATTTTTAATATGGAAAATATTTTGTAGAAATAAAAAGTATGTACAATATTTACAAGACTAACCATAGCCAATTCAAAATTATGAATTGTATTATTATAGGACCGTGACACATTTAATTGACAAAAGGTAAGGAACCAAAATGAAAGAATGGATCCCCCGATATTATATAATCTTCATAATGGAACCACAAGCAATGAAGCAAGAATTGGAAATCAACAAATGAAAAAGGCTCTTTGAAGGAACAGTTTTAGAATACTAAGAGAATCCTACACCTCTAGGTATCAAAATAAGTTCTTTAGTTACTATTTTTCATCTATGAAATTTGGCCATAAAGCACAATATTATAGAACTCAAGATATGACCAGGTATATAAGATATGATCAAATGCATAGAGTGAGGCATATGGACAAAATTATAAGAAAATATTAGTCACTTCCATCAATATTGAAGCAAATACTATGTGTTACAGATGATATAATGAACAATACACAACACATGATTGCAAGCTCAACTTGAGATGGAACAAGAGAGAGGGACTTCCTATTAATCCAGGAATCAACTCTACATGATGGAGAAGTGGATATAAATTAACTATGCTCTATCTAACCCATAAGATCTAATACCTTGGTAAATGATTCTTCAATATCATAACTTGTTAAATAAAAAGTTGAAGAAGAAAGAACAACTGCAGGAAGACGTTATTGGTATAAGGGAAACACATGAAAAATGACAGGGAGAGACTTCATTTGCATTGACAAGTATGAATTGATGATGATACCTCAGATGTCAATCAATGTGTGAACAAATGAAACATATTGACCATGGGAGATAAGAAGCATGATCTTAGTGGATACTCTATCAGGTCCAAAGGAAAGTACAAGAACAATTGGAGAAGCATTGGAAGGCACTAGAAGCATGACCTCAAGAGGATATTCTATCATGTCCATAGGAAAGTATAGGAATAGTTGGAAAATAATTGTAAGGAATTGGTAGCATGGTCTCAAGGGGAGAGTCAATCAAGTCCACAAGAAGTATAGAAACAATTGGAGAAGCATTTTTAGACACTTATAACAATATAGGCTTAATGGAATAATTCTCTTATATCAAGATCGTGTTCGCAGATAGTCATGAAAACTTGGTTCTACATTTTCCATTGATGTAAAAGGGGAAGAGAATGAATAAATTGAAGAAGGAAGTCAAAGAAACAACAATATCAATCAAACAAGTCAATGGCAGAAAGAATGTAGACATAACCAAGTAGAAAGTGCTTAACAACATGTTATGGAGAGTTTTTGAGTTTTGTTCCATTGCCATCAATGACTATCAACATCTAGTGGTGTTTCCATCAATAAAAAATAATGATATTATTTCATTTATTGTTATCATTAATGACAACCAATGTCCACTACTATATGGGGCACTAAAATCCAGCGAACTTTCATCACTTATTAGATGTACTTCTATCGTCACTCTAATGGACATTGTTTTCCAGGATCATTGGTGAAACTTAGTTGAATAATATGATTGGTAAACATGGCCATTAACTATATAACATAGATTCCTCATCGGCTAATTGACATACATAGGATGAATCTTTAGTTGAATTTTAGACAACATAGTCATCGCATCACTAAAATATAAGAGACGATTAATATATGGGATATCACATGCCATATTATTCGTATGTGATGGAAATGATGTCAGATAGCTGATTGAATCTACAATTAAATGAAATGGAATATTTTTTGGATAACTAACATTCAAGGTGATGATATTCCATTACACATTCATATAAATAGGCGGATGAGAACCCATAAGAGAGTAAATGTTTTTGACAAGACCTCTCCAATGATGGGGGTGTTATAGATTCGACAAACATGTGTAAATATGACATGAGATGTCCAATTAAATGTCATCAAGAATCCAGTTGAGGGAAACCATAACTGATGGAACCATTGTGCATTTGATGAGGGAATTTGACCATTACCTATGGGAAATCCAACACCTTTTGGAATATTAAAAATATAAATTTTATATTTTTTTGGGTTTGTTTTTCACTAAACAACTACATTCAATTACTAATTCCAAATTTAATTATTGAAGGTACATATACATTCAAATAATATATAAATTGCAACCAATAAATTCAAAACATCATAATAACAATAACCATCCACAAATAGAGATATGCAATAATTGGCAAGATGGAGAAGAAGTAGAACAATGCCAAATATCAAATACTTGCCAAAAGTAAATATTTGAAGTAAATTAAGTTGTCTTAAAAGTAAATCTTGGAAATAAATACTTCAATGATAAAGTACCAAAGTAATGCTTTGAAATTAAATGATTCGAACAAGATGAATTGTTATACAACATTTATGTACTTGAAGAAATTGAGAATTTCTTCAATTTGAGTTGGAAAAATTGTGAAGTGTAATGCATTACATATGCAAGGTCTAATTTCTAATTCTATCCATTGATAATGAACATGAAAGAAAAGTCTAATCTATGCAAATAAATGAAATTTAAATACTTCAACATAGTCATGGTTCTAAATATTTTTAACCCTCATAACCATGTAAAGACTTGTCATAAATCAATTATGAAATCAAAGTTTCTACATTTAAAGAGTAATCAAGGCTCTATTCAATCAAAAGGTTGATATGAATATCCTGAACCATGCTAATATTCAAATCATAAATAAATGATATTGTAAAGAAACTATGAGAATCATAACTATATTTAAAGAAAACTACATAAAAATTAATGAATTGAAATTCAAAGCGACAAAAAATAAAATTAAATATAAAACAAATTGACAACACTCTAACAATTGAATTTAATATCAATTGAAAACATTTAATCACTGTTTTGAAATAAAAATATATCTATCTAGATAAAACAAGAAAATATGTACACTAGTAGAAAATCAGAAATTATTGACTAGGTGACTAAAAAGGTTAGTCACCACAACTTTTCCATGTGAAATACTATAAAAAATGAGCAATATTAAGTGACCAAACGAAAAATTGCTAACATAAATGACTAATTTAGTCATCGGTTAAAGTATATGACTAGATAATAAGTAATACAACTAAAAATGACTAACGTGAATGACTAATTTTGTATAGGAACAAAAATATGACCACCTAACAAGTACTACAATAATACGAATTAGTTGTTTATGTAATCATTTTAATTGTGACACTTCAACAACTGAAACTTATAAGTAAATGTACCTCATTTACACACTAATTTTTTTCCCACTAGTAAAAATATAGTTTAACAACAATTTCTCTTCATCTTGGCATATCCCTTCATGATGTAATTGGAATATTAATCATATTCCTCCTTTAAATTTATGAGTATTTTGTTAACACTTAACACCTTTACAATGAACCCTCCTAGTTTCATATAGACAATTAGATTTGCATTACTTTAAGCTCATACATTGTAAATACATGTCTATGTTATAATTAGAGACATAAGTAACTTGTAATGTCCTTAATTCAACTTTGTCCCCTATTATTCACCCAACACCTAACTCTACATATGAAACAACAATAATATTATACCACTTAAAATCCTTTGTGTCATTTACATTATGTACGAAATATATTTTATAGTATATGTATCTTATGTTTTATATATGCCACACCATAGGATTGTTGTCTCCCTTCAATCCTATCACAAGATATATATATATATATATATATATATATATATATATATCTATATATATGACACATCTTTATTTAAACATTTCAACTATATGTATTCCCAAATGGGTATGAATTTGTTGGTATATTTGATACCCAAGTGACTGTTACCATAATTACTTTTGAGATATATTTAAACACTTTATTCTCACCAATATTAAAAATGTTTCGTAGATATTCAAAAGAGAGAGGAGAGAGGGTGGGAGAGAGAGATGGAGTTGAAGGGGGGGAGAGAGGAAGGGAAAAACAAAGACATAGAGAGATAGAGGTGGAGAGGGAGAGAGAGGGAGTGACAAGGGAGAGAGAGAGACATAGACAAAGAGAGAGAGAGGGTAGACAAAGGTATGTGGGATAGAAAGGGAGAGAGGGGAAGGAAGGGAAAGATGAATTGAGAGAGAGGGGAGAGAGAGTGAGGGAGAGAGGAGAGTGAGAGGGAAGGGGGAGTGGTTAGTTTTAGATGTAAAGTATAAATAATTTATTTAAACCTTAAGCAATCCAAGCCTCGAGTGAAGTGACATGATTTCCACTAGAAATGATTGTAGAGAGACTACATCAACACATTGTAATGTTCACATATATGTATAAGGGATATACATGTGGACGATTAGGTTTACGATGTTAGGTAATCATGTGGTAAGTGGACAACAATGTATATCATAAATGGTTTAGTGGTAAATTATAAATGACTTCAAAGTTGGAAAAATAACATTTAACTTTATCACAATTTTTCTATGTTTTTATGTATTTATGATAAAACTAAAAAATAACAATCTTATTTGTTTGAATAAACCAGCCTACACCAGATTTATTGAAGTTATTTCTATGAGATAACTTACCATCAATCTACTAGTTTTAACAAAATTAATTGGAAGGTCCTCTTCCTGCTAGTTTCAAGTTAGAAAAGATACACTTAAATTTAACTTCATTGTTGTCTTGGTTTTACTTTTATAAGTGTTGAGATTTGCAACAAGAAATGCTAAAAATAACACTGTTATAAATAGCCAGGCTATAAATAGTATTTTAGCCATTAGAGGTCTCAGCAACAATGGGTGAAAAGTGAAAGGGCTAAAAATAGCTTTTTTAAAAATAGCATTTCGGGATCCCTTCCTATTTTAGTTAGTCCCTCGACTAAACGTAGCAAGTAAAATTCGAATTTGATATCAACAATAGTTCGGAAATTAATTAATTAATTCATCTTGAGTTAATTAGTTAAGGAAAATCAAACTTTAAGTCTACGTGAGGATATGCAATAGTTTCTCTTTTGATTAAGGAATTTAACCTTCAGTTAAAGAGATAAGGGTGAGTTGTAATATTGAGTTGTAATTAGTTGACTTAGCTTAACTTAGTCAAGTCCAGTTAGATTAATTTAACAGTTTGTTAAATTAATGAGAGTTCAATTAGTTAATGCTTGCATGTATGTAACTACTATAATTCGGATAAATGAAGATTCACTCATGGACAACTCATGCATGTCAGTTCAGACAAAGACCTAGTTGAGATCAGATGGAGGGACAGTGTACTATCAGTTGCTAGGATATTCCTTGAATGCACATGGAATATTATTCCTTATGCATGGCATAATTGGACTTGAGGTTATAGTGAGTGTGATGTGGCCAATTCACACATGTGATATCATTGGACCCCAATCAAAACTGTGCAAGGAAATAGGAGGCTTGGAGGGCTTGAGGAAGATATATTCTATGTCTATTGAATCTATGAGTTGTATTGTTTGAGTGTAGAGAGATCAAGATAGCTTGAGAGCTAATTCTTTTTGTAACTTGAACAAGATTTTCACTTGTATGATAATACAAAGTTGGGGTTTTAGGCTTCTGCTTTTCGCAGTGATATATATTCTATGTTATGGTTGAATGCTTCTCATTCTCAATTATATATATTCATGCTTGATGATTCTCATATATGTTTAAGCTTCTGCAAAGTTTATGGTAGAAGTAGATCAAGTATTATGCTTTAGGACATTGCATATATCAGGTTGATCGATAGGTGAAAATTCTACATGGTATCAGAGCAAAGGTGATCAAGTCAAAATAGTATACAAGAAGGAGAAGTATGAAGTTTAGTTTCTGAATATTGAATTGAGTTCTTATCACATCTATTTCACCGATGGCATTCAGTGGCTTAAGACTCGAATATGCCCTTGATGGCAGTTCGAATTATATAGCCTGGAAGGATCGCATGCAGGAAGTATTGGAAGATAATAGTCTCAAGGACTTCATTGATCAAGAAGTCCAAAAGCCGATTGATGCTACTCAACTGGCAGAATGGAAAAAGTGTGTGGCTAGAGTAAGGAGAATCCTCCTGGATGGAGTTCAAGATCACATTGTCTTGAGCCTCCATGGGAAGGATACTTTGTTTTTGATGTGGAAAACATTGAAAGATCTTTATCAGAATAGCAGTGATCAGAGGAAGCTGGCGTTGAAGGATGAACATTGCAAGATCAAGTGCGAAAAGGGCGACACAATCTCTAAGTTCCTGAACAAGCTCACCACCTGCATGGATGAGCTTGCAAGTGTAGGGGTCATGACTGCTAAAGACGACATGGTGAGTCTATCACTCCTCGGTATTCCTAAGAGCTATCATAGCTACCAGGACTTGGTTAATGGAAGAGAGAAACTGTCACATTGGGAATGACTTTGGTTGGACCTAATGCTAGAGGAGATAAGGTGCACCATCAGGGATGGATCTTCATCAAAACAAGATGATGAAGAAAATTTAGCTTTAGCGAGTAAAGCTAAGAAAGCGAAAGGGAAGGCATCCCAATACAAATCTTCTCATGGTGGGAAGAAGGTTGACAAGTCGAAGGTGCAATGCTTTCACTATCATGAAGTGGGACATTATGCTATGCATTTCCCACATAAGAAATCCAAGAAGGGTTCCTCCAAAGGATTTGATGGTGATGCACTAGATTCAAAATTTGAGCTGGATTTCTCACTTATCGCATGCATGGTTTCATCCATGGTGGGATGTGTTTGGTACCTAGACAATGGAGCTTCTTTCCACATGTTGGGTGACAAGAATCTTTACAGTACATTGGAGGAGAAGGATCTCTAGATGCGAATCAAGATGGGCGATGATGGAAAATATTGTGTCTCCAGTGAAGGTATAGTTGTGCTTCAGAGGGAGCATGGTGCTCCTCTCACCCTATCTGCTATGAAATATGTACCAGGTTTGAAAAGGAATCTTGTGTCTATTGCTATTCTAGAAGATAAAGGCTATGATGTAGTCTTTAGTAAAGGAAAATTGTTCCTGAGGCATATCAGCACCGGATAGACCAAGCAAATACTAATTCGAGTAAAGAATATCTACAAGCTGGAGGTAGATTACTATGCTGCACTGAGTTCCAAAGCAGAGGTGGTGCAAAGCCAAGATTTTAGTGAGCTATGGCATAGGAAACTAGGCCACTTTCATCACGGGGTGTTGAAGATCATGAAACAAATTTCTACCAGCTTACCTAAGGGAAAACTGGAGCAAACAGACACATGCAAAGGATGCACCCTGGGTAAGTATGTGAAAGCTTCCTTTCATGATCGGGATAGTAGAGATGGAGCAATCCTGGAGCGAGTTCACTCAGATGTATGTGGACCATTCTCTACAGCCTCCACTGCTAAACAAAGGTACTATGTTATTTTCATTGATGATTTTTCTTGTAGATATTGGATCTACTTTATGCAGAAAAAGGATTAGACCTTCTTGAGGTTTTTTGAGTTTAAAGCCTCGCCAAAGAAAGAACCTGGGAAGAAAGTAAAAGCCTTGCATAGTGAAAATGGTGGAGAGTATATCTCCCAGCAGTTTAAAGACTTATGTGCAGTAGAAGAACTTAAAGGGGAATTGACGGCACCCCATAACCCACAACAAAATGGGGTGGCCAAAAGGAAGAATAGATCTATTGTGGGAGTAGCTTGAGCGATGTTGCATGACCAAGGCTACCACTTCATCTTTGGGCTGAGGCATTCAATACAGCAGTGTACCTTCAGAAAAAAAATTCCTCATCATGTTTTGGGGATGAAGACACCTATGGAGGATTTTTCGAGGAAGCAACTAGATGTGAGTCACTTCTACATCTTTGGATCACCAATTTTTTGTCATGTGACCAAATATGCTCAGAATAAGTTAGACCCAACAATTGAGTTGGGGATACTTATGGGGTACATAGATACACCCGAAAACTATCGTGTGTTTCTACCTACCAGTCAAAGGACCGTATTGTGCAAGGATCTGATGTTCGATGAGTAGAGAGCCATGCGAGTGTCACTTGAGAGGGAGCTCAAGTTGCATGGTGATGACGAACTTTTAGTTCCAAAGGAGGAGGAGCCTCCTCATGATGTGGATCGACCACATGCAGAGGATCCAGTAGTGGAGACCACCACTCCTGGAGAGTCTTCCAAAGATGGGCGGAAATGTTCGTGGGAAGCTGACAGATTGGTGTAGGATGTGAGAGAGAATGTGGTGCAACTATCCTCTCATCGTAGATAGAGGATATCTCCTGAGAGATACACTGCCTACATGGCCCTAGTTTGGGAGTGTGTAGTGACTGAACCTTCTTCTTTTCAGAAGGCAGTGCAGCAACCAGTCTGGGTTGATGCAATGGTAGAAGTGTATGATTCTATCACGTGGAACTATGTGTGGGATTTTGTCCCTAGTGTTACACTAAAATTTGTCACCATGACTATCTGCAGTTAGTATGGCTCTATTAACTATCATACTATCCTCCTTGGCAAGTCTTATACCTCTACTCCTCATGTCAATTCCAAGA
The DNA here is from genome assembly GCA_031772625.1 of Pinus tabuliformis. Taxonomy (NCBI): domain Eukaryota; kingdom Viridiplantae; phylum Streptophyta; class Pinopsida; order Pinales; family Pinaceae; genus Pinus; species Pinus tabuliformis. The sequence continues at coordinate 222,737,628 of CM062807.1, read as the reverse complement.
AAGAGAGAAAGTCCTTAAAAAGTCAATTAACTCTTGTTACGCAGTTTTCTCTTAACCTTACCTGCGTGTACGCACCCCAAGTTCACAATACCTGCGTACTTGTATGCTCTGTCTGTAAAGGAGTGAGTGCGTACTCCTATAAAGGTCAAAAGGAACGAGTTTTACTTCAAAAAAGTTACTTGTGGTCGATTCTAGAGCTTTCTAGAAGATGGTTTGACGTGTATTGAGCGCCTCCAGATGGTTCATGTATCCCTATGAAAGAGGAACTTATCCCATCAAGAGGGGAGCTATCCCATTCAAATAGGGGCTTATCCCATTGATGGTGGACCTGATTAACTTCCTCCAAAGCATTATAAATACAGGCATTGGGCTAGAGGGAGGAGAGGTTGAAAGCTGAACATTCCTAAGGGTAGATGCTGCTGAAATTAGGACTCCCTTATAGAGCTTGAGAGGAGAGATTCCCATCCTTTCTTAGCTTCATTTGGAAGTGGGTGAGCTGATCAAAGTAAAGGAGAACTCTTGCTGGACCCTGGGAGGGACCTGCACAACACCAAGGCACTGGTTGTAATGGTTTCTTTGGTTTCCACTTAATACAATTAAGTTCATTTTTCTCAACAAGTTGTTATATATAATTTGTTTCATATACTCCTTGGTATTTATGATGAATATGTTTTATTTTATGAGTTATTCAGGTGCTATGTAATCATTTGCTTGTTAGTGAATGCAGGTTTCAAAGAGAAGGAGGAGCTCATCCGGATCGGAGAGGCTGGACTGCTACAAATAGCGTTGGATTAAAGGTATGTTTTAAACACCTGATTGCTTGTATTCTAAATGCATATTTAGGGAAAGATAGTGCTTAATTGTCTTGTTTGTAACTAGAAAGCCTTAGCTTCTAGGGAGGTCGGTTTTGTCCACAAAATTGACTCTTTCCGCATGACAAAATGGCGACTCCACTAGGGAATCCATGGATTTGATTGATTTCTCTTTTGATTGATACTTTGATTTGAGAAAAGTCGATTTCTTTCTGGTTTTTGGCTGATTGACTGTGAATTTGGGTGGAATAGCTTAGGGTTAAGTTAGATTTTATTGTTCTTAGTTTTGCTAGCAGTATGCACCCTCTGCGTTAAGCACAGTGCGTACTTGTACGCACTATAGCTTTGTACACAGAGCGTACACGCACCTGTGCAAACAGGCTGCCTGCGTACCCTGTCAAAAGTTGAGAAAATTCCATTTTTTCCTTTTTGCCTCTTAGATTTTGTTTATAATTTGTTTTTGCTGCCTAGATCCACTGATTACCTGTCAGAAGTCTTCATCTAATCTTGTTTCATTAGTAGCAAGGGTTTTAGTGAAATTCATAGAAGTTCTAGCCCTAGGGTTTGATTTTTTCATTGGTCCTGTAGTGACTTTGGCTTTAGAAGTTGTAAAACCTTGGATATCCCTGGTCTTTTCAGTCTTCTTAGGAGTCGGACCTTTCATAAAATCTACCTTTGTGAGAAACCTACCTTTGTGTTGTCTCTTTGCGGAATTTCGAGAAAGCTTGTTGGTTAAGGCTGTGAATTTTATTCTTAAGAAAAAGAACAAAATATTTTGATTTTGTTTTTGACTGGTTTATGATTATGCATGAACGAGTCCTTGGTTGAATTGTAATTGAGTAAAACATCTTGGAATTATACTTTGTAGGCTTTTGCCTCGTTAGGTTTGCTTTTAGGTAAATTTCTCTTAGATTTGCTTTTAGGTGAAATTGGTTTGATTGTCATAGATTTTTTTTAAACTTGATTTTTGTTAAGTAGTTTTACATGCTTTGTTAATATAGGGAAAGAATACAAAAAATCTCTTTTGAAGAAAACTTTGTTTTAGTAGCGTTTGAAGTCTTTGAAAATAGAAAGGAATTTTCGTGAAATAATTAGTGGTCATGTGTTGTATGCTTTGGAAAAGATAAAGAGATTGTTTCTTTGATTTTCATTGCCAAGAAAGTTGTCTTTATATCAATTTTGCATTCTCGAACTCTCTTAGCTAGGGAATTCATTGAAAAAGGAAAATAGTTCAAATCATCCTAGGTGCATCTTTTTAGTGGATTTGAGTCGAGTCTACACACCATCAGTTTCATCTCCACTACCGTTTGTCCTAAAGAAAAGCCATAAAACATTAACGCTTAAAGTAAAATTTACTTAGTAACTTTTTATTTACTAGGGCTCTGAAACACCAATATAGATCAGGCTAGTGTCTTGGAGTAGGAGAGTAATTAACTCTCCAAGATAGCAAAACCAAACAAGTAGCTCATATTGTGGTAGGATAAATCCAACTGTTTCATTTATGCTCTGGGAAAGCTCCTCTTAAAGGAGAAGCACAAGATCGTGTCCGAACCAGTGAGGGGATCAATCCTCCTTCATTGGGAATGACGCCAGATATGCACGTACTACAAACGGTAAACCTCGGATTATTGTCGAGGAGCCCGGGGTCACTTGTCGGTAAACCTTAGATTATTGTCAAGGAGCCGGCAAGGGGATTGAGCTTGATATTCTTCCCTTGCGTGCTATCGGATCGTAGACTGTTCCCCCAGGTGTATTTGTTGTTGTTGGTGACCATTATCTTTAGGATTCTACCCAAGGTGACGGTGGAGGGAAGATCCCAATATACCTGGAGCAGACGTCGGCTAGACTCACTTGGATTTTCTGGGGGGTTCACTTCACTCGAGACGGTTAAAGTGGAGGAACTTGTGTCGGTCTATTCATTAAGCAGGTTGTCAGGGTAACTGTTCCACCCGCCACTTCTGTACTGAATTCGGCGATGTTGGGCTTCATCACCAACTAGTGTTTTCGGTCCGGAAGGCTACTGTTTGTGTATGGTTTGACGCCCTAGATTCTTTAGGCGTGTGATTTGAATTTGTTTGGTTCTTTAGAGACTTTAGGCGGTTTTCTTTGAGATTTTACTTTGTTTGCGTGTGCAGTAGTTAAAAGTTTTTAACTGTTGTTGAATTACTGAGAGAGTCCCATAGACTTCGGGGCCAGTCTCCTGAGATTGTAATCGTGGCCGATTTGTTGAGGAAGTCCCGTAGACTTCGGGGCCAACCTCCTGAAGACGTCCTGAGTCATTATGAAGGTTTGAAAGTCCTTGTAACTCCTAGTGGCAGTAAAGCAGGTTCACCTGAAGAAGGAGAGTCGTCGTTGGTAGTCCATCCAGATTACCAAAGTCTAGAAACATGTTATAATCTCGAAGCTATTGCAGTGTCTGAGCTTGCTGGTAGTTTTTCATCTACTAGTGATATAGGCGAAGAACCTGAGATATCTGAACCTGTTACTCCAACCTCTAGTGCTCCTGATCACCTAGGGTAGAAAGAGTCATCACTGAAAATCTTCCTTCTGGTTTGATAGCTATTGAAGAACTTGCTCCAGAAGAAGAAATAGGCATCCCTATCCCTGAAGATCAAACTACTATTGATCTAAGGGAGCGTGAATCCATTTTTTACAGTCCACCTAGAAGTACTACTTGGTATCTTTCGTTAACTAATTATTTGGACAACTCAGGGTCAAGTTTTTCTCCACCTCGTACTCCTTATCCACCTGGAGGTATTTACACTCCTGTAAATATGTCAGGTCAATCGTCTATGTTTACTCATTCTCCTGAATCTTTCTTGTACGGCGGTCCTTCTGTTCCCTCTGGGTATCGGTCACTTTTTGGTACTTTTGCAGGAGCATCTCCTCAACCCATTGAACATGGGTTATTAACTGGAAACAATGTTAATAAACCGTTGGGTGTAGGAGACATTTACATGATGTTAGGTTCAATTCCCAGTTCTCAACCGTAAGGTGGCCAGTTACCACCTGGGGGGCAGCCTCAATTAACGCCTGGGGGGCAACCTCAAGGTACACAAATTGCGTCTGGGGGGCAACCTCAAGGACAGTATGTACCCATGGTGCAATACATTCCTCAAGGTCAACCCCAGCCTCAATATGTACCCCAAGGTCAACCTCAGTATCAATTTATACCTCAAGGTCAACCCCAGTATCAGTACTTACCTCAAGGGTATCTTCCCCAAGGTCAGTACTCGAGTCAAGGTTATCAACCACCCCAAGGTCAATCTTATGTTCAAGGTACGGGAAATGTACCTTTCAGTTATCAATCCTACCCTCAATCTGGTTATGGATCTCAATATCCTCAACCTGTTATGGGTCAATACCCTGGAATGAACATAGTGTGGGATCCATCACAAGTTCAACAGGTGTTGCAGCCAAGTGTACAGTTGTCATCTCAAACTGGACAACCCTTAGTTTCTGGTTCACCCCAGTAACCAGTCCAGTCTAATGTTCAAACTTCTGTACCTTCGGTAGTTTCTCAGTCTGGGCCTATTGCACCTAGTACTCCATCTCAAACGACTGTTGCAACTACCGCAACATCTGTTCAATCTACCCCGCTTACTTCTGGAGTATCGGCAGCTCTGGTTTCTACTGTCTCTGTAACTACTCCTCAGACATCTTTATCGTTGTCTGGATCCACGATTCAAACTACGGTTCAGATGCCTGTAGGACAACCTGGTTTAAGTACGGTTGTCACTAGTCAACCACAATTTGCTTATCAACCGTACCAGGGACAGTACCAATACAGGCCTGCTGTCCAGCAGCCATTTTACCAGTATCAACCGTATCCTGGGTACACTTATCAACAACCACAACAACCCCAGTACGGTCCGGTTAATCCTGGTTTTCCGGGAGGATACAATATCCCGAATGCGATTCCTATTCCTAGTTACCCTGGATATCCTCCTCCTGGGACTGGTCTCGTGACCCAGAGTTTTAGGGATCCTAATCGGAAATTACCATTTATCGCAACTTTGGATTTACCAGACTTGTCGTGCCTAACGAACGATCCAATAAATTATCTTCCGTTTTGCCACCAATGCCAAATAAGTTGCCCAGTGACATACCCAAGTTCGAAGGTAAGTCTGGAGAGGACCCGTCGAATAATGTGATCACTTACCACCTCTGGTGTGCCTCTAATTCCATCTCGGATGATTCGATCCGCTTACATCTTTTCCAGCGTACTCTCATTAGTCTCACGACCAAGTGGTACATTGAGTTACCATGGGCCTCTTTTTATAATTTTAGCCAGTTAGCTACCTCGTTCTTAACTCATTTTCAGTTGCCAGTCAGATATGATAATGGCACGGAGTTACTAACTTCATTAAAACAATCGATGTCCACTTACATTTCCGATCATATTCATGAATGGAGACGTCGAAGGCGGTTAGTGAAAGTTTTTATCCCGGACCAAATCTTAGCTGAACGGTTTGTTAAATCATTGTTACCAAAGATTACTGAAGACGTAGCTAAGGCCGGAGTAGTTACTGAGGAGCAAGTGATTGCTCAAGCGTAGTACCTTGACTTAGTTTACACTCAGTCAGGTACGTTACACGAAAAGATCCCAGATCTTCCTAAGTCAAATCAAATCGCTGCTGCTTCTTCGGGGTCTCATGCTGCTGATGGTATGATTGGTATGGTGAACACTAAAAGCAAGAAGAAGTCTTCAAAGAATTCTTCACCTATTATAACCTTACCAGACTCCCCGACAGGAGAATCTTCTGCTGAAGTTTCCGCTAATATTCACGCTGTAGAGTCATCTACGGCTAAATCAAAATCCGGTGGGAAAAAGAAAGGTAAGAAGAAGAATAAAGCAGACAAAACTCCAAAGGAGAAAACTGAAAAGTCGGAAACCAATGACGAAAAGCGCAAACCTCGATATCCTTGTCTTATTTGTGAAGAGGATCATTTTACAAGAGATTGCCCTCATCGGGCCGAGGTTGTGAAAATCGTCAAGGGTTCGCCAACTCCTACTGTTTTGAAAGATCCATTTCCAAAGTAGGAGAGTAAGATGATAGGTTCTTCCTCGAGTGCCAGTGAAGAACCTATATTGATGATTTCTCATGTAAGGATTGCGACTCGATTGCAAGATTATGGTAGTAAGAGTCTTGTTGATGGCAAAGAAGCAGAATCTTCTCATTCTAATCCATCAACCTCAGCTCCCGGTTCCGATCCACTACAGATCGAGAAGCCTAACCCGGACTTAGTAATCAAATCACCCGCCAAGGGTGTACTTCGAAGGTCTGCTTTCAATCCACATGCGAGAGTGGCCCAGAATTACAACATTGTTGAGGATTTAGCTGTTTCACCCTCAGCAATGTCGGCTTTGGAAGTGCTGCAATCATGCCCAGCACAACACAAATTACTTTTGTTGGCTATAGGAGCTGTTGATGTTCAGGAGCCGAACCTAATAATCTTTGATCTAGAAAATAGTACACCACGTTTGCCTCATCAAATGGCTTTCCAGATCCCAGTGATAGTCAAAAACAGGCCTCTTCGTCGGACTGTAATTGATGAGGGAGCTTCCACGTGTATTATGTCGATACAGTGTTGGAGATCGCTTGGTTCTCCTTCACTAAATCAATCCCCGACAATTCTTAAGGCCTTTGATGTCCGTGGGTTTCATCTGTTTGGCATTCTACAGGATTTGCCTATAGGGGTTGAAGGAAAAATTGTTAGTCTAGATGTGGAGGTGGTTGATGCCCCTCTAGGCTACAACCTTCTCTTGGGCCGAAGTTGGTCTTACGCTATGACAGCGATCGTTTCATCGGTCTTCAGAGTAATAAAGTTTCCATATAATGGCAAGATCGTAACAATAGACCAGCTGGCTTACTTTTCATCCGACCCAGCTGTTGTGGGGAAAAATGCCTATGCAGGACGATCCTATCCACCTAAGGTGTGACAGCGCCTTAGCAACAAACGAATACAGCTATTATGATTTCTTCCTTTATGAAATGTGAAAGAGGGGAGATTGGTAGACTTACCGTTGTCTTCCGGTTGTCCCTCGATCTAGATCCTCTTCTCTTTGTGTGTCCACAGCTACTTGCCTCCTCGCTTGCTCAAGAGAACAGCTACTTGCGACAAGAGAAGAACACAATACAAAGGCAAATATACATATTCATAAATGATTCCGGATTAGAAGTAAATCAAATATACTAATGCAATCATACAACATACACCAGCATATAGGAAAGAATCAAGATAGCTTTATTGAAAGTAACAGGGTTCAGGAAGAGATACAACCCATAGGGCTCCAATCCAGCATCTCCTTCCCAGCAGAATGGAATTCCTTCTTCAGCTCCCTTCAAAGCATAACACACCCAATGTTTCTAGCCACAAACCAACAACAATTCTTTGCAATTACCAAATTCGAGCCTCCTCTGACCTCATGGAGAGAGATCTATATATAGGAGTTTTGGAGAGAGGATGAGTCAGCTTGAGATCTGACTAGTGTCCTCTCCCACTTCAGTTCTTGAGTCCACTTGGAGGTTCTTGCTTCCACTTGGAGATTTGGAACCTCTTACTCATCACGAGTCGAATTCCCTGATCCAAGTGTCATTTTGGAAGCTTCCTGGGCATTGACACCTTGAGAAATGAGCCTGCCACTTGTCCAGTTATGCTCAGTGCAGGTAGCCTTCTATGCAGTTGACATTCAACGCAGGTAGACAGTGGAGCAGTTGACATTTAGCGCAGATGCTCAGTGGAGCAGTTGACATGATCCAGAATTGCCTTGTTTTTGAGTGTTTTCAGGTGGAGAACTTTTGTGAAGTGCTGTGGTTTGCTGGCCTTGTTCCTCTAGGGGTAGGAACAACATGTTTAGGGACTTTGGATCCCTTGATTATTGACATTTCTTGCTCAGTGATGCTAGGCACAAAAATGTCTATAACAGTTGCCCCCTAAAGTATGAGGCCGTTTATCGGGTGAAATGCTTTATCTAGGAGGGTCCGAAGTTCATCAATCTGCTGGGAGGAGACATGTAATAAAATACAATACAATACATTATGATTCATACTGCTTTCATGATCTGGCTGAGGCGGGCATTCCCATGCTCAGCTTTATAAATTCATTTTTGTACATAGAGCAGACGATCGTCTGATGGTAGACTGATAATTTTGGTGAAAATTATCATCCTTTGAGTAGGATGATCATCTGCTGCAATGATGTACATGTCAAATGTCTTTATTTTTCCTGAATATATATCGCAGCCTGGATGGATGAAACTAGATCCGGGGTCTTCAAACTCGTTCGATCTTCACTCTAAGTACAAGTCGATCCATGTGAGAATTGCGCTGAAGTCGAACATGGAAAGACATCGCTTGATTACCGGTCAATGATGTAAACCGTTAACAAGCGTGAGAGGAATCACCAATAATGATAATGACCCTCAAGGTACTGCAGTACAATTCACGTGGTGTGAATAAAGGACTTGGCGTCGAACACCACGCAAAATCTTCTGGTCGAAGGTCATTGATGTATACCTGTCGCCGGAAGTGAGAAACTTGCCATTGAGGCATGCAAGCTTCAAAGTACTGAAGGTGTTGTTCCTAGATCAACTCCTTGGATAATGAGCTGATGTCGACAAGGAGCGATCCGTCAAAGGAGGGCCTTAATGAATCCCACATCAGTGACACGGAATGGAGCTAATGATTTTAATGGAGGTGAAAACAATATGTGACATATGATTTGGGGTGGCGGTCATGAATGGATGAAGGATAATGTATGGCAGTGGATGGGACCCGGTTGACTCTTTCTGAACGACTTCTCTTGAACATATGGCGACACTGATGCGATGGATTGGTAGCATTACCCCAAATATGGATGGTATGGCAAGACCATGGTGATGTGACCGGTGAATGAAACAACCCAACCCGATTGTGGTACGGAGGAAAAGTGTCATGTTCAAGAGCGACCTTCTACCATCAAAGTTTTCTTGATTTTTCCCAATTTTTCCCCAGTCATTGCTGACCAGTACCTCTTTATTTTTGTCAAGCTTGAGGAGGATAACATATGCTTGTTCTATAACCTGCCCTTCGGGCAAGCCCATCGCTATGTTTTAACGAGCCTAGCGATAGGGAAACTCGTTCTCGTCTAAAGACAAGTTTGTCGTTATTTATCATTTTAACGAGCCTAACGACAAGGATAACTCGGTCCTTTTCATTTTTAGAGAGTCTGAAAAGGCACATAAAGTTAACTCCAAAATTCCTTTTTCGTCATCTAATCCCTTAAGTCCAAAAAAGTATAAAACAATACAAAAGGGATGAGTTTTCGATATCTTTAACGAGCCGAACAAAACAAGCGCTTGATCTTTTTGTGCAATAATCCCTCAGGTCCAAAAAGATTAAAATCTAGAGGAGGGATAGCTCTTCCTATCCTTTAACGAGCTGGAAGGCCAAAACTCGACAATCTTTTCATATTTTATGAGTCAGTTGAAAAGAGCTTAAAGAAGACTCGTCTTTTGAGGAACGAGTGATAAACAGGGATAGCAACTGATTCCAGGTACAGGTTGGAATTTTCCAATCATGGCAGTGTCACAAGGATGGCTAGGTGAAATCACTCTTCATAGCTGTTCCTCAAAATGGGTAAACAATCATATGGGGGTGAACGATCGGCCAAATGAAAGATGGAGGTGGCAGGTGCAAACACGACCAAGGTTTTTATGGCTGATAAATTTACGATCACAGTGGTTATTTACCGGGATAGGTTCATTTTTTAGATAAAAATGAGCTTAAACTCTGGAGGAAACATTGCTCACTGCTTATATTTATTTTTTAACGAGCATGAAGACCGCGTTAAAACTGCTCGGATCTTGCGTTTATTTTTTAACGAGCATGAACTTTATGCTAAAATTGCTCGATTACCCAGTCATAAGATAAGAGTGTCTCATCAAGATTCTATTTTTTATGGATCTTCATCTCACTAAGCTTTGCTCCCCATCCTTTCTTTATACAAGTTAGGAATCGGCTAACCCAAAAAATAGATGAATAACTGCTCTTTGCTTGCACTCCAAAAGGTTTGCATGCCCCCAGGTATAAAACAGAGTTTCAAGGTTACCTCAACTTACCCTCCGCCAAAATATTTGTTTTAAATCGAGAGAGGCTTACCTCTTTCAGGTTACCCAAAGATTGTCTCGTTAATATTTCAAACAAAACACTTCCTCGGCAATGTCTACCGAAGCATACAAGGGTGAATGACTGGTGCCAAACACGTAACTTTGAAAAAAGAATCCTATTCTAGAACAACCCCTCTTCCATCCACGGACGAGGTACGGACTAGTCATATTCTCCTGCGGAAACCTACTCTATACCCAAAGTTTCCCTGCCGAAGCAGGCCAGGATGCATGCCCCCTGGGTTCCAGTCATATCCTCCCGGATTACTCGCGCTCATCAGGAGGACGGACCGTGGGTTGAGACACTTCTTGGATGAATAGACCATTTAGGGATGGTACATGACTATTTGCGATGTGTGATCCGGGAAATGAAAGTTGGTCCACGAGCTTGACCATTCTTCCTCCATGCGGAAAACACATTACTCTAAAGAGTGAGGAGACTACAGCTCCCATGCAATATATATAGTCTCGTCCAAGGAGTAGGTTATAATCCAAGGGTCCTTGAACGACCATCACATTCATATGAACGATCTTCCCTTTCAATGTTATGGGCACATTGGGGAGGATCCCTAAAGGTCGACTGGTTCCTTTATCAAAACCTGATAGACTTCTCATCTCAGGTAAAAGCGCTGGCGAACCAAGCGCTTTCCAAGCAATAGAGGAAAGGATACTCACAGATGCCCCCTCATCAATGATAGTGCCAGCCATTACCATTCTGTATATTTGACAAATAATTCTGAATGGTACACTGGCTGGCAACCGGGGTCTGCCTAGTTGGTTCCAATTAAAGGATACAACCAGGTTGCTTGGTGGTGGGACCGAATATACAGCCGGATAGCGCTCTGATGAACTTCCTTCCTGCGACAAAGGAATGGTGGCATTTCCCCCTTGATCATCAGAGTCAGTATTGATGAAGAGAACCTGGACGGTGTCGTATGTATTCTCCTCTGTGATGGTGTCATTCAAAGATGGAGCCTCTGAAGGAAAAACCGGGTCAACTGCCGTATCAACCTTTTGACTTTCGTCAGGCATGGATCTAGACGGTTCTTCTTCAATGACAGGTGCTTCGGCTGACCATCTAAGTGGCTCAGCCGGATTCTCAACTAGCGAGGGACTTGGCAAGAGTCTTTGATATCCAGGAGGAAGATTCGCTCGTAAAATCGGGCGATCTTCCAGAACTCTTTTTGCCTCGTCTAAGAAGGGACAACGGTGGATGGCGTGATCGCCTTCACATAGTCTGCAGGGAAATTTAACTCTCCCATTCTGTCCTGGAGCTTCACTCCCACTAGTTGACGGTGAGCAGTCGACATGGCTATCAGAGGTCGATGCTCCCGAATTGTGCAGATGGGGGGACCAGTCTCTTAGTATCCGTGGGATACAGGGACAATCTCTATGGAAGTGGTCTCCCCTGCATATGACGCATGGCGATTTAGGCCTTACGAGTGCGGTGTGTGGATTTTTGTTAGATGACACTTGTTTGCCCCCAATCGCCTTAGGCTCCTTCTTCTTCTTTTCTTTCTTCTTCTTCTTCTCCTTCTTCTCCTTCTTCTCCTTAGGAACCCGATTTTTTGATCGACCAGTTCCGTCAAGCGAAGAGGAAGGAGGGGAGGAAGATGAAGTGGAAGGCTGGGAGGCAACTCTTGTCTGATCTAATAGTTGACTCGACTGTTCAGGAGTGGTGGTATTCTGAACGACATTGGTCGAAAAGAGCCAAACTGGTAGGCCAATTGTCAGTCCTGGAAGCGACAATGTGGCCATGTGGGGCGCACCAACATCTCCCCAAGAGGAGAAGGGACTAGGATTTCCACCCAAGGGAACTCCTTGGTTGGTGTGCTCCATCTTTTCAACCTAAAAATCAACGCAGGAATTAAAGGGTGATTGTTCCGTTTAAAATAAATTGTTAACGACACTTTTAGACACAACTTGCTTTTTCACTTTTAAAGAGTCGAGAAAAAGCTAAAGATGACTCTAGTCTCCTTCGATGTTTTAACGAGCCCGAAGTGACAAATGCTCGGATGGACTTTTTCTGTTATAGAGTCTGAAAAAGGCCAAAAGAAACTGCTCTGGAGATCTAGGCAGAGGGTGTGCCAAACTTTTCGCAAAACCACAGAATACTTTTTACGGTACAGGTGGTCGATCTTCGTGAATGCTGTGTTCACTGCATTGCGATCAGTAGGGCGGCCGACATGGCTTCCTAAGGATAAAAGATATATGCCTATAGGGGTCTCCCAATATATACGCGACGGTACGTGGGAGCACAAATCCGTACTAGCGCTACCGTCTCTCAGGAGGAATCACCCACCTTCTTAGAGATCGACAGTCACTAGGCTTAACGACGCCGGAACACGTCTCTAGCCTAGACCTCTATGTTGTGCATTATGTTACAAAGCGTTGTTAGGTTCATTCAGTTTATTTTAGGTTGATCTTTTTAAAGTTTTCCTTTCAAGGTTCACCACGAGATGTATGATACAAATTCCTAAATGCAGCCTAAGATGATAAGCAAGCTTTATTATATTTCAACTTTGAAAATCCTAGCTACTAAGGGAAAAGAGAGCGACTATCTTTTCTCAAAGAGCAATCAGCACACTCTAATGCACTTTCCCTAAATCCAACATGCAAACTATCAAATGCAAAATGCATAATGCAGGTGTTTGTTTTCAACTTTCTTAGTATAAATGCCTACAAAGAAAGCTTTTTGCACAACTTTGAATTTGCTTTTACAATGATCAATACAAACAAGTTCACTTTCTTCGAAATCAACAAGGGTAGAAGAGATTACAATCACTTTGCGATTTTCGAAATAAAGACTTGTTTTGATACTTTGAAAAGAACAAATTCAAACCAATAAGCAAAAGTAAAACTATAATCAATCTGAACAAACAGCCAATGAACTCTCTTCTAAGATCGCTATCAATCAGATCTGAATTAGAGGCTACAGGATGATCACTTTACTCATGCAAAGGAAGACTGTAAATGACGCCACAAACACATAAAAACATTCACAATATTTTTGTACAAAAATGGGGCGGAATTCAAGCAAAGAAAAGGGTTTATCAGACTGGCACCTATGCTGGTTAAAGGCTGCAAAAACAGAGATCAAAACAGGGCAAAAGAGGACAAAGAACCCCAGCTGCACAAGGCCACACTGGTTCAGCGCAGGTCTAACACTGTCAGTTTGACATTCAGCGCAGGTAGCCCCTTCGGGACCTGCGTTGAAATGCAGACTGCCTTCACAGTGTCTGCGCTGAAGAGAGAAACTCTCATTTCCCTTGGTTTCTGGGTCACAAAATGCTCAAAAATCAACTGTTTCAGGCCAAATCAGAAACACAAGCAAGGTATAAACAGAGGTATGCTTTGATAGGGTACTAAAGACTATCACAGGGATCATCAAATCATTTGTGGATCTAGTTTAGATCATAGACAAGTCCAACAAACAGGATCAAAGCAGCAACTTTTACTTTGCATCCGGGAAAGATGCAGTTCAAATTTGCTATCAAGTCTATGAAATAAACAAATGATGGAAACACAAATGAAATGAATAAACAAATTTTCCCCAGCGGAGTCGCCAATTTGTTGTGGGGAAAAATGCCTATGCAGGACGATCCTATCCACCTAAGGTGTGACGGCGCCTTAGCAACAAACGAATACAGCTACTATGATTTCTTCCTTTATGAAATGTGAAAGAGGGGAGATTGGTAGACTTACCGTTGTCTTCCGGTTGTCCCTCGATCTAGATCCTCTTCTCTTTGTGTGTCCACAGCTACTTGCCTCCTCGCTTGCTCAAGAGAACAGCTACTTGCGACAAGAGAAGAACACAATACAAAGGCAAATATACATATTCATAAATGATTCAGGATTAGAAGTAAATCAAATATACTAATGCAATCATACAACATACACCAGCATATAGGAAAGAATCAAGATAGCTTTATTGAAAGTAACAGGGTTCAGGAAGAGAAACAACCCATAGGGCTCCAATCCAGCATCTCCTTCCCAGCAGAATGGAATTCCTTCTTCAGCTCCCTTCAAAGCATAACACACCCAATGTTTCTAGCCACAAACCAACAACAATTCTTTGCAATTACCAAATTCGAGCCTCCTCTGACCTCATGGAGAGAGATCTATATATAGGAGTTTTGGAGAGAGGATGAGTCAGCTTGAGATCTGACTAGTGTCCTCTCCCACTTCAGTTCTTGAGACCACTTGGGGGTTCTTTCTTCCACTTGGAGATTTGGAACCTCTTACTCATCACGAGTCGAATTCCCTGATCCAAGTGTCATTTTGGAAGCTTCTTGGGCATTGACACCTTGAGAAATGAGCCTGCCACTTGTCCAGTTACGCTCAGCGCAGGTAGCCTTCTTTGCAGTTGACATTCAACGCAGGTAGACAGTGGAGCAGTTGACATTCAGCGCAGATGCTCAGTGGAGCAGTTGACATGATCCAGAATTGCCTTGTTTTTGAGTGTTTTCAGGTGGAGAACTTTTGTGAAGTGTTGTGGTTTGCTGGCCTTGTTCCTCTAGGGGTAGGAACAACATGTTTAGGGACTTTGGATCCCTTGATTATTGACATTTCATGCTCAGTGATGCCAGGCACAAAAATGTTTATAACACCAGCCTCTTCAGAGAGTATCCAGCATGTCGGTAAAACGACTATCCCTTATAAGGATGTTGGAGTAGGTTTAGTTAAAGATGTCGGTTTACTGGGAAATTTTCCTTTTCCTCCAATCAACGCCTTGTCTTCATTTGCATCTATTCATATGATTACTTCAGACACCATTGTTTATGACGATCCTTGGATCGTTCCTTCTGAATCTGAGATAGACTCATTTGGTGATGCTATGCCATTGAGTCCATATGAAATTGCTTATGAAGCCGTGCAGACTTTTACCGACCCGCGTTCAACCAAAATCGACCAAATGAATGTGGTCCGTGAGGAATCAATTTTCGAGTCAACCTCGGAGTTAATAGTGTTTCCCGAAGTTGTGTCATCTGACGAGCAACTTCGTGAAGTCCTGTGTGTAGATGATTTACCATGGGAAGATCTCCATCACAGATCTTCGATTTTACTTGAGGATGATCGTTTTGAAAACAATTTGTCATCAATCTTTACAGCTGAATATGTCAAAAAAGCTCAGAGTCCAATAAAACGTCCTGATTCAGAGCTGAATTTGGGAAACATTTCTCGCACTATTCCCATTGACATTTCAGTCAAGCCCGGAATTGTTGAGTACATTCATATAGGTGCCTCGTGTTCAGATGACAAAATTCAGACATACAAGGCCCTCTTTCAAGAATTCCGCGACGTGTTTGCCTGGTCCTATGAGGAAATGCCAGGAATTGATCCCGCAATTGTTTTCCATGAGATCAAGACTTACCCGGACGCTAAACCCGTCCGGCAACGTTTGCGTCAGATTCACCCACGAAAAGCAGCTGCCATTAAAGCAGAAGTCGAAAAGCTATTGAAAGCAGGTTTCATTTATCCGATCCCGTTAACGGATTGGGTATCGAATATTGTTCCGGTTAACAAAAAACAGGGAACAATAAGAATATGTATCGACTATAGGGATATCAATCGAGCTTGTCCCAAGGACAACTACCCAACACCCTATATCGATCAAATAATTGATGATTGTGCCGGCAGTGAAATATTTTCCTTTATGGATGGTTTTTCCGGTGACAACCAAATCAATATTCTACCTGCCAACCAACCAAAAACGGCTTTCATTTGTCCATGGGGGACATTTGATTATTGCAAATTACCTTTTGGACTTAAGAATTCTGGAGCCACTTTTCAAAGGGCGATGTCTTATGCGTTTCATGACATCAAACACATTGTGCAACCGTATCTCGATGATTTGCCCGCTCACTCATTACATCGAGCTGATCACCTTGTCCATTTACGAGCAATCTTCATGAGGTGTAGGCATTATCATATTCGGTTGAACCCACACAAATGTGTCTTCTGTATAGAAGTGGGACGATTGCTAAGATTTGTAGTTTCAAAAGCCGGCATTTGCGTCGATCCCTCGAAGGTAGAAGCTATCATCAAATTGCCTCCTCCTTCGAGTCTTCGCCAACTCCAAAGTTTGCAGGGGAAAGCAAACTTTTTACACCAATTCATTCCTAACTACGCCGAGATTACAAAGGGTTTTACCCGGTTGTTGAAACAGAACGCTCAATTCTCTTGGGATGAGATAGCTCAAAAATCTTTTGATGCACTTAAGCACGCGTTAACCCATGCACCGTTGTTGCATCCTCCGAACTACAACCAGGATTACTTTTTGTACCTCGCCGCTACTCATTCCACCATTGGAATGGTCTTAGTTCAGGAAGACGAATTCGGAATGGAACATGTGATATATTATCTTAATCGGACGTTAAATCCAACTGAGCTCAAATATTCACATGTGGAGAAATTGGCATTGGCAGCCGTTCAAGCTGTCCAACGTTTTCGTCACTACATTCTACTCCGTAAAAATACAGTCATTTCGGATTGCAACCCTATGATCTACATTTTGACTAAACAATTGCTAGGGGGCAAGTACTCCAAATGGATTGTTATCCTGCAAGAGTTCGACTTGGAGTTTGAGAAATCTAAGTCTAAGAAATCCTTAGTTTTTGCAGAGTTAATGTGTGACTTCCCGCGTGCTGACACAGAAACTGTGGCAGAGGAGCCCATTGCGGACGAATCTTTGTTTCTCATCAGTACTTTAGATCCATGGTATGGAGATATCATCATCTATCTCCAGACCCAATCCTTTCGGCCCGAAGTTTCAAAGTCGGAACGTCGAAAATTCGGTTCCAGTCCCAACATTACAAAATTATTGGAGATACTCTTTATCGCTGTGGGGCAGACTTGGTTTTTCGACGTTGTTTAAATCACGAGGAAGCTGAAAGGGTTCTGAATGACTGTCACTCTGGAGCGTGTGGCGGTCATATGTCTGGGTATGCCACAACCCAAAAGATATTGCGCGCTGGCTACTTCTGGCCGTCCTTATTTAAAGACTGTATTATTGTGGTCCGGAAATGCCACAACTGTCAAGTGTTTGATCGCAAGATGCGCGCTCCACCTGCTCCTCTCCACCCTATAATTGTCGTTGGTCCTTTTGCAAAATGGGGTATTGATTTTATTACATGTAACCCTCACTCAGCCGGGGGGCATGCGTATATCATCCTTGCGGTTGATTATTTTACTAAGTGGGCCGAGGCGATGCCTACATTCGAGGCAGACGGCAAGACAGCTGCAATTTTCATATTCAATCACATTATTGCTAGGTTTGGTGTCCCACAAGTGATAATCACTGACCACGGGCGCCATTTTCGAAACATTATGATGACAGAACTTACAGGCCAGCTTGGTTTGCATCATGATAGCTCAACTCCTTATTATCCCCAAACAAACGGTCTGGTTGAGTCCATCAACAAAGTTTTAGTTATCATGATCCGATGAATCATTGGTATTCATCGGTCGAATTGGCACAACATGTTATTTTCCGCGCTTTGGGCATACCGAACTTCCGTGAAAACATCAACAGGGTTCACTCCTTTCCAACTAGTTTATGGTTTGGAAGTTGTGCTCCCCATTGAATGCGAAATCCCGTCACTTCAAATGGCCGTCGAATTACTTCCAGCTACTTCCGAAGAGGAGAAGCGTTTATTATACTTAGCTCAATTAGATGAGACTCGACGTGATGCTACATTGGCGATCAAGACTCATGCAAAACGTATGAAAGCTCAATATGATCGAAATGTGACTCCTCGAAATTTTTCGGAAGGAGACCTAGTGCTATTATATGATCAAGCTAACGATAAATTAGGCGCTGGAAAATTCGTTCCTATGTGGCATGGGCCCTACATTGTCAAGCGAAAGCTAGCAAAAGGGGCCTATGAGCTGGTAGACTTTGACGGGGACTCTTTGGGTAAACCCAGAAATGGACTTTACCTAAAGAGGTATTATGCTTAAATGATGGGTATGGAGATTTTAGTTAGGTTAGATTTTTCTTTCTAGCTGGTGTGTTTGTTAGTTTAGACAGTGTGCTTAGTTTAGAAGGTGTGTTTTTCGTCATTATTCTGCTTATCTTGGTTTTACGCTTGATGTTTGCAGATGTCAATGCCTCTCCAAACATACATCGGATTTGCTGATGGTGCTTGTCGTAGTACACGGAACATCTCTTCCACAGCTTGGGTTATCTATTCGCCCTCTGACGAGTTAGTTTCTATGCATGGGGTAAGCCTCGGTCAAATAACAAACAACATTGCAGAGTACAGTGCAGTGATTGAGTTATTGTCTGAATCTATCTCATTTGGGATTCAGAGTTTGATAGTGAGGTTATATTCTGAACTCGTTGTATTACAGCTCAATAGAGTGTATGCCATTAGAAATCCAGTGTTATTAAGGTTATTTTTTAGAGTGCATCTCTTGGAACGTGAATTTGATTACATTGAATATCAGCATATTCCAAGGTCTTTAAATACATTAGCAGATGCAATTGCTTCTCGAATGTTAGACAGACATTTGCAATAATCATACATGTAAATTTAAAAACATTTCATCACACATGTTTAACAAGATAAGCCGGTAATAATGATATATATAGATAGGAGTGTGTTAAAAAATACATCGTCTTCGATCATAGGTTGAAAAACACCTTATGATCGGCAAAAATGATAAGTACAAAAAACCAAAATGTCACATGTGTCTACAAAAACGACCATCCAATCACTGGTGATGCTCTCTATACGACACCACTACACGCGCCACCCTACACAAGAACCTCCTAAAAGGTCCTGGGACTGCGACTACATAGCGCTGAAGCCTGATAGGAATATCATCTATAGTAGTCTCTGGTATGTCTACCGTAAGACACTCTAGGTCTTGTTCCAACTCAGCTAGGGTCTCTGTGGCCTCGTCCCGTGGGGCCAGTGCCGCTGCAACTGGTAGTCTCCTCTTGAAAGGCCGGAGATTGGCTGGACGATGTGGGCCTACATCTGCATTTTGAAAATTGTTACTGTCAGTTCTGAGATGATATAAAAATAAAAAATAGATAATTTAAAAACTTGTGAAAAATGAAGTACCTGTGTCATTCCATTGTTCTCCCGGTGGAAGAACCATGTCCGGATCTCCACGAAAATCAACTCCGGCATAAGGAAAATCCTGTACAAAGAAGATCTGGTCCTCCGACCAGTGAAAATACTCCGGAGTAAATCGGACAACCTCCGTTCCCTCGTCAGGATGACGGGCCATAACCGCAACCCATCGCATCAATTTGGGCTCTCGGGGAGGCCCAACCTCAACAGTGAGCTGCTGTGGGATCAGCATCGGAACCCTCTCTAGGGAAAAACTCACAACTAAAGGCCCATAACCAAAAGTCTTTAGCTGCCCATTTTTGGTTCTAGTCAGTTGGCCCTTTAAATTGGCCAACACAGCATCACACCAGTTGAAAATGGTGCCCCGATAGCAATCAATCGCCATCCGCATCTAGGATCCAGTGGCAGTGTGTAAAGCGGCAGCCCCGCAAAGTCTGGTAACTGTAAAAGCAATCACCATAAGTTCAGGTCAGAATATAGTTTTGATCTCTATCCCCTTCTCCTGGGACTGAGTGTTACACCACTCTTGTCGGAGACTAGCGATGGACTGGCCACCTGGCCTAGTCCCGAACAGAGTCAAGTGTTCGCCTCTCTTGGGCAAACCAGTGAGGAAATAAATATCTGAGGGCTCTATCTCGAGCTGGTGCCCTCCAATGTAAAAGCACTGGTCCTGGACGTTCCATCTCTCTACCAGCGACTCTAGAAAGCGCACTTGGGCCCTCATGCCAGGTATGGCCCAGTATTTGTAAAGGCCGCATGCCTTCAAAGCATCAATGGATGGTTGATGATTAATAGCGGCCAAATCAACATCTTCGTGCTCTCTCTCATGCCAATCAAGCATGGTGGGCAATCTACACACCAAAAAACATCTGTTAGATTCAATGAAATAAAAAAAAATTGGTCCTTTTTGAAGAAATTAGGGTTTGAAAACTCGTTTTGCGGGGTACGCACCCCGCCTTTAGGAATAGGGCATGGGTACACGGGTTCCCTTAAGGCAAGGTGTGTACGCCCGACATTTTCCCAACTGAGAAAATGTCGGGGTACGCGGGTCACCAGTGGAGCACCTGCGTACCCCGAAAGGCGGACCTTAAAACCCCAAAGCCTCCAAAAAATGAAACTAGGGCCTAAAAACAAATTCTAAACAGATGGAAATGAAGAGGAGGATGTTGTAGAATACCTAATGAGATGGCATTCAATTTCGACGGTCGGATTCTCCGCAATGTCCACGGGAAATTTCTTGCCAAAAGCCCTTTTTCTCTCCTCAACAGTAAAATGGTAAAAATGAATTGGTAAAAGCCCTTTTTATAGGTTTTTTGGGTAAATAAATGGTAAATTTGTTTATTTTTCACCATGAAAAGGTATTTTTCAAAGTATTTTTATCTATCTTTAAATAGGTATGAGTAATGTGTTGGTTTTTGTGCAGGATAAAAGGATTTTCAGGGAAAATTGTCATTTTTTACAAACAAAAACATCAGAGTCATCTTTAAGCCCTTTTATGACTCCTAAAACATGAAAAGATTGCTGAGATTTTCTTTTACACTCGTTAAAACGGAATTAAAATACGGTCCCCTTATAACCCTTTTCTAACCGTAAAAACAGGAAAAGATTTCCAGATTGTTGTCATTTCAAATTCGATATTGGAAATAAAACAACGTGTCTTTGATCGCTTTTTACTTTTCAGGTCAAAGACTCTAATTATGAAAGTACTCCTTGGTCGTAAAAGATCAAGTGGTTCTCTCAAGTATTATTTTATACTTTTTTGGGCTTGGGAGACACAAATTTACGAAAAAGTTCAACCCTGGAGTCTTCTTAAGTTTTTCAGACTCTCTAAAATTGAAAAACGCCGAGTTTCTCCTATACTAGACTCGTTAAAATTTCACAGTAAAGGACCTGTTCGATTACAAATAGGAACGGACCACTCCTTCTTAGGGTTCGCATCTAAACTAAGTTGGACTCATCCGAAGGATGAGCTTATAATCAATCATATGTTATCCTCCTCAAGCTTGTAAAAAATAAAGAGGTACTTGCCAGAAATGGTGGGGGAAAAGAGAGAAAAATGAGCTTATTTGTTATCCTTTGTCTCAGAATAAACCTTATCACCACTCTTGAACACGACACTTTTCATTCACCTGGGTAGGGAAATCCTTTGCCTAACAGTTGATCAAACCACATTGAAAATCTTCAACCGGTTCCGGGTATTAACTTTGGGTCAATTGTCACCAAGCCATCTGTCGTGTCGTTATGTGTTCAAGAGGTCACTGCAAATAAACCATTCATCTGAAAAATACCTATCATCCATCTCGACCATCCCTGAGTCAGTCCTTACAGCTACATTTCTTCAACTTGATCTATGATTTCGTGTTGTGGGCTTGCCTGCAATGGGTCGCTTTCTATCGACATCAGCACATTATCTAGAAAGATGACCTAGAAATCATCAGTACCTTGAGATCTGCATGCATCAATGGCAGGTTTCTTGCCTTTGACGACGGTTTACATCATTGACTTTCGATCGAAGGATTCCGTGACATGTTCAACATCAACTCATTCATTCACATCTCATGGATTGTACTGGGTACTTTGAGAACCATTGACATCACTGGTGGTCTCTCTCACACTTGTTAACAGTTTACATCACTGATTGGTAATCAAGTGGTTGCTTCCATGTTCGACATTAACTCATTTATTCGCATGGATAGAATCGTACCATTTCGGGAAGTAGAAATGAAGACCTTGGATCTAGTTTCCACCATCCAGGCTGCGAGGAGTTTTGTATTCATTATACAGCAGACTAATCATAAACAGATGGTTGCGTCCATACTGTGTCTACATGATTCTATGATTATGATGTACTGTGAAATCATTCCTATATCAGAGCAATAGTTAGTTTGTTAGTTAAAGTTTTCAATCTGAGTATGGGAATGCCTACCTCAGTGATGATATGATCTTACATATGTATTTTGTGTTGAATATTCGCACATTCCGACTGGGCTCTCCACAAGATAATCCTTGAAATGATAAAGTACTTCACCCTTCCTAGATGATATGAAACCCTAATCTACTACAGGCTTCACACTTTAGGGTGCAATCTGTTACACTAAAATTTGTCACCATGACTATCTGCAGTTAGTATGGCTCCATTAACTGTCATACTATCCTCCTTGGCAAGTCTTATACCTCTGCTCCTCATGTCAAATTCCAAGAAAGAGAGAAAGTCCTTAAAAAGTCAATTAACTCTGGTTACGCAGTTTTCTCTTAACCTTACCTACGTGTACGCACCCCAAGTTCACAATACCTGCGTACTTGTACGCTCTGTCTGTAAAGGGGTGAGTGTGTACTCCTGTAAAGGTCAAAAGGCGCGAGTTTTACTTCAAAAAAGTTACTTGTGGTCGATTCTAGAGCTTTCTAGAAGATGGTTTGACGTGTATTGAGCGCCTCCAGATGGTTCATGTATCCCTATGAAAGAGGAACTTATCCCATCAAGAGGGGAGCTATCCCATTCAAAGAGGGGCTTATCTCATTGATGGTGGACCTGATTAACTTCCTCCAAAGCATTATAAATACAGGCATTGGGCCAGAGGGAGGAGAGGTTGAAAGTTGAACATTCCTAAGGGTAGATGCTGCTGAAATTAGGACTCCCTTATAGAGCTTGAGAGGAGAGATTCCCATCCTTTCTTAGCTTCATTTGGAAGTGGGTGAGCTGATCAAAGTAAAGGAGAACTCTTGCTGGACCCTGGGAGGGACCTGCACAACACCAAGGCACTGGTTGTAATGGTTTCCTTGGTTTCCACTTAATACAATTAAGTTCATTTTTCTCAACAAGTTCTTATATATAATTTGTTTCATATACTCCGTGGTCTTTATGATGAATATGTTTTATTTTATGAGTTATTCAGGTGCTATGTAATCATTTGCTTGTTAGTGGATGCATGTTTCAAAGAGAAGGAGGAGCTCATCCGGATCGGAGAGGCTGGACTGCTACAAACAGCGTTGGATTAAAGGTATGTTTTAAACACCTGATTGCTTGTATTCTAAATGCATATTTAGGGAAAGATAGTGCTTAATTGTCTTGTTTGTCACTAGAAAGCCTTAGCTTCTAAGGAGGTCGGTTTTGTCCGCAAAATTGACTCTTTCCGCATGACACCTAGACCTGCGGACAAATCAGCGGTTAGCTCTCGATGGCTTTACAAGGTAAATAAGGTAGCTAATGGCAGTGTTGAGAAATAGAAGGCAAGGTTTGTTGCCTGAGTTTTCTCACAGGTTGAGGGGATCGACTATGATGAGACCTTTGCTCCCTTAGCAAGTTACTCATCTATTAGATCGATGCTAGCTCTATCAGCTTAGATGGGTTGGAAGATCCATTAGATGGATGTGAAGACGATGTTCCTCAATGGAAAGTGTTATCTCAAAATCAGATCCTGGAAGGCTGCAGACCAGGAAGACTTCAAGTAACTGTTTCAGACCAATCTTTTAGCTAAGGCTTAGCCTCCTTAGCCTGAGAGGGCTCTCTCAAAGGGTTTAAGGTTTGTGATTGTGATTGAGATGGCTAACTCTTTTATGAAACAAATAGTAATGAGGCTGGTAAACTCTAAATTAACAAGCATCCATTGGGCTCATGGAGTCATATGTCATTAGCATTAACAGTGAATTGCTTTGCAATGAAATCAAGGCATTTAGACTTCAATATACATAAGGTGCAACAAACACAACAAGGACAGCATATGAGTACATGAAAGAAGTTAGAACACAGCATGTGATTTCCAAGTAATCAAGTACTCATCAAACTGTAAATAACATAAAAGACAACAAGAGGAATGCATATATTGAAGTCACTGATGGAGAACCAGGCGGCGATGGAGCGCAGGGGCATCGATGACAATGGCTAGCTAGGGTTTGACATATTTGCAGGTTTCTGAGCCTGCGAGATATCCCTGACCCACTCCCCTGGACGCATCTGCCCTCTTGGCGGACGATCTCGTCTTTTAACACAGTCCCCTGACATCTGCTCTCTGACCTACTGTCACTGGAACCTGCTGCTCATGGGAGATTATGAAGCTATAGATTACACTGCTGACCCTCTGGAAGGCGTGCCTATCTGGCGTACCCCAAATGCTTTACGAGGTATGTATAACCAGGCTTCTTTCTCTATTGGGGATCCGTCGCTCTCTTGTCCGGCATCTCATCCGATCCTTATACCTTCCCGGCATGACCTCTCTTCTCCGGCGACCCTCGGATCTATGGTGGATTGCGCTCCCTCATACCCTCCCCCTCCTTCTTTCTCTGCTTCTGTTCCGGATCACGTTCATACTGCACCGCCTCCCATCTCTTTCTCTGTTTCACCGTCTTCAGATCCCCTCTTTGGAGGTCACCCATGTCATCCTTCTCCCTCTGATCCGTTTAGCACTTCTGACGGCTTCGCTATCCCCACATCCTCCTCTATCCCTCCTCCTGTCTCAGGAGCCTCCCCGCTACCGCATCGAGCGCGGAGTTCACCACCGGATCCTAAACCAAAAAGGAAGAATAGATGTTTCAAGTCCAAAGCAGAGGACGTCTTTCTCAGACTGGAGGAGGATGTCCAGTGGGGTGAGATTATGGATCATTCCGATAAAGTCTTGGTGGGCCGAATAAGGGGTCGGAAATACTCGGTTTCTCGATTGAAGGCATGGATATCTGATATTTGGGGACTCCATCTGAGGGATCCCCCCTTAGTACAGATATTAGCTAGAGGTTGGTTTGCAATAAAATTTGTCCTTGCTGAACACACAGACTGGGTCTTATCTGCTCATTGGCATTTCCAACATGCCCCAATCCTCCTTAAATGATGGACTCCAATGTTTGACCCCGAATCGGAGCTGATCGGCACTGGACCTATATGGATTCGGCTCCCAGGCCTCCCTATACAGTATTGGTCTGAAGATATCTTCAGAAGAATCGAGAATGCATTGGGCTCTTACTTGGATTATGATCGATCCTTCCTCCATACAGGAGTGATGACATATGCTCATCTTCTGATCAATCTGGACACCAGGGGTGGCCTTCATGAACACATCTCTATACACTAGAGGGACTTGGCGCGCAAACAGATTATCGATTACGAAGGGATCCCGTATAGATGTCGCCGATGTCACCAAGTTGGACATCTATACCAGGATTGCCCTCTCCTTCACAAGGGTAAGCAACGACCACTGGAAGAGGCTACTGAAGTTCCCCCTCACTTCCCTGATCTACAAGCATCGGATGCGCCTTCAGCGGAGCAAAACCAGGCTACTGATGATACTCAAGACCCTCCGGGCAGCGCTATTGATCTCACTTCATGTCCTTTGTCTGACCAATCGCAAGCGTTTCCTCATCAGTTGGGTGATAGTTCATCGATCCCTCATACCTCTTCCCCTCCGGCACATCCATTTCCCTCTGAAGAAACTGCTCCGCATCCGAACCCTTGCCCTCCTGGATCTGACCCTCTTTCGGGGATTCCCCCTCCCTCCCTCCATTGCCCCATTCCACCTCCGACTCCCGCTTCTCCCCCTTGTTCGCCCTCCATAATCACTCCATCCATATCCGCCTCCCTTGCTCCATCCCCCCCACTTTCCCCTCGATATGCCCTCAGATCCAGATCTAAAGACAGAGGTGGAGATGCTTTCGGCCTTGACATTATATCAGCTCCTATTAAGCAATCTCGTGGTCGACCATCGCGTATTTCTAAAGCTAGACATACTGCGGATGCTGAAGTTGCCATTGGGCGACAAAAAACCATCCCCTGGGCCCTTAGAGCAAAGCATGGCCCTGCCCCTCTTCCCTAATGAAGGTACTCTCTTTCAACTGCAGGGGTTTTGCTAGTTCCCCCAAGAAATTAGCGCTCAGGAGATTGCTCTCCATATCTCAACCAGATATCATTCTTCTTCAAGAGACCCTCTGTCCTGCAGACACTCTCATCCAGTCCTTCAAATCTTGGATGCCATACTGGACATTTCATGCTATTGATGCATCAGGGAGATCGGGAGGTTTAGCTATTGGGATCCTCAACAAAGCTATCAAGATCAGTAACATTTGGGGCGGTAGGGGCTTCATAGGCCTGGACATCTATGTTCTCTCTATGGAAATGAACCTGCGTATTGTCAACATCTATGGTCTATGTTCTAGCAGGGCTCCCTTCTGGAGTGCGCTACTAGAATCTGACCTATTGAAGGAGGACAATATATTGCTTGGTGGCGACTTAAACTTCTCAATGGGTCAGTGTGAGTCATGGGGACACTCTGCCCTGACAGACCCTTTATCGGACACCATATCCAACCTATTGGAGGAGCACCACTGGGTAGACATACCCTCTGCCAGACTACAGCATACCTGGACGAATAACAGAAGTGGGAATCAGAGTTTGGCTAGAATATTAGACAGGTTCTTTCTTAAAGAAACCCTCTATAACCATCTTCCTCGCACTAGGCAGTGGGTCGGCTCCGCCGGCATCTCCGATCATCACCCTATCTTTCTGGAGACAGCTGACTCCTATGATAGAATCAAGAGCCCTTTTAAATTCAATTCTACTTGGTTAAAGGATCCCTCCTATATACACTTGGTCACCGAATATTGGCAGAACAATCCAATTCGTGAACAGGAGGAACTCTCAGCCGGCTTTGTGAGGAAACTAGCTGAATTAAAGCGCTTGTCTAAGCATTGGGCACACCAGAAGCGGATCAGGGACGATCACACTTTAATAGAAGCTGAAATAGCCATTGCAGCATACGAGACCTCTTCTGATGGCATCTACACTATTGAAGGAAGCAAAGAACAGTTCAATTCCCTCATTACCGAGCGCACACAGATACTGAAATGCAGAGAGGAAAGCTGGCGGCTGCGCAGCAGGGCCATATGGCTTAACGAGGGAGATGCTAATACTAATTTCTACCACAAGTTCGCCAACGGTCGAAAAGCCATCAATTCTATTTGGGAGCTCAGGGATGAACAAAATCAGTCTATTACATCTCAGAGGAACCTGGCCTGTTTAGCGATCAATCATTTTAAAGGCATTTATACTGCCCCCAGAGAGGCAAACATCCTGGAGATCATGCGAGTGGCAGAGCATTTTCCCAGATTCGTCCTTCAAGATGATACAGAGGAGCTCACTAAGGCAGTCACTATGGAGGAGCTAGAATCCACCATTAAGTGGTTCAAGAAGGATAGAAGCCCCGGTCCTGATGGCTGGACCATCGAATTCTACATTGCATTCCTTGATCTGCTGGGCAACGATCTCCTCAATATTATTGAGCAAAGCAGAAGATCTGGCAGGATTTCATCAGCTATTAAATCCACCTTCATCGCTCTCATACCGAAAGCCAATCACCCTTCATCCTACAACGACTTCCGCCCCATCTCCCTCTGCAACTGCCTATACAAAATCATCGCTAAAATCATCGCCAATCGTCTTAAGCCCATTTTATCTCGCCACATATCCCCTGAACAGTTTGCTTTCCTCCATCATCGGCAGATTCATGAGGCCATCGCCACCGCTCAAGAGCTCCTTCATACTCTCCATACAAAAAGACAAAAGGGCCTGATATTAAAGGTTGACCTGTCAAAAGCTTTCAATAGAGCCAACTGGCTCTACATCAGGCTTCTTCTGACTCATCTCGGCTTTCCCTATAGCTACACTAAATGGATAATGGGCTGCATCTCTGATGTGCCCTACAACATTCTTCTTAATGGTGAAGCCACATCCTTCTTTACCTCTGAACGAGGGCTCAGGCAAGGTTGCCCATTATCATCGCTTCTATTCCTCCTCATCATGGAAGGTTTGAGTCGGCTTATCATATCTGCCCGAGACAGGAATCAACTCAATGGAATCAACATCTTAGAGTATCTTCATCTTACGCACCTCTTGTTTGTCGATGACATACTCATCTTTCTTAATGGTTGCACAGGTGACACCACTACTCTCCAGAACATTTTTGCTCTCTTTCAACAGGCCACTGGCATGCAGATCAATGAGAACAAATCCACAATTACGGTGGTTGGCTGCTCACAACATGAATATACCTTTGCTCTACAGCACTTCCCCTTCATCTCTTTAACATTATCTGAAGGCATCAAATACCTGGGGTACAGATTAAAACTTGTGGGCTATCGGATTGCAGATTGGTCGTGGTTAATAGCGAAGGTGGAGAAAAGATTACAGGTTTGGTATCACCGATATCTTTCCAGAGCCGGTAGATTGACTCTTATCAAAGCAGTCATTGAGGCCACCCTAGTATACTGGATGACCTTGGCATGGATACCTCGGGGCATCCTGAGCAGATTACAATCCATATGTGCTAAATTTTTATGGAATGGGCATCATACAGGGAAGCATTTTTCCTGGGTGAATTGGGCTACCATAGCAAAACCCAAGTGATGGGAAGGCTGGGGCATTAAAAACCTCGACTTCTTTGCAAAAGTGTTGGCTGCCAAACTTGGGTGGAGCCTCTTGACCACGGAAAGCCTATGGACTCATGTCGCACATGCAAAATACACCAAGCCAATGCACCTTATTGACTGGTTACGTCTTCAACACAACCCGGGCAGAAATACTTCAAATATATGGAAAGCAGTCCTCCAATCGTTGCCGCTGTTGAGGGATGGAATCACCTGGCGCATCAAAGAGGGCAACAGTGTCAGGATTGGAGTGGATCCGTAGGTCGGGTGCGGTAATTTGCACAGGTTACCAGATGAGCTATTAACGCACCTCCATGCCAATGGCATCACTCATATCTGGCAAATTGGGGATAGGGCAAACACCACCTTCCTACAACAAGCGTGGACTTCACCTCGCACATTAGAATTACCTGAATATTAGCATCCTGTATGGCGGGATTATACAGAAGCTCTGTCGCAGGCCCACATTCGACTTACTGACGGCCATGACGAATTAATTTGGGCAATCGCACCCCATGGCACCTATTCGCCCAAGCTGGGATATATCACTCTAATGGAGCCATATAAGCCCACGGTTATTCTCCCTGTCTGGAAAGCGCTCTGGAAATTGGATGCTGCCCCCCGAACTCGCCTCCTTATGTGGAACATCCTTGCTGATAAAATTCCAACAGGTATCAACCTCATGAAGCGTGCTTTCCACGGGCCGTTCAGATGTCATTTGTGCCGATCAGGTGAGGAAAGCACTGCACATTTGTTCCTATTTTGTCAGGCCACAGTAGCATTTTGGCAGAGCATAGTTATACACTATCCATCCCTCAAGCCCTGGCAGGGACAGAATCTCATGGATACATGGAGCGACTGGTGTCGATCCCACACAGGCAAATTCGTCAACATGCCCTTACTTGTTTGCTGGGCAATATGGATTGCCCGAAACCAGGTTATTTTTCAAAACAGGGAGCCACAGTGGCCTGTCATTCTGAGACACACTATAGCAGATTTTGATTTACTTCCCACAGCTGTACCAAAAAATACCACGCGTACCTTCAGACAAATCAACTTGGATAAATCGAAGCCCTGTGCGTTTTTCGACGGCTCTGTACAAGAAATAGGCTGCGGTGGTGGAGCGCTCCTTTATCTCAGCGATACCCATTGCTACAAGATTCAGATAAATCTGGGTCGTGGTACCAACAATTTTGTCGAATTATGTACAGCAAAGCATATCATCCACTTTGCCATACAGAAACATTGCAGCCATCTACAGTTATTTGGAGATTCTCAAATTGTTTGCAATTGGTTGAACGATACAGCACACTGCCATACATACTCTCTGAGCCACATTCTCCTAGAGACAAAAAGGCTGATAGCATCATTGGAATCCTTCAACTGCAGCCACATATACAGAGAACAGAACACCGAGGCAGACCAGCTTTCCAAAGCAGCTACTCATATTGAAAGGGACGGCTGGCTTATACAAGAGGACATTGATGGATAATCCCATCAATACTACCACAGACCTTTCCACGATATTCCATAGGTCTGGGCTTGCTCGCACACACTATCTATGATTTTTTGTAGCTCATATGATCAACTGTTATTTTTTATTTACATCAATTTTGTAGCTGTACTAGAACTGTTGGGCTCTCTGCGCAAAGCCGGAATGTGAAAGTATTATACAGGCTTTAGCTGTTAGGACTCCATATCAGACGATAATCGTTACACAATCTTGAATGCAACTACATTTGTAAAATGTAATTTCTCCTTTTAATAGAAGTTACGATATTTTCCTTATGGGAAAAAAAAATATATTGAAGTCACTATGATTCTTGAGCAGCAAAAAACCATCACTGTATTACTAAAGGAACAGAGTTTTTACATAAGCTTCACAACAGGCTTTTTACATAAACTTCCAACCCTTATTACATTTCACATCCTTCTATATATAGAGTTCTTCCTTCTACATTAAAGGAACTCGAGAACTACTTCTAATGACACCTATTTAGCTTTTAACTGCCTATTAAATATAACAAACTTCCACTAAACCTTCTAGACATCTAAATCAAATAGGACTCTAATTCCATAATAGCCTTGGTCTACAATCATCCTCGTTCTCTGACATCTGGTTCCCTTCTGGTGGTGGCTGTGATGGACGTTCAAGGCTTCATGTTGTTCTTCAATATCACATGTTTTCCAATGCCCTGAAACATAGAAAACTACCCCTTGTGTACCGGTCTTTAGTTTGCCTCAAGATGTTTGGATCCAACGAAGTACATCTTTATCCTTTAATTACCCAAAATGGAGCTAACTGCCACGTCCTTGATGTGTTGTCCACTGTTTTCATGCGTGGAAGCCAAAATTCTTGCAAACTGTTCCAGATATCCTGAAGTGTGGTAAATATGCTTACTTTATGATAAAAATATAAAGTAAGATTCGTATGCATATTATCTCCACCTGTCTTGACCTGGTTGAATCTTAATAGATTCAGCTGATACCTTGCATACCTTATAGATATTCACCTTTCGAAATTCCCGCTCATATTCAAAACTGATTAGTTGAAATTGGACTGTTTAGCTTCAGCAGTTTCGTAGCGCGCTACGAAACTTCTGAGCTTTAATCATCGTTTTCAGCGGTTTCGTAGCGCGCTACGAAACTGATGAGTTGCTTCAAAAATCATAGTTTCAACCCAAAAATTTACTTATTTTATCACTTTGCTGTTAAAACCTTCTTTTAACTGTTTCAAGTTTTTCCAAAACTGAAAGGGATGTTTGGTTCTTCAAAAAGGATTATACCAAGCAAAATCATCAAAACTTTAAGATATAGCCTTACTTGTAATGAGATTTCTTTATGGAGATTCTTGTAGCTGGCTCAATTGTATCTTTAAGTCATCAATTTGTTTCTTCATGACTTTGATCCCAGACCTGAGGTTTGTATTGACTTTTCTAATGAACTGAGCTTCCTTTATTGCAGGAGTAGTCCAGCTACGGAATTGAACACTAAAATCAACCACTTCAGGAATTTGAAAATTTTGATCCTCCCACTGAGCTTGCATCTTATTTAAATAGGCTTCTTGATGTGCAAATTTTCTGGCAGCCTTCTTTAATCTAGCGATTTCAAGGTTGGCCAATCCTAATTTCTTTTTCAAGTCTTCCATATTGTCTCCTTCTTGGGTGACAACTACTTTGCCTTTATCCTTTCTTTCACGAGGCTGAGTCTCCTCCCCTTCTTTCTCTACCCTTGGCAGTACCTCCTTTACTTGCTTGAACTTCCTTGTTATGGGTCTCCTAGGATTGAACACAAATTGTTCAACTTGCTCATCAAACTCGAGTTTCTTTGAGGCTTTAACTTTCTTTGTCTTCTCTTTTCCTGACTGCATCAAATCAGCTTGAACTAGTGGAGACTCTTCAATGTCAATTGCCTACAATAAATCATTTAAATCTCCCTTCAAAGCAGGACTTTCTTCAATAGCTACTGACTTACCCTTTTCTTTAGCCACCTGGCTCCTCGTTCTTCTTCTTTGAACTCCTCCACCAGTGCTTGATTCATGTGTAGTCTCTCTGACCTGAGCTTTTTCTTTAATTGACTGCTGAGGTGTATCCTGAATAGTCAGTGGCTTTGCAGACTCTCCAACTTGTTTCCTTGCTTTTAACTTTGAAACCCCTTTGGCTCTTGTTTCTTCTTGAGGACTGGTTGTTGTTGAAGGTTCTTTTGCCACTAGAGGGCTGAGACCGGTCCTACTCTTGAAACCGGACATGAATATGAATGTGTCCCAGTCTCTGCCTACCCTCTGGAGTTCATGCAAAACCATTAACTTAACCAAGCCATGATGGAAAAGTGAAGTCTCACAGGCTTCTTTTCTCAGTTGTACCTTATCACACATTTTACTTAAACTGCAGAACAAGTAAAAAGGTAGATCAATAGATGTTTTCCCTGTGAAATGCAGTAGCAATTTAAAATGGTATGAGTACACTTTGTTATATCTCCCTTCACAGGTCAGATACTTCTGTATATAGGTGAGTAAATGGGCATAAGATTCTTTGACAT
Source organism: Pinus tabuliformis (assembly GCA_031772625.1). NCBI lineage: Eukaryota > Viridiplantae > Streptophyta > Pinopsida > Pinales > Pinaceae > Pinus > Pinus tabuliformis. The sequence continues at coordinate 222,705,142 of CM062807.1, read as the reverse complement.
AACTTCTAGGAATGGATTTACTTAGATCTGAATCGACGAATTCCTGCTTTAGAAACTCCTTGCATGGGTTCATGTCAAATTTAAAAATTTTGAACCAATTTTCTTGCCCTCTTGGAATCTCTGTCACAGTGGATATCATGTCTGGTGAGACCTGCAATTCCAACATGCCAACCTTTGAATTTAGCCCTATGAAATTCAGTGCAAATTCTTTAGTCACCTGTGCATGACCTCCCTGGAGCTTCTTGCAAAAATTCCAACATCCAGCTTGTTTGAATGCCTGTTCGACCTATTTATTCTTCAAGGTTATATCCAAACCTACAGGCTTGTTTCTGAGACATTTACCTGATCGTTGGTCCTTCCTTTCCACCGATTCCTCCATGGAGATTCAGTGACCCGCAAGCTAGAAATGCTAGCGTTGCTCAAACTCCAAACTCTGCCTCGCTTGAATGGCTGGCTCGCTTGAATCGCTAGCTCACTTGAATGGTTGCCTCGCTTGAATGGTGATGTTTTCAAATTGAAATCTAGTAGATTTATTTCGCATGCAAGGCCCACAAACATAATTAAAACCGAGCATACTTGGCCTTTCTTGGAACTTGGATTTCATGTGTATCAATTCCCCTAGTGATTGCAATGATGGAGATAAGCGGTTGGAGATGATGTATGGAGTGCATAAACTGACAATGAGTGACGTAGCCATAGGTTAATTTGACAGATTTGACAGTTGGGGAAAAATTCGCTGCGGAATGCACGAATCTCCGATTTCGCAGCGCGCTCAGTGTAAATTTTGAATAATGCACTGCGAAATCACCTAAAACCTATCATGCTGCACAATCACCTAAAGGACCTTTGCACTGCGAAAACACTTAAAGGGCTTTTGCGCTGCGAAAATGTTAAAGGATTAATGCACTGCGCAAATGCTTCAAAGTGGTTACATGTACTACGCAAACACCTAAAAAGGTTGTTTGGTACATAATGATTTTGAAATCAAACTGACACATGGCTATGAGATGGATGATGAATGAGGGTGACCAATGATATATAAGAATGTATGTTTGAATCAAGACCTCCTAAACTGAGACTCTAAGGAAAAACAAAAAAAAACAAGTTTAGACTAACACTGACCTTTATCATCAATCTGATAGACAAAATTTTTTGGCATTAGAATTCTTAAGTGATAACAGAAAGATTGAGGAAGAGGTATACATTGAGCAGCTTGAAGGATTTGAGACCTTTGATCACGAGTCACGTGCCTGTCGACTCAAGCGAGCACTATATGGGATAAAGCAAGCACCCAGTGCTTGGTATAACAAGATCGATAGCTATTTCACCGGGTTGGGCTTCACCAAGAGTGAAGCAGATGTGAAACTATACCACATCATGGCAGATGGTAAGCCCTTGATTATTTTAGTTTACGTCAATGATTTTATTTTGACAGGTGATGAGTAGCTGATACATGTTATAGACATTTTTGTGCCTTACAACTCCAAGCATGAAATGTCCATAAAACAAGGGCTCCTAAGTCCCTAAAAGTGTTGTTCTAACCCCTAGAGGAACAAGGTCAACAAATTACAGCTTCTCCCAGAAGTTCTCCACCAGAAACTGCTCAGAATAAGTCAAAATAGGATCATTTCAGCTGCTCCACTGGCTAGGTGCGTTGCATTGCACCTAAATACACTGGCTAGGTGCATTGCAACGCACCTAAATGCACTATGAGGGTGCGTTTGGTGAGAAATGACAAATGGAAGTGTCATTCCGTGAGGTGGAGAGACAATGGAATCTTCCAAAATCTTCTCCTATGACACTTGCCTCACTGAATTCGACCAAGGATGAGTAAGAGGCCTTCAGTCTCCAAGTGGAAGCAAGAACTGACAGAGAAAAGACACTAATCAAATCACAAGCTGACTCATCCTCCTTATACATATCTATATATGGATCCCTCATCCCAGAGATCCAGAGGCTGGAATTTTTCACATTGTAAGGAATTGCTGTTGGTTTTGAGACAAACATCAGAGTATTGGGTGATCTATGCTTTGTTGGAGGTGAAGAGGGGCTTCTTTGCTGGGAGGTTGATGCTGGGTCAGGAACCATCGGTTGTAACTCCTCCTGGATCTTTTCTTGTTTATCAATAAAAAATATTTGAGTTTTTCCTCCATGCTTTTGTATCATTGATGCTTGTTACATTTGTATGGTTAACTTAAATCTGATCCTAAGTTGTTTATGAATATAGATCCATGTCTTTGTATAGTGTTCTTCTTCTATGATCTTACAGGTACTTGATGAAGCTAGGCAAGTAAGGGAGCAGGTAGCTGGAAGCTGTCAAAGAAGAGAGAGATTGGATCAAAGGATTAGCGCAAGACACATGTTGGTTCTTCCTATTCCTCTCTATCTATAGTTAATAAAGGAAATACAAAAGTAGTTTTTCTCTGTTTGTTTCTAAGGCAGCTGTCACACCTTAGTGGGATAGAGCAGTTCTAAATAGACACTTTTCCCGGTAACAAAATGGCGACTCCGCTGGGAAAGAATGTCTAATTAGTTTGTTTGTGTATCTCTTTGTTGTTTGTTTCATAAACTTATAAGTAGCATTCGAACTGCATTTTCCATAACAAATGCAAAGTAGACATCTGCTGCTTCAATCCATTCACTGGATTTGTTTATGATTTGAACAGCTGATTCACAAACGATCTGATTGCCCTTGTGATAGCTCTTAGACCCTCCTTAGATATACCCCTGATTGTGCATTACTGATTGCTTTTACTCGGCCAAAAACCAAAGACTGAACTGCAAACTGTTACCCAAAAACCGGACAGATTCTCGTTTCTAGCCTAGCGCAGGTACTGTTAAGAGATCCTGCATTTCAATGCACTTCCCGAAAGGGCAACCTGCGCTGCAATCCAGTTTCTCTGTGTTACAGGTGTGCTGATCAGACTAGCCCTGTGTAGCTGAGGTTCTTGTGCTTCATTCTCTCCAGTTCTATCTCTGAATTTTGCTGCCTGTGATCAGTATATATCTGTTTAAAACCCCTTTTCCTTGTTGTTATTCCACCTCCTTTGTACAAAAGAACTGTAGATGTTTTTGTGTGTTTATTGAGTCGTTTACAATTTTCCATTGCAAAAGTAAAATAGTCGTACTATCGTCCTTTGATTTAGATCTGTCGCAAGTGTCGATTTCGATCATAGGAGAAAGTTTAATTGCTGTTGATGGTCGATTATACTTTTACTATTGCCTTTGGTCTGAATTTGTGATTTTCTAGTGTAAAAAACGAGTATTCATTTCAAAATCGTAAAGTGTCGTAATCATCTCTATCTTTTGATTTCTAAAAGAAGCTTGTTTGTGTTTGTCGCTTGAAAGCAAATTCAGATTTGTACATCAACTTTCTTTTTAGCATCAATACTAAGAAAGTCGAAAACAAATACATGCATGTGCATTTGCATATAGACAGTTTGTTTGGCTTGATTTAGGAAAGTGCAGTTACTGTGTGCTCTTTGCTCTTTGTGAAAAGATTGTGTCTTTCTTTTCCTCTAGTAGCTAGGATTTTCATTGCACAAAAGAGATAAAAGTTTGTTTATCATCTTTAGATTGCATTTTAGGAATTACATCTACATCTCGTGGTGAACCCAAAAGGAAAACTTCATAAGCAAGATCAACTTAAAATAAATTCAATGAATCTAACAACACTTTGGAACTTAACACACAACATTTAGAGGTCTAGGCTAGAGATGTATTCCGGCGTCGTAAAGCCTGGTAACTATTGTCCTCACTGATGGTTGGGTGATTCCTCCACTTTAAGACGATAAGTGCCAGTACGGACTTATGCTCCCATGTACCGTCGAGTATATTTTTGGAGACCCCTATAGGCTTAAATCCTTTATCCATAGGAAGCCGTGTCTACCACCCTATCGATCGCAATGCACTGAACACAACATTCGGGAAGATTGACTGCCGTACCGTAAAAAGTATTCTGTAGTTTTGCGATTGGTTTGGTACTCCCTCTACCTAGACCTCCAGAGCAGTCCCTTTCATTCCTTTTCAGACTCCTTAACGGAAAAGGTCCATCTGAGAACTTGTCACTTCAGGCTCATTAAAAATCGAAGGAGACTAGAGTCATCTTTTGTTTTTTCTCGACTCTTAAAAACTGAAAAAACAAGTTGTGTCAAAGCGTATAAAATTTATTTTAAACGGAATATTCATTACCCTTTCCTACATTGATCTTGGGTTGAGAAAATGGAGTCTACCAACCAAGGAATTCCCCTTGGAGGAAATCCTAGTCCCTTCTCCTCTTGGGGAGATGTTGGTGCGCCCAATATGGCCACATTGTCGCTTCCAGGGTTGACAATTGGTTTGCCTGTATGGCTCTTCTCAACCTCTGTCGTTCAGAACACCACTATTCCTGAACAATTGAATCAGCAATTATACGAGTCCAGAGTTGCCCACCATCCTTCTACTTCCTCTAATTCTTCCTCTCCTCCTTCCTCTTCGCTTGATGGGACTGGTAAATCCAAAAGTCAAGTTCCTAAGGAGAAGAAGGAAAAGAAGAAGAAAGAGAAGAAGAAGAAGGATCCAAAGGCAAATGGGGGAAAACGAGTGTCGTCTAACGAAAATCCACACACTGCACCGACCAGGCCTAAATCGCCATGTGTCATTTGCAAAGGAGACCACTTTCACAGAGATTGTCCTTGCATCCCTCGGATACTAAGGGACTGGTCTCCTCGTTTGCACAATTCGGTGTCATCAACCTCTGATGATCATGTTGAAAGCACACCATCAACTAGCGAAAGTGAAGCCCCAGGGCAGAAAGGGAAATGTAGATTTCCTTGTAAACTGTGTGAAGGCGATCATGCCGTCCACCGTTGTCCCTTCTTAGATGAAGCTAAAAGAGTTTTGGATGATCGTCTGGTTTCACCGTTACGACTTCCTCCTGGATATAAAAAACTCTTGTCGAGTCCATCACTAATTGAAAATCTGGCTGGCCCGCTCAGGTGGTCGGCTGAAGCACATATCATTGAAGATAAACCATCTGGATCTATACCAGATGAAAGTCAAAAGGTCAAGGCGGCAGTTGACACGATCTTGCCTTCAGAGGTTTCATCTTCAGATGATACAATCACTGAAGAGAACAAGGATGACACTGTCCAAATTATTTTCATAAGCACAGACTCCAACAAACATGGGGGCAATTTTCCCGTTCCTTTACCGCAGGAAGGAAGTTCGTCAGAGCTGTACCCGGCCATCTATTCGGTCCCACCTCCAAGCAACCTAGTTGTCTCCTTCGACTGGAATCAACTAGGCAGACCCCGTTTACCAGCTAGCATACCATTCCGAATTATCGTTCAAATATATAGAATGGTTATGGCTAGTACCATCATAGATGAGGGGGCTTCTGTGAGTATCCTTTCCTCAACTGCTTGGAAAGTGCTTGGTTCGCCATCGCTTTTGCCTGAGATGAGAAATCTGACAGGCTTTGATAAAGGAACCAGTCGACCATTAGGGATCCTTCCCGATGTGCCCATAACATTGAGAGGGAAATCCGTTCGCATGAACGTAATGGTAGTTCAAGGACCCCTAGATTACACTCTACTCCTTGGACGAGACTATATTTATTGCATGAGAGCCATTGTCTCATCACTCTTTAGAGTGATGTGTTTTCTGCACGAAGGAAGAATGGTCAAGCTCGTGGACCAACTTTCATTTACCGGATCACGCATAGCAAATAGTCATATACCATCCCTAAATGGTCTTTTCACGCAAGAAATGTCTCAATCTCCAGTCCGTCTACCCGATGAGCGCGAGTAATTCGGAGGGATATGACTGAAACCCAGGGGGCATGCATCCTGGTTTGCTTTGGCAGGGAAACTTTGGGTATAAGGTAGGTTTCCGCGAGAGAATATGACCTCCGTACTCCCGTTCGTGAGTGGAAAAGGGAGTTGGACTGGAACAAGATCCTCTTGTCAAAGTTATGTCAGGGATGGTCACACTATACCATCTGTTCACCTTTGTTTATTTCGGTAGACATTGCCAAAGAAGTGTTTTGTTTGCACTGTGAATAGAACAATCTTTGGGTAACCTGTAAGAGGTAGGCCTCTCTCGGTAAAACAAATGTTTTGGCAGAAAGAAGTAGAGGTAACCTTGAAACTATGTTTTATACCTGGGGGCATGCAAACCTTTTGGAGTGCAAGCAAAGAGCGATTATTTATCTGTTTTTTGGATTAGTCGTTTCCTAACTTGCATAAAGAAAGGATGTGGGGCAAAACTCTAAAAATTGCCATTTTATATGAGACATTCTTATCATATGACTGGATTAATCGAGCAGTGTTACCGCAAGGTTCAAGCTCGTTAAAAAATAAACCCGCATCGAGCAAATGTTTCCACCCGCATTTAAGCTCGTTAAAAAATAAACTATTCCCCGGTAAATAACCACCGTGAATGTAGTACTTCAGCCATTAAAGCCTTGGTTGTGTTTGCACCGTCACCTCCACTTTTTCATTGGCCGATCATTCACCTCCACTTGATTGTTTACCCATTTTGAGGAACAACTGCGAAGAGTGATTTCACTAGCCATCCTTGTGACACTGCCGTGATTGGAAAATTCCAAACCTTACCTGGAATCAGCTGCTACCCATTTTATCACTCGTTCCTCAAAAGACGAGTCTTCTTTAAGCTCTTTTCAAATGACTCGTAAAATATGAAAAGATTTCCGAGTCCTTGGCCTTCCAGCTCGTTAAAGGGACAGGAAGTGCTATCCCCCATCTAGATTTTAATCTTTTTGGACCTGAGGGATTATTGCACAAAAAGATCGAGCGCTTGTTTTGTTCGGCTCGTTAAAACTATCGAAAATTCATCCCTTCTGTATTGTTTTATACTTCTTCGGACTTAAGGGATTAGATGACGAAAAAGGAATTTTGGAGTTACCTTTATGTACCTTTTCAGACTCTCTAAAATTTAAAAGGACCGAGTTATCTTTTTCGTTAAACTCGTTAAAAAAATTAATAGCGACAAACTTGTCTTTAGACGAGAACGAGTTTCACTATCGCTGGGCTCGTTAAAACATAGCGATGGGTTTGCCCGAAGGGAAAATTATATAACAAGAATATGTTATCCTCCTCAAGCTTGACAAAAATAAAGAGGTACTGGTCAGCAATGACTGGGGAAAAATTGGGAAGAAAACTCAAAAAATCTTTATTGGTAGCAAGTCGCTCTTGAACATGACACTTCCACTCCGTGTCTGAGTCAGGTTGGGTTGTTTCATTCACCGGTCACATCGCCATGGTCACACCATACCATCCACATTTGGGGTTAATGCTACCAATCCATCACATCAGTGTCGTCGACATGTTCAAGAGAAGTCATCTAGAGAAGCCACCTGTGTCCCACCCACTACCATACATTATACTCCATTTTTTCATGACTACCACCCTGAACCGTATTTCATCAGATCGTTTTCACCTCCATCAAAATCATTTGCTCCGTTCCGTGTCATTGATGTGGGATTTATTAAGGCCCTCCTGTGACGGATCACTTCTTGTCGACATCAGCTCATTATCCAAGAAGTTGGTCTAGGAACACCCCATTCAGTACTTTGAAGCTTGCATGCCTCAATGGCAAGTTTCTCACTTCTGGCGATAGGTTTACATCAATGACCTTCGACCGAAAGATTTTGCGTGGTGTTCGACGCCAAGTCCTTTATTCACACCACATGAATTGTACTGCAGTACCTTGAGGATCATTATCATTATCGGTGATTCCTCTCGCGCTTGTTAACAGTTTACATCATTGACTGGTAATCAAGCGACGTCTTTCCATGTTTGACTTCAGAATATTTCTCACATGGATCGACTTGTACTTCGAGTGAAGATCGGACGAGATTGAAGACCCCGGATCTAGTTTCATCCATCCGGGCTGCGATATATATTTAGGGAAATAAAGACATTAAATGTACAGCATTGCAGCATAGATAATCATCCTACGAAAAGGATGATGGCTCTATCAGAATCATCAGTCTACAATCAAATGATTGTCTGTCCTATGTACATGAAAATGAATTTATAAAGCTGAGCATGGGAATGCCCGCCTCAGCTAGATCATGAAAAAAAGTATGAAGATAATGTATTGTATTGTATCTTATTACAGGTCTCCTCCCAACATTGAAAGAACTTCAGATCCTCATAATAAAGCATTTCACCCGACACCAAAAGGTTAACGGCCTCATACTTTAGGGGGCAACTGTTATAGACATTTTTGTGCCTTACAACTCCAAGCATGAAATGTCCATAAACCAAGGGCTCCTAAGTCCCTAAAAGTGTTGTTCTAACCCCTAGAGGAACAAGGTCAACAAATTACAGCTTCTCCCAGAAGTTCTCCACCAGAAATTGCTCAGAATAAGTCAAAACAGGATCATTTCAGCTGCTCCACTGGCTAGGTGCATTGCATTGCACCTAAATACACTGGCTAGGTGCGTTGCAATGCACCTAAATGCACTATGAGGGTGCGTTGGGCGAGAAATGACAAATGGCAGTGTCATTCCGTGAGGTGGAGAGACAATGGAAGCTTCCAGAATCTTCTCCTATGACACTTGCCTCACTGAATTCGACCAAGGATGAGTAAGAGGCCTTCAGTCTCCAAGTGGAAGCAAGAACTGACAGAGAGAAGACACTAATCAAATCATAAGCTGACTCATCCTCCTTACACATATCTATATATGTATCCCTCATCCCAGAGATCCAGAGGCTGTAATTTTGCACATTGTAAGGAATTGTTGTTGGTTTTGAGACAAACATCAGAGTATTGGGTGATCTATGCTTTGTTGGAGGTGAAGAGGGGCTTCTTTGCTGGGAGGTTGATGCTGGGTCAGGAACCATCGGTTGTAACTCCTCCTGGATCTTTTATTGTTTATCAATAAAAACTATTTGAGTTTTTCCTCCATGCTTTTATATCATTGATGCTTGTTACATTTGTATGGTTAACTTAAATCTGATCCTAAGTTGTTTATGAATATAGATCCATGTCTTTGTATAGTGTTCTTCTTCTGTGATCTTACAGGTACTTGGTGAAGCTGGGCAAGTAAGGGAGTAGGTAGCTGGAAGCTGCCAAAGAAGAGAGAGATTGGATCAAAGGATTAGCGCAAGACACAGGTTGCTTCTTCCTATTCCTCTCTATCTATAATAGTTCATAAAGGAAACACAAAAGTAGTTTTTCTCTGTTTGTTTCTAAGGCAGCTGTCACACCTTAGTGGGATAGAGCAGTTCTAAATAGACACTTTTCCTGGTAACAATACAGTCTTGCAAGGAGGACCTTGCAAGAGAGTTCAAGATGAAGGACATGTGACTCATGCACTACTTTCTAGGCATGGAAATGTGGCAGAAATATGGGGAAGTATTTGTGTCTCAAGGAAAGTATGCCAATGAGATACTCAGGTGCTTTCACATGGAGAAGTGCAAGCCCATGCAGACTCCTCTAGCTTGGAACTGGAGGAAAGAGGATGCTACTTTAAGTGAGGTAGTATCTGCTATTATTTATCAATAGCTGGTGGGTTCAATCGTGTGTTTGGTGAACACATGACCTGACTTATGCTTTGAGTTGAACTAGCTGAGTCAAGCTATGGTTCAGCCTACCAAGCTCTTTTGGAAGGCAGCGAAGCATGTGCTAAGATATCATAGAGGTATTACACAGTATGGATTATGGTACAAATAGACAAAGGGAGTGAAGATGCAAGGCTTCACGGATGCAGATTGGGTTGGTAGTCCACCAAACCTGAAGAGCATCTCTGGAGGAATCTTCAACCTTTGTTCAGCTGCAGTTTCTTGGTATAGCAGGAAACAGAGATCAGTTGCACTTAGCTCAGCATAGGCTGAATACATGGCTACGAGTCAGGCAGCATGTGAGGCCATTTGAGATTCTAGTGGGATTATTTCAGATGATGGATCATACAGTGATATATTGTGATAATCAAAGTTGCATAAAACTCTTTGATAATCCAGTGTTTCATGACAGGTCCAAGCATATAGATATCTGTTACCATCATCTACAGGACTGTGTGGTCAAGAGGATCATGATGTTGTAGTATGTTTCAACCAAGGAGCAAGATGTGGATATTTTGACAAAGGAATTGTCAAAATACAAGTTCGAGTTCCACAGAGACAGGATCAGGGTTGGTGATAATCCCTTCTTGTTGAGAGGGAGTGTTGAGATTTGCAACAAGAAATGCTAAAAATAGAAAATGCTAAAAATAACACTGCTATAAATAGTCAGGCTATAAATAGCAGTTCAGCCATTGGAGGTCTTAGCAACAATGGGTGAAAATTAAAAGTGCTAAAAATAGCTTTTCTAAAAATAGCATTTCGGGATCCCTTCCAATTTTAGTTAGTCCTTGGGCTAAACATAGGAAGTAAAATTTGAATTTGATATCAGAAATAGTTTGGAAATTAATTAATTAACTCACCTTGAGTTAATTAGTTAAGGAAAATAAAACTTGAAGTCTTTGTGAGGACATGCAACAGTTTCTCTTTTGGTTGAGGAATTTAACCTTCAGTTAAAGAGATAAAGATGAGTTGTAATATTCAGTTGTAATTAGTTGACTTAGTTTAACTTAGTCAAGTCTAGTTAGATTAATTTAACAATTTCTTAAATTAATGATAGTTCAGTTAGTTAATGCTTGCATGAATGTAACTACTGTAATTCAGATAATTGAAGATTCAATCATGGACAACTCATGCATGTGAGTTCAGACCAGAGACCCAATTGAGATCAGATGGAGGGACAATGTGCTATTAGTTGATAGGATATTCCTTGGTGAATATTCCTTGCATGCAGAAGGAATATTATTCCTTATGGATTGCGCAGTTGGACCTGAGGTTACAGTGAGTGTGATGAGGCCAATTCACACATGTGATATCATTGGACCCAAATCAAAATAATGCAAGGAAATAGGAGGCTTGGAGGGATTGAGGAATATATATTCTATGTCTATTGAGTCTGTGAGCTGTATCATTTGAGTGCAGAGAGATCATGATAGCTTGAGAGCTAATTCTTTTTCTAACATGAAAAGGATTTTCACTTGTATGATAACACAAAGTTTGGGTTTTAGGTTGGTGCTTTCCCTAGTCATATATCTTATGTGTTATGGTTGATTGCTTCTCATTCTTAGTTATATCTGTTCATGCTTGATGATGCTCATATCTGTTTAAGCTTCCACAAAGTTTATGGTTGAAGTAGATCAAATATTATTCTTTAGGACATTGCATATATCAGGTTGATCTACAGGTGAAAATTATACAATAGGGACTATTATCATTTTAATTTTTCACCACATCTTTCAATGCGTAACTAGGGTGCAAGCATTTCTTCATAGTGCTAAAAATTGTCCCTTATAAATCCCCAAAGAATCTTCATATCGCTAACAATTGGCCCTCAGATATCCCCAAAATAATATTAATGTAATTATATTGGTATCACAACATACTATAAAAAAACATGCCTTTTGGACCACACCTTTCAATTTTCATGTAACCAACGAGTGAGCATTTCTTCATAGGGATAAATATTTTCCCTCGAAAATCCACAAAACAATATCATTGTAAGTACTTGGTATCACACTATACTATCAATAAACAAACCCACATAAACCCACACGAGGTCGATTAGGCCAGACTTAAATTTATTGATCTCATTCAAATTCACCACAACTCCCTTTCAGTCCTGAAAAAATCTATGAGTTTCATTTTTAGCTGTCTCATCTATATAACTTCAAACAAGCAATGCAATCTATTAAAAGTGTTACACTTGGGTTTGATTTTTCTACGTGACATACTCTTCAACTCTATCAAACAGACAAGGTGTCACTGCTATCAAAGGAGAATTTGATGATGTCAGGTATAGATCGTTGTTTGAAGGCCATTTCCCTTTCTTTATGCATACACACTCATGCATATGTAGATAGATGGATGGATGGTAAATTGGTGTTGAAGAGTCCAAGTGATAAGATGTCTTATTTGTGCAAATACTTGCACCCTTCACTGTTTTTCTTAGATTGTTAGTCTGTAAGAATGTATGAAATTACCTTGTCTTGCAACCAAAATAAACCCATTTTTCCCTTGTTAACTTATGACTATTTTTGCATTGGTTTGTTTCATCTCCAATATTACTTCATTTGGTGTTATGTTGTTATTGATACTATCGGCTTGTAGTTGTTTTTCCATTTACTCGCATGAAGGAACAATGTGAAAGCAATTCTTCTTTGCAATTGAGTCCCATGTTTCAAATTTGAAATCTATTTAACTTATGAAATTTTGAAGGTTCCATGTATTTTCTATTATAAGACACCTGAGACTCCAACATTATGACTTCCTATTAACAAATTCCATGTGTCTTGTATACATATACCAAAAGGGTAGTTTCATACTACCCCCACAAATTTATTTGAAAAGTTACTTATTTGATAAAGTTTTATTTGGCTACCACATTCAACATGATGTTCCCCAATTCCATAATGTACATTTTATTTGACCGTTGTAGCCAACAACGAGACTACCAAGAAAACCTTAGTATTAAATTTCATGCATCTATATTTTTGGTTTATCTTTACAATTTAGTTTTTGTGTGGTTTTGGTAGGTTTTATTTATAATTCCCAAAATGTATGTGATTGATATCAATTTGAATGCATACATCACACAAATACTTGTCATCAGGAAAGAATCAAGTTATGAAGTTGTGTTACTAGTTATTTTAAGTGTCAATCAATTGTTCAAGAATTAACTGTCATTGTTGGTCTTTGTTCATTTTGTCATTAGTCCCTTGAACTTAAATGTTTCTTTCTCCTTGTCTGGATCCTTGAAAATAAATAAAATGTGGTATTTTTTATTAAGGCTAGATACTTTCCTTGCAGTTGCAAATCTTCATCACCAGCATGGGATTTATGTTACATGATGGTTATTGTGTTGGAGGAGTAAATTTTCTTCATTTCAAAATGTATTTTTTCAATATTTTGATCATGGTAAGAAAGTTGGATGTGGGAAAGAGAATAATGTTAGAAAATTATATATTATAGAGCAATGGAACACATAAAATATTGCAGAAATATAAACACAGAAAATGCATAAAACAAGAGAGACACAAATATATGTGGTTCACCAAGTTTGGGCTATGTCCACGGAGAACCAGCCAGTCCTTCTTTTTATATTATCTAGAAAACTAAAGAGATACAACCTACAGTAGAGCCATTATAATTCCATTTTCGCTCTCATTCTCCTCTCTCTTCTTCACTCAGAATATATATATATATACATAGACGCAATACAATTCCCTCATATATAGAGAGGGTGTGCCTTCTAAGGAAAAAAACCCTAAATTAAACATAACTTCTACTGTCAAATCTCTGCCTAATGGACTACCTAGATTGACTATGAAATTACAACAATTTACAAGGCAATTTTACATCTATTCTTAGCTTTGGGGGCATTGCTCGATCCCCCCACAGGGGAGGGGCTCCCAAAGCGTCACAGCCCCCCGGGGACACCCCTTGCAGCGAATATTTTAGGGGCGGAATTGCCGCCCCATTTTGAACTAGTGTCCAATGCGGCAATACCTTTGAATACAAAAGATAATCAGGCTCCACACCCAACAAATAATAATAATAATAACCAAAAAAAATAAAGGGATATGATTTTAATGAAGTATGAAAATTTATTGAAAAAGATATGTGGGGACCAGATGTGGAAGAAGTTATTGAAAGGATCAATAGTAAGTCTCATCTTGGATATTTTCTAGAAGTATTGAAGAGGCAGAAGAATGTGGACATGTCGCTTAATTATATTAGATGGGTCTAGAAGAAAATTTGTAATCAACACAATCAATAAGTAGATGATGCACTTTTAATATTCTTCATTAACAAAAAACACTACGATAACCTGCAAGAAATATTTGAGGATATGAGTATAGCTGGATTTGAGCCAAATAATGTTCCTTATGTTAAATTGGTATATATATTTAGAAATTCTAAAATTATGATGAAATTTGTTGATATGCTGCTTGATACAATGAAGTTTAAATTTAGTCCTATATTTTCTACCTTTACAACTCTCATTAATGCACTTGCAGAAGCTCATGAACCGAACATGGCACTTATAACTTCTTAGACTTTGAAGTATTAAATTTTGTTGGCTTATTTGGAATCTCCTTAGACCTTGACGTATTACATTTTGTAGGCTTAATGAATCAATTAAATTGAAAATGAAATTAAAAGTTTCAAGCATGTCCCCATAGATCCATATTAAAAGAAAATTAATAAGGTGGCATATATAAAATATCTCAGTGGCAGCACTTTGCAGCACCCCTTTCACATGTCTTTGTAGAAAAAGGTAAATTATAAGTCTTGACATGAGATACAGGCAATCGCACTGCACCATCCTAAAAAAAATAGTTCATTGGAGGATAAGGGTAGATTGATGCAGGAGCATCAAGACCTTTTCCTCCATTTGTAAATATGGGGTGTGATAATGTTAATTTGTAAATATGGGGTGTGATGATTTTTAATATTTTATTAAATAATTTGAATTAAATAGGAGAAGGTGAGGATTTATGTAAATATCCTTTTATTAATAAAAGTATATGAGGAAATTTAATAAATTGAAGGATTTTAGGGATAAAAACCTATCCTTTAGGGATGTTAAGAAATTTAGGGGTTTGTTGAGGATTTTAAGAGATTGAGCATTTAATTAAATGATTTCTTTAAATTGTATAAATAGGAGGACTTTTTGTGAGAAAAGGACATTGAGAGTGTGAGTGAGTGAGTGTGAGTAGTGAAAAGGTTTCTGTTTGGAGCCTCCAGCAGTCTGTAAAGGGCCAATAATTGGGGAAATCAGGCCACAAAGGAGGACTTTCATGTCAGGTTTGCATGATTAATGAGGAATCTGGTTTTTTTGTTGAATTCCATTATATGGTTATGAGACTGTTGTTTATGAATTCCATGCAATAGAATGAATCGAATTTTATAAGGTATTGTGAGATCGATCTGAAATAATCGATGACTGACATGGTTAAGTTTATAACATAAACTTGTGGAAAGTTGAACGCATTGAATTGGGTGAAATTTTGTAGGAATGATTGTAATCCAAGCACTGAGTCTGCGGGTTTGCGGGTTTGTAGGGCTCGATTCTTTTAAATATGATTGCTTGATTGAAATAGGTACTGTGTAAAACATCTTAATGGAACTTTCCAGTCTTGTAATGTAATTATTGGGTTGTGAAATTCTGGAGTTTGAAATCTGTTGAGATTTTGTTAAATGGAATAAACATACACAGGAATTAATTTCTAGAATTCATCGTAGGGTCACTTGACTACAGAAATCGTGTTTTATAGATCTTCTACAGATCTTTTGAAATTCGAACCATGGCTATATAAATGCAGCGTTGAAAATTCTTCAAATTCAGAATTGGACAAACGGTAATCAATGGCGCAGGCGAGTGTTTTTCAAATTCGGCTTATTCATCTGAAGTTCGATTAGAACCGATTTTAATGATTGCTGTAGCAGTGAAGGAAAATACAGAATGTTTTGTCAAAATGATGAACGCTGTCATTAGAAGACACAATTCTGGAATGAATAACTGAATGCTGTCATTAATTCCAGAATGAATGCATTGTTAAACTGAACGCTGTTTTGAAGGTGGCTAGAATGCAACTGGAAGAAGGATTGCCCGGGTAAGGGTATGCGGAGCGTGTTAAATGCAACCAATCTTAGAAATATGTCGAAGTATGAGTTTAAAATACATTGAGGGACGTCATCTTGGCCGAAACATGTTATTTTCATGCTTTATGGATTCACCCAATTGCTGAACTTCGCTTGACTGCGTGTCTTCATAGTAGGTTCTACACCACCCAATTGTCCCGCGCTGTATGGAGCAAATACCGAAGTAATTTGTGAAATTTCAAATAGAGCTTACACAATACTACTTGCCTTGGTGTGTTCATTTTTCTCTGTTAAATACGACATACAAAAAATCAGTTCAATTGCAAAACCCATTGCCAAACCATTGAAGAGTTCTTCCAAGGCTAAACGTAAATAAGCAGTGCAAGTTGGCATTTGCTTTCTTGTTTGGCCAGAAACCTTCATGCCTGACAGTTTCTCCTAAATGAGGATCTGGTTTTATCAAAGAAATCGCTAAATGCTATTCCTGACAGAATTACATGTATAGGCTCAGACATTATTACAAAAAGGGCATTTCCATTGGCTGCTTCCTTCAACGCTTACCTAAAAATTCTGCTGCTTCATTTTGAGAGAGGAAGACACATATAACTGTGCAAGTAGGATGGTTTCATTGCTGTACCTTTTTTTTGAAGACCATTGCAATATTTCCAAAAAAAAGAGGTCGCAATGCATTTGTTGAGGATCTTTATGTTGTGTGTGGAACACAAATGATGAATTTGCCAGTGATTGATGTTTTGATTTGGGTGAATGCTGAGTATGCATTTTTATGCATGGTAATTTGAAGATCCTGGGTATGGCAAGCTCCAGGCTTGCGTCAATTTTGGTATCAGAGCTTGGCTCTGTTAAAATGAATGGCTGTTTTTTTTTTTCTAAATGAAGACAGAAGGTTTGTTGAACTAGAATGTATTTCTGAATGTATGACTGCATGGAGCGCCCAAGAAATTAGAAACACAATTGAGAATTCATTCCAGAATTCCGAGCAGTGAGAAGGGATTGAAGACAGAATTTTGCAGAGGAATAAAATTGCTGGTAGAAGCCTCGTGCATATCACTGTCCAAACATTTAAAGAAATCAAAGGCGCAGATCATGAAGAAATGGTTAAACCTCGACTTGTGAGCAGGTAGAGTCAATGGGTGAATTGCAGAGGTGTTGTTGAGGTAATCACTTTTGTTAGCATATTCAGATTTATTATTGATTCCTTGCGCTGTTGTGATATGTTAGAAAGTGCAGATCTAATAAATATTCGCTATGGCATTATTTAGTCAGAGCTTTATATTGGAATCCGAATTTGTTCTGAGTTGAATGTAAATATGGGCGCACTTGTTTGATTGGTCTTTGAATCTGATATTGAAGGCGCATATACAAGATTTGAGTTTGAGTTTGAAGGCGCATATGTGGTGTGGAAGTGTGTAAATCTGAATTGGAAATGCAGGTTTTGAATTTTTTCACGTGAATGATGGCATTGATATGGTTTAAAGAGGCATTTGAACATTGTTTAAATGAATGCAGGTTGTATGGGCCAGATTGCCCATAGGGAAAGTAAGTAAATTACATGAGCGTAGATCGATTTGCCATAGGAGTGACCATATTGTGTTATTTGGCATTTGAATTTTGGGTTTGTAGAACAGAAAGAATCCACAGTGATGTTGGAGAATGGAAATTCACTTGGATCGTGCAGGTATTGTGTTGTTGAATTTTGATTTGAGTTTTACTGACAAGAAATGAAGTGAGAATTGATGATTACAGCAAAGAAGAAACTCAGCAAGGAAGGAATTGTTGCTGAAAGCATAAAGATTTGTTGGACAGAACTGCAGGAGTGATGAGATTGAAGTACAGGTAAACGAAAAGACAAGATCAGACTGAGATCTTGAAGGTAAGGTGATCTGGGTTTATTTGAATTTGAAGATTGTAGTCTTTGCATTAAAGCGGAAGTATTTTTGCAACTCCCAAAAGGAAAATCCATAGAAGACATGTTTAAAATTGCTAACAGAAAA
This sequence comes from Pinus tabuliformis, assembly GCA_031772625.1. NCBI lineage: Eukaryota > Viridiplantae > Streptophyta > Pinopsida > Pinales > Pinaceae > Pinus > Pinus tabuliformis. The sequence goes on along the minus strand of CM062807.1, from coordinate 222,687,456 downwards.
CTGGTGAAAGCATAGGTGTGGCAGAACCTTGAGGAAATCCAATAAAGATTGGATAAGGAAGACAGTTGTAAACAGGGAGATGAGTTGAAGCCAGGAAGAGCAAAGAGAAATGCTCAAAGGAGGTTCCGGAGATAGAACCAATTGCTTGCCAAAAGACCGAGTGAGGAGGACTTGGTGAGGTAAGTGGCGGCAGGACAAGACTTGCTGCGAAAGAGGCTTTAGTGCAACTCATAGTAAAGTGAGTAAGGAACTCATAGAGATGGAAATGATGATGACTAGTGACAGTCATAACAAAGGTTCTGAAATAAATCACAGCAGAGGACAAAAGGAGAAGGATGCCAAGGCAGTTGGCATACAGAGACAGTTAAGCAAAGAGGAATATGAAAGGGAGAACGCTGAGATAGCAGTTCAACTTGAGGTGTTAATGGAGATGTTGCAAAGAAATGAGGAAAACCAGAAGCGTGGTTATGTCATGAGAAAGAAGTTGAGGTGGCAGAGACTACGAGAGAAGTGGAATCATCAGGTAAATTTGCAGTTGATAAAGGAAATAAGGGAACTTGAACAGGTTATAGATGCCAGACAGAAGAGAGAGAAGCTCGAAACAGTTGAGCTACAGCAAAATGAAGATGCTGAAGAAGAGGTTGAAGTTTCGCTATGTTACCCAGAGAGTGGACCATTACTTTTTGAAAGTGATGAAGAGCTAGAGGAGTTGAATCATATGAATGATTCAAGGCAGCCCAAAGATTTGACGACTGAAGCATCAAACAAGACCGTAAGGTCTTGTGATTTTAAAACTAATGATTTGTGTGTGATTGCAGGTTTAGAAGAAGAAGAAGAACATCTACTGAAGGATGTTAAGGAAGATTTAGCAGAAGAAAGACCATGTGAGGAAATGGAAGATCGTGTAAAATTTCCAAAGTCTACTCCAAGTAAAATCATTGAATTATATAAAGAAATGGATTTTCAAAGGAGGAAATTGGAAGAACAGAGGATGAATGTCCAGGATAGATTGCTGATGAAGGATGACAAAGCAGTTGTCATAAAAGAAGTTGCAGATGATGAGCAAAGGAATGTTGCAGAGGGAAAGGAAGATTGGGAGGCCGCAACATTCATAGTGATAGTACAAACTGAGCAAGCCGTCTTAGCTCAGCAGACCACTGGAAATCAGTAGCCGGGAGATTATTTGGACCAAGAGATTGAAAGTATCAGAAGACTGATGACTAAAGAATCCCGGAAGAGACCAGCAGCAGGAAGAAAGAAAAGGAACGACAACAAGAGAATGACAGTGAAAGATTGCAAGAGCAGAGCAAGTGGAGCACTACAGCACAAAATATGGAAACCTGGAACACAACAGCAGATGACAACAACAGTGAAGCAATCGGCAAGCACAGAAGGATTACAAAATAAAATTTGGGATCCAGGAGGAGATATCCAGACTTATGACCAGGTGGTCATGAATTTTCTTACATGGGGAGTCTGATGCAGGAGCATCAAGACCTTTTCCTCCATTTGTAAATATGGGGTGTGATAATGTTAATTTGTAAATATGGGGTGTGATGATTTTTAATATTTTATTAAATAATTTGAATTAAATAGGAGAAGGTGAGGATTTATGTAATATCCTTTTATTAATAAAAGGATATGAGGAAATTTAATAAATTGAAGGATTTTAGGGATAAAAACCTATCCTTTAGGGATGTTAAGAAATTTAGGGGTTTGTTGAGGATTTTAAGAGATTGAGCATTTAATTAAATGATTTCTTTAAATTGTATAAATAGGAGGACTTTTTGTGAGAAAAGGACATTGAGAGTGTGAGTGAGTGAGTGTGAGTAGTGAAAAGGTTTCTGTTTGGAGCCTCCAGCAGTCTGTAAAGGGCCAATAATTGGGGAAATCAGGCCACAAAGGAGGACTTTCATGTCAGGTTTGCATGATTAACGAGGAATCTGGTTTTTTTGTTGAATTCCATTATATGGTTATGAGACTGTTTTTTATGAATTCCATGCAATAGAATGAATCGAATTTTATAAGGTATTGTGAGATCGATCTGAAATAATCGATGACTGACATGGTTAAGTTTATAACATAAACTTGTGGAAAGTTGAACGCATTGAATTGGGTGAAATTTTGTGGGAATGATTGTAATCCAAGCACTGAGTCTGCGGGTTTGTAGGGCTCGATTCTTTTAAATATGATTGCTTGACTGAAATGGGTACTGTGTAAAACATCTTAATGGAACTTTCCAGTCTTGTAATGTAATTATTGGGTTGTGAAATTCTGGAGTTTGAAATCTGTTGAGATTTTGTTAAATGGAATAAACATACACAGGAATTAATTTCCAGAATTCATCGTAGGGTCACTTGACTACAGAAATCGTGTTTTATAGATCTTCTACAGATCTTTTGAAATTCGAACCATGGCTATATAAATGCAGCGTTGAAAATTCTTCAAATTCAGAATTGGACAAACGGTAATCAATGGCGCAGGCGATTGTTTTTCAAATTCGGCTTATTCATCTGAAGTTCGATTAGAACCGATTTTAATGATTGCTGTAGCAGTGAAGGAAAATACGGAATGTTTTGTCAAAAGGATGAACGCTGTCATTAGAAGACACAATTCCGGAATGAATAACTGAATGCTGTCATTAATTCCAGAATGAATGCATTGTTAAACTGAACGCTGTTTTGAAGGTGGCTAGAATGCAATTGGAAGAAGGATTGCCCGGGTAAGGGTATGCAGAGCGTGTTAAATGCAACCAATCTTAGAAATATGTCGAAGTATGAGTTTAAAATACATTGAGGGACGTCATCTTGGCCGAAACATGTTATTTTCATGCTTTATGGATTCACCCAATTGCTGAACTTCGCTTGACTGCGTGTCTTCATAGTAGGTTCTACACCACCCAATTGTCCCGCGTTGTATGGAGCAAATACCGAAGTAATTTGTGAAATTTCAAATAGAGCTTACACAATACTACTTGCCTTGGTGTGTTCATTTTTCTCTGTTAAATACGACATACAGAAAATCAGTTCAATTGCAAAACCCATTGCCAAACCATTGAAGAGTTCTTCCAAGGCTAAACGTAAATAAGCAGTGCAAGCTGGCATTTGCTTTCTTGTTTGGCCAGAAACCTTCATGCCTGACAGTTTCTCCTAAATGAGGATCTGGTTTTATCAAAGAAATCGCTAAATGCTATTCCTGACAGAATTACATGTATAGGCTCAGACATTATTATTACAAAAAGGGCATTTCCATTGGCTGCTTCCTTCAACGCTTACCTAAAAATTCTGCTACTTCATTTTGAGAGAGGAAGACACATATAACTGTGCAAGTAGGATGGTTTCATTGCTGTACTTTTTTTTTGAAGACCATTGCAATATTTCCAAAAAAAGGAGGTCGCAATGCATTTGTTGAGGATCTTTATGTTGTGTGTGGAACACAAATGATGAATTTGCCAGTGATTGATGTTTTGATTTGGGTGAATGCTGAGTATGCATTTTTATGCATGGTAATTTGAAGATCCTGGGTATGGCAAGCTCCAGGCTTGCGTCATAGAGATTAGTAAATAGTATTTCAAGGGAAGACATAACACGTGAAATCATGCGCAGAGAGTATTTTCCTGCATTGATATGAAAACTTTTCACATATAGGAGCATGCCCCCCAAAAACAGCAAGACATAGACTACTATCTTGGTTGAGAAGTTGGCTTCTCTAGAACAGAGTGGAGCAACTTGCAGAGAAATTGAAACTTGTGAACTCACAACAATATCAGGACCCTAAACTTCACATGACAGTGAAGCAACTAGCAATGTTCAAGAAAATTAAGATGTATTTATGAAAAGAATCAAAATTAGAGGCAAAACTAGGCATTCTTGAGGAAAATATGAAGGAAATAACATATTACAGAACAAAATAATGAGGTCAATCTTAATGAGGATTAAAGATCCAACAATTCATGTGTTATCTCCAACACTTGGAAACTCAAAAACCTCCCAATGTAAGTGTTCTAGAAATTAATAGAAAGATATCGACTTTAGCATGGGAAGCAACAATGATGAGAAATGAAGCCTTAGAGATAGGGAAACAAATGACCCAACGTAGGTTGAAATTTCTACTATGATCTTATTTTGTTTACATGTGATCACTCATAGTCTAGATTACCAACATTTTGAGTATGTTAAACATAAATTGAAAGCTTCCTCCTTCATTTTTAAACCAAATGCTAGGAAGACATTCTACAAACACATGGAGGATTTTGAGTCAATTAAAGCAAATAATGAAGTCAACATTGATGCAGGGAAGTCCCCCTCCTTTTATAATAGTGTACACAAATTAGGTGAACAAGGATTCAATTCATTTCAAAAGAACCTAGAAATAGTTAATGTTGACCTAGTAGAACTTAAAATTGATGATCATCATGACTGGCTCAAAGTATGGCCAAGGGAAGGCATCTAACTTATGAAAATTTTAAATAAATTTGATTTTAGTTTATATAATAACTAAATAAAATAAAAATGTTGCCATGTTTCATAGGATTCTATATAATCTTCTACATCTAAACACAATTTCCTAAAGAACTATAATAAACATTGATTAAAGAATTAATCCATACTTGAATTCATCATTTAGACAAGTAGATCCTTCTAGGAATAAGTTCAATTTTTTTATCTTGCAACAGGGACACAATTCATGTTTTCTCATAACATAGGTACAAAATCCTTCACTTCAATTCATATGGATCACACAATCCAATATGCTCATTTGAATTGAATGGACATATAAGCCTTTACCATGTCAGCAAATAAAACATCAACAACTTTCTAGTGAGAAAGGTAAGATCGCTCAGTACGAGTGTACTAAATACTCATAATATGAAAGAAGAAAGTGTTGAGAAAACATATGAGATCTCCAAAGTCAACCATGGCTAGCCCAATAGTAGTTTTAACTTGAAGTGTCCTATGCTTAAAACACTTACATGGCTGCCAGGCACAAAGCACGGATGAGTAGAATATGCCACCCATAGTTACCTAAAGACTGTAAAAAACAATGATTGCCATACATTAAATAATAAATTACTCACCCAGAATGAATAGAATCATGAACTGAAACTTCACACCAACATAGTTCATAAAAAAATGACAACATATTTTCATAGTGTGACATCTTAACCTGAATTCAACCCGGAACTGAGAAGAGCATTAAGACACTAATAAAGTTACAGTCACATGAGAACACATATGAAGGGATTGAAACTAGAATCCATTCTATTAATTATTAGGATACAATCAATCAATCTGTTGATCAAGAGACACATGAGACATCAATTCATAAGTAGGACATTTGCAAGAATGGTCCGAGGAATGTTAATTTCTTACTCACTTTTGGCTCATATTATGTAAGCTAAAATTATTTTATCGCAAGGAAAGAAGATGTTTTAACAAAAAACTCTAGAAGTTAAGAAGATGGACTTCTTAGTGAGTAGAAATGAAATACAATTTAACATATACAAGCCACCAAAATTTCTGCAAAAGATGGTTTTCAGTAACTTTTGTTTTCCATAGTTCTTTCCTCTACACATCATGAAATGAAATATCATTAAACTTATTGTTTTCCCTCATACAAATAAGTTCCTATTTTTACCACTTTGAATTTTTGGTGAGCATGTTAGGTTCATCTTGGGATTCTATATCATAGAAACTGTTACACAATTTACTGTAAAAAAAAATAGATTGAAAATCCTGATAAAGAACCAACGTTTATGTCATCAAAGTGTGTCATTGTAGATACTGTCAAGTTCTAATGTTTAAAGAAATGTAGGAGATAAGGTATGAAGTGAAGACCCATCTATTTAAAACCCTAGTCCATGCATTTTCCAAGGAAGGTAAGCTTGATGTTGCATTGTCTTTGTTGGATGAAATGAAAAGAAATGGATTGGGTGTAGATATTGTCTTGTATAATCTTTGCATAGATTGTTTTGGAAAGGTAGGTAAAATAGATATGGCCTGTAAGTTCCTTCATGAAATTAAGGCACAAAATATCACACCAAATGAAGTAACTTATACAACTATGATTGGCATACTTTGCAAAGTAAATAGATTGGATGAAGTGGAAGAATTGTTTGAGAACACAAAACTCACCAGAAAGGTTCCATGTGCTTATGCATATACCATGTTAATTATGGGATTTGGAAATGCTGGAAAGTTTGATGAAGCTTACAATTTACTAAACATAATGAGATACAAATGGATGCAAACCTAATGCCATAACCAAGGAAACTTTTAAGGATGGAAATTTTTCTTGAAGTTTAAAAACATTGGTGAATCTCACTAATCGCTAATATGCAAACTATAAAATTTTTATTGAGATATTTGTAAAATTAATCAAATTTATAATGATTTCATATAGTCTCTATATAATGTTGGTGATTTTTAAGGTAAAATAATTTTATTTTCTAAAATTTGGGCGAATCATCTTTTATAAAAATTGAAAATTGGTGAATCTTTTTGGTGGAAAATCATGGAAAATTAGCCTACTGGGCGAATGTTAGCCCCTAAAATTTTACATGGCCATAACATATAATTGTATTCTTCATTTCCTTGGAAAGAGAAGTAGAGTGGATGATGTTTATGGCCTTTTCACTGAAATAAAAGAAGATACATAATCTAAACACTCCACCTACAATATTATGTTTGATATCCAATGCAAGGAAGATAGATTAGATGATGCTTACAAAGTGCAGGATACAATAACGCTGACAAGTCTATTTCCAAATGTAATGACAGTTAACATCATGATTGATAGGTTGTGCAAGATTCAGAGGTTGGATGATGCCTACAACCTTTTTCAGAGTTTAAGAGAAAACGATTGTAGGCCAAATGCAGTAACATATTATTCTCCGATTGATGGTTTAGGAAAGCAATGCAAGGTTGATGAAGCATACAGGATATCTGAAAGCATGTTGTATTACATATTCTCTGATTGATTATTTAGGCAAGCAATGCAAAGTTGATGAAGCATGTTGTATTACAATCATACACCAAACATTTTTGTATATGCATATCTCATTAAGAACTTTTTCAAGTGGGGTAGGAAATATGATGGGCATAAAATATTTAAGTACATTACTAGTAGAGATTGCACACTAGATAGAACTCTTTGTAATGTATATATGAGCTCTGTTCTTAGAGAAAGGGAGATTGATAAGGCCTACAAAATATTTGAAGAAATTGAAGAGCATGGATGTGTTCCAGATGTTTGTACTTACTTTATACTAATGCATGTTCTTGTAAAGGATAGTGAAGCACATGAAACATACAAGTTGTTTTATGCAATGAAGGAGAAAGGTTGTGAACTTGATATTTTTGCATATAACACTACCATTGATGGTTTTTGCAAGTCAGGAAAGGTGAAAAAATCCTACCAACTCCTTGAAGAAATGAGGATAAAGGGCCATTCTCCTAGTGTAGTTTCTTATGGAGCACTTATTGATGGACTTGCAAAGGTTGACAAACTAGATGAAGCATACATGCTTTTTTAGGAAGAAAAAGCCAAAGGCATAGTTTTGAATGTAGTTGTTTATAGCAGTCCCATAGACGGGCTTGGAAAAGTAGGCAGAATAGACGAGGCATACTTGATTATGGAGGAAATGATGCAGAAAGGCTTGAAACCGAAATCATATATATGGAATTTTCTACTTAATGCTCTCGTGAAGGCAAAGGAGATAAATGAAGAAGTAGTATCTTTTTAGCCAATGAAATGTTTGAAGTGCTCTCGAAATTTTGTTACTTATAATTACACCGATAGGCATTTATATGGTGAGGTTTGTGGTGGAGACATTATTCAGATCCATCGTCCTCAACACAATATTGAACACATGTCTCACCTTTTTTTCCCATCTTCAATGATCTCTTTGAGTGAACCTCATCATAAGTGAACTCAACGATTACCCGTAAGTGTGTTCAAGAAGGATTCCTCCTTTGTTTTTCTTTGCAAAAATATTGGGAAAAATTTCAGCATTGCTTCTCTAGCTTCAAATCAGTAGACATTTTGAGATTAAAAGTGATTTCTCACTTGCAAATTCTTTATCTTTTTCTTTCTAGCTTCCATTATTCATGTTTTCCCCTCAGATTTGGTCAATATGTAGGAAAATTTGGTATTGTTTCATTGCCTGCTTCCGATCATTCTCGCTTCAAGCTCTTTTGGGTGTAGTTTACCTAAATGTTGTTAACTTTATGCATTTTTGTTCTTACAAACTAGAATTTCTATTGAAGTCCTTTACCTAACATGTATTCTCTTCTTCTTCTAAGATAATAACTTCAGGGACTTCTTTTTCCCATTTTTGGTGTACTATGGCCAATATTTTTGTGTTGTATTTGGTCGCAATACAAACAAATTGTGATCTCTTCTCCATCTATAACTACCTCCTTCGATCGACTCCTTCACATAAGTATGATCATTATTAGGTAGAGGAAAAAATTAGGTGAAGAAAAAGAAACTGAAGTAAACCGAAGGGGTAAAAATGATTCTCTTGTGGCCAAGATTCTTTAGTAGGAGCAGTTAGAAGAGAATGGTCGAGTGCAATGACAACTAGACTCCAAGTACACACCTTGCAAGAAAATTCTATTTCTACCTCTAAAGTTTGTTCCTTTTTACTATCTCATGAATATAGACTACCCAAAAAGAATTCGAAAGCGATCCATAAGGGCATAAATCATTGCATTAAAGAAATATAGGCAGACTATTTGTTTATGTGCTCACACTTGTTGTTATGTTGGGGTCTATTTTGAAGGGAAAGAATCATAATTGCATGGTTTATGGTTGTAGATGATATTAAAGGGTTCAAAGTTTAATATTCAAACCATGTTGTGTGTACTTTTCATTTTAAAATTTTCCTCAGAGGTTTTCATCTTTACATTTACTTCAAGATTTTGGGGATGTTGATTTTTTTTCCTTTATAGAAAATAATTTAATTAAAAAATAAATTGGTTTATGGTTATAGAAATTATTGCTAGAAGGCACCATATTGTTGTGTCTAACAATTATGATTGTTTTTATTCTCGGGAAGGGAGAATTGATATGTGATAGCACCTAAAACCCTAAACCCTAGACTTTCATTTCATTGCCAAGTGCATGAGATTTTGGGAATGTTGCTTGAAGTGCTTTAGGTTATTTATTATAATAAAATTTTAATTACATTGTTAAGCATCTCCCTATTGTAAATCATATGTATGATTCAGACCCATAAATTTCTTTTTACAGTCATTCGAATCCTTTGTAAAATTATGGATTCAATCATGTCTGGCCATACTAACTTCAAGTCAGTGGGAATCTTCCAAGATAACTAGTCGAAATTGTTTTCCAGTAAACTTAGATTTGACATTTTCAATTTGTAGTGGAGATAGACAAGAGTAGGAATTGCCCTAATTTGTGTCCTCTGTGAAGTCAAGCTATGGCCAGAGCATCCTATGTTTCACACACAGGTGGAATGATGTCCTTTCTAATTTAGTGAAGGACAATCCGAGAAGTTCATCACAAGGGCAATGAGTATTCAAAGGTGTGAACACAAACTTGGTGGAGTTGTACGAGTGTTGAATAAAAACTAGGGTTTTGGGAATGAAGTGATAACTAATTCTATTGGGGAAATACTGCACAAGAGGCTCCAGGGTTTTTTCAATTTCAATTTTTTTCAATTAGAGGAAGGATAGTTTTGAGCACCTATTGAGTTATGGAAAAGGTATGTGTATGCTATTTATTTCATCACCCTTTTCTTTAGTTATATCCCCTTTATGAGGAAAAATACCAAATGGAACAACTATTGTTCCCTAACCAGGAAACAATGCACAGGCAGCAAGCTAAGGATGGAGCATGCAGTTATGGATAAGAACAAAGGAAATCACAACGTCGACACAAGGAAGGAAAGCTATCTAAAGATGGAAGATTGTACGAATCCCTTAGGATCTCTGAGATCTTGAGGGATCGTTGTTACTCTTTATCCTTCTTAATGCTTGGCCATTACGAAAGGCAGTGATTGTAGAGAGAAAGGGAGATTATTATTCGAGAATTACTGTCGTATTTATACTTTGATCATCGACTCTCATTGCTGAAACAGAGTACGGATTGGCTGTAACTATTTTGCAAATTATCAATATATAAATCATTGTTGTTCCTTCTCATATACTGAAGTAGTCTGATGGTGTTCACTAGTAGCTAAGGTCCCAGCCCTGGTGGATTCACTTGTTCCTATACCATTATTTTATGATTTTTGTTGTGTGATGATTTGGTTTGATCTCCATTTACTGTAATTTCATAATGTTGCTGTTTCATATTTTCATTTTTAATGGAACTGTTCTATTTTACATTCTACAGTAATATTGATTCTGTTATTGGTATTTCATATTTATTCATTTAGCTCAGTATTCTATTATTTCTAATATAGTTATTTAATTCTGCATGCTATCTTGAGATTCTCTACTATAATGAGCATTGATTACTGCTATCTCTGCTCTCAGATTGAGATTCCTACTATTTAGATTAGAAATTACATTTGGAACATCAATCAGTTAAAAGAGAAATGAGTTACTGCTACTGTATTCTTGACTGATACTTGAGTGAATGTCTGATTTGATTTCATTAGCAAGATAAGCTTTCATTTAATTTTAATTTGAAGTTCACTAGCTGCATCCATTTACTCTTTTATTTGAAAGCACTGTACTGCAATTTTGAAACATTACTCTTGAGTAAATCGCTGCCACAAACTATGTACACTCTTGAAATAGAAAATATTGCCTGTATTGATAACTAATGTGAAGATAATTAGGAGTTAAAAAGCACCTTTTATACCTCAACATTTTGGCGCCATTTCCGAGGAGAGTGTAGCCATTTCCAAGGAGTAATGTACATCTAATGATTGCCTGTTATGAGAGAATTGGGTATTAAAAATGGAAGGTAAGAACCTGCATACAGAGCATGTAAAATGCCTACTCCTCTGCCCACTTTCTAGCAGAATTGTTAAGAACTTAGGGTAGAAGTAAATATTTGAGTTGTGTGTATGGCTAAGAAGAATAAACCTAAAAATAATCCAAAATAACTACCCAAACCAGACAAAGCTAAGGGACTGGTGACCCTTGGTTGATCAACCTTCATAGACAACATCATTAAGAAAGTCGAATCTCAGCCATCAGTAGGCCCTAGAAAAGTTTCTTTCAGACAACCTACTGGCTCCCTTTGGGCCACAGATTCACCATCTATAGCCTTTGCTGAGGTTCATAGCAAAACAGAAGAGGTTGAGAAATTTTTTCAAGAAATTGAAAATTCTCGCCCAATTTCTTTACAAGAAGGGAATTCTAGTAATCTCCGTGAAGGAGGAGGAGAAATATGGGAAATAGAGGAGCCAAGATCCCCTCATGAAATAATTCAAACACTCAACAGACCAGATAACTGGAGTTTTGTTAAGATTATCCAAGAAGAAATAGGAGAAACTTAGGAGCCAATATCCCCCTAGGTGGTAGTTCAGTAAGGACAACTCATCATCCCAGACCAAGGGAGTGCTATTAAGCTCATCCCCATCCATTCCAGTCATCCTAGGAACAACTCTCTAGAAATTCCAGAAGGGTATTGGCACATATTTGATAAAATGGCTTAGAACCTACCAACACCTCAGACCTCCACACTACAATATCCCATCGTGGACACAACAGTCAATGCACCTATGAAAGCCATTCACCTCTAGAGTATTCCTACCTTCCATGGGCTAACATCAGAGGATCCAGTCACATTTCTGTTTGAGTTTGATGTATTGTGCTGGGGGTATGACTATACCAATGATCCCTAAAGACTAAAGTTATTTCCCTCCACATTAAAAGGAGCAGCTTTACGGTGGTTTATGGGGTTAGGTGGGGGCGCTATAAACGACTGGGATCAGATGAAAACTTCCTTCCTAAAGAAATATCAGAACTATTGCAGATCCAAGGAATTAAAAGATGAGATATTTCAAATGACAACAAGACCTAGTGAAACACTGGAGGAATATGTAGAATGCTTTCAATACAATCTCCAAATATATCCTTATGCATCTTTTCCTTTGTCTGATAATGTGTTGAAAACTAAACTAATTAAAGGGATGAAAGAACAATGGATTGAAACATTAAACATTATGGGTAAAGGTGATATACATCAGGAAAATTTTGCTGACATCATTAATTTGTGCATTAGGTGTTCAAGAGGCAGCACAAGATTGAAGCCAATAGAATGCGACATGACCACAAGGGATAACAATGAATTTGGTGGAGGAATAACTCACACAGTAATTCGCTGTTGGAAATAATACTGAGAGGGGGGGTGAATTAGTATTATCAAGTCAAATAATTTTTCATTTTGAAAATTAGATATACGCTACTTTAGAAATGGAAACTAGCGTATACATGTAGTTGTGTCTATAACAACTAGAGTATAACCAGTAAACTTAAGAATTAATTAATCCCATGCATCAAAACTTCATTAACCATAAGAACAGTAAACAGGTGCAGTAAACAGAACAAATCATCACACATATGAACACAATATATAAGGTGGAAACCTGATGTGGGTGAAAACCACCTGCTGAAATGCTTTTCTATCTTCTTGTTAATAAGAAACTTGTTTTTAAAATATTTATGTACTAGTGTAGTCTTATTCCAGTACGCAAGCTTCTACCTGCAGAAGGCTATAACCTTCTCTCGTTCTCCAGCTTCTCCTGGAAGGGAGCTACAACCCCCTTAGCTCTTGTACTAGCTGAAGTACTAGTAAGTAGGTGATGACGTACAGAAGGCTACAACCTTCCTTTTCTTCTAGGAACCATGTTTCATACATTTTCAGACTGGATCCATAAATAACATCAGTCAAACATCAAATGTATCTACATCAACCAATCCCCTTTGCACCAACCAAACTAAATCAATCAATCACTTCTCTAAATGTTGTAACCAAAATATAGTATCAGTAATAAGACACCTATCCTAAACCCAGAATACTACAAAAATAAATAGAAGTAGCTAAAACATATTTTATGAGACATACACTACTTCAAGATGAAGAACCTGCATGCATACACTTCTGTATTAAAGCAAACCAACGTATATGCTGTTTTGAATTACCGAACCAGCGTGTATATGCACCTTTGCTGTGCCGAACCTACATACAGATCTATAAAAGAAAAATTTCCCTTTTCAAATATTTAGACATCAGTTTTTTTAAACCCAGATTATCATATTTATAGATCAAGTCATGCACCGAATAAAATCACACAAAGGTACTACTATTCAAGCCTCAAGATCTTGACCCATCAATAAAACTTATCCTTCTTCTAGCACTTAGGTTCCTCCTTGGTTCAGATCTAGCTATGCTCCATAACCTAGTGACCAGTATTCTAGATCTTGCTTTTCATAAGATATTCAATCCTTGAGAGTTCCTTTGCCTAATGATCTCCTTCCCCTTTTATAGTCTTAGGCCTTACTTAATACCATGGTCCAAAACCACTTAGAACCAATACTTGGGACCCAATAACTGGGTTCAACACTTCGGACAAGATAACATGGTCCAAAACCAAGTTTTCCTACATGTATGTGCTTTTCCTTGCATGAAAGTGTGTGCATACACATACGTGCCTTTTGTTCAGCTATCTCGTGTGTAAACATGGCTTGGTTAAGTGGAACCTACATATATATCTTTTTCCTTCATTTTGAGAGCCTGAACTGTGATCTGTTATCTGAGTGAGTTGCCATCAAGGACAATACCTATGCCATAGTGCCAATCCTATGTTTTAATGCCAACAATCTCCCCCTTTGGACTTGATGGCAACCCCAAGTCACTCTCCCCCTTTGTAATCAAGGGCAAAGGGTTATGCTCTCCCTGAGTACATGCTAAAATCTCTGCTCTGCTATGAAGCCCATGCTCCCCTTGACTGTAGGCAAGGTCTACAAAAAGTTGTTCTACAAGAAAGAACATAACTCTATACATCATAAATGACCTTCCTATCACCAAAGACTCATACATACATCCATCTCCCAACCAAGTGGGGATGTATCAAGATTGACTCATCCACCCAACTAAGTGGGGATACACCAACATTACATCATCCATCCCAAGCATAGTGGGGAAACACGATAGGTCGTTACATGACCTTGATAATAAAAGAAATACATGACATAGAGACTAAAAATCTAAGACAATACTATGATAGTCATCAACAACTATCATCGGCAGCATATGTCAATCATCATCCAGATCAACAACCATGATCTTCCTCTGCACCTATTCCACCTGAATCAAAAACATCTGTGAAATTGTACCAAGATCTTTTAAGATAATGCTAACAATGCATTATTAGAAGTATATGCTCCCCCTAAACTTGTTCCAGATGATCACTACCAGACCCATATCAGACTCTTTTCTGAGTCTAGCCTACTGATATTCTTCAAACCAACATACACACAACTGTATCTATAGAAATTGGTGTATGTACGCGGATGCTCTTCATTAAACTCATGTACAACCACTTATCTCTGAAATAGATAAGTGTCAACAACAAGATGATGCATCAAATACTCCCAGCTTCTGTCTGAGGTATTCAAATGTCTCCCTGGGTAGTGGTTTGGTGAATATATCAGTAACCTGTTCCTTGGAGGGAACATACTCCAATTTGACCTTTTGTTCAAGCACTATTCTCGGAGAAAATGATATTTGATGGGTATGTGCTTGGTCTTTAAATGCATGACTGGATTCTTTGAAATACTGATTGCACTTGTATTATCACATAAAATGGAGATAGGTGGATTACAAGTGATTTGAAAGTCTTGCAAAGTTTGCATCATCCAAAGGAGTTGTGTGCAGCATGATGTAGCAGCCACATATTCTGCTTCAGTTGTAGATAATGCAATTAAACTTTGTTTCTTGCTGAACCAAGATACTAATCTGGAACCCATAAAGAATGCACCATCACTAGTGCTTTTTCTGTCATCCACACTTCCTACCCAATCTGCATCTATATATGCATGAAGTGTGAGATTTGTATCTCTAGGATACCATAAGCCATAGTTTTGTGTTCCTTGAAAGTATTTGAAAATCCTTTTAACTACTTGAAGGTGTGATTCTTTTGGATTTGCCTGGAATATTCTGACTATTCCCACTGCATGCATGATGTCTGGTTGGGTGCCTGTCAGATAGAGCAGACTACCAATCATGGACCTATAGGTTGGTTGATGTACTACTGCTAATTCATCATTTGCACTGAGGTTTCATCTTGTTACCTTAGTGGTACATACTGGTTTCGAATCTTCCATGCCATTTTTCTTCAAGATCTACTTGAGGTACTTGGTTTGTGATAGAAAGATATCGTCTTTGTTTTGTTGGACTTGTAAATAAAGAAAATATGTGAGCTCACCAAGCAAGGACATTTCAAATTATTTTTGCATCACCAAAGCAAAGTTTTTACTCATGGCTTCTTCATTGCTACCAAAGATGATATCATCAACATACAAAACAAGTATTAGCAATTTATCATTGTCAATTTTTATATATAGATTGCTATCTACTGATCCTTTTGAGAAAACTTGTTGATGGAGGTATTTGTCCAAACGATAATACCAAGCCCTTGGAGCCTGTTTAAGACCATAAAGTGCCTTCCTAAGTCCGCATACAAATTTTGGATCATTTCTAAGGATGAATCCATCTAGTTGCTCAATATACACTTCTTCTCCTAAGTCTCCATTTAGAAAGTAGATTTCACATCCATTTGATATACTTTGAACTTCTGAAAGCTAGAAAGAGCAAGGAACATTCATATGGCTTCAAGTCTAGCAACTGGTGCAAAATTTTCTTCAAATTCTATACCTTCTTGTTGAGCATACCCTTTACAAACAAGTCTGGCCTTATTTCTAATAACATCTCCATTTTCATTTAGCTTTTTTTTGAATATCCATTTGTGTTATAGACATTTTTGTGCCTTACAGATCTAAGCATGAAATGTCCATAAACCAAGGGATCCTAAGTCCCTAAAAGTGTTGTTCCGACCCCTAGAGGAACAAGGTCAACAAATTACAGCTTCTCCCAGAAGTTCTCCACCAGAAACTGCTCAGAATCAGTCAAATCAGGATCATTTCAGCTGTTCCACTAGCTAGCTGCGTTGCATAGCACCCAAGTACACTAGCTAGGTGCGTTGCAATGCACCTAAATGAAATACCAGGGTGCGTTGAGCGGGAAATGACAAATGGCAGTGTCATTCCACGAGGTGGACAGGCAATGGAAGCTTCCAGAATCTTCCCCAATGACACTTGCCTCACTGAGTTCGACCAAGGATGAGTAAGAGGCTCTCAGTCTCCAAGTGGAAGAAAGAACTGACAGAGAGAAGCCACTAGTCAGATCATAAGCTGACTCATCCTCTTTGCATACATCTATATATGGATCCCTCATCCCAGAGATCCAGAGGCTGGAATTTTGTACATTGCAGAGAAATGCTGTTGGTTTTGAGATAGATATCAGAGTATTGGGTGATTTATGCTACGTTGGAGGTGAAGAGGGGATTCCTTTGCTAGGACGTTGATGCTGGATCAGGAATCATCGGTTGTAACTCCTCCTGGACCTTCTTGTTATATCAATAAAACTATTTGAGTTTCTCCTACATGCTTGTGTTTCATTGATGTTTGTTACATTTGTATGTTTAGCTTAAATCTGATCCTAAGCTATTTATGAATATAAATCCATGTCTTTGTGTAGTTTTCTTCTTCTGTGATCTTACAGGAACTTGGTGAAGCTGGGAAAGTAAGGGAGCAGGTGGCTGGAAGCTGTCAAAGAGGAGAGAGATTGGATCAAGGGACTAGTGCAAGACACAAGTTGGTTCATCCTATTCCTCTTCGTTTATAGTTCATAAAGAAGAATACGAAAGTAGTTTTCCTTGTTTGTTTATAAGGTCACTGTCACACCTTAGTGGGATAGGGTCGTTCTGAGTAGACACCTTTCCCGTTAACAAAATGGCGACCATACTGGGGATCGTGTCTAGTTAGTTTGTTTGTGTTTCTCTTGTTGTTTGTTTCATAAACATAGAAGTAGCAATCGAACTGCATTTTCCATTAACAAATGCAAAGTAGACATCTGCTACTTCAATCCATTCACTAGATCTGTTTATGATTTGAACAGCTGATTCACAAATGATCTGATTACCCTTTGCGATAGCTCTTAGACCTCCTTTAAATCCACCCTCTTATTGTGCATTACTGATTGCTTTTACTCGGCCAAAAACCATAGATTAAACTGCAAACCGTGACCCAGAACCCGGATAGAATTCTCGTTTCTACCACAGTGCAGGCTTTGTGAAGAGATTATGCATTTCAAAGCAGTTCCCGAGAGGGCTACCTGCGCTGCAATCCAGTTTCTCTGTGTAACAGGTGCACTGATCAGCCTAGCCCTGTGTAGCTGAGGTTCTTTGCTTCATTTTTTCAGTTTTCTCTCTGATTTTTGCAGCCTGTGACCAGTGTGTGTCTGTTTAAAAACCCCTTTTCTTTGCCTTAATTCTGCCTCCTTTGTACAAAAATACTGTAGATGTTCTTTGTGTGTTTGTTACATCATTTACAGTTTTCCATTGAAAAAGTAGAATAGTCATACTGTCATCCTTTGATTTAGATTTGTCGTAAGTGTCGATTTTGATCTTAGGAGAAAGTTTATTTGCTGTTGACAGTCAATTATGCTTTTGCTTTTGCCTTTGGTTTGAATTTGTCACTTTCTAGCGTCGAAACGAGTATTTATTTCAAAATCATAAAGTGTCGTAATCTTCTCTACCTTTTGATTTCGAAAAGAAGCTTGTTTGTGTTTGTCACTTGAAAGCAAATTTAGATTTGTACATCAACTTTCTTTTTAGGCATCAATATTAAGAAAGTGAAAACAAATACATGCACATGTGCATTTGCATATTGATAGTCTGCTTGGCTTGATTTAGGAAAAGTGCATTTACAGTGTGCTCTTTGCTCTTTGAGAAAAGATTGTGTCTTTCTTTTCCCCTTGTAGCTAGGATTTTCATTGCTAAAAAGAGATAAAAGTTTGCTTATCATCTTTAGATTTCATTTTAGGAATTACATCTACATCTCGTGGTGATCCCAAAAGGAAAATTTCTAAGAAATATCAACTTAAAATAAATTGAATGAATCTAACAACGCTTTGGAACTTAACGCACAACATTTAGAGGTCTAGGGTAGAGACGTATTCCGGCGTTGTAAAGCCTGGTAACTGTTGTCCTCACTGATGGTTGGGTGATTCCTCCACTTTGAGACGATAAGTGCCAGTACGGACTTGTGCTCCCACGTGCCATCGAGTATATATTGGGAGACCCCTATAGGCTTAAAACCTTTTATCCATAGGAAGCCGTGTTGGCCGCCCTACTGATCGCAATGCACCGAACACCGCATTCGGGAAGATTGACTGCCGTACCGTAAAAAGTATTCTGCAGTTTTTCGATTGGTTTGGTACTCCCTCTACCTAGATCTCCAGAGCAGTCCCTTTCATTCCTTTTAAGACTCCTTAACGGAAAAGGTCCATCTGAGCACTTGTCACTTCAGGCTCATTAAAAATCGAAGGAGACTAGAGTCATCTTTTGTTTTTTCTCGACTCTTTAAAACTGAAAAAACAAGTTGTGTCAAAGCGTCTAAAAATTTATTTTAAACGGAATATTCATACCCTTTTCCTACGTTGATCTTAGGCTGAGAAAATGGAGTCTACCAACCAAGGAATTCCCTTTGGTGGAAATCCTAGTCCCTTCTCCTCTTGGGGAGATGTTGGTGCACCCCATATGGCCACATTGTCACTTCCAGGACTGACAATTGGCTTGCCAGTATGGCTCTTCTCAACCAATGTCATTCAGAACACCACTATTCCTGAACAATCGAATCAGAAATTAGACGAGTCCAGAGTTTCCCACCAACCTTCTACTTCCTCTAATTCTTCCTCTCCTCCTTCCTCTTCGCTTGATGGGGCTAGCAAAGCCAAAAGTCAAGTTCCTAAGGAGAAGAAGGAGAAGAAGAAGAAAGAGAGGAAGAAGAAGGAGCCAAAGGCGAATGGGGGAAAACGAGTGTCGTCTAATGAAAATCCACACACTGCACTGACCAGGCCTAAATCGCCATGTGTCATTTGTAAAGGAGACCACTTTCACAGAGATTGTCCTTGCATCCCTCGGATACTAAGGGACTGGTCTCCTCGTTTTCACAATTCGGTGCCATCAACCTCTGATGATCATGTTGAAAGCACACCATCAACTAGCGAAAGTGAAGCCCCAGGACAGAAAGGGAAAGCTAGATTTCCCTGTAAACTGTGCGAAGGAAATCATGCCGTCCACTGTTGTCCCTTCTTAGACGAAGCGAAAAGAGTTTTGGATGATCGTCTGGTTTCACCGTTACGACTTCCTCCTGGATATAAAAAACTTTTGCCGAGTCCGTCGCTAGTTGAGAATCCAGCTGGCCCGCTCAAGTGGTCGGCTGAAGCACCTATCATCGAAGATAAACCATCTGAATCCATACCAGACGAAAGTCAAAAGGTCGAGGCGGTAGTTGACCCGATCTTGCCTTCAGAGGATTTATCTTCGGATGATACAGTCACTGAAGAGAACAAGGATGACACCGTCCAAATTCTCTTCATCAACACAGACTCCGACGAACATGGGGGCAATCTACCCATTCCCTTACCGCAGGAGGGAAGTTCGTCAGAGCCATACCCGGCCGTCTACTCGGTCCCACCTCCAAGCAACCTAGTTGTCTCCTTCGACTGGAATCAACTAGGCAGACCCCGTTTACCAGCAAGTGTACCATTCCGAATTATCGTTCAAATATATAGAATGGTCATGGCTGGTACCATCATAGATTAGGGAGCTTCTGTGAGTATCCTTTCCTCTATTTCTTGGAAAGCGCTTGGTTCACCATCGCTGTTGCCTGAGATGAGAAATCTGACAGGCTTTGATAAAGGAACCAGTCGACCTTTAGGGATCCTTCCCAATGTGCCCATAACATTGAGAAGGAAGACAGTTCAAATGAACGTAATGGTAGTTCAAGGACCCTTGGATTATAATCTACTCCTTGGACGAGACTATATTTATTGCATGGGAGCCATTGTCTCCTCACTCTTTAGAGTAATGTGTTTTTCGCACGAAGGAAGAGTGGTCAAGCTCGTGGACCAGCTTTCATTTCCCGGATCACGCATAGCAAATAGTCAAATACCATCCCTAAATGGTCTCTTCACGCAAGAAATGTCTCAAAAAGTGTTGTTCCGACCCCTAGAGGAACAAGGTCAACAAATTACAGCTTCTCCCAGAAGTTCTCCACCAGAAACTGCTCAGAATCAGTCAAATCAGGATCATTTCAGCTGCTCCACTAGCTAGCTGCGTTTCATAGCACCCAAGTACACTAGCTAGGTGCATTGCAACACACCTAAATGCACTACCAGGGTGCGTTGAGCGGGAAATGACAAATGGCAGTGTCATTCCACGAGGTGGACAAATAATGGAAGCTTCCAGAATCTTCCCCAATGACACTTGCCTCACTGAGTTCGACCAAGGATGAGTAAGAGGCTCTCAGTCTCCAAGTGGAAGCAAGAACTGACAGAGAGAAACCACTAGTCAGATCATAAGCTGACTCATCCTCTTTGCATACATCTATATATGGATCCCTCATCCCAGAGATCCAGAGGCTGGAATTTTGTACATTGCAGAGAATTGTTGTTGGTTTTGAGATAGATATCAGAGTATTGGGTGATTTATGCTTCGTTGGAGGTGAAGAGGGGATTCCTTTGCTGGGAGGTTGATGCTGGATCAGGAATCATCGGTTGTAACTCCTCCTGGACCTTCTTGTTATATCAATAAAACTATTTGAGTTTCTCCTACATGCTTGTGTTTCATTGATGTTTGTTACATTTATATGTTTAGCTTAAATCTGATCCTAAGCTATTTATGAATATAAATCCATGTCTTTGTGTAGTTTTCTTCTTCTGTGATCTTACAGGAAGTTGGTGAAGCTGGGAAAGTAAGGGAGCAGGTAGCTAGAAGCTGTCAAAGAGGAGAGAGATTGGATCAATGGACTAGCGCAAGACACAGGTTGGTTCATCCTATTCCTCTTCGTTTATAGTTCATAAAGAAGAATACGAAAGTAGTTTTCCTTGTTTGTTTCTAAGGTCACTGTCACACCTTAGTGGGATAGGGTCGTTCTGAGTAGACACTTTTCCCGTTAACAATTTGGTCCCTATGACATTCTTATCATTAGGTCTAAGAACCAATTCCCAAGTGTTATTCTTTTCAATCTTCTCAAGTTCTTCATTCATGGCCTTGACCCAGCATTCATCTTTGCATGCTTCACTTACATTTCATGGTTTGACGGAGGAGAGCAGTGCTAGATAGCTTGAAGCTTCTATAATCGTTCTTCTTGTTTGAACACCTGCCTCTTTCTGCCCCAAAATTTGAGTTTCTGGATGATTCTTCTGTACGTACCTGTACGGAGTCTTTTCTTCTACCCT
Organism: Pinus tabuliformis; assembly: GCA_031772625.1. NCBI lineage: Eukaryota > Viridiplantae > Streptophyta > Pinopsida > Pinales > Pinaceae > Pinus > Pinus tabuliformis. The sequence goes on along the minus strand of CM062807.1, from coordinate 222,665,946 downwards.
TATCTATTCTTCCGGTGCCTCATAGGTTTCTTCTTCATCATTAGTCTAATTTGAAGTTGAAGGATAGTCCTCTTCATCTTCAAAATCTTTGGTTTTTATCTGCTTTGGATTGTCGCCTGCTTCATCAACCACCACATCAATACTTTCAACAATTTTTCTAAGTCTTTTATTGTAGCACTTATATCCTTTACTTCGGGAAGAGTAACCAAGGAGAATGCCTTCATCTGCTCTAGGTTCAAACTTGCCAAGATTTTCATCAGTCCTCTTGATGTAACATTTTCTTCCAAAAACCTTGAAGTATTTTACCGTAGGAGTCTTACCATACCAAAGTTCATGAGGAGTCTGAGTGTTGTTTAATCGAACATTTGTTTTGTTGAGAATAGTAACGACAACAAATGCAGCTTCACCCCAGAAGGTTGCAGGAGTTCCAAATTAATCAAGCATAGCACGAGCCATTTGTTGAACCGTTTTGTTCATCCTTTCCACTACTCCATTTTGTTGAGGAGTCCTTGTAGTAAAGAATTCCCTTCTTATTCAATGTTCTTCACAAAAGTTGAAAAAATCATCTGAGGTAAATTCTCCTCCTCGATCAGACCTGAGGCATTTGATTCTGCGATCTGATTCATTTTCAACCAAGGCTTTGAAATCTTTGAACTTTTCAAAAGCTTTGTCTTTATGCTTCAAAAGTCCTATCCAACACATCTTGGAAATGTCGTTAATGAACAATATAAAGCATTCTTCTCCTCGAGGTGACTTTTTCCTTGATGGACCACATAAATCAGTATGGACAACTTCAAGTGGCGTAATAGCTGATCCTTCCTTCTCAGGGAAATTAGTTCTGGTTTGCTTACCAAACTGACATGATTTTCTTATTGTATTGTCTGGAATTTTGATGTTAGGGAGATCATGAACCACCTGATATTTGCATGCTTTACCTATCTAAGAGAAGCTTAGATGCCCCAATCTTCTCTACCATAGCCAGTGTTCATCATTCTTTCTTAGATAGAATTTTTGTTGTCCTCCCTTGAGTATGTATAAATTATTTGGAGTTCTTATGCCTTTGATCATTGTTTCTCCTGTATCAAGCTCATGAACAATACATCCATTTAATCAAAATATTACCTCATTTCCTTGATCACACATTTGGCTAACCCTCAATAGATTATGCTTTAAGCCATCAACATGCATAACATTTCCATCTTTGACTTTTTCTTTCAATAGATCAGAACTTTTACCTTTTATGAGTGTAGGTGTGTCATTTTCGAATGAGACCTTCCTTTCCTTCTCTAAGGCACTATATGACTAAAGTTTTTCTTTATCACCTGTCATATGTTTCGAACATCCACTGTCAATGTACCACTGATTTCTTGTCCTTCCACATATAAAGATATACCACATCTTTCTGGTTGTGGTTCTTTCTTTCTCCATGTTTTGGGACCCGATGAAGGTTGCTCCTTTTGCCAAAACTTACTCCTGCATTGAGAATCTTCATGAGTGAAGTTGTTACAAATAGAACATTCTATTTCATTTTCAAGAGCAGAAAATTTATTGTAGGTCCTCTTCATGATACCAGTCACACTCCTTTGATTTCATGCTTCTCGAGTCATGATGGTCTTGTAGGCAACACATTGAGCAGCTTTGCATCCAAAGTTATGACATGAAAAACATTGGCCATTAAAGAAATTCCTGTGATTATCAAATCTACCATCCAAGTGATTGTAGTTTCCATTGACATTCATTCTTGAGGCAAATTGAGAATGATTTACTTGTGGTTGGTTTTAGCTTATGTTCATCCTTGAAGTAGATTGACCCCAATTTACTTGGTGATCTGTTTTATGCCTTGCTGACTATTGTCAACCTGTTCACTTCTCCTTGCTGTATCAAGATAACTTTTGGAGGTGGATGGCTTCTGTGCTTGAGATGCTTCTTCAGTATATCCAAGACCTGTCTTGATTATAGGAGAACTCTGCACTTTGATAATCTCATCTAAAGTTTCAGATCCTTTAGCAAATCTAAGATTAAGAGCTTTTGTTTTCTCAATACCTTTTCTATGTCCCACAATTTCACATTCTAGCTTTTCATTATGTTTTTCCCTTTCAGCAAGTTGGAATGTCAAATTATCTATGATCATATTCTTTTCTTCTAAAAAAATTTTAAGTTTAAAAATTTCTTCATAGAGATCATCTTCATCTATAGCATCCAAGAAACCATCGTCTTCAAAAGCCATCAAAAGTCTATAATCATTACCATGTTCATCTTCATCACTATTTGAAAGTCCATTGCCGTTGTCATGTGTATAATAGCTCTTCCTACTTGCATTCTGTTTTTTGTTCCATTTAACTAGTTCCTTACCTTTACCAAGCTTATCTTTATGAGGACATTTGGCTGCATAGTGACTGAATGTCCCACAAGAAAAACATTTGAAAGGTAGCTTACCTCTAAATCTTCCAGGGCCTCGTTCAACGTTCTTGACAAAGTTTGATTCTTCCTTTGACGTATGTCCTGAACCATTGTATTCTCCTTTTGAAGTTTTGAATTTGGCTTCTCTGATGTTTGATGGACCCCCTTTCTCATTTCAAAAGCGGTTAGGATTCCGTGCAGCTATGACATGGTAATACTCTAAAGATTCTGCTTTTCTTCTATGGCAAAAACTTTTGATTCAAACTTAGAAGACAAATATCTTAAAACTCTTTCAACACACTTTCATCATTGTGAATTATGAGAGTTTCATATTGAATTCTGAGAGATTGTAGTTTTTCACGTTTTACCTGGTCATCTCCTTCATATCTTAGAATTATCTTGTCCCATATTTCTTTGGCGGTTTTGAGCTGCGTAACCTTGATGAATTATGATTGAGATAGAATCCCTAATAGAGTATTGACAGCCTTTGCATTTGTTTCATACTGCTTTTTACCAACTGTATCTGTAGGAGTTGCTGATGGGAATGTGTATCTTCCTTCCATGATATCCCAAACTTCTGCACCAAGAGATTGAAGATAGGTTGTGGTTCTTACCTTCCAATAGACGAAGTTGCTCCCATAAAAGATTGGTGGCCTGATGGATGCCTCCCTTTCATAGTTGCTCATGATGATAGATATTCCTTCAAGTGATCAAGCTTCTTCTGAAGGACCTGCTCTGATACCAATTGTTGGAAATAATACTGAGAGGGCAGGGCGAATCAATATTATCAAGTCAAATAATTTTTCATTTTCAAACTTAGATATATGCTACTTTAGAAATGGAAACCAACATATACATGCAACTGTTTCTACAACAGCTAGCGTATAACCAGTAAAATTAAGATTTAATTAATCCCATGCATCAGAACTTAATTAACCATAAGAACAGTAAACAGGTGTAGTAAATAGAATAGATCATCACACATGTGAACACAAGATATAAGGTAGAAACCAGATGTTGGTGAAAACCACCTGCTGCAATGCTTCTCTATCTTGTTGTTAATAAGAAACTTCTTTTTACAATATTTCTATACTAGTGCAATCTTATTCCAGTACACAGGCTTTTTCCTATAGAAGGCTACAACCTTCTCTCATTCTCCAGCTTCTCCTGGAAAGGAGCTACAACCCCCTTAGCTCTTGTACTAGCTGAAGTACTAGTACATAGGTGCTGACCTACAGAAGGCTACAACCTTCCTTTTCTTCTAGGGACCACGTTTCATACATTTTCAGACTGGATCCATAAATAACATCAATCAAACATCAAATGTATTTGAATCAACCAATCCCCTTTGCACTAACCAAAACTGAATCAATCAATCACTTCTCTGAATGTTGTAACCAGAATATAGTAACAGTAACCAGACACCAATCTTGAACCCATAATACTGTAGCAATAAACAGAAGTAGCTAAAACATATTTTATGAGATGTACGCTGCTTCAAGATGAAGAACCTGCGTGCATACTCTTCTGTATTAAGGAAAGCTAGCATATACGTTGTTTTGAATTACTGAACTAGCATGTGTACGCACTTTTGTTGTGCCAAACCTACATATAGATCTATAAAAGACAAATTTTCCTTTTCAAATATTCAGACATCAATTATACCCAGATTAACAGATTTATAGATCAAGTCATGCACCAAATAAAATCACACAAAAATACTACTATTCAAGCCTTAATATCTTGACCCATCAATAGAACTTATCCTTCTTCTAACACTTAGGTTCCTCCTTGGTTCAGATCCAGCTATGCACCATAACCGAGTGACTAGAATTCTAGATCTTACTTTTCATAAGATATTCAATCCTTGAGAGTGCTTTTGCCTAATGATCTGCTTCCCCTTTTATAGTGTTAGGCCTTACTCAATACCATGGTCCAAAACCACTTAGAACCAATACTTGGGACCCAATACCTGGGTTCAACACTTCGGACGAGATATCATGGTCCAAAACCAAGTTTTACCACATGTACGTGCTTTTCCTTACATGAAAGTGCATCCATATGCATACGCATCTTTTGATCAGCTATCCTACGTGTAAACGTGGCTTGGTTAAGTGGAACCTACGTATATCTTTTTTTCCTTCATTTTGAGAGCCTGAACTATGATCTGTTATCTGAGTGAGTTGCCACCAAGGACAATTACTGTGCCATAGTCCCAAGCCTATGTTATAATGCCAACATTGGCAATATGTTAGAGGATTTCAAAATTGATATTCTAGGGACTCTGACAATGCAATTGGACACTATGCAAGCCAAACAAAAGCAAGCAAAAGCAGAACAAAACTTGGTAATATTCTATCCTAGATGCAGAAAGAAGCATAGCCATAATGAGTACCCACTGGATATGGTCCAAATCTATGCCATCTATATGAAAAATCATGCCACAGAAAGTTGCCCATCACTCCTAGGACTGAAAGCACTTTACAAAGAAGAAAAAGAACAAAACAAGTTTAACTACTAAATCAGCGCCGCCAATGGCAGTCGCGACAAACAAGTATGCTCATTGATCCATCCTGTTCTTTTCAATATCCTCAGTACAATGCTCAGAAATATAATGGAATGTGGCAGAATCATCCACCTGTCCCTAGTTGGTCACAGTAACCATTCCCCATTTCACCCTAGCCAAATCAAACAAATCAAACCAATTGTCTAAAATTTCCTTACTATCCACCATTTTGGCAAAATAACGCATATTCAACAGAATGGTAACCCTCCACCTCGCAAAGTCAAAATTGGTAGTCGAACTGGCAAAGACTCGTAAATTGGCCAACAGGAACAATCCCCCTATCTCAACCCACATTGACAGCACCTTATACATTGCAACAAAACCCCCAGACCAACTTAAGACTGTAGCTCCCAACCCAAACTCCAACAATAGACCAGTTCAGTCTATCGAAATTATTGAAGGACCAGAACCAGAAACTTAGTTAAGGGAGTGCAATGACCTTCAATTAAGATCTGGGCATATAATAGAATCAGAGTGCGATAAAAATGTTCAAATTGAAAATCCGTTACCTATAGAACAAACACCATAAGAAGAGAATCTAGTTAGACAAAAAAGTCATGAACAAGCAACCACCTCTTCTCCACCATTCCCAAAATGACTAATCATACCTCACCCAATAGAACACCTTGATTTTGATCTTCTAGGAGAACTGAAAAAATTTTGTATAAAAATACCACTCCTCTAGGCTATTCAAGATATCCCAATTTATGCAAAAACCATCTAGGAATTATGTATGAAAAAGCCAAAGAGGGAAATAACAACAAATCCAACTGTCCATGTAGTCGGTACCTTATCTGACTTACTATCAGGAAGAGAAACACCTGTAAAATATGAGGACCTAGGAAACCCTATAGTCACGGTGCAAATAAATGGATTCTCCTTCCCTAATGCCTTAGTTGATTTAGGAGCAGCAATCTATATTCTTACAACCACAACTTGTCAAAATCTTGGCATTACAACACTAGACCCAACCAAAACCTTGTTGGAATTGGCTGACCTATCAATAGTCAAACCAGAAGGCACATTACATGATGTAATGGTGTCTGCAGACTTTTGGGAATACTGTGCAAACTTTCTGATTATTAATCCTAGAAACTGACTAGATGGACATCCCTTAATTCTAGGTAGACCTTGACTAGCAACTGCAAATGCTTATATTAGCTGTCGAACATGCAACATGACTATAGCAAGAGGAAGCAGTGTAAAGAATTTAGCCTTATACCCTCCAGCTTAGCCAATTTTAACAATAATCAAGACCAGGAAACAAACTGTATCATATCTAACTGAAAACATCAGATCACCGCTAACCATAGAAGATGCTCTCAAATTTAAAGATCAAACAGAAGACGACATCATTAATGCTTACATTAACCAACTAGAAGCTAGATCCCATCTAAAATGTCACATGATCAAAGCAACATTCAAGAGTGAAGTAGAAGAAAATCCCCTAAAAGATACTAATGATCAATCAATACCAACCACCTCTATTTATAAAAGTAAAACCATAGAAACTGATCCAGGAAAAACTTTGAACATTAACAAAAACCTGATTGTTAACCAAGAGAAAAGCTGGTTCAACTCCTGAAAAAATATAAAGAAGCCTTTGCAAGGGATTAACCGGACATGAAAGGAATCAATCCCAGTTGTGTATGCACAACATCTATACAAAAAAGGATGCTAGACCCATTCGTGAACACCAACACAGATTAAATCCTTATCTTAAAGATATTGTGAAAGCTGAATTACAAAAGCTTTTAGATGTAAACTTTATCTACCCAATATCTGACAGCAAGTGGGTCTCTCCATTAGTAGTGGTGCCCAAAAAGAATGGAAAGTGGCGGATATGTGTTGACTATAGAGAACTTAATAAAGCAACCTAGAAATACCACTCCCCCCTTCCATTCATTGACCAGTTCTTGGACACATTGGCAGGAAAGAAATTCTTTTCTTTTCTAGATGGCTTCAGTGGATACAATCAGATTCAGATTGCCCCTGAAGATCAGGATAAAACTACCTTTACCTTCCCTTGGGGAAAATTTGCTTATAGGGTCTTACCCTTTGGGCTATGTAATGCACCTGCCACATTTCAGAGGGCTGTACTCAGCATTTTTTTTTATTTGATAAATGAAGGACTCGAAGTGTATATGGATGAATTCACACCTTATGGGGATGACTTCGAGCCAGCATTACAAACATTAGAAAAAGTGCTACAAAGATGCATTGCCACCAGGTTCTGTTCAAGCCATGAAAAGTGATATGATGATGACCTAGGGACTCATCTTAGGTCATTACATCTCAACAGATAGAATACAGGTAGATCCGACTAAAGTTCAGATAATTATTTTAATACCTACCCCTTCCACACAAACAGAGGTATGCAATTTCTTGGGATTTTCTGGTTACTATAGAAGGTTTATAAAGAATTTTTCTTAGATTGCTGCATCATTATATGCACTAACAGGAAATATTGATTTCATTTAGACAGATAAATGTGACAGTGCTTTTGAGGATTTAAAAAGGCTTGTATCAATAGCCCCAGTGCTAAGTGGCCCAAACTGGGATTTGCCATTATAGATTTCATCTGATGCTTCAGACACAACAATTGGAGTAGTTCTTGGAGAGGAAGAAGATAAAAATCCATATGAAATATATTATATTAGCAAAAATATATCTCTCGCTGAATTAAACTATACTGTGATTGAAAAAGAATTTTTAGCTGTAATATATGCTGTAAATAAATTTAGACACTACATAACTAGATATCCTGCAGTTTTATATACAGATCACTCTGCCATTAAATATCTAGGAAATAAACTTGTTACAAATGGGAGAGTGACAAGATGGTTGATTCTCTTGTAGGAATTTGACATCACAATTAAGGATCGACCTAGAAAAGAGAACTCTGTAGCTGATTTTCTCTCATGAATGCCAAAGCCAGCTGACGCAACAACAATTGAGGATCAATTTCCTGATGAACATTTATTTTTTGTTACTGTCAAAATGCCATGGTATGCAGACATTGCAAATTATTTCGCAGTAGGAAAACTACGCAAGCACCTGATGCCTAATGAAAGAAAACAAATAGTGTAGTGCAGTACTCGATTCTCTTGGATCAGGGGCTATTTATTCCATACAAGATCAGGTATGCACATTAGAATATGCATCTAGGAAGATGAAGTGTTTAACATCCTAAAAGCATGCCATGAGGGGCCATGCAATGGAAATTTTGTAGACCACAGAACCAGTCACAAAGTATTACAAATAGGCTATTACTAGCCTACTATATTTAAAGATGCTAAAAAGTTTGTTCAAGCCTGTGATAGTTGTCAGAGCATGGGACACCCTAGATAATCTAATGAGATGCCTTTGAATCTGCAATGAGTAATTGAACCTTTTGAGCAGTGGGCGCTAGATTTTATTGGTCCTATTAATGCATCATCGAATCAAAAAACATACATACTGGTTACAATAGAATATGTCACCAAATGGGTTGAGGCAGAGGCATTACCAAGGGCTACTTAGGATTCAGTAATACATTTTCTTTTCCAATTATTTGTGCGATATGGCCTGCCGAGAGACATAATTACAGATGGAGGACCACAATTCGTAGGCAACAAGATTGCTTCAACATTGCAAAATTACCATATTCTACACAAAATTACAACTCCATACCACCCACAGGCAAATGGCCAAGTAGAAAGTACTAATAAGGTAATTGAGGCAATACTTACAAAAATAGTTGCATCACACAGATGTGACTGGGCTTCCGGATTACCAGAAGCCTTGTGGGCATACTACACAACATGGAGAAATACCATGGGATATTCACCATATCAATTAGTATTTGGTAAAGAACCCATATTCCCAATCGAATTCGAGATTCAAAAATTAAGAATAGCTCAGGAGGTGGGTTTGAAGCTCAGAACAATAGATTACAACAGATCAATGAATTAGATGAAATCAGGCTATCAGCTCTTCAGCACACTGCATTAATCCAACAACAGAAAGTGAAATGGCATGATGCCATTATTAAAAAGAAGATCTTCCACGAAGGAGATTTGGCACTCCTATATGATTCTAGGTTCCAGGATTTCCCTGGAAAACTCTAGACCAGATGGTTAGGACCTTATGAAATACAAAAAGTGCATGATAATGGCACCATTATATTGGCAACCATTGATGGATCTAGCTATTATTTTAAAGCAAATGGTCATCGAGTGCTACTTTATCACAAACCACTTAGAAAGGAGTCCTTTTGCCAATAGTTACGGGAAGATTCCACCATGAAAATCCTTGTTGAAGAGGGTAACCCATCACCAGCATCAACCTAGTGAACAATTCATTTGATTTTGAATTTAGTATATAAACTTTTCTTTCTGAATTCGCTTGTATAAACTATAAACAAATTTTTTGTTTACTTTGGCTATTCCATTTAAATAACAGCTGTTGTTCCCTCCTAAAGAACAACTACCGTTCCTCTAAAGGAACAATTTTTTTTCTTGTTTTGTACAAAATTTTGTGTTGTTCCATTTAAGGAACCGCTGTTGTTCCTCATAAGGAAAACCAACCATTCCATTTAAGGAGCAACACTTTTTTGCGTATTTTCTTTTTGTTGTTCTGTCTAAGGAACAACTGCTATTCCTCTTAAGGAACAACAACTGTTCCATTTAAGGAACAATAATTTTGCGTGTATTTTCTTTTTGTTGTTCTGTTTAAGGAACGACAGCCGTTCCATTTAAGGAACAATACTTTTGCGTGCATTTTATTTTTGTTGCTCCATTTAAGGAACAGTTGTTGTTCCTCTTAAGGAACAACAACTGTTCCATTTAAGGAACAACATTTTTGCATGTATTCTCTTTTTTTTGTTCCATTTAAGGAACAATTTTTGTTCCTCTTAAGGAACAACAGCCGTTCCATTTAAGGAACAAAGGTTTTGTGTGCATTTTATTTTTTTTGTTCCATTTGAGGAACATCTATTGATCCTCTTAAGGAACAACAACCGTTCCATTTAAGGAACAACGGTTGTTCCTCTTAAGGAACAACAACCATTCCATTTAAGGAATAACAATTTCGCATGCGTTTTCTTTTTGTTGTTCCATTTAAGGAAAAACTGCTATCCGTCTTAAGGAACAACAACTATTCCATTTAAGGAATAATAGTTTTGTGTATGTTTTCTTTTTGTTGTTCTATTTAAGGAACAATTGTTGTTCCTCTTAAGGAACAACAACCATTCCATTTAAGGAATAGCATTTTGAGGTGCGTTTCTTTCTACTGTTCCATTTAAGGAACAACTGTTGTTCCCCCTAAAGAACAACAACGATTCCATTAAGGAACAACAGTTCCATTTACATTTGTTTTCATTGTTCCGTTTAAGGAATAGTTGTTGTTCCCTTTAAAGGAACAACAGTTGTTCCATCTAAGGAACAATAGTTTGAGATACAAGTGCTTTATGTTGTTCCATTTCAGGAACAGTTGTTGTTCCTCCTGCGGAACAATTTTTGTTCCTCCTATGGAACAATTGTTTTTCCTTCTAAGGAACAACATCTTTGTCATTATTTGCTTTTTCTTGTTCCCCTGAAGGATCAGCACTTTTGCTCGCACCCATTTTTCCATTGTTCCTCTTAAGGAACAACTGTTGTTCTTCTTAAGGAACAATAGTTTCGTGTGCAATCTTTTTGTTTTTTAGCTATTCCTCCTAGGGAAAAACAATTTTGTGTGTAGTTTGTCTTTTTGATGTTCCTCTAAAGGAACAATAGTGGTTACTTTTAAGGAACAACACCCTTTTTGTGTGCATTTTTTTTGTTGTTCCTCCTAAAGAACAACAATCTTTTTTAGAGGTTTTCCTTTAGAAACAGACATCTTGTCAACATTCTTTCACTTTGTATGATCCTCTAAAGGCAAGAGTACAAACATATATGCAAGGATACAAAAATTTAAAGGCTACTGGAATAAGCAAATCAAAGAAAAATTATTATCTTTAATGAGATTGCTTTGTATTGATTAGAAAAGGGGGAGGACACAACTATCTATATCACTTTGCTGTCCTTATCTTCACTATAACTTAAATTGATTGGTTACTTGTATCATGCTAGTTCTTCCCCAATCCCCATAATTCTCTTTGCTCATTAACACTGAATAAGAATAAGGGCATATTTTCTTCTATTGATACGTTCAAACATCTTCCACCATCCATATTCTTAAGGAGTGTTGAGCCACCCTCTAAATATAAATAGGAAGTGCTATATAAAAGAAAAGAAAAAAGAAGGAATATATATATATGTGTGTGTGTGTGTGTGTGTGTGTGTGTTTACTAACAATTCTATGATTTGTCAAGGATAGGGGGTCTCATCATGAGCCAACCCACCATGATCATAAGGAAGCAGTGAAATGGCATTCCCACTATGGCCACCACACTAGGGATATGATCCAATGGCCACATCAGGAAGACAAAAAGTCCTTGGAACAGGAGGTCTCATCACGAGCCGGCCTGCCCACCTTTCACTCCTTCCTAGTGAATGGCATCGTGATCCATCTGGTTACTAGGCCAGCACAATGGCCTCCATTCTGACATCACAAGGCACTTTCCTAATTATACATAAAGGATCATGGTTCCAGAGGGTGAAAAAGCAACTCTATCAAGGTTATAAACACCTATGGGCAACAGAAGCTCTATTGATGGTATTGGAGTCATATTTTTCAACATCAATAGTAATTATAACTCCCTTTTCCTATTCCTTTATCTTTATTACAAAAGAGATTATGTTCCTAATTCCTTTTGAACCTTTATGCATGAAATATCATTTAAAAAGTCAATCATAATGGTTTAAGTGGAATAATGACCGCATAGCATCTTACCTACGTCAGATGTCCTTTCCTCCTTTTCGAATCACTCCATGGTATCTCCATATTTATTCATAATTTTCATGTTATGAATCGATTTTAGCAACTCAATATTTTTGTGATCTTGTTATAAATATGTATACCTTGCCATTTTTACTACTGTACGATTGCCACCAGTACGTTGTTACTTCATTTAACTAGTCGAAGGCGACCTATGATTTTTTAGGGGAGCATGGGTGACTTCCTAAGCACTTTTACATACGTGTCAGTCATTTATTTGGTTGTACCTGGCTACATGATATCCCATAATAGCAAGTTTTTAACAGTATTATGTTAAAAAGTATTATTCGAATTTAACAATGTTAATCCATTATTGGCTCTGTGTATTGTTGTGTTACCTATGTTAAAGCTAACAGTGTGTACAATTCAGACAAAATGGGAGGACAATCAGTACGTAGCAAGCCACAGAAACTAGTTGTTTCTGATGCCGCCCAAGAAATTCTAGTACGAGCCGGATGGGTCGCATATTTTACATGACTATAGCAACCTAATGAAACCATGGCTATCGAATTTTTACATAATTTGTAGGATGATCATTCTATAATAAGAAGAAGGTGAATGACATTAACAGAGGTGTCTGGATTACCAGTAGTTAGACCCATATGGAGGCACAAAAAATTGAGGCTACAAGATGCCATTACCGCCTTTCAGGAAAAGGGATAGAACTTGATTGCCAAAGGCAAAGGAGTTGAACCCTCATCTTTGGGAGAACCATGGATAGAGATGGCTAGAATCATTCAGAGATATATCACATGCGACAGAAGAAAAGATGTGGTAAGACCACGCCACCTTAAATTATTAGCAGTTTTAAAACAGAAATGTTTTGTAAACTTGCTTGCATATATGAAATTCTTGTTGCATGACGCTACTCAAAGCATAAATAAATCCCAACATATAGAGACTGTTGTAAGTCATCATTATTTAATTAGGTTAATAGTAAGCTATAACCTAGCCTAGCAGCAAACCAGTTGGGAAGAATTAGTGTTTACTATAGGGGGGGTTAGCCTTACCTACCCCAAAAAAGGAGAAGGACTACCAACACAACAAATAGATCAGAAAAACGTAGACGATATGGAAAGACAAGTCAAGGAACAACTGAAAACCTTCTGGGTAGCAGAAACCAACACTTAGAATTATCTAGCCCTGAAAACGAGCAACCTTTACAGCTGGAAGGAAGAGATAATCTAGAGTCAGAACTTGAGGAGGAAATAGAGCATACTAGTGAAGAGGAGCGGGATGAAACAAAACTTCTCTTAACTCCTAGAACAAGTCCAATACAAGATTTACTTCATGATGTTGAATTGGCCTAGATTTTGGCCAATATGAGTGAATATATATAGCCTGAAAGTCCGCTCAATCTCAATGTTGAAGCAGCACAATCAGAAGAAAACTCTGCCCACAATAGAAGTATATTAGAAGAAATAATTGGCGAAGTATAAACAAGGGTAGAAGCTTATCAAGAGGAGGCGGACCAAATTAGGGATACCCCTCTAGAAGAACCTGATCAGGTCAATTTAAACACAAAAGATGTGGGACAAACGAAGGAAATAGAAACCAGTCAGGGGAGAGACACAACCCTTGAAGAGAAAAACCTAAATGAGCAACCAAGCTCGCTAAGAGTAGAAACGGTTAGTGAAATAGTTGTTCCTCCCAAAAAGAAGAAAAGAAAAATTAATAGGTTGAGAAAGGAATAGCAGAAGATGCAAAACTTAGTGAAAAGACTCAGGAAAAATATACGGACATTAAAAAGGGGGGAAATTTTGAGTAGAACCCCAGAAATGGTGAATGTATCCATTCAAACTGAATTTCATAGTATAAGGGTTACTGGGACTCAACTGAGTCCATATTCATTCTAGATAAGGAATAGCATGCAGCTGTTGTAGAGGCGGTTGCCCAAATAGAGAGCACACACTTTCACAACCAAGTTGTTCAAACGGAGGTGATACGCTCCCACAGTGTCGCCACCCAGATAGAAAGGCTGACTATCCATAATAAAAGAATGTAGACTTTAAGTATTCCATCCCATGATAAGGGTATGCAGACTACAAGTCCTCAGTCTTATAATAAGAACACCTAGACAGATATCCAAGCCAAAGATGTTTTGATAGGCATCAATCTTGGTATAACAAATATTCAAGAGAATCTGGCACAGGCTCGACTGACCATAGAAAGGCTTGAGTAAGAGATTGTTCCCCAACAATGGTACTAGTCATTACAGAGGCAATTGTAGGATATCAATGGACCAGAAATTGAGGCCTTCGAGAAATATCGGAGGGCAGAAGAAAGAATTGAGAAAATAAAGATCAAACTGGAGGCAGTCATGCATCAAAGGGATACTCTTTGTTCACTATACATAGATATTTTAGCATGAAGGTCCCATGCCAATAACTACACTTTATTTTCGTTAGAAAGGTATTTACAGTTAAAAATTAAGGCTCTCAGGACAAGGAAATCCATAGAATTGAAAACTGTGGAAGATTTCATAAACTGCTATAAACACCATGGAGTGAAAGTTCAACGATTACTCTGTTAGTTTTATTTGCATAATTTTGTATTATTAGAAGAAATGGAAAAGAATCCTAACCCTTTTGTGGGGGATGTATAATTTCAAGCTTTCATTTCATTTGCTGTTAAATAGTTGAAATGATTCAAATCCTACAATACTTTCCAGAAGCAGGAAAATGGGTTGGTGTTGAAACCCCGAAAATCGGGTTGACAACAAGGGGGATACCCACTCGGTCCAGACCTTGGTTGGTAGCTCCTTATCCGTTTGGTATAGCGGGTCCGACTGGGGATAATGGGACCAGTTTCCCAATCTAAGGGTGTGTGTGTGTATGTAGAGTTGGATGATGCTGATCTAAGAGTACTTTAAAGCTAATTCAATTCAAGCTTCTAAACTAACTCTATGCTATTGTAATCTAATGAGAAACAACACATCTAATCTACGCTAACCCGGGGTGAATTTCTTCTATTATACGATCTAAAGAGATTTCAAACAATAACTGGTAATAAAGATCATTCAGCTATCATAAGAATAGAAATCAATTGAGATAAACCACTTTGCATAAAAAGTTAGGCAAAACAGTTGTGAACAGCATATCGCATAATAAGTTATTCATATATCAAACATAAATAAATGACTCCACCGTACAAAAGCGCCAAATGGTAACTCATACATTCATGCAGTAACATATAAACAACTAAAAACTGTATATTACTTTAAGAATATAAACAGAAACAGTCAAGAGATAAAAGTACCATTTATGACTGGTTCTACTCATAAGCTTCAAGCAACAATGATTTATCACTCCTTGCTCTAACATCTACTAAGAGTACAGAAGTGCAACATCAGTAGCAGATATCAAATGCAAACATTAATAAACCTTGATCCATCCATTCATCAAAACCCTCTCCGAGGGTGCAAAAGTTCATGTTCTGAGGACAAGTTTTTTGACAAATTTCTGGACCCTTCTCTAGATGCATGAGAAGGGTTTAAATACTGCTAAATAATTAACTTAATTACATAAATTTAGGATACGGTTTTAAATGACTGCCCTTCTGCTAAAGCAAAACTATTTCTAAAAATAAAATCTAATTCCTAACCATTTATGTATTTTCTCCTTAGTGCTGCAAGCATGCAACATTCGCGTGGGAAGAGTCGGTTGGTCGTCTTCTGCTTTCGTTTGAGCTATGAAAATAGAAATAACAAGCGCTGGCACTGCTTTCTGGTAAACTAGAAGATATTTTCGAGAATCTTCCTCTGGCTAGGTGTATTCACTGCATGTATACTTGGTAATAACCCAAATTTCTCTCAAACTGATTCTGCTTTTGCTATTTCAGTTTCTGGCCTTGCGAATGACTGAATAAGTTAGGGACTTTGCTCTCTGAACAATTTTCTGCATTGAAAACTGCCTTCGTTCTTTGTTCCAGGCTTTTCTGGTGTGTTTTCCTTCTTTAGCGCCTTTTTCTTTTTGCTTTACCCATAAGCTTCAGGATCTTTTGTAAACATGCTGCTTTTGTGCGCCTTTGACTCTGAGTTTTGGATGGCCTATTGACGTCAGCATCTGTTGAGTGATACTCTGGAATCTGTGGTCTTGTTGTATGCGGCATCCGTTTCTGAAGGGATCTCTTCACTATTCTCCGAGCATTGATGCTTTCCTCTTTTCCTTAGATGTTTCCTGCACATTGCTTCATGTTATTTCCTGTCTTACAGTTTACGCAAAGGAAAAGAGTAATGATAATAAAGATTGACATGAAAGCTTTAAGCTCTTATGAATGCATAATCATGACACTCATAACGAACTGACTCTTCGAAAAACACACAACTGTCCTTCTTGAATACTTTGGCATACAATCATTAATTTCTTTTAAGGCGCGCGCCCAATTTCGGTTTACGGACAGCTTTCCTTGAATACTGCGCCGAGGAAAATTTTCGATGGGTGATTTCCATGACTCGCATCGCATCATCGCGGATCGTGTCATCAAGATGTGTCATCGCAGAAATTCATGATTGAATTTATCGCAAATCGCATTCATCGCAGCTCGCAGATTGCATATCGCAGATCGCAGCTCGCAGATTGCATATCGCAGATCGCGCTTAGTCATTCAATCATTGTGTGCTGCTTATGCGATGTTGCGATATGCGACGTCGCATATCGGCCGTCGGAGGTTTCTTAAGATTTTTCTTTTAAGAGCGCTTCATAATGTATGCGATGCGATGAATTTCGCATCGCTTCTTCGCAGTTTATTATGCTCATAAGAAAACGTTTCATTCTCTTCTCGCGATGCGATACAACTTTAAGGAGTTGAAATACAAAAATTTTCATAAAATGTTTTTTGGATTTTTTATTAAGGGTCCCCATTTGCTTGGTGTTATTGCTAATACCAAACAAAGAGGGGGGTTGTTGGTGGCCACAACAATGGCGATTCACTGGGAAGAACCAGTTATCTCTGCTTTTCTATTGAATTTTAACGTCCAAAACAGAAAAATTTTCATAAGTCTAAATTTTGTTATGGATAGACAGAGTACATTATGCCTTATCCTATGAATGATATTTTGTTTCAACCTTTTTCTATTCCAATTGTTTGCTTCCTCAGGCTTAGTCCTTGTATTTACATCAGCCATTACTTGGTCTTTTAAAGATAAAATAAGGTCTTCTCTGTGTGCTGGCTTTTAAAATATGCTCATTTGTCGTAGGTAGAGCCTTTGCTTCCAGCAGGCGTCCATACCCTCGACAGGGTTACTTGTTACCCAGCAATGATCCTTTATCCTGCTTAAGGCTATTTACAACTTTTCAGAGAAAAACCCATTTTGACACTTTTTCCTTTTTTACTCTCTAAAGAACAATGTCTTGGTTTGGTGGCCAAATTATGACACAGTCATTCACTTGATTTACACTTTTTCTGAACAAGCTGGCTCGTGATGAGACCCCTTGTCTTTTGATTGCAACAATCTTGAGTCGTTGCCCTGTTTTGGTGGATAGTATTGGCAAAGTCAGCAAGTTATAATATCTGTGATCATGATAAGCTGGCTCGTGATGAGACCTCTTATTCTTTGAGATATAGTGTTTTCTCGGATTGTTCCTCTGAATGCTGCGATTTTCTTTAGCAGGGAGGAAATCATTGTTTTTCCTTAAGAAAGCTCCGGACGACAATAATAGAGTTTGAAAATAGCAGTTTTATAGAGAATCTTTATTTCATTATTGATACCTTTCATTGTGCTGATATAAAACAATTTCTTCGCTGAAGGTTTCTTTCATCAAACTTTTAAAGTTGAAACTAGTATCATATCTACGCTAAAGTTTTTTAACTCTATCTGTCAATAATAAAGATCAGATTTTTTGAAAAAAATTTACTATTTGTGCAAGCGAAAAAATCAAAATCTGATAGAGAATTGGTGTCTTTTTTCGTGAACCCCTGTAGTAACCATCTACAACTGGTTTCATTTATAAGAAAGAAAAGAAAAACTAAAACTATCCTACAAAATAGAAGAATAATCTTCTATGGAAAATATATTTTAAGGTTCTGTCCATTAATAGGCAAAGAATCCCTTCTACCTGCTAAATCCTGCAACACAAACATTGATGGGCCTATGACTTCTACAATCTGAAAAGGACCAAGCCACATCTTCTGAAATTTTGTATGTTTTCCCTTTTCTTCATGAGCCTTATCCCATTTCAAAACTAGATCTCCCATCTGAAAAAAATTTCTGGTCATTATGCTTGAATCAAAAGAGGATTTTATTAGCACTTGGTGATGAGCATGGGTTTTCTTAGCTTGTTCTTGTCGTTCTTATAATTTAATTATTTCCATTTATCTTAATTGTAAGGAGGAAGTAGATACTTCATCGATGTATTGTACTAAAGACAAAGAGGGGATGACTAAGTGAGTTGGAAGAACCACTTCTTTCCCATAAACTAAATTAAATGGAGAAGTGCCGATTGAAGCTTTCTTCGTTATTCTATCTGACCATAAAGCATTTACCAAAGCTTTGTGCCAATTCTTTTGGTTCTGGTCAACTGTTCTTTTAATAATCCTGATTAGGTTTTCATTTGTTGACTCAGCCAATCAAGGAAAATTTTAAGGATGGAAAATTTTCTTGAAGTTTAAAACATTGGCGAATCTCACTAATCCCTAATATGCAAATTATAAATGTTTATTGATATATTTGTAAAATTAATCAAATTTATAATTATTTTATATATAGTCTCTATATAATGTTGGCGATTTTTAAGGTAAAATAATTTTATATTCTAAAATTTGGGCGAATCGTCTTTTATAAAATTGGAAATTGGCGAATCTTTTTTGTGGAAAAATCATGGAAAATTAGCCCACTGGGCGAACATTAGCCCCTAAAATTTTCCATGCAGCCAATCCATTACCTTGCGGATAGTAGTTGGCCGAATATTTCAGTTTGAACCCTCTTTTAAGTGCAAACTCAGTCATTCCATTCCCAGAAAAGTATGAGGCATTATCAAACATTAAAGCCATTGGCAATCCAAACCTAGTGATTATAAATTGATCTATGAATTCAATGATGTTTTCAGAATTAGTTGTCTTGAAAGGAACTGCTTCTACCCATTTAGTAAAATAATCTGTTGCCGTGAGGATGTATCTATGCTGCGTAGAAGAGTGAGGAACGATCTCACCTATTATGTCCAAGCCCCACTGACTGAATGGTTGCTCGATGTTTACTGGCTGTAGTGGTATGGATGATTTCTTTTGTCTCCCTGCAGTAGTTTGGCAGACTTGGCATTTCCTCACGTAACTGTGTGAGTCTTTGAACAGCGTGGACCAATAATATCCTGCATGTAAGATTTTATGTGCAGTAGCATCTCCAGCATAGTGTCCGCCTGCTGGTCCATCCTGGAGTTCCTGCAAAACCTTTTCGGCTTCATTTTTTTCAAGACACCTAAGAAGAACAGAATCGTAATTCCTTTTAAACAGAACATCATCTATGAGCTGATATTGTTTAGCTTTCAATCTAAGAGCTCTTTTCTTGGTGTGATCCAGGTGTGATGGAGCATACCCGTTTTTAAGATAATAATGGTGTCAGCATATAATGATTCTACATCGTTTAGGCTTACCTCATACATTTGTACCTCTTCAGATGAATTTTCAGGAATTTGCGATGCTCCAACCAACATTTTGCAGAAGCCTTGACCTCTTACAATGCTTGCTGGTTTGATCTCAAGGTCGTATTCTTGCAAAGCGGTGATCCAATTTGCTCTTTTTTCACCCACATCCTTCTGTATTAGAAGATTTCTTACCGTTGGAAACGGTACTATGACCTTAGTATGGGTTTTAAGCAAGAAAGGTCTGAAATATTTGACCGCTTTGAAAACAGCATATGCCTGTTTCTCCACGTCTGAATAGTTGAGTTCAACACCTTGTAAATTCGAGCTAATAAATGCGATTGGAGCTTCTGCTTTCTCTTGATTTGCTTGAGTTAGAATCGCGACATATGATTTCTCTGAGGCAAATGTGTATAATATAAAAGATTCTGAAAAATTCAGGGTTGCTAAAGATGGAGTGTTAATGATAGCTTGTTTGATCAGGTTGAATGCTTCATGCTCATCTTGACTCCATTTAAAATTTGAATTCTTTTTAATCATGGTTTGCAAAGGAGAAACAATTCGTGAAAAATCTGGGACAAATCTCTTCACAAAATTGATTTGACCAAGGAAAGATTGCATGGCTTTTTTGTTATGAGGTAGGGATATTTCAGAAATTTCTTTGATTCTGTCAGGCTCAATGTGAATACCAGATTTTGACACTATGAATCCTAGAAGTTTTCCTTCACTTAATGCGAAAAAAGATTTCTTTGGGTTAAGTGAAATCCCATACCTTAAACATCGTTGAAAGATTTGTTTCAAGTCTTTGAGATGGTCACTTCGCTTCTTGGAGTACACTGTTATATCATCCAAATAAATTACTACAGATTTATTGACTAAACCCTTGAACGCGATGTCCATGGCTCTCTAAAATGTAGCGCAGGCATTGATCAAACCGAATGGCATCTTCCGATATGCGTATGTGCCCCATTTAGTTAGAAATGTGGTTTTTAACTGATCATCGGGATGTACCAGCACTTGATTGTATCCTGAAAATCCATCCAAAAAAGACATTAGTTCTGAGCCTGCTACTGCCTATAATATCTGCTCCATAAGTGGGAGGGGAAAATTGTCTTTTTGACAGGCTTTGTTGAGATTCCGAAAATCGATGCAGATTCTAATATCTCCGTTTTTCTTTCTAACGGGTACCATATTGGAGACCCATTTGGAATGTCTGACGGGGAAAATTATTCTGGCTTTTAATAACTTATTTAGCTCAGTTTTTATCTGATTTTCTAAATTGGGGTGGATTTTTTCTGAGTTTTTGCTGGACAGGTTTTTCGTTATCAATCATAGGGATAGTATGTTGAATGATAGAAGTGTCGTATGTCTTCAGCTCATCGTAATTCCAAGCAAAAACATTTTTGTATTGTCTCAAAAGACGAATATACGCTAGTTTTTCTTCAGGGGCTAGGCCGTGGCCTAGATTAACGTTTTGTGGTTTATCATCGATTCCCAGGTTTACTAATTCGTAGTTCAGAGTCGAACTGTAGAGCTTAGAATTGGTAGACCTTTTAAACCGACTTTTCAAATCGTATAAGTCTTCCAACTTAACCACCGATTTAGGTATAGCATTATCAGTGCTATCTTGTTGTATTTGTCGATCATGATGGTCTTCGTCAATTATCTGATTGGAGTAGGATCCTTCAGAAGTGAGGAAATTTACAATATCAGGATCGTCATTGAATACTCTCCAATTTGTAATGTTGTCAGGGATGGACGGTCTAAAGATTAATTCTATTGAGAATCTATTTGGACTAAAATCTTCGGAGGGAATAAGTCTAGAGGCTACGTTAGCTAAAAGGTCTGCGCTCACGTTTTGGAGTCTTGGGATTGATGAAATATTGAATGCTATAAAATGCTCAGTCAAATCTTGTACTAAAGATTGATAGTGTTTCAAATGACCTGATAGGCAATGTATGGTATTACATACCTATTTGATGATAATCTCAGAGTCTTCGAAGACTTGAAGATACTTAACGTTCAGCCCGATTGCTTTGTAGAGGCCTTGCACCAAGGCTTCACATTCCGCTGTATTGTTTGTGCAATCGAATTCAAGTCTGCACGTAAGCATGGTCTTATTTCCTTCTGGACTAATCAGAACGCATCCTGCTCCTGCTCCTTCATTAGATTTAGAGCCATCAAAATATAATTTTCAAAACAAAGATGTATTTACAGGTTTATCTACAAAACTAACACACTTTGAATTATCAGTTTGGGAAAAAATTTCGACTTGGGACAAAACTGAATTTTCTAAGTAAGGTGATGTATGAGCATTGAAATTGCCGAGGAAAGAATCTACCGAGTAATTGCCTATGATACTACTGTTATATGCTATTGCTTCATTTTATCCCTCTAAATTCCGTCACTATGTACTTCTGGTGTAACTCTCGTTCAACCTTTATTTGATTTGGTTTACCGTTGTAGGGTAACCACATGTGCGACCAGTCGGTTGAGAAGTATCCATGGAGTTTTTCGGACCAATCCCTGCTAAGAATCAAGCCATAGAATTCTAGGATATCAGCTACTAGAATATCAATAACCTGACATACCTTCGGGTTAGACGACAATCTTATGGTCACTTGATTAAGTTCACCAATCACTTCAACTTGAGATCGATCAAGCTGAACTATGCACACTGCGGATTTTTGTGGTTGAACATTCAACTTGGTACATATTGATCTGGGTAAAATATTCGTTGAAGCACCAGAATCTACCAAACAATTGTGCACATTTTTATTGAAAATTTCATAGGTGAGAAGAAGAGGGGGAGTGTGAGACCTTGATCTTCCTCGAATCAAGGCGATGTCATTTGGATCAATCTTATTGATCGTGTTGGTTGGAGGTCTTCCCATGTTGTGGGAAGCTATAGCTATAGGCAAAGATGTAGTAGGCACGGAATGTAATTCTTTCATCATTATCTTCTGTTGATGTTTCAATTTGCTCAATTCATAAAGGGTGATATTAGCCCTAGTCTTTTTCATGTCATCAATAATATTGTATTCCATTTCATCTGACACTATCAGTGTTCTTGATGGAGGTGTTTGATCTGGTTGGACTGAGCTAGATTGAGTCGCTTTAGCAGTCGTTTTCTTTGTTGTGACTTTATCTTTTGCTTCAGGGCTTGCGCCCTTCTGCTTAGGGGTAGTTTGGGGAGGATCAAGTTGATTTTTGCTTCGTGTGCTAACCGGAAATGCTTCTTGATCTTCTTCTTGTGGGAGGATGAAATCCCACATTCCTTGTAGTTCCACAACTACTTCGTCATCGGTTTGCCCTTCAGTGGTACTCTCTTCTTCTTCCTCTTCTTCGGATTCGACATTTGAGATAGCATTGGGTGGTTTCACATCAATTGAAGGGCCTCTTTTAAAAGCTCTGTAGGGATTTTTTGAAGAAGTTTCTGCTACTTGTTTTTTTATGTCAAGCATCTCATTGGACATGGTCTTTAATACTTTTTGCAATCATTCCAAATCGAAAGGTCTTTCGTTTGTTTCTTCTTGGGGTCTTCCTTGAAGGTGACTTTTTTAGATTTGTGTTCCTCTATCGCAGATCCCTTTTCCAGGGCTACTACGCGTTTCTCTACTGCTATCACCTCTGTCAGGTTTTCAACTAAGGTTGTTTTATTTTCCCTATCCACCAAGATTGCTAAGTTTGACGGTAAGGCCGTAATATACCATTCACATCGTACTTCTTCACTGGGTTGGGAAGCAGTGGGAATTTTGTTGAGGATTTTATTGAACCGTAAATTGAAATCTTTGATGGGTTCTCTAGCCTCAGCTTTAAGATTGGATAGGTCATTGATTAACGTCACTGTTGATCTGTCATCACCAAAATTGGTAAGGAATTGACTTTGAAAAATGTCCCAACTTGTGATAGACCCGGAAGGTAATGAAAAGTACCATGACTCGGCTATTCCTTGCATTGTATAGGGAAAAAGCCGGACAACAGCATCCTCGTTGGTAACTCCGTTGAGATTGACAGAAAGCATGAAATTATTAATGTGCTCTTTAGCTAGCATGCCTACTTCTGGATTGAATTTGGGTAGCCATTTCTTAGGATGGGCCGGTATTTGGCTTAGGGGTGGAGGCATTAAAACTGCCCCAGGATTGTTCCATGGAGTCTGGGCCATCATTGAGCTGCTAGTAAATGAAAGTGCAGAGGATGATCCCTGAGGCTGGGAAGATGAAGATATTATGATCTTAGACAATTGAAGAAGAGGGGTTGTGGAAGATGGATGAGTGGTTTGGAATGAAGATGTGGGTGGCTGACTTCGCGGTGAGGGAGTTGAAATGGACGATGTAGATGAAAGAGTCTCACTGTCAGACTCTTGTGGTGTTTTCCTTGCTCTTTTCCTGGTGGGGAGAGGGATTTCAGTTAGCTGGATGCCAAATTTTTCACTCTTTAATCTGGTAAGGGGATGAGCAGGATTGTACTGCGAAGTCACGTTGCTTTGAGATTTATCAGACCTCTATGTAAAAATAGAAAATCCCTGGAGTTTGCGAATTAGAGTTTGAACTTCAGGGGGTTCAATGTTAGATTGGTCTGAAATATTAGGGTATGTAGCAGCGGTTAATACTCGAGCGACTTCTGACTCTGGATTTAAACGTACTGGGGAAGTCGGGGGAGTTGATGAGGGCGATTTACTCTTAGAATTGTATTTAGATTTTGATTTAGGTGCCATTCATAGTTCGGGCCCTCCTTCTAGCGCCAAATATGTTGAAGCCCCAAAAATCGGGTCGACAGCAAGGGGGATACCCACCCGGTCCAGACCTTGGTTGGCAGCTCCTTATCCGTTTGGTATAGCGGGTCCGACTGGGGATAATGGGACCAGTTTCCCAATCTAAGGGTGTGTGTGTGTGTAGAGTTGGATGATGCTGATCTAAGAGTACTTTAAAGCTAATTTAATTCAAGCTTCTAAACTAACTCTATGCTATTGTAATCTAATGAGAAACAACACATCTAATCTATGCTAACCTGGGGTGAATTTCTTCTATTATGCGATCTAAAGAGATTTCAAACAATAACTGGTAATAAAGATCATTCAGCTATCATAAGAATAGAAATCAATTGAGATAAACCACTTTGCATAGAAAGTTAGGCAAAACAGTTGTGAACAACATATCGCATAATAAGTTATTCATATATCAAACATAAATTATAAATGACTCCACCGTACAAAAGTGCCAAACGGTAACTCATACATTCATGCAGTAACATATAAACAGCTAAAAACTGTATATTACTTTAAGAATATAAACAGAAACAGTCAAGAGATAAAAGTACCATTTATGACTAGTTCTACTCACAAGCTTCAAGCAACAATGATTTATCTCTCCTTGCTCTAACATCTACTAAGAGTACAGAAGTGCAACATCAGTAGCAGATATCAAATGCAAACATTAATAAACCTTGATCCATCCATTCATCAAAACCCCCTTCGAGGGTGCAAAAGTGCATGTTCTGAGGACAAGTTTTTTGACAATTTTCTGGACCCTTCTCTAAATGCATGAGAAGGGTTTAAATACTGCTAACTAATTAACTTAATTACATAAATTTAGGATACGGTTTTAAATGACCACCCTTCTGCTAAAGAAAAACTATTTCTAAAAATTGAATCTAATTCCTAACCATTTCTGTATTTGCTCCTTAGTGATGCAAGCATGCAACATTCGCCTGGGAAGAGTCGGCTGGTCGCCTTCTACTTTCATTTGAGCTATGAAAATAGAAATAGCAAGCATTGGCACCACTTTCTGGTAAACTAGAAGATATTTTCGAGAATCTTCCTCTGGCTGGGTGTATTCACTGCGTGTATACTTGGTAATAACCCAAATTTCTCTCAAACTAATTTTGCTTTTGCTATTTCGGTTTCCGGCCTTGCAAATGACTGAAAAAGTTAGGGACTTTGCTCTCTGAACAATTTTATACATCGAAAACTACCTCCATTCTTTGTTCTGGGCTTTTCTGGTGCGTTTTCCTTCTTTAGCGCCTTTTTCTTTTTGCTTTACCCATAAGCTTCAGGATCTTTTGTAAACATGCTGCTTTTGTGTGCCTTTGACTTTGAGTTTTGGATGGCCTATTGACATCAACATCTATTGAGTGATACTCTGGAATCTGTGGTCCTGTTGCATGCGGCATCCGTTTCTGAAGGGATCTCTTCACTGTTCTCCGAGCATTGACACTTTCCTCTTTTCCTTAGATGTTTCCTGCACATTGCTTCATGTTATTTCCTATCTTACAGTTTACGCAAAGGAAAAGAGTAATGATAATAAAGATTGACATGAAAGCTTTAAGCTCTTATGAATGCATAATCATGACACTCATAACGAACTGACTCTTCGAAAAACACACAACTGTCCTTCTTGAATACTTTGGTGTACAATCATTAATTTCTTTTAAGGCGCGCGCCCAATTTTGGTTTACAGACAACTTTCCTTGAATACTGTGCCGAGGAAAATTTGCGACGGGTGATTTCCGCGACTTGCATCGCATCATCGCGGATCGCGTCGTCAAGATGTGTCATCGCAAAAATTCATGATCGCATTTATCGCAAATCGCATTCATCGTAGCTCACAGATTGCAGATCGCAGATCGCGCTTAGTCATTCAATCATTGTGTGCTGCTTACCCGATGTTGAAATATGCGACGTCACATATCGGCCGTCGGAGGTTTCTTAAGATTTTTCTTTTAAGAGCACTTCATAATGTATGCGATGTGATGAATTTCGCATCGCTTCTTCGTAGTTTATTATGCTCATAAGAAAACGTTTCATTCTCTTCTCGCGATGCGATACAACTTTAAGAAGTTGAAATACAAAAATTTTCATAAAATGTTTTTTGGATTTTTTATTAAGGGTCTCCATTTGCTTGGTGTTATTGCTAATACCAAACAAAGAGGGGGGTTGTTGGTGGCCACAGCAGTTGGACATTTGGGTCAGGGATGAACTGAAAAACCCACTACAAATGTTGCCCAAACACAAAAGGTTTATGCAAAAAGAAGGAGTAATCCAGATCTTGGGGCCCATACACAAAGAAATTGTCCAACAGGGGGTAGAGTATTTTCTCTCTATCAAGGACAACTCCTTGGCAGCAGCTAAACTCAGATGGATAGTTTCCAATTGTAATGTACAGGACAGAGAACCATTCAACTATAAAAACTTTAAATTGGCTGTCGATCGCTTTGTTACTTATAGCAACCTCATCATGAGGGAAGGCCCATATTGGCTAGGTTGTCGATTTTGTAGTCCTATTGTCTGGTATCCTGCATAAGACTATAAAGCCATATATGAACTACCTGAAGGACAGACTAGACACATTTTTGAAACCTTGGCCAAGAATCATGGTTTCAGACCTCCTCATGACATTCCTTCTCCAGCCTATTCTTTGACTTCTTTGCACATAAACTACATGGATTTCATGAGGGCATGAAAAAGGGTAAGCAAGGGAGTGTGTTGAGTTATGGAAAAGGTATGTATATGCTATTTATTTCATCACCCTTTTCTTTAGTTATATCCCATTTATATTCTAAAATGATAATATATCATAGGATTATGGAAAAAATGAGGGAATTATCTATTATCACAATTTAGCTTATTAATGTCCTTCTTCATGTAGGAAAAATATAAAATGGGCCAACTTTCATTCCTTAACCGAGAAAAGGAAAAAGACAAAATGGAACAACCACTATTCCCTAACCAGGAAACAATGCACAGGCAACAAGCCAAGGATGGAGAGCGTAGTTATGGATAAGAACAAAGGAAATCACAACATCAGCGCAAGTAAGGAAAGCTACCTGAACATGGAAGATTGCGTGAATCCATCAGGATCTCTTGATCTTGAGGGATCAGTGTTACTCTTTATCCTTCTTACATCTTTTTCATTATAAAAGGCAGCGATTGTATAGGGAAAGGGAGATTATTATTTAAGAATTACTATCATAATTATACTTTGATCACTGACACTCATTGCTGAAACAGAGTACAAATTGGCTGTAACTATTTTATAAATGATCAATATATAAATTGTTGTTGTTCCTTCTCATATACTGAAGTAGTCTGGCGGTGTTCACTGGCGGCTAAGGGTCAGGCCCTGGTGGATTCACTTACTATTCCTGTACCATTCTTTTATGATTTTTGCTGTGTGATGATTTGGTTTGATCTCCATTTACTGTAATTGCATAATGTTACTATTTCATATTTTGAGATTTAACAGAACTGTTCTATTTTACATTGTGTGGTAATATTGATTCTGTTATTGGTATTTCAGATTTATTCATTTGGCTCAGTGTTATGTTATTTCTAAGATAGTTATTTAATTCTGCATGCTATCTTTAAATTCCCTACTGTAATGATCATTGATTAATGCTATCTCTACTCTCAGATTAAGATTCCCACTATTTAGATTAGAAATTAAATTTGGAACATCAATCAGTTAAAAGAGAAATGAGTTACTACTACTGTATTCTTGACTGATACTTGAGTGAATTTCTGATTTGATTTCATTAGCAAGATAAGCTTTCCTTTGATTGTAATTTGAAGTTCACTAGCTGCATCCATTTACTCTTGTATTTGAAAACACTGTACTACAATTTAGAAACATTACTCTTGACTAAGTAGCTGCCACAAACTGTGTACACTCTTGAAATAGAAAATCTTGCCCGAATTGATAACTAATGTGAAGATACTTAGGAGTTAAAAAGACACCTTTTATACCTCAACAACACCAATGCTTGAAATGGTGGGAATCATTTTGATGACTCGTTTTTTGTTGTATTTGAAGAGGATGGAATCCTTACTGGTGAAGATGAAGAGATTTCCTTTTGAAAGACAAATGTAGAAACATTTACAAAGTCTTCTCTTCTCTAGTGGTCTTGGTCTTCACCATGAATGGAAGTCAGAGAGGCAGGAATAATTGAATGGCCACTTGTTTCATATGATGGATTATAGGATCAACATTGGATCTGCTACTCACCTTTTCCATCCAAAAAATTCACAAGCATTATCAAAATTCATGATTTGGGATAAAAAAATGTTTTATACGTTTAACTAGTTCATATCAACTCAATTTCTATTGTTTTTCTCTTAAATGCATAACATAAAATATTTGATTAAACTTGGTCATTTATCAATTTATGTCTTAGACTATTCTCTCCATTATTGTACTTTCATGATGCACAAGTGTTAATTTCCAGCTCAATGTTTATCTTAGGTAATTTATTTTGTATTGTACTTTCATGATACATAGGTGACCTAAGAAAGATAATGAAGTATTTGGAAAGTTTGATTTATCTAGAGATATTTGGCAACTCAACACTACTGTCCATTTGTAAGTCAATTATAATTGTCCATCATTCCAAAGATTTTAGTTCAACCCATCTCGAATACCTATATTTGTTGTGCATTTCAGAAGAATTGTTATATATATTTAGTAGAATGTTAACAAAGTTCTCAGCTGGTATCTCCACATACTTCAGATAAATGTTGATTGGCATAAGAGGACACCAACATTTTCTATCATCTCATCTAGTTTTCAATTTCATTTTTTGTGTTCTGTTGAGTTGGGTGTGGAGCCTAATTATCTTATGTATTCAAAGGTATCACTGCATTGGACCCTAGTTCGTAATGGGGCAGCAATGCCACCAGTCTATGTACACCGCCAGGGGGGTCCAGCGGGGGCGACGATCATTATTTGGAGCCTCCCCTGGCTGGGGATCAGGGGCAATTCCCCTGAAGCTAAAAATAAATGTAAAAATTTCCTTGTAAAATGTTGTAATTTCATAGTCAATCCAGGTCGTTCATTAGGAAGGATATCTAACGGTAGAAGTTATGTTTAATTTAGGATTTTTTTCCCTAGAAGGAAACCCCTCTGTTTTCAGGAAAAATAGTGTCTTTTTTATCTACTAGTCCCACTAAGATGGGTAGCTATCTTAGAAACAAAAAATCTAAGCAAATTGTGATTTCCTTTATGTATAATAGATAAGGGACAAGCAAAGAGGACCAACCTGGATCTTCCGCTTGGCTCCTTGCTTGTTTCCTCTCTCCCTTGATAGAGCTTTCCACTCCTCTCCCACTTGTCCTACTTTAGAGAATATCTGTAGAGTCAAAGCAGCAAAACACCATCAAAGCATCTCAATCTATGATATCATAAACAATGTAGAATCAGAAATACATTGACCATACAATTGCATCTACAAATAACAAGATTCACAAATACACGATTTTATGGAGGAAAACTCAAAGAACTTTATTAATAGTATAGATAGAAGATAGGATTACAACCCAGCCATTTGATTCATCAGCATCCTCCCAGCATCAAAGCCCTCTTCACCTCATGAAAGGCAAGATCACCCAACAATACAATGTTTCTTCTCAAAGAGAAACCAACAACACTTCCTTACAAATTACGAAATTCCAACCTCTAGATCTCTCAGATGAGGGATCCATTTATAGATATTTGTAGATGTGTGAGTCAGCTCCAGGTTTTTGATTAGTGTCATTCCACTGATAGTTCTTGGTTCCACTTGGAGATTTCATTGATCTCTTACTCATCCCTGGGCGAATTCAGAGAGGCAAGTGTCACAGGAGAAATTTCTAGATATTCCATGAGCATCCACCTAGCAAACTATCTTGGAAATCTATCCATTCTCGCTCATCACACCCCACAGAAGGCCTTTTTAGTATGCATCACACTTCCCATGTGTAGCAGGTGAGATGCATCGCAC
Source organism: Pinus tabuliformis (assembly GCA_031772625.1). Classification (NCBI taxonomy): domain Eukaryota; kingdom Viridiplantae; phylum Streptophyta; class Pinopsida; order Pinales; family Pinaceae; genus Pinus; species Pinus tabuliformis. The sequence goes on along the minus strand of CM062807.1, from coordinate 222,635,754 downwards.
CCTGACAATGGAGCATTTAGTATGGGCTAGTTTTGGCCAGTTCTGAGTGGTTTTTCAGGTGGAACTTCGGGGGAATGATGTAATTAGTTGACCATAATTCTTTAGGGTATGAAACAACACTTTTAGGGGTTTAAGAGCCCTCAGTTTATCGACATATGTGATTGGGGTTGCAGTGCCCAAATATGTCTATAACAGTTACCCCCTAAAGCATGAGGTCATAAATCTTCTAATGTCGGGTGAAATGTTTTATCATGAGGATCCGAGGTATTCGAACTGGAAGGTGACCTATATAAAATACAATAAAACACATCATCATCATATTATTTTCATGATCTGGCTTAGGCGGGCATTCCCATGCTCAACTTCATAAACTCATTTTCATGTACATAGGACAGATAATCGTCTGCTGTTGCAGATTGGTGATTCTTTCTAAAGTCATCATCCCTTAGCATGGATGATCATCTGTGCAGCTTCTATGTACATTTGATGTCTTTATATTCTTGAATATATCGCAGCTCAGATGGATGAAACTAGATCTAGGGTCTTCAAACTCGTTCAATCTTCGCCCGATGTACAAGTCGATCCATGTGAAAAGATGTTCTGAAGTCGAACATGGAAAGACATCGCCTGATTACCAGCCAATGATGTAAGTTGTTAATAGGCGTGAGAGGAATCACCAATAATGATAATGACCCTCAAGGTACTACAGTACAATTCATTTAGTGTGAATATATGATCTGATGTCGAACACCATGCAAAATCTTTCGGTTGAAGGCCATTAGTGTAAACCTATCGCCGAAAGTGAGAAACTTGCCATTGAGGCATGCAAGCTTCAAAGTACTGAAAGGGTTGTTCCTAAGTCAACTTCTTGGATAATGAGCTGATGTCGACAAGAAGTGACCCGTCGTAGGAGGGCCTTAGTGTATCCCACATCTACAACATGAAATGAAGCAAATGATTTTCTGGAGGTGAAAACGATCTGTTGATACAAGGTTCAGGAATGGCGGTCACGAAAAATGGACGGTGAAGGTATTGCAGTGGATGAGATGTTAGCTGGGTGGTGAATTCTCTTGAACATATCGGTGACACTAATATGGATTGGTAGCGTTAACCCTAAAAATGGATGGTACAGAGGACCAATGGTGATGTGACTGGTGAATGGAATAACCCAACATGACTCAATCATGGTTATGGAGTGAAAGTGTCATGTTCAAGAGCGACTTGCTACCAATGAAGTTCTTCAAGTTTTCTTCCCTTTTCCCCAGTCATTGCTGACCAGTACCTCTTTATTTTTGTTAAGCTTGAGGAGGAAAACATATGCTTGTTCTATAATTTTCCCTTCGGGCAAACATGTCACTATGTTTTGGTGAGCTTAGCGACAGTGAAAGTTGTTGTTATCTAGGTGGACAAGTTTGTCGCTATTGTTTTAACAAGTTTAACGAAAAGGATAACTCGGTCCTTTTCATGTTTAGAGAGTTTGAAAGGGGATGAAAAGGAAACTCCAACAGTCCTTTTTCGTGGCATAATCCCTTAAGTCACAATAAGTATAAAATAATATGAAAGGGATGAATTTTTTATCGCTTTAGTGAGCCAGAAAAGACAAGAACTCGATATTTTTGTGGAATGATCCGTCAAGTCCAAAAAGATTAAAATGCAGAGGAGCGATGGTGCTTCCCCTTACTTTAATGAGCTAGAAAGGCCAGTAGCTTGGCAATCTTTTCATATTTAGCGAGTCTAAAAAGAGCTTAAAAGAGACTCGTTTTTGAGGAATGAGTGATGTTTTTGGGTAGCAACTGGTTCCAGGTATGTTTGGAACTTCTTAAACATGGCAATGTAAAGAGGGTGGCTAACAAAATAATTCGTCACAACTATTCCTCAAAAGGGTAAACAATCAAGTGGAAGTGTATGATCGGTCAAAAGAAGGGAGGTGACAGTAAGAACACAACCAAGGCTTGAAAGGTTTATAGCAATGCAATCACAGAGGTCGTTTACTGAAGGCAGGTTTATTTTTTTTGTATTTTTTTAATGAGCTTGAACCTTGCATTAACATATTATCAGTAGCTGGTTTATTTTTTAATGAGCTTGAACTTTGTGGAAACATTGCTCATGCCGGTCGTTTTAAAGATGTCTCTCATTAGTAGGTCATTTTTTAGTGAGCTTGCACCATGCGAAACTTCGATCATTGCCTTTTTATGTAGGCTGGAAACGACCAAACTACAAAGCTAACTATACTAATAGCTAAGGAACTACTGAGGTTAGGTAGGATAGTTATGTCTTTCGTCTAGACAAAACACTTCCTTTGCTTCGACCACGTGCTACATACAAAGGTGAATGGTGGATTAGACCAATCACCTAACCTAAGAAGTTGAAACTAAGAAGCTAAATAGCTAAAATTGATAAAAAGCTAAAAAAATGAAACTGGTCACTTTTCACTTGCATAAAGAGGGTTGCATGCCCCCCAGGTGTTGAGAAAATGAGAAATTCTAGGTTACCTTATGGAAGTCTCTGCATTTAAGTAGTATTGTTTCGTCCGCAGAGTAGACAAAACACTTCCTTGGCTTTGTCCATAAAAATAGACAAAGGTGAATGGTGTGAGCTTTCAGTCACATAACTTGCGAGGAGATAACTGTTTCAGATTGATCCCATATCCTACATGGAAATGGTGTTTCAGACCAAATATATAAACTACAAGGAAAGCTATTTTCTCAGCTGGGTTCACTTGTCAAAGCAGACTAGGGTGCATGCCCCCTAAACTTCGTTACATTCACCAGACTACTCGGAGTAATTAGGTGGATGAACTAAAGATTGAAGAGACATTCCTGACGTAAAGAGACCATTTAAGGATGATGTTTGACTCGTAGCAATGTTTGGACCAGGAAATGAAAGTTGGTCGATAAGTTGCACCACTCTGCCTTCATGCAGGAAACACATCACTCAAAAGAGTGCGGAAACAATAGCTCCCATGCTGTAAACATAGTCACGTCCAAGGAGTAGATTGTAATATAATGGTCCTTGGAATATCATCACATTCAAGTGAACAGTTTTCCTTTTCAAAGTTATAGGAAACTTCAGAAGGATCCCTAATGGTCGACTGGCTCCTTTGTTGAAGCCTGACAAATTTTGATTCTCTGGAAAAAGTGGTGGTGAACCAAGCACTTTCCAAGCAGTTGAGGAAAGGATACTCACTGAAGCCCCTTCATCTATGATAGTGCTAGACACAATCATTTTGTAAACTTGTACTATGATTCAGAATGGTACATTAGATGGAAGGCAGGGTCCCGCTAGTTGATTCCAATCGAAGGAAACGATTATATTTCTTGGAGGGGGTACCGAATAAACAACTGGATGAACCTCTTGAAATGGGGAACTTTCCTCCTATTGTAAAGGAATGGGCGGATTGCCCCCAAGTTCATCAAACTCTTTATTAACAAAAATAATTTGGACAGTATTGTTCTCATTCTCTTTGGAAATTGTATCGTCTGAAGGTGGACCTTCTGAAGGCAAGATTGGGTCGACTTCCATCTCGACCTATTGACTTTGGTCCAGCATGGATTCAGAAGGTTTACTTTCAATGATAAGCGCTTCGACTGATGGTTGAATTACATCAGTCGAGTTTTCTACTAGCAATGGACTTGGTAAGAGTTTCTTGTATCTAGGTGGAATCCCCTACGGTGAAGCAAGACAGTTATGTAAGATTCTCTTGGCCTCATCCAGAAAAGGACCTTGGCGAAGGTGATGGTATTCATCACATAATTGACATGGACTTTTGACCTTTCCTTTCTATCCAGGAACTTCATTTTCACTAGTTGATGGTGTGTTGTCAACATGGTCACCAGAGGTTGATACCACCGGACGGTACGAACGGGGAGACCATTCTATCAAGATTCGAAGAATGCAAGGACAATCTCGATGAAAATGGTTTCCTTTACACATTAGATAAGGATATCTAGGAGATTTAATGTTTGGATTTCCACCAGATGATTCATTTTTGCTCCCTTGCTTAACCGACTTCTTCTTCTTCTTCTCTTTACCTTTCTTCTTCTTCTCTGCCACTTGGTTTTTAGTATCACTAATTTCACCAAGCGAATAGGAAGAGGGTGAGGGACACACAAATGAAGTAGAAGGTTGAGGGTCACTTTTGGTATCAACTGGTTGTTGATTTGATCGCTGAGGAATTACGGTATTTTGAATGATAAAGGTTGAGAATAGCCATACTGGCAGGCCAATTGTGATTCCTGGAAGGGACAATGTGGCCATATATGGAGCACCAATATCTCCCCAAGAAGACAAAGAACTAGGATTCCTCCCAAGAGGGATTCCTTGATTGGTGGACTCCATTGCCTCAACCTAAGACCAACAAAGGAATAGGGATGTTATTTCGAATTAAATAAATTTTAATGATTCTTTGACACAACCTTTCTTTTTCAATTTTTAAGAGTTGAGAAAAAGCTAAAGATGGCTCTAGTAACCTTCGATTTTTAATGAGCCTGAAGTGAAAAGTGCTCAGATGGACCTTTTCTTTTAAGGAGTTGAAAAGGAACAAAAGTGACTACTCTAAAAATCTAGACAGAGGTATTACCAAACCAATCGCAAAACTACAAAATTAAAGAGAAATTACCAAAGACTTATGTAAGACAGTCAATCTTCCCGAATGTCGTGTTCAATGCATTGCGATCGATAGGGTGGCATACACGGCTTCTTATGAATAAAGGATATCAACCTATTGTGGCGTCCCAATATATGGGGAGCATGAGTTTGTACTAGCACTTGTCGTATCAAAGAGGAGGAATCACCCAACCTTCGATGAAAAACGATAGTTACCAGGTTTTACAATGCCAGAATACGTCTCTAGCCTAGACCTCTAGATGTGTTGCATTAGGTTCCAAAGCGTTGTTATGTTCATTGAGATTTATTTTAGAGTTGATCTTGCTTATAAGTTTGTCTTTCAAGATTCACCACGTGATGTAGATGTAAAATTCTTAAATATGCAATCTAAAATGACAAACAATCGTTTATTTTAGCAATGAAAATCCTAGCTACTAAGGAAAGAAGGTTACGATTCTTTCGATAGAGAGCAAAGAGCACACACTAAATTCACTTTTGCTAAATCATTTTCTTCATGAAGTCTAAATGAAAATGCAGATGCATGTATTTTTTTTTTCATTTCCTTAATGTGAAAATTCCAAAATGGAAAAGTAAGTACAGATCTAAACTATTTTCTTCGAAGCAACACTTCAGCAATTTATTTTCCAAAATGAAAGGAAGACTGAGACGACACTTTTCGATTTCGAATAGAAAAATACTTTTGACACTTTAAATATTAACAATTCAATTCAAATACAACACAAAAAGTACAATCGGCTATCTGGAAGAGGAAGACTTTATGACACTCTTCTTTTTGACTCAAAATGACAGCTATGACACTTCTTTACATCAAAAACGATAGTTTGACTAAGCTACTTTTGACAAAGAAGGATTGAAAATGATAGAAAAACACATAAAAACATTTACAAATCCTTATCAATGGAGGCCAAATAATGTGAAGGAAGGAGGCTTCAACAATGATATACTGATCATAAGTAGCAAAACTACTAAATAGAGCTAAAAACAAGGAGGAAAAACCAAATTTCAAAGACAAAAACAATATCATTCAGTCATCGCACCTGTTCTTAAGCGAAACAGGGATGCATCTCACCTGCAACACATGGGAAGTGCAATGCATACAGGCTACTCGTTATAGACAGTGCGACGGGCTAGGGAACGAAACTGAGTTTGGTTTTTACTCAAAATTTACAGTTCAGTTCAGTGATTTAGGCTGAGCTATGATAGACAGTAAAAACAAAGTATAGGGGTATGATCTTATGAGGTTAATGAGCTACCACAAGGGTATTTAGGATGTTTGTAAGTCAGATGTTCAGTTCATAAACCAACCCAGAGATTGCCGAAGCAGCATTCATCTACTTTGCAGTTGCATAGAAAAAGCAGTTCGAAGGCTAGCTGGCTAACTTTAGGCTCCGTCTGTAGTTTATAAAACAAACAAAAATAACAAAAAAATAAACTATTCGTTCCCTAGTAGAGTCACCATTTTGTTTCCGAGAAAACTAGTGTCTTTTGAATCTGCTAGTCCCACTAAGATGGGTAGCTATCTTAGAAACAAACAATCAAAGCAAATTGTGATTTCCTTTATGTATGATAGATAAGAGAGAAGCAAAGAGGACCAACCTAGATCTTCCGCTTGGCTCCTTACTTGTTTCCTCTCTCCCTTGATAGAGCTTGCCACTCCTCTCCCACTTGTCCCGCTTTAGACAATATCTGTAGAGTCAAAGCAACAAAACACCATCAAAGCATCTCGATCTATGATATCATAAACAATGCAGAATCAGAAATAAATTGACCATAAAATTGCATCCACAAATAATAGGATTCACAAATACACGATTATATGGAGGAAAACTCAAAGAACTTTATTAATAGTAGAAATCGAAGAGAGGATTACAACCCAGTTGTCTGATCCAGCATCATCCTCCCAACATCAAAGCCTTCTTCACCTCATGAAAAGCAAGATCACCCAACAATACAATGTTTCTTCTCAAAGAGAAACCAACAACACTTTGTTACAAATTACAAAATTCTAGCCTCTAGATCTCTCAAATGAGAGATCCATTTATAGATATTTACAAAGGTGTGAGTTAGCTTTGGGTTTTTTATTAGTGTCATTGCACTGATAATTCTTGGTTCCACTTAGAGATTTCATTGATCTCTTACTCATCCCTGGGCGAATTCAGAGAGGCAAGTGTCATAGGAGAAGTTTCTAGAAGATTCCATGAGAATCCACCTAGGAAACTGTCTCAGACATTTGTCCATTCTTGCTCATCGCACCCTACAAAAGGCCTTCTTAGTATGCATCGCACTTCCGTGTGTAGAAGGTGAGATGCATCATACCCTGACAGTGGATCATTCAGTATGGTCCAATTTTGGCCAGTTATGAGTGGTTTTTCAAGTGGAACTTCTGGGGAATGGTGTAATCAGTTGACCATGAATCTTTAGGGTATGAAGCAACACTTTTAGGGGTTTAAGAGCCCTTAGTTTATCGACATATGTGATTGGGGTTGCAGTGCCCAAATATGTCTATAACACCCTCACTATATATGAGGGAATTGTATTGCGTCTATGTAGATCCATATTTTGAGTGAGAAAGAGAGTGAAAATGGTGTGAGAGTGAAGATGGAATTACAACGGATCTGTTCTAGGTTGTGTCTCTTCAGTTTGCTAGATACTATAAAAAGAAGGACTGGTTGTTTCTCCATGGACATAGCCCAAATTGGGCGAACCACATATATCTGTGTCTCTCTCGTTTTATCAATTTTCTATGTTTATATTTTTGTAATATATTTTATGTGTTCCATTGCTCTGTAATATATAATTTTCAAACAACTGGTATTAGAGTTGAAAGTCTATTTGGCCGATAATCTTGCAAGAGAGAAGGGTTCCTGGTTCGAGTGGGAGAAATGGCAGAAGATGATAAATTTAGGGTCGAAAAATTTAATGGCTAAAACTACCAGTTGTGGAAGATACAGATGGAATATTATCTGTACCAGAAATATTTGTTCCTACCATTGAGCGGAAAGACAAAGAATCCAATGATTATGACAGACACAAAATGGGATATTCTCGATAGAAAGGCAATTGGAACAATACGGCTATGCCTAGCAGTGTCGGTAGCCTTTAATATTTCAAAGGAAATGACACCATAGGGTTTAATGTTGGCATTGACCAAACTAGATGAAAAATACTTGGCCTCAAATAAGGTATTTCTTATGAAGCATTTAATATGAATATATCATAAGGTGGATTTGTTGCTGATCATTTAAATGAATTTAATAGAGTTACCAGTTAGTTAAGTTTTGTAGGGGTAACTTTTGATGATGAAGTTAGGGCTCTCTTATTTTTGTGCTCATTGCAGTAAAGTCGGAATGGTCTAGTTATGGCCATTAGTAACTCTGTCTCTCGATATAGTACTTTAAAGTTTGATGATGTTGTCAATGTAATCCTTAGCGAGGAAATGCGATGGAAAAGATCCGGTGAGACATCAGGTAATGCTTTGACTGCATAGACTAGGGGAAGAGAAATGGAAAGAGGAAAGAGGCTAGGATATCATAGTATTTCAAGGAAATGGAGATCCAAGTTCATATAGATGATAGTGTGCTAGAAATGTAGGAAGAAAGGACACCTAAAGAAATACTGCAAGTCTCGGAAGGGAAAAGAAGAAGACACGTAAAAACAAAACAATCATGAAGCAAATGTGGCAGGTGATGTGTTGCAAGATTCTTTGATTCTTTCATTAGAAAATATTATTGACGCCTAGGTGGTAGGTTCATGGGCCTCATTCCATGCCACACTTGATAGGAAACATTTTCATGATTATGTTCAAGGATATTTTGGACAGGTTCGATTGGGTGATGATAAACCCTGTAAAATCATTGGAATGGGTACAATTTTCATAAAACAATAGAATCGAAATCAATTAATATTAAAGAAGGTAAGCCATGTCCCAAATCTGAAGAAAATTCGAATCTCAGCATGGCAGTTGGGAGTTGAAGGTGGTGTGACTACTTTTACAAATAAAATATGGAAGGTCACTAAAAGAGCCTTGGTAATAGCAAAAGGAGGAAAGGTTGGTACATTGTATTTATGCAATGGTATTTTTAATTTTGTTAATGCTTTAACCTCTACAAGAGAAGATACAACATTTTGGCATCATAGGCTTGAGCACATGAGTGAGAAGGGGATGCATATTCTTCACTCAAGAAATTTGTTGCCAAGTTTCAAGCGTGTTGATTTAAACTTATGTGAGAATTGCATTTATGGAACACAAAAGAGAGTCAGATTCCTTAGAGTTGGGAAAGAAAAGAAGAGAGAAAAATTAGAGATTATTCATATAGATGTATGGGGACTTGCTCAGGTATCATCTCTCGGTGGCTCTTGTTATGATGATGCAACCAAAAAAACATGGATTTATTGTATTCGAAATAAATCTGATGCATTTGATACTTTAAAGAAATGGAAAGATTTGGTTGAAAATGAGACAAAAAAAGGTTGAAGTGTCTCAGATCAGACAATGGGGGTGAATATTACAACAAAGAGTTTGATAGGTACTGTTGAGAGAATGGAATTCACATAGAGAAAATAGTGCTAGGAACACTACAATAAAATGGTGTGTCAGAAAGGATGAACATGACAATCATGGAGTGTGCAAGGTGCATGAGATTACATGCACAATTGCTTTTAAAATTTTGGGAAGATATTGTAGATATTGTTGTTTATATAATAAATAGAGGGCCTTCAAGTTCCTTCAATGGTGGTATTCCAGAGGAGGCATGGACATGTAAAAAAGTAAACTACTCATTTTTAAATACTTTCGGTTGTGAAGCCTTTGTCCACATTAATAAATAAAATAGAAAAAAGCTTCAGGAAAAATCAAAGAAATGTACCTTTATTGGATATGGTGTTAATGATTTTGGTTATCACTTTTATGATTATGAAAAATACAAAATCATTAGGAGCAGAGATGTCATATTCAATGAAAAGGTTTTGTATAAGGATCAGATGCAGGAAAAGAAACAGGAAAAATAAAACAAAGAAAACACAGTTTTTGATGAGATCACAAAAAAAGTGAAGGTGCCAAAAAATCATAATGATCAATAGCTAGAAGAAAAAAAACAACCACAACAACAACAAGCACCTCAAACACCTAAAAGTGGTATTAGAATATTTACCAGGATACGTATACCTCCTTAGTGATACTCTTCTTCATTATATTATGTATTGTTGATTGATTCTGGTGAACCAGAATTTTATGAAGAAGCAGTGTAGGTAGAAACCAAGAAGAAGTGGGAGCAAGCCATGAAAGAAGAGATGGACTCCTTCACATATTACCAGACTTGGGACTTATTCAAGTTGCATGCAAGTAAAACAACATTGCAGAATAAATGGGTTTATAGGTTAAAGGAAGCATATGGAGGTACAAAATGGTATAAAGCTAGACTTGTGGTCAAGGGATTTTCACAGAAAAGGGTATAGACTTTGATGAGATATTTTCTCTTGTTGTTAAAATGACTTCACTTAGAACTATTTTAAGTCTAGTAGCAGCTAAACATTTACATCTTGAAAAATTAGATGTAAATATAACCTTTCTCCATGGGGATTTGGAGGAAGATATAGATATGCAACAGCCACAAGGATATGAGGTAAAAGGGAAGGATAAAGTAGTTTGCAGGTTGAAGAAGAGCTTGTATGGCTTAGAACTTGATCCAAGGCAGTGATATCTAAAATTTGTCAGGTTTATGTCTGAACAAAGTTACAATAGATGTCACTCTAATCATTGTTTTTATCACAAAAGGAAAAATGATGGCAACGATATTATATTATTATTGTATGTAGATGACATGCTTGTTGCAAGTTCTAATATGAAAGAAATAATTTTTCTCAAAAGAAAATTGGCGAACTCATTTGCAATGAAGGATTTGGGTGCTGCACAAAAATTCCTTGGTATGAGAATAACTAGGGACAGGAAGAATCGAAAATTAACATTGTCTCAGAGTGAGTATATAGAAAAAGTGTTGAAAATATTTAATATGCAAAATGCAAAACCAGATAGTATACCTTTGGCTAGCCATTTCAAACTAAGTAAGGAGGTGTGTCCCAAGACTCAAGAAGAAATGGCTTATATGTCTAAAGGTCCATATGCATCAACAATTGGAAGCTTAATGTATGCAATGGTCTGCACATGGCCTAATATTGCACATGCAGTGGGAGTTGTAAGCAGGTACATGAAAAATCCAGGAAAATAACATTGGATGGCGATGAAGTGGATTCTCAAGTATTTGAGAGGTAGCACAAATCAAGCATTATTCTTTGGTAGTTAAAACATTTCTCTACAGGGATATGTTGATGCATATATGGCAGGTGATAGAGATAACAGGAGGAGCACCACAGGGTTTTTGTTTACTCTAGGTGGAACATATGTCAATTGGGTTTCAAAACTGCAAAGTGTTATTGCATTCTCAACAACGGAAGCGGAGTATGTTGCTGCTACAGAGTCTAGTAAAGAAATGATTTGGTTACAAAGGTTTCTAGATTAACTTGGTAAGAAGCAGTAGTTGGGCACGTTATATAGTGATAATCAGAGTGCCATACATCTTGCAAAGAACTTTGAATTTCATTCTAATACTAAAGATATCCAACTCAAGTACCATTTCATATGATCAGTATTGGAAGATGGATAGTTGAAGCTGGAAAAGATACACAGTAGCCAGAATCTTGCATATATGTTAACAAAAGATGTAAGCAGGGAGAAACTAAGATTATACTCAGTTTCAATTCGTCTTCAAGTATGATGAAGAAGATGAGAAATAGCTAGGTCCAAATTAGATTTTTCCCAATAAATGGAGTGGCAGTGGAGTTGCTATAATCAGTCTCCAAGTGGGATATTGTTGGGTGTGGAGCCTGATCATCTTCTGTATTCAAAGGTATCACCGCATTGGACCCCAGTTCATAATGTGGCACCAACGCTGCCCATCTATGTATGCCGCCAGGGGGTCTAGAGGGGTTGATGAGGATTATTTGGAGCCCCCCCTGGCGGGGGATCGGGGGCAACATCCCCGAGACTAAAAATACATGTAGATTTTCCTTGTAAAATGTTATAATTTTGTAGTCAATCTGGGTCATTCATTAGGATGAGATCTGAAAGTAAAAGTTATGTTTAATTTATGTTTTTTCCCCTATAATGAAACCCCTCGCTATATATGAGGGAATTGCATTGCGTCTATGTAGATCTGTACTCTGAGTGAGAAAGAGAGAAGTGATTGTGTGAGAGTGAAGAGGGAATTACAACAGATATGCTGTAGATTGTATCTCTTCAGTTTGCTGGATAATATAAAAGGAAGGATTGGTTGTTTGTCCGTGGATGTAGCCCAAATTGGGTGAACCACATATATACGTGCCTCTCTTGTTTTATGTGTTTTCTATGTTTATATTTCTACAATATATTTTATGTGTTCCATTGCTATGTAATATATAATGTTCTAACATGTTGGTCCATGCCATTTGGAGTAATTACTGCAGCTAATTCATCTTTCTTCTTTGTATTTTAGGCAGTTTAACCTTATTTCTCTTAAAGTTTAAAGCATTTTTTTCTGTTAATTTTTTATTCTCTTACTTTGTAAAGGTATACCATTTTGAAATGTAAGTCTTTCCATCCCATAGACCAACTAGGACATTTAATAAAAAGTCTTTTGTATTCTATTATGTACTTCTATCATTGTTTTTCTTTTAAATATGATCCAATTGCGCTCTTTACAACATGTTTACTTTATTTTATTTTTTATTGGAAAAGTTTCCATTTTCCTTAATGTAACACAACATAAAATTAAACCAGAAAAACTACTTTGATTTAACATATAAATATTTCGTAAAAAAGAATAGCATAGCCATCAGCTTATTTACAATTCAAACTAATTTTTGTGAACTTTACAATTTCATAAGACTCATCTTATGAAGAGGAGAAATCCAGCTAATTCAAAGTTTTAACAACTTACCACTAAATATTAAGGTCTTGAAGTTACAAGGAGCATCTTAACCTATATTATCATAATTACTTTTTCAAATAAAAAATCAATATTTCCATTAATAGATTCAATTGAAATTACATTTTTGATGTGATTTTGTGACTTACAAGAAGCATGGGAATTTTTTTGGTCCTTTCTAAAAAAATATTCATCAAAATCCCATCACTTTACAGTCTTATTTTTCAATAAAACGGACCCTATATAACTACTAGAAACATAAAAAGATTCATTAGCTTTTTTACAAACATGTTTATAATGATAGGCAAAAAAATGGTAATTTTCAGCACCTAGAACCAATGTGAAGGAAAATATGAACACCAAGAAAACACTATCATAGGTTGTATTTCGAGTTGGAAACAATGGCTCTTCTATCCTCTTCTAGAATCATAGTCCTTTGTGCAACCTAGAGTGCCTCCTTTGATAGGACATCTACCTCCTCATTTATCTCTTGGAAAGAGTCAATGAAATTTCCTTTGAAAGAACTACCCACCATCTTCAGTTGAATTTCAATAGGCATGAGATATATGTTTAATAATTGGTTGAGCCCATTCATACATATAATTACCAAACTAGAATCACCAAACACCTTCATTTTCTTAATCTTATTTTCCAGGGCACTCTCTAAAAGGTACTTAAGTGCCATAAATGCAACATAATTATTTGATCCTTCCCCTAAAACAACTTTGAAGTTTAGGAAATGATCGCCAAAGAAGAAAATTTTCCCTGACATGACTCGCATTTGAAATATCCTAACTAGCTCCATCAAAAAATCGGTAGACTTTAGATTTGTCGATCTCCAAGTTCTTTATTTACCTAGTTTTTTAGGAAATTGATATCACCTATGATATAATTTTGAATGACAAAATTAATTTCTCTTTAGAAATCATAGAGTTTTAGGCTAGCCAGATACCCTAGGTCCTGGGATAGGGTAGAGCCTCGAAGTCCTTTAGTTAATTTTGATGATACCACATTTTGAAACTTGTAAATTGATCATCTTTTGACCAAACCTATTCATCACATGAGAATTTTATAAGAAAGTGGGAAATAAATTCATCATATGTGCTATGTAGCATGCATATCCCTAGGTCATGGTTGTTCCTTTTTTGTAAATTTTTCCAAGTCAGAGACTTGTTCTTAATGGAAAGGCATAAAAATATCTGAGTTATTTTTGGGGTCCTTAGCTTCCAGATCAACTTCCACCATTGTCCTACTTTTTTTATTGACATATAACACTTTTTTTGTGGCTCAAACATGCAATATACTCCTCCAAAAATTCGTTTTGGACCATCCAATAGTGTTATTTTCATTCATGAGTCTTACATGACTCTACTACAAAATTTCAACATAAAATTCCCAGAGCTCACCTTCCTTCCCTTTTATTCTCAAAGAATATGCATTTTTCCATTCCTGTTCCCATAGTAGTAGCACCCTTATATTACACCTAATCAATAGTGTAATGGAGTAACTCTATCATCTCCATTGTGAGTCTTATCATGTATTTGCATCTTGTTCAAGACTCTGAGTTGAGTATTTCATGTTCACCATTCCCCACTCTCCAAACCAACCAGTCTCTATTCATAGGGATTGTTTGGATCAGGGCCTTCTAACGAGTTGAAAAATTTGTTACAATATTTTCAATATTCTTCATCCCCTCAATTAAGGATTCCATACTACTGTATTTTTTCTATATTATCTTATTCGATAGACCTTCAAACTTTATCACTCCTCAAACTCTTAGCTTCGAGGGAATTTCAAAAGAAATGAAACTCTTTAATCCCTAGCCTCCATCCTATTTAGGCTTGCCATATTTTTATACTCAATTAAAGGAATCCCCTGATCTTAATTTTCATGTACTACAGAAATTCGAAACACTTTTCCCTTATAGTCTCCAAGACACCTTTTCAAATGAAACCCATAGCATGATTAAAAAATAGGGATTATTTCTAAGCTAATTTTGTGAAATTCAACCTTCCCCCAATTGAGAACCACCTATTACACCAAACATTTATCCTGGCCTCAGTCTTATCCAACAATGAAGGCCTGTCTCTTTTTCCATACCCATTTTGTTTTGGGATGAAATCAAGATTTTTAAATCCATCTCGAAAATTGACTAGTTTAAAAGAGAAGATTTGCATCCACTTATTTTCGAGGTCTATAGCGTGGAATGATTGTCCAAGACTTTTTGGAGATCTGGATAAATGGATGATTTCGATGTGGGAACCTCTAATGAACATAATTGTGCAATTATGACTCATTGTTCTTTCTTTAGAATATTTGTCATTACGTTAGAGCTAATTGTCTTTCTTGGTTTACCTACGATACCCCTTAATTTAACTTCCTTTCCTTCAGGAGAGAATTTCATGAAACGTTCTTGAAAATTAAAAGCTATTGTACCCAAGGATTGTAGCCATTGAACTCCTAGTACAACTGTTGGCATTATGATACAAGTGTTGTCCTTGATGGCAACTCACTTAGAGACAGGTACAGGTGATGGCAACTTAATCAGAGGACAGATCTTAGTACAACAGGCCAAGAAAGTTCATACACGCAGGTTCATTAAGCCCAAGTCGTGTATACAGGCTGGTTCACTATATACCAAGTCGCGTGTACGCAGGTTCGCTATATACCAAGTAGGGTATACACGCAGTTTCATAAACGGAAAAGAGTGTACATGTCGGAAAGCTTACTTTTGGTCCGTGGTAGTTAGTCCTTGGAATTTGTGCCTATGGTTTTGGACCATTGAGTCTCGACAGACGTGTTGATCCCTAGTATTGAGTTGATGGTATTGGGTTACTATGGTTTTGGACCGTGGTATTGTGAAGGGCCTAAAGCTATATAAGGAGAAAGATCATTAGGCCAAAGAGGGAGTGTGTGAGTGATGAAGATCTGAGGAAGTGTGAGATCAAAGTGTTGGTTATGGGTTGGTGATCTGAACCAAGGTTTCACTCATGTGGAGGATGATGAATGATGGAACGAGATCTCAAGGCTTGGAATGATTATCTTCATATGGTTTGACTGTGGATAGACTAGATCTACTGACGCATGTTTATTATTATGATCTGGGTATGTTTTGATGTCTGATATAGCTGCGGAGTTTTAAGCTTGAATTTGCAGATTTGTACGCAGGTTGGTTTTGGTAAAAGAGCGTATACACGCAGGTTGGGTTCATCCAAGTAGCGTATACAATGTGAAGTATGATATTTGAAGATGGAGTTGGATCTGGTTGTTGTTATGTTGTCTGGTTGTTGTTGACAGGGTTTCAGTGATTCAGTATTGGGTGATTCAGAGATTGATGATGCAGGTTGTACTACAATGGTGATAGTTTCATGGATCCAGTATGAAAATGTATGAAACGTGGTCCCGGGAAGATCGTAGGCCGGCACCTACGTACTGGTAAACATATCAGCCAGTACAAGAGCCAGGGGGTTGTAGCTCCCTTCCTGGAGCAGCTGGAAAACGAGTAAAGGTTGTAGCCTTCTGTAGGGTTGGCACCTACGTACTAGTAAATGGATCAGCTAGTACAAGAGCTATGAGGGTTGTATCCCTCTGCAGGTTGTAGCCTGTGTGCTGGTAAAGGACTGCACCAGTACATTGTAAAAGAAGTTTCTTATTAAAGAAGAAAGAGACAAATTGCAGCAGGTGGTTTTCACCCACATTGGGTTTCCACCTTATATCATGGTGTTCATGTGTGTGGCTTTTGTGTGATGATCTGTTCTGTTATACTGCACCTGTTTACTGTTAATATGGTTAATAATGTTCTGATGCATTTACTGAAGATAAGCTAACTGAATAATAAGATTTTTGGATATACGCTAGTTGCTTTAGACACAATAGCGTGTACACGTGGGTTCACTTAACTGAAGTAGCATATATGTTTCTGAGTATGAAATTGAAAAGTTTTATCTGATATGATAATACTGATTCACCCCCCCTCTCAGTATTATTTCCAACAACAACATCAACACCACCCACTAGAATGGAAATCATTAGGCTAATCAATACATATTCTCCCATGGATAGATTGATATTATGGCACTTTCGTGAGGAATTTATGGTTCCTCCACTTGCAAACATCACTTGACACTCTAGTACTAGATATAGGAATCAATTCAATTCCTTGGCTATCTTACAATGAATAAAATTATGGGTACTTCCCGAATCAATCAACAATATTACCTTCTTCTTCTTGATATGCCATTATATATTAATAGTTTGAGGAGTGGTAATTCCAGCCAATGCATTACAAGATATGGTTGGATTCATTTCTTCTTTTTCTAGGGTTTGTTCCTAGTGTATATCATGTTCTTTTGACGTTTCTTGTTCCTTTTCGTCCTCCTCTTCACAACCTATGTAAAATAATTTCTTCTCGACACACTTATGACCTTTAGTGTATTTCCTATCACAACTGCAATAGAGCACTTTTGCTCTTTTTTCTTCCAATTGTTGTGGTGTCAAACTTGTAGGTTGTGGATGGCTAGGGGAAACAACACTTCCATATTTATGATTGTGAGTGGTAGGCTTCCTTGTTGCCATAATTTTTCTTTTCATTTTTCTTTCCAACCTAAATGCCTTCTCCAATGAATCTGGTTCCCAAAGGCAAGCCTCATGTTGGATGTGATATTTTAAAGTCCCTATAAACACATCAATCCTATGCTCCTCTGGAATATATTTTACCTTTATATTCAATTTTTGGAAGTCCTCAACGTGCTCCATCATTGAACCCTTTTGTTTGAGATTTATCAACTGGCTAAAAAAAGTGTTTCTTTTTGTATCCTCATAATGTGCTATCATTTCATCCATAAAAATAGCCCAAGTGACAATCTGTTTATGAGAGCAAAGCCATTGATACCATAGAAACTAATTTGGTTCCAAATATAAAGTTGTAATGCGTACCTTTTGTGTGTTTTGCACATTATGGAGATCGAAAAATTTCTCCATCTATAGTGTCCATGTTCTGGGATCCCTGCCATCAAACTTCCTCATATCAATATTTGGAACACGGTGGCTCTTCGATCCAATGTTAGAGTCTATGGAATCATGATTAACATTTATTTTGTTCTCATCATGAGTTTCCTTTACTACCCTTTCGCCATTAGTAAGAAATTTTTGTAGAAACTTTGTCAAATCTGTCTTCAAATCTTCCATGCCTTTCTTTAAATCATCCATATTAGCTTCCATGCCATCCATCTTAGCTTCCACATCATTCATCTTAGCTTCTATGCCTTTCTTTAACCCATCCATATTAGCTTCCATGCCATACATCATAACTTCTACATCTTTCTTTAAAAAATCAATCTTAGCTTCTATTACTTTTTGGGCGAGTGAAATTTGTTGCACTTGGTCTCGTAATTTGGATATTTCATGTTGCATTTCTTCCTCTTCTTCATGAGTCATGCTAGAGATTTCAGGTTACTTACTAGATTTTTCCATTTTCTTTCCTTTAGGAATTAATTACTGATAATAATTCTTCATTATGCCCTTTGAATTCTTTCCAGTTAATTTTTCAAACCAAGCTTATGCAAAAATTTAAAAAAAACTACACACCTTTTTTCACTTTGTAGGAGCTTGATATTGAATCTGATATATCTCTGTAGTTTTGGATCTCCAAGGTCTAAAATTTCTTCTTGTGGTAACTCCTTGAGTAATCTTTCTAACCCCGCAAGTCTGATGAAGATCGAATTCTCCAATGAAGAGTTATGCCAAATCTCCCATGCTGACATGAGTATAGACTGGTTTAGTAGAATGAACTTGTACGACGTGTCGCGAGTCACTGTTTCAACCTTAGGTTCTCAAAATGATACCCAAAATACTACAATTTGTCATATTTTTGTAACTTCTTATGAAAATTCAATCTGATGCTTAGAGGGAAAGTTATGACAATTTTACCAAGGTAACATGTTTGGAATGTAATTCGGGGGTTTGTAAACACCTTAACTTCCTCAATCTATATCTTCGAAAATATAGCAAGACAAGATCTGAAATTTGGGCCCGAGGTTTAGACTGATTCCGTCTCAGAATGGGTTTTCTTTTTAGCTTCTGAAACTTTGTAGCAAAAATGCCACGATGATTTGTTTGGAGCAGTGAAACCTTAGAATCCAAAGCTCTGATTCCAAATGTTATGAAACCAACTAATAAAAAGATAGAAAAGATATATCAATGCCTTAGAAATAAGCCTCTTCGAGGGGACAACCTCCTTTACATTATAGAAATGAATAATTATTAGATGATTCAAATGACAAAACCTTCTTTCTATATATAGGAGTCTAAGGGGTCATAATATAACCAAAGCTGACTTGACAATAATAATATAAAGGCACAAAAATAACAATAGTGAGATTCTATGGGGCACAATAATAAAAATAATGGATACAACGACAATAGTAATTGGGGAGTCACTAGTATTATAGGGACTTAACAATTTATCTAGTAGTTGGAAACTCTATTTTACCTTCTTTTACTATTTTTCTAGGTAGGAAAATTTTTAATAGGTTCCACATACCTAATTAGAGGTTTTAATCACAAAAATTTTAATGTTCTTTAGGTGTGTAGATTTGGAACCCTAACATTACTAGAAACAATGTTTGTTAAAATGTAGTTTGTCATCAAGCCTGCATCCTATGTGAAGGTGGATTGAATGCAATTGTGATTAGAATTCTAGTGAAATTCATTGTGTCAATTGTAGCATAGTTTTTCAAAAGAGCCTGTTCTAATAGCCCTACATGTTTGATGGGAGTTAAATAATCGCATGTTTTTCATGGTATGTATGCTCATTGTTCCTTTCCATAATCATATTGCATTGGAGTTGGAAGCCACTAATTAGGTTTGGTTTTGGTGTGGCTGTTTGTTAGGAAACCAGCTCAAAAAAAGATAGAAAAGATAGATCAATGCCTTAGAAATACGCCTCTTCGAGGGGACAACCTACTTTACATTACACAAATGAAAAATTCTTGGATGATACAAATGACAGGACCTCCTTTCTATATATAGGAGTCGAAGGGTTCATAATATAATCAGAGCTGACATAAAAGTAATAATGTAAGGGCACAATAATAATAATATGCGAACTACATGGGCACACAATATAATAAGGGGGTTGTACTAATAACAATAAGGGGTTACACTAGTAGTATAGGGACCTAACATGCCCCTCTCCTTCAAAACGTGTTTTCCTCAACACTTGAGTATTTCTTGATGCTTCTGTATAAATTATTATCCTCCCATGTGGAATCTTCAGTGGGTAAGTTCTTCCACTTGATGAGATACTCTGAAATTGATCTATTTCATAGCTTTCAGATTCTTGTTTTTGTGACTTCTCCAGGTTCCAATATGATTTTTCCTTCATCTTCAAGTTCTGGCAATATTGTTTGAATTGGGATCTTCTGCAACTTTTGAATGAGTGGCCATACTTATTTGCCATTCTTCCATCCATCCTTTTCTTCGTTTATCCAATCTGGTTGGATAATAGAAATAGCACAAAGCAATGCTTCCACATCCTCATCCTTTCTTGAGAGTGCATCCGCAACAAAATTTTGCTTCCCCTTTCTATAGATGATGTCAAAGTCATAACCCAACATATTTGTGACCCATTTTTTCTATTCTTCTAAAGATAATAGTTGTTCTAAAAAGTATTTAAGACTATCATGATCCATTTTTACCTTGAAGTGTCTTCCCATTCAGTAAGGTCATCATTTCTTAAGTGCATGTAGTATTACCAACATTTCCTTCTCATAAATAGCTTGCTTGAGATGTAGCAATAAAAATACCCAATCACCTACATCAAAACATTTTTCACTATGATGTTGATCTACCTATTGTTTCATTTGATTTTTCACCAAAGTGGCATTATCCTTTAAAAGTTGGAGAACTTGTTGTTGATGCTCGATGTGATCTTTCACTGCTTGAACCTTTTTCTTCTTGATATGTCCTTCTATCTTGATAGTTTGATAAGTGGTAATTTTTTCCAATGCTTTACAAGATATGGTCAGATTCATTTCTTTATGCTCGATGTGATCTTTCACTTCTTGAACATTTTTTTTCTTGATATGTCCTTCTATTTGGATAGCTTGAGGATTGGTAATTCCGGCCAATGCATTACAAGATATGGTTGGATTCATTTCTTCTGTTTTGATGTGATCTTTCACTTCTTGAACCTTTTTCTTCTTGATATGTCCTTCTATCTTGAGAGTTTGAGGAGTGGTACTTCTTGCCAATGCTTTACAAGATATGGTCAGATTCATTTCTTCTTTCTCTGCGGTTGGGTCCTGGAATATATCCTCTTATTTTGATGTTTCTTGATCATTTTCTTTCTCCTCTTCATACTATATGTAAAATAATTTCTTCTCAGCATACTTATGACCTTTAGTGGATTTTCTATCACAATTGTAACAAAGCCCTTTTTCTCATTTTCCTTCCAATTGTTGTGGTGTAACCCAGAAACAAAACTTCCATCTTTATAGTTGTGATGGGTAGAATTCCTTGTTACCATATTTTTTCTTTCCATTTTGTAACAAAGCCCTTTTTCTCTTTTTTCTTCCAATTGTTGTGGTGTTGCTCTAAAGAAGGTGTTGCTCTTTGTATTCTCATGATGTGCTATAATTTCCTCCGTGAAAATTGACCACGTAACAAGTTGTTTAGGAGAACAAAGCCCTTTATACCATAAAAATTGATCTTGTTATAAATATGAAGATGCAATACATACCTTTTGTAATAGTGGTATACCATGTAGGTCAAAATATTTCTCCATCTGTAGTATCCAATTTACTGGATCCTTGCCATCAAACTTCCTCATCTCGCTTTTTCTTGATTTTAGGAGCTCAATCTTGAAACGACTGTAACTCTATACTTTCAAATCTTTAAGTTTTGAAATTGTGACCTGTAGTATCCCTCTGTTTTCCAATGCCACTAGTATGATCAAATTTAGATTCTCCAAGAAAGAGTTATGCACAATCTCAAAAAGATGGTGTGATTATATACCTTTTAAGAAGAGTGAACTTGTATGAAGTGCCATGTGTCACTGTTTTGACCTTAGGATCTGAAAAATGTACATAGGAAACTACATTCTATTCGATTTTTGCACCTTCTTACGTAATTTTGATATGATGCCCAAAACAAAAGTTATGACGATTTTTCCTAGGTCACGTGTTTGGAATGTAATTCGGGAGTTTGAAAAAAGGCCAACTTCCTCAGATCATATCTCCACAAATATAGCACCAAAAGATCTGAAATTCAAACCAGAGGTTTAGAACATTTTCAAACCAAATGGGTTTGTTTTTTAGTGTCTGAAATGTTGCAGAAAAAAGATTATAGCACAAATACCAAGATGTCCTGTTTGGAGTAGTGAAACCCTAAAATCCAAAGCTCTGATACCAAATGTTAGGAAACCAACTCACAAAATGATATAAAAGATAGATCAACGCCTTAGAAATAAGCCTCTTCGAGGGGGAACCTCCTTTACATTACATATGAACAATTCTTCGATGATAAAAATGACAAGACCTCCTTTATATATATAGGAGTCTAAGGGGTCATAATATAATCAGAGCTGACATAACAATAATAATGTAAGGGCACAATAATAACAATATGGGAACTACATGGGTAGAACAATATAATAACGGGGTTGTACTAATAACAATAAGGGGTTACACTAGTAGTATAGGGACCTAACACTGTTCTTAGCAATTGGTTCTCATTATAATTTTTCTTTGCGATTTCCATAATTTGGATGTTGGAATGACATTTTTAGTAAATTCATACAAGACATTAGAATGTCTGATATTTTTTATTTCTAAGTACGTTGTTGGGAAGGTAAACTATCTACCAAATTCATAAGTGCTTGGAGTTAATATAATAGGTTGAAATTGTGTGCATTGATATGAAGGATATTGATGTTCTAGTGGTTTGTAGGCCTTTAGAATGAATTTTTTAATATGAATTTTTCAACGAATGAGTGATGATTTTTTACGATGATGACCAAATCATTCAAAAATATTTGGTTGGAAGCATATTTTTGGTTGGAAACAAGCCTTTAGATTGTTGTTATTGACCTCTTCTACGATTGCATTTTGTGAGAAATATTAGGTGGTCTTATGAATATATTTCACAATTATGTGACATGACGATATTGAGTGATGTGTGTGTGTGTGTGAGGGAATTACTCAATCCAGGTAGACTAACTAGAATGGATTTTAGGTGTATTTCATGAAAATTTTCATTTTATTGAGTGGTGTAAATATGGGTTTAGGTGATTGAAGTCTAATAGGGGTTTAAAATATTAGACTAGAAATGAATTCAAGGATGTCAATGGATTGAAGGATATGGGAAATCGAGGAAGGGGTAGGGTGTGTATGTGTTCTACGAGTAGTGGGATGGAAGATGAGGATGGAAGGTGCTTGAAAACCTTAACCTTCATTGTGAAGAAGCTGAAAATGGAAAGGTAATGGTGAATTTCATCAAGCAAGGTAGAACTTATGATCTTATCTTAATGTAGAAAGGAAGCTGAAAGTGGAAGGTGAATTTCTTCAATGCTTTCTTGTGTATGATGTAGCCTTTAATACACTAAACCAAGATTTTCCAAGTACAAATTAGAAAAAGGGAAGGTCCCAATCTCTTTTCTTGCTAGCAAATTCCTAAGAAATCCACATAATCATAGACTTTTGTGCTTCAAGGTTGAGTCGAATTGGGAAAAATTGTTGGAATGATCATAGTACAATCCAAACTAGGAATGTCTGGTTGCTGCACATGATACCTACCTGGTTTTATAAATATATTTTGTTAGAAAAATATTATATATGACAGAGAAATGCAAGACATATAATATGTTGAAAGACACAAACACATAAATCCAGAGAGACACAGATATATGTGGTTCACCCAGTTTGGGCTATGTCCACCTCGAATAGCCAGTCCTTCCTTTCTATTATCCAGCAAAATCAAGAGACACAAACTACAGCAGATCCATTGTAATATCCTCTATTTTCTCTCACATTCTCACCTACCTTTTTCTCGCTCTGAGAATACACACATATATCACAGCCTCAATACAATACCCTCATACAAAGAGAAGGGTTTCCTTCTAGGAAAAAAACCCTAAACTAAACATAAATTCTACTGTCAGATCATCCACCTAATGAATGGCCCAGATTGACTAGAAATTAATATACTTTTACAAGGCAATTTTACATCTATTTTTAGCTTCGGGGGTGCTACCCCCGAAACCCCCGCCGGGGGACTGTTGGCCCTCGGACCCCCTGGCCGAGGCGGGATGGTCCCCCCAGAACCTTCGATTGTAGCAACTACACCATTGCTTCATTTGCTGGAAAATGACTCCTCTTTGGACCTGGCTATTTCTCATCTTCATCATCATCCTTGAAGACCAATTGAAACTGAGCATATTCTCAGTTTCTCCCTTGTTACAACTTTTGCTAGCATATCTGTAGGATTCTGGCTAGTGTGTATCTTTTCCAGCTTCAACTCTCCATCTTCCAACACTAATCATATGAAATGGTACTTGAGATGTATGTGTTTAGTCCTGGAATGAAATGCTGAGTTCTTTGCAAGATGAATGGCACTTTGGCTATCATTGTATAACGTGCCCAAATCATGCTTCTTACCCAATTCATCCATAAACCTTTGTAACCAAATCATTTCATTACTACCCTTTATAGCAGCAACATACTTTGCTCCTGTTGTTGAAAGTGCAACAACACTTTGGATTTTTGAAACCCAACTGATAGTTGTTCCACCTACAATAAATACATATCCTGTAGTGCTCCTCTTGTTATCTCTGTCACCTTCCATATATACATCAACATATCCCTATAGGGAAATGTTTGAACCACTAAAGCATAATTCTTGATTTGTGGTACCTCTCAAATATCTGAGAATCCATTTCACTGCCATCCAATGTTCTTTTTCTAGATTGTTCATGTACCTACTTACAACTCCCACTGCATGTGCAATATCAGGCCTTGTGCAGACCATTTCATAAATTAAGCTTCCAACTGCTGATGCATATGGAACTTTAGACATATAATCCATATCTTCATGGGTCTTTGGGCACATCTCCTTACTAAGTTTGAAATGGATAGCAAAAGGTGTACTAACTGGTTTTGCATTGTGCATATTAAATCTTTTCAACACCTTTTGTATGTAGTCATTCTGAGACAATGTTAATTTGTGATTTTTCCTATCTCTAGTTATTCTCATACCAAGGATTTGTTTTGTAGCTCCCGAATCCTTCATTTCAAATGAATTTTCCAATTTTCTTTTGAGCACATTTATTTCCTACATGTTAGACCCTGCAACAAGCATGTCATCTACATACAATAACAATATAATATAGCTGCCATCATTTTTATTTTTCAGATAAACACAATGATCAAAGTGACATTTAGTATAACCTTGTTCAGACATAAATTTGTCAAATTTTAGATACCACTACCTTGGAGCCTATTTTAAACCATACAATCTCTTCTTCAACCTGCACGCTCGTTTATCCTTCCCTTTTACCTCATATCCTTGTGGCTACTACCTATATATCTCTTCCTCCAAATCCCCATGGAGAAAGGTTGTCTTTACATCTAACTGCTCAAGATGCAAATCTTCAACTACTACTAGACTAAAAATAGTTCTGATTGAAGTCATTTTAACAACAGGAGAAAATATTTCATTAAAATAAATACCTTTCTTTTGTGAAAACCCCTTCACCACAATTTTAACTTTATACCTTTGTTTTCCTCCATCTTCTTCCTTCAACCTATAAACCCATCTATTTTGCGGTGTATTTTTACCTATAGGTGTTAGGTGATAAAAAAGTGTCTTTTAACCCTTATTTATATTAATTATCGGTCCAGGTACGATTTTTTATCTCAAGAGTGTACTCAGTCTAAGGTAGTCACTTGTTCAAGAGTAATGTTTGCAGTATAGTGCTTTGCAAATGTAAATGAATGATGGAAGCAAAATCTAATTGTAATGGCAAGAAACATAAATTCTTTTCAACTAAAATCCTTCAGTCAAGAAACTACAACAATCATTAGTCAAGGATGCAGTAATGATAACTCTTTCCCCTGTAAACTAATGTAAATGAAAATCATTCACAGAAAAGATCTCCAATCTGAGAACTTAGACAGTAGTAGTCAATGGTCGTTACAGTTGTAGATCTTTCTATCCACACTAAAACAAATATTGGAAATTACAATTCAATCAGCGGAAAAGGAATAGCAACTAAATCTATTGGAAAGATCGAACAACAAAGCTTGATCTACAGAAATGAATTGAGCAGCAAGCTTAATCGAAAGGAATTTAACATCAATCTTAACTAATAAAGGAATTGAACAACAATTTAAGAAAGCGACAACAAACCAAAGTAGATCTACATAAATTGAACAACAATCTTAATTAGGTGTAAATAGACATCGACTATAGAATCAGTAATCTGATTCTAGCATGATGGACATTAACCACAGTTATAAAGGAATGACAATTGCAGTTATAATGGAATAGTAATCAAATGAACATCAATCACAATTGTAAGTGAATCGTAGCTAAATGAACGGAAATCACAACTAGAAATGAACAACAATATCAATCTGTAAATGAACAACAGAATCCAGATTAGACAATGAAATATTGTTTAGAATGAACATCATAACATTTTCAGTTGTAAATAATAGTCTTGCAATTCAATTATGATTTCGATATAACAGAGCAATTCAGTGAAATGTTTAGAAACAGAAGATTACTGAATAAAGAAAGTTAAGGAAATTCAAAGGAAATCAAACCACACACGACTGTAATCGTAAAATAATGATATGAGAAGCAAGTGATCCACTAGGGTCGTGCCCTTAGCCACCAGGGAAGCACTGTTGCGTTTACTCCAGGATCAGGTAATGGAACAACAACTGAGTTATATATAATCATAAATGGCAGAGTTACAACTATCGCTCTTTAAAGAGAGTCGATGATCAAAGTTAAGATTACAAAAGTAAGTTCTAAAAATTGACAATAATATTTGCCCCCAAGGCTACCAGCATTGTCCCTTCTTATAATGGCCAAGAAGAAGTATCAAAAATACAGATAAGTCTTGAAGCAGCGATCCCTCAGGATCAAAGGATCCTGAGGGATTCACCATATCTTTGATCTCTAACTTATCTTTTTGTCTTCTTGCGCTCATGCCACGTTTTCTCTTCATTTTCCTGGACCATGTGCTATGATCTTGATCTCCTTGTCTGGATATGGCTTTCTGTCAAAGGGGCAGTAGTTGCTTTTGCTTTGTCTTTTCCTCCTGAATAGTGATTTTCCATTTTCTTCAATTTCTGTATAGAAAAAGACAATAATTAGTTATTTTTTACCAATCACAAATCTCCTTAATATTATCATAATTCTCTAACATATTACCATCTTAGAATGTAAAGAAGTTATGATTCAAAGGAAAAGATAAAGAAATAAATGGTAAATACATATCTTTTCCAATGCTCAACACACCCCCCTTCTTACCCTTTTTCATGCCCTCATGAAAACCTTATAATTTACATGCAAGGTAGTTAGGGAATAGGCTGGAGAAGGATTTTCATGCAGTGGTCTAAAACTATGATGTGTAGCTAAAAATTCAAAAATATGCCCTGTTTGGCCTTTAGGCAATTCATATAGGGCCCTATACCCTGCTGCAGGATACCAGATAATTGGACTTCGAAACCTATAACCTAGCGAATATGGGCCTTCTCTTAGGATGAGATCACTATAGGCAACCAAGCGATCAACAACTAACTTAAAATTTTCATAATTAAATGGCTCTCTGTCCTGAACATTCTGATTGGAAGTCTTCCATCAGAGTCTAGCTGCTACTATGGCAAGGTCTTTGATGGATAGGAAGTATTCTACCCCTTGCTGGACAATTACTGTGTGAATGGGTCCCAATGTCTGGATCACACCCTCCTTTCTCATTGAGCTTCTATGGTTATTCCATAGTTGTAATGGGCTTTCACTGGGTGGTTCTGCTTCCTCCCCTTCTTCCTTTCCGGAGTGCTTAGTTTCCTCTTCTTCATTTTCTTCTAATTCTTCTCTTCATTCCCCTCCTTCAAGTTGTGCGGGTTGCTTGTCCTCTCAGTCATATATCTCTAATGGCTAGCCACTATTTTCTTGGGCATGTTGTGTGTGGAGCATGATTGTTCAGAGGTCTTTGTTTCAGCCGGATGTATACCCCAGGAAGTTTGTACACCCCTCCACGCGGGGGGGACTTGTCCCCCCCGCGGGCGTCTGGGGGCCAGCGGTCCCCTGGCGGGGGCTCGGGGGCAACGCCCCCGAAGCTAAAAATAAATGTAAAATTGCCTTGTAAACTTATAGTAATTTCTAGTCAATCTGGGTCGTTCATTAGGCAGATGATATGATGGTAGAACTTATGTTTAGTTTAGGTTTTTTTTCCCTAGAAGGCAACCCCCTCTCTTTGTATGAGGGCATTGTATTTGAGGCTGAGATATAGATGTGTATTCTGTGAGCGAGAAACAGAGAGGTGAGATTGTGAGAGAAAATAGAGGATATTACAGCGGATTTGTTGTAGGTTGTCTCTCTTCATTTTGTTGGATAATAGAAAGGAAGGACTGGCTGTTCGGGGTGGACGTAGCCCAAATTGGGTGAACCACATATATCTGTGTCTCTCTTGTTTTGTGCATTTTCTGTGTTTATATTTCTGCAATATTTTATGTGTTCCATTGCTCCGTAATATATAATTTTTCTAACAGGGCACTTCCCAACATTCCCTTGCTTCTCCCCAATCTGGCAGACTGTCTACATTTCTGCAGTCTAATTAATGTGCTAGCAGTGCTTTTTCGTTTTGGGGCTAGCAAGGCCAATCCCCCATCTATTGAGAATACCAATTCTTCCGAACTAATATATTGCAGGGTGAGACTATAACTACTATTAGCCGAATTAAATCGTGATGACTTACTACCGATTCTACATGACGAGATTTTCTTATACTCCGAGTAGCATAATGCAATAAAAAGTTTAAGTATGCGGGAAAATTTACAACACATTTTTGTTTTAATACAGCTAACAATTTGAGATGGCATGGTCTTACCACGTCTTTTCTGCCATTGCATGTGATGTAGCTTTGCACAATTCTAGCTAATTCTACCCAAGGTTCTCCCAGGGTTGCAGGCAGGACTCCTTTTCCTTTGACAATAAGGCTCTGTCCTTCATCTCGAAAGATGGTTATAGCGTCTTGAAGTCTCACTTTTTTCAGGGTCCATACTAGTCTAATAGCTAGCAGTCCCGATACT
This sequence comes from Pinus tabuliformis, assembly GCA_031772625.1. Taxonomy (NCBI): domain Eukaryota; kingdom Viridiplantae; phylum Streptophyta; class Pinopsida; order Pinales; family Pinaceae; genus Pinus; species Pinus tabuliformis. The sequence goes on along the minus strand of CM062807.1, from coordinate 222,606,851 downwards.
TCAACATTTATCGCATCTGTTACTGTTATTTTCCTCCCCCTCACCATGGAACGATCTTCCTGCAAAATTTGTATAAATTCAATGGCCAGCGTCTCATTAGACTGCTATAGTCGGTTAAGGTAGGAAATCCATCTTGCTGTTACTAAAATTTCACATGTAGCGTCGGAGACTATTAACACCTGCGGTTCGATGCGTATTGATCTGCCTCCCATTTTGTTCAAGCTTAGCACACTGCTAATTTTTACAGAGCAAAAACATAGAAATGTCGATGGAACAAAAAGCTATTCAAGCTTTAGTACACTGTGCAAAAACACAAAAATGTCAATGGAACAGCAAGTTGTTCAATCTTTAGCACACTGTTGATTTTTACAGAGCAAAAACACAGACATGATGATGGAGCAACAAGCTGTGCATATTGGGAAATATCAATATTGTTGAACTTGCTATTCCCGAGTTTTGATGGAGTCATAGTACCTCCAAAAAAGGAGTTCACATTTATGCCAGTGTATTATGGAGGTCACCCGCGCCCCCTTAAAATGTGATAGGTCGTCCTCGGCTAGCAAAAAGAGGAGCAACATGCTGGACTGCAGTCATACAATAAAATAAAGGAACGACGCATATATCCATGACATGATTACAAAAATCAACAGATTACTAAAATCAAGGCTTATGATGCAGATCGTGAATAGATATGGAAATGTCATGAAATGATGTGAAAAATGGAGGCGAGTACAACTGACGTAAGTTAAATTTCTTATGCGGTCATTATCCACTTTCACCATTATGATTGATTTATAAATGATTTTTCATGTATAAGAGGTTCGAAAGGGTTATATAACATAATCTCATTTGAAATCAATATAAAGATATAAGAAGAAGGGTTTATAATGACTATTGATGTATGAAAAGTATGACTTCAATACCATCATCAGAGCTCTGTTTTCCTCAGGTGTCCATAACCTTTACAGAGTTGCTTGTTTCACCCTTAGAACCATAATCCTTTGTGTATGCCTATGAAAGTGTTGTGCGATGTTAGAATGGAGGCCATTGTGCTGGCTTGGTAACCAGATGAATCACAATGCCATTCACCAGGAAGGAGTGAAAGGTGGGCAGGTCGGCTCGTGATGAGACCTCTTGTTCCAAGGACTTTTCTATTTTTCTAATATGCCTCTTGGATCATATCCCTGGTGTGGTGGCCATAGTGGGAACGCCACTTCACTGCTTCCTTATGATCATGGTAGGCTGGCTCTTGATGAGACCCCCTATCCTTCATCTGACAAATCATGTTAGTAATCATATAGATATATTTTTCTCTTTTTTTCTTTTCTTTTATATAGCACTTTCCTATTTATATACAGAGGATGGCTCAACACTCCATAAGAGTAGGGATGGTGGAAGAAGTCTGAACATCTCAATAGAGGAAAATATGCCCTTATTATTATTCAATAATAATAATCAAAGAGAATTATGAATGTTTAAGAAAGAACCAACATGATAAAAATAATCAATCAAAATGGTTTTAGTGAAAATAAAGACAACAAAGTGATATAAATAGTTGTGTCCTTTCCTCTTTTTCTTATTGATTCAAAGTAGTTTCTCTAACGATAATGATTTTTCTTTGATTTGATGATTTCAATATCCTATGGTTTTTGTGTTCTTGCATAAATGTATACCTGTGCCTGAAATGAACCATCATTCACAAAAATCCTCTAAATGATAAAACACACACACACAAAAAACAAAAAAATGCACTCAAAAAGTTTTATTCCTTAGATGGAACAAGTGTTGTTCCTTAAGAGGGATAGCAAAAGAACATATGCACGTAAAAACCATGCTTCCTTTAAGAGGAATAGCAATCAAAAGAAAAAAAACGCACTCGAAACTACTGTTCCTTAAAAGGAACAACAACTGTTCCTTAAACAAAACAACAAACAAAGCAAGTGGGAAATAAAATACCACTCCTTTAGCGGAATAGCCTAAAGTCATCCAAAATCGAAACTGATGTTCCTTAGGAAAGGACAACATAAAGGAAAAAAATGTGAATGATGGTTGTTCCTTTAAAAGGAACGGCAAAACAATCTGGCAGAAGTACTGTTCCTTCGGAAAGGAACAACAAAAATGCGAAAGTGTTGTTCCTTTAGAAAGGAACAACAAAAAAATGAAACTAATGTTCCTTTGGAAAGGAACAGCAAAATGTGAAAGGGTTGGTCCTTCAGAAAGGAACAGCAAAAAATGAAAGTGTTGTTCCTTCAGAAAGGAACAACAAAGATGCGGAAGTATTGTCCCTTCAGAAAGGAACAACAAAAATTGAAAGTGGTGTCCCTTTGGAAAGGAACAACAAAAATTCTACAGTGTTGTTCCTAGGGAAATGAACAACAAAAAAAGAAAGTGTTGTTCCTTGGGAAAGGAGCAAAAAAAATACGAAAGTGTTGTTCCTTCGGAAAGGAATAACAAAAATAAGGAACAACAAAAAGACGAAAATGTTGTTCCTTCGAAAAGGAACAGTAAAATGAAAAAATGTTGTTCCTTCAGAAAGGAACAACAAAAAGGCGGAAATGTTGTTCCTTCGAAAAGGAAAAAAGAAATGCAAAAGTGTTTCTCCTTCGGAAAGGAACAGCAAAAAGGCAAAAATGTTGTTCCTTCGGAAAGGAACAACAAAATACAAAAATGTTGTTCCTTCGAAAAGGAACAGTAAAACAGCGGAGTTGTTGTTCCTTCGGAAGGAACAATAAAATGCAAGAGTGTTGTTCCTTCGGAAAGGAACAAAAAAAGGGAGGAAATGTTGTTCCTTTGGAAAGGAACAACAAAATGCAAAAGAAATGCAAAAATGTAAAAACCTTTACAGAAAGTAGTTTATACAAGAGGAAAATAAAAACTTATGTACAAAATTTAAGAACAATGAAACTATTTATTGAACCAATGTCGAGGAAGGATTATTTTCCTCAGTAAGAATCTGCATATCAGAATCTTACTGGAGCTACTGGTAAAAGGATTCTCGAGTAAGCGGTTTATGGTACAGTCGCACTCGGTGACCATTTGCTTTAAAGGTATGTCTAGATCCATCAATAGTAGTCAAAGTAATGGTGCCATTATCATGCACTTTTTGGATTTCATATGGTCCAAGCCATTGAGTCTAAAGTTTTCTCGAAAAATCTTGAAACCTGGAATCGTATAGGGGTGCCCAATCTCCTTCGTGGAAGATTTTCTTTCTAATCAGGGCATTGTGCCATTTTTCTCTCTATTGTTGGATTAATGCAGTGTGTTGAAGATCCAAGAGCCTAATTTCATCTAGCTCATTAATTTTTTGTAATCTGTTAGTCTGGGCCTCATTTAAATTTAGACCGATCTCTTGTGTTGTTCTTAATGTTTATATTTCGAACTCTATTGGATAGATGGGTTCCTTTCCAAATACTAGCTGATATGGTGAATAAGTGGTGGTGTTTCTCCACATTTTTTGGTATGCCCACAAGGCTTCGAGTAATCTTGAAGCCCAATCACACCTGTGTGATGCAACAGTTTTTGTCAATATTGCCTCTATCACCTTATTTGTGCTCTCTACTTGGCCATTTTCCTGTGGGTGATACGGTGTGGTAATTTTGTGCTGAATGTGGTAGTTTCTTAATGTTGTAGCAATTTTATTGCCTACAAAACACGGTCCTCCATCTGTGATTATGTCGCATGGGAGGCGATATCGTACAAATATTTGGAACAGGAAATGAATCATAGAGTCCTCTGTAGCTCTTGGAAGTGCCTCCACTTCAACCCATTTGGTAACATATTCTGTTGCTACTAGAATATATGTTTTCTGATTTGATGATGGGTTGATCAAACCAACAAAATTGAGCACCCAATGCTTAAATGGTTCGATTACTAGCTGTGGGTTTAAAGGCATTTCGTTAGACTCTCCAGGGCATCCTCCTCTTTGGCAACTGTCACAGGCTTGAACAAATTTCTTAGTGTCTTTAAAGATTGTGGGCCAGAATAACCTATTTGCAAAACCTTGTGACCAGTCCTTTGATCTACGAAATGTCCACCACACGATCCGTCATGACAAGCTTTTATAATGTCAAATATTTCATCTTCAGGATGCATCTTCTGATGTGCATATCTGCCCCTGTATGAAATAGGTAGCCCTTAATCCAAGAAAATCCGGTACTATGTTGCATAATCTCTTTTCGTTCATTGGGGTTCAGATGCTATGGTAATTTTCCTACTGCTAAATAATTTGCAACATCAGCATACCAGGGTGTCTTGACAGTACATCAAATAAATATTCATTTAGGAATTGATCTTCGACTATTGCTGCATCCGCTGGTTTCAACATTCGTGAGAGAAAATCAACTATAGGATTCTCTTTCCCAGGTTGATGTTTTATTGTGATGTCAAATTCCTACAATAAAATTAACCATCTTGTTACTGTAATGTTTGTAATAGTCTTATTTGTTAAATATTTTATGGCAGCGTGATCTGTATATAAAACAACAGGATATCCAGTGATATAATGCCTAAATTTATTTACAGCATGTATTACAGCTAAAAACTCTTTTTCAGTTACGGTATAGTTTAGCTCAACAAGAGACAAATTCTAGCTAATATAATAGATTGCATATGGTTTTTTGTCTTCTTCCTGCCCAAGGACTGCTCCAATGGCGGTGTCTGAAGCATCCAATGAAATTTTAAATGGCAGGTCCCAATTTGGGCCTTTGAGCACTGGGTCTGTTGACACAAGAATTTTCAGATCCCCAAAGGCACGGTCACATTTATCTATCCAAACAAAATCAACATTCCCTGTCAGTGTGTATAGAGGTGCAACTATTTGAGAAAAATGTTCTATAAATCTCCTATAATAACCAGAAAATCCTAGAAAACTGCGTACCTCTGTTTGTTTGCTAGGAGTAGTATTAACAAAATTATTTGAATTTTGGCCGGATCTACCTGTATTCCAGCACTGAGATATAATGACCTAGGATGAGCCCTTCGGTCATCATCATATAGCACTTTTCATGGCTCAATCAGAGCCTGTTGGCAATACATCATTGCAACACCTTTTCTAATGTGTCTAGTGCTAGCTCAAAATCATCTCTATACAGTGTGAAATCATCCATATATACTTCGAGCCCTTCATTTATTAAATCTGAAAAGATGATGAGGATGGCCCTTTGAAATGTGGTAGGGTCATTGCATACACTAAACAGTAAGACTCTGTAAGAAAATTTTCCCCAAGGACAGGTAAAAGTAGTTTTCTCCTGGTCTTCAGGGGCAATCTGAATCTAATTGTATCCACTGAAGCCATCCAAGAAAGAAAAGAATTTCTTACCTGCTAATGTGTCTAATACCTAATAAATGAACGGAAGGGGAAAGTGGTATTTCTGGGTTGCTTTGTTTAATTCTCTGTAATCTACACAAATCCTCCACTTTCCATTCTTCTTTGGCAGCACTACTAGTGGAGAGACCCACTTGCTATCCGAGATTGGATAAATAAAGTTTACATCCAAAAGTTTTTGTAATTTAGCTTTCACAATATCTTTCAGGTGAGGGTCGAGTCTCTGTTGGGGTTAGCGAATGGGTCTAACATCATTTTCTATATAAATGTGGTGCGTACGCAGCTGGGGATTGATTCCCTTCATGTCCAAATAATCCCATGCAAAAGTTTCCTTATATTTTCTCAGTAGTTGGACCAACTTTTCTTCTTGTTCAGGAGTCAAGTTATCGTTAATGTTCAAGGTTTTTCCTGGCTCAATCTCTATAGTTTTGCTGTTTGAAACAGAGGTAGTGGGTATTGTTTGATCATGAGTGTCTTTGAGGGGATCTTCTTCTAGTTCATTGTCAAATGCTGCCTCTATCATGTGACATTGTACATGGGATCTGGATTCAGATTGGTTAATGAAGTTGTTAATAACATCATCCTCTGTTTGATCTTTAAAATCGAGGGCATCTTCTATGGTTAATGGGGACCTAATGTTTTCTGTGAGGTATGATACAAGTTGTTTGTTAGTTTTTATTATTGTTACACTTGGCTGGGCTGGAGGGTATAGAGCTAGATTCTTGATATTACTCCCTCTAGTTATAGTCATACTGCCTTGTTGGCAGCCAATGTAAGCATCAGCGGTCGCAAGCCAAGGTATACCTAAGATTAACGGGTGTCCATCGAGTCAGTTTTTGGAGTTATTTATCAGAAAGGCAGCAGGGTATTCCTAGGAACCTAGGATACCATTACATCGTGTAGTGTACCTTCTGGCCTAACTACTGATCGGTCAACCGGTTCTAATAAGGTGGAGGTTGGTTCCACTGATGTAATGCCCAGTTTTTGACAAGTGGTGGTTGTTAAGATATTAATTGCATCCCCTAAATCAACTAAGTAATTTGAAAAGGTTTTTCCATTGATTTTCACCATCATTATAGGATTCCCTGGGTCTTCATATTTGACAGGTGTTTCTCTTCCTGATAACAGATCAGATAGGGCGCCAACTACTTGAACAGTTGGGTTAGTTGTTATTCTCCTCTTTGTCTTTCTTATACATAACTCTTTGATGGTTTTTGCATATATTGGGATATCTTGGATAGCTTGGAGGAGTGGGATTTTTATACACAAATTTCTTAGTTCTCCTAGAATATCAAAGTCAAGATGTTCTATAAGGCATGGTATGATTAATCGTTCTAGGAATGGGGGAGAAGATGTGGTTGCTTAATCATGAGTTTGTTGTCTGACCACATCTTCTTCTTGTAATGGTTGTTCTTCAGGTAACTGATTTTCAACTTGAGCATTTTTATCTCCCTCGGTTTCTGTTATGCGCCTAGACCTTAATTGAAGGTCGTTGCACTCACTTAGATCAGTTTCTAGTTCTGATGTTTCAATTATTTGAATAAATTGAACCATTCTAATACTTGGGTGCGGTTTGGGTTTGGCTGGGAGTTGCGGTCTTAAGTTGGACTGGGGGTTTTGTTGTATTGTATATGGTGCTGGTAGTGTAGGTTGAGGGAGTGGAATGGTTCTTGCTGGCTAATTCATCGATCTTTGCTAGTTTGACTGCCAGGCTTGACTCTGCGAAGTGGGAGGGGACCATTGTGTTGGATATGCATTGTTTTGCCAATATGGTGGAGAGTAGGGAAAATTTGGCCAAACAGATTGGCCTGTTGATTTGGCCATGGTGATGAAGGAAATGGTTGTCGTGACCAGTTGGAAAATGGAGGCTGATTTTGCCACATTGTATTATATTGTTGAGCATGATATTGTGGAGGTTGGAAAGAAGCAGATGGCTCGGAGTGCATCTCTAGTTGTCATGGCTGCGATTGACGGCATTGATTGAGTAGGTACACTGGTTCTGATTCTTCTTCCACTTCTTTGTACACTACTTTTAAATCTGGAAGTGAGCGGAAATTATTTGTGGAGTGATATTTTGTACAAATAGCACAGACTTGAACTGCATCCAGTGGGCCCTCTTTATGGTTGTGTTTCATTTTGCATCTAGGGCAGAATATTGTGAGATTTTGCTCTGCTTCTGCTTATTTCTATTTAGCTTGCATAATATCGAGCTGTGTTGTCAGAGTCCCCAATATATCAGTTTTGAAATTCTCCAGTAAATTTCTGATTTCTGTGTGGGTTACTCCTTCACCCAAGATCTTGTTGTCCCTTGTGGACCTGTCACGTTCTACTGGTTTTAAACTTGTGTTGCCTCGTGAACTCCTGATATATAAATCAATAATGTCAGCAAAATTTTCTTGATAGATGTCACCTTTTCCCATAATATTTAGTGTTTCAACCCATTGTTCCTTCATCCCTTTGATTAATGTCGTTTTTAATACATTGTCAAGTAAGGGTAATGATGCATAAAGAGATCTCTAAAGATTATACTGAAAACGTTAAACATATTCTTCTAGTGCCTCATTAGGTCTGGAAACCATCTGAAATATTTCATCCTTTAGTTCTCTAGACCTACAATAATCATGGTATTTCTTCAGGAAAGCACCTTTCATCTGATCCTAGTCGTTTATAACACCTCCAGCTAACCGCATAAACCATCGTAAAGCTTCTCCTTTTAATGTGGAGGGAAATAATTTTAGCTTTTGGGGATCGGTGGTATAGTCATACCCCCGCATAGTACATTGAATTAAAAAAAAAATGCATCTAGATCTTCCGATTTTATGCCATGGAATGTAGGAATATGCTGGAGAGGAGTGGCCTTTATAGGTGCATTAACTGTAGTATCTACAATGGGATATTGCAGTGTGGAGGTTTGAGGTGTTTGTTGGTTCTCGGCCATTTGGTCAAATATGTGCCAATATCTTTCTAGGATTTCTAGGGGTGTATTCCTAGGCTGGTTAAAAAGAGTAGGAATGGCCTTAACAATACTTCCTTTGTCTGGGATGATGAGAGTTCATTGTTGAACTAATGTCTGGGGGGATCTTAGCTCTTCTGGTTCTTCAGCTTTATTCTGGATGATTTTAATATCACTTCCCTTATCTGGGCTGCTTAATGGCTGAACTATTCCAATAGGAGATCTACAAATTCACAATAATATCCACCCCTAGGGCTACCAACGTTGTCCCTTTTTATAATGGTAGGCAGAAGTATCAAAAATATAGATAAGTCTTGAAGCAGCGATCCCTCGGGATCAAAGGATCCTGAGGGATTCACCATATCTTTGATCTCCAGCTTATCATTTTGTCTTTTTGAGCTCATGCCATGTTTTCTCTTCCTTTTCCTGGACCATGCGCTCCGAGCTTGATCTCCTCATCTGGATACGATTTCCCGTCAAAGGGACAATAGTTGCTTCTACTTTGTCTTTTCCTCCTGAATAGTTATTTTCCATTTTCTTCACTTTTGTATATAAGAAGACAATAATTAGTTATTTTGTACCGATCACAAATCTCCTTAATCTTCTCATAATTCTTTAACATATTACCATCTTAGAATGTAAAGAAGTTATGATTCAAAGGAAAAGATAAAGAAATAAATGGTAAATACATACCTTTTCCAATGCTCAAAAACAGGCAACCTGACTAAGTCCCAAGTTTGGTTATGCATTAAGGAGTCCGTCTCTTCTTCCATGGCTAGCTCCCATTTCTTCCTGCTTTCAACTTGCATTGCTTTGTCATAACATTCGGGTTCACCAGAATCAGTCAACAATAAATAATATAATGAAGGAGAGCATAATTCAGGGGGTATATTTATCCTGGTAGATCTTCTAACACCACTTTCAGGTGTTTGGGGCACCTGTTGTTGTTGTGGTGGTTGTTTTTGTTTTTGTTGTGGTTGTTGATTATTATTATTTCCAAGCACCTTTACTTTTTTCAGTGATCCCATCAAGAACTGTGTATTCCTTGTTTTATTTTTCCTGTTTCTTTGCAATTGATTCTTATACAAGACCTTTTCATTGAATATTACATCTCTACTCCTAATGATTTTGTGATTTTCATAATCATATAAGCGATAACCAAAATCATTAACGCCATATCCAATAATGGTAGATTTCTTTGATTTTTCCTCAAGCTTTGTTCTATTTTCTTTATTAATATGGGCGAAGGCCTCACAACCAAAAGGCTTTAAAAAGGAGTAGCTTACCTTTTTACCTGTCCATGCTTCCTCTGGAATACCACCATCCAAGGAACTTGAAGGCCCTCTGTTTATTAGATAAACAATAGTATCTATAACATCTGTCTAAAATTGTAAAGGCAATCCTGCATGTAATCTCATGCACCTTGCACGCTCCATGATCATTCTGTTCATCCTTTCTGACACACCATTTTCTTGTGGTGTTCTTGGAACTATCTTCTCTCTGTGAATTCCATGCTTAGAATAGTAACTATCAAACTACAATATTTACCTCCATTGTCAGATCTGAGACACTTCAATTTCTTTCTTGTCTCAATCTCAGCCAAAGCTTTCCATTTCTTGAAAATATCAAATACATCAGATTTATTATGAATAGTACAATAAATCTAAGTTTTTCTATTTGCATCATCAATAAAAGTAACATAATAATGAGAGCCACCGAGAGATGATACCTAAGTAGGTTCCCATACATCTCTATGCGCAAGCTTTAATTTTTTGCTCTTCTTTTCTTTCCATAAATGCAATTTTCACAAAAGTCCAAATCAACATTCTTCAAACTTGGCAACAAATTCCTTGAGTGAAGAACCTTCATCCCCTTCTCACTCATGTGTCTGAATCTATGATGCCATAATGCTGCATCAACTCCTTTGGAAATTAAAGCATTAATAGAGTTAGAAATACCATTGCATAAATACATTGTACCAACCTTTTCGCCTTGTGCTATTACCAGGGCTCCTTTGGTAACCTTTCAAGATTTATATGTGAAATTTTTCACATAGCCTTCACCACCTAACTGCCCTGTTGAAATTAGATTTTTATTCAGATCTGGAACATGCCTTACCTTCTTTAGTAGCCATTGGTTTCCATTTTGCTGTTTTACAAGAACCTTACCTATTCCAACAATTTTACAGGGTTTATCATCACCCAAATAGACTTTTCCAAAATCTCCTTGAACATAGTCATGAAAATATTTCTTATCAGATGTGGCATGGAATGAGGCCCCTGAATCTACCACCCAAGAATCAGTAATATTTTCGAAAGAAAGAATCAAAGCATCTTGTAACACCTCACCCATCACATTTGCTTCATGATTGTTTTCTTGCTATGCATCTCCTTCTTCTCCCTTCCCAGATCTACAGTCTTTCTTTAGGTGTCCTTTATTTCCGCATTTTCAGCACACTATCCCCGATCTAGACTTGGATCTGCCTTTCCTTGATTTATTGCGATATCCTGAGCTCTTTCCTCTTTCCATTCTTCTTCCCCTAGACTCTGCACTCAAAGAATTACCCAATGTCTCCCATGAGCTTTTCCATCCCATTTCCTTGCTAAGGATAGCACTGACAACATCATCAAACTTTAAAGTACTAGATCCAGAAACAGAGTTACTAATGGCCATTACTAAACCATTCCAACTTTCTAGCAATGAGCACAAGAATAACAAAGCTCTAACCTCATCATCAAAGTTTACCCCTACAGAACTTAACTAACTTGTAACTGTATTAAAATCGTTTAAATGGTCTGCAACAAATCCACCTTCCGTCATCTTCATATTAAATAATTGTTTCATAAGAAATACCTTGTTTGAAGCCGAGGGTTTTTCATATAGTCTTTTCAACGCCTGAATCAAACCCTTTGTCATTGTTTCCTTCAAAATTTTGAAGGCAAACGATCCTACAAGACACAACCGTATTGTTCTGAGTGCCCTTCTATAGAGAATGTTCCATTCTGCATCTGTCATAGTCATCGGCTTCCTTGCTTTTCCACTCAATGGTAGGTACAGATCTTTCTGATATAGATAATCTTCCATCTGCATATTCCATAGTGCGAAGTTTTGGCCTTTAAATTTCTCGACCCTGAACTTACCATCTTCCGCCATTTCTCCCACTCGAACGAGGAACCCTTCTTTCCTGCGAGTTTATCAACCAAATAAACTTGTCTCTGATACCAATTGTTAGAAAAATATTATATATCACAGAGAAATGCAAGGTATATAATATGTGAAAAAACGAAAACACATAAATCCAGAGAGACACAGATATACGTGGTTCACACAGTTTGGGCTACGTCCACCTCAAACAGCCAGTCCTTCCTTTCTATTATCCAACAAAATGAAGAGACACAACCTACAACAGATCTGCTGTAATATCCTCTATTTTCTCTCATAGTCTCAACTACTTGTTTCTCGCTCTAAGAATACATACATATATCACAGCCTCAATACAATACCCTCATATAAAAAGAGGGCTTACCTTTTAGGGAAAAAAAAAAACCCCTAAACTAAACATAAATTCTACCGTCAAATCATCCGCCTAATGAACAGCCCAAATTGGCTAGAGATTAATATACTTTTACAAGGAAATTTTATATATGTTTTTAGCTTCGGGGACGCTGCCCTTGAAACCCTCGACAGGGGACTGCTGGCCCCCCACCCCCCTGCACCCCCCCGCATGGAGGGGTGTACAATCTTCTTAGGGTATACATCTAGCTGAAACAAAGATGTAGGTTTTAACCCTGTACAGAAATTACCTGCATACGAATTCTAAAGCACAGAAAATAAATAATGCGAAAGCAGAACACATAAACACATATACACAGAGATTTTCCCATAGATCCCAAAACTAGGACTACTAGCTTGATTTTTCATTATGTTCCTTTCAATGTTATAATACATATTTATACATGCTGAAGCATCCAATACCATGGATCGAAAACCATTGCGTCCAATACCATGGACTGAAAACCATTGCGTCCAATACCATAGACCAAAAACCATCGCTTCCAATTTTTTTTTGCGAAAATCATGCACAAAACCATAGGTGGGTCGCCCAACCTAACATAGGATCCAAAACAAAAATTTTCCATGGCGTTGTCCCAGATCCCATAAAGTGGGGTTACGGTTACCCCTCAAACCCCCTGTTAACTACGTGGAAAGAATATAACACAACCCAATAAAAGACTTGTAAATTGGGATGATAATCATGCTCCACACCCAACATATTTTCCACTAAAATATACCATGTAATTTTCTAGGTTAAATGTATGCTCCATGCACTATGGTTTTGATTTTTTGGGGGCTCACATATCCTTTTCCCCTATTTCAAATGTTATTGTATATATATTCAAAGGGTAAAAAAAACCTAAAACACTATCGGTGTGCCCTTTGCACCTTATGTTCAAAATGGTAGTATAATTATAAATGGCCTTTGTAGAGTGTATAAATTTAACAAAGATTTTCTACTTTGGTAAGAAATGTAAGAGTTTGTCCATCCCCCTGATGTGAATACATACACCACTATGATTCATAGTTTGGCTAAGTCTTGTAATTTAACATAAGCCTATGATTTATTTGAGAAATTAAAAGCGAGAGGTCATAAGCCTAATCTGCATGTTATAATGCACTTATAACTCAACTGAGAAATGCAAATAGAGTAATTGAAGCTTTCAAGGTTTTTGAACAAACACAATTGAAAGGCTATAAAATACATGTTAAAGGGTGTACTGCGATTATTTTTTTTTTTGATCAAGTAAGAGTAGGACCTTCTATTAATCTAGCCAATGATACATAATTTACATGTCACCGCCCCAGCTCTAAGAGTTAGGCAGCTTGTTAGGAAAACTAGGAATTACAAACGAATACTCTTGGACAAAAGAGAGCAGAAAACAGAATACAAATTTGTCAAAATGGCCTACCAAAAACCATCAAAGTTCTAATGTAAAAACTATAGTAAGCATGAAGTACCATCGGTCGATCAAGTCAAATGCGCCACGCCCAAAAAAATGTCAAGCACAGACCCGAAGAAAGCATTAGGCCAGCTATAAAACTTAATTTAAAAACATATCACCAAATGAACTTACACGATCAATTCAAATTGTTGAACCCCCAACCTGAATCCAACAGTCTACGTGGATATCGAGTCGATAAAAAGCGTTTAGAATAACCGCTTGATGAGGGTATTTTTTCTCTCACCTGACGAAGAAACATGTCACCCTCGAAACGGAATTGGAGCCTTGTCCTGAAAAATCACAACCTGTAAAAATTCCACCCGAAAAATTGCCGACGCCAATCAAACATGCACTATCAATCTACATCGTTGATCACTTTACACATATCCAATGATCTACGTAGATATCGGGTAAACAAAAAGCTCGAAGAATAACTACTTGATGAGGGCGGTATTCTCTCACCTAACACTGCCATGTGTCACATGCTGAAAGGAATCAGAGCCTTAACCCAAAAAACCAGAAACCGGATATACTCCATCCGATAAACTGCTCAATGGTATTAGCAAAGGACGCAACATTGATAGACCTACACGTTCATGTGCCCCGCACTGGCCATTAATCAGGTGCAACAGATCAAACTTGTACCCTCCTCCTGAAATCTTTATCTCCTGAAATATGTCTCTCCAACCTGCTAGTCCATAGCTCCATATCTCTGTCCGCCTGACACAAATAGTCCTCCATCAATTTGCCTGTGGGAAGCGACTCCCAAATAAATCTTGAATCCTTGTTCCTATTGGATACACCTTCATTCACCAAACAGTCTGCTAACATGTTAGCTTTCCTTTTCACATGAACAAAGCGAATTGTTTTTAAGGTTTGCATGTGGGATTGGATCCGATGAAAGATCTACAAAAGCCTCCAATTCTTCGAAACTTTTTCTAGAGAAGAACCATTGGAAATTTTCTTGGCCGCTTGGATAATCAATTCTGAATTAGCTTCGATGATAATACTATGAGAACTTGAGTCCAACAGGATTTCTAAGCACTGTTCTAATGCCATAAGCTCCACCATATTGTTAGTGGCCTTTCCCAGATGTCCATGGAAGGTCTTCTTTATCTGACCCTGTTCATTTCTTATAGCCCCTCCAAAGCCAGCTAATCATGGGTTGCCCTTGGAAGCACCATCAATGTTAATCTTTAAGAAGCCATGAGGAGGAGGTTTCCAAATTATACTAACTACATTTAGTTGTCATATTCCCTTGGTCAAGCCCTGAGGGATTATGGACTGAAGACCCAACTGAAGTATGATGCTTTCCTCTTGGCGCTGACGAGGTTCCTTGGGAAGTGTTCTCACCAAACTTCCTACTGTATATTTGAGCTGCTTTAAAATTTAATCAGTTATGTGGTGTGGCGTGCTTTCCTTGTTTTTGAAGATTCTACTATTGCACTCTTTCCAAACATTCCAGATAACAAATCCTGGAACTAGAGTCCAGGCTTTATTGATGATTTCATGCCCTGAGAAATTCTTCCTCTAGTTCCTCAAAGTGTTGGAAATGCTGAGATTGTCTCGATCTATATGTCTAAAAATTGAAGCCACCCAATCATAGACATGGGATGTGAAAGGACAAAGGTTGAGAAGGTGCTCCATCGTCTCCTCCTGTAGGTCTCAAAGGTAAGATTTGGAGGGACCTATAAGGCCTTTTTTTGGGAGATTCTCCCAAGTTAGGATTTTCCTTTGATGCACAAGCCAGATGAAAAGATTTATTTTCATCCAGTGAGGGCTCTACCATAGATTTTTCCATACTTGATCAAGATTTAAGTAGTTAAATCCTAATATTTCCATTTTAACTTCTTTGAGTTTGAAGTCGCCTTCGTTGTTGTTTTCCCACCTTAATTGGTTAGGTAAGGAGGAAACTAGAATCCTTCTATTTTGAAGTTCATGGGAGAGAGCATATGCTTGAGCTTTCATGGGACTCTCGTTATTGTGGCCTAGATCCTTCCACGTCCTCCATTTTCCATCATTTCTTTCCTAGTCCTTGAAGTCTTTGACCATGAGTAAGCCTTTGTTGTCTATGTCACTTTTGGGATCTGTTAATTCCTATTTATAAAGGTTTGGTTCTTGTTGCCAGTTATCCTCCCAGAAACGAGCAAGGTTCCCTACTCGAATTTCCTAGAAGCTGTGTTGTTGAAAAGTACTTTTACTTTCCCATGCAAGGATCCAAATCTGAGAGCCCTTGATTTTCCTTGACATTCTAATGTGATCCTTCTCCTACCAATGCCTGTCATATTTTTGTTTCCACAGCTTAGCCCATGGATCTGTCGGCTCCTTCATCCATCTTCACCAAAGTTTGGCCCCTGAGACTTTACTTAGAGTATCAAGGTCATGAATCCCCAAACCACCATGAGTTTGGGGCTTACATGTCTTGTCCCAAGCCACTAAGGCCCACTTCTTTTTTTTGTCTCCTCTGCCCCACAGCAAATCTCTCTATATGTTCATGATTTGCTGTTTAATGCCTTCGGGAGTAGGAAGGGCTGAGAACATGAAAACTTAAATTGCCTATAAGATAGCCTGTGTGAGCACAAGGCATCCTACCAAGTTTAGAGTCCTATATGTCCACTTTCTGACCTTGTCCTGCAATTTATTTATTAATGGCTCCCACACTATCTTGCTTAGAGGTTTATCAGTGAGAGGAATGCCTAGGTACTTTGAAGGAAGAAGTTCCCTTTAAAACTAAAAAATTCTGGTGATATTCCTTTGGATAGACATGTTAGTATTAAAGAAGAAAACCTTGGATTTGAGGAGGCTTACCTCAGTGCCTACTGCAATAGAAAAGTTGTTTAATATGTGTTTGATCGCATGGGCTTCTCTGATTGTGGGGATGCCTTGTAGCATTGTGTCATCTGCAAATTTTTGATGAGTGTTTACTGCTCCATCCAAGGTGAGTATGATTCCCTATATCAACCTTCAACATTTTCCATTTTGATTGCTCTACCAAGCCCTTCCATCATGAGGATGAAGAGGAAAGGAGAGAGCATATCTCCCTATTTGAGACCTCTAGAAGGTGTGAAGGCTCTTGATGGAGCACCATTAAGCAAGATTGAAAAACTGGCCTTGGTTACGAGTTCCATGACCCATCTTATCCAATTTTGGTCGAAGCCAAAGGCTTCAAGGATTGCCCTGACATAGGACCAACTCAACTTATCATAAGCTTTTGCAAGATCCAGATGAATGATCATGCCAGCTTGTTTGTTGCTTTTAAGAGAGTGTATTACATTATGAGCTTGAATGATGTTTTTAAGGATTTGTCTTCCTTGCATATAGCCGGTTTGCTCCTTCAAGATAAGTCATGGTAGAAGGGGCTTAAGTCTATTGGCTATCACTTTGGAGATAATTTTGTACACAACATTACATAAGGCTATGGGTCTAAAACCCTCTGGAGTCATGGCATTTTCCTATTTTGGGATCAAAGTTGTGAAGGAAGTATTAAGATCCCTCAGAACCTTTTTGGATTTTCTTGAGTCTTCCACAACCTCAAGTATATCTTGTTTAATAGTTTCCCAGTAGGCTTTAAAGAAATCTACATTTAAACCATCTGGGCCTGGGGCTTTTCCATTTTGCATCTCATTGATCACTTCACTGACCTCCTCTTTTGACACTGGCCTGTTAAGATTATGGTTGTCCTCTCTAGTGACCAATTGAGGTATATACTGAGTGAAAAGGTTGAAGAACCAGGATCTATCCTCTAGAGGCTCCTCTGCTATTCTAAGGAAATGTTGTACAAGGATTGATTCCATATCATTGTGAGTAGCAAGCTCTATCCCTTGAGGGTCTTTGAGCTTTGTGATTCTGTTATGAGCCCTGTGAGCCATGGTGGATTTGTGAAATAATTTTGTATTCCTTTCTCCCTCTCTAATCCACTCTATTCTTGATTTTTGTCTCCAGAAAATGTCGTCTTGCAAGCATCGTTCTTCCAATTCTCTTTGTAAAGAGTCTGTGAGCTTTTGCCTCTCCTCATTAAAGCCCTCAGTGATACTGGTCTGATTGATCTTCTGGAGTTTTAGCTGAGCCTCTCTTTTGGCTTGGAAGATATCACCAAATTCCTTTTTGTTCCACTCTTTGAGTTGAGACTTAATGTGATTGAGTTTCTGCTGGAGCATGAACATTCTAGTGCCTTGAATGTTCAAATCCTCTTTCCACCATTTGTCAATGTTACTGGTAAATTTAGGGTGAGAGAGCCAAGCATTTTCAAACCTGAAAGGTCTATTTCTTGGTGTACCCATAAAGGTAGCCTCCAGCTAAATTTACTAGTGATCCAAACCTCCAAAGAGAAAAACGGAAGATGTCATGGTAGGGCCTATCAGGATGAGGTCCCCTGAAATAATACATCTGTCAATTTTGGAGGCAACTTGGGAAGCCCTTCCCATCTTGTTGTTCTAGGTGAAGATTCCATTTAAGGTTTCTGTGTCCACTAGCCTCATGTTCATTATGAAGTTCTAGAAGGCCATGGAGTCTCTTCCTAATTGTCTAGTACCACCTTTCTTCTCTAAAAGAGATTTTATAATATTGAAATCCCCTGCAATGATCCAGGGCTTGATTTGTTGTCTTGCTCTAAGATCCGTAAGGGAGATCAGAAATTGGATTTTATCTGCTTTCTTTTGAGGTCCATAATCATTTGTGATCATATATGTTACCTTATCACATACAGGTTGACATATCATAGAAAGATAGTTCTCGGATGCTTCAGCACAGGATAGTAAATTTCTGAGGATCCTACAGTGTGAGAATCCCACGCGCTAAGTTGTCTTCTATAGCCTCTAGATACTCATACTTGATTAGCCACTTACTATGAATTTCTCTAATTGTATCCATTGAGAATTTTGTCTCTTGAATAAAAATCCTATCAGGAATTTCTTCTCTAACTCTATTGCTGAGATTGCTTTATCTCCTTCTATTACCTAGGCCTCTAATATTCCAGGTTGTGAGCTTCATTAAGAAAGGTTAGTAAAAGGATAACTGGTAAGATATTTCATCTTACTTAAGTTAATCAATAATTTTCCACATTCATTCAGCAGCTCACTCTGCTTTTTCCTTCCTCTTTTCCTACCTGAGTTCTTTGGAGATTATGCCTGTATATTCTCCATCACTTTCACCCCACTATGTTCCTGGTTATCATGAATTCTTTTGATTCCAGCTCCCTCCTATTGTGATCTCCATAGAATGAGCTATTGTACTCTGTCATAGTCTCTTTTGGCAAAGATTCCACTCTTGTGGTTGTCCCTTGTTCCAAAAAATTTTCTAGATCTAGATTTTCCCTGTCTAGAATTTCCTGTAGTTCATGATCCTCCATACCCGCTTCACTTGGAGTCATATCTAGATCCCTGCTTATTTCCATGCAACTTGGTAGATCCTCATTTTTCTGGCTATTTACTGTGATACCTTCCATGTCATCTTCCTTGTCCTCATTTATTATTTTCTCCTTATCCTGGACTGTTTCCTTGATCCCTTCTTCTTCCTCTAAGATCTAGAACTGATTATGCCTTGAATGTCTGTTTCCATTCACCTTTTTTTGTGTATGTTTCCCAACCATGCCTTTGCTCCCAACCTTGGTGAAACCCTCGTGATTTTTATCCATAGTAGTTTTCATATTACCTTCCATATTATTTTTTGGGAAATCCCTGATTAAATGCCTGTGCTAATGGCATTTGCGGGACCTGAATGGGATTTTCTCATAGTCCACAGTTTGCACATATTCCTCATCATATACTTCTAAGATTATTGCTTCCGGAAGGGCTCCCGATAAGTACATCTCCACACATATTCGGGTGAAGGATGTGTATTTTCCTTTCAGAGTTACCTCTGAGATATTTACAAAGTGTCCTAGCTTGTTGCCTATTGTTGTCAGATATTCTGGTAGCCAATAATCTACACGAAGGGAGTATAATCTAATATATACTAGTACTGATGTGAAAGTTTCACATTCTGGGACAAAGTTCATCATCCATGGCCACATGTAGAGTCCAGCAGTAGCATAGAAATATGGTCCTCCTTCGAATACTCTGTCCTTATCCTCCAGGCTTACAAACACCACTGTGAAAAAGCCCTTAGATCCCAGATGAAGGTGTATATTCCCCTTTAGCTTCCAATGACTTCCTATCCAGATGTGTAGCACCATCTTTGTTGGCCATAACCCCATAAATTTGCATATGATTGCATGTTTGGTCCTATGATCTATGTGTGCTTGAAGCGCTGGATCACTTAATATGACCCGAGGGATGGTGCTTGACTTGGGTTTGCAGACCCCATTATTTCTTGTGGAAGTCTATTTTTCACTACTGCCTCCATTCTCCTCCTTCTTGTTTGTGTCCATTTGATCTCCTTCATGTTCCTGAAGTCCGTTTCTTTGCAGAGTTCCCTTGCTTCTTGCTTCTGAAACTTGTTCTAGAGGTTTTTTAAAATTCTACTTTCCTTTATCCTTACTTCGATTTGTAACAACCTGACTGTAGGAGGGAGCTGCACTCCCCCTACATGATTTGCCATGGTGCCAAACTCCAAAACCCTAGCGCCACAATTCCAATCCTTTTTTTCCGCCTCCTTATGTCGAAAACCCCAACTTTGAATCCATGAAGGGTGTACTATGATTCTTAATTTGCTTCACAGGGCTAAAAATTTTGAGCAGGCTACCATTGTAGGTGTTGTTTTAAGGGAATCGAAAAAATCTTAAGATGCTTCAAAATATTCTTAATCCTCGATTACATGAAGGTCTAAAGAACCAAATATTATTAGGCCATAGTGGAATGCATAATTTTTTTTTCCATTAAACATATTCCTGTCATGCTTGCTTCAAGGTTATTGTCTTCTAATTCCTAATTGAGCTTCTTGAAATTCCTTTGTTGGGAAATATCCTATTTTCCAATTATCCAATTTTTCATAGATGCTGACACCAGATGAAGGTTGCATGGCTTAGCAATTGATGATTGAATTATATTCATTGTTGAAGGGAAATCATGAAAATGTACATGTGCATGATCCCAAGTCCTCACTAAATGTTTGATCTACAAATGTCTAAATATCATTGTTTTTGTTTTATTGTTAATAAAAATAGACAAGCTACAAGTCCCAAAAGAGTTTTATTCGCCAGGAGTTTGGCAAGACAACCTTTAAACTTATTATCACCTATTACTAAATTCACAAATTTTGAAAGACCAAACTATTTTTCTGTTGCTGAAATTGAGGTTTGAATAAAACATGTTCTTAGAAATTTATGTTAGTGGGTTTGATGTTGCTATTTGAGTTGCCTTTCAATGTGATCTAGAAGGTAGAGCATAATTACCATCACAAGAGAATCTCATGATGCCAGGTATGAATCCTGTTTTTAACTTGTAAGGTCCTTCCTATATATTATGAAAATAAGTGTATGATAAATTTTCATTTAGGAACCAAAATGATAAATTTTATTTAAGAGCCTAAGTAATAAAATGGAAAAGTTTGGTAAATTGATGCATCCTTCAGCGAGTTTTCTTATATTGTTGGAAAGTGAATATGGAGCTTATCGTCTCATATAGAAAGCACACCAAATCAACTTTGTCCTTTGTGTCTATGGCTATTGCATTAGTTTTCTTCCATTCTAATTTTTCTTTTTGTTTATTTCCAAGTCTTAAAATTTATCTTCTCTTAAGTTTATCCTCAAAAACTTGCAAGTGTTTTCCCCTTTAGTTATATAAGGAACAATGGGAAAAAGAGATCACTCTACAATTGAGGCCCCCGTTTCCATCTCCTGCATCTAATTGATAGCTGGAATTGATTTGGGCCATATTATGTGTTATAAAACCACCTCACAAAAACATAGCAAAGATAAATCAACGCCTTAGAAATAAGCCTCTTCGAGGGGGAAACCTCCTTTACATTACACAAATGAACAATTTTTGGATTATCCAAATGACAAGATGATCCAAGTTATATTTTGTTTATAGATGCATTAAAAGAATTACATATACAATTTGTAGCTTAACCAAAGAGAAACCTTAAATGTGCACATGTGAGAGAAAGAAGAAGAAGAGCATAAAATGACAAGATGACAAGAACTTGATAACAGAGTTCGTCCCTCCTAGACTACATCTCCGGGCACTACTCAATCAATGGGG
Source organism: Pinus tabuliformis (assembly GCA_031772625.1). Lineage (NCBI taxonomy): Eukaryota > Viridiplantae > Streptophyta > Pinopsida > Pinales > Pinaceae > Pinus > Pinus tabuliformis. The sequence continues at coordinate 222,585,434 of CM062807.1, read as the reverse complement.
AGGCCTTCATTCATTAAAAATGGAATCAAAAGAAGTTATATTCATCAGTTACAAAAATGGAGCATTATACCTCCATGCTGAAAATGCCCAAAAATTGCAGAGCTCTGCTGTAAAAACTGACACCACCGTTGGATTCCCATCGCCGAGAGGTGCAAAATGAATATAAAACTTTCCCAATTCTGATACTGGACCAAAATCACCCTCTTCAAAACTTCTGCTCTCCTTGCCTTGAAAAACGTGCCTGCTGATCTCCTCCTTTTGTTGTGGGTAAAAGACTGAGTTTATATAATTTCCTGGGTGGATTTCCCAAAGAAATAGTTTGGTGTAATGGTAAAACTTAGGAATTGGCTCAGGTAGGTTAGGAGATCAAATCCTACTGTTATAGACATATTTGGGCACTGCAACCCCAATCACATATGTCCATAAACCAAGGGCTTCTAAGTCCCTGAAAGTATTGTTTCATACCCTAAAGGAGCAAGGTTAGCTGATTACATCATCTCCCAGAAGTTCCCCATGAAAAACTACTCAGAACTAGTCAATGTAGGACCATACAGACTGCCCCGTGCTAAGGGTGTGATGCATCTCACCTGCCACATGCAAAAAGTGTGATGCATAATGGAAATCCCTTCTGTAGGGTGCAATGAGCGAGAACAGACAAATGGCACAAGCAGTTTGCTAGGTGGAGACCCTGAGAATCTTCTAGAAGCTACTCATTTGACACTTGCCTCTGTGAAGTCGCCCAAGGATGAGTAAGAGATCATGAAATCTCTAAGTGGAACCAAGAACTATTAGAGAGATGACACTAATAAAAATCCCAAAAGCTGACTCACCCCCTGCAAACATCTATATATGGATACCTCATCCCAGAGATCCAGAGGTTGGAATTTTGTAATTTGCGAGGAAGTGTTGTTGGTTTCTCTTTGAAGACATTGTTGGGTGATCTTGCTTTGTACGAGGTGAAGAGGGCTTTCATGCTGGGAGGATGGCACTGGGTCAGACCAAGTGGTTGTAATTCTCTCTTCTACTACTTCTATCAATAAAGATATTTGAGTTTTCCTCCATATTCTTGTGTATCTCTGAATATTGTGTTGATATATGCATTTGTATGGTCAATATATATCTGATCCTATATTGTTTACAGTGATAGATCTCTATGCTTTGATGGTATTATGTTGCTTTGACTCTACAGGTGCTCTTTGAAGCGGTACAAGTAAGGAAAGAGTGGCTAGATTTTGTCAAAGGGGAAAGGAAACAAGCAAGGAGCCAAGCGAAAGACTAAGGTTGGTACTCTTTGCTTCTTTCTCATCTATCTCTCATAAGGAAAACACAAATGCCTTTAGTTTGTTTGTTTCTAAGATAGCTACCCATCCTAGTGGGACTAGCAGCTCTGAATAGACACTAGTTTTCCTGATAACAAAATGGTGACTTAGTGGGAGAATGAATAGTTTGATTACTTGTCTCTATTTGTTTGCTTCATAAACTATAGATAGAGCCTAAAGTTAAGCCAGCTAGCCTTTGAACTGCATTTTCTATGCAAGTGCAAAGTAGATCAATGTTTCTTCAGTCAATATTGGGTTTTTTTATGAACTGAACAACTGACTGGCAAACATCCTAAGTGCCCTAGAGGTAGCTCAAGTAACATCATTAGATCATCCCCTATACTTTGTACTTATTGAGTATCATTAGCTTGGACTAAATCCCTGAACTAAGCTGCAAACTATGACCAAAATCCAAGTTGAAGTCTCATTCCTGGACCATCGCACTGTCTCCTTTTGGCAGACTAGATGCATTGCACCTCCCGTGTGTAGTAGGTGGGATGCATCCCTGTTTCCCTCTGTTACAGGTGCGATGATCAGGTAAGACTATTTCTGCCTCCAGATTTTGGTTTTTTCTTCACTGTCTTCAACTTTATTCAGGAGTTTTGCTATCTATGATCAGTAGAACACTGTGGAAACCCCCTTCCTTTGCATTATTCAGCCTCCATTTTACAAATAATTGTGAATGTTTTTATGTATTTTTCGCCATTTACAGTTCTCGTTTACAAAATAGTAACTTAATCGAACTGTCGTCTTTTGATTTGAAAGTGTTGCAAGTGTCATTTTTAGTCAAAGAAAAGAATTATTCTCCTTTTGATAGTCGATTACACTGTTACTCTTGTATTTGATTTGAATTAATAGTATTTCAAGTGTCGAAAGCAGTTTTCAATTCAAAATCGCAAAGTGTTTTCTTGTCTTCCTTTCGTTTTTTGGAAAAGAAAATCGTTAGAATTGTCGCTTTGGAAGAAGAAATAATTCAGATTTGTATTGAGCATTATTTTTTTCATTCACACATTAAGAAGTGGAAAAAAAATACATGCATGTGCATTTGCATTTAGACTGCTTGTTGATTTTGATTTAGGATAGCGCATCTAGTGTGTGCTCTCTGCTCTATATTGAAAGGATTTCGCTTCTCTTTCTTTAGTAGCTAGGATTTTCATTGCAAAAAGAAGAGTAAACGACTGTTTATCATCTTAGATTGCATATTTAGGAGTTGTATATCTACATCACGCAGTGAACCTTAAAGGCAAACTTCTTAAGAAAGACCAATTGTAAAATAAATTCAATGAACAATAAAACGCTTTGGAACCTAACGCACAACATCTAAAAGTCTAGGCTAGAGACGTATTTCAGTTTTGTAAAGCATGGTAACTGTCACTTTCATCGTAGGTTGGGTGATTCCTCCTCTTTGAGACAACAAGTGCCAGTACGGACTTGTGCTCTCATGTATCGTCGAGTATATATTGGGAGACCATAATAGGCTATATCCTTTATCCTTAGGAAGCCATGTCTACCACGCTATCGATTGCAATGCACTTAACATAGCATTCAGGAAGATCGACTGTCGTACCATAAAAAGTATTTTGCAGTTCTGTGATTGGTTTGGTAATCCCTTTGTCTAGATTTCTAGAGTAGTCTCTTTCATTCTTCTTCAGACTTATTAAAGGAAAAGGTCCATCTGAGCACTTGTCACTTCAGGCTCATTAAAAATCGAAGGCGACTAGAGTCATCTTTAGCTTTTTCTCAACTCTTAAAAATTGAAAAAGCAGGTTGTGTCAAAGTGTCTAAAATTCATTTAATTCGGAATAACATTTTCCCATCCTATTTTGAGTTGATCAAATAATCCGCAATCGCAGAAGAAAGTCAATAAAAACCTCGTTGTTCACAGAGACTAATGAGTCAACCGTCTTTGACTCCAGAAATGAAACCATTCCGGGCCAATCGAACTCGTTTAACAAGGTCAAAGTCTACTGGTTTGTTTGAAACTTGTGTTTCAACATCCTCTGAGACTCCAATTACTCCAAGCATTTCTGGTATCCCTGCCTCTACAGAAGAAGTTCTGCAGTTACAAGAGGACATTAGAACTGATCCTAGTGTAACAATAAACACTTCTATTCCTGAACCAGCTACATCTAGAGTCGATTCAGAAGGTGTTACCCCTCCAATGTCTGTCACTACAAAATCTATACCTTCTTCGGCACCAGAAATATTTTACGGACCTGACGGTATTCCTCTTCCACCTGTATTGATTTCTATAGAAGAGATTACGGAGGATCTTCCATCCAGTACTCCATTGCATTTTGGAACTGGGATCCACCTATATCCTTCTACTTTAGAAGTTAATACCCCTTCATCGCAAGTTCCTGTAGAATCGCTAGGAATTATTTTGGATAGACTCGATATGTCTAGACAACCATCGACATCTAGGACTGTGTCATCTGATACAGTGGTAGCAGAACCTCCTGCCACTACTCCAACGATGTTCGCTGGCATACCATTTGTCCCAATTAGCTCTCAACTGCTAGAGGGAGTCCACCCAAGGACTGTTTCGATAGTATGGTCTGTTCCTGTTTGTTCATCCGGAATGATATCTAGAATTTATTATGTTTAGTCTTAGCAAATTGATCCTTCACAATAGTATCAATTTGGGCAGTCCGATATCTAAAGGCCAATCTTTCTTGTCAGCGCTAGATTGCCACTGTATGCCCTTTCGTTGTTCTCTCTAGGAGAACAACCATATGAGAGTCCTCAATCGAATTCAGGTCAAAATGGAATCACATCCAGTGGTTGGGTGCCAATACTGGCTCAACCACCAAGAGTTGTATACTCAATGCAACCGAGTCTACCTGTGTTGAATATCCCCACTACACTAGCTATTGTGATAGTGTCGCAAGTACAAGCGTTGCCTGTTGTATGCCAACCTCAAGTTTCTTAGGTCGTAATACAACAACCTATTGTCTCCACGTTGCAACCGCAATTGTCAGTTAGTGACTCCTCAATTGGAGCGATTCAGGCTCAAATGGGTACTATTACCCCTCATCTTGGTCAAACATACAGTATTGGGCAACAGCAAATGGTTTCACAACCATGGCTGGTGCAACATCAACAACCACAATTCCAGCAAGTGTACTAAGGACTTGAGCAACAAAACTTTTCAAGTAATGGGCAGCCATATATTCAAAACGGTTATCATCAATCATTCCAAATTGGTTATGCCCAGCAAACCTATCAAAGTTATCAACATCAAATGCATTATGCTGGTATGCAAAAACCCACTGCTCAGGCAATCCCATCTTATCCTGGGTATGCTTCACCAAACCTGAATCAACAGTTGCCCTTCATGGCAACTTTAGAGTTACCAGATCTAAATTGGCTAACAAATGATCCAATTGCTTATGCCCCTTGGTGGCCAGTGATTCCTCATAAACTTTTGTTAGATATTCCTAAATTTAATGGAAATCTGGGTGAAGATCCATTGAATCATATGATGACCTTTCATCTATGGTGTTCCTCCAACACTCTAAATGATGATTCAATTAGGCTTCGCCTTATTCAGGGAACGTTAACTGGTCCAGCAGCAAAATGGTACATCAAATTGCGTAGAGCTTCATTTGATAACTTCAACACCCTTTCCACGACCTTTATAACCCATTTTCAGTTACCAATAAGGTACAAAACAGGAATAGAGCTTCTTACCAATTTCAAGCAGATGATGACCACTCACATATCTGATCATATTCATGAGTGGCGACGTCGTCGTAGAATGGTAAAAACATATGTTCCTGATCAGCTACTAGCTGAATGGTTTATTAAGTCATTATTACCTTCTATTACAGAAGATGTCGCAAAAGGAGCAGTCGTCACCGAAGAGAAAGTCATTGCTCGTGCGCAATATCTAGACTTGATCTATACTCAGTCTGGCACGCTCTATGACAAAATCCCTCATGCTCCCAGAAATTTTTTTTCGTTCCTCCTCCTCTTAAATTGAACAATGACTCTCATGCCGGTGATGGCATGATATGTATGACAAGCATGAAATCGACAAAGGCTACATCTAAGAAAACCCGTAAGGTTTCTGGTCAAAATGCAAATGAAGAACTTCTAGCCTCGGAGGTTAATGCCGTGTCGATCGACAAAGGCAAAGAACTGAAGAAACTAGGGGGGAAGAAGAAAGGAAAGAGCAAAAAGAAGAAATAGGATGATTTGTCTCCTGATAAATCTTTTTCAAACCCTTCTGGGCAAAGGAAACCAAGTCAACCATGCTTCATATGTGATGAAGATCACTAGATGAGAGACTGTCCATACAAAGTTGAAGTTAAGAAAATCTTTAAGAATTCAAGAACTTCAGCAATATTAACTGACCCATTTCCAAACGCAAGAACCAATCTGGTTGCTAGTGACAATGCTTCCCCATCCCAAGTGCTTATGTTGTCCATTTCAAAGCAGCAAAATGATTCTTTGATATCAACTAGGAATAAATATTATGGGAATCCACAGCTGTCGAACAATAAGGATACTGATCAACCTAGTAGCTCGATAACAACCTCAACCAAAGTTGTGCCACCCATCATTCCTGAGCTAATGATAAAGCCGCCAAAGGGAGTAGTACACAAATTGACATTTAATCCTCATGCCAGAGCAGCACAGAATTATAATATAGTAAAGGACCTGGCCCAATCGTCGTTTGCTATATCAATACTTGAAGTACTGTAAAATTGCCCTTCCCAAAAGGAGGCTCTATTATCGGAAATAGGTGGGATTGACCTAGTGGATTCCAATCTTGTGGCCTTTAATCATAAAGGATATGAACCTCAGTTACCAGCTCAACTTTCTTTCCTTATTCAAGTGAAAGTCCTCAACAAAACTGTTCATCGAACAATTATTAATGAGGGGGCGTCTACATGTATTATGTCAATGAGTTGCTGGAAAACTTTAGGATCACCAACCTCGTCACGATCGTCAACAATGTTAAAAGCATTAGATGGATGAACATACACTCCATATGGGATTTTGAGTAACTTACAACTTGAACTAGGGGGCAAAACAGTAGAAATTGATGTTGAGGTTATTGATGAAAATCTCGATTATATCATCCTACTGGGAAGGCCTTGGATTTATGCTATGGCCGCTGTTGTGTCAACATACTTCAAAAATATTGCATTTCCTTTTCAAGGAGGAATTACAATCGTTGACCAGCAAACTTTTCTCCCCAATAGTTCACAACTTACAGGAAGCATCTCGATGATCCACGGAAGCTCTCAGTTGCTTCAAAATATCGGAGTAGGCTTGCTAAAAGACCCTACGTTGATGGGTACTTTTGCCCTACTACCTCCAAACAACCTGGTGGAAGTAGCCACGGTTGGAACCTGCAATATGGTATCTTCCATTCAGAAGATGTCCAAACATGATGTTAGCATGGATCATCACCAGGTATTGCCTCCAAGCCCAATAGAAATATTGTAGCAATCAACATTCTCGACATGGGAGGCAATCCCAAATCAATGCTCATCAAGCATTTGGGTAGATAGGTCAAAAGAGTATGGTACCTCTTCAGATCCTTGGTCACATGTACATCCTACAGACGAAGGATTTGTTCAGTCAATGATCATAGAGGGGGCACCATTGGAATATTACCACCATCATTCCCATCTTCCGGATTACAACAAATATTACTCTAGCAACCTTAATCATCCATCAGTTTTTTATTTTCTATCAAATACTATAAATATGATGGATTCCGAGAGAAATCTATCTAATATTGATTAAACTATCGCCATAAATATCTCGACCAAACCAGATGTTGTAGAGAATATTCATGTTGGCAAATCTTGTTCTTCTTCAGAACAAGAAGTATATTACACTCTCTTTCGCAAGTTCAGAGATGTCTTTTCATGGTCATATGAAGAAATTCCAGGCATTGACTCGAGCATAGTTGAATACAAAATTAAGATGTATCCAAATGTCAAACCGGTAAAACAATAGCTTCGGCAGGTCCACCCAAAGAAAGTCGCTGCCATCAAGGCAGAAGTTGAAAAATGTTTGCATGCTGGTTTCATTTACCTGGTTCCTCCAACTGATTGGGTATCAAACATTGTTCCTATGATGAAAAAGCAGGGAACGATTAGAGTGTGCGTCGATTACAGGGATGTAAATCAAGCTTGTTCAAAAGACAACTACCCTACACCCTTCATCGACTAGATAATTGATGAATGCGCCGGATGTGAAATCTTTTCATTTATGGATGGATTTTCCAAGTTTAATCAAATAAACATCCACCCATAGGACCAATCAAAGACTGCATTTATTTGTCCATGGGGCACATTCACATACCGTAAGCTACCTTTTGGTTTAAAAAACACAGGGGCAACTTTTTAGAGGGCAATGAATTATGCCTTCCACGACGTCAAGAACATCGTTCAACCATACCTCGATGATCTTTCGGCTCATTCGTGAAAGCAGACTGATCATCCGCAATATTTGAGAGCAATATTTCTACGTTGCCGACACTACAAAATAAGACTCAATCCACACAAGTGTGTGTTTTGTGTCGGTTCTAGTCGATTACTTGTCTTTGTAGTTTCAAAGGACGAAATTTGTCTCGACCCGTGCAAGATTCAGGCAATCATTGATTTTCCTCCACCTTCAAATTTGCTTCAGATTCAGAAACTCCAAGGGAAAGCAAACTTTCTAAGGAGGTTCATTCCAAATTATGCCAAACTTTCTAAAGGTTATACACATCTGTTGAAAAAAGAAGTACCCTTCAACTGGGATCAGGTTGCGCAAGCTTCCTTTGATGCTCTAAAGGAATCCCTAATAAAACCATCATTAATATACACTCCTAATTATAAAAAAGACTTTAACCTGTATCTGTTTGTAGCAAATACAACCATCGCAATGGTTTTAGTTCAAGAAGACAATGGAATCAAACATCCTATTTATTATTTAAGTCGAAACTTAAATGATACAGAAAGCAAGTACTACTATGCTGAAAAGCTAGCTCTTGCAACTGTTCAAGCAATACAAAGATTTTGACACTATGTTCTCTTTCGAAAAACTACCATTTTGTTAGAGTGCAACCCCATGACTTACATCTTGTCGCGATAGTTGCTTGGGGGAAAATATTCAAAGTTGATAGGAATTTTGGAAGAGTTTGATCTGAAATTCATAAAATCCAAATCAAAGAAAGCTCTAGTTTTTGCGGAGTTACTATGTGATTTCCCATCGTCGTCCAACAATTCAACATCCAAAGAAATAATCGTGGATGAATCTTTGTTTCTGATATCTTCAAGCGACCCGTGGTATGGAGATATAATCATTTATCTCCAAACCCAAACATATAGGTCTAACACCACTCGCTCAGAACATCGATGTACTCGATACCAAGCAAAAGACTACATGATCGTCGGTGATACACTATACCATCGTGGTGTCGATATAGTTCTGTGAAGGTGCCTCACCCATGAGGAGGCCGAAAAAGTCTTGAATGATTGTCATTCAGGCACATGTGGGGGGCATCAATATGGTTATTCTACGGCACAAAAGATTTTACAAGCAGGATACTTCTAGCCAACAATGTTCAAAGATTTCATAACCGCAGTTAGATGTTGCCATGCTTGTCAAATCTTCGACCGCAAAACCAGAATACCACCTGCACCTCTGTAGCCAGTAGTTGCTGTTGGGCCATTCACCAAATGGGGCATAGATTTCATGCAATGTAACCCCACCTCAGCTAGGGGGCATGGGTATATCATAGTCGCAGTTGACAATTTTACGAAATGGGCCGAGGCGATGCCTACATTAAGCAATAGTGGCGAAATGGCCGCTCTTTTATTTTTCAATCATGTAGTCTCCAAGTTCGGAATTACACAAGCTATAGTCATAGATCATGGATCGCAATTCCGCAATCACATGATGGTTGAATTGGCCTCCAAATTAGGATTGTCCCACGACAGGTCTACTCCATATTATCCACAAGCTAACGGGAAAGTTGAGGCAATCAACAAAGTCCTGAAACACATGCTACAAAGGATGATTGGAGTCCATAAATAGAGTTGGCACCTAATCCTGTACTCAGCTTTGTGGGCATACCGGACATCGGTAAGAAATGCGACTGGGTTTATGCCCTTTCAGCTAGTGTACGGCCTGGAACTGATCTTACCAGTTCAGTGCGGAATTTCGTCTCTCAAGCTCGCAGTTGACCTCCTCCCCAGAACTTCAGAGGAAGATGCTTGTTTCTTAGAGTTAATCCAACTAGATGAAACCCATCGTGACGCTGCCTTGGCTAATGAAGCACATAAGAAATGAGTTAAAGCACAATTTGACAAGAATGTCAAACCCTGCGTTTTCTCAAAAGGTGACCCAGTCTTGCTTTACGATCAGGAATCTAATAAATTGGGAGCAGGTAAGTTCCAATATTTGTGGATGGGTCCCTACATTTTTAAGTGTGCATTAGCAAAAGGAGCCTATGAGCTAGTAAATTATGATGGGATTCCACTATCGCAACCCCGAAATGGGTTGTACCTTAAGCGTTACTATGCTTGACTTGGCATGGTAACCTCTTCATATGCTTTTGTTACATTTTTGTTTTCGTTAAGAGTGATCGTTTTGGTTAGGTAATCCACTTTTGCATTTTTTTGCAGATGTCGAACCCATTGGAATGATTTGTCGGATACACCAATGGGGTGAGTCGTAGTACACAGAACCTATCTTCTGCAGCTTGGGCCATCTTTGATCCAAGCGGTGAGTTAATGAGTTTCAGAGGGGTGTGTATTGGTCAATCAACGAACAACATCGCTGAATATAGCCGTTGATAGAGCTCCTCTCTGATGCCATCATGCATGGCATACGCCGACTTGTTGTTAGGCTAGACTCACAACTCGTCATTCTTCGGCTTACCGGCATCAATTCCATTCACAATCCAGCTATCTATCACATGTTCCTAAGGGTCAAGATTTTAAAAAGGCAGTTCGATTCTATTCAATATCAACATATTTCCAGAAACTTAAACACATTAACCAATTCATTAGCAAATTATGTGTTAGATATACATTTGCAACATTTGTAAAATAAAAGCATTTTATCAATAACTGCATCACGATCATATAACTTAACGAAAATAAAGCTCCAAAAATCATATATATATATATATATATATATATATATATATATATATATATATATATATATATATATAACTATTTATAGTTTGTACATAGTGTTCTGTGTCCAGGACAAAATTGGTCATATGACACAAAAACTCAAAATGCAAGAGAGCACCCTAATCTATTGGTGCTAGTGATAACTAGTCACTACTTGTGCAATCATGCACAAGAGCCTAGTCCATCAACTTGGCACGCTAGTGGTATGGCACTGCAATCTCAGAGGCAGCTCATCGGTCCTCACGTTCGGAATACCAAGGATGAGACTCTCGATCTGATCCTGCAACACTGCAAGGGTCTCGGATACATCCAGGTCGCGAAGAATGGCCCTCCCTACAACCTCTCCTGCTGGGATGGTAGTTGCTACTCTCGGTTGCACTGCTGGTCGCACTGGCCTGATATCTGCATAGGCACATGAGTCTTGATTAGTCTTGATAAACATTTGGAAAACACAAGAACATTATAAAAACAATCAACAGAGATATGGTCAAATATTTTTACCTATGGCACCCCACTGCTCGCCAGCCGATAGCACCAAATCTAGGTCACCCCGGAAATCCATCCCAGCATATGGATACTTGGCATAAACCATCTACCGACGGTTGAACCACTCGAAGAAAGCATCAGAGAATGAAATCTGCGATTGACCAGCATGTCTGGCCATAAGGTTAACCCATCTCTGCATCTGTGGCTCAGTCAGTGGTGGTAGGCCAAGTGAGATGTACTGTGTCTGCATCAGTGGGATCCTCTCCAAGGCAAAAGCGGTCAGAATAGAACCATAGCAAAAGTTCTTAGATCTTCCATTTTTCAGCTTAGTAAGTTGTTCTTTGATCACTGGAACTATTGCATCACACCAGTTGAATACCTTGGGTTTGAAGCATTCCAAGGCGTACTGCATATGGGACCTGTTGGCCAAGTGAAGGGCCGCACTACCATCCAATCTAGAAAAGGTGAATAAAATAGTCCTCAAAGACCGGTCTGTGACATCTTGGATATTGATCTTGCCGTCCTTTCTCGGCTGAGATCCTTCTCTACAGTATCGGCGAATATAATCCCTCACGGATTCACCCTCGCGGGCAGAACCTGATAATGAGAGAGGGGCACCACACCTTGATAAACTGGTCAAAAAGTAGATGTCCTTAATAGTCATGGGGATGGATTTGCCTCTTATCTGGAACACTTGGTTGGTACGATCCCATGCATCGAGGAAATATTGCAACAAGTTGATTTGTTGCCTCATGCTAGATATGTGGAAGAACTTGAGCAAGCCACAGTTCCGTAATGCAGTTACCATACCCAGATCATGTAGGGAAACCATGTCCTCTTCTTCATGCTCACGTTCACACCATGTAACAACCATTTTTGCTTCGATGAATCTCTTAAAAACAAACAAGAGAAGAATTAGGATCCTGATTTGGCAAAAAACAGGTAAAATTTCCAGGAAAATTTAGTGCAAAAGTTTTACTCCTTGCGCCCATCGCACCCTAGTTGTGTACTAGGTGAGATGCATCCTGACTGGCCAATGGCTAGCCTAGGATGCATCACACCTTTCAATGTATACTAGGTGCAATGGGGGCAGAATGAATTGTTCAAACCCCAGGGGCCCAGAAAAGCAGGAAAACATGCTCAGAGTTCAAAAAGGAAAGAATGCAATTGAAGAGCTCAAGTTTAGCTCCTACCTGGTCTAGACTGCGCCAAAAATTGTCCACAGAATCTCCCAGAATTAGCTGATGAAAATCAAGGGGGAAAACACCTCCAGAGCTCCAACAATCACAACTCCAAATGAAACGCTAAAATGGGGGGTAAAAATCTATTTTTAAGTTACCTTTCACGTAATTTAAGTAGGGTATTAGTTGTTTAACTCATTTTTCAAGCATATGTCCTCATTTCTAATCAATTTGATGGAGCAATTGAACGAGTAGTATGACCATCAAAAGAACATAGTGTTAACGGTGAATTGAATATCAATGGCGATTATCACGAGCAGTTTTACGCAAAGTTCAAGCTCATTAAAAATTAAACCTAGCAATGAGCATATGTTCCACCAGAGTTTAAGCTCATTAAAAAATGAACCCACCTCTGGTAAATAACCATTGCGAATGCATTATCATCAGCTTTTGAGCCTTGGTCATGTTCTTACCATCACCTCCACTCTGTTTTAGCCGATCATATGCCTCCATTTGATTGTTTACCCCTTTTGAGGAACAACTGCGACAAGTGATTCTGTTAGCCATATTCTTAACACTGCCATGATTGGAAAGTTCTAACCCTTACCGGGAACCAACTGCTACCCGAAAATATCACTCGTTCCTTAAAAAACAAATCTCCTTTAAGCTCTTTTCATCTGACTCGTAAAATATGAAAATATTGCCGAGCAATTGGCCTCTCCAGCTTGTTAAAGTGATTGGAAGTGCCATCCCTCCTCTAGATTTTAATCTTTTTGGACCTGAGGGATTATTACACAAAAGGATCGAGCATTTGTCTTGTTCGGCTCGTTAAAACTATCAGAAAGTCATCCCTTTTGCATTGTTTTATAATTTTTCGAACTTACGGTATTATACTATGAAAAAGGAATATTGGAGTTTCCTTTCTTTCTCTTTTCAGACTCTCTAAAATTGAAAAGGACTGAGTTATCTTTGTCATTAAACTCGTTATAACAATAGCGACAAACTTGTCCATTCAGACAAGAGTGCGTTTCAAAGTCACTAGGCTCGTTAAAACATAGCGACGGGTTTGCCTGAAGGGAAAATTATAGAACAAGCATATGTTATCCTCCTCAATCTTGACAAAAATAAAGAGGTACTGGTAAAAAATGACTAGGGAAAGTTGGCAAGAAAACTTGAAGAAACTTTATTGGTAGCAGGTCGCTCTTGAACATGACACTTTCACTCCATCACCATGATTGAGTCAGGTTGGGTTATTCCATTCACTGGTCATATCACCATTGGTCCATCGTACCATCCAATTTTGGGTTTAATGCTACCAATCCATTTCAGTGTCGTCGATATGTTCAAGAGAAGTCACTCAGAGAATTCACCTACCTAGCTTGTGTCCCATCCACTGCAATACCTTCACGCTTCATTCTTTCATGACCACCACCCTGAACCTTGCATCATCAGATCATTTTCACCTCCACAAAACCATTAGCTCCATTCTGTTTCGTAGATGTGGGATTCATTAATGCCCTCCTACGACGGGTCACTTCTTGTCGACATCAACTCATTATCCAAGAAGTTGACCTAGGAACAACCCTTTCAGTACTTTGAATCTTGCATGCCTCAATGGAAAATTTCTCACTTTCGGCGACAGGTTTACATTAATGGCCTTCGACCGAAAGATTTTGCGTGGTGTTCAAAATCGACTCATGTATTCACACCATGTGAATTGTACTATAGCAACTTGAGGGTCATCATCATCGTCGGTGATTCCTCTCGTGCCTGTTAACAACTTACATCATTGGCTGGTAATCAGGCGATGTCTTCCCATGTTCGACATTAGAACATATTTTCATATGGACCAACTTGTACTTTCGAGGGAAGATTGAATGAGTTTTGAAGACCCCAGATCTAGTTTCATCCATCCGGGCTACGATATGTTCAGGAAAATAAAGACATCAAATGTACATCATTGCTGCACAGATAATCATCCAAACTAAGGGATGATGGCTCTACCAGAATCATCAGTCTGCATACAGATGGTTGTCTGTCCTATGTACATGAAAATGAATTTATCAAGATGAGCATGGCAATGCCCGCCTCAGCTAGATCATGAAAATATTATGAAAATAATGTCTTGTATTGTATCTTATTACAAGTGACCTTCCAGTTAGAAAAACCTTGGATCCTCATTATAAAGCATTTCACCCGACATCAAAAAGATTTACGACCTCATGCTTTAGGGGGAAATTGTTATAGACATATTTGGGCACTACAACCCCAATCACATATGTCCATAAACCAAGGGCTTCTAAGTCCCTGAAAGTGTTGTTTCATACCCTAAAGGAGCAAGGTCAGTTGATTACATCATCTTCCAGAAGTTCTCCATGAAAAACTACTCAGAACCAGTCAAAGCAGGACCATACAGACTGCCCAGCGCTAAGGGTGTGATGCATCTCACCTACCACATTCAAAAAGTGTGATGCAGACTAGAAAGCCCTTCTGTAGGGTGCAATGAGTGAGGGTAGACAAATGGAACCAATAGTTTGCTAGGTGGAGACCCTGAGAATCTTCTAGAAGCTGCTCATTTGACACTTGCCTCTCTGAATTTGCCCAAGGATGAGTAAGAGATCATGAAATCTCCAAGTGGAACCAAGAACTATCAGAGATATGACACTAATAAAAATCCCAAAAGCTGACTCACCCCCCTGCAAACATCTATATATGGATCCCTCATCCCAGAGATCCAGAGGCTGGAATTTTGTAATTTGCAAGGAAGTGTTGTTGGTTTCTCTTTGAAGACATTGTTGGGTGATCTTGCTTTGTATGAGGTGAAGAGGGATTTCATGCTGGGAGGATGGCACTGGGTCAGACTAAGTGGTTGTAATTCTCTCTTCTACTACTTCTATCAATAAAGCTATTTGAGTTTTCCTCCATATTCTTGTGTATCTATGAATATTGTGTTGATATATGCATTTGTATGGTCAATATATATCTGATCCTATATTGTTTATAGTGATAGATCTCTATGCTTTGATGGTATTATGTTGCTTTGACTCTACAGGTGCTCTTTGAAGTGAGACAAGTAAGGAAAGAGTGGTGAGATTCTGTCAAAGGGGAAAGGAAATAACTAAGGAGCCAAGCGAAAGACTGAGGTTGGTACTCTCTGCTTCTTTCTCATCTATCTCTCGTAAAGGAAAACACAAGTGACTTTAGTTTGTTTGTTTCTAAGATAGCTACCTGTCTTAGTGGGACTAGTAGCTCTGAATAGACACTAGTTTTCCTGATAACACCTGCCCCCTCTAATTTTTCCATATATTGGTTTTTATAAACCACCCTTTACCATAAATTTTTTTTAATAGTCCCACTTCTCAAGATTCATAAATCCAACCATATATATTTCACATCAACGTGGGAGGGTGAGCCCATACTTCACGGGACCACACCCATCCCTATCCAACAACCGATGTTAAGTGTGTTTTCTTTGGTTGGAGCTATATGTTTCGGTTACATTGTGGGTGGCTTGGGTGGTGGGACCACCTACGTGGTTGCCTACCCAAGCTCCCATTGACCATTGGCTACCCATATTATCAAACGGTTGTATATGCCCGCGCTCCAATGGTGGTCTATACGGTTATGTCTTCTATGGCTTTAACTTTATATACACCAAAACTCCCCAATGGTGGTTACGTAACCCATGGCATATGCGTTTTGTAATATGTTTTATACTCCCATCATATGCGTTGATTTGTTTTTATACCATACCATATATGGTATATGTATAACCATATATATATATATATATATATATATATATATATATATATATATATATATATATATATATATATATATATATATATAAACTTTTGACTATGGTTATAAATATAATTTTGGGATTTATGATTTTTATATAGTTATTTTAATAACTATAAAACAAGATTTTGTTATATAGTTATTTAATAACCAAAAAATGATTTTTGTTCTCTTGTGTAGGTTTAGAAGGCCACTGGAGGGATGCCAAGTGTCAAGCTTGTCATGTGGATCCCACATCCTGACTGGGATGCCATGTGGCACACTATCGGCCCCACTTTTTACCTGCCATACCAAACTTTGAAGAGCTCTATCTTTTACATATGATCTCATATTGATGAACCATTCACGCCACTATAATTAGGAAAACGAGCCCTCTCAACTGATGCCACTAAATTCTCCTTTCTACCATTCTGAATTTTGAGCCTTTTCCATCCCCTTAGTGTCTCGAGATCCTCTTGGATTAATCCTCCCCACTAAGGAGCTTTTGGTCCTCCAAAAGCATTAGTACACTGTTAATCCACACTACCAATCCACATTGTCAATCTCCTGCATGCGAAACTGGTACATTCTTGTAATCATGCATGCCACACATGAATCAACAACCTGTCCTTGCCAAGAGTTCATAGCGCACACTCATTGGCCAAGGATTACATAAAAAGTAATTAATGCATCAAATACTAATAAGGAAAGGCCAAAATATCATCGTTGCATCTTGAAGTGATGGGAAACATGTCATCATTTTTACATTGCAATGTATGATTTACAATGGTGGCCATAGCAAGCTACTACTCCTAAAAAACCATCTTAACGAAGCAGACCATCGTGACTGGTGCGGATTCATCTGTTGAACATGTTCATCTTTCAGCTCCTCTTGCAATGTTTCTGGAACATGGATCATCAAACATGTGGGTTTGTTGGTGTCCCTCTTTGTTATAATGGCTACAACGATTCTTTCTCCTCCAAACTTTCGGGGCTTCCTTAGGGTGCTTCCCCTTGGTGTTTCTTCGAAAGGTGTTCATGGAGCCCTCACTATCGCTGGATTGTGAGGAAGGAATTTCATCGTCTATTTTTGGCTGGTTACTAGCTATACTTGAATACTTCCTTTTTGGTGTATTCGATTCCTACATGGTGTGGCAACTCCTTAACTTTGATGGGGTTTATGATGCCTTGGCCTTTGATGTTGAGGCCCCTTCCTTGATATCCCATTTTCTTCATTAATTTAGATCCAATCCCTGTAGTATGGTTTTCAAAAGCAGCAAATTCATCATCATGAGAATCACATGAAATTGGAGAATCAATTTTTACCTCCAGATAGCTATGTTGTGGTTGTTCCAAGGCCCCATCCTTGGCTTGCAACTCACGTAGTAACCTTTGGTTTTCATCCCTCACCTCCTGTAGAAACCTCCTTAGTTCAACATTCTCTGCTTGAATGTGGTAGTTGATCTCTTCAAGTTCTTGGAGTCATGTTGAGGGAAGTGTCCTTTTTATTATATCGGTTGAAGTCCTTGATTCATAGCTAGAATCAATACCCAAATCTATGGGCCCTCTTGTCGCGACCCCCAGGGCTGCAAACTTCATCTCATCACCAGAGTTAGAACCCAAGTCAATGAACCTACCTCATGCAAAAATCCCATAGCTATGACTTTCTCATATTCCTCTAACTCGAAATTTTGGCTTTGCTATACAGTGGAAACGACCTTCTGTTTCCCATTTCTGTCATTCCTCTCATGTCTCAGTTCAGGGTGCAGCTTCCAGCAATTTTCCTCATCATGCCCTTTTTTCCAACAATGTGTACAAGAGGGCATTGCTCCCCTTCTCTTGACTACTGTCGTTCTCTTTGATTGGTCATTTCTATCATATTTTCCCTTGTTCTCAATTTGAATGGCCTTTACGTTGGCTACATCAATGGTGGTTGGTTCAAACAATAACAATGAATGCCTAAAATAATTATGTAATGATCCAATGTATTTAGTTACAATTTCAGGTGTATCAAGTGCAATACCCAAATTTAGTGCTTGCTTCCTAGGTTCTTCCATAAAACTCTAAACATCCTGACCTTTGCCTTGCCTTAAATACTACCAGTTCATTAAAGCTTTTTGCATGTAACCCAACGGATAAAATTGTGCCTTTAATGCATAAATGAAATTAGGCCAAGAGGAATAAAGATTACTAATATTCTTGCTGCTTTTCACTTTGCTTTCCCACCAAACGAGAGCAATGCTAGTTAATTGCAAAGACGCCAACTGAATCTTTGCTTCATCCTCCACGATCTACTGAATCCTGCAATAGATATCGATCTGCCTAATCCAATTATTAAGTTTCTCTACATTGCTTTCACCATTGTACATGGGGAGATCAAATTTAACATCTAACTTAAAAAAAGGTTTTTTAGATGCATCTTTAGAATTTCTATTATTATGATGGTGAGAAGAAGAGGAAGAACTTCCACTTGTGGAAGGAGAAGGAGGCAGATCGCCTCCATCATCATCTCCATGTACTGAACCTTGTCCTTCTGGAGTTTTCCCCTCTGCATTTTCCAGTTTTTCGAGCTTTGAGAACAACTTCTCAACACGATCTTCCATCATATAGAAAATCTTGTGAAAATTCCGCTCTTCGTCATGCCGAGTCTCGTCATCTGCCATGTTACTTCTTCGAGGTGCACATCCGGCCTTGGGATCAAAAGGTTCTAACTCCCCTTTGCCTCTTTGGAGCCTATTTCTTCTTAGCATACAAACATGCAATTCACATCTAAAAGCACCTGCTCTGATACCACTTGATCCAGTTTATCTTTTTTTATAGATGCATTAAACGAATTACATATACAATTTGTAGCTTAACCAAAGAGAAACCTTAAATGTGCACATGTGGGAGAAAGAAGAAGAAGAGCATAAAACGACAAGAAGATAAGAACTTGATAACGGATTTCGTCCCTCCTAGACTACATCTTCGGGCACTGCTCGATAAATGGGGAGGCCTTCATTCATTAAAAATGGCATCAAAGAAGTTACATTCATCAGTTACAAAAATGGAGCATTATACCTCCATGCTGAAAATGCCTAAAAATTGGAGAGATTTGTTACAAAAACTGACACCACTGTTCGATTCCTATAGCCGAGAGGTGCAAAATTGATATAAAAGTTTCCCAACTCTGATACTGGACCAAAATAACCCTCTTCAAAAATTCTGCTCTCCTTGCCTTGAAAAATGTGCCTGCTAATCTCCTCCTTCTGTTGTGGGTAAAAGACTGAGTTTATATAATTTCCTGGGTGGATTCCCAAAGAAACAGTTTGGTGTAATGGTAAAAATTAGGAATTGGTTCAGGTAGGTTAGGAGATCAAATCCTGCCCCCTCTAGTTTTACCATAAATTAGTTTTTATGAACCACCCTTTACCATAATTTTTTTTTAATAGTCCCACTTCTCAAGATTCATAAATCCAACCACATATATTTCACATCAACGTGGGAGGGTGAGCCCATACCTCATGTGACCACACCCATCCCTATCCAACAACCCACATTAAGTGCATTTCTTTTGGTTGGCGATGTATGTTTTGGTTACATCGTGGGTGGCTTGGGTGGTGGGACCACCTACGTGGCTGCCTACCCAAGCCCCCGCTAACCATCAGCTACCCATATTATCAAACGATTGTATATGCCCACGTTCTAATGGTGGGCTATACGATTATGTTTGTTGCGGCTTGAACTTTATATACCCCAACTCTCCAACGGTGGTTACGTAACCCATGGCATATGCGTTTTGTAATATGTTTTATACTCCCATCATATGCGTTGATTTTTTTTTATACCATACCATATATGGTATATTTATAACCATATAATATATATATATATATATATATATATATATATATATATATTAACTTTTGATTATGGTTATAAATATAATTTTGGGATTTATGATTTTTATATAGTTATTTAATAACCAAAAAATGATTTTTATTCTCTTGTGTAGGTTTAGAAGGCCACTGGAGGGATGCCAAGTGTCAAGCTTTTCATGTGGGTCCCACGTCCTGACTGAGATGCCATGTGGCACACTGTCGGCTCCACTTTTCCCATGCCATACCAAACTGTGAAGAGCTCTATCTTTTGCATACGAGCTCAGATTGATGAACTGTTCACGCCGCTATGATAAGGAAGACGAGCCCTCTCAAATAAAACCACCAAGTTCTCCTTTCTTCCATTCTGAATTTTGAGCCTTTTCCATCCCCTTAGTGTCTGTTGAAGCCCCGAAAATTGTGTTGACAACAAGGGGATACCCACCCGGTCCAGACCTTGGTTGGCAGCTCCTTATCTGTTTGGTATAGTGGGTTTGACTGGGGATAATGGGACCAGTTTCCCAATCTAAGGGGTGTGTGTGTGTGTAGAGTTGGATGATGCTGATCTACGAGTATTTAAAGCTAATTTAATTCAAACTTCTAAACTAACTCTATGCTATTGTAATCTAATAAGAAACAACACATCTAATCTACGCTAACCCGGGGTGTATTTCTTCTATTATGCGATCTAAAGAGATTTCGAACAATAACTGGTAATAAAGATCATTCAGCTATCATAAGAATAGAAATCAATTAAGATAAACCATTCTGCATAAAAAGTTAAGAAAAACAATTGTGAACAACATATCGCATAATAAGTTATTCATATATCAAACACAAACAAATGACTCCACCGTATAGAACTGCCAAATGGTAACCCACACATTCATGCATTAACATATAAACAACTGAAAACTGCATATCACTTTAAGAATATAAGCAGAAATGGTCAAGAGATAAAAGTACCATTTATGTCTGGTTCCACTCATAAGCTTCAAGCAACAACGATTTATCTCTACTTGTTCTAACATCTACTAAGAGTATAAAAGTGCAACATCAGTAGCAGACATTAAATGCAAACATTGATAAATCTCGATCCATCCATTCATCAAAAACCCCCTCCGAGGGTGCAAAAGTGCATGTTCTGAGGACAAGTTTTTTGAAAATTTCTGGACCCTTCTCCAAATGCCTGAGAAGGGTTTAAATACTGCTAACTAATTAATCTTAATTACATAAATTTAGGACACTCTTTCAAATGACTGCCCTTCTACTAAAGCAAATTTATTTCTAAAAATTGAATCTAATTTCTAACCGTTTCTGTATTTGCTCCTTAGTGCTGTAAGCAATGCAACATTCGCCTGGGAAGAGTCGGCTGGTTGTCTTCTCCTTTCGTTTGAGCTATGAAAATAGAAATAACAAGAGCTGGCACCACTTTCTGACAAACTAGAAGATATTTTCGAAAATCTTCCTCTAGCTTGGTGTATTCACTGTGTGTATACTTGGTAATAACCCAAATTTCTCTCAAACTGATTGTGTTGTTGCTATTTCGGTTTCCGGCCTTGCGAATGACTGAATAAGTTAGGGACTTTTCTCTCTGAACAATTTTCTGTATTGAAAACTGCTTCCGTTCTTTGTTCCAGGCTTTTCTGGTGTGTTTTCCCTCTTTAGCGTTTTTCATTTTGCTTTACCCAGTCTAAGCTTCATGATCTTTTGTAAACATGCTGCTTTTGTGCGTCTTTGACTCTGAGTTTTGGATGGCCTATTGACATTAGTATCTGTTGATTGATACTCTGGAATCCGCGGTCCTGCTGCATGTGGCATCCATTTGTGAAGGCATCTCTTCTCTGTTCTCCGAGTATTGACGCTTTCCCCTTTTCCTTAGATGTTTCCTGCACATTGCTTTATGTTAGTTGCTGTCTTACAGTTTACGCAAAGGAAAAGAGTAATGACGAAAAGATTGACATGAAAGCTTTAAGCTCTAATGAATGCATAATCATGACACTCATCATGAACTGACTCTTCGAAAAAACACAACACAATCCTTCTTGGATACTTTGGCGTACAATCATTAATTTCTTTTAAGGCGCGCGCCCAATTTTGGTCTACAGATAGCTTTCCTTGAACACTGTGTCGCGGAAATTTTACGATGAGTGATTTCTGTGACTTGCATCGCAGTATCGAGGATTACGTCATCAAGATGTGTCATCACAGGAATTGATGATCGCATTCATCGTAGATCGCAGTATCGCAGATCGTAAATCGCAGATCGCAATATCACAGATCGCACTTAATCATCCAATCATTGTGTGCTGCTTATGCGATGTTGCGATATGCGACATTGCATATCGGCCATCAGCGATTCCTTAAGTTTTTCATTTAAGAGCGCTTCACAATATAAGTGATGCGATGAATTTCGCATCGCTTCTTCGCAGCTTATTATGCGCATAGGAAAATTTTTCACTCTCTTCTCGCGATGCGATAAAGCTTTAGGGAGTTAAAATACAAAAATTTTGATAAAATGTTTTTTTTTTGGATTTTTTTGTTAAGGGTCTCCATTTTCTTGGTGTTATTGCTAATATCAAACAAAGAGGGGGGTTGTTGGTGACCACAACAATGGCGATTCACTGTGAAGAACCAATTATCTCTGCTTTTCTATTGAATTTCAACTTCCGAAGCAGAAAATTTTTCATATGTCTAAATTTTGTTATGGACAGATAGAGTACATTACGCCTTATCCTATCAATGATACTTTGTCTCAACCTTTTGATATTCCAATTGTTTGTTTCCTCAGGCTTAGTTCTTGTATTCACACCAGACATTACTTGGTCTTTTAAAGATAAAATAAGGTCTTCTCTGCGTGCTGGCTTTTTAAAATATGCTCATTTGTCATAGGTAGAGCCTCTGCTGCCCGCAAGCGTCCATAGCCTCGACAGGGTTACCTGTTACCCAACAATAATCCTTTATCCTGCTTAAGGCTATTTACAACTTTTCAGAGGAAAACCCTTTTTGACACTTTTTCCTTTTTTATTCTCTAAAGAACAATGTCTTGGTTTGGTGGCCAAATTATGACACAGTCATTCACTTGATTTACACTTTTGCTGAACAAGCTGGCTCGTGATGAGACCCCTTGTCTTTTGATTGCAACAATCTTGAGTTGTTGCCCTGTTTTGGTAGACAATATTGGCAAAGTCAGCAAGTTATAATATCTGTGATCATGATAAGCCGGCTCGTGATGAGACCTCTTATTCTTTGAGATACAGTATTTTCTCGGATTGTTCCTCTGAATGCTGTGATTTCCTTTAGCAGGGAGGACGTCATTTTTTTTCCTTAAGAAAGCTCTGGACGACAATAATAGAGTTTGAAAACAGCAACTTTATAGAAAATATTTATTTTATTATTGATACCTTTCATTGTGCTGATATAAAACAATTTCTTACCAAAGGTTGCTTTCATCAAATTTTTTGAAGTTGAAACTAGTATCATGTCTAGGCTAAAGTTAACTCTACCTGTCAATAATAAAGATCAGATTTTTCGAAAATTTTTGCTACTTGTACAAGCGAAAAGCTCAAAATCTGATAGAGAATTGGTGTCTTTTTCATGAACCCTTTTAGTGACCATCTACAACTGTTTTATTTATAAGAAAGAGAAAAACAAATAAAAACTAAAACTATCCTACAAAAATAGAAGAGTGATCTTCTATGGAAAATATATTTTAAGAAGTTGTCCATTAACAGGAAAAGAATCTCTTCTACCTGCCAAATCCTGCAACACAAACGTCGATGGGCCTATGACTTCTACAATCTGAAAAGGACCAAGCCACAGTTTCTGAAATTTCGTATGTTTTCCCTTTTCTTCATGAGCCTTATGCCATTTCAAAACTAAATCTCCCATCTGAAATTTTTTTCTGGTCATTATGCTTGAGTCAAAAGAGGATTTTATCAGCGCTTGGTGATGAGCATGGGTTTTCTTAGCTTGTTCTCGTCGTTCTTCTAATTTAATTATTTCCATTTGTCTTAGTTGTATGGAGGAGGTAGATACCTCATCGATGTGTTGTACTAAAGACAAAGAGGGGATGACTAAGTGAGTTGGAAGAACCACTTCTTTCCCATAAACTAAATTAAAGGGAGAAGTGCCGATTGAAGCTTTCTTCGTTATTCTATCTACCCATAAAGCATTTACCAATGCTTTGTGCCAATTCTTTTGGTTTTGGTCGACTATTCTTTTAATAATCCTGATCAAGTTTTTGTTTGTTGATTCAGCCAATCCATTACCTTGTGGATAGTAGTTGGCTGAATATTTCAGTTTGAACCCTCTTTTAAGTGCAAACTCAGTCATTGTATTTCCATAAAAGTATGAAGCATTATCAAACATTAAGGCCATTGGCAATCCAAACCTAGTGATTATAAATTGATCTATGAATTCAATAATGTTTTCAGAATTAGCTGTCTTGAGAGGAACTGCTTCTAGCCATTTAGTAAAATAATATGTTGCCGTGAGGATGTACCTATGTTGCTTAGAAGAGTGAGGAACGATCTCACCTATTATGTCCAAGCCCCACTGACTAAATGGTTGCTCGATGTTAACCAGCTGTAGTGGCATGGATGGTTTCTTTTGTTTCCCTACAGCAGTCTGGCAGACTTGGCATTTCCTCACGTAACTGTGTGAGTCTTTGAACATCATGGGCCAATAATATCTTGCACGTAATATTTTATGTGCAGTAGCGTCTCCAGCATAGTGTCTGCCTGCTGGTCCATCGTGGAGTTCCTGCAAAACCTTTTCGGCTTCAGTTTTCTCAAGACACCTAAGAAGCACAGAATCATAATTCCTTTTAAACAAAACATCATTTATGAGCTGGTATTATTTAGCTTTCAATCTCAAAGCTCTTTTCTTGGTGTGATCCAGGTGTGATGGAGCATACCCGTTCTTAAGATAATAAATGATGTCAGCATATAATGATTCTGCATCGTTTAGGCTTACCTCATACGTATGTACCTCTTCAGATGAATTCTCAGTAATTTGCGATGCTCCAGCCAACATTTTGTAGAAGTCTTGACCTCTTACAATGTTTGCTGGTTTGATCTCAAGATCGTATTCTTGTAAAGCGGTGATCCAATTTTCTCTTTTTTCACCCACATCCTTCTGTATCAGAAGGTTTCTTACCGTTGGAAATGGTACTATGACCTTAGTATGGGCTTTAAGTAAGAAAGGTCTGAAATATTTGATCGCTTTGAAAATAGCATAGGCCTGTTTCTCCACGTCTTAATAGTTGAGTTCAACACCTTGTAAATTCGAGCTAAAAAATGTGATTGGAGCTTCCGCTTTCTCTTGATTTGCTTGAGTTAGAATCACGGCATAAGATTTCTCTAAGGCAAATGTGTATAAGATAAAATATTCTGATAAATTCGGGGTCGCTAAAGATGGAGTGTTAATGATAGCTTGTTTGATCAAGTTGAATGCTTCATGCTCATCTTGACCCCATTTAAACTTTGAATTCTTTTTAATCATATTTTGCAAAGGAGAAACAATACGTGAGAAGTCTGGGACAAATCTCTTCACAAAATTGATTTGACCAAGGAAAGATTGCATGGCTTTTTTGTTATGAGGCATGGATATTTCAGAAATTTCTTTGATTCTGTCAGGTTCAATGTGAATACCAGATTTTGACACTATGAATCCTAGAAGTTTTCCTTCACTTAATGCGAAAAAAGATTTCTTTGGGTTAAGTGAAATCCCATACCTTAAACACTGTTGAAAGATTTTTTTCAAGTCTTTGAGATGGTCGCTTCGCTTCTTGGAGTACACTGTTATATCATCCAGGTAAATCACTACAGATTTATTAACTAAACCTTTGAATGCGATGTCCATGGTTCTCTAAAATGTAGCGTCGTCATTGATCAAACCAAATGGCATCTTCCGATATGCGTATGTGCCCCATTTAGTTCGGAATGTGGTTTTTAACTGATCATCGGGATGTACCAGCACTTGATTGTATCCTAAAAATCCATCCAAAAAAGACATTAATTCTGAGCCTGCTACTGCCTGTAATATCTGCTCCATAGGTGGGAGGGGAAAATTGTCTTTTTGACAGGCTTTGTTGAGATTCCGGAAATCGATACAAATTCTAATATCTCCATTTTTCTTTCTAACGGGTACCATATTGGAGACCCATTTGGAATGTCTGACAGGGAAAATTATTCTGGCTCTCAAAAATTTATTTAGCTCAGTTTTTTTATCTGATTTTCTAAATTGGGGTGGATTTTTCTGAGTTTCTATTGGACAAGTTTTTCATTGTCAATCATAGGGATAGTATGTTGAATGATAGAAGTGTCGTATGTCTTCAGCTCATCGTAATTCCAGGCAAAAACATTTTTGTATTGTCTCAAAAGATGGATATACGCTAATTTTTCTTCAAGGGCTAGGTCGTGGCCTCGATTAACGTTTTGTGGTTTATCATCGGTTCCTAGGTTTACTAATTCATAGTTCAGAGTCGAACTGTAGAGCTTAGAATTGGTAGACCTTTTAAACCGACTTTTCAAATCATATAAGTCTTCTAACTTAACCCCCGATTTAGGTATAGCATTATCAGTGCTATTTTGTTGTATTTGTCGATCATGATGGTCTTCGTCAATTATTTGATTGGAGTAGGATCCTTCAGAAGTGAGGAAATTTACAATGTCGGGATCATCATTGAATACTCTCTAGTTTGTAATGTTGTCAGGGATGGACTGTCTAAAGATTAATTCTATTGAGAATCTATCTGGACTAAAATCTTCGAAGGGAATAAGTCTAGAGGCTACGTTAGCTAACAGGTCTGTGCTCGCATTTTGGAATCTTGGGATTGATGAAATATTGAATGCTATGAAGTGTGTAGTCAGATCTTGTACTAAAGATTGATAGTGCTTCAAATGACCTGATAGGCAATGTATGGTTTTACGTACCTGTTTGGCGACAATCTCAGAGTCTCCGAATTCTTGAAGGTACTTAACGTTCAACCCGATTTCTTTGTATAGGCCTTGCACCAAGGCCTTGTATTCCGCTGTATTGTTTGTGCAATCGAATTCAAGTCTGCATGTAAGCATGGTCTTATTTCCGTCTGGGCTAATCAGAATGCATCCTGCTCCTGCTCCCTCGTTAGATTTAGAGCCATCAAAATATAATTTCCAAAACAAAGATGTATTTATAGGGTTATCTAAAAAATTAACACACTTTGAATTATCAGTTTGGGAAAAATTTTCGACTTGGGACAAAACTGAATTTTCTATGTAAGGTGAGGTATGAGCATTGAAATTGCCGAGGAAAGAATCTACCGAGTAATTGCCTATGATACTGTTGTTGTATGCTATTGCTTCATTTTCTCCCTCCAATTCCGTCACTATGTACTTCTGGTGTAACTCTCGTTCAACCTTTATTTGATTCGGTTTACCATTGTAGGGTAACCACATGTGCGACCAGTCGGTTGAGAAGTATCCATGGAGATTTTCGGACCAATCCCTGCTAAGAATTAAGCCATAGAATTCAGGGATATCAGCTACTAGAATGTCAATAACCTGACATACCTTCGGGTTAGGCGACAATCTTATGGTCACTTGATTAAGTTCACCAATCACTTTGACTTGAGATCAATCAAGTTGAACTATGCGCACTGCGGATTTTTTCGGTTGAACATTCAACTTGGCACATATTGATCTAGGTAAAATATTCGTTGAAGCACCAGAATCTACCAAACAATTGTGCACGTTTTTGTTGAAAATTTCATAAGTGAGAAGAAAAGGGGGAGTGTGAGACCTTGATCTTCCTCCAATCAAGATGATGTCATTTGGGTCAACCTTATTGATCGTGTTGGTTGGAGGTCTTCCCATGTTGTGGGAAGCTACAGCTGTAGGCAAAGATGTAGTAGGCATGGCATGTAATTCTTTCATCATTATCTTCTTTTGATGTTTCAATTTGCTCAACTCATAAAGAGTGATATTAGCCCTAGTCATTTTCATGTCATCAATAATGTTGTACTCCATTTCATCCGACACAATCAGTGTTCTTGATGGAGGTGTTTGATCTAATTGGACTGGGCTAGATTGAGTTGCTTTAGCGGTCGTTTTCTTTGTTGCGACTTTATCTTTTGCTGCAGGGCTTGCGCCCTTCGGCTTAGGGGTAGTTTGGGGAGGATCAAGTTGATTTTTTCTTCGTGTGCTAACCGGAAATACTTCTTGATCTTCTTCTTGCGGGAGGATGAAATCCCACATTCCTTGTAGTTCCACAACTTCTTCGTCATCGGTCTACCCTTCAGTGGTATTCTCTTCTTCTTCCTCTTCTTCGGATTCGACGTTTGAGATAGCATTCGGTGGTTTCACATCCATTGAAGGATTTCTTTTAAAAGCTCTGTAGGGATTTTTTGAAGAAGTTTCTGCTACTTGCTTTTTAATGTCAATCATCTCATTGGACATGGTTTTTAACACTTTTTGTAATCCTTCCAAATCGAAAGGATCTTTCGTTTGTTTCTTCTTGGGGTCTTCCTTGTAGGAGACTTTCTTAGATTTTCGTTCTTCTATAGCAGATCTTTTTTCCAGGGCTACTACGTGTTTCTCTACTGCTATCGCCTCTGTCAAGTTTTCAACTAAGGTTGTCTTATTTTCCCTATCCATGAAGATTGCCAAGTTTGATGGTAAGGCTGTAATGTACCATTCACATCTTACTTCTTCGCTGGGCTGGGAAGCAGCGGGAATTTTGTTGAGGATTTTATTGAACCGTAAATTGAAATCTTTGATGGGTTCTCTAGCCTCGGCTTTAAGATTGGATAGGTCATTGATCAACGTCGCCGTTGATCTGTCATCACCAAACTTGGTAAGGAATTGACTTTGAAAAATGTCCCAACTTGTGATAGACCCAGAAGGTAATTAAAAGTACCATGACCTGGCTGTTCCTTGCATTGTGTAGGGAAAAAGCCAGACGACAGCATCCTCGTTGGTAACTCCGTTGAGATTAACAGAAAGCATGAAATTATTAATATGCTCTTCAGCTAACATGCCTCCTTCTGGATTGAACTTGGGTAGCCATTTCTCAAGATGGGCCGATATTTGGCTCAGGGGTGGAGGCATTAAAACTGCCCTAGGATTGTTCCATGGAGACTGGGCCATCGTTGAGCTGCTAGTAAATGAAAGTGCAGAGGATGATCCCTGATGCTGGGAAGATGAAGATATTATGATCTTTGATGATTGAAGAGGAGGGGTTGTGGAAGATGGATGAGTGGTTTGGAATGAAGATGCGGGTGGCTGACTTCGCGGTGAGGGAGTTGAAATGGATGACGTAGATGAAAGAGTCTCACTATCAGACTCTGGTGGTGTTTTCCTTGCTCTTTTCCTGGTGGGGAGAGGGAATTCAGTTGGCTGGATGCCAAATTTTCCACTCTTTAAGCTGGTCAGGGGATGAGCAGGATTGTACTGCGAAGTCATGCTGATTTGAGATTTATCAGACCTCTGAGTAAAAATAGAAAATCCCTGGAGTTTACGAATCAGAGTTTGAACTTCAAGGGGTTCAATGTTAAATTGGTCTGAAATATTAGGGTATGTAGCAGCGGTTGATACTCAAGTGACTTCTGACTCTGGATTTAAACGTACTTGGGAAGTCGGGGGAGTTGATGAGGGCGATTTACTCTCAGAATGGTATTTAGATTTTGATTTAGGTGCCATTCATAGTTCGGGCCCTCCTTCTAGCGCCAAATATGTTGAAGCCCCGAAAATCGGGTCGACAAAAAGGGGGATACCCACCCGGTCCGGACCTTGGTTGGCAACTCCTTATCCGTTTGGTATAGCGGGTCTGACTGGGGATAATGGGACCAATTTCCCAATCTAAGGGGTGTGTGTGTGTGTAGAGTTGGATGATGCTGATCTAGGAGTATTTAAAGCTAATTTAATTCAAACTTCTAAACTAACTCTATGCTATTGTAATCTAATAAGAAACAACAAATCTAATCTATGCTAACCCGGGGTGTATTTCTTCTATTATGCGATCTAAAGAGATTTTGAACAATAACTGGTAATAAAGATCATTCAGCTATCATAAGAATATAAATCAATTAAGATAAACCATTCTGCACAAAAAGTTAAGAAAAACAGTTGTGAACAGCATATCGCATAATAAGTTATTCATATATCAAACACAAATAAATCACTCCACCGTACAGAAGTGCCAAATGGTAACCCACACAATCATGCATTAACATATAAACAACTGAAAACTGCATATCACTTTAAGAATATAAGCAGAAATGGTCAAGAGATAAAAGTACCATTTATGACTGGTTCCACTCATAATCTTCAAGCAACAACGATTTATCTCTACTTGTTCTAACATATACTAAGATTACAAAAGTGCAACATCAGTAGCAGACATTAAATGCAAACATTGATAAATCTCGATCCATCCATTCATCAAAAACCCCCTCCGAGGGTGCAAAAGTGCATGTTCTGAGGAAAAGTTTTTTGACAAATTTCCGGACCCTTCTCCAAATGCCTAAGAAGGGTTTAAATACTGCTAACTAATTAATCTTAATTACATAAATTTAGGACACGGTTTCAAATGACCGCCCTTCTACTAAAGCAAATTTATTTCTAAAAATTGAATTTAATTTCTAACCGTTTCTGTATTTGCTCCTTAGTGCTGTAAGCAATGCAACATTCGCCTGGGAAGAGTCAGCTGGTTGTCTTCTCCTTTCGTTTGAGCTATGAAAATAGAAATAACAAGAGATGGCACCGCTTTTTGACAAACTAGAATATATTTTCGAAAATCTTCCTCTAGCTTGGTGTATTCACTGTGTGTATACTTGGTAATAACCCAAATTTCTCTCAAACTGATTGTGCTGTTGCTATTTCGGTTTCCGGCCTTGCGAATGACTGAATAAGTTAGGGACTTTGCTCTCTGAAAAATTTTCTGTATTGAAAACTGCTTCCGTTCTTTGTTCCAGGCTTTTCTGGTGCGTTTTCCCTCTTTAGCGTTTTTCTTTTTGCTTTACCCAGTCTAAGCTTCAAGTTCTTTTGTAAACATGCTGCTTTTGTGCGCCTTTGACTCTGAGTTTTGGATGGCCTATTGAAATTAGTATCTATTGAGTGATACTCTGGAATCCACGGTCCTGCTGCATGTGGCATCCGTTTGCGAAGGCATCTCTTCTCTGTTCTCTGAGTATTGACGCTTTCCCCTTTTCCTTAGATGTTTCCTGCACATTGCTTTATGTTAGTTGCTGTCTTACAGTTTACGCAAAGGAAAAGAGTAATGACGAAAAGATTGACATGAAAGTGTTAAGCTCTAATGAATGCTTAATCATGACACTCATCATGAACTGACTCTTCGAAAAAACACAACACAATCCTTCTTGGATACTTTGGCATACAATCATTAATTTCTTTTAAGGCGTGCACCCAATTTTGGTCTATAGACAGCTTTCCTTGAACACTGTGTCAAGGAAATTTTGCGATGAGTGATTTCTGTGACTTGCATCGCAGTATCGAGGATTATGTCGTCAAGATGTGTCATTGCAGGAATTGATGATCGCATTCATCGTAGATCGCAATATCGCAGATCGTAAATCGCAGATCGCAATATCGCATATCACACTTAATCATCTAATCATTGTGTGCTGCTTATGCGATGTTGCGATATGCGACGTCGCATATCAGCCGTCGGCGATTCCTTAAGTTTTTCATTTAAGAGCGCTTCAAAATATAAGCGATGCGATGAATTTCGCGTCGCTTCTTCGCAGCTTATTATGCGCATAGGAAAACGTTTCACTCTCTTCTCGCGATGCGATACAACTTTAGGGAGTTAAAATACAAAAATTTTGATAAAATGTTTTTTTTTTGGATTTTTTTGTTAAGGGTCCCCATTTACTTGGTGTTATTGCTAATATCAAACAAAGAGGGGGGTTGTTGGTGACCACAACAGTGTCTCAAGATCCTCCTAGATAACAAGACCTCCTTTCTATATATAGGAGTCTAAGGGGTCATAATATAATCAGAGCCGACATAACAATAATAATGTAAGGGCACAATAATAACAATAGTGGGCTTCTATGGGGCACAATAATAACGAGATGGGGACTACATGGGCACAAAAGTATAATAATGGGGTTATACTAATAACAATAAGGGGTTACACTAGTAGTATAGGGACCTAACATGCCCCTCTCCTTCAAAAAGTGTTGTCCTCAACGCTTAAGTTGTTCTTGATGCTTTTGTATAAAATTCTCATCCTTCCATGTGGAATCTTCAGTGGGTAAGTTCTTCCACTTGATGGGATACTCTGAAATTGATCGATTTCATAGCTGTCGACATTTCGGTTCTATGAATGCTTCAGGTCCCAATATGATTTTTACTTCCTTGTCAAGTTCTGGCAATATTGTTGGAACTGGTACCTTCGGCAACTTTTGAATGAGTTCCCACCCTACTTTTCCATTCTTCCATTCATCCCTTGCTTTGTTTATCAAATTTGGTTGGATAATAGAAATAGGACAAAACAATGCTTCCACATCCTCATCATTTCTTGAGAGTTCATATGAAACAACATTTTGCTTCTATTTTTTGTAGATGATTTCAAAGTCATAACCCAACATATTTGTGACCCATTTTTTTGTTCTTCGAAATATACTCTTTGTTCTAAAAAGTATTTAAGACTATCACGATCCATTTTTACCTTGAATTGTCTTCCCATTAAGTAAGGTCACCATTTCTTAAGTGCGTGTAGTATTGCCAACATTTCATTCTCATAAATAGCTTGCTTGAGATGTAGCAGTAAAAATACCCAATCGCCTACGTCAAAAATTCTTTCATTGCAATGTTGATCTATGTGTTGTTTCATTCGATTCTACACCAAAGTGGCGTTATCCTTCAAAAATTTGGAGAACTTGTTGTTGATGCTCGATGTGATCTTTCACTGCTTGAATCTTTTTCTTCTTTATATGTCCTTCTATCTTGAGAGTTTCAGGAGTGGTAATTTATTCCAATGCATTACAAGATATGGTCGGATTCATTTCTTGATGCTCAATGTGATATTTCACTTCTTGAACATTTTTCTTCTTGATATGTCCTTCTATCTTGATAGTTTGAGGAATGGTAATTCCAACCAATGCATTACAATATATGGTTGGATTCATTTCTTCTTTCTCGATGAGATCTTTCACTTCTTGAACCCTTTTCTTCTTGATATGTCCTTCTATCTTGAGAGTTTGAGTAGTGGTCATTCTTGCCAATTCTTTACGAGATATGGTCGGATTCATTTCTTCTTTCTTTGGGCTCGGTTCCTAGTGTATATCCTCTTATTTTAATGTTTCTTGATCATTTTCCTCCTCCACTTCACAATCAAAGTAAAATAATTTCTTCTCAGCACACTTATGACCTTTAATGTATTTGTTATCACAATTGTAACAAAGGTCTTTTTCTTTTTTTTTTCTTCCAATTATTGTGGTGTCAACCTTGTAGGTTGTGGAAGGCTAGGAGAAACAACACTTGCATATTTATAGTTGTGAGGGGTAGAATTCCTTGTTTCCATAATTTTGCTTTCCACTTTTCTTTCCAACTTGAATGCCCTCTCTAATGAATCAGGTTCCGAAAGACGAACCTCATGTTGAATGTTATCCTTTAAAGTCCTTATGGAGACATCAACCCTCTGCTTCTCTTGAATATAATTTTCCCTTATATTAAAATTTTGAATGTCCTCAATGTGCTCTGCCATTGAACAATTTTGTTTGAGATTTATCAATTGGCTAAAGAAGGTGTTTCTCTTTGTATCCTCATAATGTGCTATCATTTCCTCCGTGAAAATTGACCATGTAACAAGTGGTTTACGAGAACAAAGCCCTTTATACCATAAAAATTGATCCAGTTCTAAATAATTAGATGCAATACATACTGTTCGTAATAGTGGTACACCATGTAGATCAAAATATTTCCCCATCTGTAGTATCCAATTTACTGGATTCTTGCAATCAAACTTCCTCATCTCGCTTTTTCTTGATTTTAGGAGCTCGATCTTGAAATGACTGTAACTTTATAGTTTTAAATCTTTAAGTTCTGAAATTTTGGCCTATAATATCTCTATGAGTCCTCTTTCAAATCCACAAGTCTGATCGCAATTGGATTCATGAAAAAATATTTATTCCCAATATCCCACGATGACCTAATCACAAACTAAAGTAGAGAGAACTTGTATGACCTGTCACGTGTCACTGTTTTGACCTTAGCAGCTAAAATTGATACACAGAAACCTACAATCTGTCCTATTTATGTAACTTCTTACGGAATTTCAATTTGATGCTCAGAGAGAAAGTTATGATGACTTTCCCAAGGTCACTTGTTTAGTATGTAATTCGAGGATCTGCACAAAACCTAAATTCCTCAGATCATATATCTGAAAATAGAGCAAGCCAAGGTTGGAAATTTAGACACAAGGTTTAGACCGATTTCTTCTCAAATTGGTTTGTTTTTTAGCTTCTGAAACTTCGTAGAGAAAATGTTATAGTGAAAATTCCATGATGGATTGTTTTAGATGAATTTATGGAGCTTAGAAAAATGCTAACTTCCTCAAATCATATCTCTGAAAATATATCAATACAAGCTCTGAAATTTGGACATGAGTTTCAGCGTGATTTCGTTACAAATGAGTTTTGTTTTTTGCTTCTGAAAAATCGTAGACAAAAAGTTATAGTGACAATTCCATGATAACATGTTTTGGAGCAGCGAAACGCTAGAATCCAAAGCTCTGATACCAGATGTTATGAAACAAGCTCACAAAAACATAGAAAAGATAGATCAATGCCTTAGAAATAAGCCTCTTCGAGGGGGAAACCTCCTTTACATTACATAAATGAACAATTCTTGGATTATTCAAATGACAAGACCTAATTTCTATATATAGGAGTCTAAGGGGTCATAATAGAATCATAGCCGATATAACAATAATAATGTAAGGGAACAATAATAACAATAGTGGGATTCTATGGGGCGCAATAATAACAATATGGCGACTACATGGGCACAACAATATAATAAGGGGGTTGTACTAATGACAATAAGGGGTTACACTAGTAGTATAGGGACATAACATTATGTTTATTGTGTTATCTCTCTTAGAGACTAATATTATCACAACTAGTTAAATATATTGTTGTGTCAAGACATTGAAGGGATCGTTGTTCACCCACTCCCAAAATTTATTTAACTGATTCTTGGGCTAATAAAGTGTCTTGGCCATTACATCCACTACTGAAACATTTGTTCATGTTGGTGTTTCTTCAACTTTCACTCCTTTGAACTCCATGAGGCTCCTCCAAAACTTCATGGTCTAAAATGTTGTAAAACTAGGAAAGCTTTATTTTGTTAGACTTAAAAGATCTTACCTGATATTGAACTTCTCTCCTAAAGCATAGTTTTTCTCTTCACAATTTTGTGCATTTCTTTTGAAACATACCCCACTATAAAATCATTAGAAATAGAAAGGAATTCCTTAAATCATCATTGTGCAATATCCTTGTTGGTTTCTTGTTTTGTGTCATTGGTAATATACTAGTGTTGTAAAATTAATGTGGGGTTTACAAATGTCAGGGTGGTGAAATTTTGTCCCTAATTTTTTGATGGGCTTAGTTAACAACATATTATATTTGTATTTTGGAACTTTGGACTTTATTTTTTTTATTTCTCCTTTCTCACTGTAAACAACTCATAGGTGACTGAATCAAACATGATCACATGTTTACATATGCATACTTAATTTTTTTCTCTTTCTTATATTCAAGGAACCATTTTGCATTGATGTAACTAAAATCATATCAATTGGTATAAAAACTTGAAGACTGGAAATTTTCAAGAGATTTATAATTCTAGTCTCATTTGGAATTTTCTTCCTACCCAAGACTATGGTGTGAGCTATCCAATATTTTTTATCAATATAGAGGTTCATCAACATCACCATTCCATGTCCTTGGGCTATTGACACATAGGTAGCTTTATATCTTGTGTTTCCCTTTCCATTTCACATTTAAGCCATTCATTCACGAAAGCATATTGTAAATATTTATGCAATTGAAAATTTGTTTGGCATGGGGGAAGCATTGGTTTTTTAACATATACTTGGAATTTTACACCTATGACACTTTTCTTTTACGTTTGTACCATTGTTTTTATGTCGGGCCTTGACTACGACATGCATAAATGCTCACATAGCCCACAATATGTTTCAAAACTTGTCATCTTTCCCAGTGGGGCCCATTTCTCTCACTGTAGTCCATGTACACCAATTTATAGTTTGAAAGTAATATCAAATTATCACTCAACCCACATCAGGGATTTCTTTCATTTCTCCAAAGACAAAAGGAGGGCATCTCGAAAGGATCTCATGCCTTTCTGCCCCCTTCAAATATATTTTCTAGATTTCTTCCTTTCACGTTTGCACCATTGTTTTTATGTTGGGACTTGACTATGACATGCATAAATGCTCACATAGCCCACAATATGTTTCAACACTTGTCATCTTTCCTAGTGGGGCCCATTTCTCTTAATGTAGTCCTTGGACACCAATTTATAGTTTGAAAGTAATATCAAATTATCACTCAAACCGACATCAGGGATTTCTGTCATTTCTCCAAAGACAAAAGGAGGGCATCTCGAAAGGATCTTGTGCCTTTTTGCCCCCTTCAAATATATTTTCTAGATTTCTTCCTTTCACGTGTTGTTTTTCCAAAAACCAGACATTAATGTATGTGTGGACATGCTAATGGTGTACTGAAGTTAGTTTTAAAGTATTTGTCACCATAGAATGTAACAGAAATGGGAATCCATGCTTATAGCATCAATGTGTGGACCACAACTAGTTCACGCCCCATTTTTGTTGGGAAACATTTTTTTACCTATGTTATTTGCAATTAGATAGGAATTGGAAAATGTGTGTATTTCTTGTCCTTGTGTGAGTGTTTAGATGAGGGGGTGTGAATTGTGTCCATTTGGATTTTAAGCTTTTTGTTCATTCTGTCTTAAATTTATCTTGTAAGTGTTGTGGGCATTCCTTTGGTGATTTTGTTTTTTTAAGTTTTGTATGTATTTAGGTACAAGGGAAATTGGAAGGTGACAAGACTTATAATCCTTCATATGTTTCTTGTATTAGCGCCATTGTACGTGGAGTAACATGTGGAATTATGCTCCCAACCAATTTATTTTTAGTTTGGAACTCACATCAATTGCTTTAAGAAATGGATGAAGTGACTAGTGGTTCTACATAAGGAAATTTTTTCTAGCCCTTGCTAAATAGCCTCATTAAAGAAGGGGAAGTTGTTGATTCACTCTGGTCAGGAATATCTTGGACACCAACATTTTTTTTGTAAGCTATGGTAGTGCCTTCTTTTTCTATTTATAGAAGCAAGTTGTTCCATATACAAAATCTTGGTGGCCTCAACTTGCCCACATGGGAAACCAAGTCTGTTGGCCACCTTAGTCTGTTATAAGCCATCCAATAGCAAAATTTTACAATTCTTTCAACCCAAGCTAAATACTCTTCGCATCTAGACACAGTGTTTAAGGTCCGAATTGACATATAAAGACAAGAAAAGTAAAGGCTATTCGCTAAAAAGACTAGTAAAACTTGGAAGGTAAAGTGCTATTCCTTGCTCATATTTTTCAGAATCCACGATAGCTGGTGCAGCAGTAGAGTCACCCGGCACTGAAGATAGCTTCATCATTCGTTGCAAGATCTCGTCTAACTTACTATCCTGCATAAACATCACAATTTTCATATTCTTCATTTCCTTTTTGAGGCTGGGCCTGCCTTGGGTAATTTCCACCATCTCTCCCACCACCTGTTCCAGGGCTCTGACCAACAAGTGCTTCATGACTCGGTATATGTGCAAGGTTTGTTTAAATAGCATCATCCTGCCCCTGGTGTGCTTTGGGTCAGGGACTATGTCCAGCTCAGAATCGTCTTCCATGATGTTTTCCTCCATCTCCTGGATCAACTGACGAATTTCGGCATCCATTCCTTCTTTGTGTGCTCGAGCTGCCTCATTGACCGCCACCTTAATGGATTGCCTACCTCTTCCTGGCTCTACAGTTTGTGAAGTGGTAGGTTCTTTTTTAACTAAATGGATATGGTGCCTTCTACCCCCGCGGCCCTTGCCTCTGCCTAGGCAGGCCATCTCTTCATTTTTAGCCTCCTGTTTACAATTATCAACATAAAACATTAGCTTTTAAAGATCTTCATAATTCCAGTCTTCCAGCATTTCCTTTTTTCTAGGCATTCCCACCCTATTCAAGCCCTCTTCGTATATCTGGAGAGTTGTAGCTCTCTCCCATCCTAGACTAAGGGAGGCGGTCGAGCTGTCAACCATCCAATCCTTCCTAAAATTTATGTTCTTAGTTTCCCAGGGCGGACCCTTTATCTTGAGATTACACTCCCCAGTCATGCTTATGCTCTGGCTACTATTAATTAGCTGATCTGGGCCATCTCTCTGCCTCTCATCTCTATCCTCAGGCCTACCCTATTGTAGCCCCTCCCCAATGTACCTAAGCTCATCCCCCTCCTTCAGCATACTATTCTTCTCAGAGAGAATTACAGGAGGTAAGCGAGAAGAAACATACCCAGAATTATGCTCGGCCAGATATGTCCCCAATGCTTGCGCTACCCTGCTCCCATTTTCCCTTCTCTGCATTCTATGCTCTCTCCCTAATCTTGCCACCCTCATGTATCCCTTCCCACCTACCCTACATCCCATCCCACTACCTTTGTTGTTCTTGCCATCCTCTCTCCTAATAATCATGCCACTTCGCTCCCTTGTTGTTCCCGTGGTCATGTAGGACGCCACCACGTCCAGTTGTTCCAGCTTGAGGATAGTAGGCGGTCGTCCTAGCCATCCTCTCTCCTGATTTTTCTTTATGCCCATACTCTTCCCACTTCGCCACCTCAATCGAGTGCCACCTGTGTTTGCTATATTGATTTCGTGGCTTCATGGTTGTCTTGGACAAGGATTGCCTTAAGGGGCTCCAATCTGGGTTCCTCAAGTTGTGGTGGCCAAATACCATCCAAATTGCCTCCTTGCTCATTGCTTCCCCAATTAGCTAGGAAATTAGCTGCTCTGTTACATTCCCTTCTTACATGATTTATGATCATATATTCGGACCGCTTTATTAGGTCTACGAGGTCTTGGACTAGGCTAGCCATTCTCCAGCTTTTCGCAATCTTGTCCTACGTCTAACCATTATTAAGTTTCCTCATCATATCTATAACAAGTTGGGAGTCTCCTTCCACCTGCAGGTGGTTATATCCTAGTCTTATCAATATTCTTAAACCTTGACAAACTACCGTGAGCTCTGCTTCGTTGTTGCTCATGACACCACCATGGGCTGAGTATACCCATCTTGTTCTAC
Organism: Pinus tabuliformis; assembly: GCA_031772625.1. Taxonomy (NCBI): domain Eukaryota; kingdom Viridiplantae; phylum Streptophyta; class Pinopsida; order Pinales; family Pinaceae; genus Pinus; species Pinus tabuliformis. The sequence continues at coordinate 222,546,262 of CM062807.1, read as the reverse complement.
CTTGGTCATCCCAGAAGATGCCTCCAACCCCCGCTGGCCCTGGGTTGCCTTTGGAAGCCCCATCGAAATTGAGTTTTATGAAACCAACAGTAGGGCATGAGGAATGGAGAGGACTTGTTCTATTTGAGCTAGAAGGTTTCCACATCTGGGGGGCTACCATTCTTTGATCTAGGTTTAGGTTGGCCAGGATCCGTTCTTCGCTGGCCATTGTCTTCCAATCCTCTTGACTCCATGCTTCCACTAGAATGGTTTCTATGATATGACCCAGGGTTCTTCTCCAAACCTGCACTTGAGTTAGCTCTTTGTTCTGACAGATTCTGTGGTTTCTTTCTTTCCATATCATCCACATGTTCAAACCGATAGCTAGACTCCAGGATCTTCTCACCATTAGGTTGGTGAATTGAATGCACCCCCATTGATTGATTGTTTCTTTGATGCTTTGGGGGTCTCTGTTAATCCTTCCAAATATCCCCCAGATGTCTTCCTATCATTGCTGGGAAAAATTAAAAGAATTCATAAGGTGTTCAGTCGTTTCTTGGCCCTGTTTACAGAGACTACAGCGGGGTGGACCCTGAATTCCATGCTTTTGTAGTTGGTCCCAAGTCAGAACTTGGCCCTTGCACATTAGCCAGAGGAAGTGAGTAACTTTTGGCCACTAATTTCCTTGCCAAATTTGTTTCCATAGGGATTTCAGGTCATCTTGTTCCTGCTCCATGGTGAGATTATAGGCTTCTTTAATTATGAATGTTCCTTTCATTGAATGACCTGATCTCAGTATATCTAGACCTATTCTAATAGTTATTTTCCTTGTCTTCATTTCTTTTATATACAATTTTCTTTGTTCCTCATCTATTGTTCTATCCCACTCTTCCGGGTTTTTCCAAGTTCTCCAATAATCCTCTATGTGTTCTTCTTTCCAGAACTCTCTAACATAATTTAAACCCTCCTCTTTAGCCATCTGGAAGGTGTTTCCTAGATCCTGTATACCATTCAGTTTCTCCCTCTGCTACCAGGATTCTTCCCAGAATTTAGCTGATATTCCATCCCTAATTTCCCAGAAGACATGCTTGGATATTATGTCTTTTTTCCGACTAGCCAGGTTCCAAATTATAGAGCCCCTTAGAGTTTCCGTGCGTCTTAAGATTTCTTTTGTTTTTACTGGCATGTTGTATTTTTTTGTCCAAATTCTTTTCCATAGGCCTCCTCCTCTTGCCATCCATCTCCACCAGAGCTTTTCCCTAGTATTTGGTTCATAGTGTAGGGATCCCTTAATCCTAATCCCCCTCCATCTTTACTCTTGGTCAGACCTTGCCAGGATATCAATGCCCATCTCTTCTATTGCTTCGTTCCTCCCCAGAGGAATTTTTTGAAAACCTCCACCATTTTGGCACATGCTCCTTTTGGGGCTATCGTTGCCAAGAATTGGTAAATCGGGACGGCTTGTAAGACCACCTTGACCAAGACTACTCTTCCTACTAGATTAAGGGTTCTGAAGGACCAATTTGCTAGTCTGCCAATGATTTTCTCAATGGTTTGTTGCCAATTTTCCATCTTTAGAGGATTAAGAGCTAGCGGGGTGCCAAGATATTTGGTGGGTGTTATAGACATTTTTGTGCCTTACATCTATAAGCATGAAATGTCCATAATCCAAGGGATCCAAAGTCCCTAAACATGTTTTTCATACCCCTAGAGGAACAAGGCTAACAAACTACAACAATTCACAGAAGTTCTCCACCAGAAACTGCTCAAAAACAAGTCAATTCAAGATCAATTCAGAGGCTCCACTAGCTGCCTGCGTTGAAATGCAGAGGCTACACTGGCTAGTTGCATTGCAATGCAGGTGGAAGCACTACCAAGTTGCGCTGAGCGGGAAATGACAAATGGCAGGGTCCTTTGTGCGAGGTGTAAAGATTGTGGAAGCTTCCAGAATCTTCCTCCATGACAGTTGCCTTGATGAGTTCGACTAAGTGATGAGTAAGAGGCTCTTAGTCTCCAAGTGGAAGCAAGAACTGACAGAGAGAGAGGACACTAGTCAGATCTCAAGCTGACTCATCCTCTCTCCAAACATCTATATATGGATCTCTCCTCCATGAGATCAGGAGGCTGGGATTTTGTTATTGCAAAGAATTGTTGTTGGTTTGAGATTGGAATCATTGGGTGCTTAATGCTTTGAAGGGAGGTGAAGAAAGGATTTCATTCGCTGGGAGGTAGATGCTGGATTGGAACTCTCTTGGTTGTATCTCCTCGTGAACCTTGTTATTCATCAATAAAGCTATCTTGGTTTCTCCTATATACTGATGTATCTTTGATGTATGATTGCATTAGTATGTTTAGTTTATTTCTAATCCTGAACTAGTTATGAATATGAATCTATGTCTTTGTGTAGTGTTCTCTTCTTGTGATCTTGCAGGAACCTGTTGAAGCTGGGCGAGTGGGAAGGCAAGTAGCTGGGAACTCTCAAAGAGAAGAGAAACTGGATCGAGGGACAAACGGAAGACACCGGTTAGTCCATCCATCTCTCTTCATTCTTAATTCATAAAGGAAGAATACTAGAATAGCTGTTTCTAATTGTTGCTAAGGCACTGTCACACCTTAGGTGGATAGGATCGTCCTGCATAGGCATTTTTCCCCACAACAAATTGGCAACTCCGCTGGGGAAATCTGTTTAGTAATTTTATTTGTGTTTCTATCATTGTTTGTTTCATAGACTCAAGAGTAGCAATCGAACTGCGTCTGCTATTCTCAGATGCAAAGTAGACAGCTTCCGCTTTGATCCAATCACTGGATTTGTCTATGATCTGAAAAATGGAATCACAAATGATTTGATGATCCTTTTTGATAGATCTTAGCCCTCCTTCAAATCATCCCTTTGATTGTACCTTGCTTGTTGCTTTTATTTGCCCGAAACCGTAGATTAATCAGCAAACCGTGACCCAGAACCCAGAGAAGAACTCTCTTTTCTGCTCCAGCGCAGGCTCTGTGAAGGGACTCTGCATTTCAACGCAGTTCCCGTGAAGGCTACATGCGTTGCAATTCAGTTTCTCTGTTATACAGGTGCGCTGATCCAGCTTAGGCCTTGTGCAGCTGGGGTTCTCTGCTCTGTTTTGCCTTGTTTTGATCTCTGTTTTTTGTAGCCTATAACCAGCATAGGTACCTGTCTGATAACCCCTTTTCTCTGCTTTAATTCCGCCTCCTTTTATACAAAAAGACTGTGAGTGTTTTTATGTGTTTGTGGCGTCATTTACAGTTTTCCATTGCAAGAGTGAAATAGTCATCCTGTAGCCCTTGATTCAGATCTGTTGATTGTGGTCTTAGGAGAGAGTTCATTGGCTGTTTACAGTTGGTTATACATTTAATTTTGCTTTTGGTTTGAGTTTGTCTCTTTTAAGTGTCGAAACAAGTGTTCATTTCGAAAATCGTAAAGTGTTGTAATCTGTTCTACCCTTTCTGATTTCGAAAAAGTAAACTTGTTTGTATTAGTCATTTAAAAGCAAATTCAAAGTTGTGCAAAAAGCTTTCTTTTTAGGCATCAATATTAAGAAAGCGGAAAACAAACACTTGCATTGTGCATTTGCATCTTGATAGTTTGCATGCTTGATTTAGGAAAAGTGCATTTAGAGTGTGTTGATTGCTCTTTGAGAAAAGATGGTGTCTTTCTTTTCCCTTTGTAGCTAGGATTTTCATTGTTGAAAAAGAGATAAAATTTTCTTATCATCTTTTAGATTGCATTTAGGAAGTTGTATCTACATCTCGTGGTGAACCTCAAAAGGCAAACTTCTAAGAAGATCAACATAAAATAAACTGAATGAACTTAATAACGCTTTGTAACATAATGCACAACATAGAGGTCTAGGCTAGAGACGTGTTCTGGCGTCGTAAAACCTGGTATCTGTTGGCCTCGCTAATGGTTGGGTGATTCCTCCTAAGGGACCAAAAGTGCCAGTACGGATTGTGCTCCCACGTACCGTCGCGTATATATTGGGAGACCCCTATAGGCTTAAAACCTTTATCCTTAGGAAGCCGTGTCGACCACCCTACTGATCGCAATGCACCGAACAGAGCATTCGGGAAGATTGACTGCCGTACCGTAAAACGTATTCTGCAGTTTTGTGATTGGTTTGGCACACCCTCTACCTAGATCTCCAGAGCAGTTCCTTTTGGCCTTTTTCAGACTCTATAACGGAAAAATTCCATCCGAGCATTTGTCACTTCGGGCTCGTTAAAACATCGAAGGCGACTAGAGTCATCTTTTGTTTTTTCTCGACTCTTTAAAATTGAAAAAACAAGTTGTGTCAAAGCGTCACTAAAATTTATTTTAACGGAATAATAAATCACCCTTATTCCCGCGTTGATCTTTCAGTTGAGAAAATGGAGCCCTCCAACCAAGGAATTCCCCTTGGTGGAAGTCCTAGTCCCTTCTCCTCTTGGGGAGATGTTGGAGCGCCCCATATGGCCACATTGTCGCTTCCGGGACTGACAATCGACTTGCCTGTCTGGCTCTTCTCAACTAATGTTGTTCAAAACACCACTATTCCTGAACAATTGAATCAGCAGTTAGACCAGTCCAGAGCTACCCACCAGCCTTCCACTTCCTCTAACTCTTCCTCTCCTCCTTCCTCTTCGCTTGATGGAGCTGGAAAAGCCAAAAGCCAAGCTCCTAAGGAGAAGAAGGAAAAGAAGAAGAAAGAGAAGAAGAAGAAGGAGCCAAAAGCGACTGGGGGCAAGCGAATGGCGTCTAATGAAAATCGACACACTGCACTGACCAGGCCTAAATCGCCATGTGTCATATGCAAGGGAGACCACTTTCACAGAGATTGTCCTTGCATCCCTCGGATACTAAGGGACTGGTCTCCCCGATTGCACAATTCGGTGGCGTCAACCTCTGATAGCCATGTTGACAGCACACCGTCAACTAGTGAAAGTGAAGCCATAGGACAGAGAGGGAGAGCTAGATTTCCATGCAAGCTGTGTGAAGGCGACCATGCCATCCACCATTGTCCCTTCTTAGATGAGGCTAAAAGAGTTTTGGAAGCGCGACTTCCTCCTGGATATCAAAAACTCCTGCCAAGTCCTTCACCAGTTGAGAACCCGGCTGGCCCGCTCAGGTGGTCAGCCGAAGCACCTATCATTGAGGATGAACCATCCGAATCCATACCTGACGAAAGTCAAAAGGTCGAGGCGGCAGTTGACCCGATCTTGCCTTCAGAGGTTCTATCTTCGAATGATACCATCACAGAAGAGAATAAAGACGACACCGTCCAAATTCTCTTCATCAACACATACTTCGACGAACAAGGGGGCAATTTGCCTATTCCTTTATCGCAGGAAGGAACTTCGTCAGAGTCATACCCGGCCGTATATTCAGTCCCACCACCGAGCAACCTAGTTGTATCCTTTGACTGGAATCAACTAGGCAGACCCCGCTTACCAGCAAACATACCATTCAGAATTATCGTTCAAATATACAGAATGGTAATGGCTGGCACCATCATTGATGAGGGGGCATCTGTGAGTATCCTTTCCTCTATTGCTTGGAAAGCGCTTGGTTCGCCAGCGCTTTTGCCTTAAATGAGAAATCTGACAGGCTTTGATAAAGGAACCAGTCGACCTTTAGGGATTCTTCCCAATGTGCCAATAGCATTGAAAGGGAAGACCGTTCAAATGAACGTGATGGTCGTTCAAGGACCCTTGGATTATAACCTACTCCTTGGACGAGACTATATTTATTGCATGAGAGCTATAGTCTCCTCACTCTTTAGAGTAATGTGTTTTCCGCATGAAGGAAGAATGGTCAAGCTCGTGGACCAACTTTCATTCCCCGGATCACGCATCGCAAATAGTCATATACCATCTCTAAATGGTCTCTTCACTCAAGAAATGTCTCAACCCACGGTCCGTCCTCCTGATGAGTGCGAGTAATCCAGGAGGATATGACTGGAACCCAGGGAGCATGCGTCCTGGTCTACTTCGGCAGGAAAACTCTGGGTATAGAATAGGTTTCCGCGGGAGAATATGACTAGTCCGTACCTCGTCCGTGATTGGAAGAGGGGTTGTTCTAGAATAAGATTCTCTTGTCAAAGTTATGTGAGAGGGCGGGCGTCGTCACTCACCTTTTTTTATCTCGGTAGACATCGCCGAAGAAGTGTTTTGTTAGAAAAGATTAACAGAACAATCTTTGGGTGACCTGAAAGAGGTAGGCCTCTCTCGGTAAAACATTTGTTTTGGCGGAAGATGAAGTAGGGGTAACCTTGAAACTCTGTTTTATACCTGGGGGCATGCAAACCTTTTGAAGTGAAAGCAAGGGGCGGCTATTTATTTTTTAAAATTTTTAGGTCCTCCCTTTAAACCCGTAGGTCTAACCCTTTAAACTCGTAGGATTAGTTGTTTTCGAACTTGCATAACGAAAGGATGCAGAGAAAAACTTTGTAAGATCTAAGCTCCATAAAAAATAGCATCTTCAATGAGACATTCTTATCATATGACTGGATTAATCGAGCAGTTTTAGCACACAGTTCATGCTCGTTAAAAAATAAACGCAAGATCTGAGCAGTTTTAGCGCATAGTTCATGCTCGTTAAAAAATAAACATAAGACCGAGCAACTGTTTCCACCCGCGTTTAAGCTCGTTAAAAAATGAACTATTCCGGTAAATAACCACCGTGAATGTAATATCATCATCCATTAAAGCCTTGGTCGTGTTTGCCCATCACCTCCACTTTTCCATTGGCCGATCTTTCACCTCCATATGATTGTTTACCCATTTTGAGGAACAGCTGCGAAGAGTGATTTCACTAGCCATCCTTGTGACACTGCCGTGATTTGGAAATTCCAATCCTTGCCTGGAATCAGCTGCTACCTTTTTTATCACTCGTTCCTCAAAAGACGAGTCTTCTTTAAGCTCTTTTCATCTAACTCGTGAAATATGAAAAGATTGCCGAGTTTTGGCCTTCCAGCTCGATAAAGTGACCAGAAGAGCTATCCCTCCTCTAGATTTTAATCTTTTTGGACCTGAGGGATTATTGCACAAAAAGATCGAGTGCTTGTTTTATTCGGCTTGTTAAAGATATCGAAAATCCATCCCTTTTGTATTGTTTTATACTTTTTCGGACTTAAGGGATTAGATGACGAAAAAGGACTTTTGGAGTTAACTTTATGTACCTTTTCAGACTCTCTAAAAATGAAAAGGACCAAGTTATCCTTGTCGTTAGACTCGTTAAATGCATGAAATAGCGACAAACTTGTCTTTAGATGAGAACGAGTTTCAGTATCGCTAGGCTCGTTAAAACATAGCGATGGGCTTGCCCGAAGGGCAAGTTATAGAACAAGCATATGTTATCCTCCTCAAGCTTGACAAAAATAAAGAGGTACTGGTCAGCAGTGACTGGGGAAAAATTGGGAGAAACTCAAGAAAACTTTGATGGTAGCAAGTCGCTCTTGAACATGACACTTTTCCTCCATACCACAATCGGGTTGGGTTGTTTCATTCACCGGTCACATCACCATGGTCTCGCCATACCATCCATATTTGGGGTAATGCTACCAATCCATCGCATAAGTGTCGCCATATGTTCAACAGAAGTTGTTCAGAGAAGTCACCTGTGTCCCATCCACTACCATACATTATACTCTTTCATGACCGCCACCCTGAATCATATGTCATCAGATCATTTTCACCTCCATCAAAATCATTAGCTCCGTTCCGTGTCATCGATGTGGGATTCATTAAGGCCCTCCTTTGACAGATCGCTTCTTGTCGACATCAGCTCATTATCCAAGAAGTTGATCTAGGAACACCCCCTTCAGTACTTTGAAGCTTGCATGCCTCAATGGCAAGTTTCTCACTTCCGGCGATAGGTATACATCAATGACCTTCGACCGAAAGATTTTGCGTGGTGTTCGACGCCAAGTCCTCTATTCACACCACGTGAATTGTACTACAGTACCTTGAGGGTCATCTTCATTATCGGTGATTCCTCTCGCGCTTGTTAACAGTTTACATCATTGACTGGTAATCAAGCGATGTCTTTCCATGTTCGACTTCAAAGCAATTCTCACATGGATCGACTTGTACTTAGAGTGAAGATCGGACGAGATTGAAGACCCCAGATCTAGTTTCATCCATCCGGGCTGCGATATATATTCATAAAATAAAGACATAGAAATGTACAGCTTTACAACACAGATAATCATCCTACCAAAAGGATGATGGCTCTATCAGAATCATCAGTCTATCATCAGACGATTGTCTGTTATATGTACATGAAAATGAATTTATAAAGTTGGGCATGGGAATGCCCGCCTCAGCTAGATCATGAAAAAAGTATGAGAATAATGTATTGTAGTGTATTGTATTACAGTTCTCCTCCCAGCATTGAAAGAACTTCGGATCCTCCTAATAAAGTATTTCACCCGATAAATGGCCTCATACTTTAGGGGGCAACTGTTATAGACATTTTTGTGCCTTACAGCTATAAGCATGAAATGTCCATAATCCAAGGGATCCAAAGTCCCTAAACATGTTGTTCCTACCCCTATAGGAACAAGGCTAACAAACTACAGCAATTCACAGAAGTTATCCACCACAAACTGCTCAAAAACAAGTCAATTCAAGATCAATTCAGAGGCTCCACTAGCTGCCTGTGTTGAAATGCAGAGGCTACATTGGCTAGTTGCATTGCAATGCAGGTGGAAGCACTACCAAGGTGTGCTGAGCGGGAAATGACAAATGGCAGGTTCCTTTGTGCGAGGTGTAAAGACTGTGGAAGCTTCCAGAATCTTCCTCCATGACACTTGCCTTGATGAGTGCGACTAAGTGATGAGTAAGAGGCTCTTAGTCTCCAAGTGGAAGCAAGAACTGACAGAGAGAGAGGACACTAGTCAGATCTCAAGCTGACTCATCCTCTCTCCAAACATCTATATATGGATCTCTCCTCCATGAGATCAGGAGGCTGGGATTTTGTTATTGCAAAGAATTGCTGTTGGTTTGAGATTGGAATCATTGGGTGCTTAATGCTTTGAAGGGAGGTGAAGAAAGAATTTCATTCGCTGGGAGGTAGATGCTGGATTGGAACTCTCTTGGTTGTATCTCCTCCTGAACCTTGTTATTCATCAATAAAGCTATCTTGGTTTCTCCTATATACTGATGTATCTTTGATGTATGATTGCATTAGTATGTTTAGTTTATTTCTAATCCTGAACTAGTTATGAATATGAATCTATGTCTTTGTGTAGTGTTCTCTTCTTGTGATCTTGCAGGAACTTGTTGAAGCTGGGCGAGCAGGAAGGCAAGTAGCTGGGAACTCTCAAAGAGAAGAGAAACCGGATCGAGGGACAAACGGAAGACACCAGTTAGTCCATCCATCTCTCTTCATCCTTAATTCATAAAGGAAGAATACTAGAATAGCTGTTTCTGTTTGTTGCTAAGGCACTGTCACACCTTAGGTGGATAGGATCGTCCTGCATAGGCATTTTTCCCCACAACAGTGGGGTGGCCACTCAAGCGAAATCCAAAGATTCTTGTTAGATAAGTTTTGACATTTCCATTTGTGTTGAAGAAGTATGTGCAATATTTCTCCTTATTGATTTAAGTACCCGATGCTTCCATGAAGAGGTCCAGGATACCTTTCATTCTTTTTACTTCCCTGAGTGATAATGTGCAGAACAACATGATGTCATCAACAAATTGCTGATGTGTGATTGGGAGATCATTCCCCCAAATCTGGAGCCCTTTGATTTTCCTTTCTTGCAATTCTTTTTTAATATATCTCCCCAACCCTTCCACCGCAATGATGAAAAGGAAGGGAGATAAAGTGTCCCCCTGCCCTAATCCTCTAGAGGCATTGAAGGTAGTGGTTGTTGTTCCATTTAAGAGAATGGAAATATTCGGGGTGGAGATCATATCCGAGACCTGAGAAATCCATCTACTGCAAAAACCAAAGGTAGCTAGCACCGATTTAAGGTATTCCCAATTGAGACAATCATAAGACTTAGAGAGGTCCACGTTGATCATCATCCCTTCTTCTTTTTTGGATTTCAGAGAGTGCACCACTTCTTGTGATGCTATCAAATCGTCAAGAATTTGACAACCTTCCACAAATCCTGTTTGTTCAGCGGAAATAATGCTGGAAAGGATGGGCTTAACTCTTTTGGCCAAAAGGGTAGAAATAATTTTATAGATTACATCACAAAGGGCAATATGTCTAAAACCTTGGGGATCTTCAGACTTAGCAGTTTTAGGAATAAGAGACAAAATATTAGAGTTTATGCCTGGCCATACCTTCTGGTTTCTTCAAGATTATTCAACCACGTCTAGAATATCTTGCCCTAAGAATTTCCAACCCTCTTGGTAGAATTCCACTGTGAAACCATCTGGTCCTGGAGCTTTATTCTTCTTCATCCCTTTCACGATCTCTTCAACTTCCTCCATGGTAGCTGGCCTCATAAGAGCTAGGTTTTGATCTCTGGTAATCATACTTGGAATGTCATTATAGATTCTCCCAATAGCTTCTCGTCAATCCTCTTGGGGTTCCATAAGGAGGTCTTTAAAGTGGCTGACCAGTGTCTATTCCATTTCTTCATGCTGAGTTAGGTGTACTCCTTCTACATTCTTTAGAGAGAATATTCTATTTCCCTATCTCTGTTGAATCATGGCCTCATGAAAGAAATTTGTATTTCTCTCCCTCTTTTAACCAATTCACTCTTGATTTTTGTTTCCAAAGAATCTCTTCCTTTTTCCTTCTTTCTTCAATTTGGCTTATCATAACCCCTTCCTCTCTAGCTATTTCCTCACTTCTACTTGCTGTTATGATTTCTTGTTGGATTTTCCTCATTCTCTGGTCTATTTGCTGCTGGTCCTTAAGAATATTCCCAAATTCCTCTTTGTTCCATTTTTTTTTTCTCTTTTATTTCCTTTAATTTTAGTTGGAAGGTTTGCATTCTGCTCCTCCCCCTCTATTGGCTTTGTCTCCACCATTCCTCTACTTTCATCATGAAATTTTCGTCTCTGAGCCAGAAGGCCTCTAACTTGAAAGGGTGCTTTTTGGGGCTACCTTTGAGGTCAATTTCAAGTTTGATCAGCTAGTGGTCTGAACCCATTCCTGTAAGGATCATGGATTCAATGAAAATATCTCGGTTTATTATCTGTTCTGAAATAAGGAATCTATCTAACCGCGAGGCAATTTGGTGGGTGCCTCCTCTTCTGTTGTTCTGTGTGTGAATCCCATTTATCGTTGAGATATCCACCAATAATTGTTCATTGATCATATCCCCGAAAGCTTCCATATTCGAGTCTGACCTTCTGAGACCTCCTCTTCTTTCACTTAGTGATGTGATCATGTTGAAGTCTCCTCCTACAATCCATGGATTTTCTGGGAAGAGACTCCAAGTTTTTTCCACGTTCCAGAGGAAAATCCTACGTTATCTAGGTATAGGTGGTCCATACACTCCTGTGAGGAGGACCCATTCCTGTGGTCCAATGTTCCTGAATTTCCCGGAAAGAATTTTAGGTAAACTTACCCAGTCTTCAAATTGAACCTCCTCTGGGTTCCAGAGAATTACTAAGCCCCCAACACTTCCTATGGCATCCTGACCTATTATCTTGTAATGCAATTTAAATTTTCCCATAATGTCTTTCAGTTACTGTTCATTGATATTTGTTTCTTGTATAATCATTATATTTGGCTTATCTCTCTTAAGTCTCTCCTTCTGGTATCTATGTTTCCCCTTACTATTCAATTCTCTAATATTCTAAGTTGTAATTATCATTTTAACAGTTTGAGGGGTTGTTGGAATACCTCTGACAGATGTACGACTCTTCTCGAATTAACCAACATTTTTCCTACCATTTGAATGGATTCACTCATGGATCTTCTTTCTCGTTTTCTTCCACCTTTCTCTACATTCCCTATTTTTGTGTTTTGTCCCCCTTGCGATCCTAGATGTTTTGGTTGACTAACTATGATTGCCCCTCGTTTCTCCTTGTATCGTTGGAACATGTCTTTGTATAATTGCTTCTTATCTTCTAGGATGAACCTCTCATCCAGATGCCTCCATTCTTGTAGTAGTCTCTTCATGAATTGTTCTTCTTCACTTCCTTTGTCCTTCTAGGGGTCTATCTCCATTTGGATCTGCTCTTGTTGAGTTTCTGTCCTTTCCACTTCCTTTTCCAGCTCCATATTTTCTTGTGCCTTAGTTTTCCCTTTGTCTATCTTCTTAGGTTCTGCTATTTCTTCGCTGTTGTCTCTGCTGTCCTCTTCCATTTCCTCTTCTTGTAGAGCTGTGAACTTGTTTTGATTTTCCTAAGTTGAATCCTTAGAAGGTGGTTTTAGATTTGTCAGTCCGTTTTGAGGTCTTTTCCGGCGATGCACTTCTGTAAAACCTTCATCTCCCTCCTTGCCCATTTCTTCCTCCTTCCTCGATCCTTCCTCCTTCCTAATGTCTGGTGATGCTCGGCTGCATTCAGGGGGCAGGATCTGAAGAGGTGACTGTATTCATGACATCTTCTATAGCAGAATGGAATGTTCTCATAATCCACTGGTTGTTGCCATACCTCATCATGATATTCCACCTCAATATAGTCAAGAAGCGGTTCCGTGATTTTCATGTAAATGTAGAGCCTTGCATAGGATGTGTATTTTCCCTTCCTACTGGTGTCTGCCACTTTGATAAAGGTCTGAATTTAGTTCCCAATAGCTTCCAGGATTTCTGGATCCCAAAACTCAATTAGGAGTCCAAATAGTAGGACCCATATTGGTTCCGCTAACATTTTTTCCTTATCTGGGTTGTAGCATTCTTCCCAGTGTCTCATAAAGAGACCTGCATTGTTAAAGAAATAGGGTCCATCATAAAAAACCCTCTCCTCATCTTCCAGGTTAGAGAAAATGACTGTGAAGAAGCCCTTAGCACCTAATTTTAGATCAATATGTCCTTTAGGTTTCCATCTCTGTTGTATCCATTTTGCCAATTCTTTCTCTGACAAACATGATCCTACAAACTTGCAAATCAGAGCATGGTCTTTCATATATCCTCTGTATTCTTCTAGTTTGTTATTTGGGACTACAGACCTGGGTTTTTTCGTTGCTCTAGGTAGACATTTGTTTCCCAGCCCGGCTTGCCATCGAGCCCCCATGACCGACGCGTCCTTACTTCATTTCTCTGCAAGTCCGTTCAATCCTTTCTGGCTTCTCTTACTTGTCATAACGTTTTTGTAGGAGGGGATCTCTTCCCCCCATCCGATTCTGTCATTTCTTTGTTAGCCCAGCCCGCAACCTATCCGCCTTCCCCAAATGTCCCATGACTCTTCCTTGTCCTAATCTAGTGTAGGTGGCTGCAGACTTTACCTGCACCCTGCCCAAGGCTCGGGTCTACCTGAGGCAAACCCTACTGTAAACCGTAACCCTAACTGCTAGACCTCATCGCTACCCTCCGTCCACTCTCCCATCCTAATCCCATCATAAAATATCTTGGACACCAACATTATTTGTTTCTTTGTAGTTCTATTTCGTCATGATGCATAATGGCTAATTCATTCATCTACAAGCCTTATTCTAAGAGCATATTTCTAGCTTTCTATATGGAATACTTCAATCTAGCATATATCCTAGTATTTCACCTTTTCACCTTAAATCATCTTAGTTTTTGAATGTGACAAGTATTTTCTCTTGCACAATGTGAAATTGTGGAGTGTTTCTTTTCTGAGGTTTGTTCTTTTGGAGTGTATGCCTTTATGAAAGGTTTGTTCCTTTCTGAGTTGTTATTTAGTGGAGTGGCATGTTTCATTTTTCGATAATCTTCATTGTGATGTGTTGAATGCTAAATTTCCATGCTCAATGTTGGTTTCTAATATGTTCTAAGTGAATTTCTTAGTTCTTTGTTTTCCACCTAGTCTCTTGTTTCTATCTGTCTTTTTACATTAACAGTTGAATCACCATGCCTAAAAAAGACACTGAGCTTTGCTCGCAGGAGGATACATTAACATATCATACTAAACGATAGCCCACTGTGCTGACTGAAGATGTAGAAGAGAAATGATCCCAATCAACCCAATATTCAATAGAATAATGGGTAAAATTTGACATTGGCTGGTGATTATCGAATTTTGATTTCATACAAGTGAAGTGGTAGAATGTGTTTTAAATTTCTAACAATAAAGCTTTATTGATAACCTATTTTTGTTGACTTTGATCAATTTTGAGATATAAATTCTATGTCAATGTCTAAATCTTCCAATTTTCTTCCCTGAACTCCAAGATTCTTTCTTGTCTAAGGAATTAGGATAGCTAACATGTTACAAACCACATTGGAACAATTTTAGCCTAAGTCTTTGACAAAGATATATATAATGAAAATAAATTACTGCAGCCAGTTGCATAACAATGAGAAATAAGATAAAATAATCCTTTTAATGTCCAATAGAGGACCAATAAATAGTTCAATGGTACTAGAGAATACAACCAAAGGTATATAGATTATTGGACTGTCCATAACACTGTTAGATGCTAAAAAGCTTGAAATAGATGAAAAATACATAAATAAGACACATGAAAGATTTATTGTTGATACTTTCATCAATTTCTCCTAATTTGATTCCTACATTGAGATTGCTACTGATTAGGGTCATGTTGATGTCGATTCTTACCAAGAATTTAAAATTTAGTGTGTATTTGTTGGCATTAATTCCTTGTACTCAACTAAATCAGCCTGAAGGTTTCCCTAATTTTCATAAACATGCATGGTTTCGATAATTACCTTTTAATATTTTGTAGAATTTGGATGACGGGCTCAGGAAATCACTACAAATTGTCCCAAAAATAATTGAGCTATTGTTTATTTTTAATAGTTTTTTGAAGTTGTCTTGATGACTTATTATAGACAAAAGCGAGGATTTTTTAACTTGTTTTAATTTCTAAGATTTTGTTATATCAGCCTTTAATTCTTGTATCTCCATTTTCTTTTGATCAACAACCCCCTTCAAAATATTTGTCTGCTCCAACTCTAGTTCAATTGCTTTTATTAAGATTTTTTAATCTAGAATGACCGGCTCAGGTCATTTCTAAAATCATATATTTTATCTAGAGGAATAATTCCAATCACTTTCAGAGTGAGGAAGGTGGTACATTCTCAATGCCCCTCATATTCCCCCCCGCTCTAGGTTCCATGATGGAAGGTGCTATTAAGTGCCAGATGCAATGATGGCTACTAACCTTTTAGGACACAAAAGAAATGGATACCACGATCTCCCTGGACATTAACCCTTAGTAGAAAGGGTTGAACCAACTAATCAACAAGATGGAATGCATATCAATGGTGTAGGATACTAATGAGGGCAAGCCCTCAGTTTGTTTCCTAGCTTCTCCAAAGGTTCACACTTTCCATGACTATCAATATTGACACTTTCAATGATTTTCTTTGGCTAGAACCTTAGTTGGGAAGCACACCATAAAGTTTACAACTTTTCTATGAAACTTTCCGTCCCGTTGAAGACTGCCATCATAGGTCAAGAACAACCACAATTTATGCTATGTATTTTATTTTAACATTGTTTTGAGGCACTAATCCATGGAAATCCAAATTTATTCCATATCTCTTTCTCAATGTAATTTGATCAATTCTTCCTGGATGATATTGACAAGGTCTGCCTCTTATGAGACAATACCTTATTATCAGTTGCCTCAAATGTTCAAAAAACTATCCTCCACTTGGATCTATTGGCATCATACCCATTGAAATTGGAATGTCACATCTACAATTTACTTGTAGGCCTATTGTTTATTCATCTAACGGTAACATGTTTGATATCTTCTAATGCCCTTTTATATGTTTTATTTGTTCTATATATCTTGCATATCTCAGTTAAATTTGTTTAGAGCCAAATGTTTCACTTTCATGGTTTAATGTATAAACATGTTTTATTATTGACATGTGTATTAATACAAGGGGTCCTAAATAATAATGCTTTAACATTGCAATTACATTCATCTCTATTATGAAAATATACCCTCTCTTCTTTTCAATATGTACAATGTACATAAACCTCTTAATGTGGGCTTTCTCAATTGATTTTTCTATCTTCATTGAAGTTTATCTTTTGAATTTCATATTGAGGAAGAACATAGTTTATTTTTTGCTTCTTAGATGTCTATCCATCATTCGATTGACAAGATTACATGGAGTTGGTTCAACTTCATTACTTGGAGATTTAGGAGATGAAATTTTCTTGGTTGTTTGATTTAAAGCATATTTTTTATGTTTATTGGTATTCGTTATGACATATAGGATTTCTTCTCCTTCTGGTACCCCTTTTTCTTTATCTCCTTAAATTTGGTATCAATCAAATATTATTTATTGATATCCATGTAGATATTTATCTTTCTGATGATTATCTTTCTAGAACTGATTTTCCAAGTGGTGCTTCCACTGGTAAGTTTGAATTATATGTTCTGTGAATGTAAATAGACTATTAGTGTATTTATGTTTTTAAATGGTGTCAATACGTGCCAAACTTTATGATTCTCTATTTTGTTAGACTTACCAATGTACAATTTATTTGGATGGTCGGTTTGGTTGTGTTATTCAAACATGCATGTATGGATCATCGGAGCTTCATGATGGAGGAAATAACTATATGGGAAAGGGTGTCTCAAAGGTGTGTTATTGGCCTTAAATGATTTAATCTAATGACATTGTAATAATAGATTATAGAAGATAAGTAGTTACCCTTGGGAAATCAGATTCATAACATGTATTGGTTTTCTAAAGATTTTACTTTGGAATAAACTACCATAATTTCTGTTTGGCTATGCAATTTTTAATTTTATATATTGGTGAGTATGTTTGGTGAAATGGAGTAAAAATGTATAGATATTTATTCTGTCTTAATATGTACAGTTAGTTCATTGAGAAACTCTGAATCTTATTTTGGTTTTGTTTGACAGCTTATTGATAATGTCAATAACATTAATGGACCAACTCTTATAGGGAAGGTATTAAAATCCATTAGGAAGGACCCTTTTATGTTTATATACAATATTTTTATATTTTGTCTTGGTATTGTTATGTAATGGAAGTTAATATTTATGTTTGCAGGACCTAGTAGATTAGAATGGAATCTAACTTCATGGTATGGGAGCTCGATGGAACTCAAAATCCATGGGTTGGATAAAAAAAAAGGTGTCCACCACTTTGGTTTTCTATTATATTTTGAAATTGTCCAATTTTATGTTTTAATAAAGTTCATACAAAATATTTTCTTGAGCATTTTGATGTTTGTGAATTTGACTAGCTTGGAGCAAACACTATATTAGGTGTATCTCTTATAATTTGTAAACCATGGGCATATGTTAAAAATATACCTCTTTATCGGGTACTCTTTCTTCTAGAGTTCGAATTTTATGAATTAATTGTGAAATATTTCTAAAGTTACTGTTGAAATTAGTTTTATGTAGTTCTAGTCTTTCTGGAGGGAGTTATTTTCTTTAAAAGTATCCTTAATAGGAGGATGTTTCGAAAGAATTTAATGGTGTGTATCCTGTATGTTTCCTATTAATAGTGTCCATGGAATGATTCTTATGTATGATACTAATTGAGACATCATACAGTAATTTCATTGGGATGTACTGACATTAATGCAATGCAACATATTGCTAACATTGCGGGTAACAGAACCTTGGTGATGCTAGCACCTGCTTTCAATGTCATCAATGGAGGTTCACATGTAGGAAATAAACTAGCAATGTAGGTATATATTTTTGATTTATATGGAATTTATCTCTGTAGTTTAAATTACAAAACTACTTTTTGTCTAGCTTTTATTGAATTTTATCCATGCAATTAATGTAATGGAATCATCCCTTTCATTCCTAAGAGAACGAAGTGTTTACAAATTTACTTGAGAATAGATATGTAGATATTGAAATTTATAACAGAGCTTAAATATTGATGATCATGGTAAGACAAGACTTTATGATTCTACCTGTTGGAGTTTCTTCATTTAGAGAGGCCATGCATATGGGTTCATAAGTTTACCATCATTTGAAGGCATGCTTGTGCTCCTTTGACACCTCACAAATATTTTGTTTCTCATGTTTGTTTTATAAATAAAGTTTGAACACTAAACTACACAATATGTGCATAATCTATTTTTAGTTTTCCTTCTTAATAGAAATTTTGTTTTGTTATTGATTTTAAAAAATTTCCCAACCTTTTGTGGGTCTTCCACGTTGTAATTAAGAAATATGGTCAATATGAAACAAAAGTTGGAGACGAAAGAGGCTTTGCTTCAAACATTCAGGTGCTTCATTGAATTAAGAGTGAATATTAAACTGCAAATTTTTTTGCTTCTGCAATTCTTATTGTATTAAATGTTATCTTGTTGAAATGCACAAGATTGAAGAAGCCATGGAATTATTAAAGATTTCCATTGAGAAATAAGGTTATACAGGTAAGGTTGGAATTATTTTTAAGTTTTATTACTCTACTTTGTGGACTTTTTATTAGCTATAATGTTGAGATTAGTTACTCATGAAATATTGTTTTAATTGGGAGGTTGTTATTGGCATGGATGTAGCTACTTCTTAGTTCTACACTGAGAAGGATCAAAAGTATGATTTGAACTTCAAGGAGGAGGTGAGCCTCTATTTTTCATTATTGATACCAATGCAATGCATTTAGTGTGCTCTCTATAATTAACATGTGCATTGACATGTGGACTTTTTTAACATCAAAAAAATAATTTCAATGCATGAAGAAGGAACATGACCATTATCCCTCGAGTTTTACACCCTTATTTCCTTTGTAAACAAGAGATAAACAAAAGAGGCCTTAATTAGAAGGAAACTCATTAGAGAAATTATGTTATTTATTTGGATATAATTGTCTTCTTACCTTGGAATTAGATTGCTGCAGAATAATAATGGTAGCCAAAAGATATCAGGATCTAAGCTAATCAAGATTTACAAATAGTTTATTGAGGATTATCCAATTGTATCTATAGAGGACCCAATTGATCAGGATGACTGGGCTCACTATGCATAATTTACAACCATAATTGAGGAAAAGGTGCAAATTATTGGGATTATCTATTGATGACTAATCCAAAGGTACATGCTTGTCTTTTGACAATTGATTTTAGTTTAATCATTGAGAGTTTTCATTGCCCCAACATGTTATTCATCGTCATATTATTTTTTCCACTTTTTTTTCAATTGTCATTGATATATGCACATGTACTAGTGCAGCATGTTGGAAAGGCGATCAATAAAATTTGTGCAATGTTCTTTTACTAAAGGTAAATAGATTGATCCTTAATTTTGTATATTTGTTGCTGATGTGACATATGATGTCTAATATGTAGATTTTAAACCCGTATAGAAATTACCTGCATACGAATTATAAAACATAGAAAATAAACAATGCGAGAGCATAACACAAAACACATATACATAGATATTTTCCCCTCGATCCCAAAACTAGGACTACCATCTTGATTTTTCATTATGTTCCTTTCAATGTTACAATACATATTTATGCATGTTGAAGCATCTAATACCATGGACTAAAAACCATTGTGTCCAAAACCATGGACCGAAAGCCATCGCATCCAAAACCATGTGTGAAAAACATGCACAAAACCATAAGTAGGTCCGCCCAACCTAATATAGGGTCCAAAACCAAAATTTTCCAGGTGCTGCCCCGAACCCCATAGAGTGGGGTTACCTGTACCCCTCAAACCCCCTATGACTCAGCCCACTACGCAATCAGTGCAACAAAGGGGGTGCTCTACCCCCCTTCTAATCCCCGGTTAACTATGTGGGCTAGTCATCGAAAGAATATAATACAACCCAACATAATAAGTGTTTGCAACCTGTTGTAGGTGAACCAAACTGGTTCTGTTACTGAAAGTATCGAAGTAGTAAATATATCCAAATGTGCTAAATTTGGAGTGAAGACAAGCCATCGCATGTATTGAGTAATGTTGTTTTTCCAAGTCTCTTTGTTTCTCTTGTTTGTGCAATTTTATGTCATATGTGATGTTGATGTGTATTGTTTAATGTTTCTCTCATTGTGTGTATGAAATGGTGAATGGAAGACACCTTTATTGTAGATATGGCAGTTGGATTCACTGTGGTGATGTTCATTTTTCCTTTTTTGGGTGCATTAAAGTGTTCAGAGTGATTATAGGTGAGTTCAAGATGTGTCAAATGTGAAACCTTAGTGTGTATGGAGTCGAGCGTTTAATCCTTGTTTTTTTATATCTTGAGGATTGAAGGTTTACGATAATCATGAAGCAATTAAGTAATAAATTTACTTATAATCTACAAGGGTTGTGCGTCTACATCATTAGGTCCAAATCAAAATAGGTTCCCCTTGTAGGTTTGAGATACTTACCAAATATAATCAGGGGGTTTTATAATCTGGTCTTCTATTTTTTCTAGAATCAATTATTTGTTCTACCTTTTAGTTACATTATTTATTGTCACCTTTGTGGCTCTTACAAATTGAGGAGGAACTAGGTTTGACAGTAGTGTATGCAGGCACAAATGTCCACAAGCCTGTAGAGCCATACTAAAGAAAAATGTTTTGGTATGTTCGAGAATGTTTTTGGTGTTTAGGATACGAGGAAATCAATAAGATTTTTTTCCATTTTCAAGAATGTTTCTCTCTTTTTTGTTTTTAGAGAGCTTTAATTCCAGTGGAAATGGGAGTAGTAAAGGATATGTGTACGTACCAACAATAAAGTCCAAATATCCTTTACTTCTTGCATTTCTCGATTATTCAAATTATATTTTTTAAAAGTTGAAGTTGAAGAATAGCATCCAGACTTGGTGAAGGTAGCACCTAACACTTACTTTCAACCACATCATAAGCATTTTTTTAATTTAACTCATATTTTATTTAGATCCAACCATGAATCCTATGACACTAGAGACATATAACTTGTAGGGAACAAGATCAAA
This sequence comes from Pinus tabuliformis, assembly GCA_031772625.1. Classification (NCBI taxonomy): domain Eukaryota; kingdom Viridiplantae; phylum Streptophyta; class Pinopsida; order Pinales; family Pinaceae; genus Pinus; species Pinus tabuliformis. The sequence goes on along the minus strand of CM062807.1, from coordinate 222,525,312 downwards.
ACATGATATGTAGCACATATCACTCTTTCACTTAATTTAAAAAGTTGTTGTGATTAAAAAAATTCATTTATTTAAAATGGTCTGAACATTATGCGACATGAAAAACACCTAAAAGATCACACACAAGCTTATGTAATTATTGAAAAATAAAAAAAAATCCACCTGGTGAGAATGTGCAAACAAAACAAAAGCAGTGACATTGCCACCACATGGTTCTTGTTTCTTCTATGATGCAATTTTCCAACCAATTATCATACATTATTTACTATATGTTGTCCTTTTCTTTCCATTTTTTTTCACAAGTTATCTACAACTTGAGATTTTTAGGATGTAACATAGTTAGCATGATTGTGCCTAAGATTTTCATGAAGGTTAAATGCTAATTTTATAAGTTGTTCGTTTCTATGGTGATATTTTTTTTGCAGTTTTTATACAAGTCATCTAGCCACATGGTGGCCACTGTCGACCCACCGAAGAAAACTTGTTCGAGTTTCTTTATTTTTTGGAGAAAAATGGTAGACATTACTGATGTTGTGGCATATGCTGTATACATATTTTATAGTTTAATTTAGTTTATATTCTAGTATTCATCGTCTTTCATGCCTTATGCTTTTCATTGTGTCTTATTTCATTTTCAAAAGAGGAAATTAGTGTTGTTGGTAAGAAGAAAAAAATGAAGAAAGAGGAGAACAATAATGCTAGAGGGCAAATGAAAAAAGAGAGAAAGAAGGTAACTGGTCTAGTTATACCCTTAAAGCCAATATCCTGCATGAGACACACACATACAAATTGATGGTCAAATCTTTAGAGTTTGTGAATTCACCTGCAATGCCTTGGCAACATTTTGAAGTGATGAAACAATATATGTGTAAATTGTAGTCCAAGCAATATTAAGTTGGAAACTCATATTGTAATAATTGACATTTTATATAAGATAAATTTTGGTTTAAATTATTTATAGTTTCCCTTGATATTATTTAGTATTGAAATTAAGATATGTAACTTTGTGTTTTCATATTAAATGAACATACACATTGTATGACATTTTTTTTTAAATTTAGTTGCAAAATCATACTAATTAATTTATGTTGATAAATATTTAGCACATAAATTCAATCTAAAACTACTAACTTAGTAGTTTATATTGGTTAATAATGAACACAAAAAAAAAGAATATATGACTAAATTAGTCGCTTATAATGATAATCAATGAAATTAAATGAAATGAATATAAACTATTAAATCAATCATTTATACAATGAATATTAAACTACAAAAAAGAAATACATGACTATTGCAAATGATAAATCTATGATCACAAATAATGACTAAATTTTGCATATATACGACTATTGGTAGCGAATTTGCAATGTCTTATAACACGATTGGAATTTAGTCATATTTCTTTGGTCATTAATTGGTTCCAAACTATGACTAAAATGTGCATATATATGACTATTAGTAGCTTATTTACAGTATCTTATAACACGACAAACATTTTGGTCATATTTCTTTGGTCATTAATTGGTTTTCTCGGGTGATCATATAGTAATATATTTTGTTGTATATTTGGTCATTAATTATGGCAGTTAATGACTAAATGAATGACTAAATTAAAGACCAAATTTATGACTAAATACACTACTAGATGATAAAATTAAGACAACCAATTAATGACTAAGCTAAAAATGACTAAAAGTTGATCATGTTATAAGATATTGTACATTAGCTAGTATTGGTCACCGTCTGAAAAATGGTCGTTTATATGCAAATTTTAGTCATTTTTTAGTAACTAATTAGCCATTTTGTACTAGTGGTGGCAATATTTCATGCATAAGGGACCTATTATGGCATGGTTGCATGCGCTTGAGTAAACCAAAAGACATAAGTTGTTATAACCATGACCATAAAATTATTTGCAAAAAAGTAATGCGCGTCATGAGAATTAATGAACCAAAGAAAATAATTTGTACTAATATTAATGCTTATAAAGATATTTGGCTTTTGAATCAGTACCTTTACATAAGTATTCATGTTCAATTATTATGCTACATTTAGAGACCCACACTATAGCTAGCCTATTCTTATGGCTACTTTTTCCTACAGTTCCAAAAATATTCCTATTATAGTCCTTAGAGAAACTGCCTAATAAGAGCTTGTTTCTACATAACATCAAAATAACTTCAACTTATGAGAATTATGTGACATAGAAGTTCCAGTCTTATGGTGATGCAACTCAGTGCTAAATGCATTGGTCTCTTCCTCCTGAATGTTCTCCTTGATTTGTAATGGCTCTTGCCTATTGAGGGTCTGCACTGGTCCCCGCTTCCTTCCTGATACATTGAACACCTCTACTGGGAATTCCTTTAATTTATGTCACCTTTGTTTCCAATGTTTTCAATTGAGGGAAAACCTATTCTTGGAAAATATCCAATTTTATCTGTAATAACACAAACTTTGTATGCACTAGAAAATGAAACATCTCAATTTTCTTTTCTTTCTCCCTCCTCTATTATTTATCGTTGTCAACAAATCCTCCAATGTGTCCAGAAATTTGTTTAGAGGAAGTTGCAATTGAATCATCTGCCCCTCAAAAGATATAGTCCTTGAATTTGCCATGATACAAAAATATTGAGCCTTCCTCCAGGCCTTAGGGGATTTGAACCTCCTCCACACATGACTTCATAATGGAGAGGATGATTGAGAAAGACCTGCAATAAGTCATATATAACTGCAAGTGCATTTTCCCCTCAGTTCCAATGTCTTGATTTGAAGTGTTTCCAAATCCATTTCAGAATCGTTGAATTTTTTTTCGATTTTCAATTGGGAGATATTGAAGGAATGATTTATTCATTCTTGACAATGTCGTACTAAATGTTGTTTAAAGTTCAAGGCACTAATTTCCAATATGATCAAGTCCATTCCTATATTAGTTATAATATTAAGCCACCTCTACAAGCTACATGTAAGGTCTATTTGATGCTAGATGTTAAGATGGATAAGACAGGAGATAAATTTAATTAATTTGGATGATATTCAAATGAATGTTGACTAACCCAAGCATTCCCCTCATTTATGTGAAGTTTGGATTTTACACATTTTTAATAATTTATAATCATCATGGCCCACCTTACACATCATCTTAGAATAAGTTTCCCTAGATATTTCCCTAGTTGCTCCCTTCATAAATTCCAAGATTTTATCTTCGGGAGAAATTATTTCACATTATTTCATGACAATTCATTCAATTATCTTTGTTTCCATGGAATGTAAATACTCACAAGGATTTTTATAGTGCTCCTCCTAATTTCCATGCAATTTTATCACCAGGATGACCCAACCTTCCATGTGGGTTGTGCATAGTGATGCCTTTTCGATCCTCCCTACATGCTATCCCCTATTCCATTCACATTAATCCATCATGTCCACATATTTCCACATCACCTTGAATTATTAAACGTCAACAATTTTAAAAGGAAATCATCTCATTTTGCTCAAGATTTTATACTAGAGATGACATGGGAGACACATCGGATGTCTAGGTCACAAAGGTTAATCAACCTCATCCAGAAACCTATAAAATCATCCATATCATCAAAAAAATTCAACAAATTGGTAAACATGCACAAAGGTTTAATTGCATGTCTTTTCTTTGTATCTGACTCTGATGCATTAGGATTATGCATGCCTCAATTTATGATTTGGTAGTTAATAAATGTTATGGTGATTTATTTTTGTTCTTTGAACTCTTATTCTACTAAAATCTCTATTTATTACTCTATTTCATTGTTCACAACCTTCAAACTATGAAAATTTTGTGAAAACCATGAAAATGGGGGGAAACCAAAAAGAAAAGAGCCTGTGTAGAACCCGTCAAGCCCAATTCTTGATGAAATGGATGATAAGAAATTGAATTTTTTCTTATTTTTAGGAATAAAATTATAATGGACATCGAAACTTCTTCATAGGATGGGATGTTGAGAGTTTTATAGGAAGAAACATTAGGTGTAGAGGTTTCAGTACCTATAGTTTGAACTAATGAAGAAGGGCCTAACAAAAATTCTATTGCAAGACTTCATGATGTTGTTAAATCCAACTTTCACAAGGTAGTCACTTGATCCAAATTGCTTCCATATAATGATATGGTAAAATGGGTTTTTAACCATGCAGACACCTATAAGTAGTTTATTTTTACTCCTCACAATGCAATTGATGGCCATTTTTGGTCTGAAGTCATCCAGGTCATGTACAAATTGTCTAACCTTGAATCTTCTTATAATGCTAAATTTGTGGAATATTTTATAAAATAATAATGCACACAGTATAAAATAATATTTCCCATGTTAATAAAAGAATGAATAAGAGACATAAATAAGCATAGAGAAGAGTCTTCCAAGGAGTAAGCTATTGCTTCTTTAAGCCCTCCTTTTTCCTATGTTTCCTCCATGTTATGCCGATTTTTTGGTAAGAAGGATGTTTCACATTTTCCCTTAGATTGGTTACATCTTATCTAAATGGCTTTATAGGGACATACTCTCAATTGGGATAACATCATACGAAATAATATTTCCCTTCATATTAACACTTTCCACCATGGTAAAACTAATTTCTATAATCCCCTATTTTATATTTTTGCATTTATCATGGAAACCATTTGTTTCTCCACTTCCTTTCCAACAATGGGTTGCAAATTGACACCTCCCAAGCCCTTTTATATTCATTTACTTCACAACAAGATATGAGAAGATAATCATTTCAACTACTTCTCCGAAATTTTTGATTTCATAATGATTCTAATTTTTGAAGCTGTCTTTAATATGAAGATCCCCAGAATGTCTCAAGAAGCCATGAACTTCCTTTCAAGAATTGAAGATTGGTTTTATAAGGGGAATTTCACATATATCATAGTTTATGTTTGTTATTGTCCTCCTCATGCTCTACCCCTTTATATTCCCAATATGGTTATTTACAGAGAAGTGGCTTATCAAATAGTAGAAATAGGAATAATGACCAAGTTAAAAAGAGCCTCAAAAAAACTGTGGCGTTAGTTCCTAGTTCCAATTGGTATATATACTCTACATATTTTTCAACATGCAGGAAAATAACTAATTACTTTCCATGCACTCAAGCTAGCTATAGTTCCTTTTAAATTGCATGAAGCTCATGGAGAAATTGGTAGGGTAACTATTGACGTAGTGATTAAAAATGATTCACATGAAAATTATGTTTACCATGACTTGTTTGGTAGAGAAAATTCTTATCAAGAGGTATGTAGGAAAGCCAAGAGACTACCTACAGAATTTTTGATTTCTTTTTTGTTTTTAGAGATTCTAGAAGAGCCTCACTACCACTAATCTTGGAGAAATCAATAGGATATGAAATAACAACAGAAGATTCAATATATGCAACACAATAATCTACCATTCAAAAAGAATAAACAATGCAAGAAGAAAAGTTGATTTTGAACCTACCACTGAGATACTCAAAGGGACTATCCTAGATAAAACAAAGACCTTTATCACGAATCAACAAAGAGATGTGTCCAAAAAATTTACTTAAGAAATTCCTAAATAAACAATTAGTGAAAAAACTATACATCAAGTACATGTCCAAGATATTGAAGGAAAACAATTGGCATATCCTCCTCTAATTGTCCCTAAAACCAATCTTGTTGATCCTAAGGTTATAATTAAAACTCCTATTAGCATAATTCTAGGTTTAAAGTAGATGGAGGTTTCAACAAGATCTATATCTTTGATCAAAATAGAGAATATACCATCCATTGAAGTATTTTATAGACTAGAGAAAAAGGTTATTGTTAAAAGAATAATAAAGAAGAGGAAGCTAGAAAAAACACATGACATGCCAACAACCCCTTTAGAGGTAGTTTGGGATGGAGCTTCATTGACATTAGACAAGTTTTTTAAGAGTTTTCCATGTATTGAGGAGCTTAAGAAAGTTCCAATATGGATGAAAATTCGAAGTTAAAAGAAATCATTCAATAGAAAGAAGATAAAATCCATCATTTGAAAAAAAATTCTTCCTAGATAAAGAACCAGATCCAAACTAAGATTGTGAAGATACAAAACATGTTTGAAACTCTAGACCAACATAAAGATGCTTAAATAAATGACTTAAATAAAAAGGTACAACAAGTTGAGGGTAACATTCTATACTTAGCATAGTTTAAACATGAAGCTATTAGTACCAATCAACAACTTCAACATGAATAATAATTGTGCCATGAAAAACTAATTTTAGTTTTAATACAAGAAAGACTATCTAATTCATTTATTAATGATTAGGTTGATATGGAACTGGAATATTATGAGGCTAAGAAGAAAATAAATGATATTCTACTATGGGAAAATATCAAAAGAGACATTTTCCTAATTTACCTAGAATTAATGAATATGAAGAATATCATAGTCGTTCATGCTTGGAAAGCTCACATACACTTAACTAAAATAATAGTTATGACAATAGAACAAATTTGCAATCCACTGGTGTAATCAATCTCTCAATTTCTAAAATAAACCATTTTTTTGATAGAATATTTAGAGGGGAAGATCCCAAATGAAGAAACATTAAATAAAAGAGTATGAGACAACCTAATAGAGTCTCAAAACAAGATCAAATAGACAGAAAAGGTTAATATTTAATTAATATGGGAATCCTTAGTTAGATCACATAATTATCTTCATATCACTAAATGATGAATGAATAGATTACTTATATGTTACCCGTGGTTCAATATCATGTATACAAATTTCAAGTAAATGTTCAACCAAATTCTCCCCCAGAGATGACAATGCTTCTAGAAATACATAGTTGTTGGAAAACATCCAATAGAAGTGAATTGATGGAAATAAAGACCCTTAGAAAGAGGGAAGGTCAACTAATGCAAAAAAATTTAGACATAGATCTAAAAAAAGATACCATTTTTTCTCTCAAAGTTGAATTGGAAGAAGCTTAAAGGATACAAGAATTTTTGTTAGAACAATTGAATGAGAAGGAAAAAAATTATGCAAGGTTAGAGGAAGAATTTGTGCTTTTGAAATAAGAGTTGGAGAATCTCAAACACAACATAAAGCTTCATAAAATGACTAAATATGTATATCACATTATCAACATGAAAATCTCTCCTCTCATTCAGATAGGCCTTGATTATCATCAAAATTATGAGACATCCAAGAAAAAATGTCTCCCAGCACATAAAATGAATGGCATCTCAAGAAGCTCAATTAGCTATTCATCACATCCAACAGCTCACTTGAATATTCTAAGTAGGTAATGCATCAAAACAAGCATAATAATTTCAATGTTCCTCAACATTCTGCCAAGAATTAGCACAATACATCTAGCCATTACTAAAAATTGAGCCAATTTTCGACAACCCTTCCTTATTATTGCAACAATGTGTTGTCACTATAATGAAAAAAGGAGGTTTCACTAAATGTAATTTCTAGTACAATCGTACTATGAATTTTTTTACAATCTTCAGAAGATTGGCGATAGTGATGGTCACATGTTGTCGAAGATAGAATGTGTTTTTAACATAAGAACTTTTCAATGTTCTAACACCCATAATCCTCATTCTTGGTCATCACAATTTTGATTCTTTAAGTACCTCCTAAATTAATAATTACTTCTTATGATTTATTCAGTCAAATTTTTCTTTCTTTCAAATTTATTATGAGGTAGATAGATAAAATATATCAAAAATAGAAACAATGTTACATTATAATCATAAAGAGATACCCAAACAAGAGATACAAGAATTTACCCTCAGAAAACCCACATGGGGGAAAGCCCAACAACCCTTTCCTTAGAGAAATCATTAAGTTCAATAGAGATACATCTAAATCTTCAAGTCACATATAAATTTTAAACTGAATAGTAACATAACCCTGGGCACACCTAGTCAAATGACCCTCTTTTCAAGTCAAACTGATGCCCAATGAATTTGACATGGTCTGATTTGCTAGGGCTAAATTTCGGCCTACCTATGCGGTAAATAACCTTGGTCTTACTTCTTTGGTATGCCTATAAACTCTACCTCATATTTCACTTTTTCTCTACCTTAGATTTATCCTATTATCTTCATCAGATCTTCTTATTCTCTTCCTCAGATTCTCCCTATTCTATATCTCATATCCTCAAGTGATCTAAATTTATTTCTTGAGGAGGACGTTAAAAAAATATATAACCTTCTAGTGAATGAATTTGGTGTGAATAAGAACACGCATAAATATTAGTGATGGTAAAGCATTAATAAGTATACATTAGATTGGATTGATATTTCATGTTGTCTGAACAAATGAAATAGATATTTTTTTGTTGGGGGCAGCAACAGGGAAGAACCTGAACTAGGGTTTTTAGTTACGGTTTTTTCGCTGGTCACCATGGCAGGGCGCGGAGGAGGGAGCTCAGCTCACTCATATAGACAAGTGGTTACGGAGAGGAGCAATGGAACTAGATCGCATAGCTTTAGGAAACCAAAGGAGGTGGCCTCAGAGGCTACGAATACAGAAAACGCAAAAAATATCAGACCTCATGGACAGGAGGAGAATCATGAGGAAGCTAGTAAGGAGAAGAGGAAAGAGGTTAGCAATCAAAAAGTTGCTCCTATGAGTGAAACACGGGTCTGTAAACCCAAGTCGACCACTATTCCTTGGGTCATTTTAAGTGATCCAACACTATAGGTGCATAGATATCACATGGCAGAATATGTGGTTATTTTCAAATTTATGGGGATTTGGGTGACGGAGAAGGCCCTGCAAGCATGGATAAGAAACCAATGGAAACCAAAGGGGGAAATCAACCTTCACCTTGGGTCCAAGGGTTTGTTCACAGTGGTGTTCACAAGCTTAGAGGATAAAGATAGAGTGTTCAAGGGAGGACCCTATTTTTACACTTCTGTAGCCCTTTACATGCGACCATGGGTGATGAAATTTGTCCTGGAACAAGAAACTTTCACATTGGTACCAGTATGGATAAGACTCTACTCCCTTCCTTTAGATTATTGGCTTCCGGAGTCTCTAAAGGCTATCAGCAACAAGCTAGGGCATTCTATAAAGATCTCTAATGCTACTCTAAGAGGCAAATATACCTCCTTCGCCTGGATATGTGTGGAAATGGACTTATCTGGGGCACTTCTGGAAGCAATCATTTTAGAGGTGTATGATGAGGAATGGGTGCAGGTAGTGGACTATGAACACGTCCCATTTAGGTGTTGTATGTTCCATGAATGCCCGCATCTATACAGGGATTGCCCATTGAACAAGCTGGAGAGCAAGACGAAATACACTACAGGCAAAGATCTTGAGGGTTCGTACTAAGGTGGGGAGTAAAGGGAAAGGAGGCAAGAGGTACCAAAAGAATATTAATGAACATGAACAACCAAGCCACAATAGTTTCAAGATATTAGAAGAAGAAGTTGGAAACAACAGGACAAACGAGGAGTCAGAGAATATTTCCACTAAGAAGGAAAGAGATGCCAATATGGAGGATATACCAGAGAAAAAAACAAAAGGATGATATGTCGAGAATGATGGAGCTTAGTAGGGACCATGAGGTGACCCCAAGTGAGGTTGGAAAGGAAGACCGTGAACTGCAGGAGATTCTAGAGAGGGAGAATTTAGATCTAGAAAATATTCTGGAGCAGGGAATCACTAAAGGGGTAGACTTTCTACCAGAAGAGGAGCTAGACAGAGTTCAATAGCTCTTCCTCTAGAGATCAAAAATGAAGGGTTTTTTAGTCAAAAGAAACCATGATAGCTAGGAGAATAGAGAGGTGAAAATGATGGAGGATACATCGATGTATTCTTCCAAGAACCCGGGTAGGAAAAGCGGAAGCAAAAACAGAATGAGTTGTTGATAGAATGTGGGAAACTTATGATCAACTCAAGTAAGATGAGGGATCTTACCAGTTACTCATTTAAAAACCTTTCTTAATGAATCTTGCAACCTAGGACATTAGAGGTCTAGGAAGTAAAAGGAAACAAAGAAATCTTAGTAGTAGAATAAAAGAAGAAAAAACTGATATGGTTTTTATTCAGGAAACAAAATGTTTGATGGAAAAGATCAAAGAGATAAACAACAAATGGTTAATAAAGGATGAGTATCTAGAGGTTAAATCTGACAACTTGGCGGGTGGGATTCTTACATTATGGGATCCTTAGAAACTTGGAATCCTGGATGTTGAAGCTTCTAGGAACTATCTATCGTTGGTGATTTAACCTTTGGGTGATAAGGAGATCTACATGCTCACTAACGTATATAGTTCTCAAAAAATAGAAGAAAAACTTAAGCTTCTCATCTCACTTGAGGAGATGAGAGAGAGATATCCTAATGTGCCCTCGATTCTGGTAGGGGATTTCAATATGATCAGATCTCTTACATAGAAAAAAGGTTGTACCAAAAAACTAGGTAGAGACTCCATTGCCTTCTAGAACTTCATGACTAACATGGGGCTAGTCGACACTGAAACAATGAATGGCACTTTTACTTGGAACAATAAGAAGGGAGGGGTTTCTGAAGTCGCCACTAAACTACATAGATTCATAATCTTAGAGGACCTCCTTCTAACAGGCCTTGATGTTTCAGCAGTAATCCTTCCTTTCAGAGGCTCGGACCACTGGTCTCTCCAGCTTGAAGCTACTTTTATGGGTACATTGAGGAACAAACCTTTTAGGTTTGAAAATGTCTAGCTCTCTCACCCTGAGTTCACTAGCAATATTGACAAATGGTGGAAGGAAGATATGCCTATTCAAGGCACTAAAATGTTCATATTACAGCAGAGACTTAAACACATCAAATCTAGGCTCAAATATTGGAACAAAAAAGAGTTAGGTAATATTTTTAAATCCAAAAAAGAAGTTGAGTAGAAACTCCGGGGGATTAATCAGATCATCATCACAGAAGGTTTTACCAAGGAATGAAAAATTCAGGCTAACTCTCTTCAGAATAAATGGGAATATCGGTGCATGCAAGAGGAGATATTCTGGAGACAGAAATTGAGGGTGCAGTGGATTAGAGAAGGAGAAACAAATACAAATTTTTTTCATATATTAACCTTGGATCAAAGATCACATAATAGAATTTCAAAAATTAAAGATTCTAAAGGGAAAGAGCTCATCTATCACAAAGAAATGGAATCTGTCCTAGTTCAACACTTCCTTAGCGTAGTAGAGGAGCCTCTCATCGACAGATCTCATTTCATTAACAACTTCACAAAGTTCATTCCTAAGCTTGTAACCAAGGAAGACAACTGCAATCTTTACAGGCCAGTGTCTGAAGAGGAAGTTAGTGAAGTTATCAATGATATCCAAAATGGGAAAGCTCCTCGACCTGATGATTTCAATGTGGACTTCTTCAAAGCTTGCTGGAAAATAGTCAAACAAGATATCGTATATGTTGTGGAGGACTCTAGAAGATCCAAAGTAGTCCTGAAGGCTCTTAATGCCTCTTTCATAGCTTTGATTCTGAAGCAGGAAAAAGCTATGAATTTGGATAGATTCAAACCCATAGCCTTATGTAATGTGGTGTAAAAAATTATTTCCAGAGTGATCGTTAACAGACTCAAGCCCCTTATTCATTCTCTTGTCTCAGAGGAGGAAACTAGATTTGTGGAAGGGAGACAAATTCTCAACAACATTATACAAGCTCCCGAGGTGGTAAACTCTCCTAAGAGTAATAAGAAATATGGTATGATCATGCAACTTGATCTAATGAAATATTATGATAACCTAAGCTGGTCTTACATTAGTGCAATGCTAAGAGCTTATGGCTTCGACCAAAACTGGATAAGATGGATTATGGCCTTTGTATCCATGGCTAGCTTCTCCATTCTGCTTAAAAACTCTCCCTCTAGAACCTTTAAGCCTTCCAAGGGTCTCAAACATGGGGATGTGTTCTCCCCCTTCCACTTTGTTTTCATGAATGAAGAATCTAGGGTTTGAAACTTACCCCAGGGGTGATGCTTCTACTCATCAAAAATTTGTGGATGACACAATGTTGTAGGGTATTCCCATGGTCAAGGGAGCTAGAGCTTTCAAACAGATCTTGAACGACTTTGCTTTGGATGATGGTACAAAGGTAAGCCTTGACAAATCAAAGGTTTTCTTTTTTAACACTGAAATTTCTATTCAAAATAATCTCACCAGAATTCTTGGGTTTCAAAGGGATCAATTACCTTCCAAGTATCTTGGAATGCCTCTTATGGACAAACCTCTAAGCAAGGGAGTCTGGGAGCTGGTAACTAATAAACTGCAGGACAAAATCAGGAAATGGACATGCAAGTCTTTGAAAGAGTATTCAATGAGATTTTTTTTGGGTCAAAGGGAAAGAGAAAAAAAAGTGGGCCTTGTTAGCTTGGGACAAGCTCTGCAAACCTAAGGCCCATGGTGGTTCAGGGCTTACTGACCCTGAAACCCTCAGTAGAGTTTCAAGAGAAAAACTTTGGTGGAGGTGGCTCAAGGAATCAACAACCCCTTGGGCCAAGCTTTGGAAATAGAAATATGCATATAATTGGCAGGATAACGATCATATCTAGATGTCTAGGCTCATCAAGGGCCCCCACATTTGGAACTTGCTTGGAAGAATAGAGCCATTGTCCAGTAGCATAGTTTCTGGGAGATCCAAGCTGGGAACCTTGAATAGTTTTGGGAGGATAACTGGCAGCAGGAACCAAATTTGTTTAGAGAATAACTAACTTCTCTCAAAAATGACACTGACAACAAAGGTTTACTTATGGTAAGAAACTTCTAGGATCAGGTAAGGGACAAAAGTAAGCGGATAATGTGAAGGATCTTAGTTATAGTGAAGCGAGTCCTTTGAAGGCCAAGGTGGATTCCCTAGCTCTTAACCTGGAACAGAGGAGGATTTTGGTGTCATCCTCATCTGACCAATTGATATGGAGTCGAAACACCAAAGGAAACCTTAACCTCGAAGAAGCTAAATGCAAGGCCCTATAGCAGAACCTGCAATGGATGAAAATCAAGTTGTTTATGTGGCTGGTTCACCAAAACAAAATCCTCACATGGGAGAATATTCTGAAATGGGGTTTTGTGGGCCCATCCAAATGCCATCTATGTGGCTTACAAGAAGAGATGATGGAGCATTTACTAAACCTCTGCCCCTTCACCTCAACCTTGTGGGATTGGGTGGCCTCAGTCTTCAGGTAAACTGACAGGGATAGACTCAGCATCACCAACACTTTGAAGAATTGGAGGAAATACTTCTCAAGTAATGAAATTATTAACAAGGCTTGGACTCTAGTTCTGGGATTTATTATCTGGGATGTCTGGAAAGAATGCAATGGCAGGATTTTCAAGAACAAAACAGGCTCGACCCAGAACATCATTGCCCAAATTTTACGACAGCTCAAAGATACAGTATGACCCTTAATTTGGAAAATTCCTAAGGACCCTCCATTGCCCCAGGATGCTAGAATGTTGTTGCAGTTGGGTCTCCATTCTCTGGTTTCCCAAGGCACTAACAAGGGTGTGAGCAAAATAACTACTGGTAAAGATATCTGGAAGCCTCCTCCTCATGGTTTTTTGAAAATCAATATAGATGGAGATTCTAAGAGAAACCCAGGGATGGCTGGATTTGGTGGAGTCATCAGATATGAGAAGGGATGCATAAAGGATATCTTTCATAGTCATTTTGGGAATGCCACTAATAACATGGCAGATCTCATGGCCGCAGAGAAATGTCGGGAAATCCTAGTGGAGTCAAATTTAAAGAATGCCATCATTGAAGTTGACTTTGAATTGTTCATTAATGCGGCCAAGAAAATGTGTAATGGAATGGAACTTGGAAAAGTGTCGAAACAATTGAGGTTATCGCAAGTCTTTCAGCGTATTCATTCCCACTTGTGAACCTTGAGAACCATCAAATTCGTCCATGTGAGAATAAAATCCATTATGTTAGTTGATCGTCTGGCGAATGAAGGAGTGCTATGTAAGGGAATTTATATTTGACATGATTAGGAGTCTATACCCTCTAGAAAACTGCATGATGATTGTCAAAGCCAGGCTACCAGAGATGTGGAGCACTTTTAGACCATTAGTAGTGAGCAGGAGGAAGACTACCAGAAGGAGGAGAGAGCGGAGGCCCTTGAGCCGCAATCACTCCTAATCATAAAATATCAAATGAAGAGAAGAGTGAAATAGTGAAGTGGATACACAATAACCATTGGATCTAGATGATAAATGGAGGAGATGTGTTCGGGATGGGCAGCCAGGATAAAGTCGCGTAAGGTGGAGCTTAGAAATGCACAGTGGAGTTTCAATCTAAGCACTGGTGGATGTTGAACATGGAGAACCGATCTGGACCATTGGATCAACAAGGTGGATCGACAGTGCTCTATAGTCTAGCGGGAGTAGGAGAGAGAGGAAGTCTTGGAGCTTGGTTGAAATGCCACAATAAATCCTAATTATCGATCCTGCAGTCAATGCTTACATCTTAGTCAACTACAGGTGTCAAGAGTTGGTTAACCTGTTTGCTAGATGAAGGGTTGTAGACTGTGGGATCTAATGGCCCTAGTCATCCAACGGATATCGGGCCAGAAAGGGACCAAATGTTAACCACAATGACGGACCCAAAAATTTATAGATTAAAGTGGTTTAATATTTATCAGCTCGATAAGGATGTTAATTGTCATGTAAGGGGTCCAAAGCGATGTCATTGTATACCATCGGATCAAATAGGTTTTGATTGATGGCACTGGATCACCGAGCAGATCTGTTTATCGGGGGAAGTATCGACCATTGGATGGAAGGTAAGTTCGAAGGTGGTGATTTAGGGTTTAGACTTGGGCGAGTGGACTCGAGAACATTATCGGCGCGATTTCAATTTATGTGAAGTCTGGTGGTTCTCAAATTTGGCATGCGATAATGGTGAAATCACAGGGTGGTGCATTGCGATGCGATCTTGTTACAACCGTTGATCTAGTGGATTAGATCAAAGGTGGAAAATGGGATTTGCATATTGCTTGTCAAGAATCATGTGTGCATTTTCTTTTGAGTCTTTGTAACTCCATGATGCAATGTATGTTTTTGGGTTTTGTTGACCTTGTTGTTTGTTCACCAACAACGTGTATGTCTTGAGCTAGTCTTTACACTGGTAAAGACGTGTACCATATGTAATCCCCTTTTTCGGTTAATTAAAGGTTCCACTCTTACTTGAACAAAAAAAATAATTTGGTGTCAATAAAGGGTAAGGTAGCCTGAATTCTTGGAGGGATGGATTTATGTTTTGGAGCCAAAAATTCAATATTAGAAATTCAAAATTCACTTTCTTTTGAATCTTGCATGAAGAACATGTCTTACATTTTTCTTTACATACATTTTCAAGGGCTAAAATAAAATGACATGAAGAAAATTCCTTACATGATTCAAGGGCTAAAATATTAATTATTAAGACCGACCATAGCTAAAAATTTCAATAATCCCTCTTATTTAGGTAGGTATTCATATTGAGTATCCAAATGTTCTCTTATTAACACACTTCTATAAGAAAAGGTTCATTTTGATCATCCACATAAACATCATCTAATTATCATAATCCTAGTTAATATATTTTACTTGTGGTGAAACCCTATGTACACACTCAATCAATTTGAGTATGCTAAATGGGCTTACTCAACCTACCTAGATATTAATTTGATCTTGATGCTGAAAGGAACCTACTCAACTCTATGGTTGAGTAATTCTAGTCCTCTAGGACCATTTTGCCTCATCCTAGCCAATGTATTTGACTCGGGAAGAATGTATGTCCTCTGTTGAACCATTCTCCCTAATCTTGGTCAACATACTTGACCTAGAGTGAATGTTTGTTCCTGATCCTATCACATTAACACTCCCTCTCACTCAGGAAGGCATTCTCAACAAGTCTAATATTTTCCCTAAATTATTATAGAATACATCTTAGGATAGAGGCTTTCCCAACAATTTCTTGACTGTAGAATAGTATTGGAGACACTACTTCTTTTTGTACCATATCTTGATACTTTATCTCACAATTCTTTGACCTGTCATCATGGTCATCACCTACAATTGATCAAGCAATCCTGGAAGTAGTTTCTAAAGCCATACTAATTACTAACTAACTCTTTCCTTCTTCTACACTCTCTACTCAACCTTAATCTATATATCCCTATAGTTGTACTTCAGTTTTTGAGAGATATCTCAAACCATAACTAGCTATTCCATTACCAATTGTACCATGTTGTTACTTCAACACATGTTGAGCCACATGCCTTATATTAACCATAATATGATTGAATACTTTTCCGTTAGCCTAATTGGGTGTTGTTTTTGAAATATATCTCGTTGTGGCAATCCTAGTTGCTCCCTCTACCACTTCTTATTTCTAGCATATCAAATGTCTTGCCTGACAATGTCAATGGTTGTCCATCATCTCAAACTCAGAGGTAAACTCCATATGAAGCTAAAACAAGGCTACCTGATTGATCCCACTATTATGGAAGCAAATATTTCTATCATAGTTGTTCCCTCTGACACATGAGTCCTTATGCTTCTGTTAAATTAAATAATATAGGATCAACCTTCATCCATGAATCCAAACCTTAGGTTCAATATTTTATTTTTAAGGAGGAGACTTTTCCATTACGCTCAAATATTTGAGGTGGTTCCATGTACAAATCTTCCTCAAATTATTCGTGGAGAAACATATCCTCCACATCCATCTAATGTAATTCCATAATAGAAGCAACAATAATTCTAATAGAAATGTACCTAGAAACTGAAGCAAATAATCCTCTCCCTCTTTCTCGGATAGCCTTCTATTCTCAAATCTCCATTTGTACTTGTTTATGCTACCATTTTCTACACACTAGATCTTGTAGATCAATTTGGAAGTAACCATTGACTTCTCTTTGGCATAACCAAGACATACTTCAAACTTGTTGACATGCCTGCTCCCTCTAAGCTCAAATTTAGTACAATACCTCTCAACATAAATCTTCAATTCTAGGAAAGTCATATTGTCACAAGATTTGCTTCATTGTTCTACTATTTCAATTTTCTACTAGAGGCTTGGTAACCTTCAGTATATACCCTCACTCCTCACTAGGATTCCATGGAAGAACAATTACAACCTAGCAAAAGAGACAAAGAGAATAGGCTAAATAATTGTAAAACAATAACAATAATCAAAGAATAGAGATATAATTTACTTATATTTTTAGTATCAAAGGGAAATATCAAATCCCTCTTTAACTTAGACTTGTTTCATCCATCTCGTATATTTATCAACCTAATCCTCATCATAAACATGATTTCATTCCTTCCTTGCATGACTTAGGGTTTCTTCTTCTAGCAGAATCACAGTCTTTGAATATTTTGGGTCTAGATTTTTTTCCACAAACAATAGGTCTTTCTAAACGATATATTTTCAATATTACCTAGGGCATGTGAACCATAGGAATATTAGGTCTTCCAATAAGGTATCATAGCACAAGATTTATGACTCTTCTTTTCATCTTCTGCTTACATTGATCAAAACTCTGACATATACTAGATAGCTAATGGAATTTTGATGTCAATAACATATCTAAACCAATGCATATTTTTACAAACATTATCCCTCATTTTTTTACATAGTGGTACAATATATATATGTTATCGGTATTAAAAATTTTAGATCCTTTCTCAAACACAGACTGAAAAGTATCCTTCTTGAAATATGACTTGTATGCTATTGTGTCTTCATGATCTTACATCATTTTCCTACAATACTTGAGTATTTCAATACATACCTATCAGGTCATAAAATAATTGAGATGGAATAGATCATCCAAACCATAATATGATAATAATGTTTCATGATTCTATAATGAGTTTGTTATTAATTGGTCAAGGTGATTCAAATTCTTCTCAGAAGTTGAACAATATTTGAGTGGCATGAGAAAACTCCAGGCTTCATTGGAAAATTATATCGACAAGATTTGTTCATAGGAATGATTTCTCTTAATCCCTTTAATATTTATTAGATTGGCTCTTTTAAGAAAATTGTAATCATGGCAATATTTTTTCCTTTACAAGGAAATCTTTAGCTCTTTTGTCTTCAAACTTGACAAGGAACTTCGCCTCCTTTTCATTGTAATATATGTCATATAAAAATATGTCATGAAGGAATTTCAATGTCATTATTTGCTTCCTATATTTATGGGTAGGTTTTTTGTATCAAACAAAATTGATCATATGTTATATTCTTAGCCATAATAAATCGTAAGTACTAACACATCATAGCCAATGCAAGGCATCATACTTGACAAGAATACTTACTAAGTTATTGTAGTAAAATAAATCATTATTATTTTGAAAATTTATATCAAGGGAATGCCCTTACATAGGTCTAAAACTAAACATCAATTAGTAAGCCATGCTTCAGGATGCCAAGCAACTTTATAATTCAAAAACTATGATGACATATATGTTATCATGTCTTTCCCAAGAATGTATGTGAAAATTATGTTGCAGTATATAATTATCATAATAAAAAGAGAAAATTTAATAGGATCAGCATGCCTTAGTAAAAGAAGGAAATCAATCATCCAAATATCAACAACGTAAAGGATGAGGTGTTGTTGGGAAAAGTATCTATTCAGAACGCCCCTATCCCACTCTAAGGTGTGACAGTGCCTTAGCAACAAACAAGGAAAACTATTTTCGTATTCTTCTTTATGAAATGTAAACGAAGAGGAAGGATGAACTAACCTGTGTCTTGCGCTAGTTTGTTGATCCAATCACTCTCCTCTTTGTCAGCTTCCAGCTACCTGCTCCCTTACTTGCCCAGCTTCACCAAGTCCCTGCAAGATCACAGAAGAGAGAAACTACACAAAGACATAGATTTACATTCATAAATAGCTTAGGATCAGATTTAAGCTAAACATGCAAATATAACAAAACATCATTGATATACAAGCATGTAGGAGAAACTCAAATAGTTTTATTGATGTAATAAGAAGATCCAGGAAGAGATACAACCAAGTGAGTCCCGATCCAGCATCTACCTCCCAGCAAAGGAATCCCTTCCTCACCTCCAACAAAGCATAAATCACCCAATGCACTAATCTCAATCTCAAAACCAACAACAATTCTCTGCAAAGTACAAAATTCCAGCCTCTGGATCTCTGGGATGAGGGATCCATATATAGATGTAAGCAGAGAGGAAGAGTCAGCTTATGTTTTGACTTGTGGCTTCTCTCTGTCAGTTCTTGCTTCCACTTGGAGACTGAGAGACTCTTACTCATCCTTGGTCGAACTCAGTGAGGCAAGTGTCATTGGAGAAGATTCTGGAAGCTTCCATTGTCTCTCCACCTCGTTGAATGACTCTGCCACTTGTCATTTCCCGCTCAACGCACCTGGGTAGTGCATTCAAGTGCGTTGCAATGCACCTAGCTAGTGTATTTGGGTGCTTTGCAATGCAGCTAGCTAGTGGAGCATCTGAATTGATCCTGATTTGACTAGTTCTGAGTAGTTTTTGGTGGAGAACTTCTGGGAGAAGCTGTCATTGGTTGACCTTGTTCCTCTAGGGGTAGGAACAACACTTTTATGGACTTTAGATCCCTTGGTTTATGAACATTTCATGCTTAGAGTTGTAAGGCACAAAAATGTCTATAACAGTTGCCCCCTAAAGTATGAGGCCGTTTATCGGGTGAAATGCTTTATTAGGAGGATCCGAAGTTCTTTCAATGCTGGGAGGAGACCTGTAATAAGATACAATACAATACATTATTTTTCATATTGTTTTCATGATCTAGCTGAGGCGGGCATTCCCATGCTCAGCTTTATAAATTCATTTTTTATGTACACAGCACAGACAATTGTCTGATGGTAGACTGATGATTTTGATGAAGTCATCATCCTTTTGGTCTGGAAGCTGTCATTTTTTATGTACACAGAACAAACAATCATCTAATGGTAGACTGATGATTTTGATGAAGTCATCATCCTTTTGGTAGGATGATCATCTGTGCTACAATGCTGTACATGTCAATGTCTTTATTTTTCCTGAATATATATCGCAGCCCGGATGGATGAAACTAGATCCGGGGTCTTCAATCTCGTCCGATCTTCACTTGAAGTACAAGTCGATCCATGTGAGAAATGTTTTGAAGTCGAACATGGAAAGACATCGCTTGATTACCAGTCGATGATGTAAACTGTTAACAAGCGCGAGAGGAATCACTGATAAGGATGATGACCCTCAAGATACTGCAGTACAATTCACATGGTGTGAATAGAGGACTTGGCGTCGAACACCACACAAAATCTTTCGGTCGAAGGTCATTGATGTATACCTGTCACCGGAAGTGAGAAACTTGCCATTGAGGCATGCAAGTTTCAAAGTACTGAATGGGGTGTTCCTAGATCAACTTCTTGGATAATGAGCTGATGTCGACAAGAAGCGATTTGTCAAAGGAGGGCCTTGATGAATCCCACATCAATGACACGGAACGGAGCAAATGATTTTGATGGAGGTGAAAACAATCTAATGATATATGGTTCAGGGTGGCGGTCATGAAAGAATGAAGTATAATGTATGGCAGTGGATGGGACACAGGTGACTTCTCTGGATGACTTCTCTTGAACATGTCGGCGACACTTATGTGATGGATTGGTAGCATTTACCCCAAATGTGGATGGTATGGCGAGACCATGGTGATGTGACCATGAATGAAACAACCCAACCCGACTCAGGCACGGAGTGGAAGTGTCATGTTCAAGAGCGACTTGCTACCAATAAAGATTCTTTGAGTTTCTTCCCAATTTTTCCCCAGTCATTGCTGACCAGTACCTCTTTATTTTTGTCAAGATTGAGGAGGATAACATATGCTTGTTCTATAATTTTCCCTTCGGGCAAACCCATCGCTATGTTTTAACGAGCCTAGCGATAGTGAAACTCGTTCTCGTCTAAAGACAAGTTTGTCGCTATTAATGTTTTTAACGAGTCTAATGACAAAGATAACTCGGTCCTTTTCATTTTTAGAGAGTCTGAAAAGGTACGTAAAGTTAACGCCGGAATTCCTTTTTCGTCATCTAATCCCTTAAGTCCGAAAAAGTATAAAACAATACAGGAGGGATGAATTTTCAATAGTTTTAACGAGCCGAACAAAACAAGCGCTCGATCTTTTTGTGCAATAATCCCTCAGGTCCAAAAAGATTAAAATCTAGAGGAGAGATAGCTCTTTCGGTCGCTTTAACGAGCTGGAAGGCCAAAAATCGGCAATCTTTTCATATTTTACGAGTCAGATGAAAAGAGCTTAAAGAAGACTCGTCTTTTGAGGAACGAGTGATAAAATGGGTAGCAGCTGATTCCAGGTAAGGGTTGGAATTTTCCAAGCACGACAGTGTCACAAGGATGGCTAGTGAAATCACTCTTCGCAACTGTTCCTCAAAATGGGTAAACAATCAAATGGAGGTGAATGATCGACCAATGGAAAAGTGGAGGTGACGGTGCAAACACGACCAAGGCTTTAATGGCTGATAATGTTACATTCACGGTGGTTATCTACCGAAGGATAGTTCATTTTTTTAACGAGCTTAAACGCGGATTGAAACACTTGCTCGGTCTTATGTTTATTTTTTAACGAGCATGAACTATGTGCTAAAACTGCTCGATGCGGGTTTATTTTTTAACGAGCTTGAACCCTGTAGTAACACTGCTCGTGATAAGTTTGCATGCCCCCAGCATACTAACGCAAATCAAGGTGCATGCCCCCCAAGCTTCATTGCATTCAACTTGGTGGTTGGAATGAAGGTTTACCTTTGAGAAAGGGGATTTGTTTCATTTTTTAATGAGGTTGACACAGTAAAAGAACCATCCTCAAGACTCCTTGTTTCATTTTTTAACGAGGTCGGCACGAGATAAGAACTGTCCTCAGAATCCAAATCCATTAGATATAGAAGGTTTCATATTCCACTGAGGCCACTTCCGCCAGATTACTCAGAGGCGGTAGGGCAAAAGTACCCATTAAGGCAGGGTCTTTTAGGAGTCCTACTCCGATATTTTGGAGCGAATGATTACTTCCATGGATCGTGGGAATGCTTCCAGTAACTTGAGAACCATTGGGGATGAATTTTTGTTGGTCGATGATTGTAATCCCTCCTTGAAAGGGAAATGCAATCTTTCTAAAATAGGTCAACACAACAGCTGCCATGGCATATATCCATGGTATTCCTAGTACAATGTTGTAATCAAGATTCCCATCGATGACTTCAACATCTATTTCTACTGTTTTTCCCCCTAGTTCGACTTTCAAGTTATTTAGGATACCATATGGGGTATATGTCCTTCCGTCGAATGCTTTTAATGTTGTTGAGGACCGCAACAAGGTTGGAGATCCTAAAGTTTTCCAGCAACTCATCGACATAATGCATGTGGATGCCCCCTCATCAATAATTGTTCGATGAACAGTTTTGTTGAGGGCTTTCACTTGAATAAGGAAAGCTAGTTGAGCTGGTAACTGAGGATCGTATCCTTTGTGGTCGAAGGATACAAGATTGGAATCCTTTGGGTCAACCCCACCAATGGCTGATAACAAAGCCTGCCTTTGGGATGGGCAATTTTGAAGTACTTCAAGAGTCGACATAGCGGATGGCGATTGGGCCAAATCTTCCACTATGTTATAATGCTGCGCCGCTCTAGCGCGGGGATTAAATGTCGACTTGTGTACTACTCCCTTCGGCGGTTTTATTGTTAATTCAAGAATGATGGGTGGTACAACTTCTGTCGAAGTTGTTGTCGAACTACTTGGTTGATCTTTATCCTTGTCGTTCGACAGCTACGGATTCCCGTAATCTTTGTTCCTTGTCGAAATCAAAGCATCATTTTGCTGTTTCGAAATCAACAACATTAGCACTTGAGACGGGGAAGAATTTCCACTATCAACCAGATTTGTTCCTGGATTTGGAAACGGATCAGTTAGCACAACTGAGGTTTTCGAAATCTTAAAGAATATCTTAAGTTCAGCTTTGTATGGACATTCTCTCGTCCAATGATCCTCATCACATATCTGACACCCTGAAGGGGGTTTCCTATTTCCAGGAGGGTTTGAAGAAGGTTTTTCAGGAGATGACTCATCCTGTTTCTTCTTCTTCCCTTTGCCTTGTTTCTTCTTGCTTCCCGGTTGTTTGGTTTCTTTGCCCTTATCTGTCGATATGGCATTTAATTCCGAAGCAAGAAGTTCGTCTTTTGCATTTTGATCTGAAATCTTACGGGCCTTCTTAGATGTAGCCTTTGTCGATTTCATGTCTGTTTTTCCAATCACGCCATCGCCAGCGTCAGAGTCATTGTTCGATTTAGGAGGACGAATTGAGAATTCCGGTCTAGGGGCGTCAGGTATTTTGTCGTAGAGCATGCCTGACTGAGTATAGATCAAGTCCAAATATTGCGCACGAGCTATAACTTACTCTTCCGTTACGACTCCCCCCTTTGCCACATCCTCCGTGATGGAAGGTAATAACGACTTGATAAACCATTCAGCTAATAGCTGATAGGGAACGTACATTTTTACCATCCTGCGACGACGTCGCCACTCATGTATATGATCAGATATGTGAGTGGTAGTTGTCTTTTTGAAGTTGGTAAGGAGTTCTGTTCTCGTTTCATACCTTATTGGTAATTGAAAATGGGTTAAAAAGGTTGTGGCTAAGGTACTGAAGTTGTCGAACGAAGCTCTAGGCAATTCAATATACCATTTTGCCGCTGGACCCGTTAACGTCCTCTGGAAGAGGCGAAGCCTTATCGAATCATCGTTGAGGGTTTTTGATGAACACCATAGATGAAATGTCATCACGTGATTCGATGGATCTTCACCCGGATTTCCATTAAATTTAGGAATATCTGATGGAAGTTTATGCGGAATTGCTGGCCACCAAGGGGCATAAGCAATTGGATCGTTTGTTAACCGGTGTAAATCAGGTAACTTTAAGGTTGCCACGAATGGTAACTGTTGATTCAGGTTAGGTGAAGCATACCCAGGATACGATGGAATCACCTGAGCAGTTGTCCTTTGCATACCAGCATAATGCAGTTGATGCTGGTATGACTGATACCATTGGTGGACATGACCATTGTAAAATGGTTGATTTTGACCGTTTTGAATGTATGGTTGTCCACTGTTCGCAAAGATCTGCTACTCAGAACCTTGGTATACTTGTTGGAATTGTGGTTGTTGGTATTGCACCAGCCACGGTTGTGAAGCCATGTGTTGTTGCGCTATACTAACCGTTGGACCAAGGTGTGGGGTAATTGTACCCATCTGGACCTATTTCATCCCACTAGTTGGCGATTGTGGTTGAGTCACAGGGTCAAGGGGATGTTGCATTACAACCTGAGAAATCTGAGGTTGGCATACAACAGGCAGCATTTGAACTTGTGACACCGTCACAATAGCTGGTGTAGTCGGGATGTTCGACATAGGTACACATTGTTGCATTGAATACACAACTCTTGGTTGTTGAGGTAGCATAGGTACCCAACCACTTGAGGTGATTCCAGTGTAACCTGAATATTGTTGTGAACTCCCGTATGGATATCCTCCCGGAGGGGGTAATGAAAGGGCATACTGCCCCCCATACGGTGGTAATCTGGAACTCAAGGGGATTGTCTGTCCTTGGGGACTGGATTGCCCAAATTGACCTCCAAATGGATCAATTTGTTGAGACTCAACATAAGAGTTACCGGATATTATTCCGGTTGAACAAACAGGAACGGACTAGACTGTCGAAATAGCCCCTGAGTGGGTTCCTTCTAGCGGTTGAGAGCTAGTTGGGACAGATGGTATGCCGGCGAACATTGCCGGAGTGACGGCAGGGAGTTCTATTGTCGCTGTGTCAGTCGACACAGTCCTAGATGTTGACGGTTGTTCAGACATTTGGAGTCTATCCAAAAGATTACCTAGCGATTCTACAGGAACTTCCACTGGTGGTAGACTAACTTCTGATGAAGAAGGATATAGAGTGACCCCGACTCCAAAATGCGTTGGAGTACTTGTTTGAGGATCTTCTACAATTTCTTCAATCGCAATCAAACCAGGTGGAAGGGGAAGACCATTAGGTCCGTAAAATATTTCTGGTGCCGAAGAAGGGGTGGAATCGACAGCGACAGATGTATGAAGAGAAAGACTCTCCGAACCGGTTGTAGATGTAACTAGTTCAGTAACACAAGTGTTTACTCTCAGACTAGGATCAGTATCACTGTCCCTCTGTGGCTGTTGAACTTCTTCTATAGAGGCAGGGTTTCCAGAAATGTTTGGAGTAACCGGAATCTCGGATGTTGTTGGAACACTTTTTCTAACTTTAATAGGAGATTTGGAACCGGTTAAATGAGTTCGCTTTGTCCGTACTGGTTTCGATTCCGGAGACAAAGACGGTTGACTCGTAAGCCTCTGCCGACGACGGGGTTTCAATTGACTTTCTTCCACGATTGCGGATTACTCGATCAACTAAAATACAAAAGGGGAAATATGTTTCCGAATTAAATGAATTTTAGACGCTTTAGACACAACTTGTTTTTTCAATTTTAAAGAGTCGAGAAAAAACAAAAGATGACTCTAGTCTCCTTTGATTTTTAATGAGCCTGAAGTGACAAGTGCTCAGATGGACCTTTTCCGTTAAGGAGTCTGAAAAGGAACGAAAGGGACTGCCCTGGAGATCTAGGTAGAGGGTGTGCCAAACAAATCACAAAACTACAGAATACGTTTTACGGTACGGCAGTCAATCTTCCCGAATGCTGTGTCCGGTGCATTGCAATCAGTAGGGCGACCGACACAGCTTCCTATGGATAAAAGGTTTTAAGCCTATAGGGGTCTCCCAATATATACTCGACGGTACGTGGGAGCACAATCCGTACTGGCACTTATCATCTCACAGTGGAGGAATCACCCAACCATCAGTGAGGACAAAGTTACCAGGCTTTACGACGCTGGAACACGTCTCTAGCCTAGACCTCTATGTTGTGCGTTAAGTTCC
Source organism: Pinus tabuliformis (assembly GCA_031772625.1). Classification (NCBI taxonomy): domain Eukaryota; kingdom Viridiplantae; phylum Streptophyta; class Pinopsida; order Pinales; family Pinaceae; genus Pinus; species Pinus tabuliformis. The sequence goes on along the minus strand of CM062807.1, from coordinate 222,499,303 downwards.
AAAGCGTTGTTAGATTCATTCAATTTATTTTAAGTTGATCTTTCTTAGAAGTTTGCCTTTTTGGATCACCACGAGATGTAGATGTAATTCCTAAATGCAATCTAAAGATGATAAGCAAGCTTTTATCTCTTTTCAACAATGAAAATCCTAGCTACAAGGGGAAAAGAAAGACACAATCTTTTCTCAAAGAGCAAAGAGCACACTGTAAATGCACTTTTCCTAAATCAAACCATACAAACTATCAATATGAAAATGCACAAATGCATGTATTTGCTTTCACTTTCTTAATATTGATGCCTAAAAAGAAAGTTGATGTACAAATCTGAATTTGCTTTCAGGTGAAAAACACAAACAAGCTTCTTTTCGAAATCAAAAAGGTAGAGAAGATTACGACACTTTATGATTTTGAAATAAACACTCATTTCGACACTAGAAAGAGACAAATTCAAACCAAAGGTAAAAGTAAAAGTATAATCAACTGTCAACAGTAAAGAAACATTCTCCTAAGATCAAAATCGACACTTACGACAGATCTAAATCTAAGGACGACAATATGACTATTCTACTCTTTCAATGGAAAACTGTAAATGACGTAACAAACACACAAAGAACATATAAAGTCTTTTTGTACAAGGGAGGCGTAATTAAGGCAAAGAAAAGGGGTTTTCAGACAGGTACACACACTGATAACAGGCTGCAAAAATCAGAGATAAAACTGAACAAAATGAAGCAAAGAACCTCAGCTGCACAGGGCAAGGGCTGATTAGCACACCTGTTGCACAGAGAAACTGAATTGCAGTGCAGGTAGCCCTCTCGGGACCTGCGTTGAAATGCAAAACCTCTTCACAGAGCCTGCGCTGGGGCAGAAACGAGACTTCTATCCGGGTTCTGGGTCACGGTTTGCAGTTTAATCTATGGATTTTGGCCGAGTAAAAGCAATCAGTAAGGTACAATTAGAGGGATGATTTAAAGGAGGACTAAGAGCTATCACAAAGGGTAATTAGAGCATTTGTGGATCAGCTGTTCAAATCATAAACATATCCAATGGGTGGATTGAAGTAGCAGCTACTTTGCATTTGATAATGGCAAATGCAGTTCGATTGCTACTTCTGTGTTTATGAAGCAAACAACAAGAGAAACACAAAAAAACTAACTAGACACGTTCCCCAGTGGAGTCGCCATTTTGTTGTTGGGAAAAGTATCTATTTAGAACGCCCCTATCCCACTCTAAGGTGTGACAGTGCTTTAGCAACAAACAAGGAAAACTATTTTCGTATTCTTCTTTATGAAATGTAAACGAAGATGAAGGATGAACTAACCTGTGTCTTGCGCTAGTTTGTTGATCCAATCGCTCTCCTCTTTGTCATCTTCCAGCTACCTGCTCCCTTACTTGCCCAGCTTCACCAAGTCCCTACAAGATCACAGAAGAGAGAAACTACACAAAGACATAGATTTACATTCATAAATAGCTTAGGATCAGATTTAAGCTAAACATGCAAATATAACAAAACATCATTGATATACAAGCATGTAGGAGAAACTCAAATAGTTTTATTGATGTAATAAGAAGATCCATGAAGAGATACAACCAAGTGAGTCTCGATCCAGCATCTACCTCCCAGCAAAGGAATCCCTTCCTCACCTCCAACAAAGCATAAATCACCCAATGCACTAATCTCAATCTCAAAACCAACAGCAATTCTCTGCAAAGTACAAAATTCTAGCCTCTGGATCTCTGGGATGAGGGATCCATATATAGATGTAAGCAGAGAGGAAGAGTCAGCTTATGTTTTGACTTGTGGCTTCTCTCTGTCAGTTCTTGCTTCCACTTGGAGACTGAGAGCCTCTTACTCATCCTTGGTCGAACTCAGTGAGGCAAGTGTCATTGGAGAAGATTCTGGAAGCTTCCATTGTCTCTCCACCTCGTTGAATGACTCTGCCACTTGTCATTTCCCGCTCAACGCACCTGGGTAGTGCATTCAAATGCATTGCAACACACCTAGCCAGTGTATTTGGGTGCTTTGCAACGCAGCCAGCTAGTGGAGCATCTGAATTGATCCTGATTTGACTAGTTCTGAGTAGTTTTTGGTGGAGAACTTCTGGGAGAAGCTGTCATTGGTTGACCTTGTTCCTCTAGGGGTAGGAACAACATAGGACAGACAATCGTCTGATGGTAAAAGTATCTATTCAGAACGCCCCTATCCCACTCTAAGGTGTGACAGTGCCTTAGCAACAAACAAGGAAAACTATTTTCGTATTCTTCTTTGTGAAATGTAAACGAAGAGGAAGGATGAACTAACCTGTGTCTTGCGCTAGTTTGTTGATCCAATCGCTCTCCTCTTTGTCAGCTTCCAGCTACCTGCTCCCTTACCTGCCCAGCTTCACCAAGTTCCTGCAAGATCACAGAAAAGAGAAACTACACAAAGACATAGATTTACATTCATAAATAGCTTAGGATCATATTTAAGCTAAACATGCAAATATAACAAAACATCATTGATATACAAGCATGTAGGAGAAACTCAAATAGTTTTATTGATATAATAAGAAGATCCAGGAGGAGATACAACCAAGTGAGTCCCGATCCAGCATCTACCTCCCAGAAAAGGAATCCCTTCCTCACCTCCAACAAAGCATAAATCACCCAATGCACTAATCTCAATCTCAAAACCAACAGCAATTCTCTGCAAAGTACAAAATTCCAGCCTCTAGATCTCTGGGATGAGGGATCCATATATAGATGTAAGCAGAGAGGATGAGTCAGCTTATGTTTTGACTTGTGGCTTCTCTCTGTCAGTTCTTTCTTCCACTTGGAGACTGAGAGCCTCTTACTCATCCTTGGTCGAACTCAGTGAGGCAAGTGTCATTGGAGAAGATTCTGGAAGCTTCCATTGTCTCTCCACCTCGTTGAATGACTCTTCCACTTGTCATTTCCCGCTCAACACACCTCGGTAGTGCATTCAAGTGCATTGCAACGCACCTAGCTAGTGTATTTGGGTGCTTTGCAACGCAGCCAGCTAGTGGAGCATCTGAATTGATCCTGATTTGACTAGTTTTGAGTAGTTTTTGGTGGAGAACTTCTAGGAGAAGCTGTCATTGGTTGACCTTGTTCCTCTAGGGGTAGGAACAACACTTTTAGGGACTTTGGATCCCTTGGTTTATGGACATTTCATGCTTAGATCTGTAAGGCACAAAAATGTCTATAACATGAGGTCATGCCATTCTAATACCCTCCATAAAAGAAATAACAATCTTCAAGTGGCACAATCATTTGATACTAGAAGAGACTTTAATTTATAACTGTGACCATGAGATTTTCTATTATATTTATGAAATTAGTATGCAAGGGTGCTTTATGTAATAGGATGTTGGTGACTTTTTCCTTTGTTGGAGTATATACCAACTCTTTTCTTTGGAATTCCTACCAATTGTCATAAGATGATGTTGAGGGATTATTTAAGACTCCTTCAAACCTACCTCAAAATAATTTCTTTGACATAATAGCTTGCTTTAAGAAATAATAATGGAGATACATATTCAATCAAATTTTGTGATCTTTACTCACAAATTTCCAAAGAGAGAGGGATCATATCAAAATTATCCATTGTAGATTTCTCAGGCTAACTCAACATTACACAGAAATACATTTTGAAATATTTTAAGAAGTAGCATAACTGATATAAGAAAGATAATATTGTAAATTCCATTTTAAAAACCACATTATCTAGTCCTAACTTAGTCCTTAACTTGTCAATACAAAAAATTTCTCAACCATCTTTTGATGTCTCTTGGATATGTTTCAAGGGATTTATGTTTCTTGGCCCTTTCTTAGAACCACAGTAGGAATTGGTACATGCATACTTCTAATTCTAATGTAACTCGATCAAAAAGGATTTTGGCCTTCTAAAAGACTTCAAAATGAATTATAGTTTTTTATTCTACGAAATATGAATCTCAACTTCATAAGAAAGGGGTACTATTTTCAACATAAATATGAATCTTTGGCCTTTTTGAGATTATCTGACATGTTTGAGAGAACTAAGACTTAGAATTTTTTTTCTTCTTTATCTAAAATACAAAAAAGCTTGTCATCATGGATCATTGGACACATAAAATTTAGATATTTTAGGAATCAAACAAAAGGGACAAATCTAGGGTTATTTTAGAATAATAATTGAGGCTTTCGGTTCTTTGCAACCAAACTACTACATGTAAGATTGAGGCAATTTTGTCCCCTATTACAAGCTTCGACTTTTCAACAAAATATAGAATTGACATATCATATGTGATCATAGGCGAATATTATATACTCCTTCCTTTTCAGAAATAGTAAAGGATTTATAGGGCTAAAACAAACACTGAAGGAACAAATTGACTTCTTCAAGGTTTCTCTCATACCCTTTCATTGTTACCATGTTGATTATTCAAGGATCTCCTAAACTGATAATTACTTATGATTTCTTAGATTAATTTTCTCTTTAATTCAAATTCATCATAAATTAATTAGACAAAAGATATCAATAGTAGAAATAAAATTCCAATAGGATCATAAAGAGACAACCAAACAAGAGGCACGAGAATTTAGCCTAGGAAAACCCATATGGGAAAAAACCGAGCAAAATTTTTGTTAGATAAATCATTAACTTAAATAGATATACATATAATTATTCCAATCAAAGATAATGTCAAATTAACTAGTTTCATAGCCTTGGTCACATTTCATCAAGTATCCCTCTTGTCAAGCCAATTTGATGACCAATGAACTTGGCCCGGTCTGATCTATTAGGGCTGAATTTCAAACTACTTCTAAACCTAAGAATCTTAGCGCTACTGGTTTGGTATGCCTAGAAACATTTCCTTATATCTAAGTCTTAAATTCAAATTTTACTCTACCTCAGATTCACATTATGCTGTCCCTCATATCTTCCATATTTTCTACCTCACATTCACCCTTTTCTCTTTTTTTGCTTATGCAAGATTTGTGCCTACTTATCATTAATTCAAACAAAGATTACAATATGTACAAACTCCATCACACTGTGTGGTCATAGAAAAAAGGGAAATTCCCATATGAAGCCTATCCCTCAGTTTCCCAAAAAGTACCCACCCAACCCTTTTTGAATACAAACACGTAAAATTGTCGGGCATCTTAGGTCCTATGAGCCCTCCCCACATGTAACCACGCACAAAAACCCTTCCTATATTTTGATCGCTGCTGTTTAATCTTCTCTTCTGATCTAACGGCTGAGGTATACCTCGAAACATGAAGAGGTAAGAAGATTAACCCCCGGGCCCCACCAAACTGCTCGCTCGATCTAGAGCGTTGATCTGCCTTGCTCCATTGGACGGCTGAGCCGAATATTGCGCGACCGAAGCCATCAAGATTTAGTCTGCGATGATGGTGGTTTTTAGACTAGACCCTCATCCACATGTCATGTGTTGTATGACATCACTGCCAAATTTTAGAAACCACCTTTGGCATGAAAGCAGTGCGATCACACCAATACCATTCCGGTGGCGGTTTTGACTTCTGCCACTAAAAAATTGGGTAATGTTGTTGCTTAAACTAATGCCTTCGCTTGTTACCTTTAACATTCCTTTGGTATGAGAAAACCTTTCGCTCAATGCCGGGGATATTCTAGATTGTGGTAACCATGACTGCTATGGTCGACCCTGGCCCCCCTTCCATTGTAAACCTCTCTATCCAAAATTGTGAAACCTTCTGACATCTGATCATTACGAGTTGGATTCTTTAGTATTGCTCATGTACACTTTTTTGTCCTCTTCCACCTAGTAATGGTAGAATTTCTCGGGTTGCTCTATGACATTGCGTTCCACTCCATTAAAATTGCGCTATCCTTACAGCTAACACCTAGGTTGGCTAGAATGTCTACCAATTTGTTGGCCTTTCTCCACACATGTATGAATATGACAGTGCATAGTTCCTGAAGATGTACCTGAATTTTGTGGAGAACCCAAGATAGCCTCTAGTGTTTTGTAACCTTTTCCGGCCCTGTACCATTACTAATCCTCTTGGCTGCATTGATAACTAAATGAATAAGCTTCTGTTATGAAATTTTGGCAGTTGTCCTAAATCAAAAGTTCTAAGCACTGTTCCAAAGCCATTAGTTCCGCCATGTTGTTGGTGGATTTTCCTAAGTGTCCATGGAAGAGGGAGATTATGCTACCGGTATCATCCCTAAGAACTCCTCCAAAGCTAGCATTCCCTGCGTTGCCTTTAGAAGCTCCATCGATGTTATACTTTAAAAAACCTTGTGGGGGAGGATACCAGAACTCTTCAACCTTTTCTCTCATGATTATTTTCCTGTCTAGGCCTTGTGGAATAAGCCCTTGCATGCCTAACTGCCTGAGAATTCTTAACTCTTCTTCTGAGGGAGGACTTTTGGGGAGATCCCTAACTGTGGTACCATCTCCTTAAGTTGTTTTAATTTCTGCTTTACTAGGCGAGGAGAGGAATTCTTTTCCTCTTTGAATATTCTTTTTTTTCTTTCTTTCCACATATTCCATATAATGAAACTTGGCAAGAGAGCCCAGGCAGAGTTGTTTAAAGTGTTAGTGATTCTTTCTTTGTCTCTATCAGACTGATTGAATATGTTGGTATAAAAATTCCATAACCTGGCGGTAAAAATGCAGCCATTAAGAAGATGTTCCATAGTCTCCTCTTGGGCTTCACAAAGCTGGCATCTGGAGGGTCCTAGCATGCCCCTTTTTCTAATGTTGTCCCGGGTTAAGATTTTCCTATGGTGAACCAACCACGTGAAGAGTTTTATTTTCATCTAGCCTTTGTGCCTCCATAGCTTCTACCAAGTTTTGTTTGGATCTTGGGATTCCAGATCAAGGAGAATACCTTTTGCTTCCTTGATATTAAAGTTGCCCTCTTTGTTGTTGCCCCATCTTATTTGATCCTGCCCTTCAGTTACTAAAATCATCCTCTGATCCAAAATTCTCTTAGGGGACTTTGCTTTACTGTTGAGGGTACTATCCTCCCTGCCATCTATTTTTTTTTTCCATGTTCTCCATTTTTCTGCATTATGTGAATGCTCCCAAAAGTTTTTCACCTTTACTAACCCTTTTTTGACTGTCTCATGATTGAGGCCCAAAAATTCCTCTTTCAAAATATAAGGTTCTTGTTGCCATTTGTCCTCCCAAAAAAGTGCTAGATCGCCCTCTGTGATTTCCTAGAAACTGTTTTTTTGAACCACTCCTCTGTTCTCCCATGCCTTGTTCCATTTGGGAGAGCCTTTCACAATTCCAGACATTTGTATGATATCAGAAGCAGGCCAAGCATTGACATATTTTTCCTTCCAGATGCTTTCCCATTGAGCTTTAGGATCTTTAACCCACCTCCACCAAAAGTTTGGACCCTAAAGCTTGCTGAGAATCTCTAGATTATCCAAACCTAGGCCTCCATGGTTCTTGGGTTTACAGATCTTATCCCATGAGACTAAAGCCTATTTTTTCCTTGTTTCCTCTTTGCCCCAAAGAAAATCTCTTTGAATATTTCTAAATTGCTGCAAGACTCCTATTGGAGCTGGGAGGGCTGATAGCATAAAGATTGGGATAGCTTGGAGTACTGCCTTTGTAAGAACCAGTCTACTAGCTAGATTTAAAGATTTTATTGTCCATTTCCTGACCTTGTATTGCATTTTAGTTATTAACAGATCGCATATGCTCTTGTGCCGAGGTTTAGCTATTAGAGGAACTCCAAAATACTTAGAGGGAAGGGATTCTCTTTGAAAGCCTAGAATTCTAGAGACAAATCTCTAGATAGCAATGTGGGTGTTAAGGAAAACGATTTTTGATTTGGAAGGATTGACTGCCATACTTGTAGTCATAGCGAATTCATTCAAAAAAAATTTGTAAGCAAATGCATCCTTAACTGTGGGAATTCCTTGTAACATGGTATCATCTACAAATTTTTGATGAGTCAGAACTAGACCGTTCTCCGAAAGTTGGAGTCCTTGAATTCTTCCCATTATTCTAGCATGCTTAGTGGACCACCCCAACCCTTCCATCATGAGGATGAAGAGAAAAGGAGAGAGTGGATCTCCCTGTCTAAGTCCCCTAGAAGGAAGAAAAAGTTCAGATGGAGAGCCATTAACTAAAATTGAAAAGCTGGATGAAGTCACCAGGGCCATGACCCATCTGACCCAATTATGATCAAAACCAAATGCTGTGAGCACTTTCTTGATGTATATCCAATTCACTTTGTCATATGCTTTGGCTATGTCCAGTTGCATGATCATACCCGCTTTCTTATTACTTGTTAACGAGTGAACCACCTCATGAGCTTGAATTATATTATCCAAAAAAATTTTGCCTTCCACATAACCAGTTTGTTCCCCTGAGACAAGCGAGGGCAGCAGGGGTTTGAGTCTGTTAGCCACGACCTTGGAAATTATCTTGTAAACTACATTGCATAAAGCGATGGGCCTGTATCTTTCTAGCGTTTTAGCATTATCCTGTTTTGGAATAAGGGCGCTCAAGGGGGTATTGAGAGCTTTCAAAATGGTTTTGTTCAGCCTGGAATCTTCGACTACCCCTAAAATATCCTTTTTTTACAATATTCCAGTAGGCTTTGAAGAAATCCACATTCAATCCATCCGGACCTGGAGCCTTGTGATTTTTCATTTCTTTGAGGACCTCACTGACCTCCTTTTCAGTTACCGTTTTGTTGGGATTACAGTTATCCTCTCTGGATACTAGTTTAGGGAAATGTTTAATTAAGTCCTTGATGAAAGGTTCTCTTACTAAAAAGTTTTCCTTGGCAATGTCACGAAAGTGCTTTACTAACACTGCTTCTATCTCCTCATGGGATTGATGAATCTGGCCATCCTCGTCCTTAATCGAAGAGATTTTGTTGTAAGTTCTATTTGCAATGGTGGATCTATGTAAAAATTTAGTGTTATGTTCTCCTTCTTTTAGCCATAGAACCCTATATTTTTGTTTCCAAAAAAATTTCTCTTGTTTACACAACATTTCCCATTCTTGATGATGTTTCTCTGCTAGATCATTTTTGTCTTTATCAAAGCCATCCTTGATCAAAGCTTGATTGAGCTCTAGGATTTTTTTTTCCACAATTTTCTTACTCTTAAAAATATTACCAAATTCCTTCTTGTTCCAATCCTTTAGCCTCATCTTGATGTGTTTTAATCTTTTATGTAGCACGAACATCATTGATCCTTGAATCTGTAGGTCCTCTCCCCACCATTTTTCTATGTTGCTGATGAATTCTGGGTGTGAAAGCCAAATATTTTCAAACCTGAATGGTTTGTTTCTTGGGGTGCTGGTGCCCTTGATCTCCATTTGAATTAGCCAGTGATTTGAACCTCTAAAAGGAAGAATTCCTGCTATTATTTCCTTGTCTAGAAGCATGAGATCCTCAGAAAATACATGAATCTGTCTAGCTTGGAAGCTACCTAGGAATCCCCTCCTCTTTTGTTGTTCCATGTACATAGACCATTGTTTGTCTCAATGTCCACAAACTTCATGTTTTCTGAAAAGATTTGGAAGGCTGAGGAATCTTTATTTAGTGCTCTTGTACCCCCTTTTTTCTCCGAGAGAGATCTAATCATATTGAAGTCTCCTCCTATAACCCATGGTAGCCCTGCATGTTTGGTCCACAGATCCACCAAGGAATCAATAAACCTGATTTTGTCATATAACCTTTGAGGGCCATAAAAATTTGTTACTAGATAAGTGTCCCTGTCTCCTATAAGTTGTATAACAACTAATAAATAATTCCTTGATGCCTCTACATCAACTACTCCTATTTTTTTGGGATTCCAAAGGGTGAGGATACCCCCTGCTATATTTTCTGCTTTGACTTCTAGAAACTAAAATCTGTTGAGCCATTTACTATGGATTTGCCTTAACTTTTGAACGAAGTATTTTTTTCTTGGACAAAAATTATATCTGAAGCTACTTGTTTCATTCTGTTATTCAACATTCCTTGTTTTCTCTTGCTGCCTAGACCTCTGATATTCCAAGTTGTGAACTTCATAATTACATATTGGTAAAGGAGTAACTGGTTAGATCTTTCATCTTACCTGAGTCTACCATGAGCTTACCACATTCCATCAGTAGCTCATTCTGCTTTTTTCTGCCTCTTTTTTTCCTGGGTTTCTCGATGCTAACCCTGGAGTTGTTTTTATTGCTTTCACTCCTTGGTTACCCTGTCTTTCAATGTTTTTTACTTATTCCAAGCCCTTTTCTTGAAGTTTCCATAAGAATAACTGCTTTATTTGATTGCATTCTTCTTGTGGTAGAGATTCTACCCACCAGTTGTTCCCTTACTCAAGAACCCTTTTAGATCTAGGTTTTCTCTGTCAAGAATTTCCTGTAGCTCATTGTCCTTCATTTCCATCTCAGTCTGGGTCATTTACTAATCCATTTCTATTTCTGATTCACTCATCATGACCCCTTTCTATTTTTCGTTTGCCTGTTCCTGATCATGTCCTTCTTCCTTCTCCTGCTTATCATAACCATCCTTCATTACTTGATCTTCAACTATTGTTTCTTCCTCCTCTTCAAGAACTTGGAACTAATTCAGCCTAACCTTTTGTCCTTCACTTTGGTGCTGCTTTGGCCCTTTTTTGCTGCTTTTTCCTTTCTGAACTACTTTGTGAAAGTTATCTGTATCTTTCATTGTGTTAGGTCTGCTTTTTTCTTTGCTTTACTGAGAGGGCAGTCTCTTCGAAGGTGCCCATGTTAATGACATTTATGAAATCTAAATGGAATATGATCGTAGTTAACTGTCTACACCCATTCCTCATCAAAAACCTCCAATATGACCTCATCCGAAAGAGCTCCAAATAGATCCATATCTACACAGATCCTAGCAAAAGAGGTATATTTTCCCCTCCTTGTGGCTTCAAAAGATTTGACATACCTTCCTAATTTATTGCCTATGGAAATTAGCAATTCTATTTGCCAATAATCCAGAGGTAGAGAATAGAGTCTTACCCAAACTAGGACTAAAGTAAAAGTTTCCCACTCTAGTATGAAGTTCATCATCCATGGCCGCATATAGAGCCTTGCTGCTACGTAGAAGTAGGGCCCGCCTTCAAACACTCTGTCTTTATCTTCAATGTTTGCAAACACCACAGTGAAGAATCCCTTGGATCCTAGATGAAGATCAATGCTCCCTTTAGGCTTACAGTGGTATCTAATCCATGTGTGTAAAGCCTTTTTAGTGGGCCATAGCCCCATGAATTTTCATATGATTACATAAGTCTGCATGTGCTCCCTGTGTGCCTGTAGCGCTGGATCATTTAAAACTACTCTGGGAGTGATTTCAACTTTGGGTTTGCACGGTCCCTTTTGTTTCATGTCTTTTTCTCCCTGGTTTTTGTCATTTTCCTCCTTGTCCTTTGTGTCATCATTCTCCTTCGCTTTGATACTTTATGTTTCCTCTTCCCTGTTTTCTCTTCCTTCCTTAGTGTTACTTCTACCTGATTTTAGAGGTTTCTTTCCCTTGTTGGCCACTGCCTCTTTCTAGGAGGGAGTGGAGCTCCCTCCTCTACATCCGTTCATGGAGAAAATCCTTTTCAGAAAACTGCAACCCTAGTCATCCACTCTTCGGTTCCCCAGCTCATCCACATTCACCCTTTTCTCTCTACCCTAGGATATCTGAATTTCTTTCTTAAGGAGGGTGAAACTTTTATATAGTATTCTAGAGAATCAAATTGGTGTGACAAAAGGGGTAGGCTCACCTAAATTATAAGATAGATGAATTTATGGTTTGGAGCCAAAAATTCAATATTAGAAATCAAAATTCCCTCTCTTTTGAAGCTGACATGAAGAATATGTCTTACATTTTTCGTTACATATATTTTCAAGGGCTAAAATAAAATGACATGAAGAATATTCTTACAAAATTCAAGGGATAAATATTAATTATTAATAATAAACTTATCTACAAAATTTAACACACAAGACCAATGAATCTCTTGATCCCTACCATACCTTTCTTTCGATGATTGGGAGTTATGGGTCATTGTAAGACTACAGATAGGTAGATTCAATCTACTGATGAATATAGACATGTTTTAATAAACTTGTGATAACAACCTCACTTTCCATATGACAATTACATGGTTTCGGTTGTCATAGGACCAATGATATTGTTAGTCGATCTACCAACATCTTCAAATATTTTCATCATGATTTCATCAAACTGTAGCATCTAAATATTGACAAGATGTAGTATATGAAAAAAATATATACAACAAAACTCAATAAATGTAAAATGGAAATGGCACAAATGAATCATCCAACTTTGCTATAACCACCATTTGAGGTCATGTCATTAATGACTAACACACACAGGAAATTCATATTAGGATCTAAAAAGCATTAGGAGCTTTCATATAATATTTTTCATAAATATACTCTTATAGACTTGTATTAGAAGATATCAAGAATACTTAATGTTAACATCAATGAAAAAAAAATTGTGGACATCACCGAAAGGTAGGAGAGGTAAAAATGTCATGTTTCTCATTACCTAAGATACAACTATAACAAGAAAGAAAATGAACATGCCGAAATCCTCAAATGGATCATCTAATCGAACAAGGAATATATGTAAAGGAAATAAATAAGTCATAAAAAATTCTTGTCTTTATATTATAAATATGAAAATCACTATCAAATGTAAGAAACCCAATCTTTTTTCTAGGAAGTCCAAGAAGATTATCCAAAGAGAATTTAATTGTCTCTAATGCAACCTAAAAATGAAAAAAAAAAATACAAAAAATGACACATGGAAATAGACTACAGAATTTGAAGAAAATGAGAAGCAACTTGAACCTAATCAAGGGGGATTTCAAGGGAATGCATCCAATGCATACATATATTTGCAAGTTTGATAATAAGGATATGTTTGAACTATAGAAGTTGCTCGGAATGTGAATGTGAAGTTAGAGCCTTCAAATGATGATGGATTATTGTAGTAACAAATTTAAGTTTTATACCCATTCACATTTATCAAAATTTCAACCCTCATTATAATTTCTCTACTGAGTTTGGTCAACAATAGATTGTTTACATTTAGAAACTTTGTATGCTATATTACAATATGAGTTCCATATTTTTTTTGTACATGCAATATAAAACTATTTAGTTTAACTTAGAATTATTTTAGAGTATGCTTTAACTTCATCACATTTTTATCATTATATATGCCATGTTACAACACTTTATTCTTTTTAATTTTCCTTTTTTGTTGGGTCCCAATATATAATAAATTTATGCATTTTTTATCTTATGTTTCATCTTGATTAGACATTCTATTATTAATATGAGAGATAACTACTAGGTTTTCAATAGAAATCCTGTCATACCTCATTAAGGCTCATCACAAATCCAAAGCCTCACATAAGAAGTGGTGTAAGGAGCAATATTTGGGATGATTTTTCTCCACCATCCCCTTATTATACCCAACTTTACTAAAGGATTCCAATAAACCAACATGGCTCCAGTCCTAGGGATCATGTATTTTGAATTCCCATCCATGAACCAATACCATAGAGGTTTTGGTAGCCTAGAAAGAGAGAGCATGGTTACAATATAATCTACAAATGGCCATAGTATAGGAAAGAATAACCCATGTTTAATATAATATGCTAATGGCCACGTCCAACAAGGGACCTAGAATATGTAATCCATGATATTCCCTTATAGTGACACAAACTAATGTGAGTCAAACCATGTTGAGAGCCAAAATAATCCAACCTCACAATTCCAAATTAATTCCTCTCAATTTCAGAGTTTGAACTACCATTGAGAAGGATATGTGTGAAGGTAACCAAGAGTTGGGTGGTGTTGATTCCCATACCTTCACTTTGAATGTGTCATGCCACTTTCTTGCCTTGTGACCTTCATTATAACCTTGGACTATGGTTATAATTGTTTAATATAAAGGATGCAAGATAAAGACATTGATACCCCTTTTATCCTTAAAGACGTTGAACTTCAAACATGTTACTTCATTAGGAAAATGATGTTTACTAAATTTTTGTCACAAACAAAGTTTCTTTCTAAATAGCGAGGGTTTCTCCCTGATGTATAGTTCCAAATAGACTCCATACCATACCATAATTAATAGGGATCTTGTATGAGATTAGGTCCAACAAAAATTACTATTTCAATGTAAAATGAGAATGAAATACAAAATGGATAACACTTTTAATCTATATGTAAATTGTAATCTTATTTAACCTATCATAGGTGGGATTAGATTCAAACCAATAAATATGAGATTCACTCTCAATTTTTGTTTGTGTTTTTGGAGCAAAAAGATATTAAAAAATAAAGAAAACACACACACACACACACGCACACACACACACACACACACACACACACACACACACACACACACACACACACACATATATATATATATATATATATATATATATATATATCTATATATATATGGACAAGAATGGAAATAAAAGAAGCATATTATTACATTACCATTCATAAGTGTGCAATCGACATCCCAATGCAAGCATCATGTAAATATGTCTACAACAAAATAATACAATAGTACAGTGGTACAAGTAACAACACAACCAATAATTGCATTAGTAACAACATAAACAAGAAAAAGGGTTTCCAACATATACAGTATTATACACGAGTGTTCCTCCTCCATAATTGGCCTTGAAATCTTCCTTTCATTAAAATATAAGAAAAGGGTGTACAAGATACACACAAGCCAAAATCCCCTTTTATATATTTTCAATATATAACTAAATTGTTTCCTCTTGTCATCCTTTTTAAAGTTATACACTTTTCAATTTCCTCTCTATGGTCATAGTTACCATTTTAAGTAACTCATCCACACCTCTTGTTGTGAAAATATTTATATGGTGCATCTAAAAATCGATTTTTCAAAGGAAGATGGATAGAAAACTAGTTCTTTAGTCACGGGTACCCTTCTTCTTTTGAATGTTCTAAGGAAAAAATCAATCAAGTTATTTTTTTTGGAAGTTCTATTGATTTCTGGGAATTCCTTAAAAGCATCCCAATTTTAATTCCCTTGATTCTAATACTTTCTTCTAGTTAATTTAAAATGTCTATCATAAAAGAAGATGAACTTATGTCTTCAAGTGGTTGAAGGAGGCATCTTTCTATCACTTTCACTACAAGGAGTAAACATTTTAATGAAAGTAGTAATTTCTATTTTGAGTGATGTGATTATTGATTGGTATTTTTCAAGTGGTTCATGATTACGTTGATCTTCTCTCTTAACCACTCTAGAAAATTCTTATGGCACACTCTTCTCCTCTGCTCACAACTTTTTGAGTTCATATATGTTGAATTGAACTTGATACAACACTACCTTTTTATCTTTAACACTCTCTAGGTAGATAAGAAATTGGGTTGCATGATTCCGAAACTCTTAAAGCTTAGGGTACATTAGAATGTAAATAGTGTTGATTTCATCTTGGAGTTCAAAGTCACAAACGTTTAAATCAGATGGGCTAGTAATATTTTCTATGTAATGGTTGCCTATTTTTTAGCTATATTTTATGGTTCCAAATCGAAACGGTGTTCTTCTACACATTTACCTATATCAAGGTTTCTATTGATTTGACAAGCACCAAGAAAAGCCTTCCATAGGATAATATTAGGTTCATAAGTGATGGAATTGATAAGATTATTTTCCTCCCTTAGGTTATCTAAATGACCAAGAATATTTACCATGTAGACATAGTGATTTAATAATGATCTAATGCCATGATACTAACTCATGGAAAAGAAATGGTGTTGGCCTTTTTCCACTATTTCTATATGACTACATTTAGGTAAAATACCAAGAAATGTAATGTCATTTGGAGTCAATACAACTTGTTGCATTTATTAAAAGAGTAGTAGTTCCTCCCTTCCATGCTTATATGATAACAATCCATAAGACCATATCAGGTTTATAAATTTTGTGCATCATCTAGGTTCCCAAATTTAGCATACATATAAACAATGAAATTTATCATAAAGACATCACTTGAATCTTGTTTTAATTATTTGAGCATGAAATTGCTTAACATGTTACAGGATTGCACTATCAAGCTACAAAACATTTTATTTTCTAAAGTATTTATTTTTTATTCGCTTGTCCTCATGCTAATATAACACATTATAGTCTAGATTATAGGATTGTTGTTGTTTTAATATAACACAAGAGTGGAAATATCCTAACATCAATCACAGTGAAATATCCCAACAATGCATGCATAGTGGAGAAAGGAACATCACATCAGTACCCAATGGTAAAAAAAGGAATATCATAGGAATTTCTTTAGTAATTAAGGAGACAAGACAATGTAAACTCATCAAAGTGATCAAATAATGGCAACAGGAATCTAGTAGACACATCATTGTTTAACCATTGTGACAGGGGTATAAAAACAAATCGGTAAATAAATTTTCATGAAATAAGAGAACAATAAGCAAGGACATAGTTCTTACTATGGAGAGGATTGAATTTATCCACAACTGAGATGTTAGGAATTAATTAACGGAGTATGAAACAAAAAATATTGTAGAAACACAAACACAAAAATGCATAAAACAAGAGAGATACAGATATATTTGGTTTACCCAATTTGGGATATGTCCATAGGGAAAAAATCGGTCCTTTCTGTTATATTATCCAACAAAATAAAAAGATACAACCTAAATTAGATCTGCCATAATTTCCTCTTCACTCTCACATAGCCTCCTCTCTTCCTCACTTAGAATAATAATACACAACCATAATAAAATTCCCTCATATAAACTGAGGGTTTCCTTCTAGGAAAAAAAATCCTAAATTAAAATGACTTTTAACGTTAGATCATCCACTTAATGAATGACCCAGATGTTGGTTGTGTAATATAATTATCATCTTTAGAGGTGTCACCGCATTGGATCCCAGTTCATAATGGGGAAATAATGTCACTCGTTTTTTCACTGCCAGGGGGGTCCAAGGGGGCAACGATAATATGAGTTGTTCATTACGTGAATGATCTGACGATAGAAGTTATGTTTAATTTAAGGTTTTTTTCCTTAGAAGGAAACACCGTGTTATATATGACGGAATTGTATTGTGGCTGGAAATCGGTGTGTATTCAGAGTGAGAAAGAGAGAGAAAATTGTGTGAGAGTGAAGAGGGAATTACAACGGATTTGATGTAGGTTGTTTCTCTTCATTTTATTGGATAATATAAATGGAAGGACTAGCTGCTTTTCCATGGACGTAGCCCAAATTGGGTGAACCATGTATATCTATGTCTCTCTTGTTTTATGTATTTTATTTGTTTATGTTTCTACAATATTTTATGTGTTCCATTGCTCTGTCATATAATTTTATAACACTAGATTCACTACGAAACTGCAATATTTTACAAGGTAATTTTTCATCTATTTTTAGCTTCGAGGGTACCATGGTGTAGGGATCTAACATATCTGAAACAAATTATTTTTTGAACAATTAGAAATATAATCAAGCTCCATACCCAAAAATCTCCCACTTGGACAGTGATTATACAAACTCAATCGCAGCTTCACTTGTTCACTCCACTTGGACCTATATTTATCTCATCTTCATCACCATTCTTGAATACTAATTGAAACTGAGAAGAAGTTCAATTTTTCCCTCGCTAGAACCTTTATCAACATATTTGTAAGATTTTGGCTAGTTTGTATAATTCCAGCTTCAACTATCCATCTTCCAACACTGACCATATGAAATGGTACTTGATATGTATATATTTAGTCTTAGAATGAAATTTTGAGTTCTTTCAAAGATGGATGGCACTCTGACTATCATTATATAACCTTCCAATTTCCTGATTCTTTCCCAATTCATCTATAAAACTTTGTAACCAAATCATTTCTTTACTAGCCTTTGTAGCAACAACTTAATTTTCTTTTGTTGTTGAAAGTGCAACAATCTTTTGCAGTTTAAAAACCCAACTGATAGTTGTTCCACTTACAATAAACACACCCTGTGGTTCTCCTCATGTTATCTCTATCACTTGCCATATCTTCATTGACATATCCATATCAAATAATGTTTGAACGTCCAAAACATAATGATTGATTTGTGGTACCTATCAAATACCTAAGAATCCACTTCACTTCCATCCAATGCTATTTTCCTATATTGTTCATATAATTTATTAAAACTCCCATTGCATGTGCAATATCATGCCTTATGCAGACCATTTTATACATTAAGCTTCCAACTGTTCATTCATATGGAACTTTACACACATAATTCATCTCTTCCCGAGTTTTAGGAAACATCTCTTTAATTAGTTTGAAATGGATAGCCAAAGGTGTACTAAATGGTTTTGCATTCTGCATATTAAATCATTCCAACACCTTTTCTATGTATTCACTCTGAGACAATCTTAATTTGTGTTTTTTCATGTCTCTAGTGATTCTCATACCAAGGATTTGTTTTGCAGGACTTAAATCCTTCATTGAAAATGAATTTGCCAATTTTCCATTGAGCACATTTATTTCCTACATGTTAGACCCTGTAACAAGCATGCCATCTACATACAATAGCATAACAATACATTTTCCATCATTTTTCATTTTACGATAAACACAATGGTCAAAGTGACATCTAGTATAACCTTGTCCAAACATATATTTGTCACATTTTAGATACCAATACCTTGGAGCCAGGCTTAAGCCATAAGAGCTCGTCTTCAATTTGAAAATCAATTTCTCCTTTCCTTTTACCTCATGCCCTTGTGGATGTTGCATATATATTTATTCCTCCAAATAGCCATGGGGGAAGGATGTCTTTACATCTAGCTACTCAATATGAAAATATTATGATGCCATTATATTTAAAATAGTTTTGATGGAAGTCATTTTAATGACAAGATAAGAAATTTAATTAAAGTCTATACCTTTCTTTTTGCAAACTCCGTCACCTCAAGTCTAGCCTTATACCTCTATTTATCTCCATCTTATTCCTTCAACCTATAAACCAATTTATTCTGTAATGTTGTTTTACCTACAGGCAACCTGACTAAGTCCCAAGCATGGTTATGCATTAAGGAGTCCATCTCTTCTTCCATGGCTTGATCCCACTTTGTCATAGTTTATACCTACATTTCTTATTCATATCTTTTTGGCTAACCAAAATCAATCAATAATACATAATATAATGAAGGAGAGAATCATTCAGGGGGTTTACTTATCCTGATATATCTTCTAACACCACTTTTAGATGTTTGAGGTGCATGTTGTTGTTGTTGTGGATGTTGATCATTATTATTTTTAGGAACATTTAGTTTTTCTAAGATATCATTAAGCTCTATGTATTCTTTACTTTCCTTTTCCCATTTCTTTCCCCACATTTGATAATTATAAAAGACCTTTTCATTGAATATGACATCTTTGCTCCTTACACATCCTTCACCTCCCAATTTCCCTGTTGAAATTAAATTTTTATTTAGACCTAGAACATGCCTTACCTCGTTTAATATCCATTATTTTCCATTATTTTGATTTATTAAAACCTTACCCATTCCAATGATTTTACAAGGTTTATTATCACCCAAATGAACCCATCCAAAATCTCCTTCAACATTGTCATGAAAATTTTCCTATCATGTGTGGGATGGATGAAGCCCATGAATCTACCACCCAGGAATAAATAATATTCTCTAATGAAATATTCAAAGTATCTTGCAACACATCACTTGTCACATTCACTTCATGATTGTTCTCTTGATGTCGATCTCCTTCTTTTCCCCTCCGATATTTGTAGTATTTCTTCAAGTGTCCTTTATTCCCACATTTCCAGTACACTATACCTAATCTATATTTAGATCTACCTTTCCTTGACAAGCTTTGCTTTCTTAGGCTCCTTCTTCTTTCCATTTTTTGCCCCTAGTCTCTGCAAGAAAAGAATTACTTGATGTCTCACTAGACATTTTCCATTACATTTCCTCACTAAGGATGGGACGAACAACATCATCAAACTTTAATGCACTAGATCCAAGGACAAAGTTTCTAATAGCCATAACTAAACCATTCCAACTTTCTAGCAATGAGCATAGAAATAACACAACCCTAGCATCATCATCAAAATTTGCCCCTACAGAACTTAACTGAATGGTAACCATATTAAATTCATTTAAATTATCAAAAATTGATCCACCTTCTCGCACATTCATATTCAAATAAACGCTTCATAAGATATACCTTTTTTGAGGCCGATGGATTTTCAGATAGTTTGGCCACAGTCGTCATTAAACCTTATGTTTTCATTTCCTTTGAAATTTTGAATGCCATAATGCTATCAGACATAACCATATTATTCCTAGTTCATTTTTGTCGAGAATATCCCATTCTCCATCTGTCATACTCATCGACTTCTTTGATTTTTCACACAATGGTAGGTACAAATATTTTTGATACAAATAATCTTCCATCTGCACTTAGTAGCTTTGGCCGTTAAATTTCTCGACCGTAAGTCTACCATCTTCCTCCATTTCTCCCACTCAAACTATGAACCCTTCTCTCATATGGTTTTATCATCTAAATACATGTTCAACTCTGATACCAATTTTTAGAAATTAATTAATGGAGAAATGAAACACATAAAATGTTGCAGAAACAAAAACGAAAAAACACATAGCACAATAGAGACACAAATATACGTGGTTCACCCAATTTGGGCTACATCCACAAAGAAAAAACCAATCCTTCCTCTGATATCATCCAACAAAATGAAGAGATACAACCTATAACAAATCCCCTGTAATTTCCTTTTCGATGTTACACAGTCCCCTCTCTCTTTCTCACTCAGAATAATAATACATATCAGTAATACAATTCCCTCATATAAAGCAAGGTTTTCCTTCTAGGAGAAATATCCTAAATTAACATAACTTCTACCATCATATCATCTTCTAATGAACGACCCAGATTGACTATGAAATTACAATATTTTACAAGGAAAAATTTCATCTATTTTTAGCTTCAATGTTATTGACTGTGAACCCCTGCTAAGGCGGGATCATAAAATCACCATTATTGCCCCCCATGGACCCCCCTCATGATGCTCATATGGGAGGCATTGCTTCCCCATTAGGAACAAGGATTTAACATGGGTGAAACAAAAAACTTATGAAAAATGAGGAAGATAATCAGGCTCCACACCCAACGTGAGAGGAATTTATCGATATTTAGGACAATCCTCAATGGAAACCCCTAAATGGACTTGATCTTGAGTATTTTATAATGGTTCAAAACCAATTCGAATGAAAGGGATTTCTATTCAAAGAGAAGGATGTTTGAATCTAGTTGATAAATTTCCATGCTCACTTGGAAGGCACAAATATAATTTTACTCGACTCATATTCTAAGAAATATACAAAAACCAAAGAAACTAATCAACGAGAGAGTGGAAAATGTAGAGATTAGTTACTGACATAAGCAAGCATAAATACTTGAATTCCAAAGGGTAAGGAGTTGGTGATTAGAAGATGAGTAGAGATGTAAAGTCAAGAAACTCAAAATAAAATGAAACATATCAGATAGAGTTTTCTTGTGTAACTGAATAGCCAATAGCATATTAAGTTTGTCCAAATTTAAGGCAGTCAAACAATGATGAGAAAATAAACAAAAATTCAGCTCAATATAATACTAAAGAATTTTTTAAACTCATATTTAGTTAGACACCACATGCATAAATTTAGACTCAAAAATGACTTTCCTAGAAATATATTTTCACGAAAAGATATAAGTTATTAGTCACCATTTGTATGGGCCATGTACAAGAACTTTAGACTTTAGAGCCATTGATTTTTTTATTGAATCCTACCATAACTTCTGCTAGGTTTATAATACTTTCCACTAATTACACATGGGCATGCTCTATAACCCAGTATAGAGTAGATGTGTAGGTGTAATGTAAGTATGTAAACAATTCTAAATGTCGGATTAATTAAAAACTAATTAAAAAATCAAAAGTGATCGATAATGAGTGAAAACATCTAAATGTTGGCTTAATTTATAATAAAAAGTTTAAATAATAAAAATAATCAAATTCAATTTGTTATATTTTGATTTTGTTTTTAACTTGTGAATAGGTTTTATTAGAATACCATGATCCAATACCACAACTTATCAATATCTCAAGCCCAAAAAGCATAACTTATTTCACAAACAAATATTTTATAACAATATGACAAGATTATTAACCATCCATATTCACCCCCACTTTACAATGGATATTATTAACTTATAAAAATTTGGCTTTGTGACAACACCATGGCTTATCAACACCACATGCCTAAAATACATAACTTATTTCACAATCAAAATATTTTATAACAATATGGAAATATTACTGACCATGGATATTCATCCCCACTTTACCATGGATATTATTAACTTGTAAATAGGCTTTGTTACAATACCATGGGCCAATACCGTGGCTTATGAATAGCACATGCCCAAAAAGCACAACTTATTTCATAATAAAAATATTTTATAACAATATGACAGGATTCTTAATCATGGATATTCACTCCCAAATTTTCATTCATAATATGAACTTCTGAATAGGATTTGTTACAATATCATGGGATAATTCCATGGCTTATCAATACCACACGCCAAAAAATCATAACCTATTTCACAATTAAAATACTTTATAACAATATGACAAGATTCATAACCATAGATAATCACCCCCACGTTACCATGAATATTATTAACTTGTATTATTATTATTATCCAATTTTAAGGTCACGTCCAAGCTAGACACCACATTGGTGTATGACTCTTTGTTTGTGTGACAAGAGACCCACCTCCATGTAGTGATTTGACTGCTAAGTCTACAAAGGCAAATATACTCTACCCCCTCTAGTTTTGAAGTTGTGGCCTCTTAGGAGGGACACATTCTCTTAGCCATTAGGCCCAATCAAGTTATATAATAGCATTTGTTAGAATACCATGGGCTAATACCATGAATAATCAATAGCTCATTCCCAAAAACCATAACTTATTTCACAATAAAAAAATTTAATTTTAATTTAATTTTATAACATTTTTTAATTGATGCTAATGGGAAGAGGGTTGTAATTAGTTTTGAGATATATCTAAACCTTCTATCCTCATGACTACTAAAAATATTCCCATAGAAATTAAATTAAGGTTTTAGTAAAATTGAAAATTATAATCATTTTATATTTAAAGATGTGAAATTTATATAATACAAACAATATTAGTAAGAACCATCATATATTCATATTATATAAGGATTCAAGTGATGAAAACAATAAAAATTAAGGGAATAGAGGGGAAGGGATAGAGAATGAGGGAGAGAGAGGCAAGGAGATAGTGACAAAGCAGGAGGGCAAAGAGAGAGAGAGAGAGAGAGAGAGAGAGAGAGAGAGAGAGAGAGAGAGAGTTATGGGGATAGATGGAGGTGGGAGAGAGAGGAAGGAAGAGAGAGGAGGGGTGTGAGAGAAGAAGGGAGGCAGAGAGAGATGGAGTTGGAGGGGGGTGAGACAAGGAGGAAAGAACAAAGACAAAGGGAGATGGAGGTGGAGAGAGAGGGAGTGACAAGGGATACATGGATACAGAGAGAGGGAGAGAGGGGAGGAGTGAAGAGAGAGAAGAGTTGGGGAGAGATATAGGGAGAGAAGGGAAAGATAGAGATCGGGAGGCACAAAGATAGAGGGGATAGAGAGAGATAGAGGGAGAAATAGAGAGAGAGAGAGAGAGAGAGAGAGAGAGAGAGAGAGAGAGAGAGAGAGACATGGGAGTGGGGGGAGAGATAGAGGGAGGTGAGAGTGAAAGGGAAAGAGAGGACTAAAGAGAGAGAAGAAGAGAGAGATGGAGTTGTAGGCGAGAGAGAAGGAAGGAAGAAGAAATACATAGAGGAAGAAAGGTAGTGGGAGAGAGGGAGTGACAAGGGAGAAATGGAGAGAGAGTGAAGGAGAGAGGAGAGTGGGAAGGAAGAGAGAGAGGTAGAGAGGAAGAGGGAATGAGATAAAGAGATATATATGGAGAGAGTGTGTGTAGGCCTAGGGTGTGAAATAGAAAAATGGACTAAGAAAGAGACACATATATACAAATATAGATAATATATAATATTATAAAAAACCTAGATCCATCTTAACCCAGATATGTCAAGCACCAAGAGGGATCAAATCTCTTGAGGTGCAAATGTTTCCTCAAGTTTTGCACTCAAAAAAGAGGTTTGCACCTCAAAATATTGGATCCCTCTCGACGCTACATAGACCCAGGTTAAGATGGATCTAGGATGGTATTTTAAATCTCAATTTTAGAAATAGTTAGTAGTTAGATTTAGGAACCTTGCCAAGCGTGTCTTGAGCATACAAGTTCACGCCTTGTAGTTGGATAAAAAATTAACAGTTTAGTAGAATTTTGTGATTTGAATAGTTTGAATAAACTTGGAGTGAGATGCATTATATGCAGAGTCTATAGTTGAAATGAAATTTAATGTTGAATGAGAGAATTTATATTCCTTAGTTGTAACCGCTTCAATATAATTTTTTTCTTAAAAATTAAATTATATTAAAAGTAATTCCTTGAGTCCTTTGAGAAGCGAGAATCAATGATGGCGAGAAGTAAGCTAAGCCAGAGTTGAAAGATATTTGAATCTACACCTACAACAACAATGAGTATTCAACAAGAGTAGTCATTGTCCAAGACCATGAGGAGTTCAAGGAAGTTTAAATTGAGTCTTGAGATGAGGAAGAAACATTTTTCATATGTGTTTGAGCATAAAAAGGGTTCAAAGATAGCTGAAACTTGAAAGAGTATGCAATTGGAAAATCTGGGTACACATCAAGCAACACTAGACATGACCATATGGACCACCTCTCCATAGATTACACAAGAGGATACATTGCACATTGGGAAGAAAAGAAGTGTATCAAACACATCTAGGAAGTGCATTAAAAGGTGCAACTTAAGTTTTTTTAAGCCTCAAAATATGTACAAAAACTATCATAGAAACCACCAAATTGGACATGTGTTATGCAATTCATACAACAATATATGACAAATATCAACATACAATGTTTGTATTAAGTACAAATCTATTAATGTTAATGTGAAAACTAAGGAAAGCCACTGAGACCTTCAACTTGAGGCTTCTTTCAATTTTTTTATACATTCAAATCCAATATTGAAATACATAAGCATTTGGTTTGAGAAAAAATCCAAGGTACTTCATACCTAAAATGTAGTTTATTAGTTGAAATGGGAGCAAGTCCAAAAAATACATTTCTAAATATGGATACAGAGATCCAACTGAGATTCTTAATTTTTTTAATAACTATAGATTCTGATGGATTTATTTAATTATTTTCTTCTCCTTTGATGTCAAACATTGAAGTGCAGGAAAGTGTTAGAGCTAGGTTGTAACAAATGAGAGGATTGATCAACGAACATGATGTTTTCCCAGTTATTTCCAACATGACTTCAATTCATAGATATATAAGCTTAAGCCCTCAATATTTCATATGGATACATACAGCCTCCAATTTTCCCATACGATAGCCCTCCCATAAACAAAAAAATAGGAAATGGACCATAAGAGTTAAACAATTTCCACAAGAAAACCTTCCCATAAAATCAAAACACACGAAAAAGATAAAAATAGCTAAAACTCAATTATATCTATGTCTAATGCATATACAATGTACCTACTTATTTATTTTTCACTATTAACTGACAATGAAATGGTTCCTCTATGATTTGAAACTTTGAGAATGTATATATGATAGAGAAGACTACAACAATATTAAGGTATTGCCTTTTTGGTTACAATTTTATATAGATGTTGATGAATATATTTTTTTATCTACATGTGTAGTTCATATAGTTTAAAAGGATAACTTGAAACTATGTGAAGACATGACTATTTATACATGCAATGGAAAGATAATTTAATGAAGTCGTGAGCTCACTATTATTTTTTCTTCATATATGGTGGTGTTCTGTAATATGTGTTGAAGGCTCTACCTTCCTTGTGGCATTTTTATGTTTTTTAGCTTCAACCACATATCAACATAAAATTTTCTAAACCTAACTTCAACATGGTATCTATTAGGGTCCTATAATAGGTGTCAGTGGTGTTGGTCTCTTACTATTCATTTTGGTCAATTTAGCCTATTAATCACTAGGTGTCATAGCCTAAAGGTTTTCTTGTCCTAGGAGCCATTTAGTCCTTGAAGTTCTATGGTCAAGAGAGGTGTGAAAGTTTGGGAGTTTTTTCACATAAGAATTTTGGTTGAGATCATGTTTCAGGTGTTTTCATGATAAATTTCTTAGAAGCAACTTTCCAATGGTATATCCAGTTCTTCAAACTAACCTCTAAATCAAAAGATATAGCTAAATGAAAATCCTTCCCCAAATCCAGAAAACAAGTCTTGATCCTGCATCCTGCATTTCAAACAGTTTGAAAAGAGGAGAAATGGAGGTCAGAGTGAAACAACGATCAATGATCATCGATATCACATATTATTGATCAGAGGTTCCAATACATAGCTCATCAAAAAAACAATATCTACGATCCACAATCACCAATTAGACATATCAACGGGGCCCAGGTCATATCGCAAATCAATAATTGATGATTGCATGTCGCAAGGGTGAAAACTCTAAAATGTTGTGATATTATAAAGTTGTGATATGTGATTAAATAACTAGGAAATGTGTGGTTAGTGTTAAGGCATTGGGGAGGGTCGAACCAAGTTTTACAAAGGATTTCATCCACAAATAAGAGTAGGTTCGAGTCCTTTCCCTCTCCTCCAAAGGGACACATGGCAGGAAGTGTTTGGTTATGATTAAGCCATGTGGTAGTTGATGTCACCATGATGTGGTTGTACGGTGCACACATGACATGCAAATATGACACTTTCATAGGTCATAAGAGGCCAAAAAAGGGTGACATTTGTCACCACTCACCATGTGACACGTGGAAAAGGATGACGTCAGATCACAATCAATGATCGGGGGATGAAGAATATCACTGCATGAAAGAAGTTCGCTCATCAAAATTATCTGATAGAGGGGATCGGATATGGGAGCTATCCCATAGTCACAAAGAAGACAAAAAACTAGGCATATTGGTACAATGATGAGAACATAAATATATGTTTTATCTGTTAAAATCATATGGTTATGCGGATATAAGTTAATGAAGGTTTGTATAAATCAGAGAAAGATTTAACAAAGGTTTTTATTTGTTAAATCCTTGGTGTGGTTCCCTCCCTTATTTTCTCTCCAAGTGGTCAGGCCACATCACTCATTGGAGATCGCAAGTCTTGAGGGGTGCAACCAAATGCTATATTGTGAAATTTCTAATTGTAAAGTTTCAGTATCTCATAGGGCCTAGGTGCATATGCTTTGGTCCCATGTGTTACACATGAGGACCATTTCTAACACGATATTGCAATGAACCAACACCATTTCACCAAATTCCAGAAATCTTAAAGGGGATGTGTAAGTAGAACTTGTGAGGTAAGCGCTTACAACATACGCCTATGGTTACCGCCCACTAGTTTTATGTCTTAAAACCCTTTCCATAGTCATTATTTTATACTGCACCATGTTTTATGGTTTTGACGATTTGGAAGGAGGCTGATAAGTTACTCGATAAGCTTAAAGCGGGCCAATAAACCAAAAGGGGAATGAAACAGGGAATTAGGAGGATATTTGGCAGGATTTTGGGCACCATGACAGATAGTTCAGGATTTTCCAGAGGACTACGGGCATATGAGGATTAAGATGATTTTCTGAGTGAATGTTGTTCCTATATTTGACCTGAATCTTAATAATCTCATAAAACACACCTTTTGATCCACTTAGTTTGATAAATTTGATGTTCCCAGTCCTAGGCCAAAATGATATTTAAAGGCTAAGTATACAATGTAATAATATTAGAGAATTTTTGAGAGTAGGAGGAGACCCTGTGTTTAATATTTTAATAAAAAACCTCATAGAAGACTTTGATATTAATTTAATATATTCTTGAGGTGTTGGTTTTCAAGTTTGTGTCTTCTTTATGTTAATTTAATATCCATTTCTGAAGTTGTTATCTTGAATTCATCCTTAGATGCTCAGGATAATTGTGGATCTTATACATGATATAATTATTTTTTGCTCTATCATGTTTCTTTTGAATATTTGGTTATAAGTTGTATAGAAAAATTCATAACCTTATTCTCTGCTACATTTAATTAAATATTTATGTGTTTCCTTCATCCATCGCTATACTACAACCAATAATTGACTTAAAATATGTTCCTACCTTGCCTTTGTTATCTAGATGGCTCATGCATGCCCTAATGTTATATTATTTCTATACTTCAGGGGCCCTCAATCCCAACAATTTTCATTCAACTTTATATCAGCTACCTCTAAGCTTAATAACCAGTCGAAAATCCATACCTCATCAATCTTTGATAATAGTTGATCCAATGAAAGAGCCCTCTCGAAGGTTAGGGGGACCAGACTTTAACATACAAGTGGTTTGTGGTTACTATGGGATCCCTTTCCTCAATCTTAAGGGATTTATGAAGTGCTAACAGTATCAAAGTATTTTTTCTAACAATGATTAGTGACAACTTTAAAATAGAATTCAAGCTTAACATAGCAGATAAAATCATTCTATAAAAGGTTCAAAGATAGATCCCAAGCAACATATTTTGTTTGGCCTATTGAAGCCACAAGATAAGTGGAAAGACTAGATATAGAATGAGGCAAAAGTTGGCTAATGGATATAAATGGGTTTCAAGCAAGCCAAAACATGAAGTTGAGCTCAATAAAATATAGAGTAAAAATACCAAGAAGAAAACATAGCTTTATAAATTGAAATATATTTGGAAAATGCATTTTAAAATGAAAAAGACATATTTTTCTTATTCCTTAATTCATGGTGTTTTTCTTTTATGGGAATAATTGAAATATGTGGGTATACTAAAGCACCATTATGTAGCATTATTGGACCAAAACACTTGTTCTAGTACTATAAACATGTTCAATCTCCTTGGAAATAGGCATACAAGCTATCATTTTACCCTAAAGGTCACCCAGTTAGGAGATTCTCTCCCTCGGGACATGGATTTTCACACAACATAGGACTAGATTAGCACTTATATTTTATATCATATTTGGAGAATGAGAAATGAATATATATTCACCATTTCACAAAAAAGAAAAAATATTATTTGGTGAAATGGAAGTCTAATATGTGCTCATTTCTTTCTACAAATCCAGGTGTATCTTGTTTTGACTAGATAAGTTTTTTCCTTTCAGCTATAGCTTGTGATGATTATTTTAACAACCCTTTTTTTTAAGTCTAAATAATATCCTTTTTATATTAAAAATATATATGAAATATTTTATCAAAAAATGGATGGATACAATAATTCTCATAGAGGATCACATCACTGTTAGCTCTCATATCATGGTAAGTAGATTCTGAACTTCAATGTTTAAAAGTCAAACCCTAAAGACTACGAAATTTGAATTTATAAGAGTTATCAAAACATTAAATTCTAAATACTTGATTTTACAGATACATCACACTAGAAACATGACAACACACACAAATCTGAACTCTCAATCTTGCATTCGTATTATATTAACTGGTATCTTAAAACTCGATCTTTCTTACCAAGGCTTTTGAAAATACAGTCAATGCACTCCATCCATGTGGTGTGATTATGATAAAAGGATAAACCCTAAGACTAATATATCCTATAATAATGCACCTCCTACATGAAATACACTCTCTATTTTTTCAAAAAAGCCAAATAAGAGAAGCATCTAAATTGAGAAATATGCTAAGCCTAGTGCAAGCATGCCACCTCTACCTCTCTACATAAATAAAAGTTTCCCAAAGCACAACTACAACAATTTGGACAGAACCTTTAACTTAGGAAATAATATTTAAAGAAAGGAAAATTTGGACACTATGGAGGGGATCAAGAGTTGAGTTCAACCCAAATCTAGGTCAATTTTGGTTGGACAATTAATACATTGAGAATGAAAAAAAAATAAAGTCCACATATTTTTAATAAAATCAATAAAGAAATTCAAAAAATCAATTTAATACTTGAAAGTCATGTGGGTGAAACCTTCATTTAGTTCAATCATGTTCTTTCATTTGTACACCACTTCCACATGTTTCTCTCTGGAAGTAAATCTTGAGATCTCCTCCCATAGTTGTTCTACTAAGTTAACTGATAGTTAAATAATCAACAAAATAATCAAATAAATTAACAAAAAAATTGATGACTAAATAATTACTATAAACACTTGAGTCATGAATACTTGAATGAGGTCTACTTGGTCTTGAGAACAATTTATTGGAGTATTCTAATCTTGGAGCAAACTTCCATTGATTTGACATATCCACAACAAAGTAAACATTGACATTGTTGTTGCTCTGCTGGATCAGGGGAAATTTGTTCCTAGATTATCTAAATCCTAAACTATTCTCTACTGAACATACCCAACCATATGAAGGTGGAATATTTTATGCCCCCCCCCCATCACATCACTCTCTATTTCCTAGTAACCAATCTATCTACTAGAAAATAGTTGAGATAAACACATTAAGATTCATGCATAGACAATAGAAAAATAAACAGTTCATAAAAAACATATGTGGTTTTGTACTAAAGAAACATATAACAATCATTCATTATCACAAAATATTCATTCAGTCATTCATTGATCATAGATAGAAAATACTTCATCTCAATAAATGTTATCATCAAAAACATGTTTTTGTAATATGGTACATGATGTTTCTAATTATATAGCTAGTACAAACATTTATTTCCTACCTTTTTTTCTTTGAAATCTATTGAGAAAGGAGGGCATTCGTTCCTTCTTCCCCTTCAAATGTAGTGGATTCTTTAATATATCTTAATGGCAATCTAGTCATGTACTCATGACATCGAGGTTATTGTTGGAAATACTTAGAGGGGTGTTAAATCAATATTCCATAGCAATTAACACTTTTAAATATTTTTCAGAGCATTAGTGAATATTCAATTATTATTAATGTTTATGCAGTAATAACAGTAAATAAAAGAACATAGTAGGCATAATAATTTTAGGTGGAAAACCCCCTCCGAGTCAAAAACCACTGAATGCTTTTCTAATAAATTCTTTATCTTTAGCCTTAACTGAAAGCAACAACCTCCTAGAACTCTAGAAAATCATTATTCTCGTGCTCCCACTGGAGGTATGCCCCAACACCTTGGTTTCTTCAGTAGTCAACTGAATATATGCCCCAACATCCTAGACCAACCTACCACCTTGAAGTGTTCACAAGCTCCAACCTGTAGGCGAATTCATACACCAACCTAGCACCTCCCTGCCACCCTATAATGACCAGAAATGAGACAAGAGTGTGGACTCCTGTACCAGGGACAATGATCCATAATACAATATGATTTAAAAATATTTTCTTGTACTTGAATGAACATCAATCACACTTTGACCTGTAACCCAACCATGACATCTTCCCAACAGAGACTCCTATACCTCCCAATGATGCCTTTTCAACTCTATGCAAATTGACTCTTTTACAAAAATGACTCTTCCAATGATGACACTTTTACAAATGACTCTTTTACAACTTTACAATGATCACTCTTGGCCTTGACACTTCTTCACAATATATGGATGGCTGCTATGCATTCAAAGGATGTCTTGATGCAATGCTTCCTTTGATTTAATAATTCTTCTCTTGAATTCTTGCTTGAAGATGTACTTGAATCTTCTTCTACTTTCATGCAAAATTTGCTCGGTGAAACTAATCACAAAAAAAAATAAGCTACCCTTAAACTTACCTCTACCTACAAAACACATGTAAGTGCATAATAATGAATACATACAAATTAAAATTACAATGTGTACCTGAAGTATGCTTTTCTCTTTTGTTGTTGACTTGTTGCGGCAGTAGACAAAGACTACCACTCTTGATATAGTCACGGACTCTATGCAAGACCATATCCAAAACTTACCTAAGGATATATACAATAAAAAGTGATGACAGACAAACTTTATCATGAATAGGACATCCAAAATGTGGTATCAAAACTAACTAACATATAGAGACATAGAGATATAACTGAAACATGGTATATACTTATGTTGTCATGCAAAAACCTATG
The DNA here is from genome assembly GCA_031772625.1 of Pinus tabuliformis. Taxonomy (NCBI): domain Eukaryota; kingdom Viridiplantae; phylum Streptophyta; class Pinopsida; order Pinales; family Pinaceae; genus Pinus; species Pinus tabuliformis. The sequence continues at coordinate 222,467,079 of CM062807.1, read as the reverse complement.
TCAAAGATGATACTCAAAATTCAAATGTAAACACTAATCATTCAAACCTTGTTGTATGATACTTACACTTGAGTGTTGATGTGTGGTCCTTACTACAGTGATTCTCGAATGTATGTTTTTCCTTGCTTTCTAGGAGATCAATATTGAATCTATTGTATCTATGTGATTTCTGATCTCCAGGTTCTGCAATGTCATCCTTTGGTAGCCCTCTCAGTCCTATTTCCAACCCCACATGTTGGATCAAGATTAGATTTTTCAAGAAGGACTTATACTCAATATCCCATGATGATCAGATTATAGACTAGTTCAGTACAACGAACTTGTACGAAGTGGCATGTGTCACTATTGCGACCATAGGTCCTGAAAACACTAATAAATAAACTAAAATCTGTCTTGCTTCTCTGAATATTTACAAAATTTTAATCCAATGAGCAGAGAGAAAGTTATGAAAAATTGCCCAACGTCACATGTTTGACTTGGAATTCGGGAGCCTGTAAAATCCCTAACTTCCTCAGATCATATATCTGAAAATATAGTGAACCATGCTTTGAGATTTGATAACGATATTCATCAAGATGTTTGCTGAAATTGGATTTAATTTCATCTTCTGTAGCTTCGCGGAAAATGTTTTATAGCGAAAATTCCACGATGACCTGTTTGAAGCCACGAAATCCCTACTAGAGGAGGATATGAGAGTCATTATTTATATGAATGTCTTGAGTTGAGAGGGTCCTCAACAAATGAACACTGGAGGAATTTAAGGGAAAAAAATATTTATTAATTATTGACTATTCAATTACCACAATCAATTATGAGTGCCATGCCACAACACCATAGGGTTTTAGCCCACTAACTCGGGTTACTAACTTCAAACATGAATATCTCTCAATCAGTGAAGAATTACTTGGCGTGCCATATATAAATGGAAACATATTGACGAGGAGAATCCATATAGAATATCCTTGACTCAAAATAGAATAATTTATCAAGTCAAAATTCCCTTGCAAGATCAAGGTAGCCCCTGGTGCTGCTTGGGTTGACAGTAATAATAACCACTGATCAACAATCTTCCCCATTGGGATTGATGGCAACACAAGTACTCCCCCTGCGATCATGACACCTCTTCCTACTGCCTTCTTTCCCCCTTTTTCATCAATGGAAAAGGGTAAATCCCCCTGAAAAACATCCATCCTGTGGACCTATAGACACCTCCACTCCGTCTTTATACTCGAGTAGATAAGAGAAAGGGTATAATGAAAACTTGGGAGAATCCTAGGAATTTGGCAAATATACTAAAATGCTTCACAAGGTAATGGTTTGGTAAAGGTATCAACAATTTGTTCATTTGTGCCAACATATTCAATCTTGATATTCCTTTCAGCGACGTGCTCTCTAACAAAATGATATTTAATTCGAATGTACTTCATTTTGGAATGCATCACAAGATTCTTAGAGATACTGATGGCACTGGTGTTATCACAAAATTTGGGAATAGGCTCATCAAACTTGACTTGAATATCTTGCAAAGTTTTCGTCATCTAGAGAAATTCTCTACAACAAGCTGCTACCATGATATATTCTACTTCTGATGTGGATAACAAGATTGAAGACTATTTTTTACTTAACCATTAAACAAGAAAACCATCTAGATAGAATGTTGCTCCACTGGTAATCTTATGATCACCAACACTTCTTGCCCAATCCGCATCTGTATAAGCTTGTATAACCAGATCATTTCTTTTGGGATATCATAGACCATATTGCGATGTTCCCTTAAGATATCGAAGAATTCTTTCGATGGAAATAATATGAGATTCTTTTGGTGCTACTTGGAATCTTGCTATTTGTCCAACTTCCTTCATCACATTAGGCTGGGAGGCTATCACATATAGGAGACTAGCAATCATGGATCTATAAAATATTTGGTCCACATCCTTTGACGAATCTTCTAAGCTTAACTTGCAACCTGTTATCATGGGGGTAAGGACTAGATTGCAATCTTCGATCTGGAACTTTTTGAGCATTTCCTTGATGTACCTAGTTTGATATATCAATAATCATTTATCCTACTGAGAAATCTGAAGCCCCGAAAAGTATGTCAACTCACCAAGCATATACATTTCAAACTCACTTTGAACTTTTGTGGTAAATTCTTTACTTAATATGTCATCATTGCTTCCAAATATTATATCATCCACATATACCTCGATAATCATTAGGTTATCTTGATCCACTTTCACATAGATATTGTTTTTAGCACTTCCTTTCTTGAATCCTTGTTGATGTAGATACCTATCAAGATGATCATACCAAGGCCTAGGAGCTTGCTTGATACCATATAGTGCATTCTTTAATCCACAAAAATAGTTTTCTTTGTCAGTGAATAGAAAGCCTTTGGGTTGTTCAATGTAACTGTTTTCTTCAAATTCACCTTTTAGAAAGGTTGACTTAACATCCATTTGGTAGACGTTGATTTTTCTCGAGCATGCATAAGCGAGAAACACCTTGATAGCTTCCATTCTGGCAACGAGAGAAAAAATTTATTCAAAATTGATTCCTTCAATCTATGCATATCCTTTGCAAACTAATCTTACCTTATTCCTAATAACCTATAACCCTTCAAATATTTTTCTCCCCCTGAACCTGTAACAAAATTTCCATCTTGATCAAACTACCTTCCTACCAATCATAGACTTGTGCCATATACTATTGCATAGACTCCTCATCTACAAACATTAAGGAGTCAATAAGCCATATTGTTCAAAATAGTGAGTGACCTAATAGGCCATCTTGACTTCAGTCATTATCTAAAGCAACTGCTAATTCCCCATGACCCTTTGATTTTACAAATACTAAAAGAATAATTGTTGAAACATTGTTATCTACTTTGCCTTCCTGTACCTATTTCCTTTTCAATACCTTCTTATTCCTGCAATCTTGAGCCATGTGCCCATAGTTATGACACTTGAAGCATTCAATGTTGTCCATAGGTGATTCCATCAGATATCTGCAAACGCGAGCACTATGGCCATAGTTATGGCATTTGAAACATTCAATGTTTAGCCCATCTTGCATGTATTCCCTTCTAAAAAAATCATCATGGTACCTGTCTCGTGATCCTGCAAACTTTCTTCTAGGGTTTTGTGGATAATGATTGTACGTGTCAAAAACTTCATAATCGCTATCCATATGTCCATAGTTAGCACATAAAAATAAATAACCATTAAATAAATGTGTGTACTTGAATGGTTCATTCAAATGAGATGGTCCTTGATATTTGTACATGTCAATAACTTTACAACCCTTGGCCATATGTCCACAGTTACCACATGAAAAACACTAACCATTAAATAAACAAGCATACTTACAACATTTTTCATTCTTCTTCAGAGGCGGTGTTGTAGTTTGTTGTGGTCCTTTTTTCTTGATTTATTTGGTCTTGTTCTTTGGAGTTGCAACATTCTTATTTGGCTTTTCACATTGATCTACTTACATCTTAGAATCCTCCTGCGAAGATGCGGAGCTTGTACCTTCATCAACTAGAGCTTTACCATCTTTAATTGCCTTCAATTTTCCTTCTTCATATTTCCTATCTTGTAAGTGTTCTTTTTGTGATCCCTTGAGTTTGTTGATCTCATCACGGGTTGCATCAAGTTCTTCTTGCTTTTGAGCAAGATCTTCTTGAAACCATATTTTCATGATCTTCCTTATTTTTTCTGGCTCCTCAACCTTTATCTTGAGAAGAGTGGTATTCTCTACTTCTCTGTTCAGAACCTATATCTGTTCCTTCTACTTCTCATTTTCAATCCTAGGCCTGCTTATTTCTATTGAATATGTTTCTAATTCCTTTTTCTTTTGGTCAACAACAGATATGTGTCTTTCATCAGATTCCTCCCTTTCAATTTTTTCTTCCTGCATCTATTATGTGATCATGCTAATATTTGCAAACACTATGTCGAGTTCTTGTTGCTTTTGTTGGACTTCTCCCCTACTATCTCATGCCATTGTATTATTGATTTCTTCCAATTGAGTTCTAAGACTACTAATCATCTTTTTAGACTCTTCATTTTCTTTGATGATTTATTTTGCTATCTTCAATTCTTCTTCCAAAAGTCTTGTCTTTTCCTTTTGACTTTTGAGTTTCTTTATCACCCTGATCACTTGATTTTGAAACTATATTTTACTCATTTCTCCCATTTATTCATCATAACCAAAAGGATCTGAATTTTCAACATGTTGACCTAATTTTTTTGTTGAATAGAGATTATGAAGCTTTTCCCAAAGAGCTTTAATTTTTGAACATTGACCAACTTTTGTTTTCACAAAATTTGGCAGAACATTCAAAATTACATGCATGGCCTTTGAATTGTACCTTTTATCTCTATTGGTATATGTGCCTCTGAAAACAATTGATTCCCATACTCCATGTGACTACAAATGTACTTCCATCCTGGATTTCCATATCAAGTAATTATCTACATCAAAATCAGGGGTTGGTACACAATACTCACTTTCTTTATATTTTGTTGTACTTGTACCTTCCTCTGAAATCCTTGTAACTTACTTCTTTGACTTTCCCATCTCTATGCTTTTAAAACTAATTTCCAGTGGTTAATATGTTATTGAAGGAACCAAGCTCTCATACCGATTGTTGGAAATACTAAGAAGGGTGGTGAATCAATATTCCTTATAAATTAACAGTTTTAAGTCTTTTCATAGCATTAGCTAGTATTCAATTATTATGAATGTTTAGGCAGTAAGAACAGTAACTAAAAGAACACAGTAGACACAAGAATTTTAGGTGGAAAACCCCCTCCGGGTCGAAAACCACCAAACTCTTTTCCAATAAATTCTTTAATCTTCAGTCCCAACTAAAATGAAAGTAACAACTTCCTAGAATTTAGAAAATAATTCTTCTCCAGCTCCCAATGGAGTGGTGCCCCAATGCCCTGTTTTCTTTCGTAGTCAACTGAATGGATGCCCCAACATCGTAGACGAACCTACCACCCTGAATATTTCACATACTTCAACTTGTAGGCGACTTCATACACCAACCTAGCACCTCCCTGCCACCCTATAATGACCAAAAATGAGACAAGAGTGTGGACGCCCGTACTAGGGACAATGATCCATGATACAATATGATTTACAATGATTTCCTTGTACTTTACTGAACAAAAATCAAACTATGACCTGCAACACAACCATGATATCATCCCAACAGAGACTATTATACCTCCCAATGATGTCTTCTAGACTCTAGGAAAATTGACTCTTTTACAAAAATGACTCTTCCAATGATGACACTTTTACAAATGACTCTTTTACAACTTTACAATGATGAATCTTGGCCTTGACACTTCTTCAGAATATACAGATGGATTTCATGTCTTCAAAGGATGTCCCACTACAATGCTTCCCTTGATTTGATATTTCTACCTTGAATTATTACTTGAAATTGTAATTGGATCTTCTTCTACTTGCATGCAAAATTTTCCCGACAAAACCAATCACAAAATAAAACAAAATACCCTTCTACATATCTCTTCATACAAAGCACATGTAAGTGCATAGTAATGAATAAATACAACTTAAAATTACAATGCATACCTGAAGTGTGCTTGTCACTTTTGTTGTTGACTTGTTGCAACAACACACAAAGACTCGCACTCTTGATATAGGCTTGGACTCTATGCAATACTATATCCAAAACTAACCTAAAGATATATACAATAAAAATTGATGACAGACAAGTAACATGAACTTACAACATCATATAGATTTAGCAGGCTTGGTGTAGCATTATATGTGTAGTATCAAGGATACGACATCCGAAATGTGGTATCAAAACTAACTGACATATAGAGGCATAGAGATATAACTGAAACATGGTATATACTTACGTTGTCCTAAAAAACATATGTCAGAGATGATACTCAAAATTCAAATGTAAACACTAATCATACATACCTTATTGTAGGAGATTTACACAAGTGTTGATTTGTGGTCCTTACTGCAGTGATCCTTGAATGCATGGTTTTTCTTGCCTTCTAGGAGCTTGATATCGAATCTGTTGTATCTATGTGATTTCAAATCTCCAAGATCTGAAATTTCCTGCTGTGGTATCCATCTGAGTCCTCTTTCAAACACCATATGTCTGATAATATTGGATTTTGAAATAAATTATTATGCCCAATCTCCCACAATGACTTGATTACAGATTGGTTCGACAGAGAGAACTTGTACAAAGTGCCATGTGTCACTATTGAGACATTAGGTCCTGAAAATGCTACTCAACAAACTAAAATCTATCTGCTTTATGTGACTATTTATAAAATTTGGATCCAATTCTCAGAGAGAAAGTTATGATGATTTTCCCAATGGCACACGTTTGACATGGAATTCGGGAGCGTGCAAAATCCCTAACTTCCTCAAATCACATCTCCGAAAATATAGTGAACTAAGATATGAAATTTGGGCACAAGGTTCATCAATATTTTGGATCAAATGGGATATAATTTCGTCTTTTGAAGCATTGTAGAAAAAAAGCCATGGTGAAAATTCCACGTTCACCTCTTTAAAGCCATGAAATCCCTACTAGAGGAGAATATGAGATTCATTATCTATATGAATGTCTTGAGTTGAGAGGGTCCTAAACAAGTGAACATTGGAGGGATTTTAGGGTCAATAAGTATTTATTAATTATTTACTATTCAATGACCACAACCAATTATGATTTCCATGCCACAACCCCATAGGGTTTTATTCCACTAACTGGGGTTACTAACTTCAAACATGAATATCTCTCAAACTGTGAAGAATTACTTCTCGTGTCATATATAAAAGGAAATATATCAATGAGTAGAATCCATATAGAATGTCCTTGACTCAAAATAGAGTAATTTTTCAAGTCAAAATTCCCTTGCAAGACTCGGGTATCCCCTGGTGATGCTCCGGTTGACATCAATGGCAACCATTGATCAACAGTTGTTGCATGAGGGGCAAATGGTCCATTGCAACAAGAAATAAATGTTAAATTGATTTTTTTATTATTATTATTAAAAGTATTTTATTAATAAAAAGAGAATTAGAGTTTTTGTTACTTACTTGAGTAGTTGAGGGAAGCAAATTAGTTTTGAATATAGCCATAGATTTCTACCATAGATTTCTCTTCTTGTCTAACCTCATCCTCTACATGCTATGGATTTGAAACATGAAATGTTATGATTAATACACCATTTACGATTAAATAATTTTAGTTGTAACCCTCTTTCTACATGAAGAAAATGTGAGAACACCCAACATTTCAAAGAACTCATTCAAAGGCAATATCACTGAGGTATTTGATTGATAATAAAAAATATCTTTGCAATGTAACTATTTATCTAATGCACTAGTTGACACTGTTGGAATGGTTTCCCTATTTTCCTCTTGTTGGTCATCATAATTGCCTTATTTCTAAACAACATTCTACCCAAAACACACCACCTAAGCCCTATGTTTTACCCTTGGAACCTATTTATTCTTGAACTTCTCTAACCCTTGCACTTATTCCTACACTACCTTCAATATTTTCATTATTAAGGGCTATATGAGCTTAATTACTAATTAAAAAGAATAAATAGCTTATTTTTCCTTTACAACTTACATATTTTCTTTCCTAAAGTATTTTGATCAAGTGAAAGTATTAATCAATGTGTGATATGGGATTGGTGTAGGAATATTCTTGTACCGCTCGCGTACTTGTACTCATGGTAACTAGCAACATCAACAAGGTTCATCACCAATGGCTATTCTAGTTTGGAAATCTAGGAATGTTCCTCACCAAAAGATCAATAACACTTTTTTGGGCTCGGAGCATGAGGAAAATATGGGATATGGAGGCTAGTGTTTTGACCAAATACCCCTGATTTAGTCATTTTTTCAAATGACTGAAAGCCAAGATTATACATTTATTTATTTATTTCTGTTGCAGCCATGAGCCAAACGATATGTATTTAATAGGGGTTTCTAGTAGGACTGGATAGCGATATGCTGGTGAAGTTTGTTGGAAATAATACTGAGCGGAGCGGGGGGTGAATCAATATTAGAAATTTAATAATATTTCATTTCCATAAACAGATTTATATATGCTACTTGTGTTAATGCAACTTGTGTATATACGCAACTGTGTTTAGAGAAACCAGCGTATACCTTGAAAACTTATAATTTAGTTAGTTGATCTCTAATCTGTGTATTAGAACCATATAAATAGTAACAGGTACAGTAAACACATAGCATACAATCACACACAAGAAAACAAGATATAAGGTGGAAACCCAATGTGGGTGAAAACCACCTGCTACAATTCATCTCTCTCTTCTTTTAATAAGAAATTTCTTTTTACAATATTTCTATACTGGTACAATATTATACTAGTACGCATGCTTCTACCTGCAGAAGGCTACAACCTTCACTCGTTCTCCAAATTCTCCTGGAAGGAAGCTACAACCCCCTTTAGCTCTTGTACTAGTTGATGTACTAGTCCGTAGGCACTGACCTAATGAAGGCTACAACCTTCTCTTTTCTTCCAGGGACTACGTTTCATAAATTTTCAGACTGGATCCATCAATAACATTAATCAAACATCAAATATATCTGCATCAACCAATCTCCTTTGTGCCAACAAAAACTGAATCAAACAATCACTTTTTTGAAAACTATAACCAGAACATAGTAACAGTAACCAAAACCTAAGCTGAAACCCAGAACACTACAACAACAAACAGAAGTAGCTAAAACATATTTTATGAGTTGTATGCTACTTCAATATGTTGAACATGTGTGCATACACACTTTTCTCAAGACAAACTTGTGTATATGTTGTTTTGAAATGCGGAACCAACGTGTATACACCCCCTTGTTGTAATGAACCCGTGTACAAATCTGTAAAAGATCATTTAACATTTACAACTATTTAGACATCAGTTATACCGAGATCATCATATTTACAGATTACAACATGTGGCAACTATTCAGATAAAAGATCAAAACCACATGAAGATACTTCTCTTCAAGCCTTAGATCTTGACCTATCAATAGAACTTATCCTTCTTCAAGCGCTCAGGTTCCTCCTTGATTCAGATCTAGTTATGCATCATAACCAAATGACTAGTATTCTAGATCTTGTGCCTCATTAGATATTCAATACTTGAGTGCCTTTGCCTAATGATCTCCTCCTCCTTTTATAGTCTTAGGCCTTACTCAATAACATGGTCCAAAACCACTTAGACTCAATACCTTGGACCAAATACCTAGGGTCAACACCTCGGACAAGGCACCTTGGACCAATACCATGGGTCAAAATACCAGTGATCAAATACCATGGACAAAAAATAAGACTTCGAACATGTACACGCTTTTACTTGCGTGAAAGTGCGTGTGTACACATACGCACCTTTTGGTCTACGAACCCACGTGTATACGCGGCTTGGTCAAGGGGAACCTGCATATACCTCTTTTTCCTTCATTATGTGAGCCTGAACTGTGATCTGTCATCTGAGTGAGTTGCCATCAAGGAAAACACCTATGACATAGCACCAAACCTGTGTCATAATGCCAACAATCTCCCCCTTTGTACTTGATGGCAACCCCAAGTCACTCTCCCCCTGACTGAAAGCAAGGTCTGCAAAGGAGTTTTTACAAGAATAACATGACTCCATTCATCATAAATGAATGTCCTATCACCAAGGACTCATACATACATCCATCTCCCAACCAAGTGGGGATATACCAAGATTGACTCATCCACCCAACACATGATAAAACATAGTGGGGAAACAAAATAGGTCATTACATGACCTTGATAACAAAATATATACATGACATAATGACAAAATATCTAAAACACGATAGTTATCAGCAACTATCATCAACAGCATCTGTCAATCACCATCAACAACCTTGGTCTCCCTCTGCACTTGTTCCACCTGAATAAAAAAAAATCTGTGAAAAAGTACCAAGATCGTCTAAGATAATGCCAACAATGCTTTATTAGAAGTATATGCTCCCCCTGAACCGGTGCCAAATATCTCTATCAGACCCATATCAGAGTCTTTTCATCCTGAGTCTGGCCCACTGTTTTTCTCCAAACCAACATATACATGACTGTATCCACAACAACCAGCGTAGATATGCAGATATGATTCATGAAACTCACGTACAACCAATTTCCTCTAAACCAGATAGGTTTCAACAACAAGATGAAGCTTCAACTAGTCCCAGCTTCTGTGTAAGATATTCAAATGTCTCTCTAGGCAACGATTTTGTGAATATATCAGCAACTTGTTCTCTGGAGGGAACATACTCCAATTTGACATTTTTTTCAAGCACTTGTTCATGGAGAAAATGATATTTGATAGGTATGTGCTTGGTCTTGGAATGCATGACTGGATTCTTTGAAATACTGATTTCACTTGTATTATCACATAGAATGGAAATGGGTGGAGTACATGTGATTTGAATGTCTTGCAATGTTTGCATCATCCAAAGGAGTTGTATGCAGCAAGATGTAGCAGCCACATATTCTGCTTTAGCTGTAGATAATGCAATTTAACTTTGTTTCTTGCTTAACCAAGATACTAATCTAGAACCCATATAGAATGCACCACCACTAGTGCTTTTTCTATCATCCACGCTTCCTGCCCAATCTGCATCTGTATATGCATGAAGTTTAAGATCTGTATCCCTAGGATACCATAAACCAAATTTTTGTGTTCCTTGAACATATTTGAAAATCCTTTTGACTACCTAAATGTGTGCCTCCTTTGGATTTGCTTGGAATCTTCCAACTATTCCTACTACATGCATGATGTCTGGTAGGGTACCTATTAGATAGAGCAGACTACCAATCATGGATCTGTAGGTTGGTTGATGTATTGCTGCTAATTCATAATTTTCACTGAGGCTACATCCTATTACCATAGGGGTACATACTTGTTTAGAATCTTCCATGCCATATTTCTTCAGTATCTTCTTGAGGTACTTGGGTTGTGATAGAAAAATACCATCTTTATTTTGTTGAACTTGTAAACCAAGAAAATATGTGAGCTCACCAAGCAGGGACATTTCAAATTCTTTCTGCATTACCAAAAAAAAGTTTTGACTCATGGCATCTTCATTGCTACCAAAAATGATATCATTAACATACACAACAAGTATTAGCAATTTATCATTGTCAATTTTTATATATAGATTACTATCAGCTGATCCTTTTGAAAAAACCTTGTTGATGAAGGTATTTGTCAAGATGATAATAACAGGCCCTTGGAGCTTGTTTTAAACCATAGAGAGCCTTTCTGAGTCGACATACAAGTTTTGGATCATTCCAAGGATGAATTCGTCTGGTTGCTCAATATAAGCTTCATCTTCTAGGTCTTCATTAAGAAAGGTAGATTTCATGTCCATTTGATATACTTTGAACTTATGAAAGCTAGAAAGAGCAAGGAACATTCTTATGGCTTCAAGCATAGCAACAGGTGCAAAAGTTTCTTCAAAGTCTATACCTTCTTGTTGATCATACCCTTTACAAACAAGCCTGCCCTTGTTTCTAATAACTTCTCCATTTTCATTCAGCTTATTTTTTAATATCCATTTGGTTCCTATAACATTCTTATCATGAGGTCTAGGAACTAATTCCCAAGAATTATTCTTTTCAATTTGCTCAAGCTCTTCATTCATGGCCTTTACCCAACATTCATCTTTGCATGATTCATGTACATTTTTCGGTTCAATGGACGAAAGCTATGTTAGATAGCTTGAAGCTTCTGTAATAGTTCTTCCTGTCTGCACACCTGCCTCTTTTTGTCCCAAAATTTGAGTCTCTGGATGATTTTTTTGAACATATCTGGATGGAGTATTTTCTTCTATTGTTATCTACTCTTCTGGTGCTTCATTGGTTTCTTCTTATTCAGCATTAGTCTAATTTGATGTGGAAGGATAATCCTCATCTTCTTCCCACTCTTCAGTTTTTACCTGCTTTGGATCTTCACCTGGTTCATCAACCACAACATCAATACTTTCAACAATTTTTCCTAGTCTTTTATTATAACACTTGTATGCTTTACTTCAGGAAGAGTAACCAAGGAGAATGCCTTCATATACTCTAGGTTCAAACTTGCCAAGTTTCTCATCAGTCCTTTTGATGTAACATTTGCTTCCAAAAACTTTGAAGTATTTTATAGTAGGAGTCTTACCATACCAAAGTTCATGTGGAGTTTGAGTGCTTTTTACCCGAACATTTGTTTTGTTGAGGATAGTGACGACAACAAATGTAGCTTCACCCCATAAGGTTGCAGGAGTTCCAGACTCATCTAACATAGCATGAGCCATTTGTTGGATAGTTTTGTTCATCCTTTCTACCACTCCATTTTGCTAAGGAGTCCTTGCAGTAGAGAATTCCCTTCTTATTCTGTGTTCTTCACAGAAGTTGAATAATTCATCCGAGGTAAATTCCCCTCCTCGATCAGACCTGAGGCATTTGATTTTACGATCTGATTCATTTTCAACCAAAGCTTTGAAGGCTTTGAACTTTTCAAATGCTTCATCTTTGTGCTTTAGAAGTCCTATCCAAAACATCCTGGAAAAATCGTCAATGAACAATATAAATTATTCTTCTCCACGAGGTGACTTTTTCCTTGAAGGACCGTATAAATTAGTATGAACAAGTTCAAGAGGCTTGCTAGCTGATCCTTCCTTTTCTGGGAAATGTTCTTTGGTTTGCTTACCAAATTGACATGATTTGCATATTGTATTTTCTAGAATTCTGATGTCAGGAAGATCACGAACAACCTGGAATTTGCATGCTTTCTTGATTTGAGGGAAGCTTAGATTCCCCAATCTTCTGTGCCATAGCCAGTGTTCGTCATTTTTTCTTAGATAGCACTGTTGTTGTCCTCCCTTGGATATGTATAAATTATTTGGAGTTCTTATGCCTTTGATCATTGTTTCTGTTGTATCAATCTCACGAACAACACATCCATTTGATCGAAATACTACTTCATTTCCTTGATCACACATTTGACTGACACTCAATAGGTTATGCTTAATACCACCAAAATGCATAACATTCCTAGCTTTAACCTTTTCTTTTAAGAGAATAGAACCTTTGCCTTTTATGATAGCAAGGGTGTCATTTCCAAATGAGACCTTCTTCTTTTTTTCTACGGCACTATATGACTAAAGTTTTTCTTTACTACCTTTCATGTGTTTCGAGAATCCACTATCAATATACCATTGATTTTCTTGTCCTTCTACATACAAGGCTATAGCACATCTTTCTCTTTATGGTTCTTTCTCTCTCCATGTTTTGGGACCCAATGAAGTTTTCTCCTTCTGAGATGTTTGCTGAAACTTGCTCCTGCATTCAGAATCTACATGACCGAAGTTGTTACAGATAGAGCATTCTATTTCATTTTCAAGAGGAGAAAAGTTATTGTAGGTCCTTTTCATGATCCTAGTTACATTCCTTTGATTTCGTGCTTCTCTAGTCATGATGGTATTGTAAGAAACACATTGAGCAGCTTTGTCTCCAAAGTTATGACATGAAAAAGATTGGTCATTAAAGAAATTCCCGCGATTATCAAATCTACTAGCCTGGTGATTGTAGTTTCCATTAACATTCATTCTTGAAGCAAATTGAGAATTATTTACCTGTGGTTGGTTCTAGCTTATATTCATCCTTGAAGTGGATTGAACTTGATTTACCTGGTGATCTGCTTTAAGCCTTTGCTAACGATTGTCAAGCTATTCACTTCTCCTTTCTGCATCAAGATAGCTTTTGGAGGTTGATGACTTTTGTTCTTGAGATGATTCTTCAATATATCCAAGACATGTCTTTATCAGATGAGAATGCTGCACTTTGATAATTTCATCTAAAGTTTATGATCCTTTGGCAAACCTAATATTGAGAGATTTTGTTTTCTCAATATCTTTTCTTAGACCCATAATTTCACATTCTAGCTGTTCATTGTGTTTTCCCCTTTCAGCAAGTTGGAATGTCAGAGTATCTATAATCATACACTTTTCTTCTAAACTTATTTTAAGTTTAGAAATTTCTTCATAAAGACCATCTTCATTTAAAGCATCCAAGAAATCATCATCTTCAAAATCCATCAGAAGTATATAATCATTACTATTTTCATCTTCATCACTATTTGATAAACCATCGTTATCTTCATGCATATAGTAGCTCTTCTTATTTACACTTTGTTTTCTATTCCATTTTGTTGATTCCTTACCTTTATCAAGCTTATCTCCGTGAGGAAATTTGGCAGCATAATGACCGACTCTTCCACAAGCAAGACATTTGAAAGGTATTTTACCTCTGAATCTTCCAAAACCCCGTTGAAGGTTCTTGACAAAGTTTGATTCTTCCTCTCCTTCTGACGTATGTCCTGATTCATTGAGCTATCCTCTTCTTGAAGCTTTGAATGTGACTTCTCTCATATCTGATGGACCCCCTTTTCTAATTTCATAAGCAGTTAGGATTCTGTGCAGCTGTGACATAGTGATACTCTAAAGATCCTACTTATCTTCTATGGCAGAAACTTTTGATTCAAACTTAGAAGACAAGGATCTTGAAACCTAGCATATCAAATGTCTTGCCTAACAATGTCAATGGTAGTCCATCATCTCAAACTCAGAGGTAAACTCCATATGAATCTAAAAGAAGACTACCTGATTGATTCCACTATTATGGAAGAAAATATTTCTACCATAGTTTCTCCATCTGACACATGAGTCCTTAAGCTTTCGTTTGAATTAAATAATATAGGATCAACCTTCATCCATGAATCCAAACCTTAGGTTCAAAATTTTATTTTTAAGGAGGAGACTTTTCCATTACCCTCAAATATTTGGGGTGGTTCCATGTACACATCTTCCTCAAATTATTCGTGGAGAAACATATCCTCCACATCCATCTAATGTAATTCCATAAAAGAAGCAACAATAATTCTAATGGAAATGTACATAGAAACTGAAGCAAATAATCATCTCCCTCTTTCTTGGATAGCCTCCTATTCTCTAATCTCGATTTGTACTTGTTTATGCTACCATTTTCTACAACCTAGATCTTGTAGATCGATTTGGAAGTAACAATTGACTTCTCTTTGGCATAACCAAGACATACTTCAAACGTGTTGACATGCCTGCTCCCTCTAAGCTCAAATTCAGTACAATACCTCTCAACATAAATCATCAAATTCTACAAAAGTCGTATTGTCACAAGATTTGTTTCACTCTTCTACTACTTCAATTTTCTACTAGGGCCTTGGTAACCTTTAGTATATACCCTCACTCCTCACTAGGATTCCATGGAAGAACATTTACAACCTAGCAAAAGAGACAAGGAGAATAGGTTAACTAATTGTAAAACATTAACAATAATAAAAGAAGAGAGATATAATTTACTTATATTTTTAGGATCATAGGGAAATATCAAATCCATCTTTAACTTAGAATTGTTTCATCCATCTCATATATTTATCAACCTAATCCTCATCATAAACATGATTTCATTCCTTCCTTGCATGACTTAGGGTTTCTTCTTCTAGAAGAATCACGGTCTTTGAATATTTTGGGTCTAGATATTTTTCCAAAAACAATAGGTCTTTCTAAATGATATATTTTCAATATTACCTAGGGTTTGCAAACCCTAGGAATATTATATCTTCCAATAAGGTATCATAGGAAAAGATTTATGACTCTTCTTTTCAGCTTCTTCTTACATTGATCAAAACTCTGGCATATACTAGATAGCTAATGGAATTTTGATGTCAATAACATATCTCAACCAATGAATATTTTTACAAACATTATCCCTCATTTTTTTACATAGTGGTACAATATATATATGTTATTAGTATTAAAAATTTTAGATCCTTTCTCGAACACAGACTAAAAAGTATCCTTCTTGAAATATGACTTTGATGCTATTGTGTCTTCATGATCTTACATCATTTTCCTACAATACTTGAGCATTTCAATACATACCTATTAGGTCATAAAATAATCGAGATGGAATAGATCATCCAAACCATAATATGATAATAATTTTTCATGCTTCTATAATGAGTTTTTTATTAATTGGTCAAGGAATGATTCATATTCTTCTCAAAAGTTGAACAATATTTGAGTGGCATGAGAAAACTCCAGACTTCATTGGAAAATTATATCGACAATATTTGTTCATAGGAATGATTTCTCTTAATCCCTTTCATATTTATTAGATTGGCTCTTTTAAGAAAATTGTAATCGTGGCAATATTTTTTTCTTTACAAGGAAATCTTCAATTATTTTGTCTTCAAACTTGATGAGGAACTTCGCCTCCTTTTCATTGTAATATCTGTCATATGAAAATATGTCATGAAGGAATTTCAATGTCATTATTTGCTTCCTATATTTATGAGTAGGTTTCTTGTATCAAACAAAACTAATCATATCTTATATTCTTAGCCATAATAAATCATAAGTACTAACACATGATAACAAATGCTGATCCGAATTGGATCCATAAATGACTGTCATAGAACCGTCACTAAATCAAGACAAAACAAATCCTTAAAGAATCCAAAATGGGAATCGAAAACACCCTAAACCAGTGGCCATGGTAGCTGGCGTGGAACGATGAGGACCTTGGTCAAAGCAAGCTGACCGAGGCCCATGGAGACTGCACAGGAGGTTGATGTAGCCCCTGGGAGCCCCGGAATGGGAAAAGGAGCTGATTTTCGATGCTGGGCAAACAAGGCCGAAAACAAGGAGCCTTAAGTACTCAGTCACATGGGGGAACCAGAGGCCACAGGTGGAAAAAGGTAAAGGCGCTAAAGTATAAAGGCGGGACTTGTGCCCTGGAAACTAGTGGTATTTATCGGGGCACCCTTGAAAGGTAAGCGGTTTTGGAGAAAGTAGAGCGATCACACTTAGCGATCGAAACGTGGCAGCAGAGGTGAGAGAAAAACTATTGCAATCACACGTTATCAGTCGAGCAAGTCAGCTGCACTCGACGTGCGAATGATGTTGGATCTGGAGGAGCCCAGATTGGATGGCTAAGATTGTGCTCGATAGACAGAAGCGGAATCGACAAGGGATTAAACCGAATTCTAAAGAGATTTGGAGTTCGTTGACCACCACGGTGGAGAAAGAACACATACACGGTGTAACGGATGAACAAATCGATGAAGTATGCTGGCACCAGTTATATGGGGACATGTGGCTACTTCTTGAGCATTCATGTTGACACCGAATAGGGAACTCCAAGCATGCAGGCGGTAGGCGAATCAACGTAGGTGGGAGAGAAACCGAACAGGCATGGGTTTGAATGAAAAAGAGCCATGAATAGAGGAAAAATACACAGTCGAACACGAGAAGTGACCAAGAGAGACAGTGAATAGTGAACCCGGAGAGGAGGACTGAACATAGAGAGCAGTAAAGCCAAGCAGAGGAGATAGGGGGCCAAGCTGACCATAGGCAGCATTGAGCACCAGAGAGCTTGAAGAATCAAGCCTTCCCATAGAGGAATCTGTTCGGATTGAGAATCACAGTTGGCTCTTTCCACTGTAGACCAAGGGTCACAGAGTTGGTAGGAATAACGAGAGTCTATGTACTCCGAGTGGCTTTGGGAATCCAAGAACCACCCTGCCAAGCAAAACCTGTTTCAGGAGAACTCATATTGAGTCCCTGCATTGTAATTTCTCTGCTGAAAGACACAATAAAACAAGGCCACCACTGAAGCTGGACTGGAGATGTAGCCCTAGAGAATAGGGTGAACTCCTTATTAAAAACTATTTGTGTCTTTGTATTGCTTACTATATTTCTCTGTTGTCTTTCCATTTATTTTTTGTGTATTGGCAATCTGATTGATCCGTTGTTTCAATAACACAGAACACACACACCAGCACATGGGTCTGTAATAGCTTTTGTTAAATAAATCTTCACTGAGGTCACTCATAGGGTGATTATCAGATCAAGTGGTATCAAAGCTCTAGGCTATAAGGTTAGACAAGATTGTGTTGGTTTATCTTTGAATGCTCACTAGATCAAAGCTCAAATTAGCAGAAGGAGAGTTGGTGGAAACTAATCCTGAAATTAGGAGAGTCCATTCTCGAAAGACAATGTTAGAAGAAGGTTCCATAAGGCTAGACCCTCAATTCATAGAAAGTTTCCTAGCTATAAAGGCTATGGTAGAAGAAATGTATAGGGACTTTACAAAGCATAAGGGTGAAGATTCATCAGGCTCTAAGCAAGATAAAGAAGAAGATGAATCTCATTCCCATGACCACTCCAAAGGAAAGTGGAAAGAGGAAAACTTCCTTACACCTCCTAGTAGCCCTGGGCATAATAAGAAAGCATCTTTGATTAAGTCAGATGTTAAATTTGATTTTCCTATATATGATGGAGAGCTAAATGCTGAAAAGTTGGACAATTGGATTAGACAAATTGATGTGTATTGCAGAGTACAAAATATAGACTCAGACAAGAGTAAGATTCAGCTGGCAAGCCTACGCCTACGAGGCACTGCCTTGGTTTGGTGGGAAGGCAGAACCCAAGCTGATATGAGGAAGCATGGTAAGACCATCTTTTTCTAGAGTGACTTTGTTATTGCAATCAAAAAGCAGTTCTATCCATTGGCCTACATGCAACAAGCCATGATGAGTTGGGAAACTCTTCGGAAATTGAAAGGGAAAAGTGTACAAGGGTATACTCAAGAGTTCTGAAAGAGAGCATTGATGTTGGGTATTTCATTAGACTCACGAGAAAATCTTTTGGAGTACATTGGTGGTCTACACAACTACATGAGGCATACCATCCTCATGTTTGATCCCACTAGTATAGACGAGGTATTTGTACAAGCTACTCATCTAGAAGCTAGAGGAAAGAATGGAAATCCAAAAGTTGGGGGACCATCCCAACCCACTGTAAGCAAGAGCAAGGAGAAAAGAAAGTAGAAGTGGAAAGCAAGGAAGGCTAACACTGCACAGAAAGGCAAAGCTTCATGCACTCACTGTAAAAAGGAGGGGCATGATGACAGCTGTGTCTAAAGCAACTAGCGTATATCCAAAATACTTATGATTCAGTTAATCCATTAAATGTTGATCTTTAGTTAGTGCATCAGAACTTCATTAACCATATGAAAAATAAGCAGGTGCAGTAAAAATAGAACAGATCATCACACACAAGAAGCACACATGAACACCATGATATAAGGTGGAAACCCAATGTGGGTGAAAACCACCTGCTGCAATTTGTTTCTATCTTCCTTTATTAAGAAACTTTTTTTACAATGTACTGGTGCAGTCCTTTACCAGCACACAGGCTACAACCTGCAGAAGGCTACAACCTTCTCTCGTTCTCCAGACACTCCTGGAATGGAGCTCCAACCCCCTTTGCTCTTGTACTAGCTAAGATACTAGTACGTAGGCGCCGGCCTACAATCTTCTCTCCTCTGGGTACCACGTTTCATAAATTTTCAGACTGGATACTCCTGAAGCACAACACATAATCTGAAGGCCACGTTTCATCAAATTTTCAAACTGGACCCATAACTATCATTGAAGCTCAAAACAATCACTACTAGCATCATCAAATTCTGAATCACTGAAACACTGAAACCCTGTCAATAACACAGTCACCAGAACACAGAGCAGATAACAGAACTCTGCCATAACCATCAAATCCATATGCAACTTCAAATATTATCCTTCATAATGTATACGCTACTATAATGAATCAAACCCGCGTACATACGCGCTTTTGCCAAAGACAACCTGCGTACAGATCTAAAAATAATTTCTCATAACTTGCAGCTGTACCAGACATCAGTCATACTCATAACACTTGTAGAACAATACATGCGTCAGTATGTAGATCTAGAATAAGCATCATAAAGACAGTACATTTCAAACCATTTGATCCCGATCTCTCCTTAGATCTTGTTCTCCATCAACCGGTGAGATCCCTCCTTAGCTCAGCTCAAGAAATGCATCAACAACCCATAACCTACATACTGGATCTCTTACTTCATCAGATATTCAAGACTTTCTTGATACACTTGCCTAATGATCTTCTTCTCCTTTTATAGTCTTAGGCCTTGCTCAATACCACGGTCCAAAACCATAATAAATCAATACCAAGAGCCCAATACCTGGGATCAACACACTTGTCGAGATACCATGGTTCGAAACCATAGGTTCAAATACCGAGGATGTTATAGACATTTTTGTGCCTTACAGCATTGAGCATGAAATTTCCATAATCTAAGGGATCCAAACTCCCTAAACATGTTGTTCCTACACCTAGAGGAACAAGGCTAACAAACCACAACAATTCACAGAAGTTCTCCACCAGAAACTGCTCAAAAACAAGTCAATTCACGATAATTTTAGTGGCTACACTAGCTGTTTGCGCTGAATGTCAAAGCCAACACTAGCTACCTGTGCTAAATGTCAAAGGCAACACTGGCTACCTGCACTGAGCGAGAGTGGACATGTGGCAAGTTCATTTCTCAAGGTGTCAGAACCCAGGAAGCTTCCAAAATGACACTTGCCTCAGGGAATTCGACTGGTGATGAGTAAAAGGTTCCAAATCTCCAAGTGGTAGCAAGAACCTCCAAGTGGAATCAAGAACTGACAGAGGGAGAGGACATTATTCAGATCTCAAGCTGACTCATCCTCTCTCCAAACATCTATATATGGATCTCTCCTCCATGAGATCTAGAGGCTGGAATTTTGTTATTGCAAAGAATTGTTGTTGGTTTGAGACTGGAACTATTGGGTGCTTAATGCTTTGAAGGGGGTGAAGATAGGAATTCCATTTGCTGGGAAGGAGATGCTGGATTGGAGCCCTCTGGGTTGTATCTCTTCCTGAACCTTGTTATTCATCAATAAAGCTATCTTGGTTTCTCCTATATACTGATGTATCTTTGATGTATGATTGCATTAGTATGTTTAGTTTATTTCTAATCCTGAACTAGTTATGAATATGAATCCATGTCTTGTGTAGTGTTCTCTTCTTGTGATCTTGCAGAAACCTTTTGAAGCTAGGCGAGCGAGAAGGCAAGTAGCTGGGAACTCTCCAAGAGAAGAGAAGCCGAATCGAGGGACAAACGGAAGACACCGGTTAGTCCATCCATCTCTCTCTTCATTCTTAATTCATAAAGGAAGAATACTAGAATAGTTGTCTCTGTTTGTTGCTAAGGCACTGTCACACCTTAGGTGGATAGGATCGTCCTGCATAGGCATTTTTCCCCACAACAAATTGGTGATTCCACTGGGGAGATCTTTTTAGTCATTTTATTTGTGTTTCTATCATTGTTTGTTTCATAGACTTCACAGCAACAATCGAACTGCATCTGCTATTCCCGGATGCAAAGTAGACAGTTGCTGCTTTGATCCAATCACTGGACTTGTCTATGATCTGAACAATGGAATCACAAATGATTTGATGATCCTTTGTGATAGATCTTAGTACTCCCTCAAAGCATCCCTTTGATTACACCTTGCTTGTTGCTTTTATTTGGCCTGAAACAGTAGATTAAATAGCAATATGTGACCCAAAACCAGTGAGAAACGAGAGTTTCTCCTTCAGTGCAGACCCATTGAAGGGATTCTGCATTTCAACATAGGTCCCGTGAAGGCTACCTGCACTGAATGTCAAAACCCCTGTGTTGAGGTTGCGCTGAACCAGTTTGCCCTTGTGCAGCTGGGGTTCTTTGCTCTGTTTTGCCTTGTTTTAATCTCTGATTTTTGCAGCCTGTAACCAGCATAGGTACCAGTCTGATAACTCCTTTTCTCTGCTTAAATTCCGCCTCCTTTTGTACAAAAAGACTGTGAGTGTTTTTATGTGTTTGTGGCGTCATTCACAGTTTTCCTTTGCATGAGTGAAGTAATCATCCTGTAGCCCTTGATTCAGATCTGTTGATTGTGATCTTAGGATAGAGTTCATTGGCTGTTTGCAGTTGATTATACATTTGCTTTTGCTTATTGGTTTGAGTTTGTCTCTTTTAAGTGTCGAAATAAGTGTTCATTTCGAAAATCGTTAAGTGTTGTAATCTCTTCTACCCTCTCTGATTTCGAAAAAGTAAACTTGTTTGTATGTGTCATTTAAAAGCAAATTCAAAGTTGTACAAAAAGCTTTCTTTGTAGGCATCAATACTAAGAAAGCGGAAAACAAACACCTGCATTGTGCATTTGCATTTTGATAGTTTGCATGTTTGATTTAGGAAAAGTGCATTAGAGTGTGCTGATTGCTCTTTGAGAAAAGATGGTGTCTTTCTTTTCCCTTAGTAGCTAGGATTTTCATAAGTTGAAAAGATATAAAGCTTGCTTATCATCTTTAGACTGCATTTAGGAATTGTATCATTCTCATGCTGAACCTCGAAAGGTAAACTTCTAAAAATATCAACCTAAAATAAATTGAATGAACTTAACAACGCTTTGTAACTTAACGCACAACATAGAGGTCTAGGCTAGAGACGTGTTCCGGCGTCGTAAAGCCTGGTGACTGTCGATCTCGCTGATGGTGGGTGATTCCTCCTGAGGGACGATAGCGCCAGTATGGATTGTGCTCCCACGTACTGTCGAGTATATATTGGGAGACCCCTATAGGCATAAAACATTTATCCTTAGGAAGTCGTGTCAGCCGCCCTACTGATCACAATGCACTGAACACAGCATTCAGGAAGATCGACCGCCCGTACCTTAAAAAGTATTCTGTGGTTTTGCGAAAAGTTTGGCACACCCTCTACCTAGAACTCCAGAGTAGTTCCTTTTGGCCTTTTTCAGACTCTATAACAGAAAAAGTCCATCCGAGCATTTGTCACTTCGGGCTCGATAAAACATCGAAGGAGACTAGAGTCATCTTTAGCTTTTTCTCGACTCTTTAAAATTGAAAAAGCAAGTTGTGTCTAAGAGTCGTTAAAATTTATTTTAAACGGAATAATAATCACCTTTTCCTCGTTGATCTTCGAAGTTAGTCTCCCTTCATCACAAATTCTTGTAGAATCGCTAAGAAATCTTTTGGATAGACTAGATATGTCTGAACAACCGTCGACATCTAGGACCGTGTCATCTGAAACAGCAGTGGCACAGCCTCCTGCTGCTACCCCAACGATGTTTGATGGTATACCATCTGTCCCGGCAAGTTATCAACAACAAGCCGGAGTCCCATCAGGGACTACTTCGACGACATGGTTAGTTCCTATCTCTTCATCCGGATTATCATTTGGTATTTCTTATGTTGAAACTCAACAAATTGATCCAATGTGTCTTCAAAGGCCAATCTGCCCTTTAAGTACTGGATTGCCACCATATGGAGGGCAGTATGCTTTTTCATTGTTCCCTCCTAGAGAACAACCATATGGGAGTTTACAACAAAGTTCAGGTCAAACTGGAATTACATCCAGCGGTTGGGTACCAATACTGCCTCAACAACCAGGGGTTGTGTATTCAATGCAACCAGTACACCCTGTGTCGAATATTCCCACTATACCTGCTATGGTGAATGCGTCGCAAGTACAAGCGCTACCTGTTGTATCTCGACCCCAAGTTTCTCAGGTTGCAATACAACAACCCCTTGTCTCAATGACTCAATCATAACCTTAGGCTAGTGCCTCCTTAGTTGGAGCGACTCAGGCTCAAACAAGTACTATGACTCCTCATCTTGGTCAATCATCCAGTATTGGACAACAGCAAATGGTCCAACAACCAGAGCTGGTTCAATCTCAACAACCGCCATTCCAGCAATCATATCAAGGACCTGAGCAACAAGCCTTTGTAAGTAATAGGCAACCATACTATAATGGTTATGCCCATCAACCTTGTCAAAGTTGCCAGCATTATGCTGGTTTGCAAAGACCCATTGCTCAGGCGATCCCATCTTATCCTGGGTATGCCTCGCCTAACCTGAATCAACAGTTGCCCTTTGTAGCAACTCTATAATTACCAGATCTAAACCAGCTGACGAATGATCCAATTGCTTATGCCCCTTGGTGGCCAGCGATTCCGCATAAACTTCCGTCAGATATTCCTAAATTTAATGGAAATCCGGGTGAAGATCCATCGAATCATGTGATGACATTCCATCTATGGTGTTCATCAAACACCCTGAATGATGATTCGATAAGACTTCGCCTCTTTCAGAGGACGTTAACGGGTCCAGCGGCAAAATGGTATATTGAATTGCCTAGAGCTTCGTTCGACAACTTCAGTACCTTAGCCACGACTTTCTTAACCCATTTTTAATTACCGATAAGGTATGAAACGGGAACGGAACTCCTAACCAACTTCAAACAGACAATGGCCACTCACATATCTAATCATATACATGAGTGGCAACGTCGTCGTAGGATGTTAAAAACATACGTTCCCGATCAGCTATTAGCTGCATGGTTTATCAAGTCGTTACTTCCCACTATAACGGAAGATGTGGCAAAGGGAGGAGTCGTAACGGAAGAGCAAGTTATCGCTCATGCGCAATATCTAGACTTGGTCTATACTCAGTCTGGCATGCTCTACGACAAAATACCTGACACCCCTAGACCGGAATTCTCAATTCCTCCTCCTCCTAAATCAAACAATGACTCTCACGCCGGCGATGGCGTGATTGGAAAAACAGATACGAAATCGACAAAGGCTACATCTAAAAGGGCCTGTAAGATTTCTAGTCAAAATGCAAATGAGGAACTTCTTGCCTCGGAAGTAAATGTCATGTTGACCAACAAGGGCAAACAACTGAAGCAACCAGGGGGCAAGAAGAAAAAGAAAGGGAGAAAAAGGAAACCCCCTACGGGGTGTCATATATGCGATGAGGATCATTGGATAAGAGATTGTCCACATATAGCTGAAGTTAAGAAACTCTTTAAGAGTTCAAAAACCCCAGCAGTATTGACTGATCCGTTTCCAAACCCGGGAACCAAACTGGTTGCTAATCAAAATACTTCCCGATCCCAAGTGCTTATGTTGTCTGTCACAAAGCAGCAAAATGATGCTTTGACAAGGAATAAAGATTACGGGAATCCACAGTTGTCGAATGACAAGGCTAATGAACAACCTAGTAGTTCGACGACAACTTTGACAGAAGTTGTACCACCCATCATTCCTGAACCAATGATAAAGTCGCCAGAGGGAGTAGTACACAAATCAACATTTAATCCTCGTGCCAAAGTAGCACAGAATTATAATATAGTAGAGGACCTGGCCCAATCGCCGTCCGCTATGTTGACACTTGAGGTATCGCAAAATTGCCCCTCCCAAGAGCAAGCTTTATTATCAGCAATAGGTGGGATTGGCCCAATGGATTCCAATCTTGTGGCCTTTGATCATAAAGAATATGACCCTCAGTTACCAGCTCAACTAGCTTTCCTTATTCAAGTGAAAGCCCTCAACAAAACTGTTCATCGAACAATTATTGATGAGGGGGCATCTACATGTCTTATGTCGATGAGTTGCTGGAAAAATTTAGGCTCACCACCCTTGTCGAAATTGTCAATGACGTTAAAAGCATTTGATGGACGATCATACACTCCATACAGGATTTTAAGTAACTTGCAAGTTGAACTGGGGGCAAAACAGTAGAAGTTGATGTTGAAGTAATCGATGGAAACCTCGATTACAACATCCTACTGGGAAGGCCCTGGATATATGCCATGGCCGCAGTTGTGTCGACCTACTTCAGGAAGATTGCATTTCCCTTTCAAGGAGGGATTACAGTAGTCGACCAACAAACATTCCTCCCCAACAGTTCACAAGTTACGGGAAGCACTCCAACGATCCATGGAAGCAATCATTCGCTTCAAAACATTGGAGTAGGTCTCCTAAAAGACCTTGCCTTAATGGGTACTTTTGCCCTACCGCCTGCGAGTAATCTGGCGGAAGTAGCCACACTGGAAACCTACAATATGAAATCTTCTATATCTAATGGATTCGGAAGATTCCTAAACATTTTTTCAGCATGGATCATCACCCTAATAGAAATACTGTAAATACAATGGGCTCCGAGGACGGTTCTTATCTCATGTCAACCTTGTTAAAAAATGAAACAAGGAGTCATGAGGATAGTTCTTTTACTGTGTCAACCTCATTAAAAAATGAAACAAATCCCCTTTCCAAGTCTCAAAGGTAAACCTTCATTCCAACCACCAAGTTGAATGCAATGAAGCTTGGGGGGCATGCACCTCGATTTGCGTTATTATTCTGGGGGCATGCAAACTTATATCGAGCAGTTTTAGCACATAGTTCATGCTCGTTAAAAAATAAACGCAAGATCTGAGCAGTTTTAACGCATAGTTCATGCTCGTTAAAAAATAAACATAAGATCGAGCAACTGTTTCAATCCGCGTTTAAGCTCATTAAAAAATGAACTACCCGGTAAATAACCACTGCGAATGTAATATCATTAGCCATTAAAGCCTTGGTCGTGTTTGTACCGTCACCTCCACTTTTCCATTGGCCGATCATTCACCCCCATATGATTGTTTACCCATTTTGAGGAACAGCTGCGAAGAGTGATTTCACTAGCCATCCTTGTGACACTGCCGTGATTGGAAAATTCCAACCCGTACCTGGAATCAGCTGCTAACCCGTTTTATCACTCGTTCCTCAAAAGACGAGTCTTCTTTAAGCTCTTTTCATCTGACTCGTAAAATATGAAAAGATTGCCGAGTTTTGGCCTTCCAGCTCGTTAAAGTGACCGGAAGTGCTATCCGTCCTCTACATTTTAATCTTTTTGGACCTGAGGGATTATTGCACAAAAAGATCGAGCGCTTGTTTTGTTCGGCTCGTTAAAACTATCGAAAACTCATCCCCTCTGTATTGTTTTATACTTTTTCGGACTTAAGGGATTAGATGACGAAAAAGGACTTTCGGAGTTGACTTTATGTACCTTTTCAGACTCTCGAAAAATGAAAAGGACTGAGTTATCTTTGTCGTTAGACTCGTTAAAAGCATGAAATAGCAAAAAAATTGTCTTTAGACGAGAACGAGTTTCACTATCACTAGGCTCGTTAAAACATAGCGATGGGCTTGCCCGAAGGGCAAGTTATAGAACAAGCATATGTTATCCTCCTCAAGCTTGACAAAAATAAAGAGGTACTGGTCAGCAATGACTGGGGAAAAATTGGGAGAAACTCAAGAAAACTTTGATGGTAGCAAGTCGCTCTTGAACATGACACTTTTCCTCCGTACCACAATCGGGTTGGGTTGTTTCATTCACCGGTCACATCCATGGTCTCGCCATACCATCCATATTTGGGGTAATGCTACCAATCCATTGCATCAGTGTCGCCATATGTTCAAGAGAAGTCGTTAAAAAAATCAACCGTGTCCCATCCACTGCCATACATTATCCTTCATCCTTTCATGACCGCCACCCTGAATCATATGTCACAGATCGTTTTCACCTCCATTAAAATCATTAGCTCCGTTCCGTGTCACTGATGTGGGATTCATTAAGGCCCTCCTTTGACGGATCGCTTCTTGTCGACATCAACTCATTATCCAAGAAGTGGATCTAGGAACAACCCCTTCAGTACTTTGAAGCTTGCATGCCTCAATGGCAAGTTTCTCACTTCCGGCGATAGGTATACATCAATAGCCTTCGACCGAAAGATTTTGCGTGGTGTTCGACGCCAATTCCTCTATTCACACCACGTGAATTGTACTGCAGTACCTTGAGGGTCATTATCATTATCGTTGATTCGTCTCGCACTTGTTAATGGTTTACATCATTGACCGGTAATCAAGCGATGTCTTTCCATGTTCGACTTCAGAACATTTCTCACATGGATCGACTTGTACTTAGAGTGAATATCGAACGAGTTTGAAGACCCCGGATCTAGTTTCATCCATCCGGGCTGCGATATATATTCAGGAAAGATAAAGACATTGACATGTACATCATTGCAGCAGATAATCATCCTACTCAAAGGATGATAATTTCATCAAAATTATCAGTCTACCATCAGACGATTGTCTGTTCCATGTACAGAAAAAAGAATTTATAAAGCTGAGCATGGGAATGCCCGCCTCAGCTAGATCATGGAAGCAGTATGAAAAATAATGTATTGTATTGTATCTTATTACAGGTCTCCTCCCAGCATTGGATGAACTTCGGATCCCCCTGATAAAGCATTTTACCCGATAAACAGCCTCATACTTTAGGGGGCAACTGTTATAGACATTTTTGTGCCTTACAGCATTGAGCATGAAATGTCCATAATCTAAGGGATCCAAAGTCCCTAAACATGTTGTTCCTACCCCTAGAGGAACAAGGCTAACAAACCACATCAATTCACAGAAGTTCTCCACCAGAAACTGCTCAAAAACAAGTCAATTCAGGATCATTTCAGTGGCTACACTAGCTGTTTGCGCTGAATGTCAAAGCCAACACTGGCTACCTGCACTGAATGTCAAAGGAAACACTGGCTACCTACGCTGAGCGAGAGTGGACATGTGGCAAGTTCATTTCTCAAGGTGTCAGAACCCAGGAAGCTTCCAAAATGACACTTGCCTCAGGGA
This sequence comes from Pinus tabuliformis, assembly GCA_031772625.1. Lineage (NCBI taxonomy): Eukaryota > Viridiplantae > Streptophyta > Pinopsida > Pinales > Pinaceae > Pinus > Pinus tabuliformis. Next base: position 222,438,532 of record CM062807.1, on the reverse strand, counting down.
ATTCGACTGGTGATGAGTAAAAGGTTCCAAATCTCCAAGTGGAAGCAAGAATCTCCAAGTGGAATCAAGAACTGACAGAGGGAGAGGACACTAGTCAGATCTCAATCTGACTCATCCTCTCTCCAAACATCTATATATGGATCTCTCCTCCATGAGATCTAGAGGCTGGAATTTTGTTATTGCAAAGAATTGCTGTTGGTTTGAGACTGGAACTATTGGGTGCTTAATGCTTTGAAGGGGGTGAAGATAGGAATTCCATTTGCTGGGAAGGAGATGCTGGATTGGAGCCCTCTGGGTTGTATCTCTTCCTGAACCTTGTTATTCATCAATAAATCTATCTTGGTTTCTCCTATATACTGATGTATCTTTGATGTATGATTGCATTAGTATGTTTAGTTTATTTCTAATCCTGAACTAGTTATGAATATGAATCCATGTCTTGTGTAGTGTTCTCTTCTTGTGATCTTGCAGAAACCTTTTGAAGCTGGGCGAGCGAGAAGGCAAGTAGCTGGGAACTCTCCAAGAGAAGAGAAGCCGGATCGAGGGACAAACGGAAGACACCGGTTAGTCCATCCATCTCTCTCTTCATTCTTAATTCATAAAGGAAGAATACTAGAATAGTTGTCTCTGTTTGTTGCTAAGGCACTGTCACACCTTAGGTGGATAGGATCGTCTTGCATAGGAATTTTTCCCCACAACAGAGGACTAACTACCACGGACCAAAAGTAAGCTTTCCGACATGTACACGCTTTTTCGTGCATGAAACTACGTGTATACCCTACTTGGTATATAGCGAACCTGCGTATACGCGACTTGGTATATAGTGAACCTGCTTGTATACCCTACTTGGTATATAGTGAACCTGCGTATACGCGACTTGGTATATAGGGAACCTGCGTGTATACCCTACTTGGTATATAGTGAACCTACGTATATATATTTTTTCTTCATACTTGTAGTCTGATCATCAATTCCTTGCTGCTATCCTTCTGCACTATGATTTGTCATCAGTGTGATTTTCCATCAAGGACAAAACTTGTCTCATAATGCCAACAATTTCCCCCTTTGGACTTGATGGCAAAGCTAACTTGTCACACTTAGAACTTGATCTTCTTATTCCTTTGAGCTGTCCTGCATCCCATGCATTTAGTCACATCTGTAGATTGATCTAGTTATATGTAAGTGAGTTGTTCTTCTATGAGAGGGTTGCCATCAAGTACAACACATGCATCATAATGCCAACAACAATCATTGCGGCCACAGGTATAAAAGGTAAGAGTTTTGAAGCATCTACTAGTAATTCTGCTCAATCTGTTATTGATGAAGAACATGAGAGAAAAAGGCATGAGATTTTCCATATTCGAGTTGTTTCCAAAAATAAAAAGATTGATACTTTGTTTGATAGTGGCTCACAAGTAAATCTGATTTCTGAAGCAATTGTAAAGAAATTGGGATTAGCAACTACACCTCATAAGAAGCTATACCCATTAGGATGGTTGAATGATAAAGCACAACTACAAGTGACTAGACAGTGCAAACTCAAGTTTTCTTTTGGGTCAGAATTTGTAGATGAGGTTGACTTAGATATAATTCCTTTGGATATATGTGGAATTGTTTTAGGAAGTCCTTACTTGTATGATAGAAAGTCTATTTTCTATAGAGCTGAGAACAAGTATCTACTTGTTAAAGATGGAATCGAATACTTTGTAAGAGCTCATAAGCTCAAGAATAATTATACTCTCAGAAACTCAAGACAGATGAAAAGAATGATAAATTCATGCAAACAGTTCTTACTGATGGTGGTAAAGGAAACGAAAACTGATAAAACTAATGTATTTGAGGGTTCTAATTCTGATAAGCAAGCTGATATAGAAAATATTGTTTTTGAGTATGATGTCTTGTTTCAAGAACATGAAGGTCTGCCATCCAAAAAGGGAATAGTACATGATATTATTTTGCAGCAAGATGTTCCTTTGCCTAACATTGGGATGTACAAGTTATCTGCTTTAGAGAATGCTAAAATCAAGAAGCAGGTGCAGGAGTTGCTCGAGAAAGGGTTCATTAGGCCTAGCACATCACCATGTGGGTCACCAATCGTATTGGTGAGAAAGAAAGATGGCTCGTGGAGAATGTGCATTGATTACCGAGCACTGAATAAGATAACAATCAAAAACCGTTATCCCCTTCCTCACATAGATGATCTTTTATATCAAATGAAGAAAGCTGTTTATTTCACCAAGCTGGATTTGCACAGTGGATACCATCAGGTCAGAGTTGTAGAGAAATATGCATGGAAGACTACTTTCAAAACAAAGTAGGGATTGTATGAATGGTTGGTTATGCCTTTTGGCTTGACCAATGCCCATGCTACTTTCGTGAGATTAATGAATGATGTACTCAGACCTTTTCTTGATGATTTTGTTATTGTGTATCTCGATGACATTCTGATTTTTAGTAAAACGTGGGAAGAACCTTTAAAGCATGTTAAGCAGACATTAGATGTTTTGAAAAGAGAAAAACTTTATGTTAAACTCTCCAAATGTGAATTTTTCAAAACCTCTCTAAATTATTTGGGTCATATAGTAGGGGGAGGTGAATTGAAAATAGATCCCTCTAAAGTGGCAGTCATTGTAAACTGGCCTAAACCCAAGTCTGCTACAAAAGTGAGAAGCTTCTTAGGAGTAGCACAGTATTGGAGGAAGTTCATTTCAAATTTTTCCTCAATTGCAGCTCCCTTACATGCTTTGACAGGATTAAACAAGCCGTTTTACTGGGGAGGCAAACAACAGAAAGCCTTCGACACCTTGAAAGAAAAAATTAGTACAACACCTGTATTAGCACTGCCAGATCTACAAAGACCATTTGAGATCCAAACTGATGCCAATGATTATGCCATGGGAGCAGTGTTGACACAACACGGTAAACCCATATGTTATCATTCTGAGACTTTTAATCCTGCAATATTTAACTATCCTACATATGATAAGGAATTGTATGCATTAGTTCAGAGTGTGAAAAAGTGGAAACATTACTTAATGGGCAAAGAAACAGTAATACATACTGATCATCAGCCACTTCAATATCTACACTCCCAAACTAAGTTGCAACAATCAAGACATTACAGATGGATGGGCTTTCTACAACAGTTTCATTTAGTCATCAGATATAAAAAGGGTATACATAACAAGGTTGCAGACATGTTATCTAGACCCATTATAAATGTATCTACCATACTTAAGCATAATTTTGTGCTACATGAAAGCTACATAGAACAGTATGCTCAGGATATGGACTTTAAAGATGTATATACAACTTTGAGTCAAGGAAAAAGAGTAGAAGAATTGGACTATCATGTGAAGGACCGACTCTTATATCATTGTAGGAAACTCTGCATTCCACAAACTGAGAGAGTGGAGATAATTAGGGAAGCACACACTTCTTTTATATCATACCACTTTGGGGTAAGTAAAATAGTTGCACAACTGCAAAGGTTCTGCTATTGGCCAAGAATGAATGAGACAGTTTCTAAATATGTAAAGGGGTGTGCTATGTGTACTAAAAGCAAGCCTAGTAATAGAAAAGTAGGCTTATACACTCCCTTGCCAGTTCCTTCTCACCCCTGGGAAAGAATTTCAATGGATTTTATTGGAGGATTGCCTAAATCTAGGAAAGGTCATGATTATCTATATGTTGTTGTGGATAGGTTCAGCAAAATGTGTATTTTGATACCCTGTAGTAAATAGATTACAACTGGACAAACTACAAAATTATTCTTTGAACATGTATGGGTTCATTTTGGATTACCCACTTCTAGTGTATCTAATCGAGACACCCGATTTGTGGGCACGTTTTGGTCCAGACTATGGGAAATAATGGACACCAAATTAAAGAAAAGCACAACTTTTCATCCACAAATAAATGGCCAGACATAAGTAGTTAATAGGATAGTGATCCAATTACTGAGAGGATATTGCAGCAAACACCCTAAGCTTTGGGATGAACACTTGTGTTATGTATAGCATGCTTACAATATAGCCAAACACTCTTCTACCCAAAGATCTCCTTTTGAGACTTGCTTTGGTTTCATACGAAGGTCTCCCTTGGATTTTGTCTTTGGTAAAGATACCATGGTTGATGGACACAATGATGTGGATAGGGAAACTAGGTTCATTGAACAGATCTAGGAGATCCATCAGGTAGTACAGGAACAATTGTTAAAGAGCCAGGCCAAGTACAAGGCTAGGCATGATAAGCATTGGATGGAGCATAGTTTTCAAGTTGGAGACCAAGTCTGGCTGTATATCAGCAAGGACAGGATGAAAGGTGAAGGTAAGAAGCTAAAACTTATCAGGTATGGACCCTTCAGGATACTTGAGAAGATTGGTGAAAATGTTTTTCGCCTTGATCTGCCAGCTTACATGCACATCTACTCAGTCGTGAACGCAGATTGCTTGAGGTTGTTTGAACCTTTAATGGTTGAGGACCCTGAAGAGTAGAGTCAATTTCCTTTTGTTGATGACCTACTACCTGAATATCTTAATGAGTTGTAGGAAGATATAGTGCTGGACAGGAAGGTAAGGATAATGCGCAGTGGACAGGTGGAATACCTCAGGATTGGGCTTAAAGGTTTGAAGTCGAGTAGTGCGAAGTGGATTGAGATTGGACAACTGAGACAATAGTTTCCTCACTTAGTCATTGCCTGAAGAAAACCAACTTTTGGTGGTCCAAAAGCTTTTCAGTTGGGAGGTCGTGATCCGAATCAAATCCATAAACGACTGTCATAGAACCGTGACTAAATCAATACGAAACAAATCCTTGAAGAATCCAAAATAGTAATCGAAAACACCCTAAACGAGTGGCCATGGCAACCAGCGTGGAACAATGAGGACCTCGGTCAAAGCACGCTGACCGAGGCCCATGGAGACGGCGCAGGAGGTCAATGTAGTCCTTGGGAACCCCGAAATGGGAAAATGAGATGATTTTAGATGCGCGTTAGCGCATCGCTAAGGAAACAAGGCCGAAAAGGAGGAGCCTTAAGCACTCGGTCACGTGGGGGAACTAGAGGATCGCGGGCCGAAAAAGGTAAAGGCGCTAAAGTACAAAGGTGGGACCCGTGCCCTGGAAACCGGTGGTATTGATTGTGCCGCCCTTGAATGCTAAGTGGTTTTGGAAAAATTGGAGTGATCACACTCAGTGATCGACGTGTGGCAGTGGAGGTGAGAGAAAAACCGATGTGATCGTGCGTTATCAGTCAAGTAATTCAACCGCACTCGATGTGCGAATGACATTGGATCTGGAGGAGCCCAGATCATATGGCTGAGATTGCGTCCGATAAATAGAAGCGGAATCGATAAGGGATTAAACCGAATTCTAAAGAGATTTGGAGTCCGTTGACCACCACGGTGGAGAAAGAACACATACGCGGCGTAACAGAAGAATGAACCGACGAAGTATGCTAGCATCAGTTAGATGGAGACACGTGGCTGCTTCCCGAGCGTTCATGCTGACGCCGAAGAGGGAACTCCAAGCACGCAGGTGGTAGGCGAATCGACGTAGGCGGGAGAGGAACCGAACAGGCATGGGTTTGAATGAAAAAGAGCCATGAATAGAGGTAGAATACATAGTCGAACACGAGAAGCGACCAAGAGATAGAGTGAACAGTGAACCCGAAGAGGAGGACTAAACACAGAGAGCAGTAAAGCCAAGCAGAGGAGACAAAGGGCCGAGCTGACCACAGGCAGCATCGAGCACTAGAGAGCTTGAAGAATTAAGCCTTCCCATAGAGGAATCTCTCCGGATTGAGCATCACAACTGGCTCTTTCTACTGTAGACCAAGGGTCACAGAGCTGGTAGGAAGAACGAGAGTTTGTGTACTCCGAGTGGCTTGGGGAATCCAAGAACCACCCTGCCAAGCAAAATCTACTTCAGGAGAACTCATATTGAGTCCTTGCCTTGTAATTTCTCCGCTGAAAGACACAATAAAACAAGGCCACCGCTGAAGTTGGACCGGAGATGTAGCCCTAGAGAATAGGGTGAACTCATTAAAAACTGTTTGTGTCTTTGTATTGCTTACTGTATTTCTCTCATGTCTTTCCATTTATTTTCTGTGTATTGGCAATCTGATCGATCCGTTGTTTCAATAACAAAGAACACACAGCACATTGGTCTGTAATACCTTTTGTTTAATAAATCTTCACGGAGGTCACTCATGAGGTGATTATCATATCAAATGAAAGGCATCATACTTGACAAGAATACTTACTATGTTATAGTAGTACAATAAATCATTATTATTTTGAACATGTATATCAAGGGAATGCCCTTACATAGGTCTAAAACTAAACTTCAATTAGTAAACCATGCTTCAGGATGCCAAGGAACTTTATAATTCAAAAACTATGATGACATATATGTTATCATGTCTTTCCCAATAATGTATGTGAAAACTATGTTGCAGTATATAATTATCATAATAAAAAGAGAACATTTAATAGGATCGGCATGCCTCAGTAAAAGAAGGAAATTAGTCATCCAAATATCAACAACATAAAGGATGAGGTCATGCCATTCCAATACCCTCCATAAAAGAAATAACAATCTTCAAGTGGCACAATCATTTGATACTAGAAGAGACTTTAACTTATAACTGCGACCATGAGATTTTCTATTAAAATTAGGAAATTAGTATGCAAGGGTGCTTTATGTAATATGATGTTGGTCACTTTTTCCTTAGTTGTAGTATATACCAACTCTTTTCTTTGGAATTCTTACTGATTATCATAAGATGTTGAGGGATTATTTGAGACTCCTTCAAACCTGCCTCAAAATAATTTCTTTGACATAATAACTTGCTTTAAGAAATAATAATGGAGATACATATTCAATCCAAGTTTGTGATCTTTACTCACAAATTTCCAAATAGAGAGGGATCATATCAAAATTATCCATTGTAGATATCTCAGACTAACTTAACATTACACAAACATACATTTTGAAATATTTTAAGAAGTAGCGTAACTGATATAAGAAAGATAATATTGTAAATGCCATTTCTGAAACGACATTATCTAGTCCTAACTTAGTCCTTAACTTTTCAATACAAAAATTTCCTCAACCATCTTTTGATGTCTCTCGGATATGTTTCAAGGGATTTATGTTTCTCGGCGCTTTCTTGGAACCACAATAGGAATTGGTAATTGCATACTTATAATTCTAATGTAACTCAATCAAAAAGGATTTTGGCCTTCTAAAAGACTTCAAAATGAATCATAATTTTTTATTCTACAAAATATGAATCTCAACTTCATAAAAAAGGGGTACTATTTTCAACATAAATATGAATCTCTGCCCTTTTTGAGATTATTTGACATGTTTGAGAGAACTAAGACTTAGAATTTTTTTCTTCTTTATCTAAAATACAAAAAAACTTGTCATCATGGATCATTGGACACATAAAATTTAGATATTTTAGGAATCAAACAAAAGGGACAAATCTAGGGTTATTTTAGAATAATAATTGAGGCCTTTTGATTCTTTGCAACCAAACTACTAGATGTAAGATTGAGGCAATTTTGTCCCCTATTACAAGCTTCGAATTTTCAACAAAATATAGAATTGAAATACCATATTTGATCATAGGAGAATATTATATACTCCTTCCTTTTAAGAAATAGTAAAGTATTTATAGGGCTAAAACAAACACTAAAGGAACAAATTGACTTCTTCAAGGTTTCTCTCATACCCTTTCTTTGTTACCATGTTGGTTATTCAAGGATCTCCTAAACTGATAATTACTTATTATGATTTCTTAGGTTAATTTTTTCTTTCATTCAAATTCATCATAAATTAATTAGACAAAATATATCAATAATAGAAATAAAGTTCCAATAGGATCATAAAGAGACAACTAAACAAGAGGCACAAAAATTTAGCCTAGGAAAACCCATATGGGAAAAAACCGAGGAAAATTTTTGTTAGATAAATCATTAAGTTAAATAGAGATACATATAATTATTCCAATCAAAGATAATGTCAAATTAACTAGTTTCATAGCCTTGGTAACATTTCATCAAACATCCCTCTTGTCAAGCCAATTTGATGAGCAATGAACTTGGCCTGGTCTGATCTATTAGGGTTGAATTTCAAACTACTTCTACACCTAAGAATCTCAGTCCTACTGGTTTGGTATGCCTAGAAACATTTCCTTATATCTAAGACTTAAATTCAAATTTTACTCTACCTCAGATTCACATTATGCTCTCCCTCATATCTTCCATATTTTCTGCCTCACATTCACCCTTTTGGCTCTACCCTAGGATATCTGAATGTCTTTCTTAAGGAGGGTGAAACTTTTATATTGTATTCTAGAGAATCAAATTGGTGTGACCAAAGGGGTAGGCTCACCTGACTTATAGGACAGATGAATTTATGATTTGGAGCCAAAAATTCAATATTAGAAATCAAAATTTCCTCTCTTTTGAAGCCGACATGAAGAATATGTCTTACATTTTTCGTTACATATATTTTCAAGGGCTAAAATAAAATGACATGAAGAATATTCCTACAAAATTCAAGGGATAAAATATTAATTATGAAGACTAAACATATCTACAAAATCCAACACACAATACTAACGAATCTCTTGATCCCTGCCATATGTTTCTTTAGATGATTGGGAGTTATGGGTCATTGTAAGACTACAGAGAGGTAGATTCAATCTATTGATGAATATAGACATGTTTTAATAAACTTGTGATAACAACCTCACTTTCCGTATGACAATTACATGCTTTCCATTGTCATAGGACCAATGATATTGTTAGTTGATCTACCAACATCTTCAAATATTTTCATCATGATTCCATCAAACTGTAGCATCTAAATATTGACAAGGTGTAGTATATGAAAAAAATATATACAACAAAACTCAATAAATGTAAAATGGAAATGGCACAAATGAATCATCCAAATCTGCTACAACCACCATTTGATTAATGACCGACACACATAGGAAATTCATATTAGGATCTAAAAAAGCATTAGTAGCTTTCATATAATATTTTTCATAAATATACTCTTATAGACTTGTATTAGAAGATATCAAGAATACGTAATGTTAACATCAATGAAAAAAAAAATTGTGGACATCACCGAAAGGTAGGAGAGGTAAAAATGTCATGTTTCTCATTACCTAAGATACAACAATAACAAAAAAGAAAATGAACATGCCAAAATCCTCAAATGGATCATCTAATCGAACAAGGAATCTACGTAAAGGAAATAAATAAGTCATACAAAATTCTTGTCTTTATATTATAAATATGAAAAGCACTATCAAATGTAAGAAACCCAATCTTTGTTCTAGGAAGTCTAAGAAGCTTATCCAAAGAGAATTTAATTGTCTCTACTGCAACTTAAAAATGAAAAATAAAAAATAAAAAATGACACATGGAAATATACTTCAGAATTTGAAGAAAATGAGAAGCAACTTGAACCTAATCAAGGGGGATTTCAAGGGAATGCATCCAATGCATGCATATATTTGAAAGTTTGATAATAAGGCTATGTTTGAACTGTAGAAGTTTCTCGGAATGTGAATGTGAAGTTAGAGCCTTCAAATGATGATGGATTATCGTAGTATCAAATTTAAATTTTATACCCATTCACATTTATCAAAATTTCAGCCCTCATTATAATTTCTCTGCTGAGTTTGGTCAACATTAGATTGTTTACATTCAGAAACTTTGTATGCTATATTACAATATGAGTTCCATATTTTTTTTGTACATGCAATATACAACTATTTAGTTTAACTTAGAATTATTTTAGAATATGCTTTAACTTCAGCACATTTTTATCATTATATATGCCATGTTACAACACTTTATTCTTTTTAATTTGCCTTTTTTGTTGGGTCACAATCTATAATAAATTTATGCATTTTGTATCTTAGGTTTCATCTTGATTAGAAATTCTATTATTAATATGAGAGATAACTAATAGGTTTTCAATAGAAATCCTATAACTGACATCATAAGTAACATTGAAGTCATTATCAAAAACACTGATAAAAATGCAGTGGAAGAAATAAGACAAAATGTTTCCAGAATTCTCAGAAATTCCAGACCTCTACCCAGCAACATATCCAAAGAAGAAGCCATAGCCCTAAAAAACATCAAGAATAACAAAAACATTATAATCTTAAATGCTGACAAAGGAAATGCCATTGTTATCATGGATAGGATAGATTATGATCATAAAATGGAAGAACACTTAAACAATAGTGGCTGTTATAGAGTTCTGAACAAGGATCCTAGCAGCAAAATCCTTCGCCAAGTAAGTAACAAAACTAAAAACTCCTCTCTTGATGCCATTATTAAGAACAGATTAATCCCTAATAATGTCATTATCTCTAGAATTTATGGAGTGCCTAAAATCCATAAAACTGGTGTTCCATTAAGACCTATAGTAAACACTATAGGATCTCCCACTTATTGGTTAGCAAAATATCTTGCGAAGAAACATAGACCTTTATCCGGTAACACTCCCTCTTACATCTAAGATTCTGCTTCCTTCATAGAATGGATCAAAAACCTAGAATTTAGTGACAATGACCTAATGGTTAGCTTTGACGTAGCGTCTCTCTACACTATGATTCTAGTGGATGAGGCCTTAGAAGTATTGAAGAAAATCACAAAAACAGTGGAACTAATAGGCATTTGCCTTAAATATTCATACTTCAGTTTCAAGGGAAAAATATATGAGCAAACACATGGCGTTGCAATGGGTTCTCCATTATCACCATTGATTGCCAATATATACATGGAACACTTTGAGCAAATGGCCCTTAGGTCTTTCCCCTTTACCCTGAAGAATGGAAACAATATGTAGATGACATTTTTGCTAAATGGAGCCATGGTTTTGACAAACTTAATGAATTTTTATCTCATATAAATAGCCTCTCTAAACACATAAAATTCACTATTGAAATTGAAAAAGACAACCAGCTCCCCTTCTTAGATGTCCTCCTTACCAAGAAAAATAGCAAGCTAAGCCACCAGGTCTTTAGAAAGCAGACACACACTGACAGGTATCTTCATTCAAACTCCCACCACCATCCGAAGCAAAAAGTTGGTGTCATCAAAACCCTAGCTTCCAGAGCCTCCAGAATCTCTGACCCTGAACATTTTGAGGAAGAACTTAACCATCTCCATGAGGTCTTTGTAAACAATGGCTATCAAAAACACATTATCCAAAAAATAATTAAAGATTCCATAACCAATAAACAAAAAAGAAAATCTCTTGAAAACCCTAGAATCTCCTTACCCTATATTAAAGGAACCACAGATAAAATTGCCAAAGTTCTCGCCAAGCATAACATTATGGTTGCATTCACGCCCCCTAACACCCTAAAAAACATGCTTGAGTCTGCTAAGGACTTAATAGACTCAAAAAATCACAAAGGAGTATACTCGATTCCCTGTTCTGTTTATATAGGTGAAACAGGGAGATCCTTTGGAATAAGATTAAAAGAACACATTAATGATATTACAAGAAATAGGTGGGAAAAATCAGGTCTAGCAGAGCACGCATGTTTCTCCTCACATTATATCTGTATGGAACAAGCTAAATTAGTCCACAAGGAAGACCATTATTTAAAAAGAAGGGTGAAAGAGGCAATTGAAATTGAGAAATCCTCCAATAACATGAATAGGGATGACGGTCTTAAATTATGTAGCACCTAGAAACCCTTATTAAATAAAATGAAAAAGCATTAAATTAATCTAATACTCCCTCTTGATAACATTTGATAAGTCAAATAATAATAATAATAATAATAATAATTCTTCAATTCAAACTAATTCATAACAAGTAACTCATTTATATAACATATCATATAATTAAATAACAAAATAATAATAATAATAATAATAAATAATAATAATAAGGATAAAAAAAATTAAAATTAAAATAAATGAATAATAAGTAATTAAAATTAATAAATAAACATATATATATATATATATATATATATATATATATATATATATATATATATATATATATGAATGAATGAATGAATGATATACAATTAAATAAAATAATATAATACAAATAAATATATTAACACATAAAATAATGTAATATATATAGCAAAAAAATAAGTTCATATTTATTCAATCATTAAAACCTAAAATTTAAATCATAATAATAATGTTAAACAAATATTTAAATAAAATTAATTAAATAATTTAATATATAAAAAAATTAAAAAATTAAAAAATTAAAAATAAATAAATAAAAATCAATTAATTAATAATTATGAATCAATCAGGCCGACATTATAAACAAAAATATATCAAATATCTTTCTAAACAACTATTAATAGCTCCATAATTTTCTCGACTCTCTCTTCTCAAAATACAAATCTCATTGCCCTGACGATGGACTCACCTAGTTGTTCACAGGTTTTTCCACTAGCATAAAATACCTCATTACAGCTCATCACAAATCCAAAGCCTAACATAAGAAGTGGTGTAAAGAGAAATATTTGGGATGATTGTGCTCCACCATCCCCTTATTATACCCAACTTTACTAAAGGATTCCAATAAACCAACATGGCTCCAGTCCTAGGGATCATGTATTTTGAATTCCCATCCATGAACCAATACCATAGAGATTTTGGTAGCCTAGAAAGAGAGAGCATGGTTATAATATAATCTACAAATGGCCATAGTATAGGAAATAATAACCCATGTTTAATATAATATGCTAATGACCACGTCCAACAAGGGACCTAGAATATGTAATCCATGATATTCCCTTATAGTGACACAAACTAATGTGATTCAAACCATGTTGAGAGCCAAATAATCCAGCCTCATAATTCCAAATTAATTCCTCTCAATTTCAGAGTTTGAACTACCATTGAGAAGGATATGTGTGAAGGTAACCAAGAGTTGGGTGGTGTTGATTCCCATATCTTCACTTTGAATGTGTCATGCCACTTTCTTACCTTGTGACCTTCATTATAACCTTGGACTATGGTTATAATTGTTTAATATAGAGGATGCAAGATAAAGACATTGATAACCCTTTTATCCTTAAAGACGTTGAACTTCAAACATGTTACTTCATTAGGAAAATGATGTTTGCTAAATTTTTGTCACAAACAAAGTGTCTTTCTAAATAGTGAGGGTTTCTCCCTGATGTATAGTTCCAAATAGACTCCATACCATACCATAATTAATAGGGATCTTGTATGAGATTAGGTCCAACAAAAATTACTATTTCAATGTAAAATGAGAATGAAATACAAAATGGATAGCACTTTTAATCTATATGTAAATTGTAATCTTGTTTAACCTATCCTAGGTGGGATTAGATTCAAACCAATAAATATGAGATTCACTCTGAATTTTTGTTTTTGTTTTTGGAGCAAAAAGATATTAAATAAAAAAGAAAAAACATATATATATATATATATATATATATATATATATATATATATGGACAAGAATGGAAATAAAAGAAGTATAGTATTACACTACCATTCATAATTGTGCAATCTACATCCCAATGCAAGCACTCTAGAGAAAAAAAAGACAAAAATATCATATTCATGTAAATATGTCTACAACAGAATAATACAATAGTACAATGGTACAAGTAACAACACAACCAATAATGGTATTAGTAACAACATAAACAAGAAAAAGAGTTTCCAACATATACAATATTATACACGAGTGTTCCTCCTCCATAATTGGCCTTGAAAGCTTCCTTTCATTAAAATATAAGAAAAGGGTGTACAAGATACACACAAGCCAAAATCCCTTTTTATAGATTTTCAGTATATAACTAAATTGTTTCCTCTTGTCATCCTTTTCAAAGTTATACACTTTTCAATTTCCTCTCTACGGTCACAGTTAACCATTTCAAGTAACTCGTCCACACCTCTTGTTGTGAAAATATTCATATGGTGCATCTAAAAATCGATTTTTCAAAGGAAGATGCATAGAAAACTAGTTCTTTAGTCATGGGTACCCTTCTTCTTTTGAATGTTCTAAGGAAAGAATCAATCAAGTTATTTTTTTTGGAAGTTCTATTGATTTATGAGAATTCCTTAAAAGCATCCCAATTTTAATTCCCTTGGTTCTAATGCTTTCTTGTAGTTAATTTAAAATGCCTATCATAAAAGAAGATGAACTTACATCTTCAAGTGGTTGAAGGATGCATCTTTCTATCACTTTCACTACAAGGAGTAAACATTTTAACTTATGAATGAAAGTAGTAATTTCTATTTTGAGTGATGTGCTTATTGATTGGTATTTTTCAAGTGCTTCATGATTATGTTGATCTTCGCTCATAACCACTCTACAAAATTCTTATGGCACACTCTTCTCCTTTGCTTGCAACTTTTTGAGTTCATATATGTTGAATTGAACTTGATACAACACTACACTTTTATCTTTAACACTCTCTAGGTAGTTAAGAAATTGGGTTGCATGATTTTGAAACTCTTAAAGCTCAGGGTACATTAGAATCTAAATAGTGTTGATTTCATCTTGGATTTCAAAGTCACAAGCCTTTAACTCAGATGGGCTAGTAATATTTTCTATGTAATGGCTGCCTATCTTTTAGCTATATTTTATGGTTCCAAATCGAAAAGGTGTTCTTCTGCACATTTACCTATATCAAGGTTTCTATTGATTTCACAAGCACCAAGAAAAGCCTTCCATAGGATAATATTAGGTTCATAAGTGATGGAATTGATAAGATTATTTTCCTCCCTTAGGTGCTCTAAATTACCAAGAATATTTACCATGTAGACACAGTGATTTAATAATGATCTAATACCATGATACTAACTCATGGAAAAGAAATGGTCTTGGCCTTTTTCCACTATTTCTATATAACTACATTTAGGTAAAATACTGAGAAATGTAATGTGATTTGGAGTCAATACAACTTGTTGCATTTATTAAAAGAGTAGTAGTTCCTCCCTTCCATGCTTATATGATAACAATCCATAAGACCATGTCAGGTTTATAAATTTTGTGCATCATCTAGGTTCCCAAATTTAGCATACATATAAACAATGAAATTTATCATAAAGACATCACTTGAATCTTGTTTTAATTATTTGAGCATGAAATTGCTTAACATGTTACATGATTTCACTATGAAGCTGCAAACCATTATATTTTCTAAAGTATTTCTTTTTTATCCGCTTGTCCTCATGCTAATATAACACATTATACTCTAGATTATATGATTGTTTTTGTTTTATATATAACACAAGAGTGGAAATATCCTAACATCAATGGCAGTGAAATATCCCAACAATGCATGCATAGTGGAGAAAGGAACATCACATCAATACCCAATAGTAAAAAAAAGAATATCATAGTAATTTGTTTAGTAATTAAGGAGACAAGACAATGTGCACTCATCAAAGTGCTCAAATAATGGCAATAGGAATCTAGTAGACACATCGTTGTTTAACCATTGTGACAGGGGTATAAAAACAAATCGGTAAATAATTTTTCATGAAATAAGAGAACGATAAGCAAGGACATAATTCTTACTATGGAGAGGATTGAATTTATCCAAAATTGAGATGTTAGGAATTAATTAAAGGAGTATGAAACACAAAATATTGTAGAAACACAAACACAGAAATGCATAAAACAAGAGAGATACAGATATATCCGGTTTACCCAATTTGGGATATGTCCATAGAGAAAAAATCGGTCCTTTCTGTTATATTATCCAACAAAATAAAAAGATACAACCTACATTATATCTGCCATAATTTCCTCTTTGCTCTCACATAGTCTCCTCTCTTCCTCACTCAAAATAATAATACACAACCATAATAAAATTCCCTCATATAAACTGAGGGTTTCCTTATAGGGAAAAAAATCCTAAATTAAAATAACTTTTAGCGTTATATCATCCACTTAATGAACGAACCAGATGTTGGCTATGTAACCTAATTATCATCTTTAGAGGTGTCACTGCATTGGACCCTAGTTCATAATGGGGAAATAAACATCGCTCGTTTTTTCACCGCCAGGGGGGTCCAGGGGGGAAACGACAATCTAAGTTGTTCATTACGCGAATGATCTGACGATAGAAGTTATGTTTAATTTAAGGTTTTTTCCCTAGAAGGAAACACCTCTCTATATATGATGGAATTGTATTGTGGCTGGACATGGGTGTGTATTCAGAGTGAGAAAGAGAGAGAAAATTGTGTGAGATTGAAGAGGGAATTACAACAGATTTGATGTAGGTTGTATCTCTTCATTTTATTGGATAATATAAACAGAAGGACTAGCTGCTTTTCCATGCACGTAGCCCAAATTGGGTGAACCATGTATATCTATGTCTATCTTGTTTTATGTATTTTCTTTGTTTATGTTTCTGCAATATTTTATGTGTTCCATTGCTCTGTCATATAATTTTATAACACCAGATTCACTAAGAAACTATAATATTTTACAAGGTAATTTTTCATCTATTTTTAGCTTCGAGGGTACCACGGTGTAGGGATCTAACATATCTAAAAAAAAAAAATTGAACAATTAGGAATATAATCAAGCTCCATACCCAAAAATCTCCCACTTGGACAATGATTATACAAACTCAATCGCTGCTTCACTTGTTCGCTCCACTTGGACCTATATTTTTCTCATCTTCATCATCACTCTTGAATACTAATTGAAACTGAGAAGAAGTTCAATTTTTCCCTCGTTAGGACCTTTATCAACATATTTGTAAGATTCTGGCTAATTTTTATAATTCCAACTTCAACTATCCATCTTCCAACACTGACCATATGAAATGGTACTTGATATGTATATATTTAGTCTTAGAATGAAATTTTGAGTTCTTTCAAAGATGGATGACACTCTGGCTATCATTGTATAACCTTCTCATTTCCTGATTCTTTCCCAATTCATCTATAAAACTTTGTAACCAAATCATTTCTCTACTAGCCTTTGTAGCAACAACTTAATTTTCTTTTGTTGTTGAAAGTGCAACAATCTTTTGCAATTTAAAAACCCAATTGATAGTTGTTCCACTTACAATAAACACATACCCTGTGGTTCTCCTCATGTTATCTCTATCACTTGCCATATCTTCATCAACATATCCATATCAAATAATGTTTGAACCTCCAAAACATAATGCTTGATTTGTGGTACCTATCAAATACCTAAGAATCCACTTCACTTCCATCCAATGCTCTTTTCCTAGATTGTTCATATAATTTCTTAAAACTCCCACTGCATGTGCAATATCATGCCTTATGCAGACCATTTTATACATTAAGCTTCCAACAGTTCATTCATATTGAAATTTACACATATAATTCATCTCTTCCCAAGTTTTAGGAAACATGCCCTTAATTAGTTTGAAATGGATAGCCAAAGGTGTACTAAATGGTTTTTCATTCTACATATTAAATCATGCCAACACCTTTTGTATGTACTGTTGGGTCCCTATAATACTAGTAATTACCCCATTACTATTGTAGTTATACCCCTTATTTATGTTATTGTGCCCCTATTACCCCCATATTATTATTTCTGTGTCCCATAGAATCCCTCTATTGTTATTTTTGTGGCTTTATATTATTATTGTTAGGTCGACTGGATTATATTATGACTCCTTAGACTCCTATATATAGAAAGGAGGTTTTGTCATTTGTATCATCCAAGAATTGTTCATTTATGTAATGTAAAGGAGGTTTCCCCCTCAAAGAGGCTGAATTCTAAGGCGTTGATCTTTCTTTTCTATCTTTTCTTGAGTTGGTTTCATAACATTTGGTATCAGAGGTTTGGATTCTAGGGTTTCGCTGCTCCAAACAGGTCATCGTGGAATTTTCGCTATAACATTTTTTCTGTGACGTTTCAGAAGTCGCAAAACAAACCCATTTGAGAAGAAATCGCGCTGAACCTTGGGTCTGAATTTCAGAGCTTTTCGCGCGATATTTTCGGAGATATGAGCTGAGGAAGTTGGTCTTTTTGCAGACTCCTGAATTACACTCAAAACAGGTGACCTGAGGAAAATCGTCATAACCTTCTTTCTGAGCATCGGATTGAAATTTCATAAGAAGGTACAGAAAGAAGACGGACTGTAGTTTTCTTTTATATATTTTTCAGAGTCAAAGGTTGAAACAGTGACACGTGGCACTTCATACAAGTTCGCTCTACTGCACTAGTCTATAATCAGGTCACTGCGGGAGATTGTGCATAACGTTTTCTTGGAGAATCCAATTTGGATCAGACTAGTATCATTGGAAAGAGGACATAGAATGCTACTACAGGTCACAATGTCAGAACTGGATGATTCGAAATTACAGAGATACATCAGATTCAATATCAGGCTTCTACAAAGTAAAAAAAAAGGTGTGTAGTTTTTTTTTAATTTTTGCATAAGCTTGGTTTGAAGGAATTCAAAGGGCATAGTAAAGCATTATTATCGGTAACTGATGCCCCGAGGAAAGAAAATGCAAACACCTAGTAAGGAACCTGAAAGCTCTAGCATGACTCATGAAGAAGAGGAAGAAATGCTACATGATATATCAAAATTACAAGAACAAGTGCAACAAATGTCACGATCACAAAAGCTAACAGATGCTAAGATAAATGGCGTGGAATCTAAGATAAAGGGTATGGAAGCTCAGGTGAATGGCATGGATGCTAAAATTGATGGCATGGATGATAAGATGGAAGAATTGAAGATAAATATGAATAAGTTGCTACAGGAAATGGTCACTAAGGGTGAAAGAGTACTAAAGGAAACTCATGATGAGAACAAAAGAAATGTTAATCATGATTCCATAGACTCTAATGTTGGATCGAAGAGTCACCATGTTCCAAAAATCGATATGAGGAAGTTTGATGGCAAGGATCCCGCCACATGGATATTACAGATGGAGCAATTCTTTGATCTCAATAATGTGAAAAACACACAAAAGGTACGTATGGCAACTTTATATTTGGAACCAAATCAGTTTGTATGGTATCAATGGCTTTGTTATCGTAAACAATTTATCACTTGGGCAATTTTTACGGAAGAATTGATAGCACATTATGAGGATACAAAAAGCAACACTTTTTTTAGCCAATTGATAAGTCTCAAACAAAAGGGTTCAATAATGGAGCACATTGAGGAGTTCCAAAAATTGAACATAAGGGTAAATGATATTCCAGACGAGCATAGGATTGATGTGTTCATAGGGTCTTTAAAGGATAATATCCAACATGATGTGCGCCTTTGGGAACCTGATTCATTAGAGAAGGCATTCAGGTTAGCAAGAAAAATGGAAAGCAAAATTATGGCAACTAGGAAGCATACCATTCACAACTATAAAGACGGAAGTGTTGTTGCCCATAGTCTTCCACAACCTACAAGGTTGACACCACAACAATTGGAAGAAAAAAGAGCAAAAGGGCTTTGTTACAATTGTGATAGAAAATACACAAAGGTTCATAAATGTGGTGAGAATAAATTATTCTACATAGAATCTGAAGAGGAAGAAGAAAAGGAACAAGAAAGGTCAAAAGAAGAGGATATATTCCAGGAACAAAGCCTAGATGAAGAACAAATAAATCCGACGATATCTTGTAATGCATTGGCAGGAATTACCACTCCTCAAACCATCAAGATAGAAGGACAAATCAAGAAGAAAAAGGTAATAGTGTTGATTGATTCAGGAAGCACCCACAATTTTATTCATTGTAGGGTAGCAAAAGAATTGAATTTCTTCCTATATCCATCACCAGAGTGTCAAGTGATGATTGCAAATGGAGGAACAATAAATTGTTCTGGAAAGTGCCATAATATCAAGCTATCCATGGGAGAATATGTATTGACTAGCCCAATGCTTTCCATTCCAATGGGAGGTGCTGATGTTGTACTAGGAGTCCAATGGCTACAATCCTTGGGTACAATAGCTTTTAATTTTCAAGAAATTTTCATGAAACTTTCTATGGAAGGAAAGGAAGTTGAATTAAGGGGTATTGCAGGGAAACCAGGAAAGATAATCAGCTCTAATGGCATGACAAAGCTTCTAAAAAAGGAGCAAAGAGGTGTAATTGCACAATTATGTTCGCTAGATGTTTCCACATTGGAATCATCTATTTCTCCAGATCTCCAAAAAGTCCTGGACAATCATTCCAAGGTATTTGAGACTCCCAAAGGTCTCCCACCTATGCGTGATCATGATCATGCTATTCATCTGATTCCAGGAAGTGTTCCTCCAAACATCAGTCCGTACAGATATCCATATGTCCAAAAAAGTGAAATTGAACGTATGGTTGCAGAAATGCTAGAGGCTGGTATAATTCAACTGAGTCAAAGTTCTTTCTCAGCTCCAGTAGTATTGGTGCACAAGAAGGATGGATCATGGCGCATGTGTCCAGATTATAGGGAGCTCAACAAGATCACTATTAAAGATAAGTTCCCCATTCCTGTCATTGATGAATTACTGGATGAATTGCATGGATCAATTTACTTCACCAAGTTAGATCTTCGTTCGGGATATCATCAAATCAGAATGAAGATTGAAGACATTCCGAAAACGGCATTTAGAACTCATGAGGGTCATTATGAATTTTTGGTCATGCCTTTTGGCCTTACCAATGCACCTTCAACATTTCAAGGTTTGATGAATTCAATTTTCAAACCATTCCTTAGAAAATTTGTGTTGGTATTTTTTGATGATATACTAATCTACACCAAGTCTTGGAAGGATCATGTTGAACATGTTGACAAGGTGCTACAACTATTGGAGGAGAAACAATTATATGCAAAAAGATCCAAATGTTTCTTTGGAGTCCAGGAGGTGGAATATTTGGGTCATATTGTATCTCATGAAGGAGTTAAGGTAGACCCTAGCAAAATTAAAGCCATTAAGGAATGGAAAATCCCCACATCCATAAAGCATCTGCGAGGATTTCTTGGGTTGACAGGGTATTATCGCAAGTTCGTTAAGAATTATGGGAGAATAGCAGCACCTCTAACAACATTATTGAAGAAAGATTCATTTTCATGGACTCCGGAAGCAACAAAGGCCTTTAAACATCTTAAAGAGGCAATGTGCCAAGCACCGGTCTTAGCTACACCGGACTTCACAAAAACCTTTATTGTGGAATGTGATGCTTCAGGAAATGGAATTGGTGTTGTTCTAATGCAAGATGAAAGACCCATTTCTTTTGAAAGTCGTCCAATCAAGGGAAAGTTTTTAAGCAAAGCTATTTATGAGAAGGAAATGTTGGCAATACTCCATGCACTTAAGAAATGGCGACCCTACCTAATGGGAAGACACTTCAAAGTAAAAACGGATCATGATAGCCTTAAATACTTTTTAGAACAAAGATTATCCTCTGAAGAGCAACAAAAGTGGGTCACAAAGATGTTGGGTTATGACTTTGAAATCATCTACAAAAAAGGGAAGCAAAATGTGGTGGCAGATGCACTCTCAAGAAAGGATGAGGATATGGAAGCATTGTTGTGTGCCATTTCTATTATCCAACCAGATTGGATAAACGAAGCAAAGGAGGAATGTAAGAATGACGAAGAAGTGTGGGCACTTATTCGAAAGCTACAACAAGATTCCAGTACTTCTGATACATTTAGCTGGAAAAATGATTCGTTATGGTACAAAGATCGCTTATACCTCTGTAAGAATTCCCAGCTAAAACAAAAGATTCTTATGGAATTGCACACTTCTCCCTTAGGAGGGCACTCAGGATTTTTAAAGACTTACCACAGGGTTAAGAAGGAATTTTTTTGGGATGGCCTTAGATCAGATATTCAAAATTTTATGGCGGAATGTTTGGTTTGCAAACAAAATAAAGTTGAAACAATTAAGACACCGGGTCTATTACAACCTTTATCCATTCCAAGCCAATGTTGGGAGGAGGTTTCAATGGATTTTATCACAGGTTTACCCAAGTCTGAGGGAAAGAGTGTCATCATGGTGGTAGTTGACAGACTTACCAAGTATGCACACTTTTGTGCATTATCACATCCATTTAAAGCCAGTACAGTTTCTACTGCATTTATGGAAACAGTTCAAAAGCTACATGGAAACCCAAAGATTATTGTAAGTGACGGAGATCCCATTTTCACTGGAAATTTTTGGACAGAATTATTTTCTTGTCTTGGTACTCAGTTAGCTCATAGCTCATCTTATCATCCTCAATCTGATGGGCAAACTGAGATAGTAAACAAATGTTTGGAAGGATATCTTCGTTGCTTTGTATCTGATAAACAGACACAATGGGTCAAATGGTTGCCTCTGGTTGAATGGTGGTATAACACTTCCTTCCATACAGCAACAAAAATGACCCCATTTATGGCACTTTATGGGTACCAACCACCATCAATCACATCATATTTAAGAGAAAATTCTAAGGTTCAGGCAGTGGAACATCACATCGAACATCAACAACAAGTCCTCCAACTCTTAAAGGATAACCTTGTGTTGGCACAAAATAGAATGAAACAACAGGCAGATCAACATCGCAGTGAAAGAAGTTTTGATGTAGGTGATTGGGTATTCCTACGGCTACAACAATATAAGAAAATGTCCCTAAGGCAAGCTAAGAAGGATAATAAATTATCACCAAAGTATTATGGTCCGTACAAGGTGTTGGAAAAGATTGGTACTATGGCATACAAATTGGAGCTTCCTGCAGCTTCTCATTTGCACCCAGTTTTCCATGTTTCATGTTTAAAGAAGGTCATTGGCGACAAGCTCCCAGTTCAAACAATATTGCAAGAACTTGACGAGGAAGGAAAAATTATATTGGAACCGGAAGCAGTCACAGAAACAAGAACTCGACAGCTACGAAATCGATCAATTTCAGAGTATCTTATCAAGTGGAAGAACTTATCCGCTGAAGATTCCACATGGGAGGATGAGAATTTTATGCAGAAGTACCCAGAACTGCTCAAGTGTTGAGGACAACACTTTTTTGAAGGAGAGGGGCATGTTGGGTCCCTATAATACTAGTAATTACCCCATTACTATTGTAGTTATACCCCTTATTTATATTGTTGTGCCCCTATTACCCCCATATTATTATTTATGTGCCCCATAGAATCCCTCTATTGTTATTTTTGTGGCTTTATATTATTATTGTTAGGTCGGCTGGATTATATTGTGACTCCTTAGACTCCTATATATAGAAAGGAGGTTTTGTCATTTGTATCATCCAAGAATTGTTCATTTATGTAATGTAAAGGAGGTTGCCCCCTCGAAGAGGCTGAATTCTAAGGCGTTGATCTTTCTTTTCTATCTTTTCTTGAGCTGGTTTCATAACATGTACTCACTCCAAGACAATGTTAATTTGTGTTTTTTCATGTCTCTAGTGATTCTCATACCAAGGATTTGTTTTGCAGCACCCAAATCCTTCATTGAAAATGAATTTGCCAATTTTCCATTCAGCACATTTATTTCCTACATGTTAGACCCTGTAACAAGCATGGCATCTACATACAATAGCATAACAGTACATTTTCCATCATTTTGCATTTTACGATAAACACAATGGTCAAAGTGACATCTAGTATAACCTTGTCCAAACATATATTTGTCAAATTTTAGATACCAATACCTTGGAGCTAGGCTTAAGCCATAAGAGCTCGTCTTCAATTTGAAAACCAATTTCTCCTTCCCTTTTTCCTCATGCCCTTGTGGATGTTGCATATATATTTATTCCTCCAAATAGCCATGGGGGAAGGATTTCTTTACATATAACTACTCAATATGAAAATATTATGATGCCATTATATTTAAAATAGTTCCGATGGAACTCATTTTAATGAAAAGATAAGAAATTTAATTAAATTATATACCTTTCATTTTTGCAAACCCCGTCACCTCAAGTCTAGCCTTATACCTCTATTTATCTCCATCTTATTCCTTCAACCTATAAACCAATTTATTCTATAATGTTGTTTTACCTACAGGCAACCTGACTAAGTCCCAAGCATGGTTATGCATTAAGGAGTCCATCTCTTCTTCCATGGCTTTCTCCCACTTTGTCATAGTTTATACCTGAATTTCTTATTCATATCTTTTTGGCAAACCAAAATCAATCAATAATACATAATATAATGAAGGAGAGTATCATTCAGGGGGTTTACTTATCCTGATATATCTTCTAACACCACTTTTAGATGTTTGAGGTGCATGTTGTTGTTGTTGTTCCTGTTGTTGTTGTGGATGTTGATCATTGTGATTTTTAGGAACATTTATTTTTTCTAAGATCTCATCAAGCTCTATGTATTCTTTACTTTCCTTTTCCCATTTCTATCCCCACATCTGATAACTATAAAAGACCTTTTCATTGAATATGACATCTTTTCTCCTTACACATCCTTCACCTCCCAATTTCCCTATTGAAATTATATTTTTCTTTAGACCTACTACATGCCTTACCTCGTTTAATATACATTATTATCCATTATTTTGATTTATTAAAACCTTACCCATTCCAATGTTTTTACAAGGTTTATTATCACCCAAATGAACCCATCCAAAATCTCCTTCAACATTGTCATGAAATTTTTTTCTATCAGGTGTGGGATGGAATGAAGCCCATGAATCTACCACCCAGGAATAAATAATATTCTCTAATGAAATATTCAAAGTATCTTGCAACACATCAACTATAACATTCACTTCATGATTGTTCTCTTGATGTCGATCTCCTTCTTTTCCCTTCTGATATTTGTAGTATTTCTTCAGGTGTCCTTTCTTCCCACATTTCTAGCACACTATACCTAATATACATTTAGATCTACCTTTCCTTGACAAGCTTTGATTTCTTAGGCTCCTTCTTCTTTCCATTTTTTCCCCTAGTCTCTGCAGGAAAAGAATTACTTGATGTCTCACTAGAGATTTTCCATTACATTTCCTCGCTAAGGATGGCACCAACAACATCATCAAAATTTAATCTACTAGATCCAAGGACAAAGTTTCTAATAGCCATAACTAAGCCATTCCAACTTTCTAGCAATGCGCATAGAAATAACACAATCCTAGCATCATCATCAAAATTTGCCTCTACAGAACTTAACTGAATGGTAACCATATTAAATTCATTTAAATTATCAAAAATGGATTTTCATATATTTTGGCCAGTGTCGTCATTAAACCTTCTGTTTTCATTTCCTTTGAAATTTTGAATGCCATAATGCTATCAGACACAACCATATTATTCCTAGTTCATTTCTATCAAGAATATCCCATTCTTCACCTGTCATACTCATCAACTTCTTTGATTTTTCTCTCAATGTTAGGTACAAATATTTTTGATACAAATAATCTTCCATCTGTACCTTCCACAACTGGTAGCTTTGGCCGTTAAATTTCTCGACCCTAAGTCTACCATCTTCCTCCATTTCTCCCACTTGAACTATGAACCCTTCTCTCGTATGGTTTGATCATCTAAATACATGTTCAACTCTGATACCAGTTGTTAGAAATTAATTAATAGAGAAATGAAACACATAAAATGTTGCAGAAACAAAAACAAAAAAACACATAGCACAAGAGAGATACAAATATACATGGTTCACCCAATTTGGGCTACGTCCACAAAGAAAAAACCAATCCTTCCTCTGATATCATCCAACAAAATTAAGAGATACAACCTACAACAAATCCCCTATAATTTCCTCTTCGATGTTACACAGTCCCCTCTCTCTTTCTCACTCAGAATAATAATACATATCGATAATACAATTCCCTCATATAAAGCAAGGTTTTCCTTCTAGGAAAAAAATCCTAAATTAACATAACTTCTACCTTCATATCATCTTGTAATGAATGACCCAGATTGACTATGAAATTACAATATTTTACATGGAAAATTTTCATCTATTTTTAGCTTCAGTGTTACTGACCGTGAACCCTTACTAAGGCTGGATCATAAAATCGCCATTACTCCCCCCCATGGACCCCCCTCATGATGATCATATGGGAGGAATTGCTTCCCCATTAGGAACAAGGATTCAACATGGGTGAAACAAAAAACTTATGAAAAATGAGGAAGATAATCAGGCTCCACACCCAACATGAGAGGAATTTATTGATATTTAGGACAATCCTCAATGAAAAACCCTAAATGGACTTGATCTTGAGTATTTTATAATGGTTCAAAACCAATTCGAATGAAAGGGATTTCCATTCAGAGAGAAGGATGTTTGAATCTAGTTGATAAATTTCCAAGATCACTTGGAAGGCACAAATATAATTTTACTCAACTCATATTCTAAGAAATATACAAAAACTAAAGAAAGTGATCAACGAGAGAGTGGAAAATCTAGAGATTAGTTACTGACATAAGCAAGCATAAATACTTGAATTCCAAAGGGTAAGGAGTTGGTGATTAGAAGATGAGTAGAGATGCAAAATCAAGAAACTCAAAAGAAAATGAAACATATCAGAGAGAGTTTTCTTGTGTAACTGAATAGCCAATATCATATTAAGTTTGTACAAATTTAAAGTAGTCAAACAATGATGAGAAAAAAAACAAAAATTCAAGTCAATATAACACTAAAGAATTTTTTAAACTCATATTTAGTTAGACATCACATGCATAAATTTAGACTCAAAAATGACTTTCCTAGAAATATATTTTCACGGAGAGATCTAAGTTATTAGTCACCATTTGTATGGGCCATGTACAAGAACTTTAGACTTTAGAGCCATTGATTTTTTATTGAATCCTACCATAACTTGTGCTAGGTTTATAATACTTTCCACTAATTGCACATGGGCATGCTCTACAACCCAGTATAGAGTGGATGTGTAGGTGTAATGTAAGTATGTAAACAATTCTAAATGTCGGATTAATTAAAAACTAATTAAAAAAAATCAAAAGTGATCGATAATGAGTGAAAACATCTAAATGTTGGCTTAATTTATAATAAAAAGTTAAAGTAATAAAAATAATAAAATTCAATTTGTTATATTTTGATTTTGATTTTAACTTGTGAATAGGTTTTATTAGAATACCATGATCCAATACCACAACTTATCAATATCTCAAGCCCAAAAAACATAACTTATTTCACAAAAAATTGTTTTATAACAATATGACAAGATTATTAACCATGCATATTCACCCCCACTTTACAATGGATATTATTAACTTATAAAAATTTGGCTTTGTGACAACACCATGGCTTATCAATACCACATGCCTAAAAAACATAACTTATTTCACAATCAGAATACTTTATAACAATATGGAAATATTATTAACCATGGATATTCATCCCCACTTTACCATGGATATTATTAACTTGTAAATAGGCTTTGTTACAATACCATGGGCCAATACCATGGCTTATGAATACCACATGCCCAAAAAACACAAATTATTTCACAATAAAAATATTTTATAACAACATGACAGGATTCTCAATCATGGATATTCACTCCCAATTTTTCATTGATAATATGAACTTCTAAATAGGATTTGTTACAATATCTTGGGATAATGACATGGCTTATCAATACCAAATGCCAAAAAATCATAACCTATTTCACAATTAAAATACTTTATAACAATATGACAAGATTCATAACCATCGATAATCACCCCCACTTTACCATGAATATTATTAACTTGTATTATTATTATTATCCAATTTTAAGGTCACATCCAAGCCAGACAACACATTGGTGTATGACTCCTTTTTTGTGTGACAAGAGACCCACCTCCATGTAGTGATTTGACTTCTAAGTCTACAAAGGCATATATACTCTACCCCCCTCTAGTTTTGAAGTTGTGGCCTCTTAGGTGGGACACATTCTCTTAGCCATTAGGCCCACTCAAGTTGTATAATAGCATTTTTTATAATACCATTGGCTAATCCCATGACTAATCAATAGCACATTCCCAAAAACCATAACTTATTTCATAATAAAAATATTTAATTTTAATTTATTTTTATAACATTTTTTAATTGAAGCTAATAGGAAGAGGATTGTAATTAGTTTTGAGATATATCTAAACCCTCTATCCTCATGACTACTAAAGATACTCCCATAGAAACTAAATTAAGGTTTTAATAAAATTAAAAATTATAATCATTTTATATTTAAAGATGTGAAATTTATATAATACAAATAGTATTAGTAATAACCAACATATATCCATATTATATAAGGATCCAAGTGATGAAAACAACAAAATTGTAGGGAATAGAGGGGGAGGGATAGAGAATGAGGGAGAGAGAGGCAAGGAGATAGTGACAAAGTAGGAGGGCAAAGAGAGTGAGAGAGAGAGAGAGAGACAGAGAGATTGAGAGAGAGAGTTATGGGGATAGATGGAGGTGGGAGAGAGAGGAAGGGAGTGAGAGAAGAAGGGAGGCATAGAGAGATGGAGTTGGAGGGGGATGAGACAAGGAGGAAAGAAAAAAGACAAAGGTAGATGGAGGTGGAGAGAGAGGGAGTGACAAGGGATACATGGAGATAGAGAGAGGGAGAGATGGGAGGAGGGAAGAGAGAGAAGAGTTGGGGAGAGAGATAGGGAGAGAAGGGAAAGAGAGAGATCGAGAGGCACAAAGATAGAGGGGATAGAGAGAGATAAAGGGAGAAACAGAGAGAGAGAGATTCATAGGGGTGGAGGGAGAGATAGAGGGAGGTGAGAGTGAAAGGGAAAGATAGGACTAAAGAGAGAGAAAAATAGAGAGATGGAGTTGTAGGGGAGAGAGAAGGAAGGAAGAAAAAATACATAGAGGGAGAAAGGTAGTGGGAGAGAGGGAGTGAAAAGGGAACGAGAGAGATAGATAGATATGGAGAGAGTGTGTGTATGCCTAGGGTGTGAGATAGACAAATGGACTAAGAAAGAGACACATATATACAAATATAGATAATATATAGTATTATATAACCAACCTAGATCCATCTTAACCCAGATATGTCAAGCACCGAGAGGGATCAAATCTCTTGAGGTGCAAATGTTTCCTCAAGTTTTGCACTCAAAAAAGAGGTTTGCGCCTCAAAATATTGGATCCCTCTCGACGCTTGATAGATCCAGGTTAAGATGGATCTAGGATGGTATTTTAAATCTCAATTTTAGAAATAGTTAGTAGTTAGATTTAGGAACCTTGCCAAGGGTGTCTTGAGTGTACAAGTTCACGCCTTGTAGTTGGATAAAAAATCAGCAGTTTAGAGAAGCTAAGCAATAGAATTTTGTGATTTGAATAGTTCAAATAAACTTGAAGTGAGATGCAATATATGCAGTCTATAGTTGAAATGAAATTTAATGTTGAATGAGAGAATTTATATTCCTTAGTTATAACTGCTTCAATATAATGTTTTTCTTAAAAATTAAATTATATTAAAAGTAATTCCTTGAGTCCTTTGAGAAGCGAGAATCAATGATGGCGAGAAGTAAGCTAAGCCAGAGTTGAAAGATATTTTAATCTACACGTACAACAAAAATGAGTATTCAACAAGCGTAGTCATTGTCCAAGACCATGAGGAGTTCAAGGAAGTGTAAATTGAGTCTTGAGATGAAGAAGAAACATTTTCCATATGTGTTTGAGCATAAAAAGGGTTCAAAGATAGCTGAAACTTCAAAGAGTATGAAATTGGAAAATTTTGGTACACATCAAGCAACATTAGACATGACCATATGGACCACCTATCCATAGAATACACAAGAGGATACATTGCACATTGGGAAGCAAAGTAGTGTATCAAACACATCTAGGAAGTGCATTAAAATGTGCAACTGAAGTTTTTTTAAGCCTCAAAATATGTACAAAAAATATCATAGAAACCACCAAATTGGACATGTGTTCTGCAATTCGTAGAATAATATGTGACAAATATCAATATACAAGGTTTGTCTCAAGTACAAATTTATTAATTTTAATGTGAAAACTAAGGAAAGCCACTGAGAACTTCAACTTGAGGCTTCTTTCAAATTTTTTATACATTCAAACCAATATTGAAATACATAAGCATTTGGTTTGAGAAAAAATCCAAGGTACTTCATACTTAAATAGTAGTTTATTAGGTGAAATGGGAGCAAGTCTAAAAAATCCATTTCTAAATATGGATATGGAGATCGAACTGAGATTCTTAATTTTTTAATAACTATAGATTTTGATGGATTTATTTAATTATTATCTTCTCCTTGGATGTCAAATTTTGAAGTGCAGGAAAATGTTAGAGCTAGGCTATGAAAAACAAGAGGATTGATCAACGAACATGATTTTTTCCCAGTTATTTCCAACGGGACTTCAATTCATAGATATATAAGATTAAGCCCTCAATCTTTCATATGGATACATATGGCCTCCAATTTTCCCATACGATAGCCCTCCCATAAACAAAAAGCATAGGAAAAGGATCATAGAGTTAAATAATTTCCACAAGAAAACCTTCCCATAAAATCAAAACACAGGGAAAAGACAAAAATAGCTAAAACACAATTATATCTATGTCTAATGCATATACAATATACCTATTTAATTACTTTTCACTATTAACTGACAATGAAATGGTTCGTCTATGATTTGAAACTTTGAGAATGTATATATGACAGAGAAGACTACTCCAATATTAAGGTATTGCCTTTTCGGTTATTATTTTATATAGATGTTGATGAATATATTTTGTTATCTACATGTGTAGTTCATATAGTTTAAAAGGATAACTTGAAACTATGTGAAGACATGACTATTTATACATGCAATGGAAAGATAATTTAATGAAGTCATGAGCTGACTATTATTTATTCTTCATATATGGTGGTGTTCTATAATATGCGTTGAAGGCTCTACCTTCCTTGTGGCATTTTTATGTTTTTTAGCTTCAACCACATATCAACATAAAATTTTCTAAACCTAACTTCAACATGGGATCTATTAGGGTCCTATAATAGGTGTCAGTGGTGTTGGTCTCTTACTATTCATTTTGGTCAATCTAGCCTATTAATCACTAGGTGTCATAGCCTAAAGGATTTCTGGTCCTAGGATCCATTTAGTCCTTGAAGTTCTATGGTCAAGAGAGGTGTGAACGTTTGGGAGGTTTTTCACATAAGAATTTTGGTTGAGATCATGTTTAAGGTGTTTTCATGATAAATTTCTTAGAAGCAACTTTCCAATGGTATATCCAGTTCTTCAAACTAACCTCTAGATCAAAAGATATAACTAAATGAAATTCCTTCCCCAAATCCAGAAAACAAGTGTTGATCCCACATCCTACATTTCAGACAGTTGGAAAAGAGGAGAAATGGAGGTCAGATTGAAACAACGATCAATGATCGTTGATATCACATATTGTTGATCAGAGGTTCCAATACATAGCTCATCAAAAAACAATATCTACGATCCACAATCGCCAATTAGACATATCAATGGGGCCTAGGTCATATCGCAAATCAATAATTGACAATTGCATGTCGCAAGGGTGAAAACTCTAAAATGTTGTGATATTATAAAGTTGTGATATGTGATTAAATCACTAGGAAATGTGTGGTTAGTGTTAAGGCATTGGGGAGGGTTGAACCAAGTTTTACAAAGGATTTCATCCACAAATAATAGCAGGTTCAGCTCCTTTCTCTCTCCTCCAACGGGACACGTGGTAGGAAGTGTTTGGTTGTGATTAAGCCATGTGGTAGTTGATGTCACCATGATGTGGTTGTATGGTGTACACATGACATGTAGATATGACACTTTCAGGGGTCATAAGAGGCCAAAAAAGGGCGACATTTGTCACCACTCACCATATGACATGTGGAAAAGAATGGCGTCAAATTACAATCAATGATCGGGGGATGAAGAATATCACTGCACAAACGAAGTTCGCTGATCAAAATTATCTGATAGAGGGGATTGAATATGGGAGCTATCCCATAGTCACAAAGAAGACAAAAAACCTAGGCCTATTGGTACAAAGATGAGAACATAAATATATGTTTTATGTGTTAAAATCATATGGTTATGCGGATATAAGTTAACAAAGGTTTGTATAAATTAGAGAAAGATTTAACAAAGGTTTTTATTTGTTAAATCCTTGGTGCAGGTCCTTCCCTTATTTTCTCTCCACGTGGATCGGGCCACGTCACTCATTGAAGATCGCAAGTCTTGAGGGGTGCAACCAAATGATATGTTGTGAAATTGCCGATTGTAAAGTTTCAGTATCTCATAGGGCCTAGGTGCATATGCTCTGGTCCCATGCGTTACACATGAGGACTATTTCTAATGCAATATTCCAATGAATCAACCCCCTTTTCACCAAATTCTAGAAATCTTAAAAGGGATGTGTAAGGAGAACTTGTGAGGTAAGCACTTACGACATGTGTCTATGGCTACTGCCCACTATTTTTATGTCTTAAAACCCTTTCCATAGTCATTATTTTATATTGTGCCATGTTATATGGTTTTGACGATTTGGAAGGAGGTCTATAAGTTACTCGATAAGCTTAAAGCAGGCCGATAAACCAAAAGGGGAATGAAACAGGGAATTAGGAGGATATTTGGCAGGATTTTGGGCACCATGGCAGATAGTTCAAGATTTTCCATAGGACTATGGGCATATGAGGATGAAGATTTTTTTCTGAGTTAATGTTGTTCCTATATTTAACCTGAATCTTAATAATCTCATAAGACACACCTTTTGATCCACTTAGTTGGATAAATTCGATGTTCCCAGTCCTAGGCCAAAATGATATTTAAGGGCTAAGTATACAATGTAATAATATTAGAGAATTTTTGAGAGTAGGAGGAGACCATGTGTTTAATATTTCAATAGAAAAGCTCATAGAAGACTTTCTTATTAGTTTAATATATTCTTGAGGTGTTTGTTTTCAAGTTTGTATCGTCTTTATGTTAATTTAATATCCATTTCTGAAGTTGCTATCTTGAATTCAACCTTAGATGCTCATGATAATTGTGGATCTTATACATGATATAATTCTTTATTGCTCTATCATGTTTCTTTTGAATATTCGGTTATAAGCTGTGTAGAAAAATTCATAACCTTATTCTCTGCTACATTTAACTAGATATTTATGTGTTTCGTTCATCCATCACTATACTACAACTGATAATTGACTTAAAATATGTTCCTACCTTGCCTTTTTTATCTAGATCACTCACGCATGCCCTAATGTTATATGATTCTTATACTTTAGGGGCCCTCACTCCCAACAATTTTCATTCAACTTTATATCATCTACCTCTAAGCTTAATAACCAGTCCAAAATCCATATCCTGTCAATCTTTGATTAATATTTGATCCAATGAAAGAACGCTCTCCAAGGTTAGGGGGGCCGGACCTTAACATACAAGTGGTTTGTGGTTACCTATGGGATACCTTTCCTCAACCTTAAGGGATTTATGAAGTGCTAATAGTATTAAAGTATTTTTTTTAACAATGATTAGTGACAACTTTAAAATAGAATTCAAGCTTAACATAACAGATAAAATCAATCCATAAAAGGTTCAAAGATAGATCCAAAACAACATATTTTGTTTGGCCTATTGAAGCCACAAGATAAGTGGAAAGACTAGATATAGAATGAGGCAAAAGTTGGCTAATGGATATAAATGGATTTCAAGCAAGCCAAAACATGAAGTTGAGATCAACAAAATATAGAGTAACAATACCAAGAAGAAAACATAGCTTTATAAATTGAAATATATTTGGAAAATGCATTTAAAAATGAAAAAGACATATTTTTCTTATTCCTTAATTCATGGTGTTTTTCTCTTATGGAAATAATTGAAATATGTGGGTATACTAAAGCACCATTGTGTAGCATTATTGGACCAAAACACTTGTTCAAGTACTATAAACATGTTCAATCTGCTTGGAAATAGGCATACAAGCTATCATTGTACCCTAAAGGTCACCCAATTAGGAGATTCTCTCCCTCGGGACGTGGATTTTCACACAACATAGGACTAGATTAGTGCTTATATTTTATATCATCTTTGGAGAATGAGAAATGAATATATATTTGCCATTTCAAGGAAAGGCAAAGATATTATTTGGTGAAATGGAAGTCTACTATGTGCTCATTTCTTTCTACAAATCCAGGTGTAGCTTGTTTTGATTAGATAAGTTTTTTCCTTTTAGCTATAGCTTGTGATGATTATTTTCACAACCCTTTTTTTAAAGTCCACATAATATCCTTTTTATATTAAAAAATTATGAAATATTTTATCAAAAAATGGATGGACGCAATAATTCTCATAGAAGATCACATCACTGTTAGCTCTCATATCATGGTAAGTAGATTTTGAACTTCAATGTTTGAAAGTCAAACCCTAAAGACTAGGAAATTTAAATTTATAAGACTTATCAAACATTAAATTCTAAATACTAGATTTTACAAATACATCACACTAGAAACATGACAACACACACAAATCTGAACTCTCAATCTTGCATTTGTATTATATTAACTGGTATCTTAAAACTCGAACTTTCTTACCAAGGCTTTTGAAAATACAGTCAATGCACTCCATCCATGTGGTGTGACTATGCTAAAAGGATAAACCCTAAGACTAATATATCTTACAATAATGCACCTCCTACATGAAATACACTCTCTATTTTTTCAAAACAACCAAATAAGAGAAGCATCTAAATTGGGAAATATGTTAAGCCAGTACAAGCATGCCACCTCTACCTCTCTACATAAATAAAAGTTTCCCATAGCACAACTATAACAATTTGGAGAGAACCTTTAACTTAAGAAATACTATTTAAAAAATAAAGGAAAATTAGGACACTATGAAGGGGATCAAGAGTTGAGTTCAACCCAAATCTAGGTCAATTTTGGTTGGACAATTAATAAATTGAGAATGGGAAAACAATAAAGTCCACATATTTTTAATAAAATCAATAAAGATATTCGAAAATTCAATCTAATACTTGCAAGTCATGTGGGTGAAACCTTCATTTAGTTCAATCACGTTCTTTCATTTGTACACCTCTTCCACATGTTTCTCTCTTGAAGTACATCTTGACATCTCCTCCCATGGTTGTTCTACTGAGTTAACTAATAGTTAAATAATCAACAAAATAATAAAATAAATTAACAAAAAAATTACGACTAAATAATTATTATAAACACTTGAGTGCATGAATACTTGGATGAGGTCTACTTGGTCTTGAGAACAATTTATTGGAGTATTCTAATGTTGGAGCAAACTTCCCTTGATTTGACATATCCACAACAAAGTCAACATTGACTTTGTTTTTCTCTATTGGATCAGGGGAAATTTGTTCCCAGATTTTCTAAATCCTAAACTATTCTCTACTGAACATACCCAACCATATGAAGGTGGAATATTTTATGCCCTCCCCCCCCATCACATCACTCACTATTTCCCAGTAACCAACCTATCTACTAGAAAATAGTTGAGATAGACACATTAAGATTCATGCATAGACAATATAAAAATAAACAGTTCATAAAAAAACATATGTGGTTTTGTACTAAAGAAACATATAACAATCATTAATTATCACAAAATATTCATTCAGTCATTCATTGATCATAGATAGAAAATACTTCATCTCAATAAATGTTATCATCAAAAACATGTTTTTGTAATATGGTACATGATGTTTCTAATTATATAGCTAGTACAAACATTTATTTCCTACCTTTTTTTCTTTGAAATGTATTGAGAAAGGAGGACATTCATTCCTTCTTCCCCTTCAATTGTGATGGCTTCTTTAACATATCTTAATGAAAATCTAGTCATGTACTCATGACATCGAGGTTATTGTTGGAAATACTTAGAGGGGTGTTGAATCAGTATTCCATAGCAATTAACACTTTTAAATATTTTCAGAGCATTAGTGAATCTTCAATTATTATTAATGTTTATGCAGTAATAATAGTAAATAAAAGAACACAGTAGGCATAATAATTTTAGGTGGAAAACCCCCTCCAAGTTAAAAACCACTAAATTCTTTTCTAATAAATTCTTTAATCTTCAGCCCCAACTAAAATGAAAGAAACAACTTCCTAGAATTCTTGAAAATCATTATTCTCTCCTGTCCCACTGGAAGAATGCCCCAACGCATTGGTTTCTTCAGTAGTCAACTGAATATATGCCCCAACATCCTAGACCAACCTACCACCCTAAAGTGTTCACAGGCTCCAACCTATAGGTGAATTCATACACCAACCTAGCACCTCCCTACCACCCTATAATGGCCAGAAATGAGACAAGAGTGTGGACTCCTGTACCAAGGACAATGATCCATGATACAATGTGATTTACAAATATTTTCTTGTACTTTAATGTACACCGATCACACTTTCACCTGTAACCCAACCATGACATCATCCCAACAGAGACTCCTATACCTCCCAATGATGCCTTTATGACTCTAGGCAAATTGACTCTTTTACAAAAATGACTCTTCCAATGATGACACTTTTACAAATGACTCTTTTACAACTTTACAATTATGACTCTTGGCCTTAACACTTCTTCACAACATATGGATGGTTGCTATGCATTCAAAGGATGTCTTTATGTAATGCTTCCTTTGATTTAATACTTCTTCTCTTGAATTCTTGCTTGAAGATGTACTTAAATCTTCTTCTACTTTCATGCAAAATTTGCCCAGCGAAACTAATCACAAAACAAAATAAGATACCCTTCAACTTACCTCTGCCTGAAAAACACATGCAAGTGCATAATAATGAATGCAAACAAATTAAAATTACAATGTGTACCTGAAGTGTGCTTTTCACTTTTGTTGTTGACTTGTTGCAGCAGTAGACAAAGACTATTACTATTGATATAGTCACAGACTCTATGCAAGACCATATCCAAAATTGACCTAAGGATATATACAATTAAAAGTGATGAC
Organism: Pinus tabuliformis; assembly: GCA_031772625.1. NCBI lineage: Eukaryota > Viridiplantae > Streptophyta > Pinopsida > Pinales > Pinaceae > Pinus > Pinus tabuliformis. The sequence continues at coordinate 222,401,630 of CM062807.1, read as the reverse complement.
AGAAAAGTAACATGAACTTACAACATCATATAGACTTAATAGACTTGGTGTAACATCAAGAATATGTAGCATCAAATGTGTAGTATCAAGAATAGGACATCCAAAATGTGGTATCAAAACTAACTGACATATAGAGACATAGAGATATAACTAAAACATGGTATATACTTATGTTGTCCTGTAAAAACATATGTCAAAGATGATACTCAAAATTCAAATGTAAACATTAATCATACATACCTTGTTGTAGGATACTTACACTTGAGTTTTGATGTGTGGTCCTTACTGCAGTGATTCTTGAATGTTTGTTTTTTCTTGCCTTCTAGGAGATCAATATTGAATCTGTTGTATCTATGTGATTTCAGATCTACAGGTTCTGCAATGTCATCCTTTGGTAGCCCTCTCAGTCCTATTTCCAACCCCACAGGTTGGATCAAGATTGGATTTTTCAAGAAGGACTTATACTCAGTATCCCACAATAATCAGATTATAGACTAGTTCAGTAGAGTGAACTTGTACGAAGTATCAAGTGTCACTGTTGCGACCTTAGGTTCTAAAAACACTAGTAAAAAAACTAGAATCTGTCTTGTTTCTAAGAATATTTACAAACTTTTAATCTAATGAGAAGAGAGAAAGTTATGATGAATTTGCCAATGCCACATGTTTGACATGGAATTGGGGAGCCTGCAAAATCCCTAACTTCCTCAGATCATATATCCGAAAATATAGTGAAACATGCTTTGAGATTCGGTAACAATATTCATCAACATGTTGGCTAAAATGGTATTTAATTTCACCTTCTGTAGCTTCGTGGAAAATGTTTATAGCGAAAATTCCACGATGCCCTGTTTGAAGCCACGAAATCCCTACTAGAGGAGGATATGAGAGTCATTATTTATATGAATGTCTTCAGTTGAGAGGGTCCTCAACAAATAAACACTGGAGGAATTTTAGGGGAAAAATATTTATTAATTATTGACTATTCAATGACCACAACCAATTATGAGTGCCATGTCACAACCCCATAGGGTTTTAGCCCACTAACTGGGGTTACTAACTTCAAACATGAATATCTCTCAAACCATGAAGAATTACTTGGCATGCCATATATAAATGGAAACATATTGATGAGGAGAATCCATATAGAATATCCTTGACCTAAAATAGAATAATTTATCAAGTCAAAATTCCCTTGCAGGATTGGGGTAGCCCTAGGTGCTACTTGGGTTGACAATAATAACAACCACTGATAAAAAATCTTCCCCTTTGGGATTGATGGAAACACAAGTACTCCCCCTATGATGATGACACCTCTTCCTACTACCTTCTTTCCCCCTTTGTCATCAATGGCAAAGGGTAAATCCCCCTGAAAAACAGCCATCCTGTGGACCTGTACACACCTCCACTCCCTCTTTATACTCGAGTAGATAAGAGAAAGGGTATAATGAAAACTTGGGATAATCCCAAGCATTTGGCGAATATACTAAAATGCTTGACAAGGTAATGGTTTGGTAAAGGTATCAACAATTTGTTTAGTTGTGCCAAAATATTCAATCTTGATATTCCTTTTGGCGACGTGCTCTCTAACAAAATGATATTTAATTGGAATGTACTTCATTTTGGAATGCATCACAAGATTCTTAGATATACTAATGGTACTAGTGTTATCACAAAAGTTGGGAATAGGCTAATCAAACTTGACTTGAATATCTTGCAAAGTTTGATTCGTCCAGAGAAATTCTCTACAACAAGTTGCTACCTTGATATATTCTACTTCTGATGTGGATAACGAGATTGGAGAATATTTTTTACTTAACCACGGAACAAGAAAACCATCTAGATATAATGTTGCTCCACTGGTACTCTTACGATCATTAACACTTCCTACCCAATCTGCATCTGTATAATCTTGGATAACTAGATCATTTCTTTTGGGATTTCATAGACCATATTGCGATGTTCCCTCAATATATCAAAGAATTCTTTCGATGGAAATAATATGAGATTCTTTTGGTGCTGCTTGGAATCTTGCTACTTGTCGAAATCCCTTCATCACATCAGGCCAGGAGGTTGTCACATATAGGAGACTAGCAATAATGGATCTATAAAATATTTGGTCCACATCCTCTGACGAATATTCTAAGCTTAACTTGCAACCTGTTATCATGGGGGTAAGGACTGGATTGAAATCTTCCATCCGGAATTTTTTGAGCATTTCCTTGATGTACTTGGTTTGATATATCAATATTCATTTATCATACTGAGAAATCTGAAGCCCCAAAAAGTATGTTAGCTCGCCAAGCATATACAATTCAAACTCACTGTGAATTTTTGTGGTAAATTATTTACTTAATCTGTCATAATTGCTTCCAAAGCTTATATCATCCACATATACCTCGATAATCATTAGGTTATCTTGGTCCACTTTCACATAGATATTGTTTTTAGCACTTCCTTTCTTGAATCCTTGTTGATGTAGATACCTATCAAGATGATCATACCAAGTCATAGGAGCTTGCTTGATACCATATAGTTCATTCTTTAATCCGCAAAAATAGTTTTCTTTGTCAGTGAATAGAAAGCCTTTGGGTTGTTCAATGTAACTATTTTCTTCCAATTCACCATTTAGAAAGGCTGACTTAACATCCATTTGGTAGATGTTGATTTTTCTCGAGCATGAATAAGCGAGAAACACCTTGATAGCTTCCATTCTGGCAATGAGAGAAAATTTTTATTCAAAATTGATTCCTTCAATCTATGCATATCCTTTGTAGACTAATCTTGCCTTGTTCCTAATAACCTATAATCCTTCAACTGTTTTTCTCCCCCTGAACCTGTAACGAAATTTCCATCTTGTTCAAACTACCTTCCTACCAATCGTAGAATTGTGCCATATAATGTTGCATAGACACCTCATCTACAAACATTAAGGAGTCAATAAGCCATATTGTTCAAAATAGTGAGTGACCTAATAGGTGATCTTGACTTGAGTCATTATCTGAAGCAACTGCTAATTCCTTATGACATTTTGCTTTTACAAATACTAAAATTGTAATTGTTGAAACCTTGTTATCTACTTTGCCTTCCTGTACCTATTTCCTTCTCAATACCTTCTTATTCCTCCAATATCAAGCCATGTGCCCATAGTTATGACACTTGAAGCATTCAATGTTGTCCATAGGTGATTCCATCAGATACATGCAAACATGAGCACTATGGCCATAGTTATGGCATTTGAAACATTCAATATTTAGCCCATCTAGCATGTATTCCCTTCTAACAAAATCATCATGGAACCTGTCTTGTGATCCTGCAAACTTTCTTCTAGGGTTTTGCAGATAATGATTGTACGTGTCAAAAACTTCATAATCCCTATCCATATGTCCATAGTTAGCACATAAAAATAAATAACCATTAAATAAATGTGCGTACCTGAATGGTTCATTCAAATGAGATGGTCCTTGATATTTGTACATGTCAATAACTTTACAACCCTTGGCCATATGTCCATAGTTACCACATGAAAAACACCAGCCATTAAATAAATGAACATACCTACAACATTTTTCTTTCTTATTCAGAGGTGGTGTTGTAGTTTATTGTGGTCCTTTTTTCTTGATTTCTTTGGTCTTGTTCTTTGGAGTTACAACATTCTTATTTGGCTTTTCACGTTGATCAACTTCCATCTTAGAATCCTCCTGTGAATATGTGGATCTTGTACCTTCATCAACTAGACCTTCACCATCTTTAATTGCCTTAATTTTTTCTTCTCAATCTATCCTATCTTGTAAGTGTTCTTTTTGTGATCCCTTGAGTTTGTTGATCTCATCACAGGTTGCATCAAGTTCTTCTTGCTTTTGAGAAAGATCTTCTTGAAACCATATTTTCAAGATATTCCTTATTTTTTTTGCCTCCTCAACCTGCATCTTCAGAAGAGTGGTCTTCTCTACTTCTTTGTTGAGAACCTATATCTATTCCTTCTGCTTCTAATTTTCAATCCTGAGCCTACTTATCTCTACTGAATGTGTTTCTAATTCCTTTTTCTTTTGGTCAACAACAGATATGTATCTTTCATCATATTCCTTCCTTTCAATTTCTGCTTCCTGCATCTATTGTGTGCTCATGCCAATATTTGCAAACATTATGTCGAGTTCTTGTTGCTTTTGTTGGACTTCTCTCTTGCTATATCATGTCATTGTATTCTTGATTTCTTCCAATTGAGTTCTAAGACTACTAATCATCTTCTCAGACTCTTCATTTTCTTTGATGATTTATTTCGCTATCTTCAATCCTTCTTCCAAAAGTCTTGTCTTTTCCTTTTGACTTTTGAGTTCCTTTATCACCTTGATCACTTGATTTTGAAACTATATTTTACTCATTTCTCCCATTTCTTCATCATAACCAAAAGGATCTGAATTCTCAAAAACATCTTGACCTAATTTCTTTGTTGAATAGAGATAATGAAGCTTTTCCCAAAGAGCTTTAGTTGTTGAACATTGACCAACTTTTGTTTTCACAAAATTTGGCAGAACATTCAAAACTACATGCACGGCCTTTGAATTGTACCTTTTATCTCTGTTTGTATATGTGTCTCCAAAAACAATTGATTCGCATACTCCATGTGACTGCAAATGTACTTCCATCCTAGATTCCCATATCAAGTAATTATCTACATCAAAATTAGGGGTTGGTACACAATACTCACTTTCTTTAGATTTTGTTGTACTTGTACCTTCCTTTGAAATCCTTGTAACTTGCTTCTTTGACATTCCCATCTCTATGAGTTTAAAACTGATTTATAGTGGTTAAGATGTTACTGAAGGAACCAAGCTCTCATACCAATTGTTGGAAATACTAAGAGGGGCGGTCAATCAATATTCCTTATAAATTAGCAGTTTTAAATCTTTTCAAAGCATTATTTAATATTCAATTATTATGAATGTTTAGGAAGTAATAACAGTAAATCAAAGAACAAGAATTTTAGGTGGAAAACCCCCTCTAGGTTGAAAACCACCGAACTCTTTTCTAACAAATTCTTTAATCTTCAGCCCCAACTGAAATGAAAGTAACAACTTCCTAGAATTTTAGAAAATAATTCTTCTCCAGCTCCAAATGGAATGGCGCCCCAATGCCTTGGTTTATTTCGTAGTCAATTGAATGGATGCCCCAACATCCTAGTCCAACCTACCACCCTGAAGTTTTCATAGGCTTCAAATTGTACCCAACTTCATACACCAACCTAGCACCTCCCTGCCACCTTATAATGACCAGAAATGAGACAAGAGTGTGGATGCTCGTACCAGGGACAATGATCCATGACACAATATGATTTACAATGATTTTCTTGTACTTTACTGAACATAAATCAAACTATGACCTGCAACCCAACCATGATATCATCCCAACAAAGACTATTATACCTCCCAATGATGCCTTCTAGACTCTAGGAAAATTGACTCTTTTACAAAAATGACTTTTCCAATGATGACACTTTTACAAATGACTCTTTTACAACTTTACAATGATGAATCTTGGCATTGACGCTTCTTCAAAATATACAGATGGATTTCATGTCTTCAAAGGATGTCCCACTACAAAGCTTCCCTTGATTTGATATTTCTACCTTGAATTGTTTCTTGAAGTTGTAATTGTATCTTCTTCTACTTGCATGCAAAATTTGCCCGACAAAACTAATCACAAAATAAAACAAAATACCCTTCTACATATCTCTTCCTACAAAACACATGTAAGTGCATAATAATGAATAGATACAAATTAAAATTAAATGCGTACCTGAAGTGTGCTTGTCACTTTTGTTGTTGACTTGTTGCAACAATAGACAAAGACTTGCACTCTTGTTATAGGCTTGGACTCTATGCAATACTATATCCAAAACTGACCTAAAGATATATACAATAAAAATTGATGATAGACAAGTAACATGAACTTACAACACCATATAGATTTAGTAGACTTGGTGTAGCATTAGATGTGTAGTATCAAGAATACGACATCTGAAATGTGGTATCAAAACTAACTAACATATAGAGACATAGAGATATAACTGAAACACGGTATATACTTACATTGTCCTAAAAAAACATATGTCAAAGATTATACTCAAAATTCAAATGTAAACATTAATCATACATACCTTATTATAGGAGACTTACACTTGAATGTTGATCTGTGGTCCTTACTGTAGTGATCCTTGAATGCATGCGTTTTCTTGCCTTCTAGGAACTCGATATTGAATTTGTTGTATCTATGTGATTTCAGATCTCTAAGATCTGAAATTTCCTCCTATGGTATCCATCTGAGTCCTCTTTCAAAAACCATATGTCTGATCAATATTGGATTTTGAAATAAAGCATTATGCCCAATCTCCCACGATGACTTGATTACAGATTGGCTCAATAGAGAGAACTTGTACAAAGTGCCATGTGTCACTATTGACACATTAGGTCTTGAAAATGCTACTCAACAAACTAAAATCTTTCTGCTTTATGTGACTATTTATGAAATTTGGATCCAATTCTCAGAGAGAAAGTTATGACAATTTTCCCAACGGCACACGTTTGACATGGAATTTGGGAGCATGCAAATCCCTAACTTCCTCAGATCACATCTCCAAAAATATAGTGAACTAAGATATGAAATTTGGGCATGAGGTTAATCAATATTTTGGATCAAATGGGATATAATTTCAACTTCTGAAGTTTGTAGAAAAAAGGCCATGGTGAAAATTCCATGATCACCTCTTTGAAGCCACAAAATCCCTACTAGAGGAGAATATGAGAGTCATTATCTATATCAATGTCTTGAGTTGAGAGGGTCCTCAACAAGTGAACATTGGAGGGATTTTAGGGTCAAAAAATATTTATTAATTATTGACTATTCAATGACCACAACCAATTATGATTTCCATGCCACAACCCCATAGGGTTTTATTCCACTAACTGGGGTTACTAACTTCAAACATGAATATCTCTCAAACCGTGAAAAATTACTTGATGTGTCATATATAAAAGGAAATATATCAATGAGTAGAATCCGTATAGAATATCCTTGACTCAAAACAGAGTAATTTGTCAAGTCAAAATTTCCCTTGCAAGACTCAGGTATCCCCTAGTGATGCTTCGGTTGACATCAATGGCAACCATTGATCAACAATTGTTGCATGAGGGGCAAATGATCCATTGCAACAAGAAATAAATGTTAAATTGAATTTTTTTTATTATTATTACAAGTATTTGATTAATAAAAAGATAATTAGAGTTTTTGTTACTTACTTTAGTAGTTGATGGAAGCAAATTAGTTTTGAATGTGGCCAAGAAATTTTCTGCCATAGATTTCACTTCTTGTCTAACCTCATCCTCTACAAGATATGGATTTGAAACATGAAATGTTATGACTAATACACCATTTACGATTAAATAATGTTATTTGTAACCCTCTTTCCACATGAAGAAAATGTGAGACTACCCCACATTTCAAAGAACTCATTCAAAGGCAATATCACTGAGGTATTTGATTGATAATAAAAAATATCTTTGCAATGTAACTCTTTATCTGATGCACTAATTGACACTGTTGTAATGGTTTCCCTATTTGCCTCTTGTTGGTCGTCATAATTGCCTTATTTTTAAACTACATTCTACCCAAAACACACTACCTAAGCCTTATGTTTTACCCTTGGAACCTATTTATTCTTGCACTTCTCTAACCCTTGCGCTTATTCCTACACTACCTTCAAGATTTTCATTATTAAGGGTTATATGAGCTTAATTACTAATTAAAAATAATAAATATATTATTTTTCCTTTATAACTTACATATTTTCTTTCCTAAAGTATTTTGATTGAGCGAAAGTATTAATCAATGTGTGATATGGGATTGGTGCAGGAATATTCTTGTATCGCTCGCGTACTTGTACTCCTGGTAGCTGGCAGCATCAACACGGTTCATCACCAATGGCTACTCTAGTTTGGAAATATAGGAACGTTCCTCACCAAAAGATCAATAACATTTTGTTGGGCTCGGAGCATGAGGAAAATATGGGATATGGAGGCCAGTGCTTTGACCGAATACCCCTGATTTAGTCATTTTGTCAAATGACTGAAAGCCAAGATTATACATATTTTTATTTATTTCTGTTGTGGCCATGAGCCAAATGATATGTATTTAATAGGGGTTTCTAGTAGGACTGGATAGCGATACGCTGGTGAAGTTTGTTGGAAATAATACTAGGGGGGGGGGGGGGGGTGAATCAATATTATCAATTTAATAATATTTCATTTCCATAAACAAATTTATATACGCTACTTATGTTAATGCAACTTTTGTATATACGCAACTGTGTTTAGAGCAACCAGCATATACCTTGCAAACTTATAATTTAGTTAGTTGATCTTTAACCTATGTGTTAGAACCATATAAATAGTAACAGGTACAGTAAACACAGAGCAGACAATCACACACAAGAACACAAGATATAAGGTGGAAACCCAATGTGGGTGAAAACCACCTGCTGTAATTCATCTCTATCTTCTTTTAATAAGAAATTTCTTTTTACAATATTTCTATACTAGTGCAATCTTATACCAGTACGTATGCTTCTACCTACAAAAGGCTACAACCTTCACTCATTCTCCAACTTCTCCTGGAAGGGAGCTACATCCCCCTTTAGCTCTTGTACTAGCTGATGTACTGGTACGTAGGCGCTGACCTAAAGAAGGCTACAACCTTCTCTTTTCTTCTAGGGACCACATTTCATAAATTTTCAGACTGGATCCATCAATAACATTAATCAAACATCAAATATATCTGCATCAACCAATCTCCTTTGTGCCAACCAAAACTGAATCAAACAATCACTTTTCTGAAAGCTATAACTAGAACATAGTAACAGTAACCAGAACCCAAGCCAGAACCTAGAACGCTACAACAACAAACAGAAGTAGCTAAAACATATTTTATGAGGTGTATGCTACTTCAATGTGTCGAACCTGTGTGCATACGAACTTTTCTCAAGACAAACCTGTGCATACACTGTTTTGAAATGCAAAACCAACATGTATACGCCCCCTTGTTGTAATGAACCTACGTACAAATCTGTAAAATATGATTTAACATTTACAACTATTTAGACATCAGTTATACCCAGATCATTAGATTTACAGATTACGAAATGCACCAACTATTCAGATAAAAGATCAAAACCACATAAAGATACTTCTCTTCAAGCCTTAGATCTTGCCTATGAATAGAACTTATCCTTCTTCAAGCGCTCAGGTTCCTCCTTGATCCAAATCTAGTTATGCATCACAACCCAATGATCAGTATCCTAGATCTTGCGCTTCATTATATATTCAATACTTGAGTGCCTTTGCCTAATGATCTCCTCCTCCTTTTATAGTCGTAGGCCTTACTCAATAACATGGTCCAAAACCACTTAGACTTAATACCTTGGACCAAATACTGGGGTCAACACTTCGGACAAGATACCTTGGACCAATACCATGGGTCAAAATACTAGGGACCAAATACCACGGACCAAAAATAAGGTTTCGAGCATGTACACACTTTTACTTGAGTGAAAGTGCATGTGTACGCATACGCGCCTTTTGGTTTGTGAACCCATGTGTTTACGCAGCTTAGTCAAGGGGAACCTGCATATACCTATTTTTCCTTCATTCTATGAGCCTAAACTGTGATCTATCATCTGAGTGAGTTGCCATTAAGGAAAACACCTGTGACATAGCACCAAACCTGTGTCATAATGCCAACAATCCCCCCCTTTGAACTTGATGGCAACCCCAAGTCACTCTTCCCCTGACTGAAAGCAAGGTCTGCAAAGGAGTTTCTACAAGAATAACATGACTCCATTCATCATAAATAACCATCCTATCACCAAGGACTCATACATACATCCATCTCCCAACCAAGTGGGGATATACCAAGATTGACACATCCACTCAACCAAGTGGGGATACACCAATAGTTTATACATGATAAAACAAGACCATTACATCATCTATCCCAGGCATAGTGGGGAAACAAAATAGGTCATTACATGACCTTGATAAGAAAATATGTACATGACATAAAGACAAAATATCTAAAACACGATAATTATTAGCAACTATCATCAACAGCATCTGTCAATCACCATCAACAACCTTGATCTCCCTCTGCACCTGTTCCACCTGAATCAAAAAACAATTGTGAAAAAGTACCAAGATATTCTAAGATAATGCCAACAATGCTTTATTAGAAGTATATTCTCCCCCTGAACCTGTGCCATATATCTCTGTCATACCCATATCAGAGTCTTTTCATCCTGAGTCTGAGCCACTGTTTTTCTTCAAACCAACATATACGCGAGTGTATCCACAACAACTAGCGTAGGTACATGGATATGATTCATGAAACTCACATACAACCAATTTTATTTAAACCAGATAGGTTTCAACAGCAAGATGAGGCATCAACTAGTCCCAGCTTCTGTCTAACATATTCAAATGTCTCTCTGGGTAGTGGTTTGGTGAATATATCAGCAACATGTTCTTTGGAGGGAACATACTCCAATTTGACCTTTTGTTCAAGCACTTGTTCATGGAGAAAATGATATTTGATAGGTATGTGCTTGGTCTTGGAATGCATGACTGGATTCTTTGAAATACTGATTACACTTGTATTATCACATAGAATGTAGATGGGTGGATTACATTTGATTTGAATGTCTTGCAATGTTTGCTTCATGCAAAGGAGTTGTGTGCAGCAAGATACAACATCCACATATTCTGCTTCAGCTGTAGATAATGCAATTTAACTTTGTTTCTTGCTGAACCAAGATACTAATCTAGAACCCACATGGAATGCACCACCACTAGTGCTTTTTCTGTCATCCACGCTTCCTACCCAATCTGCATCTGTATATGCATGAAGTGTAAGATCTGTATCCATAGGATACCATAAACCAAAGTTTTGTGTTGCTCGAATATATTTGAAAATCCTTTTGACTGCCTGAATGTGTCCTTCCTTTAGATTTTCTTGGAATCTTCCAACTATTCCTACTGCATGCATGATGTCTGGTCGGGTACCTGTTAGATAGAGAAGACTACCAATCATGGATTTGTAGGTTGGTTGATGTACTATTGTTGATTCATAATTTTCACTGAGATTGCATCCTGTTACCATAGGGGTACATACTTGTTTAGAATCTTCCATGCCATATTTTTTCAGGATCTGCTTGAGGTACTTAGTTTGTGATAGAAAAATACCATCTTTATTTTGTTGAACTTGTAAACCATGAAAATATGTGAGCTCACTGAGCAGGGACATTTCAAATTCTTTCTACATTACGAAAGCAAAGTTTTGACTCGTGGCTTCTTCATTTCTACCAAAAATGATATCATCAACATACACAACAAGTATTAGCAATTTATCATTGTCAATTTTTATAGATAGATTGCTATCAGCTTATCCTTTTGAAAAAACCTTGTTGATGAAGGTATTTGTCAAGACGATAATACCAGGCCCTTGGAGCTTTTTTTAAACCATAGAGAGCCTTTCTGAGTCAGCATACAAGTTTTGGATCATTTCCATGGATGAATTCATTTGGTTGCTCAATATAAACTTCATCTTCTAGGTCTCCATTAAGAAAGGCATATTTCACATCCATTTGATATACTTTGAACTTCCGAAAGCTAGAAAGAGCAAGGAACATTCTTATGGCTTCAAGTCTAGCAACAGGTGCAAAAGTTTCTTCAAAGTCTATACCTTCTTGTTGAGCATACCCTTTACAAACAAGTATGGCCTTGTTTCTAATAAATTCTCCATTTTCATTCAGCTTGTTTTTGAATATCCATTTGGTTCCTATGACATTCTTATCATGAGGTCTAGGAACTAATTCCCAAGTATTATTCTTTTCAATTTTCTCAAGCTCTTCATTCATGGCCTTTACCCAACATTCATCTTTACATGCTTCATGTACATTTTGTGGTTCGATGGAAGAAAGAAATGCTAGATAGCTTGAATATTCTGTAATAGTTCTTCTTGTTTGCACACCTGCCTCTTTTTGTCCCAAAATTTGAGTCTCTGGATGATTTTTCTAAACATATCTAGATGGAGTCTTTTCTTTTGCTATTATCTACTCTTCTAGTGCTTCATTGGTTTCTTCTTATTCAACATTAGTCTAATTTGATGTGGAAGGATAGTCCTCATTTTCTTCCCACTCTTCAGCTTTTACCTGCTTTGGATTTTCACCTACTTCATCAACCACAACATCAATACTTTCAACAATTCTTCCTAGTCTTTTATTATAACACTTGTATGCTTTACTTCGGGAAAAGTAACCAAGGAGAATGCTTTCATCTACTATAGGTTTAAACTTGCCAAGTTTTTCATCAATCCTTTTGATGTAACATTTTCTTCCAAAAACTTTGAAGTATTTTACAGTAGGAGTCTTACCATACCAAAGTTCATGTGGAGTTTGAGTGCTTTTTACCCCAAAAGGTTGCAGGAGTTCCAGACTCATCTAGCATAGCACGAGCCTTTTGTTGGATAGTTCTTTTCATCTTTTCTACCACTCCATTTTGCTGAGGAGTCCTTGTAGTAGAGAATTCCCTTCTTATTCTGTGTTCTTCACAGAAGTTGAATAATTCATCCAAGGTAAATTCCCCTCCTCGATCAGACCTGAGGCATTTGATTTTGCGATCTGATTCATTTTCAACCAAAGATTTGAAGGCTTTGAACTTTTCAAATGCTTCATCTTTGTGCTTTAGAAGTCCTATCCAACACATCCTGGAAAACTCGTCAACGAACAATATAAATTATTTTTCTCCATGAGGTGACCTTTTCCTTGAAGGACCTCATAAATCAGTATGAACAAGTTCAAGAGGCTTGCCAGTTGATCCTTCCTTTTCTAGGAAATGTGCTTTGGTTTGCTTACCAAATTGACATGATTTGTACATTTTATTTTCTAGAATTCTGATGTTAGGAAGATCACGAAGAACCTGTAATTTTCATGCTTTCCTGATTTGAGGGAAGCTTAGATTCCCCAATCTTCTGTGTCGTAGCCAGTGTTCATCATTTTTTCGTAGATAGCACTGTTGTTTTCCTCCCTTGAGTATGTATAAATTATTTGGAGTTATTATGCCTTTGAACATTTTTTCTCCTGTATCAAGCTCACAAACAACACATCCATTTGATCGAAATACTACTTCATTTCCTTGATCACACATTTGACTGACACTCAATAGGTTATGCTTAAGACCATCAACATGCATAACATTCCCAGCTTTAACCTTTTCTTTTAAGAGAATAGAACCTTTGCCTTTTATGATAGCAGGGGTGTCATTTCCAAATGAGACCTTCTTTTCTTTTTCTACGGCACTATATGAGTGAAGTTTTTCTTTACTACCTGTCATGTGTTTCAAGAATCCACTATCAATATACCATTGATTTTCTTGTCCTTCTACATACAAGGTTATACCACATCTTTCTGTTTATGGTTCTTTCTTTCTCCATGTTTTGGGATCTAATGAAGTTTTCTCCTTCTGAGATGTTTGCCAAAACATGCTCCTGCATTCAGAATCTACATGACCAAAGTTGTTACAGATAGAGAATTCTATTTCATTTTCAAGAGGAGAAAAGTTATTGTAGGTTCTTTTCATGATCCCAATTACATTACTTTGATTTCATGCTTCTCTAGTCATGATGGTCTTGTAAGCAACACATTGAGAAGCTTTGTGTCCAAAGTTATGACATGAAAAACATTGGTCATTAAAGAAATTCCTGTGAATATCGAATCTACTGACCTGGTGATTGTAGTTTCCATTAACATTCATTCTTGAAGAAAATTGAGAATGATTTACCTGTGGTTGGTTATAGCTTTTGTTCATCATTCAAGTGGATTGAACTTGATTTACCTGGTGATCTACTTTAAGCCTTTGCTGATGATTGTCAAGCTGTTCACTTCTCCTTGCTGCAACAAGATAGCTTTTGGAGGTTGATGACTTTTGTGCTTGAGATGATTCTTCAATATATCTAAGACCTGTCTTTATCAGAGGAGAACGTTGCACTTTGATAATTTCATCAAATGTTTCTGATCCTTTAGCAAACCTAATAGTGAGAGATTTTGTTTTCTCAATATCTTTTCTTAGACCCATAATTTCACATTCTAACTATTCATTGTGTTTTTCCCTTTCAGCAAGTTGGAATGTCAGAGTATCTATAATCATACTCTCTTCTTCTAAACTGATTTTAAGTTTAGAAATTTCTTCATAAAGACCATATTCATCTAAAGCATCCAAGAAATCATCATCTTCAAAAGCCATCAGAAGTCTATAATCATTACTATTTTCATATTCATCACTATTTGATAAACCATTGTTATCTTCATGCGTATAGTAACTCTTCTTATTTACACTTTGTTTTCTATTCCATTTTGTTGATTCCTTACCTTTATCAAGCTTATCTTTGTGAGGACATTTGGCAGCATAATGACCGACTCTTCCACAAGCAAGACATTTGAAAGGTAGTTTACCTTTGAATCTTCCAGAACCCCATTGAAGGTTCTTGACAAAGTTTGATTCTTCCTCTCCTTCTGACGTATGTACTTATTCATTGAGCTCTCCTCTTCCTGAATCTTTCAATGCAGCTTCTCTCATATTTGATTTACCCCCTTTTCTCATTTCACAAGCAGTTAGGATTCTGTGCAACTGTGACATAGTGATACTCTGAAGATCCTTCTTTTCTTCTATGGCAGAAACTTTTGATTCAAACTTAGAAGACAAGGATCTTAAAACTTTTTCAACTAAAGTAACTTCTTTTATCTCTTCACCCAATTTTTTCATGTGATTAACAATATCATCTATACGTAAGAAATAAATAGCAATACTTTCATCATTGTGCATTCTGAGAGTTTTATATTGAATTCTGAGAGATTGTATTTTTGCACGTTTTACTTGATCGTCTCCTTCATAGCTTAGAATGATCTTGTCCCATATTTCTTTGGCAGTTTTGAGCTGCATAACCTTGACAAATTCTGATTGTGACATACTCCCCAATAGAGTATTGACAGCCTTGGCATTTATTTCATACTACTCTTTACCTACCGTATCTGTAGGAATTGTTGATGGAAATGTGTATCCTCCTTCCACGATTTCCCAAACATCTATTTCAAGAGATTGAAGATAGGTTGTGGTTCTTACTTTCTAATAGACGAAGTTGCTCCCATCAAAGATTCGTGGTCTAATGGATGCCTCTCTTTCGTAGTTACTCATGATGATAGATCTTCCTTCAAGCGATCAAGCTTCTTCTGAAGGACTTGCTCTGATACCAATTGTTGGAAATAATATTGAGAGGGGGGGTGAATTTTCGAGCTGTAAAAAGGATCTTTTTCACCTCTAATTACCTCACATTAACTTGTCAATCCAGGAATGATTTGTTATCTCAAAGAGTGTACTCAGTCTGAGGAGTTCATTTGTCAGAGTAATGCTAGTAGTATAGTGCTCAAGAAAATACAAGAGTAAACGGATGCTTGAAAGAGAATCTACTTACAACAAAATACCTTGAAGCCTAAATCATTCATTTAGAAAACTAAGCAATTTATCAGTCAAGGGTGCAGTAAAAATAACTCATCCCTTTGGAAACTGATGTAACTAAAAGTAATCAAGGAACAGATCATCAATCTGGGGACTAGGTAGAAAATGCCAATGCCCACTACAGTTTCAAATCGTTCTACACACCGAAGCAATCCGTAACGCAAATAACCAGAAATGGAATTAGAAACTAAGAAATGGAACAACAACTAGAAAATGTAACATCAACTAAGTCTGAGGAATAGCAACACCTTAATCTACATAAACGAGTATAAAAACCGTATCCTACAGGAATCAAATATCAATCTTCACTCAAAGGATAAATCAGACAGAAAATAGAAATGGAATGGCAAACAAGTACCAATGAAATATAGAACAGCGTGTAGTACCAATCGTAGATACACGGTGCTAGAATCGACAATACACATAGTGCATAGAAATATTAAGGAAAATAGTGATCTGAGTTTGATACCACAAGTACTGATCCCGGTTAGAAAGGGCAACGATCACAATTCATAATGGAACAGCAATGTCAATTGAACAACAATCGTATGAAGTATAAACCATAGATGAATACAGTAATACCAACTTAAGAAGATTACATCTCAGTTACTCTGCAATTGAGCACCAATAACATTCTGTAAAGAATAGCGATATTACATTAATGACTTTAAAGGAACAATAATGCATTATAAGATCAGAATGCACATTACGACTTTCTTGTTGCAGAGAACGATATATAAAATATAACAAAGCTGCGATATAAGATAATAAAGCACACCAGATAACCGATTAAAGCTGATAATAAAAACCACACACAAACCAAGGATAATAATACAGGATCAAGTGTTGCACCAGGGCCGGGCCCTTAGCCTCCAGGGATACACCGCTTGAAGTTATTCCAAAATCACAGATGGAACAGCAACCAGATCTATATTAAAGCATTGAAATAGAGTTATAGTAAATCTATTCTTGACGAGAGTCGATGATCAAATTTTAAGTACAGAGCAAAGTTACATGACAAATTAACAGTCTCCTCCCAGGCTAGCAATGTTTCCCATACTTATAACAGCTGAAGCGGAGATATCAAGGATGCAAAAATAGTTAAACAAGCAATCCCTTTGTTACCCGGTCATCTTCTTACGCCGAGTCGATATCTCCTTTTCCTTTGCTTGGCTGAGACATTTTAATTTAGATTGTCTCGTTTGCATATGGTTCTCCGCCAAAGGGACAGTAGTTAGCTTGGCCCTGTCTTTTTCCTTGGAGAGGAAATATTTAGTTTTTCCCTTTTCCTGCATAAGAAATAGTAATTATTAGCATTTTTATGTTGCATATAAATCTTTATAGATTCTGTCATGATTCTCCATTATCTACCTAGTTCATGATGAAAATATGTTACGAGTTCTAGAGAAAAGATAGCAAAATAGTCAACGAAAACATACCTTCTTCAATACTCCACACACCCCCCTTCTTACCCTTTTTCATGCCCTCATGAAAACATTATAGTTGACATGTAAGGCAGTGAGAGAGTAGGCTAGAGATGGGCTCTCATGTGGTGGCCTACAACCATGATGCCTAACTAGGTGTTCAAAAAGATGGCCCGTCTGACCCTCAGGCATCTCATACAGGGCTTGCTATCCAGGAGCAGGCTGCCAAATAATCGGACTTCGAAACCTATATCCTAGCCAAGATGGCCCTACCCTCAAGATAATTTCACCATAGAGGTTCACATGATCAACGGCTAACTTAAAATTCTTGTAATTAAATGGTTCCCTGATTTGGATGTTCGGATTAGAAGTTTGATATCGAAATTTAGTAGCTGAAACGACAAGGTCCTTAATGGTAAAGAAGTATTCTATCCCTTGTTGATTAATTGCTGTATGAATGGGTTTTAACGCATCAATCATGCCCGGAGTCCTCATAAGGCTCCTATGTTTGTTCCATAACTGTAATGGGTCTCTAGGCTCAGCTCTTACCCATAAGTCTAATTCGTTTTCTTGTATTTGGAAGGAAGTATAGGCTTTGAGCCATTTAATTTGATTAACTCCAAACAAAATAAATCCCTACAGTTGGATATCCCCAATGAAAGGGCCAAGGTCCTGCTCTGTATCTTGGTCTAGCACAAGGTTATGCAGATAGAATTCACATAGTAATCTTTGAACCTTCACCCCATAATGCTTACAACAATTTATAAAATCATCAATGGTATTAATTTGGATATGGGCTCCTACTTTGACGGCCTTAATTTTCAATTGCAAGTATCGTTCCATTAAAAACAAGGCATGATTCTTAGCAGGGGCTCTACATGCTAGGACGTCAGTGTACAAAGAGCATAAGGTATCCATCTGTCTAATAACTACAGCTAATCTATGAGTTACCTTTGTGACTTTTTCTTGTTCTTTCTGCCATCCTTCAAAGGCTTGGCTCTTAGATAAATTGACATTCCTTAGTTGTTGTTGCAATTCTTCATACTTTTCTCGAGAAATTGTTTGTTCCATGAGTTTTTCAACTGCTTGCTATGCTTGCACCAAACCCTCTCGTAGGGTTACCACCCTAGGATCACTGTCCCACATAGTAGTGGCCAGTGGAAGATTTACTTGAATCTTCCTATTACGTCTCCTTGTATTCATAGTCTGCATCCTTTCAAAGGACTGTGCCTCTATCTAAACTTCCTTGTCATAGGCCAATATATCATCCATTTGTACTTCAATATGAGCAATAATGGACTGCTATTCCGTTTGCTCTTGAACGGTAGTTTGCTCTTTAACAAGAGTTTGAACAGTAGACTGTTCTTTGGCGCTTTAAATAGTAGACCATTCGTCGACAGTAGTTTGAATAGCAGACTGTGCTTCGACAGCAATTTGAACAGCAGACTGTGTTCCAGGAGACTGTTCTTTGACAGCAGTTTGAATAGAAGGTTGAACAGGGGTCTTTCGAATCTTCTTCTTGGGGGGTCTCATCGGAGTAGTCGTATGTCTTTCCCCTGAAGTTCTGTTTTCTCTCTTGCCCATTCTCAAAACCCTGATTTGTTGTCGAAGTCGGGCTATCACATTTAGCAACCTTTATTGTTCTTTCCGTAATCATTTTATTTCCTCTGCTTCCTTAGAAGGAACAACTATCTATTTCTTTGGACCTGCACTGTCACCTTGACCCATTCCCTAGTTTTCCTCTTGGGGTGCTCCTTCGATGTTTTTTTCAGGCTGCTCAGGATTAAGAACCCTAACTGGCTCTGTTACTTCCTGGGTAGCTTCCTTGTCCACCCCTTCTTCTTCATGCAATTCTTCTGGTGTAGTCTCGCTGGGGGCGAATTTTTCCCCTTCTATGTCTTCATTGTTTCCTTCTCCTGTCATGCTTTCATAATGAACCGAATGATTCTCTTCATTTTCTTCCTCGTTGCACAATTCCTCAGGTGCACTTTTATCCTTAGAAAAATGCTCTTTCAATCCTTCCTCAGTCTGGAGGCCTGGCGGGCTAGGATGTTGGGTCCCTATAATAC
This sequence comes from Pinus tabuliformis, assembly GCA_031772625.1. Classification (NCBI taxonomy): domain Eukaryota; kingdom Viridiplantae; phylum Streptophyta; class Pinopsida; order Pinales; family Pinaceae; genus Pinus; species Pinus tabuliformis. The sequence goes on along the minus strand of CM062807.1, from coordinate 222,382,526 downwards.
TAGTGATTACCCCATTACTATTGTAGTTATACCCCTTATTTATATTGTTGTGCCCCTATTACCCCATTGTTGTTATTTCTGTGCCCCATAGAATCCCTCTATTGTTATTTTTGTGGCTTTATATTATTATTGTTACGTCGGCTGGATTATATTGTGACTCCTTAGACTCCTATATATAGAAAGGAGGTTTTGTCATTTGTATCATCCAAGAATTGTTCATTTATGTAATGTAAAGGATGTTACCCCCTCGAAGAGGCTGAATTCTAATGCGTGGATCTCTCTTTTCTATCTTTTTGTGAGCTGGTTTCATAACATTTGGTATCAGAGCTTTGGATTTTAGGGTTTCGCTGCTCCAAACAGGTCATCGTGGCATTTTCGCTATAACTTTTTTTCTGTGACATTTCAAAAGTCGCAAAAAAATTCTGTTTGAGAAGAAATCGCGCTTACCCTTGGGTCCAAATTTCAGAGCTTTTCGCGCGATATTTGCGGAGATATGATCTGAGGAAGTTGGTCTTTTTGCAGACTCCTGAATTACATTCAAAACAGGTGACCTGGGGAAAATCGTCATAAATTTCTCTCTGGGGATCGGATTGAAATTTTGTAAGAATTTACAAAAAGAGGACGGACTGTAGTTTCTTGTATGAATGTTTCAGATTGAAAGGTTGAAACAGTGACTCATGGCACGTCGTACAAGTTCGCTCTACTGAACTAGTCTAAAAGCAAGTCACTGTGGGAGATTTCACATAACTCTTCCTTGGAGAATCCAATTTGGGTCAGACTTGTGGCATTGGAAAGAGGACACAAAAGGCTACTACAGATCGTAATTTCAGAACTGAATGATCCGAAATTACAGAGATACATCAGATTCAATATCAGGCTTCTATAAAGTAAAAAAACGGTGTGTAGTTTTTTTTTATTTTTTGTGTAAGCTTGGTTTAACGGAATTCGAAGGGCATAGTAAAGCATTATTATTGGTAACTGATGCCCCGAGGAAAGAAAATGCAAACACCTAGTAAGGAACCTGAAAGATCTAGCATGACTCATGAAGAAGAGGAAGAAATGCTACATGATATATCAAAATTACAAGAACAAGTGCAACACATGTCACGCTCAGAAAAGCTAACAGAAGCTAAGATAAGTCGCGTGGAATCTAAGATAAATGGTGTGGAATCTAAGATAAATGGCGTGAAATCTAAGATGGATGATTTGAAGAAATACATGGCAAATTTGAAGACAGATTTGAAGACAGACATGGCAGATTTGAAGACAGATTTGACAAATTTTCTACAAGAGATACTTACTAATGGTGAAAAGGTTGTAAAGGAAACTCACGATGTGAACAAAAGTAATGTTAATCATGATTCCATAGATTCTAATGTTGGATCGAAGACCCACCATATTCGAAAAATCGATATGAGGAAGTTTGATGGCAAGGATCCTGCCACATGGATATTACAGATGGAGCAGTTCTTCGATCTCAATAATGTGCAAAACACACAAAAGGTACGTATGGAAACTGTATATTTGGAACCAAATTATTTTGTATGGTATCAATGGCTTTGCTCTCGTAAAAAATTTATCACTTGGGAAATTTTTACGGAAGAATTGATAGCACATTATGAAGATACAAAAAGCAACACTTTTTTTAGCCAATTGATAAGTCTCAAACAAAAGGGTTTAGTAATGGAGCACATTGAGGAGTTCCAAAAATTGAACATAAGGGTAAAAGATATTCCAGAGGAGCATAGGATTGATGTGTTCATAGGGTCTTTAAAGGATAATATCCAACATGATGTTCGCCTTTGGGAACCTGATTCATTGGAGAAGGCATTCAGGTTAGCAAGAAAAATGGAAAGCAAAATTATGGCAACCAAGAAGCATACCACTCACAACTATAAAGACGGAAGTGTTGTTGCCCCTAGTCTTCCACAACCTATAAGGTTGACACCACAACAATTGGAATAAAAAAGAGCAAAAGGGCTTTGTTACAGTTGTGATAGCAAATACACTAAAGGTCATAAGTGTGCTGAAAGAAATTATTCTACATAGATTGTGAAGAGGAAGAAGAAAAGGAGAAAGAAAGGTCAAAAGAAAAAGATATACTCTAGGAACAAAGCCTAGATGAAGAACAAATAAATCCGACCATATCTTGTAATGCATTGGTAGGAATTACCATTCCTCAAACCATCAAGATAGAAGGACAAATCAAGAAGAAAAAGGTAATAGTGTTGATTGATTCAGGAAGCACCCACAATTTTATTCATTGTAGGGTTGCAAAAGAATTGAATTGCTTCCTATATCCAGCACCAGAGTGTCAAGTGATGATTGCAAATGGAGGAACAATAAATTGCTCTGGAAGGTGCCATAATATCAAGCTATCCATGGGAGAATATGTATTGACTAGCCCAATGCTTTCCATTCAAATGGGAGGTGTTGATGTTGTACTAGGAGTCCAATGGCTACAATACTTGGGTACAATAGCTTTTAATTTTCAAGAAATTTTCATCAAATTTTCTACGAAAGGAAAGGAAGTTGAATTAACGGGTATTGCAGGGAAACCAGGAAAGATAATTAGCTCTAATGGTATGACAAAGCTTCTAAAAAGGAGCAAAGAGGTGTAATTGCACAATTATATTCGCTAGATGTTTCCACATCGGAATCATCTATTTCTCCAGATCTCCAAAAAGTCCTGGACAATCATTCCAAGGTATTTGAGACTCCCAAAGGTCTCCCACCTATGTGTGATCATGATCATGCTATTCATCTGATTCCAGGAAGTGTTCCTCCAAACATCAGGCTGCACAGATATCCCTATGTCCAAAAAAGTGAAATTGAACGTATGGTTGCAGAAATGCTAGAGGCTGGTATAATTCAACCAAGTCAAAGTTCTTTCTTGCTCCAGTAGTATTGGTGCACAAGAAGGAGGGATCATGGCGCATGTGTCCAGATTATAGGGAGCTCAACAAGCTCACTATTAAAGATAAGTTCCCCATTCCTATCATTGATGAATTACTGGATGAATTGCATGGATCAATTTACTTCACCAAGTTGGATCTTCGTTCGGGATATCATCAAATCAGAATGAAGATTGAAGACATTCCGAAAACGACAATTAGAACTCATGAGGGTCATTATGAATTTTTGGTCATGCCTTTTGGCCTTACTAATGCACCTTCAACATTTCAAGGTTTGATGAATTCAATTTTCAAACCATTCCTTAGAAAATTTGTGTTAGTATCTTTTGATGATATACTAATCTACAGCAAGCCTTGGAAGGATCATGTTGAACATGTTGACAGGGTGCTACAACTATTGGAGGAGAAACAATGATATGCAAAAAGATCCAAATGTTTCTTTGGAGTCCAGGAGGTGGAATATTTGGGTCATATTGTATCTCATGAAGGAGTTAAGGTAGACCCTAGCAAAATTAAAGCCATTAAGGAATGGAAAATTCCCACATCCATAAAGAATCTGCGAGGATTTCTTGGGTTTACAGGGTATTATCGCAAGTTTGTTAAGAATTATGGGAGAATAGCAGCACCTCTAACAACATTATTGAAGAAAGATGCATTTTCATGGACTTCGAAAGTGACAAAGGCCTTTGAACATCTTAAAGAGGCAATGTGCCAAGCACCGGTCTTAGCTACACCGAACTTCACAAAAACCTTTATTGTGGAATGTGATTCTTCAGGAAATGGAATTGGTGCTATTCTAATGCAAGATGAAAGACCCGTTGCTTTTGAAAGTCGTCCAATCAAGGGAAATTTTTTAAGCAAAGCTATTTATGAGAAGGAAATGTTGGCAATACTCCATGCACTTAAGAAATGGCGACCCTACCTAATGGGTAGACACTTCAAGGTAAAAACTGATCATGATAGCCTTAAATTCTTTTTAGAACAAAGATTATCCTCTGAAGAGCAACAAAAGTGGGTCACAAAGATGTTGGGTTATGACTTTGAAATCATCTACAAAAAAGGGAAGCAAAATGTGGTGGTAGATGCACTCTCAAGAAAGGATGAGGATGTGGAAGCATTGTTGTGCGCCATTTCTATTATCCGACCAGATTGGATAAAAGAAGCAAGAGAGGAATGGAAGAATGATGAAGAAGTGTGGGCACTTATTCAAAAGCTACAACAAGATTCCACTACGTCTGATACATTTAGTTTGCAAAATGATTCATTATGGTACAAAGATTGCTTATACCTCTGTAAGAATTCCCAGCTAAAACAAAAGATTCTTATGGAATTGCACACTTCTCCCTTAGGAGGGCACTCAGGATTTTTAAAAACTTACCACAGGGTTAAGAAGGAATTTTTTTGGGATGGCCTTAAATCAGATATTCAAAAGTTTGTGGCGGAATGTTTGGTTTTCCAACAAAATAAAGTTGAAACAATTAAGACACTGGGTCTATTACAACCTTTATCCATTCCAAGCCAACGTTGGGAGGAGGTTTCAATGGATTTTATCACAGGCTTACCCAAGTCTGAGGGAAAGAGTTTCATCATGGTGGTAGTTGACAGACTTACCAAGTATGCAAACTTTTGTGCATTATCACATCCATTTAAAGCCAGTACAGTTTCTACTGCATTTATGGAAACAATTCAAAAGCTACATGGAAACCCAAAGATTATTGTAAGTGACAGAGATCCCATTTTCACTGGAAATTTTTGGACAGAATTATTTTCTTGTCTTGGTACTCAGTTAGCTCATAGCTCATCGTATCATCCTCAATCTGATGGGCAAACTGAGATAATAAACAAATGTTTGGAAGGATATCTTCGTTGCTTTGTATCTGATAAACAGACACAATGGGTCAAATGGTTGCCTCTGGCTGAATGGTGGTATAACACTTCCTTCCATACAACAACAAAAATGACCCCATTTATGGCACTTTATGGGTATCAACCACCATCCATCACATCATATTTAAGAGAAAATTCTAAGGTTCAGGCAGTGGAACATCAAATCGAACATCAACAACAAGTCCTCCAACTCTTAAAGGATAACCTCGTGTTGGCACAAAATAGAATGAAACAACAGGCAGATCAACATCGCAGTGAAAGAAGTTTTGATGTAGGTGATTGGGTATTCCTACGGCTACAACCATATAAGGAAATGTCCCTAAAGCAAGCTAAGAAGGATAATAAATTATCACCAAAGTATTATGGTCCATACAAGGTGTTGCAAAAGACTAGTACTATGGCATACAAATTGGAGCTTCCTGCAGCTTCTCGATTGCACCGAGTTTTCCATGTTTCATTTTTAAAGAAAGTTATAGGCGACAAGCTCCCAGTTCAGACAATATTGTCAGAACTTGACGAGGAAGGAAAAATTAGATTGGAACCGGAAGCAGTCACAGAAACAAGAACTTGATAGCTACGAAATCGATCAATTTCAGAGTATCTTATCAAGTGGAAGAACTTATCCGCTGAAGATTCCACATGGGAGGATGAGAATTTTATGCAGAAGTATCCAGAACTACTCAAGCGTTGAGGACAACACTTTTTTGAAGGAGAGGGGCATGTTGGGTCCCTATAATACTAGTGATTGCTCCATTACTATTGTAGTTATACCCCTTATTTATATTGTTGTGCCCTATTACCCCCTTGTTGTTATTTCTGTGCCCCATAGAATCCCTCTATTGTTATTTTTGTGGCTTTATATTATTATTGTTATGTCGGGTGGATTATATTGTGACTCCTTAGACTCCTATATATAGAAAGGAGGTTTTGTCATTTGTATCATCCAAGAATTGTTCATTTATGTAATGTAAAGGAGGTTGCCCCCTCGAAGAGGCTGAATTCTAAGGTGTGGATCTCTCTTTTCTATCTTTTTGTGAGCTGGTTTCATAACATAGGAGGCTGGCCATATTCGCCCATATTGGCCAGAATTTTGGCCAATTCGTCCTCTTGCAATGGATTTTGCAATGGACTCTCTTCATGGTGTTCTGACTCTGCCTCCACTTGCTCAGGTTGCTCGGTCTCTTCCTCTACCTCTCCTTCCTCATTTCCTTCTACTTCTTTCTCATTCTCTTCTCCCTCCAATTGTGGGGGTTGCTCATCCCCTGAGTCATCTATCTCCACAGGCTGGCTGGTACCCCCTTGGGGACTTTCCAACCTTCCTCTAATTCATGCAAATCTAACTGATTTTCTCCGTTTTGATGGTCTAGTTGGTGTACTGACAATGTGTTTGTGTTTTGGGGCTGGTGGAGTTGCTGCCCCATCTATTATAGTAAGTATTTCTTCCCAACACTCTATTGCTGAGCCAAACTGTGGCTAACTATTAGTCGTATCAGCCCATGGTGACTCACCACTGATTCCACATGTTGTGACTTTTTCATGCTTCGGGCAACATCATGCAGTAATGAATTTAAAAATGCACACAGGTTCACAGAGCATTTTTCTTTTAATACAGCTAAGAGTTTAAGGTGTCGTGGTCTTACCACGTCTTTCCTGCCTTCACAGGTGATGTAGCTCTCGATGATCCTCGCCAATTCTACCCATGGTTCTCCTAATGCTGCTGGTAGGACTCCCTTTCCTCTAACTGTTAGGTTCTGGCCCTCATCCTAGAAGATATCCATGATCTTTTGCAGTCTCTCCTTCTTCAGAGTCCACACGGGTCTAGTGGCTGGCAGTCCCGAGACCTCTGCAATTATTTCATCGGTGACTGTTATATGTTTTCCCCTTACTGTGGAGTGGTTTTCTTGTAAATTTTACAAGAATTCTATTGCCACAGTCTCGTTGGATTCATGTATGCGATTAAGATAGACTAACCATCCTGCCTTTGCCAAGATTTCCCGTGCAGCATCGGAAATTGTCAATACCTGTGGTTCTTTTCGAATTGACCTTCCTCCCATGCTTGAGCTCACTGTAAAAACACAGAAATGGCAATGGAATAGAAAGTTGTTCAAATTGTTAGCAACACAGAAGAAAATAGTAAAATCACAATGCTCGTTGAAATCTTACTAATTGTTACAGACAAAAATATCTTAGGAACAACAAGGCATGCAAAATGAGATACCGTTAAGCCTTGCTATTCCTGAGTAAGAATTTGATGAGTAATAGCTTGACAGTATATCTGAAAATTATGAAGTCAGCCCCCCCCGCAATGTGATAGGCCATCCTCGGCCGTCAAATGAAGGAGCGACAGGCCGGTCTGTTCTGGTACAGGGGTCATAAAGGGACAGTGTATGCAAGGATGCCATGTTTACAAAAGTAGCAAGTTACCAAAATCAAGATGTATAATAGGGTTGCTTAATAAATAAGAAAATGTGGTTACATGATGCGAGGCTGGGAGGATAGGAAAGCTGACGTGCATAACGAGTGTAATGCGGTCATTGTCTACTTTTGCCATCATGATTGGTTATAATGGATTTTCATGCATTTAATGGTTCGAGGAAGGGGTATGCATAATCTTATTTGACAGATTACAAAGGTATAAGACAGAGAAGGGAATTAATGATGACTATTGGTGTATAATAAATGTGACTTCAATGCCATTAACAGAGCTCTGCTGCCGACAGGTGTCCATAACCTTGGCAGAGTTGTTTTTTTCACCCATGGAACCATAATCCTATGTGTATGTGTAGGAAGTTTTATTCAATATCAAAATGGAGGTCATTATGCTGGCTTGGTAACCAATTAATTCATAATGCCATTCACCAGAAAGGAGTGAAAGGTGGGCAGGCCGGCTCGTGATGAAACCTCCTGTTCCAAGGACTCTTTATTTTTTTTGATATGCCTCTTGGACCATATCCCTGGTGTGGTGGCCATAGTGGGAATGCCACTTCACTTTCTTCCTTATGATCATGGTAGGCTGGCTCTTTATGAGACCCCCATCTTGCATTTGACAATTCAAAACATTCGTCTTTTTTTTTATTTTTATAACATGCTTTCCTATTTATACACAAAGGGTGGTTCGGCTCTCCTTAAGAGTAGGAATGGTGGAAGAAGTCTTAACATCTCAAAAGAAAAATATAAACCCTTTGTTCTTATTCCTTAATAATTATCAAAGAAGATTATGGGAATTTAAAAAAGAACCATCATGATAAAGATGACCAATTATGTCAGTATTAGTAGGGTAATGACAGCAAAAGTAATGAATAATTGTGTCACTTATTCGTTCCTCTTTATCACTTCATAGCAATTTCTTGTAAATGTAGCAATTTTACATAATTTGTTGGTTTCAGTCTGCTCTAGATTTGTATCCATTGCATGAGTGTATAGTTGTGCTCCAAGAGGCCAGAAACAAGAGGAACAACAAGGATCTATAAGCATAAGTAAAAGGAATACAAGAATGTTGTTGTTTGAAAAGGGAAGGGCAAAGGAATTCAAGTGTTGTTCCATTGAAAAAGGAACAACAAAAATTGAAAGTGTCGTTCCTTTGAAAAAGGAACAGCAAAAACTGAAAATGTCGTTCCTTTAGAAAAAGAACAGCAGAAAACCAAAAGTGTCGTTCCTTTGAAAACGGAATAGAAAAAAACACAAATGTCGTTCCTTTGGAAAAGGAACAACAAAAATAAAAAAGTGTCATTCCTTTGGAAAAGGAACAGTAGAAAACCCAAATGCCGAAAAGTGTCGTTCCTTTGAAAAAGGAATAGCAAAAACGCAAATGCCATTCCTTTGAAAAAGGAATAGCAAAAATCACAAGTATTGTTCCTTTGGAAAAGGAACAGAAAAAATCACAAGTGTTGTTCATTTGGAAAAGGAACATCAAAAATCGAAAGTGTTGTTCCTTTAGAAAAGGAGCAGCGGAAATCAAAGGTGTTGTTCCTTTGGAAAAGGAACCGCACAAACATTGTTCCTTTTGAAAAGGAATAGCAAAGATCAAAAGTGTTGTTCCTTTGGAAAAGGAACAACAGAACACTCAAATGTCATTCCTTCAGAAAAGGAATAGAAAAATTAAAAAGAAAAAGAAATGGTTGAAACAAAGGTGTGTTCTTTTGAAAAAGGAACAACAAACAAAAATGTTGTCTCTTTAGGAAAGGAACATCAAAAATGACAAAAGTGCACACAAATGTTGTTTCTTCAGAAAAAGAACAACAGGAAAAATAATGGAAATACAAAAATATATACAGAACAAAGAAATTATGTTCAAAGTATAAAGAAGGTGAATTACTTAATGAATCACAGGTGAGGAAGATTGCTCTTCCCCCTATAGAATTTTCATATCGGAGTCCTCGCGTAGTTGCTGACAAAAGGATTCCCGAGTAAGTGGTTTGTGGTATAATCGAACTCAGTGGCCATTTAATTTAAAGGTATGTCCAGATCCATCAATAGTGACTAGAGTTAAGGTGCCATTGTCATGTACCTTCTGGATTTCATATGGCCCCAACTAGTGAGTCTGATGTTTCCCAGGAAAATCCTGAAACCTGGAATCGTATAAGAGTGCCCAGTCCCCTTCGCGAAAGACTTTGTTTTTAATGAGAGCATCATGCCATTTATCTCATTTTTGTTGGATTAATGTGGCATGTTGAAGGGCAGAGAGCCTGATTTCATCTAACTCATTGATCTGCTATAACCTATTAATATGTGCCTCGTTTAGATCTAGGATGACTTCTTGTGTTGTTCGCAGTGTTTGAATTTCAAATTCTATGGGAAAAATGGGATGCTTTTCAAAGACAAATTGGTATGGCGAATAGCCAGTAGTGCTTCTCCATGTTGTTCTGTAAGCCCACAGACTTCTAGTAGTCTTGCAGCCCAATCGCATCTATGTGATGCAATGGTTTTTGTTAGGATTGCTTCTATTATTTTGTTGTTGTTTTCTACTTAGCCATTTGCTTGTGGGTGGTATGGAGTAGTAATTTTATGCTAGATATGATAGTTTTTAAGTGTTGCAACAATCTTATTACCAGCAAACTGTGGTCCACCGTCTGTAATTATGTCTCTTGGGAGCCCATATCACACAAATATATGAAACAAGAATTGTATGACAAAATCCTCTGTAGCTATCAGTAATGCTTCTGCTTCAACCCATTTGGTGACATATTCTGTTGCCACCAGAATATATGTTTTCTGATTCGAGGATGGGTTGATTGGACCAAAGAAATCAAGTGTCGATCGTTCAAATGGTTCAATAACCAGTTGTGGGTTTAGGGGAATTTCATCGGCCTGACCAGTGCGTCCTGCTCTCTAACAACTGTCACAAGCTTGAACGAACTTCTTTGCATCTTTGAAGATCGTGGGAAAATAATACCCTGTTTGCAACACCTTATGTCCAGTTCTCTTATCGGCAAAGTGTCTGCCACATGGCCCGTCGTGATAAGCTTTCAAAGTATCAAAAATTTCATCCTCCCGAACACATCTCCTGATGTGCATATCTGCTCCTGTATGGAACAGGTAGCCCCCAATCCAAGAAAATCGAGCACTTCTCTGGACAATCTGTTTTCATTCATTCGAGGTCAGATGTTTTGGTAATTTACCTACTGCTAAGTAATTCGCAACATCAACATACCAGGGTGTTTTAACAGTGACAGCAAACAAATTCTCATCTGGGAATTGATCTTCAACTGCTGCTGCATCCACTGGTTTTGGCATTCGTGAGAGAAAGTCATCTAACATTTTCTTTTCCAGGTTTGTCCTTGATTGTAATATCAAATTCCTGCAACAAAATCAACCATCTAGTTATTCTGCCAGTTGTGATTGGTTTATTTTCTAAATATTTTATAGCAGAGTGATCTGTATATAAAATAACAGGATATCCAGTAATGTAATACCTGAACTTATTGATAGCATGTATTACAGCTAGAAATTCTTTTTCAGTAACAGTATAATTCAATTCAGCAGTGGATAGATTCTTTCTATTGTAATAAATTGCATATGGTTTTTTGTCTTCTTCTTACCCAAGGACTACTCCAATAGTTGTATCTGAGGCATTTGACGAAATCTGGAATGGTAGTTTCCAATTTGGTCCACAAAGGACTGGAGCTGTGGAGACAAGCTTCTTCAGATCTTGAAAAGCACGGTCACATTTTTTTGTCCAAAGAAATTCAACATTACCTGTTAGTGCATATAGAGGTGCAACAATATGTGAATAATGTTCTATAAACCTTCTATAATAACTAGAGAATCCAAGAAAACTGTGTGCCTCTGTTTGAGTGGTAGGGGTGGGAATTAGCAAAATTATTTGAATTTTGGCTGGGTCTACTTGTATGCCAGCTACTGAGATATAATGGCCTAGAATAAGTCCTTCAATCATCATCATATAGCATTTTTCATGGCTTAAAAAAAGCCTAGTGGCAATGAAACGCTGTAGGACTTTTTCCAGTGTGTGTAATACCGGATCAAAGTCATCTTTATATGGTGTAAAATCATCCATATAGATTACGAGCCCTTCATTTATTAGGTCTGAAAAATGCTGAGGATAGCTCTTTGAAATGTGGTAGGAGCATTGCATAAGCCAAAAGGTAAAACTCTGTAGGCAAATGTTCCCCAAGGACAAGTAAAAGTAGTTTCGTCTTGGTCTTCAGGGGCAATCTGAATCTGATTGTATCCACTTAAGCCATCTAAGAAATAAAAGAATTTCTTTCCTTCCAAAGTGTCTAATACCTGATCGATGAATGGAAGGGGAAAGTGGTCTTTTTGTGTTGCTTTATTTAATTCTCTATAGTCTACACAAATTCTCCACTTCCCATTCTTTTTCGGTAACATAAGAAGTGGAGAGACCCATTTACTATTGGAGATAGGGTAGATGAAGTTAACATCTAAAAGTTTTTGGAGTTCAGTTTTTACAACGTCTTTTAGATGAGGATTAAGTCTCCTTTGTAGTTGGCGAACAGGTCTCGCATCCTTTTCTATATAAATGTGGTGTGTACATAAATGGGGATCAATTCCTTTCATATCAGGCTAGTCCCATGCAAATGCCTCTTTATGTTTCCTCAATAACTGGATGATTTTCTTTTCTTGTTCTAAAGTCAGGTTGGCATTGATTTTTAAAGTATTTCCTAGCTCAATTTCCACAATTTTGCTATTTGAGACGGAGGTAGTAGGTATTGGCTGATCATGCATGTCTTTAAGAAGGTCCTCTTCTAATTCATTATAAAATGCCACTTCTACCATGTGACATTGTACGTGGGATCTGGGTTCGGCTTGTCTAATGAAATTATTAATGGCATCGTCTTCTGTTTGGTCCTTGAAATTGAGGGCCTCTTGTATGGTTAATGGAGATCTAATATTTTCTGTAAGGTATGATACGGGCTGCTTGTTAGTTTTTATTATGGTGACACTTGGCTGCATTGTGGGGTATAAAGCTAGATTCTTAATATTCCCCCCCCAGAAATGGTCATATTTCCTTGTCGACGGCCAATATAAGCATCGGCAGTTGCGAGCCAAGGTCTACCTAAGATCAATGGGTGTCCATCGAGTCAGTTTTTGGGATTTATTATCAGAAAATTGGCCGAATATTCCCAAGAATCAACAGATACAATGACATCCTGTAGTGTGCCCTCTGGCCTAACTACAGATCGATCAGCTAGTTCTAATAAAGTGGAGGTTGGTTCTACGGAGGTAATGCCCAGTTTTTGGCATGTAGCTATTATTAAGATGTTAATTGCAGCACCTAGATCAACTAAGGCATTTGAGAAGGTTTGGCCATAAATTTGTACTATTACTATTGTATTTCCTGGGTCTTTGTATTTAACGGGTGTTTCTTTCCCTGATAATAAGTTAGATAAAGTGCCAACTGCTTAAACTTTTGGATTATTTGTTATGTCCTCCTTGGTTTCTTTATACATAGCTCTTTGATAGTCTTTCCATATATTGGGGAGTCTTAAATGGCTTGGAGGAGTGGGAATTTTATGTACACGTTTCGTAATTCTCCTAGAATGTCAAAATCAGGATGCTGTATAGGTCAGGGTATAATTAAGCATTCTGGGAATGGAGGAGAGGATGTGGTTTTTGGATCATGAATTTGTTGTCTGAGCGCATCCTCTTCCTGTAACGGTTGTTCTATAGGTAACTGATTTTCAACATGAACTATTTTATCTCCCTCTGTTCCAAGAATACGCCCAGATCTTAATTGAAGGTCATCACACTCCTTTAGATCGGTTCCTGTCTCTGATGTTTCAATTATCTGAATGGTCTGGACCGATCTATTATTTGGATTGGGGTTGGGTTGGGTCGGGAGTTGCGACCTTAAATTAGATTGGGGATTTTGTTTTAGAGCTGGCAGTGTAGGTTGAGGGAGTGGGATAGTTCCAACTAGCTGATTCATTGGTCTTTGCCAGTTTGTCTGCCAAGTTTGACTCTGTGAAGTAGGAGGAGTCCATTGCGGTGGAGAAACATTTTTTTGCCAATATGGTGGGGTATAGGGAAAATTTGGCCAATTGGGTTGGCTTACTTAACTCAGCCATGGAGATGATGAAGGGAATGATTGACGTGACCAATTCGAGACGGGAGGTTGATTTTGCCACATTGAGTTATATTGTTGAGCATGGTATTGCTGAGGCTGGAAAGAAGAAGCTGGGTCTGAAAACATACCTGTTTGTCGCGGCTGCCACTGACGGCGCTGATTAAGTAGATACACTGGTTCTGGCTCTTCTTCTATTTCCTTGTTACTTCTTTCAATCTAAGAAGTGAAGGGAAGCTCTCTGTGGAGTGGTCTTTTGTACAAATAGCGCAAACTTGAACTGCATCTAATGGACACTCCTTGTGGTTGTGTTTCTTCCTGCATCTGGGACAGAAGATTTCCAAATTCTGTTCTTCTTTTGCTTGCTTTTGTTTAGCCTACATAATATTAAGTTATGTTGTCAGCATCCCCAATATGTCAGTTTTAAGATTTTCTAATAAATTTCCAATTTCTACACAAGTTACTCCTTCTGCCAAAATTCTATTATCTCTTACAAATCGATCGTGCTCTGCTGGTTTTAGTCTTGTTCTGCCTCTCGAACTCTTGATACATAAATCAATAATGTGAGCAAAATTTTGTTGATAAATATCTCCTTTCCCCATAATGTTTAATGTCTCAATCCATTGTTCCTTCATTCCCCTAATTATTGTTGTTTTTAATACATTATCAGGTAAAGGTAATGATGCGTAAGGAGATATTTGAAGAATATACTAGAATCATTCAATATACTCTTCCAATGTTTCATTTGGTTTAGCTACCATTTGAAATATTTCATCTTTTAATTCTCGAGACCTGCAATAGTCCTGATACATTTTTAGAAAAGACTCTTTCATTTGATCCCAATTATTTATAACACCACCACCTAATCCCATAAACCATCTCAAAGTAGCTCCTTTTAATCTAAATGGAAATAATTTCAGTTTCTGGGGATCGGTGGTATAGTCATATCCTCTACACAGCACATCGAATTCAAATAGAAATGCATCCGGATCTTTTGATGTAAGGTCGTGGAATGTAGGGATATGCTGAAGAGGATTTGATTTCATAGGTGCATTGGCTGTAGTATCCACAATGGGGTATTGCAGAGTAGAGGTTTGGGCGTTAGGCTGATTCTGTGCCATTTGGTCAAATATGTGCCAATAGCCTTCTCGGATATCTAGGAGGGCATTCCTAGGTTGTCGAGAGAGAATGGCTCTAATGGGAATGGCCTTGACAGCACTTCCTTTATCTGGAATGATGAGAGTGCCTAATGTTTGAGGAGATTCGAGGTCTTGAATTTTGTTACAAATGATTTTTGCAGCACTTCCCTTATCTGGGTTGCTTAATGGCTGAATTACCCTGAGGGGAGATTTTGGTTCTTCTGCTTCTCTTGTTTCTCCCCTTCCTTCATAGAGATTGCTAAGGTTCCCTTCTTGTAATGACTTTGGGCTAGAGTTTTCAATTTCTTGAAAATCTTGCTCTTCGGTTTGACTATGCACCTCAGCAAAGGCTACAAATGGTGATCCTGTGGCCTGAAGGGAAATAGTAGGCTATCTAGAAATAACTTTTCTAGGTCCTACTGAAGGCTGAGATTCTGCTTTCTTAAGGATTTCATCTATAAAGGTTGATCAGCCAAGGGTCACTGACCCCTTAGCTTTATCAGGCTTGGGTAGAGGTTTGGGATTCTTTTCTGGCTTTTTCTACTTAGTCATGCACACAAATCAACTGCTAGGTTCTACCCAAACAAATAGTAACAAATCTACAGGAAAGCAGGCAGGGGAGTAGGGCTATTACATACTCCACACGCATGTTCTTACCTTCTGCCTTTAAAGCCCAGTTCTTTCCTAGCAGTCTCTTACACTACTCTGGAAAAGAAACAAATGGCTACACTCTTCCTTGGAAACGGTGCCAAAATGTTGAGCCGTGAAAAGGTTCTTTTTCACCTCTAATTACCTCACATTAACTTGTCAATCCAGGAACGATTTGTTATCTCAAAGAGTGTACTCAGTCTGAGGCGGTCATTTGTCAAAGTAATGCTAGTAGTATAGTGCTCAAGAAAATACAAGAGTAAATGGATGCTTGAAAGAGAATCTACCTACAGCAAAATACCTTGCAGCCTAAATCATTCATTCAAAAAACTAAGCAATATATCAGTCAAGGGTCCAGTAACAATAACTCATCCCTTTGGAAATTGATGTAACTAAAAGTAATCAAGGAATAGATCATCAATCTGGGGACAAGGCAACAAATGCCAATGCCCACTATAGTTTCAAATCGTTCTACACACTAAAGCAATCCGTAACGCAAATAACTAGAAATGGAATCAACAACTAAGAAATGGAATAGCAACTAGAAAATGTAACAACAACTAAGTCTGAGGAACAATAACACCTTAATCTACAGAAACAAGTATAACAACTGTATCCTACAGGAATCAAATATCAATCTTCACTCAAAGGATAAATCAGATAGCAAATAGAAATGGAACGGCAACCAAGTACCAATGAAATATAGAACAACGTGTAGTACCAATCGTAGATACATGGTGCTGGAATCGAAAATACACACAGCGCACCGAAATACTAAGGAAAATAGTAATCTGAGTCTAATACTACAAGTACTGATCCCGGTTAGAAAGCACAATGATCACAATTCATAATGGAATAACAATGTCAATTGAACAATAATCGTATGAAGTATAAACCTGTTGTGCTCTACAACAACCCCCCATTTCATATCATCTTTATTTATAAATATTAACGTATGAAATGGGTCCCTTTAAAGTTTAATTGGTATCAATACTTTTATTGTTCAAAAGAGGTCCGATAATCAAATGAATTCATTTCATAAAACCCTTTTTGAAAAAACCCTTTAAAGAAATAAGGCAAATCTTTGTCATTGCGATAAAGCGATCGCAATATCGCATATCACAATGACATAAGAAATATAAATAAGCAGCACATTAATTACCCCCGATGCGATATC
The DNA here is from genome assembly GCA_031772625.1 of Pinus tabuliformis. Lineage (NCBI taxonomy): Eukaryota > Viridiplantae > Streptophyta > Pinopsida > Pinales > Pinaceae > Pinus > Pinus tabuliformis. The sequence continues at coordinate 222,366,218 of CM062807.1, read as the reverse complement.
GCAATCGGCGATCGGAAACACTTCATACACATCTTAAAAACGCACATAACATAAGCCCCGACGCGACGCGATATCGGCGATCGGCTATCGGCGATACTCCGTATGCGGTCAAAACATCTTAAGTCATTTACTCCGATCCAATGCAATTGCGCAATCGGCAGTCGGCAACATCCCATGCACATTAATAAGGCGCCCAGGTCTTACCCCCGATGCGATGCGATATCGGCGATTGGGGAATCGGCAAATCACTCTAAATGCACCTTGTCATATTTCTTCGCACTAATCCGATGCGACGTTGCAATCGGCGTTCGGGAGGATCTTATGCTTATGATTATACAATACCTATTCTCCTAAAGCGATGCGATATCGCTATCGGCGATCAGAATTTCAAAAGGCATAGCTTGAAGATATAAAGTATTATTGATATCCAATCGATAGAGCGCGGATTTCGAAAAAGCCGTTAAATGGAGGGATAAGGTGATGTATTCATATTTAAAGTTTTGCCCCTTCGATTAACGATCACCTGCGTTCAACCGCCAAAATATCCATTGCACGCTTAAGGGAGTCATTCAACTGGATAACGGTGTAATAAGCATTTAAGGAGTAGTAGGCCTTAAACGGCCATTTAATGTATCTGTAATATCTTCTCATTGATTGGATCCGCAACCATTTTTGAGAGTTAATCTCTCAGCACGCTTTGATTGATATATCTCTCCCACCATAAGTCCTCATTATTATATTTCTATGTTACGGTTTTTCTTGCCTTTGTGCAGGATTCATCTTCCAACAGAAGCCTGAGCAATATGGGAAAGAAATCAAAGAAGACCGCGGGTTCCTCTGCTACATCAGTTACAGGACAAACTGCCACAGATAAAAAGAAGGGCTTAATATCAGATACTACATGCACGGGTCTTACCAGAGCTACATGGCAAGACACGTATAATTTGATTGAAGCCGAACAACCAGAAAAGACAGTGACGGAAGCTACTGCAGATCCTACTCGCAAGTCTGATTGCACTCTCAAAGATTTAGCCGACTCTTTCCTTCACAGGATAGCGGCCAGAGAACAGATTCTCCCCTACACAGATGTCATGCGATGGGCAATTGAGGAAATTCCAATCCTCGACAGAACTTTTAGCACCAGAGATGGGAGGATTTTTGGATCATTCAAGCCAGAGCATCTAAGGCAAATGTATCATTTGCCTGAGCCAGAGAAAGTGTATAACAAGACGTTCCTGGAGAAATTTTCAAGTGATAATGAAGTGGAATCCGAACCCATCCGGGATTGGAGGCAGAATCCAGCCAAACACAAGTACGAGTCTTCCGGTAAGTACTCAGTCGATTCTTTGGCTTCCCCCTATTGTTATGCGGGGATAATGATGTGTAGGCTATGGGGATTACATGACTCTGCTAATTTTACCATAGAGATGGTTCCTCTAATGGAAGCAGCAGTAAACAGCATAATTATGGATTGGGCTACTATTCTCTCTAATAAGCTAGCCGTAGCTGTTCGTGATTTTAGGAAAAATTCTGTTGTTACCGAAAGGAAAAATCCCCCGTTTTATTACAGTGCATATATTTTAGATACATTATGTTTCAATTATGAGTTTCCTGTCCTCGGTTGGAGGTGGACTACCCAAGACCCCTCACCCATTCATATATACCACCAGAAATTGTGGAAATCTTCTTACAAGCACCATTTGTATCAAATCTGCAATGGCTTTATGGTTCCCATTCATTATTCTATTTTTGATAAGCCCATTCCCAGAATCTCCTATCTAGCTTCCTTTGATTTATCGGCGGTAGCGAGTTGGTTTGGAGAAGAGAGATTTACCTACATTAGGGTTTTCGGCAGCCAAGCCAATCCGCATGTTCTCCCTCTGTATATTCCAGATAAACTGCTAGCAAGAGAAATCTACTATCAAATTATGGCAGAGAGTACTACACAGACTCTCAAGAAAGAAAAGAGGAGGGGCTGGCCCTCTTTTCCCTTGTGAATCGATGTCTATACTCTGCATGATCTCAAACATGCAGAAAAGGAAGCCACAAAGATTCAGTCCTTAACCCTGGCCACTATCCCAAATAGGCTATATGATCCAAAGCAAACTGCCTATGCTGCATTGGAACAGGCCAAATTAACAAAATTTGATCATCAAGAAGATTGGTTTGACGACCTATTCGTTTCAATCGAAACAATATGTCAAGCTAAAGAACTTGCTCGATTAAAACATAATGATGAAGGGTTAACTGAGTTCAATAAACTTAGAGAGCAGAGGTTGCAAACTCTACCTCTAGATTTACTGGCAACAACCCCAGCGACAACTTCAAGCGAGCCTGGTCGGCAACAGTCAAGCCAGCCTCCTGTTACAACAAAAGATCAGAAGAAGCAACAGGAGGAGAGGCAAAAGAGGCAACAGGCAGAAAGGCAGAGAAAAGAACAAGCAGAAAAACAACAGAGAGCACAAATGGAACAAGAAGAGAAAAAGAAGAAAGAGGTAGAGGAACAGCAGAAGAGGGAACAAGAGGAGAAACAAAAAAAAGAACTGGCTGATAGGCAGAAAAGGGAACAAGAAGAAAAACAGAGGAGAGAGAAATAGGAGCAACAGAGGAAAGAGCAGGAAAAAAAGCGGAGCGAGTCCCAAACCGAGAAGCAGAAACAAACCACCGATGTCAATATAGACACTACCATAGACCCCAAACTATTTCAAGAATGGCAGCAATTTCATTCCATCATCAGTGGATTGGAATGTTCAAAAGATGGGGACACTTCCAAGACAAATGATACGTAGGACATCACTTCTCCTCAGGTTCTAAGTGGAACCAGCGGCCCACCCATTTCCAAGGACGTTGAGGTAATTCCTAAAGACCCTTCCGATCAAATCGTTCTCCAAGTGGAAGATATTCCTCCCTTGGATGTTTTCTACAGCCCAAGGCATAAAGCAGTTGTAAAGCGATCAAGGAAAAGACGAAGGATTGATCAACCTTCTATCTTTCCAGAGCAAACAGTCACGGGTAATGTAGTATGGAAGGAGGAATTGGACCCCTCCGATGACCTAACAAAGCCGTCACAGTATGCAGGTGCCTATTCTGCAACGACTATTGACAAGGCATCAGAGGTAAGTCTTCTACTGAAGACTAAGGACCAAGAAATTTTTGCACTACAGGCAGAAGTGACCGAGGCAAAACAAAGGGCAGCTCAAGTAGAGGAGCAGTTGCTGGTACAACAACAAATGAATGATCAATTAACCCAGCAATTGCAGGAAGAAAGGCAGAGGATTGACCAAAGCACGATCCAGAAACAAAAAGAATTATCGGAGGCATTGACACAGTTGAGAACAGCAAATGAGCTGATGATGAAAACAAAGGACGAGCAAATAGCTCAATTATCATCACGGCTCGAAGTCATAAAGGGCACCTAAAAAGTGGAGGATTTCAGAGCAGAGGCATCGCAAATAAACAGTGCTTTAATATCACAGATTAGACTCCTGTGTAATCAACTCACTGAGGCAGAACCATTGTGTGAGCTAACTACATCAGTATGTCAGCAGGTAGAGAAGGCCAGGAATGAGTTAGACCAAGCTGAAGAAACCATAATCGGATATCTTGATTGGCAAGATTCTGATGTGGGAAAAGCAGCGAATTTGCCTAGAATCCAAGAAACATACAAGGACATACTCTTTACAGAATGGCACACTCAAGTGATGAAAGCAGAAAGGGCGGCTTCAAGATGTAAATTAACTGCCAGCAATATGATTGATTTGATCAACAACACCCTCTACTTGGCAAACATGATCTCCCAGTGTACACCTGGAAGCATAACAACAGCAAATATGATTGAACAAACAAGTTATCCTGACTTAGAGGAGAAGGGGAGATTAATCGCTGGGGTTAACACTTTGACTTTCGATGCATATTGGCTCTTTCTGATCAAGCCACACACACAAAGGTCTGCCCTCAAGTGTTTAACTGATGCACTCGGGTGTATAATTCCCGATATTCAAGATGCCACATACGCTGCTCAGCTCAGTTCGCGCCTCAACAAACCGCCTGAAGTAGAACCAATGCTAGCGATAAGTCAGCTCAGGTTTAAAGGCAAAGAGCCTACCTGATGAATCATTGCCGCCGATTGCCAGATCGCTCCAGGAAATAGGATCAATATTTATTGATGCCAATTATGTAGGATTTCTGTTTATTAGATATTTATATTAGCTTAGTATTTATAGACCCTTTCATTGTTTTGGAAAGGGTCATAAAATTTTGTAATAGACTTAAAGACTGAAGTTTGTACTACTGTGCTTCAGCCTATATTCTTTTATGAAACTCGACCAATCGTTCTTAATTTGACAAGGAAGTTTCTTTATGCAATTGCGCACTACTGTCTTTTGTTGGGAATGTTTTCTGAGTTGAAGGAAGAACTGCGACATAGCGATTGATATATGGGAGTGCTAAGCAGCTTATATGGTACTTTTATCTGCATCTATATTCATTCCTTTTATATGAATTGTTGTGTAATTATTCTTGCTATTGTTGAATACATGTATGTGCTGTAACAGCAAATCTCTATCTCATTCCACTATTGGATGTTTTGCGATATGCCTTTTCCTTTAATCATGCATGTAACAATGATATAAATGATAAAGTGTGGTAATTTCTTTGTTATCGCTTTGCGTAACTATTTATGCACAACAGTCTTGAATGATTTAATATCTATGTTTTAGAGATGGAGTCATCTATATGCCTGTCTTAAAGCATAGATCATCAAACGCTACGCTTTAGAAATCAATAAGTCCCCGGGATAGATTATAGTTATTATATTTTGCTGATAGTTTTAGTCATTCGCTTATCACCAGCATATTCTATAAGTCATTCATCCATCCCATTTACCTATAATTTCTGGGAAACTGGTCCCATTATCCCCAGTTAGAGCCACTATTCCAAACGGAAAAGGAGCTGTATCAAGGTCCGGACCGGGTGGTTTCCCCAATGTTGTTGCAACGATTTTTGAGGCATCAACAAAACCATAGATGAATACAGTAATACCAACTTAAGAAGATTACAGCTCCGTTACTCTGCAACTGAACAGCAATAACATTCTGTAAAGAACAACGATATTACATTAATGAATTTAAAGGAACAATAATGTGTTAGAAGATCAGAATGCATGTTACGACTTTCTTGTTGTAGGGAACGATATATAAAATATAATAGAGCTGCGATATAAGATAATAAAGCACACTAAATTACCGATTAAAGCAGATAATACAAACCACACACGAACCAAGGATAATAATACAGGAGCAAGTGTTCCACCAGGGCCAGGCCCTTAGCCTCCAGGTATACACCACTTGATGTTATTCCAGAATCACAAATGGAACATCAACCAGATTTATATTAAAGAATTAAAATAGAGTTAAAATAAATCTCTTCTCGATGAGAGTCGATGATCAAAGTTTAAGTACAGAGCAAAGTTACATGACAAATTAACAGTCTCCTCCCAAGCTAGCAGTGCTGCCCCTACTTATAACAGCTGAAGCAGAGATATCAAGGATGTAAAAATAGTTAAAGCAGCGATCCCTTAGTTACCCGGTCGTCTTCTTACGCTGAGTCGATATCTCCTTTTCCTTTCCTTGGCTAAGACGTTTTAATTTAGATTGTCTCGTTTGCATATGGTTCCCCGCCAAAGGGACATCGGTCAGCTTGGCCCTGTCCTTTTCCTTGGAGCGAAAATATTTATTTTTTCCTTCTTCCTACATAAGAAATAGTAATTATTATCATTTTTATGTTGCATATAAATCTTTATATATTTTGTCATGATTCTCCATTATCTACCTAGTTCATGATGCAAAGATGTTACGATTTCTAGAGAAAATATAGCAAAACAGTCAATGAAAACATACCTTCTTCAATACGCCACATGAATCAGTATTAGAAATTTAATAATATTTCATTTCCATAAACAAATTTATATACGCAACTATGTTTAGAGCAACCAATGTATACCTTGCAAACTTATAATTTAGTTAGTTCATCCTTAATTTGTGTATCAAAACCATATAAATAGTAATAGGTACAGTAAACATAGAGCAAAAAATCACACACACGAACACAAGATATAAGGTGGAAACCAAATGTGGGTGAAAACCACCTACTGTAATTCATCTCGATCATCTTTTAATAAGAAACTTCTTTTTACTATATTTCTGTATTGGTGCAGTCTTATACCAGTACACAGGCTACTACTTGCAGAAGGCTACAACCTTCTCTCTTCTTCTAGGGACCACGTTTCATAAATTTTCAAACTAGATCCATCAATAATATTAATCAAACATCAAATATATCTGCATCAACCAATGTCTTTTGTACCAACCAAAACTGAATCAAATAATCACTTTTCTTAAAGTTGTAACTAGAACATAGTAACAGTAACCAGAACCCAAGCCAGAACCGAGAACATTGCAACAACAAACAGAAGTAGCTAAAACATATTTTACGAGGTGTACACTACTTCAAGGTGTCGAACCTGTGTGCATACGCACTTTTCTCAAGACAAACCTGTGTATACGTTGTTTTGAAATGTGTAACCAGCGTGTATATGCCCCCTTGTTGTAATGAACTTGCGTACAAATCTGAAAAGATGATTTAACCTTTACAACTATTTAGACATCAGTTATACCCAGATCATTAGATTTACAAATTACAACGTGTGCCAACTATTAAGATAAAATATCAAAACCACATAAAGATACTTCTCTTCAAGCCTTAGATCTTGAACCATCAATAGAACTTACCCTTCTTCAAGCGCTCAGGTTCCTCCTTGATTGAGATCTAGCTATGCATCATAACCCAATGACCAGTATTCTAGACCTTGCACTTCATTATATATTCAATACTTGAGTGCCTTTTCCTAATGATCTCCTCCTCCTTTTATAGTCTTAGGCCTTACTCGATAACATGGTCGAAAACCACTTAGACTCAATACCTTGGACCAATTACTTGGGGTCAACGCTTCGGACAAGATACCTTGGACCAATACCATGGGTAAAAATACTAGGGACCAAATACCACAAACCAAAAATGAGGTTTCCAACATGTACTTGTTTTTACTTGTGTGAAAGTGTGTGTGTATGCATACGTGCCTTTTGGTCTGCGAATCTGCGTGTAAACACGGCTTACTCAAGGGGAACCTGCGTATACCTCTTTTTCCACCATTTTGTGAGCCTGAACTGTGATCTGTCATCTGAGTGAGTTGCCATCAGGGACAACACCTGTGACATAGTGCCAAACCTATGTCATAATGCCAACAAAGTTTTCGCTTATATTGTAACTTTTGTATCGCCATACCTCTGGGTTGGATCTGGATGGACACAATGTACATTTGTAGTTACTAAGTTTAATACAAGGAGCTATGCCAATTATTCATTTTTTGTTTCGGTATTTTATGTGATGCATTATTTGAGTAGTTGATTTTCCATATCTGATAACAGGGAAATTAGTTAGCTAGCTATGGCCCATGAAACCCAGCGTGTTCTCCTTCTTTCGTAGGTGTGCTAGACATATTTTGGTACAAGGTTTAAGAAAGAAGTATTTCATTTCGTTTATGTAGCTAACAGATCTTATCTCTCTTTATAAATTATGTGACTTGGATCCGAGGTATGAAGCTGTGGATGTGTTCCTTTAGTGAAGGTTGAATAACGTTTATTTCCATTGATGAGTGGTTTCCTTCTGGCAAAAAGCGTGTTTCGATTTTCGTGCACTAGTATGCTTTATTTCTACAAGTGAGGGTTATTGCTTCAAGTGTGTCTATTTCTACAAGTGGATTTATTTCCCTTATGAAAATGAATTTCATTCCTTAGTATGCAAATGTGTTTTATGAAAGTGTGTTTTCTATAACTTAGGGTTGACTTACTTCCACTTTTGTTGAGAGATTTAATAGGTGTATTAATTCTCCAACATCTATATGTCAATATGGGCTCGTAAACATGAGCTACTTTTCACTTCTTGATTTAGTTTGTAGGTTAGAGCTTTAATGTTTCTCTTATAATGATCAACTAAGTAATGGAACACACATATGCTTGTAAACACACAAGTCAAAAAGGAAATCAATCCATCTTGCTAACACAGGAAGAATCAATAATCAAATTCAACATAAAGACTTTGAAATCTCTATAAACTTAACCTATTATGTTCTTGAACTGAAATCTGGACTCAAGTGAAGACTTAATTCTTTACCATAGATTCCATTTTGATAGACTATGAAAGTGAATTCCTAATTTAATAGACTCCACACATCAACTCAACAGTTTAAAGTTGCATTCGAAATCCAAATCCTAATTTCTGGCTCTTGAAATTTATACTTGAAAGAACCAAAATATCTAATCTACTTGCGATGGTAATTCAATTTTATACTAAGCAATTAATCTTTCACTCAATAAGTGTTCTTGATTCAAACCCTAGAATGAGAAAGTCTTCACATTAATTCCAATGTCTTGACAACAAGTAAATTTGTTTTATCTTAGGAGTTAATCTGAATACTCTATCTCATATACTTAGCCAAGTAACCTGATCTCTCACACTCAAATAATTTGCATACATGTTACCTAATCTATCATAACCTTGAGAAAAAGCTTCAAATATCAAACCCTAATTCTATTTTCAAGAATGAAAATAAAAATATGAATTTCTATAAGACACACAAAACTATACTTAAAAAGCTATTCTACAGTTGCATTCAATCATAAATAAAATCTCAGCTATGCTGATGCAAACCCACATAGGTCTTTAGCAAACCAACACTTTTTCCTCCTAATGAAAGAAATAGATCACACAGATGATTGCAACCTTACTTCAAAATCTAATCAATAACACATTATACTAAGGCAATGTTAATGGAAATTACCTCAGGCTGGAAACTATGATTTCAACCAACGGTATCAAATTCTAAGCTACAGTACTGCACTCAAGCACTTAAAATAAAGAAAAAGAAATAAAACTGTAAGCTAAATCACTCACTTGGACTTCAAAATCAATCTGCAAATTCTATTAAGAAACTAAGAATCTATTGGTAAATAAGACTAGATTAAACTATGATAAGTTAAGTTATCTTAATCAATCAATCTAGAAAGAAATACTTCTAGGCCACCCACACTCATGCAAATAATTTAGCAGAAAACAAACCAATTTGAACTAAATGAAACTTACGATAAGTCAAGCTATTCTAATTAATCAATCTAAAATAAATACTTCTATGACACACACATTCATAGTTTGGAAGAAAAGCAATCAATTTGATAACAGAAAGAAACAAGCAAATGTGATTTTATTCAGAATTAACTAAAACTCAGTCAATGCATATTACCAATCCCGCTCTCTAATCCACACAGAAAAACACACACTATATCAATCCTTACTATTGAATGCATTATCTGGACTTCAGCATTCGAGGGTTGCTTTGTGTTTCTAATAGAGGGACCACCTCACCACAAATATTCAATTTACAATGTGATTGAAACAAGTTTTATATAACTATAACAACACAGTCAAAATGATATAACTTGGTTCTTTGGGGAATATAGTATGTCTTTGTTTTAAAGTTAGGAGTGCCAATATATCATATGCACACAAGAACCACACATTCAAATATGAAAATGCATGTAATGGTCAACACACTAAAATTGTTCCATATTCAATAAAATCCTCCACGCAACATATAACAATTGATAAACCGAAGACAAATGAGAATCGACTATAACTATCACACAATTGTGTTCCTAATAAATGATACAGAGCTGATCCGAGATAGTGGTGGGCTTGGCCATACCTAGGGAGCTTACTTACTTACAAGAAATGAAAAGCTTTAACACAATTAATTCATGAACTCACAATAAACCATCCAACGAATAGATCAAACTTAATACATAGCCATCATAAGATTCTTTTAATTAAAAATAATATGTCCAAAGATAGCACTTCAAAGATACAACTCACAGTGTTCTCTTTTGCTTAATCCACTTCCTAGTTATTATAGATCAACCTTTATAGGCATCGACTTTAGTTAGAAACAACATTGGACCATACTTAGAAAGTTTAACAACTTGGCTAAATCAATCTTCCATATTAGATTGATAGAATGACCCCTTCTATTTAGTATAACAAATCCTCAACTAACCCCAATATTGGCACCAGCTAAGTTTAGTGAGGATGTAGGACAAGAACTTATCAAGCCATAACTATGGCATAAAAATAGGCAGATCAGAATTTGATTGTTAAGTACAAATATGTCTATTTTATATAAACTGTCCTCATGTCACTTCGCATATCTTTCACGGTTAGCAAACTAGATATACTGGGACCAAAACCCATGTGTCTGATTTTCTTCATTCGCCTTCACCTACACGGAAATCAAGGTGGAAGTTGGTAGTTTGAAAATTATTGCAGATTTTTGAAAATTTGTGAATTTCCTTCTCGAGACCCACATGAGCGACTTGGGTGAAATATTTGTTATGAAAAGGTATTACAACATTATTTTTGACAATAACCTCTCTCGGTTTCTTCGAAATCATGTCGAAAGTGTCGAAGCTCCAAATTGGTCATTTTTGTACTCTGCTAGCTTGTGAAGAAACTCGACGATTGGACCCGGTGAAAATCAGGTTAGCAAAACCGTCATTAGTAAATCATGGCATAATCATATTTAATTATAGAAAAGCTAATACAACTAATGGTAATGAACCACGAGGCATAGGATGTGATTTCACGATAAATGATGGAATTATGACGTGAAATGAGTATGCTAGTGTTGGAATTTAGGTTATAAATGGCAGTTTTGTATGATGGAAAAATGGGCATATTCGAAGCCCAACATCCCCCCATGCCTGAGGGTTTGCATGTCCTTATGTAAACAAATATCTGGCTCTTCGATAGGTTCTTGTGGGACAATATTACTTGGATATTTGAAGGTGCTGGTTCTTGTGGAGAAACATCTACTTGATTGTTTGGAGATATTGGTTCTTGTGGTGCAACACTTTTCATACTTAAATGGTCACATTAATTTACTGATCAATACAAATTGAGGACAAGAAAGGGACGAGTGAAGGAGAGATGACAGATGGAGATGGTGAATGGGTGATTGATACTCTGCCAGGCAAACTTGAATAATTGGTCTTTGGAATGCATATAAGGCTTGTTACTGGACATGGTGAAAGCTCTTCAATCTCAAGTTCATTGGATGCTCCCCATCAGATTTGGTATATGATTCATTGATCTCCTTGGTAGATAGGCACGAGGAATCAACCAAGGCTTCCAAATCCTTTTTTGGCTATGGAGAGACATATCATTTCTTGAATGTGGTGAAGATGAACTCTTCCTAAGAGGCAGATATCCTAGCTACATCTAGGATTTGAGAAAGTATTTCAAAGGACATTCATCAAGATCTCGATCATTCTTGAATTTCTCTTGATGGTTGATGATCCTTTTCTCACAACATGGATTAGTACAAAAGAGGGGGGTTCTTACAACACCCCAAAAAAGTTTTTTCATTTGAATATTGAATTAGAAAATGCTAATTGCAAAAAAACTAACACTAGAAATGAATCTACCTTTAATATCCCTAGGTCTACCTTTACTTCTACCCATAACATAAAAGGAAATAAAAACTCAAGAACAAGTAGTAATTGGTCAGACTTTGGAGCAACCCCACAAAAGTGGATGAGTGGCTCTTCACTCATGTCTTACCATACACTCTCCACCCTCTGACAACCCTACAATATCCTGAAATTTTGATAATAGTTACGTGAATAAAAAATTACAATTCGCTAACAACGATGCCAAAATGTTGATAGATTTAATAAGTGTATTAATTCTCCTACATCTATATGTCAATTAGGCTCGTAAAAACAAGCTTCACTACACTTCTTGATTCACTTTGTATGTTAGAGCTTTAATGTTTTCTTTATAATCATTAACTAAGTAATGGAACACACATGTGCTTGTAAACACACAACTCAAAAAGGAAACCAATCCATATTTATAACACATGCAAAATCAATAATCAAATTCAACTTAAAGACTATGAAATCTCTATAAACATCACCTATTATGTTTTGAACTGAAATCTGGACTGAAGTGAAGACATAATTCTTTACCACAGATTCCACTTTGACAGACTATGAAAGTGAATTCCTAATTAAACAAACTCCCCATATCAACTCAAGATTTTAAAGTTGCATTCGAAATCCAAATCCTAATTTCTGGCTCTTGCAATTTAGACTTGAAAGAACTAAAAGATCTAATCTACTTGTGATGGTAATTCAATTTTAGACTAAGTAATCAATCTTGCACTCAATAATTGTTCTTGATTCAAACCCTAGAATGAGAAAGGCTTCACATTAATTACACTGTCTTGACAACAAGTAAAAGATCTTTATGTTAGGAGATAATATAAATACTTTGTCTCATATACTTAACCAGGAAACTTGATCTCTCACACTTGAGTAATCTGCATATATGTTACCTATCTGTCATAAACTTAAGAACAAACTTCAAATATCAAACCCTATTTCTATTTTCAATAATGAAAATCAAAATATGAATTTCTATAAGGCACACAAAAATGTAATTGAGAAGCTATTCTATAATTGCATTCAATCATAAATCAAATCTCAACTAAGCTCAAGAAAACCTACTTAGGTCTTCAGAAAACCAACACTCTGTCCTCTTAATGAAAGAAATAGATCACACAGCTAATTGCAACCTTACTTCAAAATCTAATAAAGCACACATTATACTAAGGAAATGTTCATGGAAATTACATTAAGTTGGAAACTACGATTTCAACCAACAATATCAAATTCTAGGCTATAGTACTCCACTCAAGCACTTAAAACAAAGCAAAAGAAATCAAATTGTAAGCTAAATCACTCACTTGGACTTCAAAATCACTCTGCAAATTCTATTAAGAAACTAAGAATCTATTGGGAAAGAAGACTAGATTAAACTATGATAACTTAAGTTATCTTAATCAATCAATCTGGAAAGCAATACTTCTAGGGCGCACACACTCATGGAAATAATATAGTAGAAAATCAACCAATTTAAACTAAATTAAACTTATGATAAGTCAAGCTATTCTAATTAATCAATCTGAAAATAAATACTTCAATGACACACACATTCATGAAAATAATTTAGAAGAAAACCAACCAATTTGATAACAGAAAGAAACAAGAAAATGTGATTTTATTCGAAATTAACTGAAACTCACTCAATGCATATGACCAATCCGGCTCTCTAATCCACACAACAAAACCCACACCATATCAATCCTTACTACTCAATGCATTATCTCGACTTTGGCATTCGAGGGTTGCTCTGCGTTTCCAACAGAGGGACCAGCTCACCACAAATATTCAATTTACAATATGATTGAAACAAGTTTTATATAATTACAACAACACAATCAAAACAATATAACTTGTTGCTTTGGGGAATAGAGTATGTCTCTGTTTTAAAGGTAGGAGTGCCAATCTCTGAGATGCACACAAGAACCACACATTCAAATCTGAAAACACATGTAATAGTCAACACACTGAAATCATTCCAAATTCAATAAAAGCCTCCACACAATATATAACAATTGATAAACCAAAGACAAACGAGAAGCAGCTATAATTATCACATGATTATGTTCCTAGGAAATGATACAGAGCTAATCCCAGATGGTGGTGGGCCCAGCCACACCTGGGGAGCTTACTTACTTATAGGAAACAAAAAGCTTTAACACAGCTAACTCATGAACTCACAACAAATCATCCAACGAATCTATTTGAACTTAATAAATAGCCATCATAAGAGTCTTTCAATAAAAAATAATGTCTGAAGATAACACTTCAATGATACAAATGATATAGTACTCTCTTCTTCTCACTCCCCTTCCTAGTTATTACAGATCAGATTTTATATGCATCGACTTTAGCTAAAAACAACATTGAAACATACATAGCAAGTTTAACAACTTGGCTAAATCGATCTTCCAGATTAGATTGTTGGAACGACCTGTTATATTTAGTATAACAAATCCTCAACTAACCCCATATTCGAACCAGCTAAGTTCAGTAAGGATGTAGGACAAGAACTTATCAAACCATAATTGTGGCATAAAAATAGGCAGATCGGAATTTGACTGTTAAGTAGAAATATGGCTATTTTATATAAATTGGCCTTAGAGAACTCCTCATATCTTCCAAAACTTAAGGAATTTTCGAAAAACATTTCAGGGTTAGTAAGTTGGATATACTGGGACCTAAACCCATTTTCCATATTTTCTTCACTAGCCTTCACTTGCAAAAAAATCGAGGTGGAATTTGGAAATTTGAAAATTATTGAAGAGTTGGGCAAATTTATGAATTTCCTTCTAGAGACACACATGAGTGACCTGTTCGCAATCCAGGTTATCGAAAGGTATTACAACGTTATGTTTCAAAATAACCTCTCTCGGTTTCTTCGAAAGCATGTCGAAAGTGTTAAAGCCCAAAATTGGTCATTTTTGTACTCTACTAGCTTGTTAAGAAACTCGACGATGGAACCCTATGAAAATGAACTTAGCAAAACCATCATTAGTAAATAATGGCATAATCATATTTAATCATAGAAAAGCTAATAAAACTAATGATAATCAACCATGAGGCATAGGATGTGATTTGGTGATAAATGATGGAATTATGACGTGAAATGAGTATGGTGGTGTCAAAATTTAGGTTATAAATGGAACTTTTGTATGATGGAAAAATGGGCATATTCGAGGCCCAAAAACTCTTCTAAGAGTAAATGAAATGTTGTCTATGTAATGAGGATATGTGTTTATGCTTAATTTCTTGTGGGAATAGTTTAGTTCAAGACTAGAAGTTGGTGAAGGAACCTTTGAATTGAAACCTCCATTCAGTAAAATCGCAGATTTGGTTAATTTTATAACATTCATCTAGGAAAGAAGAGTGCTCTGTATTTAGAATTAATAATCATTTCCACATGAGGAAGTTTATGTTGCAGTAGAGATTCCCTTTGGCTTTCAATGTAGTTTTCAATTTTGAATGAATGATTAGATAACGAGTCTTCTTGATTATATGCAATTATTTCTATGCTATGGTTTGCCTTGCAAGTTAATTTCTAGTTAGCACACTTTACATTTCATGCAATTGGTTTGGAAGAATAGTACAAGAATACTTATTTCTTTGTATAGGAAACTCCATTTCGGTCTAGGAATCGATACCCTGGTACAGGAACTCAAAAACATTGTATGAAAGCCAAAATACTCAGTCAAGAACAAAACATACTTCTGATACAGGAGCATCGTTTTAGTATAGGAATATCATTCTAGTGCAGGAAGTATGTTCTAGTATAGGAAAACTGTTACTGTGCAGGAACGATGGTTCATACCAAGAAGGAAAACGTATAACAAGGACAAATGCACTTCACAACATAATCATTTCTCTCTCTTATGATTGCACTAACATTTAGTCTTAGGTATCTTATTTCCTTTCTTTCATTGATCAAGATTGTTTAAGTTGATTTGAAGTTTGTTTCATTGAGTTTCTACAAAACTCTTTTCCTTTATATTCTGGCACCAGAATTATTTTGGTATTATTTACATTGTAATTCTTTGATTCTGCAAATATAATTACAGAAGTTAGGAAAAAATTTGGTGAAATTTTATACCATTAATATTAGCATTTCATGTGCTACACCTCTAAGCTTACATAGCCTCGAGTTGAAAATTAAGTTTTGAAGGGGATTGTTGAGTTACAATTCCTGCACCCAACATTTTGGTCTCGTTGCTGAGGAGGCATTTAAGATTGGTAAGAACTCTCTGATTTTTTTTTGCAATAGGGGTAATTATGCTATTATTGTTTATGTGATGTGCTTCTATTGCTTGAAGGATTTCTTAGTGTTGATCTCTTTATTTTGTAGCTTTTGATTTGAGATTTTTTCTTTCCTGTAATTTTAATGTTTTGTTATTATTATTTTTAATTATATTAATATGAATGCTTAAAAAAGGTAGGGATCCGAAGCCCAATAAGGGCCAAAGAAACACTAATAAATCCAAATATTTTTCTCATTTTGGGCTTTATTTTGCAGGTAGAAAGTCAAAACAGAGATAGACCCACCATGCAAGAACTGTCCACTTGGATTCTAGAAATAGTAGTTCGGGTGTGATACAACCCAAAAAGGGAAAGAAGGAAACTAGTGGTGATCAAAATACTAATTTAAGCCATAGTCAAGCTTCTAATTTTGTTAGGAGTGGTTAGATGGGAGGTATGAAAATGGCAGAAAACAAGGACCAGGCTAAAGGGATTGGAGAGAATTAGGTAAATGAGGAACAATCCACCTTTGAGTATCCAATTTTGAATTCAAGAACAATTACACAAATGAAGAATATTATGCCATCATCTCTTCCTCATTTCCATGGTAAAATACACAAGGATTCAAATTCTAATATGTTTGAATTTGATATATTATGTAGAAGCTATGATTACTATATAGATGCCCAGAAGTTAAAGTTATTTCGTGCAACTCTCAAGGATTCAACCTTACACTGGTTCATGGGATTAGGAGGAGATACTATAAATTCATGGGACCAAATGAAGAGAGTCTTTTTAACCAAATATCAGCAATATTGTAAAACTATAGAAATGAAGGACGAGATCTTCATTATTGTGCAAGGTGATTATGAGATCATGGAGAATTATTTAGAGAGGTTTCTATACATCCTCCAAAGTAAAAAACATAAATTTGACATAAGTACTATTAGGACTTTTTTCTTACATGGGGTTATTGAATATTCTAGATATAATTTGTGTTAGACCAGGCAGTAATCCCTCAAAACAATTCAATTTATATTATTCCTTTGGGTTGGTCTTTATTATAGACATGAGGGAGACTGTTCACTTCATCTCTCGATGACTATTCATATCTCTTATTATTTATTTACATTGATTATATTTATTCACCCAATCCTGATGATTAGGTGTCAATATTCCCCCCCTTAACCTAAAGGGATGTTGGTGAGTCCAAGCATCATTATGAATCGTTCAAGATTTTCTTTTCCAAGTGCGTTGGCGAAGATGTCGACAATTTTCTCATTAGTGGAACAATGATGAAGATGGATTGTTTTGGCCTCAACATGATGTCGAATCAGATGATATTTGGTATTGATGTGCTTTGTTCGATCATGGAAATTTGGGTTCTTGGCCAACTTTATTGCAAAGGTATTTTCAATCATGAGTGGAGTTGATTGTACTTGTTTTACATGCAAATCTTCAAGAATTTTCCTCACGCACACAATTTCTTTTGTTGCTTCAGCTGCTGCCACGTATTTTGCTTCTGTTGTGGAATCTACTAGAACTGATTGTTTGCGTGATCTCCAAGAGACATCCCTGATCCAAGACTCATAGCATATCCTGAAGTAGATACCCGAGTTTCTTTGTCTCCATCGAAGTTTGAATCAGAGTATCCAATCAAACTAAAGTCGTCCACCTGTGTATACTTGATTCCAAAGTCTTCATTTCCCTTCAAGTATCTTAAAATTATTTTTGCAATAGACCAATGTCCCTCACAAGGCTTTTGCATAAACCTGGAGAGGATTCCAACAGAAAATGAAATGTCTGGTCTTGTAGTAGTTAGGTAATTGAGACTTCCTACAAGCTTTCTATACTTTTTTGCATCCTCAAGTTCTTTTCCTTCAATAGATGTGAGCTTTAAGTTTTGTTCCATTGGAGTAGTAAGAGGATTGCATTCTGTCATGCCAAACCTATTCAATAGATCTCCAATGTATTTATTTTGAGAAAGAAATATGGACTTCAAATGTTGGGTTACTTCAATACCAAGATAGTAATGAACATAGCCCAAATAAGTCATTTCAAAAGTTTTCCCCAATTCCTTCTTTATGGATGCAATGTATCTTTCATTGTTCCCTGTCATCAAAAGATCATCTACATATACCAGAAGATATACAACTGTTTTGCCAACATTCTTGACAAATAAGGTTGCATCATCAAGATCATAATGTTTGAAATATACCAGGCTCATGGTGCTTGTTTGAGGCCATACAAGGACTTCACAAGTTTTCATACTTTATGTTCATGTCCTTTCACAGAAAATCCTTTAGGTTAGGACATAAAAACATTCTCTTTTAGATCTCCATTCAAGAAAGCAGTTTTTACATCCATTTGATGGATTTTCCAACCGTTCTGAGCTGTTAGGGCAAAGAGTGTTCAGATGGTATCCCATTTTGTTGTGGGGGCAAAAGTCTCCTCATAATCTACCCCTTCCTTTTGCTCAAAACCTTTTGCCACAAGCCTAGCTTTATGCTTGTTAAGTGAGCCATTAGCTTTATACTTGTTCTTGTAGACCCACTTGCATCCAACTGGTTTGGTTCCTAATGGAGGATCAACCAGCTTCCAAGTGTCGTTCTTTATGAGGGCATAATACTCCTTTTGCATCTCTTCTTTCCATTCATCATGAGAAGTAGCTTCTTTGAAGGAATTTGGTTCAAAATCTGTAGACAATTTCAATTCATAATCATAAGAAACATCCATATCAACATGTGAATTAGAGTCATCTACATCACCTCCATTTTGCTGATTTGAATTTCTAGTTCCTATCTTTCCAATCTCATTAAGATGAACACTTTCAAGTGTCTTTGTCAGCCACTTTGGAGGACCTTTCTTAGATGGTCCAGGCTACTCCATTAATTGAGTTGGGACTGAATCAAGATTGAGTCTCCCAATTCTATCAATCACATCACTTAAAGCATCATCCGTTGTTGGAGTTTCATGTGGGGGAGAGTGTTCTTCATAATAAGATTCCACATGTTGATCTAGTATAGAAATCCCCCCTTCAAGATGTGGAATCTAATTATCAAATTCTTGAAATGATTTTGCATTTGTGAATCTATCCAAGCGATTAAGTTGCCGCTCAACAACATTGTTAGTTTTGGATGATTCAAGAAAAATTACATCTCTATATAAAACAAAATTTTTATTGACTTCATCATAGAGATAGTATGCTTTGGAGGTGTTTCAATACCCCGGGAAGATACACTTATGACGTCTTGCACCAATTTTGTTTCTACGTACCTTTGGTATCAAGGCATAACAGGTGAAACCAAAGACCCTGAGATGCTTTACCGAAGGAACATGCCCATACCACATTTCATATGGAGTCTTGTTTCTAATAGAATTAGATGGACATCTATTCTTTATATATGCAACACATAGAACAACCAAACCATTATCTTTACACTTTTGAAGAAGAGCATGGATCATACCATATTTAAGATTGTCCTATTCATTCTTTTAGCTACACCATTCTATTGGGGATTATAAGGCACAATTGTTTGATGTTTGATCCCATGTTGGCAAAGATAGTTTTCAAATTCATTTGATGTGTCTTCTTTTCCATTATCAGTGCGAATAGACCCAATTTGACATTGTGCATCATTTTCAATCCATTTATGAAAGTTCTTGAATGTTTGAAAAGCATCAGAGTTGTTCTTCAATAAATAAACCCAACACATTATCGTGTAGTCATCAATAAATGTCATCATATATTTGTTTCCATTTGCAGAAGGAACAGGCATTGGACCACATAAATTTGAATGAATGAGTTCAAGTTTTCTATGTGCTCTTGAATGTGAATCATGAAAAGACTATTTGCTATGCTTTCCTAGAATGCAATCATCACATTGCTTAAATTTCCTAGGAACTGTAGGCAAACCAACAACACCATTTTTCTTCAACAAGCGGAGGCTGTCATAGTTCAAATGTCCAAATCTAGCATGCCATAATAAACTTGATGGAAGTGTAGCTTCTTCATAATGCGAATTATATGAGAAATGTTGTGCACGAGCAGAGGTACCTTGCAGCTTGAGAAGCCTTTCTTCTTCTATTCCCCTCATGACAGGTGAGTTGTCAAATGCCTTTCTCACCTCAATCTTGCCATCAAACCTATGAATGGAGTGACCTTGCTGGTGGGTGGACCAAGGACAACATGTTTCTCTTAAGTTGTGGGAGATATAGAACATGATGCAAGAGAAAGTCTGGAAGACAGGCCAATTTAAGCCTAATTGTGCCAAGCCCTGATGGCTTGTTTTTTTATTGGTCTGCAAAGTATACTGCTCCATCAACATTGTCAATAAATTCTTCCAAAAAATATTTTCTATGAGTCATGTGGCAAGTTGCTCCTAAATCAAGAAACCAATCATTTTTCCAAGAAGCAAGTGAAGGATTAAGTAAACCTTCATTTACTCCAATATCACATTGTGCCACAACATAGTGAGTGGATTCAGGTGCTTTACCTTTGTCTGTATCATTAGATTTACCTTTCTGTTGGTTTCTTTGCTACTCAATTTTGTCCCATGGTAACTTGCATGTAGAGGCATCATGTGATCCATTTCTTTTGCAACGTATGCAGTGCAAATATGCCTTTTCTCCTTGAGAGTGTCTACCCCCCCTGCCTGTGAAATATCTTCCCCTTCCTTTTCGACCACCTCTTCCTCTTGAAGAATCTTGAGTAGGATGCTTTTCTTTATGAGCAAGGCACACAGCCTCTTCAGTAGATTTAGGGGGTGTCTTCTTTCCAAAATCTTTCTCTCTTTCAACAAATTTTTTCACAAGAGAGTCAAAGGTAATGTCTTTAAGATTTCCATTTGCTCGCAATGACTCAACTTAATTTGAGTAAGTAGGATAAAGTGCCTTGAGAAAAGTGATAAGAGGAATATCCAAATCAATTTTAGTGGCTTGGATATCATGCATTATAGACTTTACTTCGGATGCAAGAGCAAGAGGATCATTATTTTGCAATTCAAGAGTGAAGAGTATAATCATGAGTTAAACAACTTCAAGTGCAGAATGTGAGTCATAGAGTTCTTTCAACTTTTATAAGCCTTCGAAAGCAGTTGAAAATGGTGTAATGTGGCGACTCACCTCTTCACTTACAGATTCTGCAATTATTGCATAAGCTTTGATGTTCTTATTTTTCCAAATGGCGAGCTCTTTGTCTGATGTAGGTTGTTCTGGTTGTTTATCTCCTTCTCCAATGCACACTCCTTTCCACACCTCATTGAAAATGAGGGTGTGTTTTATCATCTGGGACCACTCAGGATATTTCTCTTTGCCAGTGAGAACTATTCCCACAATGGATATGATTGAATGCATACTGTAACAAAAACTTCTACTGCAAAATTTTACTCTTAATTGGAAAAAAAATATAATTCTGATATCATTCGACAACAAATGTCAATACCTAAGACTGTAAATACACCAAGATTGTGTATTAAGGTAGCGTAAATACAACAGACTTCATACATTCTTGAAACACCAAAGCATATAATTTAAATGGGATCTTCCCACTTATTCAATGCCAACGCAAATATGGAGAGCATCATTTTTGGTTTTTTTTTAAATAGGTTTCCAACACATAATATAAAGCACCACAATCATATTGCAGCACCTCACCATATATATCGGCCTTTTTTTGGTAATACGCACTATTCAAAATATATATCGGCTCCTTTTTTTTAATTCATTGATCACCCAATGCAGCCCTTCAAAAAAATTTCAACACACAGTGGCGACATGTCTGCGGCAGAGTTCGATTTCAACCATTCAATTTTAAAACATGCACAAAATTCAATGCACATATTTCATATCATATGGCCTTTGAAAAAGGGCTCAACTCACATACACCTCATAGGACAACATTGAACTTTCCATGCTTTACAGTAAGATTACAGTCTTCAAAAAAATGAGGATTACACATACTAGATAGCGGTATTATCCTTCAGCGGAGCAACAGATTACATAGGCAATAGTATAGTTCTCCAGCACAACAACAAATTACACGGACAACCTCCAGTGCACAAACCTTCAACGAGAATCATTCATCGGATGACCTTCAACAAAGTTCACACCCTGCTGTCGACACCACTTTGTATTCCTTGTGTAGAGTATAGAGAGACTACACATAAAGTATGAGTCAATGCATGCAGAGCGACACTCCAAGTTTCGTAGAGGAACAAAGGACAAAGTAGGGAGCAGAAAAATAACAGTCGTTACAAGGATAAAATGGAGGCCAGCAGCATTCCAACCGTTCACTGCACCTGTTTAATGCTCCATAATCTTTCACGCAGATATGGAGGCTAGCAGTGTGGAGAGAGAAGTGTATGGACTATGTCAGAGGAGCATGGGAGGTTACAAAATTTGGAAGAAGAATGTAAGACAAACTGACAAATTTCTGAAGAAATAACAGAAGGGAGTTACAATGGTAGACTGCAATGCCAAAAATGGAGTTGGCTCTGATACCATGTCAAACCAGGCAGTAACTCCTCAAAACAATTCAATTCATATTATTCCTTTAGGTTGGTCTTTATTATATACATGAGGAAGACTGTTCACTTCATCTCCCGATGACTGTTCATATCTCTTATTATTTATTTACATTGATTATATTTATTCACCCAATCCTAATGATTAGGTGTCAACAATTTGAATTTGTTAGGACAAGGGAATATTGCTCAAAAATTTTTGATCAAATTTGTGACTTGTGTGGAAATCTCTCACGAAATCAATCTAGATACGATAGAGGAAGTCAAAGTAGAAATAACAAAATTGGATCTACAGATTCAATGATCATTGGTTTGGAAAATAAAATGGACAACATGAAAATTAAAATTATGAATACCATTAGAAAAAAAATAGACTCTTTGAAATTTCAATAGAAATTGGTATAAGAATAAGAGTCATTGTTGTCCAAAGTGTAGGAAAAAACATCTTATAAGAGAATGTCCTGCTTATGTTAAAGGTGCTAATAAATGTGTGACTTTTGCGAGAAAACATGCTAGTGAGGAGTGCCTTCTATACTGAGACTGAAAGTAGCATTCAAAGGAGAGAAATCTAAACCTAAGCCATTGCATGCCATGGAAGCATGGAGAAATTGGCCTCATGTAGGTACCCGTATGGTTCCTAAATGTCCACCACATTTTTATGGTTATAATGCATCACCATATTCCTACCATAATGCAAATCACTCTTAACCTTGACAGCATGTGAAATCACTTTCAATATGGACAACCTCCTCAACCTTGGAAACAAGGATGGAGGGGGTCAATCATTATCACTATTCCTATCCTACACCTATGCAATCATATTCTACTACATATAGAAATTATCCCATGTCACAACCATCTTTACACTCCTTACCTCAAGAAAGTCAACCAATGCCATCATTACCTTTACCACTGCCCTTTTGACGACCCCAACTACTTGCTCAACCAGTACACAATCCTAATAATAAAGTGGTACAATTAATTCATTCCATTGGACCGCTTCCTTCTCCCATTTACAGACCTTGTTAGTTGGTATCCATGAGCTTCAATTGAGATCAGGAAGGCTAGTAAAACATGAAAAAAAAAATAGTTCACAGTGATTATTGAGGAGAGAAATCAGGAGGAAACTCTTGATCATTCGAAATAATATATCATCGTTCCACCCATTCCCGCACATTTGGAGTTTCCATCTCCTTCAAACAACCTCCCTATTTGCAGAGGCTAGTTATGGAGAAAAATGACCCCACTCCTAAGTCTATTCTGGATTCTGAGCTTAGGAATATTTTCATAAATGTCCCTTTCCTACAACCTATTAAAGAGATCACCATATGTACATAAATCATTAGGGGGATATGTCTTAATAAGCCATGAAGGAAGAGATTAAAATCCAATACCATTCAGTTTGTTGGTAGAGCTTCCGAGTTGATGACACGATGTGCATAGATGGAGAAATATATTGATCCTAGAAACCTGGTTGTTTCTGTCCAGATAGGTGATATCCTTGTCCCCAATGTATTAATAGACCTAGGGGCATCCATTAATGTTATGACCAGGCAAACCGTGGATCAACTTAGGTTGACCCATATCTGTCCTACATATATTGTGCTTAAACTTGCAGACAAATCTAAAATAAATCTAGAAGGTGCATTGGATGATGTTGTTTCAATTGATTCTTGGGAATACCCTACATATTTTATTATGCTTTAGCCAAAAAATCTTGTTGGTGGACATCAATTTATTTTGGGATGATCATGGCTTACTACAGCTAATGGTTATATTGGATGTTGTTATGGTGATATGTATATTTCCCATGGAGACAATAGGAAGAAAGTCACCTTATATCCACCTAATAGATCCATTCAAGAGCTCAGAGATACCTTGTGGCTAGATTATGATAGTAGTGACCAAGAGACTTGATCTATTTATTTAATCCATCATCATATTGGGTCTACCAGGGAGGATGAGCTACGGGACTTCTTGAACAATGTAGACACAATGCTAAATTTTGACATGCTCCATAAAATTTTTTGTCTATATTTTAAGTTATAGTTCTCAACCTCCCTCATCATAGTCTCTAGTAGCATCTTCCTGTACTCTTGAGACCAACACCACTCTTGTTGACATTACTCTAGGAAAATCATTACACATCAGCTCAGACCTGGATTCATCCCAACAAGATCATCTCTTTAGATTGTTGCGAGACCATCTTGATGCCTTTGCATGGAGTTATAAGGACATGAAATACCTACCTCCTGAAACTTGCACTCATCATATTTACATTCAGGAGGGATCCCAACCTCTTTGACAACCCCAAAGGTGCATGAACCTTGTGCTAAGAGAAGTTGTGAAAGAAGAATTACAAAAACTCTTAGATGCTAATTTTATTTATCCTATATCTAATAGCCAATGGGTCTCTCCATTGGTGATAGTCCCGAAAAAGGATGGGAGATAGAAAATTTTTCATTGATTACAGAGAATTGAATAAAGCCACTCTCAAGGAATATTTTCCCCTTCCTTTTATCTATCAGGTGCTAGATACCCTTGCCGGTAAAAGGTACTTTTCATTTTTAGATGGCTTTAGTGGATATAACCAAATCAAAATCGCACCCAAGGATTAGGAAAAGACCACCTTCACATGCCTATGGGGGACATTTTCCTACTGAGTGCTTCCCTTTGGGTTGTGTAATGCTCTAGCTACCTTTCAAATGGAAGTGCTGGCTATTTTTGCTGACCTCGAGTGTGTAGAAATTTACATGGATGAATTTTTAGTATTTGGTAACTCATTCCAAGAAGCCCTAAAAAACTTAGAAAAAGTGTTTCTTCATTGCCAATAATCCCATGTAGATTTGAGTGATAAAAAATGCAAATTGATGTGCAAAGTAGGAGTAGTTCTTGGTCATTTGATTTTTGGTAAAGGTGTCCTGGTAGACCCAGCTAAAATAGAAGTTATTTTGCGTCTTCCTGCACCCAAAACACAAAAGGAAGTGAGAGTATTCCTGGGACGTGCGGGCTATTACTGGAGATTCATTGTGAAATTTTCGAGGATAGCTACCCTCCTTTCTGATT
Source organism: Pinus tabuliformis (assembly GCA_031772625.1). Taxonomy (NCBI): domain Eukaryota; kingdom Viridiplantae; phylum Streptophyta; class Pinopsida; order Pinales; family Pinaceae; genus Pinus; species Pinus tabuliformis. Next base: position 222,340,783 of record CM062807.1, on the reverse strand, counting down.
ATTAGCTAAGGATAGTGAGTTCTCTTGGTCCACAACTTGCCTAGAGTCTTTTGAGACATTAAAGGAAAAGTTAGTACACGCACCAATTTTGAGAGGGCCTAATTGGTCCCTTCCATTTCATATTTCCTGTAATACCTTAGATACTACTATTAGCATAACTTTGGGACAAGAAGAGAACCAACAATCCAATGCTATTTACTTCATCAATAAAAACTTGTGACCTTCCGATATAAACTACACAATAACTAAGAATGAGCTTGTAGCCAAAATTTTTTCTATTAATAAATTTAGACACTATATTACAAGATATGAAGTTTTTTTTCATTCTGGCCATTCTGCTATAAAATATTTAATGAATAAACCATTTACTAGTGGGAGAGTGACTAGGTGGTTACTTTTGTTATAGGAATTTAATTTTAATATTATTGATATAATTGGAAAATCTAATGTTGTAGCTTATTATATTTCTAGATTGAATAATCCTCATGAAGTAATTCCTGTTGATGATGATTTCCTATATGAACATCTTTTTTCTATGTCAACAAAATCCCCATGGTTTCCTGACATAGATAACTATATAGTTGCTGGAAAAACGCCACCTCACTTATCTTCTTGTGAAAAGTGGAATATCATATAAAATAGTGCTTCATATTCATCGATCCAAGGGGACCTCTTTTACACTAGACCAGATCTCATTATTCGTAGATGTGTAAGAGAGGAAGAAGTGTTTGAAATTTTGAAATTTGCCCATGATGAACCTTGAGGGGACAATTTTGCTGACAAGATAACTGCATATAATATTTTACAAGCTTGCTATTTTTGGCCTTCCTTGTTGAAGGTTGCCAAACAATATGTCAAGCGATGTGATAACTATCAACGAATGGGTCAGCCTATCCAAGCCAATGAAATTCCTTTATGTCCTTAGGTTATGATTGAGCCCTTTAACAAATGGGATATTGATTTTGTAGGACCTATAAATCCAACCTCTTTGAATAAAAAAAATATTTTGGTTCATACAAATTTTGTTACAAAATGGGTATAGGCTAAAGTTGTTTCTTTTGCTAATGAAAAAGTTATTGAAATTTTGCTTAAAGAAATTTTTACTAGATAGGGTGTTCTTAGAGAGATTATTACTAATAATGGACCATCATTTGTATCTAATATGGTTCAAGGTGTTATGGATCAATACAAAATTCGACACAGGAAATCTACACCGTATCACCCACAAGAAAATGGCCAGGTGGAGTCTACCAACAAGGTGATCGAATCCATCCTTACCAAAATAGTAAATATGCATAGAAAGGATTCAGTCAATAGGTTTCCTGAAGCCTTATGGGCTTATCGAACCACCTGGAGGAATAGTATGAGGCATACACCATATGAGCTAGTATACGTGAAACAAGTCCTTTTCTGTTCGAGATAAAAACTTTTTGAATAGTCCAATTGGGGTTAGACCTCTCAGCAGCACAACAACCTCCTCTATTATATCTAAACGAGTTGGATGAATTATAAAGAGATGTTGTTCAATAGAATGTGTTAGTGCAACAACAACGTAGAAAGTGGCATGGAAAGTTGATAATAAAGAAGTAGTTCCAACCAGGTGATTGGTAAATTTAAACATTTTAAAGGAAAACTCCATACACCGTTGATGGGACCTTATGAAGTGATTAAATTTTATGAAAATGGGGTAGTAGAAGTTAAAACTATTGATGGGCGAGAACTAGTATTCCTTGTGAACGGGCATAGACTTAAAGTGTATTTTCAACCCCTCACAAAGGAAGATTTTATGCAACAAGTATAGTAGAAATCTGAATTAAAGATGGTAGGTTATTGTGCTAACCTATTGCAAATATGATTCTTCCTTTTCCAGAAATAAAATAAAATAAAATGAAAATCTAAAAAACGACAACAACAAAAAAAACACTTTTGCCTATGGTTGTGAAAATCAATTTACTGACATGATCATACAAGGATCAATCTGAAAAGAAACATGCTAGGAGGAGGATCGATTTTTAATAAAATGGGAAAGTTTCTTGATCTTCAAATATGTTGATTTTCACTAAGAAGAAGCGATTTTTTAGTTTCTTTGTGCAGAAGAATTATTAGGAACCAATCCCTTATCCAAGTCCAGGACAACTAACATGGAAACTCTTATGTAAGAAACACTCAAATCCCATTGCAATTATTTTGGTTCATCATTATTTGGCAAAATTTGAGGTGAAACTATTCCTTTCTTCTCATTACTTTTTCACAAATTTCCCTCTCTAATTCTTCTTTTTGTCCTATTGAGATTGACCATCCCTTTCTTCATAAAGAAATTTTCCTTATCCGATTTCATTTTTTTCCCCTCTTTTTCCCTAATTTTTTTTCCTATCCCTTCTCCATGTGTCCTTGTTCGATTGGTTTCACTCTCAAAATCCCTGATGATTTCCTTCCCATTCTGAAAATTTACCCTTGTCCCACTACTTTCTTCCCTGTTGAACAAGATTTCAGGATCTATTAAAGAATGTGTGGATTAGATCAGAAAGAGCATGATAATACCAAGAGTTGGCAAATAAAACTCCTTTGAAGCTTTGCAAACTTTTCATATTCATATTGTATATTATATTTTTATTAAAGACATTTTTTCCATATATGCTGCAACACTTTTTGAGTGCAAGAACAACAATTTTCCCTTGTACAGGAATGCATATCTTAGAGCAGGGACGTCATAATTCTTGGTGCAGGAATACATGTCGTTGTGAACTTATGAGTAGAGGATATATATTTTAGTACAAAAACAATGGCATTCCTAAGTGCAAGAATGAGTATTTCAGTGCATGAATCATATGACTCCTTCATACAAGAATGTGTGTTGCAGTCCAGGAATGCATGCCTGGTACAGGAATGCATGTTTAGAATGAAAGATGGCCAAGAACAAGAATTATGTTCGATACAGGAACCTTATTGCAGGAATGAATTGGTGCATTAGTTCGAATCATAACATGAAACTACATTTTTACATTTGATTAGAATTTTATTTTATCATTACTTAATGGGAAACACATTCTTAAAGTACAAAGCCATTTTAGATATTAAATCTTACTTTAATCTAAGTGCTTTATATACCCTATGTGAAATCATGATGTGATTGGGGATATGTGTGAAATATTTTCATAATCTAACGTTCACCCTTGAGCCTGTCAATAATTAATGATCAACCTGATACCATATAATACCTTGTGTTTTTTGATAAAAAAATCCTTCCCATGATCGCCGCCTCTACAAGTCATCATTACCCTATGTACATTGGGACTATGCCTAAATTTGCAGCCTTTTAAAGATTTAATTTCTCATAATCAAGGCATGACAGTTAAATAATGCCGATATAGGGGCATGCAGTTGATCGTGAACTCCCACAGATATCTTCCAAAATTTCATTTTTGGTACTCTCTAGGATCACAAAGAAACCAATGCAATTGTGAGCAGTTATGGCACCTGTTCGGATAGAGCGTTTGTCCATAAAGGAGGAGTATTTGTTCGAGTATAGGGACAATTTATCTTTGTTGCAGGAATCATTATTTCTCCCCTTCCTACTCAAATTCGATGGCTATGACTTAGCTGTCACGATCGAATTCGCTCGCACTTTTAATGGAAGCACAACAAGGGTAGGGTCCTTGGAATTCAAGGTGACTGAATAGTCCATTGCACAAGATACATGGTTGGAAGCTACAGAAGGGAAATGGTTTAAAAAGGAAAATATTGAGGAAGGAGATTGGCACCGATTTGTTATTGACATGAATCAAAAGGTGGACTGGAAGGTTGGTTTTGAAAGGAATGTGATGGTTTAAAAATGGAGATGTCTATTGTATATCTTGTATAAGTTCCTCACCTGTGAGGGGAGGTATTCATTAAGCCTCTTGTACCATATTTGGTTGCTACTTCAGTTAGAGCTAGGTAAGAAGATCAAGTTCCCCATTTCTTGTTGAAAGTTTATAGAAGATGTCAAAAGTGTTCAGAAGAGTCAAGAGAGTCATGTCGGGTGTAAACTATGTCATTACAGTTTAATTACAGTTTTAATAAAAAATGAGTTAGACGGAAAGGAGACGACTTGGGAGGAGTTTCTAAGAGAATTTCAAGGACAGGATATAGTGAAGAAGTCAAGGAAGAATGGTAAACTTACTAATGGGAATCCTAACCATAAGGGGAAGTCATTATACCTACAGAATACTAAGGACTCAAAGACTAAAGTGAATAAGATCGAGTCCAAGAAACTGGTACTTGAGAGAGAGCAGGAACCTATAATTGAAACCCCTAGACCTTCAAGGATACTGACCCAAAGCTTAGTGAAAAAAAGAGGTGCATCCTCAAAAGGAGGCCACACTATATCAACTTCTCCAATAGTCATTGATGGTTCAGAGGAGTATCCCCCCTCTACAAATAACCCCCACTCTAATTCACTAATTAAATATACTTTCTCTCTCCTCACAGATGTCACAGTCCATTCTATGTTTAGTACAGGTTGTGTGTAAGAGGAAGATAACACTCCTCTAGAAACCTTAATTAAGAAATTAAAGAAAATCAAAATGTCTCATAGACATAATGAAAGTGTACAAAGGGAGCCAACAATGGATCAGGCTGAGGGTATTATTCCTCAGAGTCTCGAAACATAATGCAAGATTTCCCTCGATGAAATTAGTACTTGTCATGATTCAGTTTCTAAAGGGATTATGATACAGGAAGAACCTAGTAAGAAAGACCCTTCTTTCTATATACACAACCAGGTCGAAGAATTGAGAAAACAAATTTATAGACTTGAAGTGTTGAACCAAACTATGAAAGGTAGAGACACAATGGTGCAAAGCAGGAATGCTAAATTGATGGAAGAGGTGTGAGAGAGGAAGAGGCAAGAAAAGGTATGGAAATTTCGAGCATCTAAGTGCTACATTCGCCTTAGGAAAGTGATGAAACAACTCAAGAAGGCTCGCAGTGAAAAGTCAAGGACCATGAAGATGGGGATTAATATTCAAATTCAGGACTAAAGGGAGTCCTCCATGCTGGTTTTTTGCATAAGGTAAGGTTGTGTGAGGATACACAATGAAATGGGGATGGGAGGATGTGGGTCATCAAAATTTCCTTATTTTTAACATGAATTCTACTAAAAACACACTTCCTAAGCCCTTTGTTTTACCTTTGGAACCTATTTGTTCCTGCACTTCTTATAACCCTTGTGATTGTTCCTACACTACCTTCATGATTTTCATTACTAATGGTTATATGAGCTTAATTAGTTATTAAAAGGATTAAATAGGCTGTTTTTCCTTTGAAACTTACATATTTTCTTTCCTAACGTATTTTTATAGAGTGAAAGTATTAATCAATGTGTGAGATGGGGTTGGTGTAGGAATATTCTTTTACCATTCGTGTTCTTGTACTCATGATAGTTGAAAACATCAACATGGTTTACCGCCAGTGGCTACTCCAGTTTGGAAATCCATGCACATTCCTCAGTGAAAGATCAACGCGTTCTGTTGGGCTCTGAGCATGAGGAAAATACAGGATATGGAAGCTAGGGTTTCGACAGAATACCCCTGATTTATTCCTTTTGTCAAACGGTAGAAAGCCGAGATTATACTTTTGTTTTTATTTTTGTCATGACCATGAGCCGAACAATATGTATTTAATAAGGGTTTCTAGTAGGACTGGACAATGATACTTTATTGAAATTTTGGCTTATACTGTAACTTTTGTATCCTCATACTTCTAGGGTGGATCCAGACGTACACAATGCACATTTGCAATTACTATGTTTAATACAAGAAGCTATGCCAATTATTCATTTCCTATTCCAGTATTTTATGTGATGTGTTATTTGAGAAGTTGATTTTCCAAATCTCGTAACAGGGAAACAAGATGGCTCGCTAGGGCCCAACCAACCCAACTTGTTCTTCGTATTTTGTAGGTGTGCTAGACATATTTTCATATACAAGGTTTGAGCAAGAAGTATTTCATTTCTTTTATGTAGCTAACATATCTTCACTTTCTTCATCAATTGTCTGATTTGGATTTAAGGTGTGAAGGTGTGGGTGTGTTCATTTACTGAAGGTTTAATGAAAATTATTTCTTTCGAAAAGTGGATTCCTTCCCGCAAAAAGCATGTTTTGGTTTTCTTGCACTAGTATGCTTTATTTCTGCAAGTGAGGGTTGCTTCTTCCAGTGTGTTTATTTCTACAAGTGGGTTTATTTCCCTTATGAAAATGTGTTCGCTTCCTTAGTATGATAATGTGTTTTATGCAAGTGTGGTTTTTGTAACTTAGGGATGACCTAATTACACTTTCCTAAGCATTCATGAAATTCTTTCTATGTAATTAGGATATGTGTTTGTGCTTAATTTTTTATGGGAATGGTTTAGTGAAAGACTCGAATTTGGTGAAGGGACCTTTGAACTAAAACCTCTATTCAGTAAAAGTGCATATATGGTTAATTTTATGACATCCATCATGGAAAGAGGAGTGCTTTGTATTTAGAATGAATGATCATTTTCACATGAAGAAGTTTCTGCTGCAGTAGAGATTCCCTTTGGCTTTCAAAGTACTTTTCACTTTTGAATGAATGATGAGATAGGTGTCTTCTTGAATATATGAAATTATTTCTCTGCTCTGGTTTTCCTTGCAAGTTAATTTCTAGTTAGCACACTTTACATTTAATGCAAGTGGTTTGGAAGATCAGTATAAGAATACTAATTTCTTGTTACAGGAATCTCTGTTTGGGTACATGAATCGATACCCTGGTATAGGAACAGAATACCCTGGTACAGGAACTCATAAATATTGTATGAAAGCCAAAATACTTAGTGCAGGAAAAAAACATACTTCTCGTACAAGAACATCATTTTAGTATAGGAATATTGTTCGAGTGCAAGAACTCTATTCTAGTACAGGAATGTTTTTGCGATGCAAAAATGATGGTTCAGACCAAGAAGGAAAACTTATAACAAGGAAAAATTCACTTCACAACATAATCATTTCTTTGTCTTATGACTGCGGTGACATTTAATCTTACATATATGCTTTCCTTTATTTTATCGATCAAGATTGTTTTTACGGATTTGAAGTTGCTTTCATTGAGTTTATGCAAAAGTATTTTCCTTTTGATTCCCACACCAGAATTATTTTGGTATTATTTTCTTTGTAATTCTTCTATTTTGAAAATATAATTAGTGAAGTTAGGGACATATTTGGTGAAAGTTTATACCATTAATCTTGGCATTTCTTGTGCTACGCCTCTAAGCTTATGTAACCCCAAGTTGATGATTAAGCATTGAAGGAGATCTCTGAACGACAACTCATGCACCCAACACCTCTTCTGGTAGAACACCCTCATGTATGGCATGCTCTTTCATTGAAAGTGCACAATCGTAAAGGAATAAGTAAGTATAAAATTTATAAGTATGAAATTATTAAGTATATGATTAGCATACAACCATATTACCATCATGGATCTCATCTATAGAAATATCATGGGGTTTCACCCCACTATCATGGGGCTACAAAGGAGCACCATGTTCTAGCTCCACTCTAATATCAACTGACTAGTCATTGATATTTCCTGAATGATATCAAACATGATTGTAGTCTATGAGTAATGAAAGGTTAATTTGGAATGATTTTTATTTACCATTTCCTTCAAACTAGATGTTGGAATTTGTCCAATTTTTGTTTGGTAATCAACAACAACTTGAAACCCAAATTGGAAACCAAGCCAAAGGTATTCTTATGTTGCTTGGGTTCCGAAATCATCGCCTTGCATTGCATAAGAGTTTTTTTTTGTTAATGGATAGTGCAACTACAAGACAATTGGAAGGTGATATAACAAATAATATTATTAATCTGTTTGGGCACCTGGAAATTGTGCCACCTTGGCTTAATTTGTGTTTCCCGTGTTTCCCAAGCCTTACCTTGTTGGCTCTTGAAGTGTTAGGGAGTGTATTAAATGTTTCAAGTATGTTATCTACCACACTTTTATTTAAAAATAAAGAAAATTAAAAGTATTTAATTGAAAATGTAATTTACCTTGGTGCACTAGGTGGTGTTTTTCGTTCTTTTCTCATTTTCTTCTCTATTGTGTCATTGATGAGGGCCATCCATTCCCTCAAAAAAATCATGTGTGGATTCTCATCTAGGGTTCTTTCCCAAGCGAATCATATACATTTCTTGTACATATTTTAAATAGTTTTGTGTTGCAGAGGTGACTGCACTTTTATTGAAGGTATCTTCCCCAAATTGATCTTCAAGGTAGTCCATAAGGCCTTTCTTGAGGTTGGAATTTTAGGAATTCCACCTTATGAGTATGGTGGGCCAAAAATGAACAACGATTTGTTTTCATATATTTATAAAACAAGTTGTTTCCTGTATGCAAAAAAATACAATTGCTAGTTTTAAAATAATAATCTAGACTATTTATGTTTGAGATAAAAAACATGAAATAGTTAAAAATTAAAAAATATCTGGGTTTTTTGTTGTTTTTATTGGAATTCCTTCCTCATTCACAAAATTTGTGCATGTTATTGTCCCTGTGATAATAACATGTGATGATCTAGGAAATGAACCCATAGTGTCATCAATAGTGTAACCTCTATCACCACGTCCAAATCCTAGCTCTCTGTTTTCTTTGGGGGGCATGTGTTTATGGGTCCCAGCTAAAGGTGTGGACCTAGTTATACTATTGGGAGTACGACCACTCAAAGGTGGAGAAGTGAATATCCTTATAGGTATATGTTGGCTTGTGGTGGTTAGATGTTGTGGTCTCTCTACCAAAATATCCTATATAAGAAAGAAAATACCTTTTGATTATGTAACGTAGAAGTTTTAAAAAAAAACTTTCATAATTGAAGTTATGACAGACAAAAAAAAAAAAAGGTCAATTTAAAATATGGTTATTAGATGATATCTACAATTATATTGCTGCATGTTGTAGATATTATCTTTAATCTCAGGAATTTGTTCTCTAATGCAAATCAAACGAACAAGTTCTTTGTTTACTTTAACCACACACTTTTTTTATTGTTATGATTGGGTTGGGGGAATTGAACAAATCTTCCTCATCAAACCAATCATCATTGTCATACCTCATGGAATACATATTTGAACAAAAGAATAGTTATTTCAATTATTTCATCAAATCACCAATTTCACATTTGAAATTATTAATTGTTTACTTGTTCTTACTGTGTTGGAACTTTTCCACAATCATCCTGCCAAATTATAATAAAAAAAATTTCATAATAAATATATAATAATTACAGGAAGACCAAATTTGGACTCTGGTTAGTTGGATCATATATACACTTTCTTATTAAAAAAAATAGCTATAGATTCTTTTATTTATTGCTAAAAAATGAAAAATTACAATATATATATAAATTTTTATAACTCCATCATACAATGTTCATTTCCCATGAAATTTTGATAATAGGTAGCTAAAAATCACATCTAGACACCTACCAAACTTCAACATCAAATTCATTTTTTTATCTCCAAAATGGTGAAAAAGATGTTATCATTGCTACACTATAAATAGGTAATTCAAGGATAGACCATGGAACTAGTTCTTTCATAATCACAAGACCAACATATTATTCTTATAAATAACAACAAAACAACAAGTACTTGCCATTTGTGATACTTATTTTAGCCTATTTTAGATTTTATTCAAGCTATTGTTTTTTCTAATTTTACTTTCCAATGGTTAGTTCTTCATCCTCTTTTTCCTAGGCTCTTGGCTACTAGTAGTTAAACTTTTTCTAGATGAGGAAGAACTTGGAAGAGGAGAAGGTGAAAATTTTCAAATGTAATGGAAAATAGTGTGATAATTTTACATAAGATCATTATTCTTCTAGAATTATATTTATTTAAAAATGACTATAATTAAATTAGAAAGTGCAATCCTCAATGCTGGCATAAAATCATAAAATTATAAATAAAGTGAGAACCTACAATAATATTATCCCGATGGCATTAAATAGATATATAAAAAAAAAAAAAAACTCGTAATGTTGACAAAGGAAATTTTTTGGCCTACTTTTACAATAGTATTGTTGGGCTTGCAATCCCCCCACAACATATTTTGGGGCTCAAAGCCCAAGTTTTGAGTGATATTATCGTCAAGCTCTGCGAATTGCAGGCACATAATATATGTTAGAGTCATGGGGTTTTCCGTCCTAAGTTTGAATGTAATGACTGCCTACCCATGGTCTGCGGACCATGGGATTGTATAAATAAGAATGAGGCTCTAAGTTATAAGGGGAATCAGATGATGATATGGATAGAATAAGATAGTGAGCATAAAAGAAGAGTCTAAGGGTGTCTTGGGTCGTAGTAGTCAAAAGAGGCTTTGTAGTTGAGTGCGTAGAGGTCTAGTAGAGTCCGCATCTAAGTGCGCGGACCCCTGCAGTTGAGTGCACAGGGTAGAGTTGAGTCTGTAACCAGAGAAAGGATTAATAAAGAAAGGTTTTGTTACATATTTTGTGCATCTATTCTAAGTTATTACATATTTGATCTTAAATTGCAATTATACTATTTATTTACTGCACGCACTTATATGAATTGTGAATACTGTTAAGTGTAACTGAAAGCATACAAATAAGCTAAGCTAATCAACTAATATTGGGCTACTAGTAAGGATTTAGGTAATAACACTGTTCGACCCCCGAGTAGGGCTGCTCAAAGGCAGCATCACAGGTTAAGAGGTATGGATAAGTGGGCATAGCGACGTGCACGCAGGGTCGAACAGCGTACCACTTGAAACCATCAGACATCTCCAAGGTGCGGAAACCTGGTTCTAGCACCCTCTCATACTACTTCGGTTGAGACCTCAGTTCGCACTCCGCGGACTATTACTGAAAGGGCCAGTAGTACCAGGATTTGTTTAGCTAAATCACCTTCAAACCTGGGTCAGGCCCCAACAAGCCAACAAATGGTTCCATTGCCGGGACTGGGATCTACATAAGAGATGTATGATATCATGTCACTGGAATCTGATGAAGAAAGAAATTGAAGGGTGGTTGGACAAAAAGATTCACAAGTTCGCAGCGCAAGAAAATAGGAATCCGCAAATATCAAAAGAACAATGGTTGGAGTGCTACTTACATATGGAAATCCATGAAATTTTCTTTGCATCCTTCCCCTCTGAGTTGTATGAGTGGATCGCGAAGCTAGAAGATAGTCAAGGAAGGTGCTGGATCAACAAACCGATTCTGTGGACTCAAGAATTAGTGTGCATGCTAGAAGCATCAAAAGATAAGATCGTGCGCATAGTGGACCATTGGCTCGATCAAATTATAGGGGGTTTATCACTGAGTTCGCGGTATACATGATAGTAAGCTACAGGGAGGCGGAACGATGCTTCCTCAAAGGACCACGAGGTAAGAACATTAAATCTTTGAACACTTGGATTAAGATGCTATTGTGTGAAAAGTGGGTTATGTGAATAAATTGATATTTGGGGCTACGTGAAGTGGGAAGTTCTATAGAAATGAAGGTAGTGTAGAGATAGAAAATAGCCCCTTGATTTCGCCACGGTGGGAAAGTGAGGAAGAGATCGCAAAAGTTTCTTCGAGAAGCGAAATCAGTCTAATAAGGTAGAAAATTTCATGCATACCACCTCCACCTACACCACCACTAGCTTCACAACCTTCACCTCCATCTTCGCTCACACCACCTCCACCACCAACACAGTTCAATGTGGCGAGTACGATAAAATTTCCAGTATTTAGAGGAGTAGGGAACAAAGATCCAGACCAATTTTTGGTTCATGGTAAGGGCTGTATGGGAAGCCCAAGGAGTCATGGATGAAAATATAAAGAAGGAAACACTGGTAAGCGCGTTGCAGGATCGCACACTAACATGGTACATTAATTATTGTAATAACCATCCAAACGTAGGGATTGTAGATATCCAGGCTGCGTTGAATAGGGAATTTAGCAAGCCAAAATCAGGGACATGATCGATTATTGGGCTTAAGGATCGCGATGCTTCTAGATGAGACCCCATGGGATTTGGACCAAAGACTGAAGAGTATGATTCACGAAGCCAACATGACCTTGACGGATGGATAGCACCGTGCATGTTTTGTAGAGTCACTAATACCGCATTTAAGGACGACGTTGTCACAGTAGAATCTGTCCACCCAGGTCGAAGCTTTGGAGATTACAATGAGACTGCTCGAGATCCCAATACAAGATCCTAGCCTGGGATTCCAACAAATCCATGCACAACTACAAAATTTGTGTCTGGAAATGCAGAGTTTCAAACAAGACAAGACAACTCACCCAGAAACAAGTGAGGAGGTATGATGCATAAAATGCAAAGGCCAAGGGCATGATAAGGACCATTGTCTAGTCTTTGTGAACTACTTAGCGGGAGGAGGGTCGATGCCATTAAGATGAGAGGCACAAGAAGGATTGAGTGTAGTGCCTGCATTATGGTGTGCGATTTGTCAAATAGGAGGAAAACATGCTATGGATAATTTCCATCTATTACAGAAGTATACACAGACGTCCCAGTAATTGTTTTGTAATTCTGCAGGTCGGTAGGCCATGATGAGCACAGTTGCAGAAGTCACAAGCTGATGATGGATCAAACTCCTGATTATAGAGTACAAACCAAAACACGAGCCCTTGATCCAAATGTAGGGATGGCACACGTTGGATTTTAGGGGCGCAGACAAGGTCGAGGTGCAATGGGACTAGGAAGGGGTCGCGGACAATTGATTTGTTACAATTGCAGAGGGCCAGTGCATTATGCCCGTGAATGTACAAATATGACGAGAGAATCATGTTTATATTGTACTTAGTTTGATCATGAGGCAGAGGACTACCCTACCCTAATAGCGAGGCTGCATGATAAAGGGATACTCCAGCCTCCCCCAACCAAGAATTTGCTAATGATGAGGTTTAAGCCACACGAAGAAGACTTGAATGTAAACATCATGCTTAGAAGTGGTATCAGGATAGGAGATGACAAAGGTAAGCAACCTGAAGAAAGTGCATGGGTTCACAAGGCTCCTGTAAAGGAACCTGAATTTGATTTAGAACCTGCGAAGGAGACATTCATGGAAGTTAAAAAGTGCTTCACGAAGGCCTCCACTTTAGGTAGTAAGGATCAAGCAGAGCCAGAAATGGATCCTTAAATGATCACTATCTTTCTATAGACATGTCTAAATCTATTGTGATAGAAAGGCTATGAAGGGACTACATGAGATTATCACTAGGTGCACTCGGTCGGGAGAACTGCGCATAGTCTAGAAGCTCGGGAAGCACACATCCCAAATAGGAAGGGAAATGAGATTGACTGCGCAAATTGGGGAGTATGAAATGGATCAAGTAGTTATGGATCTAGGATCGGATGTGAGTGTGCTGCCAAAGCAGACTTGGGGGTGTATGGGTAGGCCCTCATTGCAATGGTTCCCTATTCAATTGTGGATGGCAAACTAGAGGAAGATCCTACCGATGGGAAGATTGTAGGGAATAATGGTAGAGATCGAAGGTGCGAGCATGCTTGCAGATTTCAAGGTGATAGATATTGTTGATGACAACAATCGCTATCCTGCACCATTGGGAATATATTGGGCCACTGATATGAACTCAGTGATAAACCTAAATAAGCGCAAAATGATCCTTGATAAAAAGTCACTATGCATAGTGGTACCTTTAGACCCCGCGGAAGGAGTGTGCTACACATATCCAATGCACGATGATGAGAGCGATGACGAGCTAGACTGTATCTACAATATAACCACTTGGGAATAATATTGGGTGAATCCTACAGCAAATGGTCGGATTTCGTGGGAGTACGAAAGCTCCTGCACATCAGATTCAGAAGAAGAAACAGAATGATGGCAGAACCAGTTACACGAGCTAACCATGCTTAATTGCAACATGATGGTAAGATCACTGCGCTGCATGAAAATAGAGGTAAGGATATACCAATGTATGACAGGTTGAGAGTGGTGGATGAATTATTGAACAAATTTGAAAGCGCATTACCAGAACAACACTGGTTTCGATGCTCTGAAATGGGCACTATGCGCTACACTTACAAGGTGATGGGGTACGCTTTAGAGAAGCTTTGAGGACTGGCGCAGATGCATAAGGATGATGTGCCTATGATTTGGGAAATCGAAAATGTAGCTAGCAAACAAGTATGATAGATGAGATGATCCATGTACACACCTTGCGAAATGGACCAAGGTCTATGTGGAAGAGCTACAACCAGAATGGGTGCATTTGTTTTTTCATACTATGGATGTCATACCCATGAATTGGTATACTAAGACAGAGCTCCACCATCGCACGAGCGAATGGGATATATTGCGTGAAGGATTCCTGCTAACCTTCACATTTGAAGATCGTTGGTGGGATGTTGTTGATGATGTGCTACAAGCAGTAAAAGTAGCTATCTTCAAAATACCCCAGGGGCCAATGGAAGTGCTTCAGTGAGAATGGGCGACACAACTGAGCTGCGTGCTGTAGTGTTATAATGTAAATGTTGAGGAGGATGATGAGGACCCACTAAACATTAACATTCTAGAAATGAAAGGCTATTGCGAGGTTCGAGGACCATTGATTGAGGATCCCTACATCACCGCGCCACTAAAAATGAAGCAGGTAAACATTGGAATGAAGGCGGAGCCAAAGTATGAAACGATTAGACACTATTGGGATGATGCCACGGTGGATAAGGTCGCTGAGTTACTCCGCGAATACCAAGACTTGTTCTTAACCAAAATTATCAACTTAAAAGGGATCATTGGTGACTTAGGGATGATGAAGATCACCTTGAAACCTGACGCGAAGCTAGTTAAGTAGAGGCCTTACTGCTTGAATCTGAAATATACGGAAAAGGTCCACAAAGAATTAGACAAAATGCTCGCAGCCAGAATTATTGAGCCAGTGGAAGAATCCAACTGGGTCAGTTCTATGGTAGTGCAGGAGAAGAACCAGAAGGGTGAAATAAGAATATGCATGGACATTAAGAAGCTAAATGATGCATGTGTACACAACCCATTCCCGACACCGTTAATAGATGAAGTGTTGGAAAATGTTGGCAGCCAGGAAGTATACCTGTTCACGGATGGGTTTTTAAGGTAGCATCAAATCAAGATCGCGCCAGAAGACATGAGAAAAATGACCTTCGCAACAGAATGGGGCTGCTTCCAATACATTGTTATGCCGTTTGGATTGAATAATGTGCCAACTATATTTTTGCACATCATTGTTGTTGCATTCAATGAATACATCCACAAGTTCTTGGAGGTCTATCTGGATGATTGGATTGTCTTCGGATTAGTTAAGCACCATGTAGCAAGCTTATGCTTGATGTTAGATACTTGCTGACACCACCAGATTATGATGAACCTTAAGAAGTGCACATTTTCCATTCCCTTTGGAAACCTGCTGGGATATGTGGTCTGCAAACAAGAAACGATGGTGGACCTGATGAAGACTGTCGTTATTCTAAATTTGGAAGCACCACAAGTGTTAAACTGCTACGCACTACCTTTGGACACACCAGATACTACGGAAAGTTTAACAAAATCTATGCCCAAATCATCTCGCCGAAGCAAAAATTATTGAAAAAGGATGTTACATTTGGCTAGAATCATGTTTGTACGAAAAGTTTGGATGTCTTGAAGGAGAAATTGGCCTTCGCTCCAATCCTAGTCTTCCCAAAATTGGATGTGGAGTTTCATGTTCATGTTGATGCATCGTGTATTGCATTGGGAGTAGTGCTCACACAGGAGGGTGTGGAAGGCTTAGATCACCCTATCATATTTACAAGTTAGAGGTTGTCCGAAGCAGAGAAGAACTATTGCACCACCAAGCGCGAGGGGTTGGCGATGGTGTACGCACTCTGAAAATACTAACACTATTTACTCTGAAGATATTTCAAGATGTATACCAACCATTCCGCGGTGAAATACCTAGTCAATAAGCCTATATTAGGAGGCACATATGCAGATGGATCTTATTGTTCCAGGAATATGATTTTGAGGTTGTACTAAAGCCGAGACACCTGAACATAGGACCGGATCACTTTTCACAAGTTGAGACGGGCAAGGAACCCACTACTTTGGAGGAAGGACTACTTGATGCACAACTCTTTGTGGTGCACGTCACAGATAGGTACTTCGAAGCTATAATCCATTTTCTGACAACAGGGACTACTCCAAAGGAATACTCCATCCAACAGCAGAAGGAATTGGTGGTGCGCACGACGGATTTTTCTGTTATCGTGGGGCACCTATACAAAATGGGCAATGATGAGATATTGCAAAGATACATACTTGAATTTGAATGAAGTCAGATCCTTGTAGAAGCACATGGGGGCGCTACAGGAGGACATTATGTATGACACGCGACCATACAAAAGATTCTTCGCGTAGGGTTATGGTGGCCAACCCTACACCAGGATTCGAAAGCGCATTGTAAGGCTTGTGATATATGTCAAAGGACCGGAAAACCATTGCGGAGGGACGAGATGCTGTTAAATCCACAAATGACACTGCAACCTTTCAAAAAAAGGGCAATCAAATTGTGGGACCGATCAAACCTTAAGGAAAGATGGGTATGTGCTACAACGTCACCGCAATGGAGTACCTAACACAATGGGTGAAAGCACAGCCGGTCAAAGACTACATGGCCACTACGGCTGCGAAATTTTTGTTTGAAAATGTGTTGACTCGATTTGGTTGCCTAAAAATCTTAATGAGTGATCATGGAACACATTTCCTGAATGCAACCATCAGCGCACTCATAGAAGAGTTCCAGGTGTATCATCAGAAAAGTACACCATACCACCCACAAGCTAATGGGATAGTAGAGGCATTCAATAAAACACTGGAGAATGCACTAACCAAAGTGTGCAGTGCATAGTGAAACGATTAGGACTTGTGCATACCTGCCGTGCTAGGGGCATACAGGATAACATGCAAGAAACTGATAAGACAGACAACCTTCCAGTTAGTTTATGGCATGGAAGCTGTCATGCCGCTGGAATCTATCGTACATAGTTTGTGAATAGAAGTGCTCACAGGGATGACGGACCGTGAAGCTCTGCAGGAAAGGCTCGCGTAATTGGAAGAACTTGAGGAAGAATGATTTCTAGCTGGATTTCATCAACAGGTACAAAAGCAGGGTGAAAAATCCTGGCATGACTGCCATATCAAGTTGCACACATTCAAGGTAAACAAATTAGTGTTTTTATATGACAGTAAGTTTGAAAAAATTTCGAGAAAATTCAGAATGCACTGGCTGGGACCATACGTGGTTAAGGAGGTCATAGACGGAGGTGCAGTCCAGCTAGTCAAAATAAATGAACACTTCCCAGGAAAAGTAAATGATAGCCGCTTGAAGCCCTAAATGGGTGGGCCAACTATCTGACTAACCAGCTGAAGCACAGTCTTTATGACCTGAGGAGATGGACAAGGGCGTAGGACTATAAACATAGGCAACAGATGCCAGTATAGATGTAAGGACACAATTTAGAGACGGAGGCTTCAGAAGAGGTGATGAGCCTCATAAATGGGTAATTATATGGGCCCATTTTCCCTCCTCTCGTAGTCAAATCAACCATTCTCTTAGCTTATTGTATGATTTTTTGATTATATTCATGCTTATAGAGTGATTTGAGTTAGTTATGATGCCATGTGGTCTAATATGTGTTTAATGCAGATTATTAATGAATTTTGTGGTCAAAGTCAAGGATCCAGTGGACAAATGGCAGCAATAATTCGAAGTGGATAGATGAGAGGACTTATAGGAGGGAATCCCCCTCATTTATTACTCGTCACTTCGAAGTCCCCTTCATTTAGCTCGGAGTACAAGCAACCAAGTCATGCATTAGCAGGCAACTGAGCAAGTGGACGATGGCTGATGATTATCTCGAGATTTGGGAGCCAAGCCTCCATGATTTTAAGGAAGCTATTGGTAGCTTTATTTTTATAAGTAGAGACACCTAGGGCCTCACAAGGGTCATATTTTTTGTTGGATTTTTGTTGCATTTTTGCTTATGTAAACTCTGCTCATCTTCGAGCTTATTATCCTAACAGTTCATGTAATCTTGTTATTGTTTTGAGAATAAAGATGGAATCCTTTTTGAGTTGGCATTGAGTTACCTCAGAGGGTTGAAGCTCTTGGGTTAGGGCCCAATCCAAGCAGCCAAGCTCCTCTTTACTTGTATTTGTATGTTTCATTTCAGTTTGTAGGTTAGGTTACTGTTAGATGCATTTCTTTCATGGTTAGCAATAGGTTGCTTTTGATGATTCAGTAGTTTGCTTCCATTTGTGCCTTCTATAGTAGGTTAAGTAGCGATAAAAAAAAGATCCAAAAGGCTAGAAATAGTGCCTTGGCCTCTCTTCCTCCCTTTGGGACAATGATTTGAGGCAAAGACCTTCTTTCTGCCCCAAAAACACAGATTTTCCTCATTCATAGGACTTCTAGTGTTTGCAGCTTTTTAGTTGGTTAATAGTATAGTTTTGCATTGCTTTAGAACTTCTTCATCATGCTCACTTCTTCATTTACAATAGTCCTCTTTCATGCTTTCCTTTCCTACAACAGTTATCAGCATTTCCCTTCATAGATCATAGTTTATTTTGATGCAAAAACTCTGTTTTTCTAGATGCACTTATTTCATTGCTTGCTTAATCTCATTGGTTGACTGTCAGTTGTTTATGCAGCAGATATCTTCTAGCAGTAGGCCAGCCTATTAGCCATTCCATCCTCCATCTGATCCATGCCCTATAGGTCGCCCAAGTCTCCCCTCAATTCTACCTTAGTTTCCTGCATTTCCCATAGAATTTCTTCCTCTCTCCTTGAGAAAATCCAATCATCTCTCTCTCCTAATGATTCTTGGTAGACCGTAGGTGCCCTAACACTTCATCCTAACCTTCATATATATTTTCCACCCACTCTCACACCTCCAAAACAATGAAAATTTCTCTCAGCCTCCTCCTGTAGGCCTCCTATAAAACACTGTTTTTCCTCCTGTATATTTCCTGTGTCCTCCTATAGATTTTCCTGTAGGCTTTATTTTGAAGACTGAGTTTGGGAAAATCCTCCATAAATCCACCTTAAACATCCTAGGACCCATCCACACCATCCTACATCCTCTCAAGTCACAAAACCCCCCTCCATCGCCACCTATTCACTTCCACATTCACAAACAAATAAATTACATGCATGACAAATTCACATAAAAATCCAAAAGGATGATTTTTGCTCATTTACTTCCAGAAATAGCTTTGTTAGATGTTGTTTACTTCCTTGAGTAGGTAATGGCATTCTTTTCATGGTTTTCATAGTGCTTTCTGCAAAAGTAGGATTAGTTTGTTAATTAGGATTTCCTTGGTTTTCCTTACATTTCAGTCTTCCTTTCTGCAAGTAGAATAGCATCTGTAGAGCAATCTCTCTTTTTTCTTTCATCACATATAGAGATTCTTTTAGAATCCATAGAAGTTGGCTTGGGATCCTAGTGATCTTGCGCTGGTTGACCAAGTGACAACCTGCCAAAAGAAATAGTACTTATGCATACAACACCGTCGCTTCCTAGTTTGTTACGAACTACCGGGTTGATAAGAGTAAAGTAGGCAGTCCAGGAGTTGTAGCATTATTGTTGCAATACTGGTGCTCACCACTTTTTAGCATAATTGTCAGGGAAACGTTAGATTATTCTGTGATTCTTGCTTTCTTCTATTTTCTATGGAATCATTCTGCTAATAGTTTATTTTAGCAAAAATAGAATAGTCGTTTCCTTTCTTTCAGTTCTGCATTTCTTTTGGTTTCCTTTTCAATTCTGCAATTTCCATTTCAGCAAAAGTAGATTAGTCATTTCTTTTCAGTTCTGCATTTCCTTACTTTCCTCTTCAATTCTGCAGATTTCATTTCACCAAGTTCATTTCAGTTAGCAATTTGTTTTGTTCAATCAATTTCAGTTTTGCAGGTACTGTCAGTGTGGGGAAAAAAACAAAAACCAACCAAAAAGATTTCCTTTGATGCCTCATAGGAATAGAGATAATTCAAGAAAAAAATTTTCCAACACCTCCACTGCTTCACACATCCAACCTTCTCTCTTCTTCGGTGGCTCTGATCAAGAATAACCCTCAAGCAAACAACTAGACATATTTGGAGAACCTATAGGGGAAGAAGAAGAAGAAAACATTCCTTTGGAGCCAATGGTTGAACACAGAAATGCTAGGGGGAATGGAGAGATAGTAGAGGGTAACTTTCCCATTCAGGAGACCAATCGGGACACCAAAATGAAGAATATAAGCCCTTCCGCCCTACCTCATTTCCATGGTCTGACTATAGAAGATCCTGACACCTTCTTGTTTGAGTTTGTTGTTATCTATCGAACCTATGACTATGCAGAAGATGAGCAAAAGTTGAAATTTTTCCCTTCTACTCTTGAGGATGCAACATTACGCTGGTTCATGGGATTAACTGGAAATAGTATCACAACTTGGACTCAGATGCAACAAGCCTTTAAAAACAAGTATTGAGACTATTGTAGGTCAAGTGATACTAAAGAATAAATTTTCTGAATGACTATAAGAAGTGATGAGTCCCTGGAAGATTATGAGGAGAGGTTCCAGCTTAGTTACAAAAGGGTCGAGTGTACACTTGACCTTAAGTCTTTGAAGATTGTCCTACTCAGGGGAATTCGGGAAGATATTTTAGACACCCTCCATCTACTGGCTGGGGGAGACATCTACCAACTATCCTATGAAGAAATAAATATTGTTTTTAGAAACCATTCTAGAGTAGCCAGAAAGAAAGGTAGGGGGGAGTCAACCCATAACCAATACCTCTTCCTCTAACTCATCCATTAAAGGATAAATTGGAAACATGTTGGAAGACTTCAAGAGTGAGATGCTACATACTCTTGCCATGCAAATGGATACCTTGCGTATCAAAAGGAAACAATAGGAAGCAAAGAGGGCCTTGGCCATTTTTTACCCTAGATGCACCAAGAGGCATCCTAGGAATGAATGCCCATTGAAATCTATAGAGGTTTGTTCAGTTTGTGAAGAAAATCATTATACAGATAAGTTCCCTTCCTTACCCAGACTTAAAGCTATATATCAAGGGGCTGAGGAAGTCACTGAACAACTCTTTTACATAAACCAAAGAAGGTTGCATGGACCTAGACCATACTAGCAAGGGATGCAAGATACATCCCATGCATACTACAACCCCAACCAAATCACTTCCATATCTTCTTGGGGTCCCCTTGCTCATCCTTCCTGGTCCACGCCTCCTACTTGGTCCTTCACATCTCAATATCATGCCCAACCAACCAACCATTCATTTCCATCCTATGCTCAGCCACCACCTCAATGGAATGCACCTCATCAAGGGTGGAGGCCCAATACAACTCTCTTCCCACTCTTTTTCCTCCACCACCTGCCCAACCACAACCATTACCTCCTCCTCCACCAAAGCAACCCCAAATTCCTACCCAGCCGAATCCAAACCCAAACAATAGACAGGCTCAAAAAGTGTATAGTGTGGAACCATCATGCCCAACTTATGTTGTGGAGATTCAGGAAATTAACTTACGATTTGGGAAAGTTCTCCCACATAGTCCGCCTCCACCAAGGAAGGTTGAGGAAGATAAAGAGGAAAGTGAACTTAAAGCAATTCCACCCTTTCCTGAAAGACTATCCATGAGAGTTCAGCCTACCCCAGAAGAAACTGAACTCCTAGGGGAATTGAAACATTTATGTGTGAAGATACCACTTCTCCAAGCCATAAAAGATGTGCCTATCTACAGTAGGTTGATCAAAGAGAAGCACTTTAAGAATCCAAGAAGGCGCAAGAGAGATGCCCCAACCATCAATGTCATAGGGCAACTGTCTGACCTGATGTTGGCGCAGGTATGTTGTACAAAATATTTGGACCTTGGAAGCCCAGTAGTCGATGTCCACTTCAATAGCACCATGATCCCACACACTTTGATTGATCTTGGAGCTGCCATTAATTTGATGAAAAAGGACACTATTATCAAAATCAACCTCTAGGGTTCCTTGAGGAAGACCACAACCATGCTACAGTTAGCAGACCGCTCCACCGTGACCCCTGAGAATATTGTGGAAGATGTGATGGTCTCCATTGATTCTTGGGAGTACCTTGTTGATTTCGTAGTTCTCCAACCAAAGGAAAATCTTACTGGGTATCCTCTCATTCTGGGAAGACCCTGGTTGGCTATAACTGATGCCTACATTAGTTGTCGAGCTGGGAACATGACCATAAAGAATGAGCATATGTCCAAGCAGTTAATCCTATATCCTCCTGCCCAACCCTTGTTAGAACATGATATACCTCTCTGGTTGGAGGAGGAAGATGAGGATGAAATTTATTCTGCACTGCTTTGTACATTTGAAATCACCATGGGGGAAAAACAACAAGATGAGGATGATATGATTGACAATCTGATTTTGAATCCACCTCCCAGTGTATTTCCCTTAGAGGACATAGTAAGATAAACCTAAAACAACTCCTCAAATGATCTCTATGCGGCTGACTCCATTTCTCTTCGTGTTAATAATATAGAGTTCGGTCCAGAAAGAACCATGAAAATCAATCCATCCTTATCCACTTCCTAGGAGAAAGAACTGTGTTGCCTGCTAAGAAATCACTTAGTTTCCTTCACCTGGAGTTATAAGGAGATGAAGGGAGTGCACCCTTCAGTCTGTACTCATCATATATACATCAAGGAGGGTTGCAAGCCAGTCATATAGCCTCAAAGGAGGATGAATCCAGCACTTAAAGATATTGTTAAGGAAGAACTGCAGAAAATGCTTGATGCAGGATTCATCTATCCCATCTCTAACAATGAATGGGTCTCTCCTTTGGTGCTAGTGCCAAAGAAAAATGGTAAGTGGAGAATCTGTGTAGACTATAGCGAATTGAACAAAGCCACTAAAAAGGACTATTTTCCTTTACCTTTCATAGATCAAGTTTGAGACGGTCTGGCAGGGAAAAAGTTTTTCTCTTTCCTAGGTGGGTTCAACGGGTACCATCAGTTTCAGATCAACCTGGAATACCAAGATAAGACCACTTTAACTTGTCCTTGGGGTACCTTTGCATACGAGGTCCTTTTTTTTTGTTTGTGTAATTCTCCAACCACTTTCCAAAGAGCGATATTGAGTATATTTTCTGAATTAGTTCATGATGCAGTAGAGATATATATGGATGACTTTACTCCTTATGGCTATAACTTTCAGGAAGCCTTATCTAATCTACGAAAAGTTATAGACAAATGTATTGAGATGAACATGTCCCTCAGTCCGGAAAAATGTGAATTATTGATCACTGAATGGACCATGCTAGGTCATGCAATATCTCAACAAGGATTGCAAGTGGACCCCAACAAAAATGCCATCATCTGAAGGGTCCCAGCTCCTCAAAAGGTGAGAGATGTCAGAAGTCTCCTAGGCTTAGCTGGGTATTACCAGAGATTAATTAAATATTTCAGCAAGTTAGCCTCTCCGTTGTTTGGTGTTTTAGGTAAATATGTCGAGTTTATATGGTTGGAAAACTGTCAAGAAGCCCTAGATAGCTTGAAAAGAAAACTCATGACTGCTCCAATTTTAAGAGGCCCAAATTGGGCCCTACCTTTCCACATTCACACTGGTGCCTCGAACAAAGCAATAGGAGCAGCCTTGGGACAAATTGATGAAAATTTTCCTTATGCCATATACTTTATAAGAAAAAACTTGTCAAAGGCGAAGTTAAACTATACAGTGACCGAGAAGGAGCTCCTAGCTGTCATGCATTCCTTAAACAAATTCAAACATTATATTATATGCTATCAAACATTTGTGGACACTGATCATGCTGCAATTATATATTTAATGAAAAAACTGGATGTAAATGCTCACATCATTATATGGTTGCTTTTACTGCAACGGTTTTATTTGACCATTGTTGATAAGCCCGGTAAAGAAAATGTTGTTGCTGATTTTTTGTCTAGAGTAAATTTTCCTACAGGTGAAGAAGGAATGGTGGATGATCAAATTCCATATGAACACCTGTTTTCTATCTCAGTACTCTCTCCATGGTTTGCTGATATAGCAAACTACTTGGTTTCAGCGTAGTTCCCACCACACCTATTCTCAAAAGAAAAGAGCAAAATAGTAAGGAAAAGAGCCCCTTTCACCTAGATTGGAGGCAATGTCTTCAAACTTGGCCCATATCAGATCTTGAGAAGATGTGTCAGGGAGGAGGAGGTCTTTGACATCCTCCTGACCTGTCATGATGGGCCTTATGGAGGTCATTTTGCAGCAAAAATAATTGCCTTCAAGTTACTGCAAGCAGGCTATTGTTGGCCCACTCTTCATTAGGATGTGAGGAGATATACCAGCTAGTGTGATCGGTGTCAAAGGATGAGGAAACCTACTCCAAAGGATGAAATTCTCATGCAACCTCAAGTGAACTTTGAGCCATTTGAGAAGTGGAGAATGGACTTTGTGGGGCCTATTAGCCTCCTTCAAAGCAGAAGCAATACATCATTGTGTGCACCAATTACTTGAAAAAGTGGGCAGAGACAAAAGCAATCAAAGCAGTGACAAAGGAAAAAGTAGTTGGATTTTCGAGAGAGAACATATTCTACAAGTTTGGGTATCCAAGAGAGCTAGCCACAGATCAAGGCAACCAGTTCACTTCTAATTTTATTAAAGACCTGCTCACACATCATAGAATCAAGCACAAGACTTCCACCCCTTACCATCCAGAAGCCAATGGGTAGGTGGAGGTCACTAACAGAGCATTGGAAGGGATCCTGAAAAAAGTGGTGAGCAGCAGCAGAGAAGACTGGGTGGACAGATTAGTTGAGGCCACTTGGGCCTACAACACAACATGGAAGACTACTACAGGGTTCACACCCTACGAGCTGGTCTATGGGAAGAAGGCTTTTTTGTCAATAGAATTTGAATTCAATACCCTGAGGATGGCAACTCAGTTGGACCTAGACCTCAAACATGCACAGAAAGAAAGATTATTCTAGCTCAATGGATTGGATGAACACAGAATGCATACCCTTCTGCATACAGAGGTAGTTCAGCTTTAGAGAAAGATATGGCATGAAAAAAGCATCAAGGAGAAGTAATTCCAAGAGGGAGATTGGGCACTACTCTATGATTCAAGATACAAAGATTTCAAGGGCAAGCTGAGGGCAAGATGGTTGGAAGCCTACACTGTGGAGAAATGCAATGACAATGGTTCAATTTTGATCAAAACCATTGATGATGAAGCCATCCCCATGCTTGTCAATGGACATCAGTTGAAAGTCTACAATAAACCCCTCTCCAAGCAAGAGTTCATTGAAGATTTGAATAAGACAGTGATGGTAGTGGAGCATGTCTTAGCCTCCACTTCACCCACCCACTGAAGAAAAAGGAACAAATAATAAAAAGAATAAGGACTCAAGTGAAAACCTCCATGAGGCACTTGAGTCCCATCATTGAGTTGAAAACCCCTTCTGAGTCTACCTAGTGATGTCAAAAAAAAAAGAGAATAAAGAAAATAAGATCCCTGGGTGAAAACCTCCCTTGGAGGTGCCCAAGGTAGGCAACTAGGGTGAAAACCTCTCTGAGGTGCCCTGGTTGTTTTAAAAAAAAAATGAATTTCCAGTTGCATTGCAAGTTTGCAGGAGGACTACAGGAAGCAACAGAATGTGCTAAGGGAGCCCTGAAACTAATACCAGCACCTATCCTACCTTCCCACACCTTTCTCCATCATTCTTGGCATTCTTTTCAAAAGATAAGATAGATCAAGAAAAGATAGAAAAGATAGAAGAGATAGATCAACGCCTTAGAATTTCGCCTCTTTGAGGGGGAAACCTCCTTTACATTACATAAATGAACAATTCTTGGATGATTCAAATGACAAAACCTCTTTTCTATATATAGGAGTCTAAGGAGTCACTATATAACCCAGCCGACCTAACAATAATAATATAAAGCCACAAAAATAACAATAGAGGGATTCTATGGGGCACAATAATAACAATATGGGGATAATAGGGGCACAACAATATTAATAAGGGATGCAACTACAATAGTAATGGGGTAATTACTAGTATTATAGGGACCCAACATGCCCCTCTCCTTCAAAAAAGTGTTGTCCTCAACACTTGAGTAGTTCTTGATGCTTCTGTATAAAATTCTCATCCTCCCATGTGGAATTTTCAGCGGATAAGTTCTTCCGCTTGATAAGATACTCTGAAATTGATCGATTTCGTAGCTGTCGAGTTCTTGTTTCTATGACTACTTCGGTTCCAATATAATATTTCCTTCCTCGTCAAGTTCTGGCAATATTGTTTGAACTGGGAGCTTGTCGCCTATAACCTTCTTTAAACATGAAACATGGAAAACTGGGTGCAATCAAGAAGCTGCAGGAAGCTCCAATTTGTATGCCATAGTACCAATATTTTGCAACACCTTGTATGGACCATAATACTTTGGTGATAATTTATTATCCTTCTTAGCTTGCTTGAGGGACATTTTCTTATATGGTTGTAGCTGTAGGAATACCCAATCACCTACATCAAAACTTCTTTCGCTGTGATGTTGATCTGCCTGTTGTTTCATTCTATTCTGTGCCAACACGAGGTTATCCTTTAAGAGTTGGAGGACTTGTTGTTGATGTTCGATGTGATGTTCCACTGCTTGAACCTTAGAATTTTCTCTTAAATATGATGTGATGGATGGTGGATGATATCCATAAAGTGCCATAAATGGGGTCATTTTTGTTGCTGTATGGAAGGAAGTGTTATACCACCATTCAGCCAGAGGCAACCATTTGACCCATTGTGTCTGTTTATTAGATACAAAGCAACGAAGATATCCTTCCAAAAATTTGTTTACTATCTCAGTTTTCCCATCAGATTGAGGATGATAAGATGAGCTATGAGCTAACTGAGTACCAAGATAAGAAAATAATTATGTCCAAAAATTTCCAGTGAAAATGGGATCTCTGTCACTTACAATAATCTTTGGGTTTCCATGTAGCTTTTGAATTGTTTCCATAAATGCAGTAGAAACCGTACTAGCTTTAAATGGATGTGATAATGCACAAAAGTGTGCATAATTGGTAAGTTTGTCAACTACCACCATGATGACACTCTTTCCCTCAGACTTGGGTAAACCTGTGATAAAATCCATTGAAACCTCCTCCCAACATTGGCTTGGAATGGATAAAGGTTGTAATAGACCCGATGTCTTAATTGTTTCAACTTTATTTTGTTGGCAAACCAAAAATTCTTCCAAAATTTTTTGAATATCCGATTTAAGGCCATCCCAAAAAAATTCCTTCTTAACCCTGTGGTAAGTTTTTAAAAATCTTGAGTGCCCTCCTAAGGGAGAAGTGTGCAATTCCATAAGAATATTTTGTTTTAGTTGGGAATTCTTACATGGGTATAAGCGATCTTTGTACCATAAAGAATCATTTTGCCTGCTAAATGTATCAGACGTCCTGGAATCTTGTTGTAACTTTCGAATAAGTGCCCATACTTCTTCGTCATTCTTCCATTCCTCCCTTGCTTCATTTATCCAATCTAGTTGGATAATAGAAATGGCGCACAACAATGCTTCCACATCCTCATCCTTTCTTGAGAGTGCATTTGCCACCACATTTTGCTTCCCTTTCTTGAATCCCTCAATTGTTATTTTTGTGGCTTTATATTATTAGTCGATTGGGTTATTTTGTGACTCCTTAGGTTCCTATATATAGAAAGAAGATTTTGTCATTTGAATCATCCAAGAATTGTTCATTTGCATTTTGTAAAGTAGGTTGCCCCCTTGAAAAGGTTGAATTCTAAGGCATTGATCTATCTTTTCTATCTTTTTGTGAGATGGTTTCATAACATTTGGTATCAAAGCTTTGGATTCTAGGGTTTCGCTACTCCAAATAGGTGATCGTGGCATTTTTGCTATAGATTTTTTTCTGCGATGTTTCAGAAGCTAAAAAAAAACCCATTTGAGAAGAAATCACACTAAATCTTAGGTCAGAATTGCAGAGCTTTTTGCGCTATATTTGCGGAGATATGATCTGAGGAAGTTGGTATTTTTACAGACTCCTGAATTACATTCCAAAAAAGTGACCTGGGGAAAATCATCATAAATTTCTCTCTGAGCATCAGATTGAAATTTCGTAAGAAGGTATAGAAAGAGGACAGGCTGTAGTTTCTCTCATATATTTTTCAGAGAAAAAGGTCGAAACAGTGACTCGTGGAACGTCGTACAAGTTCGCTCTACTGAACTAGTCTATAATCAGGTAACTGTGGGAGATTTAGCACAACTCTTCCTTGGAGAATCCAATTTGGATCAGACTGGTGGAATTGGAAAGAGGACACAGAGGACTACTATAGGTCACAATTTCAGAACTAGATGATCTGAAATTACAGAGATACATCAGAGGTAATATCAAGCTCCTACAAAGTGAAAAAAGGTGTGTAGATTTTTTTAAATTTTTTCTTAAGCTTGGTTTGAAAAATTATTTTGAAGAATTCAAAGGGCATAGTAGAGCATTACTATCAGTAATTGATGCCCCGAGGAAAGAAAATGCAAACACCTAGTAAGCAACCTGAAAGTGCTAGCATGACTCATGAAGAAGAGGAGGAAATGCTACATGATATATCAAAATTACAAGACCAAGTGCAACAAATATCACTCTCACAAAAGCTAATAGAAGCTAAGATAAATGGCATGGAATCTAAGATAAATGGCATTGAATCTAAAATAAAGGGAGTGGAAGCTAAGATGCATGGCATGGAAGCTAAGATGGACGATTTGAAGATAGATTTGAAGACAGGCATGGAAAATTTGAATACATATTTGACAAAGTTTCTAAAAGAAATGCTTACTAATGGTGAAAGGGTAGTAAAGGAAACTCATGATAAGAACAAAAGAAATGTTAATCATTATTTCATAGACTCTAATGTTGGATCGAAGACCCACCATATTCCAAAAATCGATATGAGGAAGTTTGATGGCAAGGATCCCGCAAAATGGATATTACAAATGGAGCAATTTTTCGATCTCAATAATGTGCAAAACACACAAAAAGTACGTATTGCAACTTTATATTTGGAACCAAATCAGTTTGTATGGTATCAATGGCTTTGCTCTCGTAAGCAAATTATCACTTGGGAAATTTTTATGGAAGAATTGACAGCACATTATGATGATACAAAAAGCAACACGTTTTTTAGCCAATTGATAAATCTCAAACGAAAGGGTTCAATAATGGAGCACATTGAGGAGTTCCAAAAATTGAACATAAGGGTAAATAATATTCCAGAGGAGCATAAGATTGATGTGTTCATAGGGACTTTAAAGGATAATATCCAACATGATGTTTTCCTTTAGGAACCTGATTCATTAGAGAAGGCATTTAGGTTAGCAAGAAAAATGGAAAGAAAAATTATGGCAACCAGGAAGCATACCACTCACAACTATAAAGATGGAAGTGTTGTTACCCCTAGTCTTCCACAACCTATAAGGTTGAAACCACAACAATTGGAAGAAAAAAGAGAAAAAGGGCTTTTTTACAGTTGTGATAGCAAATACACTAAAGGTCATAAGTGTGCTGAGAAGAAATTATTCTACATAGATTGTGAAGAGGAAGAAGAAAAGGAGCAAGAAAGGTCAAAAGAAGATGATATACTCCAGGAACAAAGCCTAGATAAAGAAGAAATGAATCCAACCATATCTTGTAATGCATTGGCTGGAATTACCACTCCTCAAACCATCAAGATAGAAGGACAAATCAAGAAGAAAAAGGTAATAGTGTTGATTGATTCAGGAAGTACCCACAATTTTATTCATTGTAAAATAGCAAAAGAATTAAATTGCTTCCTATATCCAGCACCAGAGTGTCAAGTGATGATTGTAAATGGAGGAATGATAAATTGCTCTGGAAAATGCCATAATATCAAGCTATCCATGGGATAATATATATTGAATAGCCCAATGCTTTCCATTCCAATGGGAGGTGCTGATGTTGTACTAGGAGTCCAATGGCTACAATGCTTGGGTACAATAGCTTTCAATTTTCAAGAAATTTTCATGAAATTTTCTATGGAAGGAAAGGAAGTTGAATTAAGGGGTATTGTAGGGAAACCAGGAAAGATAATCAGCTCTAATGGTATGACAAAGCTTCTAAAAAAGGAACAAAGAGGTGTAATTGCACAATGTTCGCTAGATGTTTCCACATTGGAATCATCTATTTCTCAGGATCTCCAAAAAGTCTTGGACAATCATTCCAAGGTATTTGAGACTCCCAAAGGTATCCCACCTATTCATGATCATGACTATACTATTCATTTGATTCCAGCAAGTGTTCCTCCAAACATCAGGTCGTATAAATATCCCTATGCCCAAAAGAGTGAAATTGAACGTATTGTTGCAGAAATGCTAGAGGCGGGTATAATTCAACCTAGTCAAAGTCCTTTCTCTGCTCCAATAGTAGTGGTGCACAACAAGGATGGATCATGGCGCATGTGTCCAGATTATAGGGAGCTCAACAAGCTCACTATTAAAGATAAGTTTCCCATTCCTATCATTGATTAATTACTGGATGAATTGCATGGGTCAATTTACTTCACCAAGTTGGATCTTCATTTAGAATATCATCAAATCGGAGTGAAGACTGAAGAAATTCTGAAAACAACATTTAGAACTCATGAGGGTCATTATGAATTTTTGGTCATGCCTTTTGGCCTTACAAATGCACCTTCTACATTTCAAGGTTTGATGAATTCCATTTTTAAACCCTTCTTTAGAAAATTTGTGTTAGTATTTTTTGATGATATACTAATCTACAACAAGTATTGGAAGGATCATGTTGAACATGTTGATAGGGTGCTACAACTATTGGAGGAGAAACAATTATATGCAAAAAGATCCAAATGCTTCTTTGGAATACAAGAGGTGGAATATCTGGGTCATACTGTATCTCATGAAGGAGTTAAGGTAGACCCTAGCAAAATTAAAGCCATTAAGGAATGGAAAATCCCCACATCCATAAAGCATCTGCGAGGATTTCTTGGGTTGATAGGGTAATATCAGAAATCTGTTAAGAATTATGGGAGAATAGCAACACCTCTAACAACATTATTGAAGAAATATGAATTTTCATGGACTCCAGAAGCAACAAAGGCCTTCAAACATCTTAAAGAGGCAATGTGCCAAGCACCAGTCTTAGCTACACTGGACTTCACAAAAACCTTTATTATGGAATGTGATGCTTCAAGAAATGGAATTGGTGCTGTTTTAATGCAAGATGAAAGACCCATTGCTTTTGAAAGTCGTCCAATCAAGGGAATTTTTTTACACAAAGCTATTTATGAGAAGGAAATGTTGGCAATACTCCATGCACTTAAAAATTGGCGACCCTACCTAATGGGAAGACACTTCAAGGTAAAAACGGATCATGATAGCCTTAAACACTTTTTAGAACAAAGATTATCCTCTGAAAAGCAACAAAATTGGGTCACAAAGATGTTGGGTTATGACTTTGAAATCATCTACAAAAAAGGGAAGCAAAATGTGGTGGTAGATGCACTCTCAAGAAAGGATGAGGATGTGGAAGCATCATTGTGCGCCATTTCTATTATCCAACTAGAT
Organism: Pinus tabuliformis; assembly: GCA_031772625.1. Classification (NCBI taxonomy): domain Eukaryota; kingdom Viridiplantae; phylum Streptophyta; class Pinopsida; order Pinales; family Pinaceae; genus Pinus; species Pinus tabuliformis. The sequence continues at coordinate 222,309,118 of CM062807.1, read as the reverse complement.
TGGATAAATGAAGCAAGGGAGGAATGGAAGAATGATGAAGAAGTGTGGGTACTTATTCAAAAGTTACAATAAGATTCCAGTACATTTGATACATTTAGCTGGCAAAATGATTCGTTATGGTACAAAGATCACTTATACCTTTGTAAGAATTCCCAACTAAAACAAAAGATTCTTATGGAATTGCACACTTCTCCCTTAGGAGGGCACTCAGGATTTTTAAAAAATTACCATAGGGTTAAGAAGGAATTTTTTTGGGATGGCCTTAAATTTGATATTCAAAAGTTTCTGGCAAAATGTTTGGTTTTCCAACAAAATAAAGTTGAAACATTTAAGACACCGAGTCCATTACAACCTTTATCCATTCCAAGCTAATGTTGGGAGGAGGTTTCAATGGATTTTATCACAGGTTTACCCAAGTTTGAGGGAAAGAGTGTCATCATGGTGGTAGTTGACAGACTTACCAAGTACGCACACTTTTGTGCATTATCACATCCATTTAAAGCCAGCATAGTTTCTATTGCATTTATGGAAACAATTCAAAAGCTACATGGAAGCCCAAAGATTATGGTAAGTGATAGAGATCCTATTTTCAATGGAAATTTTTGGACAGAATTATTTTCTTGTCTTGGTACTCAGTTAGCTCATAGCTCATCTTATCATCCTCAATCTGATGGGAAAACTGAGATAGTAAACAAATTTTTGGAAGGATATCGTCGTTGTTTTGTATTTGATAAATAGACACAATGGGTCAAATGGTTGTCTCTAGCTGAATGGTGGTATAACACTTCCTTCTATACAACAACAAAAATGACCCCATTTATGTCACTTTATGGATATTAGCCACCATCCATCACATCATATTTAAAAGAAAATTCTAAGGTTCAAGTAGTGGAACATCACATCGAACATTAACAACAAGTCCTCCAACTCTTAAAGGATAAACTCGTGTTGGCACATAATAGAATGAAACAACAGGAAGATCAACATCACAGTGAAAGAAGTTTTGATGTGGGTGATTGGGTATTCCTACGGCTACAACCATATAAGCAAATGTCCCTCAAGCAAGCTAAGAAGGATAATAAATTATCACCAAAATATTATGGTCTGTACAAGGTGTTGCAAAAGATTGGTACTATGGCTTACAAATTGGAGCTTCCTACAACTTCTTGATTGTACCCAGTTTTCCATGTTTCATGTTTATAGAAGGTTATAAGTGACAAGCTCCTAGTTCAAACAATATTGCTAGAACTTGACGAGGAAGGAAAAATTATATTGGAACCGGAAGTAGTCATAGAAACAAGAACTCGACAGCAACAAAATCAATCAATTCCAGAGTATCTTATCAAGTGGAAGAACTTATCCACTGAAGATTCCACATGGGAGGATGAAAATTTTATACAGAAGCATCCAGAGCTACTCAAGCGTTGAGGACAACACTTTTTTGAAGGAGATGGGTATGTTAGGTCCCTATAATACTAGTGATTACCCCATTACTATTGTAGTTGTATCCCTTATTAATATTGTTGTGCCCATATTGTCCCCATATTGTTAATATTGTGCCCCATAGAATCCCTCTATTGTTATTTTTGTGGCTTTATATTATTATTTTTAGGTCAACTAGGTTATATTGTGACTCCTTAGACTCTTATATATAGAAAGGAGGTTTTGTCATTTGACTCATCCAAGAATTGTTCATTTATGTAATGTAAAGGAGATTTCCCCCTCGAAGAGGCTGAATTCTAAGGTGTTGATCTATCTTTTCTATATTTTTGTGAGATGGTTTCATAACATATTCTGTAAAAAGATCAACATGAATTTGGGTGAAGCGAGTCACGGAATTGGTGACCGTTTATGAAAAATGGCTTCATGCATGTGACAACAGTGAGATAGCAATGGAAACTGAAACAGTGCAAGTACAAGCTAGTATGTAACAAAATGACAGCAAGTACTCACTAAAATCAAGCAGATAGTGTTCATGTGAAGTGAAACACAAAAAGCGCTAGAAATGCAACATAAGACATGGAAAGTGGTCTTACCCCAAAGCAATTGAGTTGAATGTGCCGACAACTCCTAGATGTGATGTGAGATGTTAGAGAAGCATGGTTGATGTGAGGAATGAACTCTACAGTGTCCCATTGATGAGTCTTAATAAAATCGAGGCTGTGACGTGCATGCCACAAATCTAGGGAAAGCGACACTTGGTTGGATGTTTCTAAAATGATCCTTGCATGTAACTTCCAACTACCAAAAATAGATCCCTGAAACAAAGAATTCCTTTGCATGTTGCCTTGGGAGAAGCAGCCCATGCATGCAAGTCTATTTTTCTCAGTTCTGGAGGGAACGGTCAACTCAGCTTCACATGCAACAGGTTGTTCAACTGCTGGGAGAAAATGCGCATTTCTGGCTGAGATATGGGCTGGATGCTCAGAATATTTGCATGATTTCTGGGTAGAGCAACTGACTGATGCCGAGATTTGTACAAATTTTGGGCTGAGCAGCCTAGATAGGAAGGATTGTGCAATTTTCTGGGTGAAGCTTGCTCAGAAGAATTGCACAATTTTGGGGCCCAGCAGGCTGCCAGTCAGGATTGCGCAATTTCTAGAGGTAAGGTTGGTTTCCCTCTAGATTTGCACAAATTCTTGAAGGAGATGCTCAGCCTCTCTTTGGACCAAGTCTGAATGAACAACCTATAATGGGAATGCATCAAGGTTTGATCGACAGGCTGTCTTTCTGCAAGAAAATCACTGGAGCTTGTGTACTTGATGAAGCAAGACATGTTGATGTGAAGGTTGGTGGAGAGGCTCCAAAACAAAGCTAAGACAAATTTTTGGAGGGTGGTTGTAGCTGCTACAACAATTCCATAGAGGGGACCAGATAGTTATCTTTATCTGAATCCCAATTTAAATTCTAAAAGCTGATGCATAACCAAATTTCACCTAACTTCTTCCATACATGAACCAAATTTGAGACCCGAGTGGAATGCCTAACTTTCAAAATGATGTGTGCATCCAACATATTCTTCAACTCCTTCTAGATAAGGGGTTCCAGTGTGGGATGTACTTTCCTTAGTTTCTACTGGAATAGTTTGACCCCTTCCTTTATAGGTATAATATGTTGGATGATGTGGGTGTCATACGTCTACAAGTCATCATATGTCTAGGAAAAAACATCTCGATACAGTTGAAACAAGTTCACAAATGATTGCCTCTCAGCAGGAAAAACCACCAACACCCAAATTGATAAAATTTGGGTCAACTTCAGTTTTGAGATTGATTTGTTCATGAGAGAGTGTGGAACTTTGAGTCTTGGTATTCAAGGGACCCCAGAAATGGTTCAACAGATCAAATAATTTCTCAAGCATAACAACACCTTTGGTCATTGGATTTCCCTTGCACTCATATACTTCTTCTTTTAATGATATGTCAGGATCTTCCTAATTTATTGTTGCATCCTTGAACACCTTGGTGTTAGCCATAAAATCGAGTATTTGTCGATCATCATTGAAAATGAGTAGATTAGTTAAGCTATCCAGGACAACAGGCTTATAAACAATCTTAATAGAAAAACCATATCTTAAAGGTGTAAAACTTTCTGTGAAATTATCTAAAGTGTTAGCGACGGAATTATTAAACCCTAGGAACATAATTAATACTGAATTTTTTAAAAATAATAAATTAAGTGCCATACCTCCTATTGATAATTTTTTAGATGTGGTGATATACAGTGAATAGTATTTCATGCCTTCCTCATGATAATATCATAATCACCAATCACCTTTATGTTGGAAATAATACTGAGAGGGGGGGGGGGGTTGAATCAGTATTATTAAGTTCTTTTCAATATATCTTCCTTATTTATATTTTGAATTATTCTTCAGATATTGATCGTTACTTTGTATGTCAGTACCATAAAATAATGACCATGAACAAGATAAATAGATAGTCACACCAAGGAACACTAGATATAAGGTGGAAACCCAATGTGGGTGAAAACCACCTGCTGCAATATGTCTCTATCTTCCTTCAATTAGAAACTTCTTTTACAATGATTTTGTACTGGTGCAGTCATTTACCAGTACGCAGGCTGCAACCTACAGAGAGCTACAACTCTCTCTCTCAATTCAGTTTTTCCTGGAAGGGAGCTACAACCCCCTACTTCATTCAAGGACCACGTTTCATTCATTTTCAGACTAGATCCAAGAAGATCAAATGATCATAAAGTATAAATGATTCTTCAGAAATAACCAAACCTCAGATCAATACATGTTTTCTTTATACAGCAGATCACCCACATGCCAACCCAAGAATTAGCTATAAATAAATATCTGATATGGTCACCTTTTAATCAGAGGTTGTAGATGCCAGAATCATACCATAATGGAGAGGACACACATATTATAGAGCACCCAGAGGCTAGACACAAGACAAACCCAATATCCGGACCCAGAGACCTTTAGCGAATCAACAGAAGATGCTATATCAGAGTTAAGGAATGACTGCTACTTCCCTGCGGTTGGTTGCTCTCAACTGAACTGCAATACCCCCAAAGTGATGCGGATCTGCCATCCTGCATGCATTCTTCTTGAATTCGGTTCAGTAGATTGCTCCTTGACAGATCATAAGAATGCCGATCTATTCTCCCTTAAGATCTTCAATTCATAATCGATACCTTGCCACCGGATCCCCTTTTTCTTTATATAGTCATGCTTTTGATAATACCATGAATCGAAACCAGAGGATCTGAAACCTAAGGCGCAACTGTTTTGACCAATTCTCTTAACAGAAGGCTTAAGCGGGAAAACTATGATAGCGGTCCAAAACCACAAAAGGCAGGCTTTTAACTTAATGCATCCAAACTAATAATATATCGGGTCCAATCCTTATTGCTATCGGCGCCTGCACGTTCGATCCGATGGATTGGATGCGACATGCCCCATTAACCAGCCTTTATTTATATATCGGGTCCGCTCCTCATTGCTAACAATACATGCCCGACGTTCGATCCGATGGATCGGATGCGATATGCCCCATTAACCAGCCTTTATTTATATATTGGGTCCGCTCCTTTCATCGCTATCGACGATTTGAAGTGGGAGGCTATTACAAGATGGGCGAACACCGCGGATGCGATTTAATATGAAATTCTTTTAATTCCTTCATCGGGTCCGACCCCTCTTATCGCAATCGGAGGATTGGGGTGGGCGACCCTTTATGTATTCCGATATACTGTGGACGCAATATTTTTATAAACCATGTTTTGATGCCTTCATAGGGTCCGCTCGCAACCGGAGGTTTCAATGAAGTCCAACACGCATATATGCCGAACTGCGGATGCGATATTATTATATATTGCCTTTAATGCTCCCATCGGGTCCACTACCTCTTTATCGCAATTGGCATTCAGGGCTTTTAAGCATCGGACGCGATATTATTATACGTCAAGTTTAATTCCACCATCGGGTCCGCTGAGTTATCGCAATCGGAGGATTTGAGGTGGGCGACCCTTTATGTATTGCGATACTGCGGATGTGATCTTGTTATAAACCATGATTGATGCCTTCATCGGGTCCGCTCCCAATCGGAGGTTTCAACGAAGTCACTTAGCCGGACCCCCGACGCGCATGGATGTGATATTAATATAAACCAATTTTTAATGCCACCATCGGGTCCGTTGCGATATGCCATTGGGTCCATATGTGCCGAAACATATTTAACTTGTGTTGTTTCCGCCAAAAAGGAAAAAAGGCCTTTGATTATTGTAAAAGCATATATATGGGTTTTACGCACCCAACCAACTCTCGATAATATAAATGCATGCATATATGGGTTTTAGGCGCCCAAATACCTCTGATAACATTAATACATGCGTATATGGCCTTTCTTCTCTAATACATGAGTATATGGCCTTTCTTCTCTCCTCTTGGCTCTTCTTGTCCCCATCATGGTGTATATAAGAGAAATGACCATCTAAGAGAGGGTTGCCATCAAGTTCAACATATGTTCATAATGCCATAATGCCAACAATCTCCCCCTTTGGACTTGATGGCAACAAAACCATCCAAAAAGCACTCTCCCCCTTTGACATCAAGGGCAAAGGGCGGATATCTGCTTCTCCTAACTATTTCTCCCCCTGAGAGCTTGCTCCTCTGACTTTAGGACAGAAAGTCGAGCTATTATGGCTATATATAAAATAGGAACTGCGCTATACTGCCTACATATAATATAATTCAGCATCTTTATTGCCATGGATAGATACAGTTCATTTACCCAACATGTTCCTCCTTCTGTAATACGATAATGCCAACAATGAATTATGCTCCCCCTGAACCTTGTACGCGTATACCCCATCAGAACCTCGCGTACAAGCACCAATATGAGAATTAACAGCAGGATGATGCATCGACAACCCCCAGCTTCTACCTGAGGTATTCAAAAGTCTCCCTGGGCAATGGTTTGGTAAATATATCAGCCACTTGTTCCTTAGAAGAAATGTATTCCAACTTGACCTTTTGTTCAAGCACTTGTTCTCTGAGAAAATGATACTTGATCGGTATGTGCTTGGTTTTTGAATGCATGACTGGGTTCTTTGAAATGCTAATTGCACTTGTATTATCACATAAGATGGGGATAGGTGGAGTACAAGTGATTTGGAAATCCTGTAAAGTCTGCATCATCCAAAGAAGTTGGGTACAACAAGATGCAGTAGCCACATATTCTGCTTCAGCTGTAGATAAAGCAATCTAACTTTGTTTCTTGCTGAACCAAGATACTAATCTGGAACCCATAAAGAAAGCACCACCACTTGTGCTTTTCCTGTCATCCACACTTCCAGCCTAATCTGCATCTGTGTAAGCATGAAGTGTGAGATCTGTATCTCTAGGATACCATAAGCCAAAGTTTTGAGTTCCTTGAAGATATTTGAAGATTCTCTTTACTGCCTGAAGATGAGTTTCCTTTGGGTTTGCCTGAAATCTTCCAACTATTCCAACTGCATGCATGATGTCTGGTCGGGTACCTGTCAAATAAAGTAGACTTCCAATCATAGATCTGTATGTTGGTTGATGAACTGCAGCCGATTCATCATTCGCACTAAGACTGCATCCTGTAACCATGGGAGTACATACTGGTTTTGAATCTTCCATGCCATACTTCTTCAAAATATGCTTGAGGTACTCGGTTTGAGACAAGAAGATACCGTCTTTATTTTGTTGGATTTGCAATCCAAGAAAGTATGTCAGTTCACCTAGCAGAGACATTTCGAATTCTTTCTGCATTACCGAGGCAAAGTTTTGACTCATAGTTTCTTCATTGCTGCCAAAAATAATATCATCTACATACACAACAAGTATTAGCAACTTGTCATTTTCAATTTTTATATAAAGATTTCTATCTACTGATCCTTTTGAAAAACCTTGTTGATGAAGATATTTGTCCAAACGGTAGTACCAAGCCCTTGGAGCTTGTTTAAGACCATAGAGAGCCTTTTTCAATCTACATACAAGGTTTGGATCATTCCCAAGAATGAACCCATCCGGCTACTCAATGTATACTTCTTCTTTTAAATCTCCATTCAGAAAAGCTGATTTCACATCCATTTGAAATACTTTGAATTTTTGAAAGCTTGAGAGAACAAGGAACATTCGGATAGCTTCAAGTCTAGCAACAGGAGCAAAAGTTTCTTCAAAGTCTATTCCTTCTTGCTGAGCATATCCCTTACAAACCAGTCTTGCCTTGTTTCTAACTACTTCCCCATTTTCATTCAACTTATTTTTGAAGATGCATTTTGTCCCTATGACATTCTTATCTTTTGGTCTAGGAACTAATTCCCAAGTGTTGTTCTTTTCGATCTACTCAAGTTCTTCATCCATAGCCTTGACCCAACATTCATCTCTGCATGCTTCTTTTACATTTTGTGGCTCAATGGAGGAGAGCAATGCCAAGTAGCTTGAGGCTTCTGTTATTCTTCTTCTTGTTTGTACACCTGCCTCTTTTTGCCCCAAAATCTGAGATTCTGGATGATTCTTTTGAACATGCCTGGATGGAGTCTTTTCTTCTATCCTTATCTGTTCCTCTGGAGCCTCTTGAGGTTCTTCTTCTTCATTATCAGTCTGATTTGAAGGGTAGTCTTCATCCTCTTCGATATCTTCATGATTTACTTGCCTAGGAATGTATCCTTTTTCATCAACCACTACATCAATGCTGTCAACAATTCTTCCAAGTCTTTTATTATAACACTTATATGCTTTGCTATAAGGAGAATAACCAAGGAGAATGCCTTCATCTGCTCTAGGCTCAAGTTTTCCAAGCTATTCATCAGTATTCTTAATATAGCATTTACTTCTAGAAATTTTAAAATGCTTTACCGAAGGAGTCTTACCATATCAGAGCTCATGAGGAGTTTGAGTGTTGTTTACTCGGACATTTGTTTTATTGAGAATAACAACCGCGGCATATGCAACTTCACCCCAGAAGGTTGCAGGAGTTCTAGATTCATCAAGCATGGCGCGGGCCATTTGTTGGACTGTTCTGTTCATCCTTTCCACCAATCCATTTTGCTGAGGAGTCCTTGCTGTAGAGAATTCCCTTTTTATTCCATGCTCTTCACAGAAATCGAAAAATTAATTTGAGGTAAATTCCCCACCTCTGTCAGACCTGAGACACTTAATTTTGTGATCTGATTCATTTTTGACCAAGGCTTTGAAGGATTTGAATTTTTCAAATGCTTCGTCTTTGTGTTTCATAAGTCCTAACCAAACAAACCTGGAGAAGTCGTCAATGAATAATATAAGGTATTCCTCTCCTCGAGGTGTCCTTGTCCTAAATGGACCACATGCATCTGTATGAATAAGTTCGAGAGGTTTGCTAGTTGATCCTTCCTTCTCAGGGAAGTTAGTCCTGGTTTGTTTACCAAACTGACATGATTTGCATATTGTGTTCTCTGGAATTTTGATATCTGGAAGATCACGAACTGCCTGATACTTGCATGATTTCCTTATGTGTGAAAAAATTAGATGCCCCAACCTCCGGTGCCATAACTAGTGCTCATCATCCTTGCTCATATATCATTGTTGTTGTCCTTCTTCAAATATGTATAGATTTTTTGGAGTTCTTTTGCCTTTGATCACTGTTTCACCTGTATCAAGATCACGAACACGACATCCATTTGATCTAAATATTACCTCGGTTCCTTGATCGCACATCTGACTGAAACTTAGAAGATTATGTTTCAATCCATCAACGTACAAAACACTTCCTGCTTTGACCTTTTCTTTCAATTGAGCAATACCTTTTCCTTTTATGGCAGCAGGAGTATCATTCCCAAATGAAACTTTCTTTCCTTTTTCTAAAGTAGTGTATGATTCAAGTTTTTCTTTATCACCTGTCATATGCTTCGAACATCCGTTGTCGATGTACCATTTATTTTCCTGTCCTTCTACATAAAATGCTATCCCACATCTTTCTGGTCGAGGTTCCTTTATTCTCCATGTTCTGGTGCTTGAATCTTGTTCCTTTGTTTGCCGAAACCTACTCCTGCATTCAGAGTCTTCATGACCAAAGTTATTACAGATAGAGCATTCAATTTCATTTTCAAGAGCCAAGAAGTTGTTATAGGTCCTTTTTGTAATCCCAGTCATACTTTTTTGCTTTTGAGCTTCTCTAGTCATGATTGTTTTGTAGGCAAAACATTGAGTTGCTTTGTGACCGAAGTTATGGCAAGAGAAACATTTGCCATTGAAGAAACTTCTGCAATTATCAAATTTACCAGTCATATGATTGTGATTTCTATTTTCATCCATTCTTGAGGTAAATTGAGAGGATCTTGGCTGATTGTAGCTTTTGTTCGCCCTTAAGGTGAATTGTCCCTGATTTGTCTGGTAGTCTTTGTTTATTCTTGATGAAATTTGTCCCTGTTTTACCTGGTGATCTTCATTTGGCTTTTGCTCATATCTTCTTGCTGCATCGAGATAAATCTTCCAGGTGGATGCTTGAGATGTTTCTCCATTATACCCCAGACCTGTCTTAATTAGAGGAGAGCGTTGTACATTGATGATCTCATCCAGAGTTTCAGATCCTTTAACAAATTTAAGATTGAGAGCCTTTGTTTTCTCAATTTCTTTTCGAAGCCCAACAATTTCACATTCTAACTTTTCAAGAGATTGTTCCTCTTTATCAAGTTGGATTTGCAGAGTCTCTATGATCACATTCTTTTCTTCTAAGCATGTCTTGAGTCTAGACATCTCCTCATAATAACTATCTATATCTAGAGCATCCATGTAATCATCATCTTCAAAAGCCATTAAATGTTTATAGGGATTACCTCGTTCATCTTCATCACTATTTGATAGACCATCACTGTCTTCATGGGTGTAATAGCTCTTCTTATTTGCATTTTGTTTATTGTTCCATCTAACAGGTTCCTTTCCCTTGTCAATCTTATCCTTATGAGGACATTTGGCAGCATAGTGACCTACTCTTCCACAAGCAAAACATTTGAAGGGTAACTTACCTCTAAATCTGCCAGTACCTCGTTGAAGATTTCTAACAAAATTTGATTCTTCTTCTTCTTCTGACACATGACTTGATTCAAGGTACTCTCCTTTGCTTGAAGCCTTGAAGACAGCTTCTCTCCTATCTGAAGGACCTCCTTTTCTCATTTCATAAGCAGTTAGAATTCCATGCAGCTGTGACATGGTGAGAGTTCGTAGATTCTCCTTTTCTTCTATGGCGGACACTTTAGATTCAAACTTGGTGGACAAGGATCTTAGAACTTTTTCAACCACAATAGCCTCTTTATTTCTTCACCCAAGTTTTTCATGCAGTTAACAGTCTCATCTACCCTAAGGAAATAGCTAGCCACACTTTCATCATTATACATTTTGAGATTCTCATACTGAATCCTGAGGATTTGAAGTTTAGCACGCTTTACCTGTTCATCTCCTTCATAGCTCAAGACAATCTTGTCCCATATTTCTTTTGCGGATTTATATTGCATAACCTTTACGAATTCTGATTGAGATAAGCATCCCAACAGAGTATTGACTGCTTTAGCATTTGTTTCATATTTCTTTTTCTCGGCCGGATCTGTAGGAGTAGCTGAAGGAAAAGTGTAGCCTGTCTCTATGATATCCCAAACTTCCGTACCAAGAGATTGAAGATAGGCAGTAACTCTTACCTTCCAATAATTGAAGTTTGTCCCATCAAAAATCGGTGGCCTGATTGATGCTTCCCTCTCGTAGTTGCTCATAATGAACGATCTTCCTTCAAGCGATCAAGCTTCTCTGAAGGACCTGCTCTGATACCAATTGTTGGAAATAATACTGAGAGGGGGGGGGTGAATCAGTATTATTAAGTTCTTTTCAATATATCTTCCTTATTTACATTTTGAATTATTCTTCAGATATTGATCGTTACTTTGTATGTCAGTACCATAAAATAATGAGCATGAACAAGATAAATAGATAGTCACACCAAGGAACACCAGATATAAGGTGGAAACCCAATGTGGGTGAAAACCACCTGCTGCAATATGTCTCTATCTTCCTTCAATTAGAAACTTCTTTTACAATGATTTTGTATTGGTGCAGTCATTTACCAGTACACAGGCTGCAACCTGGAGAGAGCTACAACTCTCTCTCTCGATTTCAGTTTTTCCTGGAAGGGAGCTACAACCCCCTACTTCGTTCAAGACCACTTTTCATTAATTTTCAGACTGGATCCAAGAAGATCAAATGATCATAAAGTATAAATGATTCTTCAGAAATACCCAAACCTCAGATCAATACATGTTTTCTTTATACAGCAGATCACCCACGTGCCAACCCAAGCACTAGCTATAAATAAATATCTGATCTAGTCACCTTTTAATCACAGGTTGTATATGCCAGAATCATACCATAATTCAGAGGACATACATATTATAGAGCACCCAGAGGCTAGACACAAGACAAACCCAATATCCGGACCCAGAGACCTTTAGCGAATCAATAGAAGACGCTATATCAGAGTTAAGGAATGACTGCTACTTCCCTGTGGTTGGCTGCTCTCAACTGAACTGCAATACCCCCGAAGCGATGCGGATCTGCCGTCCTGTGCGCATTCTTCTTGAATTCGGTTCAGTAGATTGCTCCTTGACAGATCATAAGAATGTTGATCTATTCTCCCTTAAGATCTTCAATTCATAATCGATACCTTGCCACCGGATCCCCTTTTTCTTTATATAGTCATGCTTTTGATAATACCATGAATCGAAACCAGTTGATCCGAAACCTGAGGCGCAACTGTTTTGACCAATTCTCTTAAGAGAAGGCTTAAGCGGGAAAACTATGATAGCGGTCCAAAACCACAAAAGGCGAGCTTTTAACTTAATGCATCCAAACTAATAATATATCGGGTCCAATCCTTATTGCTATCGGCGCCTGCCCATCTCATGGTTTATTCCTGACGTCCGATCCGATGGATCGGATGCGACATGCCCCATTAACCAGCCTTTATTTATATATCGGGTCCACTCCTCATCGCTAACAATACATGCCCGACGTCCGATCCGATGGATCGGATGCGATATGCCCCATTAACCAGCCTTTATTTATATATCGGGTCCGCTCCTTTCATCACTATCGGCGATTTGAAGTGGGAGGCTATTATAAGATGGGTGAACACCGCGGATGCGATTTAATATGAAATGCTTTTAATTCCTTCATCGGGTCCAACCCCTCTTATCGCAATAGGAGGATTGGGGTGGGTGACCCTTTATGTATTCCGATATACTGTGGACGCGATATTTTTATAAACCATGTTTTGATGCCTTCATCGAGTCTGTTCGCAACTGGAGGTTTCAACGAAGTCCGATGCGCATATATGCCGAACTGTGGATGCGATATTATTATATATTGCCTTTAATGCTCCCATCGGGCCCACTACCTCTTTATCGCAATTGACATTCAGGGCTTTTAAGCATCGGACACGATATTATTATACGTCAAGTTTAATTCCACCATCGGGTCCGCTGAGTTATCGCAATCGGAGGATTTGAGGTGGGCGACCCTTTACGTATTGCGATACTGCGGATGCGATCTTGTTATAAACCATGATTGATTCCTTCATCGGGTCCGCTCCTAATCGGAGGTTTCAACGAAGTCACTTAGCCGGACCCCCGACGCGCATGGATGCGATATTAATATAAACCAATTTTTAATGCCACCATCGGGTCCGTTGCGATATGCCATCGGGTCCATATGTACCGAAACATATTTAACTTGTGTTGTTTCCGCCAAAAACGAAAAAAGGCCTTTGATTATTGTAAAAGCATATATATATGGGTTTTACGCACCCAACCAACTCCCGATAATATAAATGCATGCATATATGGGTTTTAGGCGCCCAAATACCTCCGATAACATTAATACATGCGTATATGGCCTTTCTTCTCTCCTCTTGGCTCTTCTTGTCCCCATCATGGTGTATATAAGAGAAATGACCGTCTAAGAGAAGGTTGCCATCAAGTTCAACATATGTTCATAATGCCATAATGCCAACACTTTAAACATTTAAATTCTAGCTCAATATCTGGTTTGAACCCAAGGATTAGCAAATCATACACTACATTGTTGTTAGTGCATGATTTTCTAGCCTAGAAGAGCATAAAAAAAATTATGGGGGTCTAGAAGGATACAGCCAACATTGACTCCATCATAAGTCATGTACTTGTCATAATACAAAGTACAAATTTCATTCTTAGTTATATCTATGTTAAAAGTATTTAAATCTATAATACATATTTCAATAGCATTAGCAGGAAGGAAAGGAAAGATTTCCAATTACGTGTTAGGTGGAATAGGTGATGGCACGACTTCATAACACCCAATATTTGTTTCCAAAAAACACATTTCCAACTCTCCCTGAGTGAAACAAATTGGCTCATTTGGGGATTCTATATCAATGATTGTATGCTTCATGTATGGCCCACTATTGACTATAATTTTTTTGTTCTTACCTTTATAAGGCAGCCATAAGTGGGACTAGTCAATCGTAAAATATCCCTCGAGTTTACATGACTAGTCTCTTTTAAGAAACAACCCATATGCCTCTGGGATTTCAACCACCACTATGTGAATGCGTTGATGCACCCTAGAATTAGAAGACGACCTAATTATCACATTTTTTAATTGGCCCATCACAAGAACTTGAGATCTATCCAACTAAATGATTTTGTCATCTTTCTTCTCGGGCTGGATGATCAATGTTTTATAGACTGATAAATCCATGACATTAGATGATTCACCATAATCAAGAAGACAATTGTGCGCGTTTTAGTTTAATATCTCAAACATTAGGAGGAATGGGGGGGGCGTGGGGGGGGGGGGGGGGGGGGGGGCGGGCGGTGGGGGGGTTGGGCCTCTCGAATTCACATTCATGGAATTAACAATGCATTGGAGGTTAACAGAGGTCTAGGACTCAACTAGTGAGATAAATTTCAAGGATGAGGTGGACATGTTGGTGGATGATGAGGTAACAAAAGTTTTAATAATTAACTCACACTGGTTGGCTATCTGGGCAATCTCATACAATGAAATATTGGCCCACATATTCTTCATATTTTCAATGATGTTGTACCCTAGGTCTAACTTAGAATTTCCTTTTGTAGATCTTGAGGGATGAAAGAGTATTGTGCGGACTTGGTTGAGATTTTGGGAATTCACGAGTTTCCCTTACCTCTTACCGAAGTATCTTTTGGAGTTTTTCTAGATGAATTTTTGGGGGTGGAGGGAGAGGGTTGATTTGAGTTGCTCGATGGAAAATTCCTCCTAAAAAATGCCTTCTTCTTCTCCTCCATTGTGGGATCTGGTATCAGCCCCTTACTCCTTAGGTTATAGGTCTTTAGTACCTTAGGGGAGGGGTTTTTCCTATGTTTATTTCTTGGACAGATTGGACTTCCCCTCCATGGATTACCTCTAAAGCTAGAACAGTGGAACCGAAATTATAATTAGGGGAAGTGGCCTCTTCCTTAGTGTACTTTGACTCTTCCTTGTCAACTCCAATTGTTTGCTAACCAAGCATCTTGGAAACTACTACACTCATATTGTGTATCCATTGCGGATACATTTCCTCTGAATGGGAAGCTTGGTGAAAGGTGCAGTAATTTTCCATACCTTGCACTTCAACATTGAAATTTTCATGTGAGCTCTGAGTTGATTTTGCGGGGGAATAAGTGTTCTTCCAAAAGAAAGGTTTAGCTTGTTTACTAACAAATTAGATCTTGCTAGTCTTCCTCTTCAATTTAGAGACTTCATTCGTTAATTTATTCAAGGATTTTGCTAACCCCTCAAAATCAAAAGAATCCTTATCCTTATCACCAGAATTGCCAGCTGGGGCCTTATCCTTCCTACCTATCTATTTAGAATATTCCTCGGTGGAAAAAAAATCCTTGTCTATGACAAGAGATTCAATGAATTTCTCCACTAAAGTAATTTTAGCTTCTCGCTTGACAAACATAGCAATATCATGTGGTAGAGCTTTGGCGTAATAATTGATGGACCTCCAAATTAGACATAAATTAGGGACCATATGACCATCCTTCAACACATTCCACCTCTCTCTTTTTGCATTATATGACATATTTTTAGCTTTAATATTCTCATTAGGAAAGTTTAGAGATAATTTCGTATTTTTGCTTGATATTATTTATTTTTGTTGAATATTGTGAGAATATTGGGCAAATTATGAATATTTGGAAGATGAGATAATATAGGGAATTTATCCCTACTAAAAGAGGATGAATATTGGATAATATATGAACACGATATTATGAAATTATTGCACAAATTATGGAGCTCCAATGATTGAGAAAATCTAGGAATGTGTTCCCTGTCATTTAATGCAAATTTCTAATGTTGGGAACCAGTTCCATTGTTTGTGGGATTTTGGAGGGGGAATCTTCCTCCTTTCAAGGATAATTATTCCTCATCAATTTTTATAAGTACCTATTCGACTTCTCCTCTAGGGGCATGTACTTCTTAGTCTTATTGTGGAGACAACTTGTTATTTAGCAGCTCCACTTTCATTTCTAGCGAGGATGTACTTGGATTGATTCAAATAATGAAGTTATGTGCCATTTTTAGCTCATAAATATTGCTTTCCTTCATAGGAATCTAAGTTTTCTAGGAATTTTCCATCCCAATATCCTCATAGCCCTCTTTTATAATTTCTTTATTTCCTTTGAATTTATTTTTCACTTGCATCTATTATTTCTGCATTTACTATTCATGCCTATTTTGTTGTAGGTTACATTGGTTAAACGATTGAAGTGAGTTGTTTTGAAGGTTATTTACATATTAATAGGCATGATGCATCCTTAGAACAATTTTTGAAATTCATATTCATAATTGAGCTACTTGGATTGGTCTATTAGTTCACAAATCTAGAATTTTTGTAAATCCCTTATAGAAAAATAGTAGTAATTTTCTGTTTTTTTAGAACATGTTAGTGAGTGGTTTCCACTTGTAATGGGTCATAAAACAATTCATGATAATAAAAAAATTTACCCCATATAATTCTCACTTTATTAGGTTAGGAATTTGATAGGTTAACTAGCTCACTCGTTCTTGAATTTCTGGTTTTTAGAGTAGTAATTTTCTATTGTTTTTTAGCATGTGTTAATAGGTGTATTTTGGAGTGATTCCACTTGGAATGGAGTCTTAATATATACTAATTAAATAATAATAACAAAATCCCCATCCTATTTTCATTTTATATACTTGGTAATTACTTAATTTATCTCTTCCTATAGCAAAACATGACCTCCTATCACACCTCCTATAACACTCCTATAACACATGTAAAATTGACCAGATTTTCTCCAAAAGCTTGTTTTTTATCCCTTAGGATTGAATAATGAACTCTATTATTTTAACCATGATGGATTAATACCAAAATACCTCTTAAGCCTTGCCTCTTCTCAATTGCAATTCGCCTCTACATTTATGGTTAATGGACAGATTCATGACTTGAAGAGCATAATGATGATTTTCATGGTCACTTTATGAAATACCTTGTGAAAGACATTGAAAAAATATATCTTGAATTAATTGATTAAATAATTATTCAATTTTTTTTTCATACATCTTGAGCTATGGTTTCTATTTCCAACATTATTATTTTTATTTCATAGACTAGGCTTCCTTTTGATGTACCATCTACACTTTGTAAATAGGTCAATGTTTACATTTCTACAAATAGGATTAACATTTACATTCAGGAAAAGTAGAATAGTCTTTCCTTTTGGAAAAAGTAACTTGGATCTCCTTTCTATAAAAGTAATTAGGTTTCCTTTCTGAAAATAGAGTAACATTTCAATTTCTCCAACTAGTTTATGTTACATTTTATGATATTCACTTCATTGCATTAGATCAACGAAGGAAGGACACATTGCATGTTGCACATATAGTGTCGATACCTCTTAAGTTTGTATGAACCTCAGGTTGATAATTTGAGTTGGTATACATGGGAGTTGCAACATTTTTATTTTAATAATGGGGCTCATCACTTTTTGGCGTCGTTGCGAGGGAGGTGACAAAGTATGGATTGTTTTCTTCTCCAATCGATTCATTTCTTTTATTTTGTACCAAAACAAAAAATTGTATTAGTCATATTTTGTTTCAAAAACAAAAATATTGCATTAGAATTTTCATTCAAATATATATATATATATATACACACACACACACACACACACACACACACACACACATATATATATAGATATATATATATATATGTGTGTGTGTGTGTGTGTGTATATATATATATATATATATATATATATATATATAACTTCCCCAACCAACACCCTCTCCCCTCCCCCTACCCTGCCACCCCCCATTTGACCATGTGGTGTAGTAAGAACCACACCACATTCGATTTTTTCAGGTAGAAGAAGAATAAGTGGCAGATAAGGTAGAAGAAATGGATGGAGATGATGATAATGAAGAAGATACTCTTGGATTTCCCATTCAATATATTGTTGTTAATGTGCATATGAAGAACATCCCTCCATATTTTCTTCGCATCTTCCATGGTATGAGGTCAGAGGATATGGAAACCTTTCTATTTGAATTTGAAATACTTTGTAGATATTATGGTTGCTTATTAAACACCCAAAAATTGAGTTTTTTTTGGAAACATTGAAGGATATAGCTCTTAAATGGTTTATGAGTTTAGGGACTAATTCCAGAAGATCATGGAATGATATGGAAAATATATTTTTAGAAAAATATAAAGATCATGATCTAGAAGAAGAAATATTTAGAATGACTCAAAAAGTATATGAGAGCCTTGAGGATATATTAAAGAGATTCATGTATAATTTTAAGAGGGAAAAAATACATCATTTAGGATTTGACACATTAAAAACCCTCTTACTTAAAACAATTAGTGATGAGTGGATTGATCTCCTTGATCTCATGAGTAGAGGTGATGTATACAAATTATCATTTGAAGAAATTTTTGAAATATGCAAGCACATATCAAGAGGAAGGGAAATAGTAAGTAAATCAACATCAATATTTGTAAGTCAAGATGAGCATGGAAATTTTCTTGATAACTTTCTAATATAAATGCTTAGCAATCTATGTAAACAAGTAGAAATGTTAATAATGAAAGATGAGAAAAATGAAGATGTTGATATTTATGTTGTCCATGCAACATCACATGCTATTAAATAATACCCATCATTATCGAGGTTGAAGTAATTTTACCAAGAGGAAAATGGAGAACTTCAATCACCAAAGAAGTTATGTTATGTAGCTCCAAGAAGACCATGGTATCCTAGTCAACCTGATATGATGCAAGAATGTAATTTACAATTTCAAGGTTATGCACATCCATCTCAAAGTAATTGGAACACACTATTTCCTTGGCAACCTTGGCCATCTCAACCCCAAAACCAATCTTGGAAACAAGTTTGGAAAGAACCTTATGGGAGAAATCCATAATATCCTCAATAGCAAGGAAAATTTTAAGGATGGAAAATTTTCTTGAAGTTTAAAAACATTAGTGAATATCACTAATCCCTAATATGTAAACTATAAAATGTTTATTGATATATTTGTAAAATTATTCAATTTTATAATGATTTTATATATAGTCTCTATATAATGTTGGCGATTGTTAAGGTAAAATAATTTTATATTCTAAAATTTGGGCGAATCATCTTTTATAAAAATTGGAAATTCGCGATTCTTTTTTGTGGAAAAATCATGGAAACGTAACCCACTAGGCGAGCATTAGCCCCTAAAAATTTCCAAGCTCAATAGTTTCCTCAATATCCTCAATATCCAACTCCATGCTTTCCCTACCATCCACTTCCACCACAGCGACATCCTCATCCACATATGTCTCAAAGATCCACTCCCACTCAACTATTTGTACCACCATTTCCAAACCCACACAAGGAAGTAGCTCATCCCAATTATAATGTTGAGGTACCACACTTCAACATTTTTATTTCAATAATGGGGCTCATCAGTTTTTGGCATCGTTGCCAGGGAGGTGACAAAGTATGCATTGTTTTCTTCTCTGATCGATTCATTTCTTTTATTTTGTACCAAAACAAAAAATTGTATTAGTCATATTTTGTTTCAAAAACAAAAATATTGCATTAGCATTTTCATTCAAATATATATATAACTTCCCTAGCCAACACCCACCGCCCCGCCCCACCCCCCCCCTGACCATGTGGTGCAGTAAGAACCACACCACATTCGACTTTCGCAAGTAGAAGAAGAATAGGTGGTAGATAAGGTAGAAGAAATTGATGGAGATGATGATAATGAAGAAGATACTCTTGGATTTCCCATTAAATATATTGATGTTAGTGTGCATATGAAGAACATCCCTCCATATTTCCTTCCCATCTTCCATGGTATGAGGTCAGAGGATATGGAAACCTTTCTCTTTGAATTTGAAATACTTTGTAGATATTATGGTTACTTATTAAACATCCAAAAATTGAGATTTTTTTCGGAAACATTGAAGGATAGAGCTCTTAAATGGTTTATGAGTTTAGGTACTAATTCCATAAGATCATGGAATGATATGAAAAATATACTTCTAGAAAAATATAAAGATCATGATCTAAAGAAGAAATATTTAGAATGACTCAAAAAGTATATGAGAGCCTTGAGGATATATTAGAGAGATTCATGTATAATTTTAAGAGGGAAACATTTAGGATTTGACACACTAAAAACCCTCTTAAAACAATTAGTGACGAGTGGATTGATCTCCTTGATCTCATGAGTAGAGGTGATGTATACAAATTATCATTTGAAGAAATTTGTGCAATACGCAAGCACATATCAAGAGGAAGGGAAAGAGTAAGTAAATCAACATCAAGATTTGTAAGTCAAGACGAACATGGAAATTTTCTTGATAACTTTCTAATATAAATGCTTAGCAATCTATGTAAACAATTAGAAATGTTAATAATGAAAGATGAGAAAAATAAAGATGTTGATATTTATGTTGTCCATGCAGCATCATGTGCTATTAAATAATACCCATCATTATTGAGGTTGAAGTAATTTTACCAAGATGAAAATGGAGAACTTCAATCACCAAAGAAGTTATGTTATGTAGCTCCAAGAGGACCATGGTATCCTAGTCAACCTGATATGATGCAAGAATGTAATTCACAATTTCAAGGTTATGCACATCCATCTCAAAGTAATTGGAACACACTATTTCCTTGGCAACCTTGGCCATCTCAACCGCAAAACCAATCTTGGAAACAAGGTTGGAAAGAACCTTATGGGAGAAATCCATAATATCCTCAATAGCAAGGAAAATTTTAAGGATGGAAAATTTTCTTGAAGTTTAAAAACATTGGCGAATCTCACTAATCCCTAATATGCAAACTATAAAATGTTTATGGATATATTTGTAAAATTATTCAAATTTATAATGATTTTATATATAGTCTCTATATAATGTTGGTGATTTTTAAGGTAAAACAATTTTATATTCTAAAATTTGGGCGAATCATCTTTGATAAAAATTAGAAATTGACGAATCTTTTTTGTGGAAAAATCATGGAAAATTAACCCACTAGGTGAGCATTAGCCACTAGAAATTTCCAAGCTCAATATTTTCCTCAATATCCTCCATATCCAACTCCATGCTTTCCCTACCATCCACTTCCACCATAGCCACAGCCTCATCCACATACGTCTCAAAGATCCACTCCCACTCAACTATTTGTACCACCATTTCCAAACCCACACAAGGAAGTGGCTCATCCCACTTATAATGTTGAGGTACCACACTTCTGAACATTTCCTCTTGATCTAAATGGTATTCATCTTAGCTCACGAAGAGTATTGCAAAAAATATATTCTCTTGATTTCATTGAAGGACAATATTCATAGAAAGAAGATTCAAATGAGAAGATCAAAGAATTGTGGGTTTCACTTGATGAATAGCAAATAGCACAGTCAGAGATTGAGAAAGTTCTCTCATCTCTACCATCAAATCATCCATGTAATCAGGAAAAACAGGAACATTTGAATGTAATGGTAGAAGAATACATGAAGAATGATCTAGGTGAGCAAACAAACCAATGGCATCAAAGATATATTGAGGTTTGGTTCCCAAAAATCAACAAGATGGAGCATCACTCTCTTCTTCAAGAATGCTTGATATTATCAAAGTCAAAGCATTTGGTCTCTAAAATTCAGGTACATGTCAAAGAATATATTTCGAGCCTATACATGAGTTTATATGTCATCTTGACATGCACATGGATCCATTGGAAGTATTCCTATACTTGAAAGAAATTTTGTTTTTTCAAGTAGAGTAGGATAGAAAAAAGAAATAAAGAAAAAAATGAAAAAATAAGAGAAAAGATAAAATCTTAGGTGAAAACCTCCTTTGAGGCACCTAAGATTAGATCATTGATTGAAAACCTCCATGAGGCAGTCAATGGGTTGGGAAAATAAAAAAAAGAAAAGATCCTAGGTGAAAACCTACTTTGAGGCACCTAAGAAGACCTACTAGTTGAAAAACTCATTGAGGCAGCTAGTAGGCCTAAAAGAAAAGAATGAAAAAATGAAAGAAAAAAATTTCCCCATGTATCTCTCTCTGATGAATGTAGGTGCTCTCCAACCTTTGCAAGAAACAAAAACAAGTTGATCAAAAACCTAGTGAAATAAAGTCAAACTTAGACTTTCTTCTACTTTGCTCAAATGCTCCAACATGGCCAAGGCCATGTCAAGCCATCACCCTCATCCATTTCCAACATCCACCCATTGTTTCCAAGCCTTTCCCATTCATTTTCCTCGTTGTCCTAAAATTCTAAGGGGGGGTTTATGTTTCGTTATAGGAGGCCAAAATACACAGGGAGGAAAATTGTTTTTACCATATCTCAAAAACGTGCATCAATTAGCATAGTTGTTTCATGGGGAGATGCATATGGATGATGGTAACATGCTCAAGGAATTTCGGCAAATTCTAGTGTACACTTTTCGAGAAATCAACCTCCATCACCTACATCCATTTTTTATTTTCTTGAGATTCATGTATCCATTATCCAATAATTTTTATGAGGAGATGCATAATGACGATGGAAACATGATGAAAAAATTCTAGGTCAACCCAGTCTACCATTTGAGATATATGGATAAAACAATTCTGCTATAGGAGATTGTCTTGAAATGCTACAGGATGGAGATCAACTTGGAAAAATAGCCCCAAAGGTCCTATTTTCCTTGGTAAATGTTGGAAGAATTACACTCAAATTTCTTTGCCCCAATCACCAATCCATTCATTCAAATCCATCACTCATATTCCACCTCTAACCACACATGAAAAAACACAAAAAAATGACTATGCCTTCTTAGTTTTTTCCTTTCCCACAAATTTCACCACCTTCTGAAGATGTTATTCTTATCCCTAAAACCCAATACCATTTTCTAAGTCCCTAAATGCGGTGTGAGATTGTGATAAGAAACTAAATGACTGCTACATGAGGAAAATAGTCTTGTAGTAGCCTTCACAGATTCATCAGAAAACATGATCCAAGGATTCTTATTGCTCCAGAATGGAGAGTTGGCCATCCCTAAATCTTGAAGAAGCCACACCATCCCTGGGGAGAAGTTGTAACATCAATCATCCACTTCAACAACAACAGATTGAAAACTCGACAGATATCTTCATGCAAGAAAGGTTCCATCAGTCAACTACATTATGTGAACACCTATGCACAACAAAAACAAGGAAATTAGCACCTCCAGAGAATCATGGATTGATCATCAACTCAATAGTAGCATGCATGCCTCTCTAGTAACCATCAGGTAGGTACAAGCATGCAGTATTATTCACCTTTTCTCTTAAGTGTGTTATGGTTAGAAATTTGTTATCAATGCATGAGAGATGAGGTTTTATAGGCTAAGGATGGGTCAAAAGTCTCAACTACCCTCAACCAATTAAGTGAAGCTAACTCCCTCATTCATCAAACATAGAAAATCCAAATTAAAAAGGGTGATTATTACAAGGAGTGGAGACAATAGTTAAAAGATGAAATTCATGTGAAGGCCAAGTCACCGAAGTGCTTTGAGCCATTACTACAAAAGGGAATAAAAGTACGAGGCCCAATTTCATGTGCATAATTACTCATTCCCAAGAAATAGATGGAGAAACACATCAAGGTACAAAAGGATGATCTAGATGCTACCAAAGTATTCCTAGGGTGCCACCAAAGGCTCTACCTGCTGATTTTGCAGGTGCTATAGGAGGTGCTACAAGACTGTGTGAGGTGCTACGGGATAGTGTGAAATGCTATAGCGAGTCCTAGAATGCTATAGGAGCACCAAAGATATGCTACAAGTGTGAATTAAGAGTAGAAAGGAACTAAATCAACTAGGAATTTTCAAAAAAAAAACCATGAACATGAGAGAATCATCATGAATAGGGTAAGTAGAATCCTCCCTCCTCACTTTCAATACATTTTCATAGTGAAATATTCCTTCTACATGCATCCTATAGTATAAACCTAAAGAGGTAAATTCCTTTGGAAATTTTTTTTTCTTTTATAAGAGGGGTAAGGCAAGAGAAGAGGAAGTATTTCACTAATATAGGGGGTATCATTCTTCTCCTTCTATGACCCAAAATCAACCACCCTATCTCTACCATGGCATCCTAGACTACTCAGAGAAAAATATTGTAAATTCCTTTCAAATAATTTGAGACGACATTATTATCCATGGGGTCGAGGCTTCAACCAAAGGGGAAGCAACTTTTGACACCCATGAGAAGGCCAACCACTAGAGAATCCACGACTAAGTAGCTCAAATCACAAACTGCCCTGCTATAGGAGAAAACAAAGCCACTACAGGAGAAACATAGCTGCTACAAAAGAAACAAATATTCTACAGAAAGAGATAGATTTACCACAGGAGAACACATTATGCTACAAGAAATTCTAGAGAGCTAGAAAAAGCATGGTTTTGAGCAACTTTACCTTATATTTGAAGAGGGACATCTAAGAGAAGGATTGGTAGTATTGGTTTTCGAAACTTTGGAAAATCATAGTGAGAAATCATTGGGGGAGGGGGGCGGGGCAGTAAGTTTAAATTGAAGAGATTCCACAGGCTCATCAAAGATTCTAATTATCACATATGGGAAAACATTGTAAACATTAACAGGGAGACGTTTCCTAAGACACAAGTAAAAACCTAATTAAAACTTGGAGAAAAGGATGGATCTATAGGAGTTGGAGAAGAAGAGGAAGAAGATGGATCAAGATAATATGTGCCAAAATTCCTTTTGAAGTAGCTTGGGATGTTAAGGAGGTCACCAAGGCTATGAATGCGGCACAATTAGGTCGCTATGTTGCTCAGGGGATGAGAAACACTTTCAATAGGGGGTTATGATCAGCCTCCAAATTAGACATAAATTAATTCCCATCTGACCATCCTTCAGCACACTTAACCTCTCTCTTTTGAATTAGATGACATATTTTTATCTTTAATATTTTCATTAGGAAGGTTTAGATATAATTACATATATGTTCCTAATATTATTTATTTTTGTAGAATATTGTGAGAATATTGGGAAAAAGTATGAAGATTTGGAGGATAAGATAATATAGGGACTTTCTCCCTGCTACAAGAGGATCAATATTAGATAATAAAAGAACAATATATTATGAAATTATTGCACAAATTTTGGAGCTCTTGTGATTGAGAAAATCTAGGAATGTGTTCCCTGTCATTTAATGCAAATTCATAGTGTTGGGAACAAGATCAACTATTTGAGGGATTTTGGAGGGGGAAGATTCCTCCTTTAAATGATAATGCTTCCCCATCAATTTTTATAAGTAAAAATTCGAATTTTCCTCTAAGGGTATGTATTTCTTAGTCTTCTTGTGGAGAAAACTTGTTATTTAGCAACTCCACTTTCATTTCTAGCAATGATGTACTTGGATTGATTCAAATAATGAAGTTTGGCACCATTTTTAGCTTCTAAATGTTTTTTTCCTTCATAGGACTTGACTTTTACTTAATCTTAGCCATATAAAGTGTCTCATATCCCTATTGTACAATTTATTTATTTCCTATGGATGTCTTTTTCACTTGCATCTCTTATTTATGCATTTACTATTCATGTCTCTTTTATTATAGGTTACACTGGTTAAATGATTGAAGTGAGTTGTTTTGTAGATTATTTACAAATTCTCAGGCATGATGCAGCCTTAGAACAACTTCAAAAATTCATATTCATCGTTGAGCTACTTGGATCGATCTATTAGTTCACAAATCTAGAATTTCTATAAATGCCTTGTAGCAAAATAGTAATAATTTTATGCTATTTTTTAGAACATGTTAGTGAGCTTCATTTGATTTTATTATAATTGTATTGGTTCATAAAAAAAAATAATAACCAAATTTACCCCATAGAATTTTAATTTTATTAGGTTAGTCGTTTGATAGGTTAACTAACTCACTAGTTCTTGAATTTCCAGTTTTTAGAGTAGTAATTTTCTTCTATTTTTAGCATGTGTTAACATAGGTATTTTGGAGTGATTCCACTTGGAATGGTGTCCTAAGACATCCTACTTCATAAAAAAATTATCATCCCATTTTCATTTTATTTACTTGGGAATTGGGCAAGTTATCTCTTCATGTGGCAAATAAAGGCCTCCTTTAGCACTCCTATAGTACATGTAAACTTGACTAGATTTGCTCCAAAATCTTGGTTTTTGTCCCTTAGGCTTGGATAATGAACTATAGGCTTTGAACCATGATTGAATAAGACAAAGATACCTCTTGATATTTGTCTCTTATCCATTGAAATTCACCTCTGATGTTATGGTTAGTGGACAGATTCATGACTTGAAGAGCATAATGATGATTTTCATGATTACTTTATGAAACACCTTGTGAACTCCATTGACAAAATATATATTGAATGCAGTGATTGAATAATGATTCTATTTCATTTCATACATCTTAATCTATGGTTTTTATTTCCAACATTATTATTTCTATTGCATAGACTAGGCTTCCTTTTGATGTACTATCTACACTTTGCAAATAGGTCAATGTTTACATTTCTACAAATAGGATTAACATTTACATTCATGAAAAGAAGAATAGCCTTTCCTTTTGGAAAAAGTAGCTAGGATTTCCTCTACAAAATTAATTAGGTTTCCTTTCTGCAAATAGAGTAACATTCCCATTTCTGCAACTACTTTAGGTTAGATTTTATGATATTCACTTCATTGCATCAGATCAACAAAAGAGGGACACATTGCATGTTTCACATATAGTGTTGACACCTCTTAAGTTTGTAACGTCCCTGAGTTGATAATTTAAGTTGGTAGCCTTGGGAATTGTAGTAATTTTGTTGCAATACTAGGACTCATCAATAATCAATAGTGATATAATCATAAAGAGACACATCCATTGGTAATTTATTCAAAATGATAGTGAATCATTGATTAAAGTCTTTTACCTTTTCCTTCATATGCCACTTTAAAGTGCTTAATTCAATGAGGAGCATAGATGGTGTCTTATCTTCGGAGAAATTTTTAAGAAATGTATTTCGAAACTCATCAAAATTTCATATCGAAGCCACCGGAAAGGAGTGATACCATGTCACGACTTTTTTTTCCTAGGTTTACGAAAATAGTCTACAAGAAACATCATCATAATGCACCCTCATCATTTATAAGGCTAAGTAAAAATTACTTATATGAGCTTCAGGCATGGCTCCCTTTTCAAGGTCAAACTTCGGGAGATGTTTCTCAAGGTGTTAAGGCATGTCATGAAGAGAACCTTGGATGTCTAAAGAATATTGGGCCGTCCAGGCTAAAGGTTGTCGACGGTTCGCTCTTGGTGGTGATGGAAATATGACGTGGTTGGTGTTTCCTTCAGAATTACTTCCAATGCCTGACCTAGACCCTTCACTTGTGTGAAGGGGTTGTCTTCCATTACCTTGAAGGACCCTCAGACGTCCTAAATCCCTGACTTTCCTGTCATTTCTAAAAATTTCCTAAGTTCCTCGGGAACCTATAGGTCTCTCATCGCGGGGGGTTCTACAGGATAAAGGTTAATATGATTCCTGATATTCTCATCATCCACTAACCTCTGGACCACCTAAGGTTTTCCCATATGTGGTTGATCATTGACCCCAACATTTTCCAGTGGTGGTTGATTACTTCCCCGTATACTCTCATGCTGCAATTGATTATTACCCCATGTAATGGTGCTCCTAGGTCCTTCTCTCTTGGATGTTGGGGGTTCTCCAATCCTTCAATCGAGATTCTTTCAACGACATTGTTGGGACACCAAATTAACATTCACTTTCACTCTATTTTTCACCTTTATCCTCATTTTATCACCTCATTCCATCACATTATCACTATATAACCCTACATTATCATTACTACATGAGTTCACATTTACATTTTTCAAAGTTATTAATTTCATGTATTTAGAGTGAATTTATGATTAAAATTTAGAAAAATAACATGTATTTTATTATACGTAAAAATGGCTTGAGTTTGATGATGTGTAGATAATTTGGAAGCTTCCAAGGCACACTTATGTGGCCTCTAATGCACAAATTCGAATTTAAACTCAAGAGGTGGACCATATTCCAATGAGAAAGATCATGGAGATCTTGATGTGTCATGGGAATTGTATCTAGTATTTAGGGATAAGTTTAGACAAGTATGGATCTAGTATATATTTAAGGCATCTACATTTATTGATTAGATATTCCTAATTCATGTATAAATAAGAGGGGCATCCTTAAAAGGAAGGAAAAAGATGTCAGTTATTCACTAGCATTAGATTTATGATTGTTTATTCAACATGAATAATATTATTTTCTTGCAATCATGAGTTATGAATTTTGCTTGATTCTTAAGGAGTGATAGTTGTTCATGTGTGTTCATTGAGGAATGGATGGATCCCCATCAACAAAAATTTGAACAAATCGGTAACATAGTTTAATTTATGTTATTTCCTTTCATGTAGGTGTGATTTACTTTCCACAGGTGTGTTTTGTTATGTGAAGATTTAATTTTTTCTTGAATTGTTTCTTGAATTCCCATCTATGGTTTGATGAAATGGTAACGTTGTTGGAGTAGAAATGCGAGGAAGGACAACTAGAACCTCCTAAGTTAGGAGCCTCTTCTCTTTCTTGCACATCTTAAATCATAAACTCTTTAGTTTCTTTAAACTTGGAAGCTATTTGTAATGTGCATTTCCTTTCTTTATTTCCATCCTAAACAAGCTTTCTATAGAAATTTCATCTGAGGTCCTGTATATTTTGGTTTGCTTCTAAGTTTACGAAACCCTTGGGTTGACATATTAAAATGACAAGGGATTTAACGTACCATTGAACCACCCAACATTTTTGGCGTCATTTTCGGGGAAGCAAAATTAGATGTAAGCTAGTTAGGAGGACTGTTTAGGAAGCATTTTTCATTTAGCGTCATTTTCATTTAGGGTTAACTGCATTTAGGCATTTTAATTTAAGTTTATTTTGCATTTTCATATAGAAAACATAGAAATAAAATAAAAACATCCACAAATCAAGAACCCCCATTCACTAAAAAATAAAAACACAATAAAAATCCAATTGCAACAACCTTTAAATTTTTCATATTTTAAGTTTTGGGTACTGTAAGAACCCCTTTCAAACTAATCCATATGTACATATGTAAGAAGGATGAGTATGAGTTTGGAACAACTCACTCAAATCCTAGCAAGATTTAGGATCTCCTCTGTTTGCGAAGAGGAGATCTTGACAGCAGCCAAAATATTAACTACCCTTCCAGAAGAAAACAACAAATCAACATTCAAAGAATCCAATACATCTGACGAGGAACATTTATTCGAACGAAATATTGAGGAGGACAAAGAGAAGTTGTAGCCTGATCTGAATCACAGTGGAAATCACACATATGAAAGCCTTATCGAAAGATGGTTTCCCTGGTTTTAAGAAAATACAAGGTTAGATCAATTTCGTTTTTTTAAATTTTATTTCATTAAACCACAATCACAAAAACCAGATTCGATCATCCTTGTATATTTTCATTTTAAAAATGAAAAATTGAAAATGAATATGTTTTTATTACTATTGCATGAATGGTTACATTGGAAATTTAATTACATGTAATAGTTTGTAATTTTCAAATAGCATAGAGTAGGTAGGATGTTGTTTTCAATCTCGCATAAGTATGGAGGAAGAATTCTTTCCTCCTAAATCCAGTACATCTGATGAGGAACATTCCGAATAGAAGATTAAGGAGGACAAAGAGAAGTTGCAGTAGGATCTGAATCATAGTGGAAATCATGCCTATGAAAGCCTTATCGAAAGATGGTTTCGATGGTTTTAAGCAAATACCAGGTTAGATCAATTTTTTTTCATTAAACCATAGTCACAAAAACTAGATTCGATCATCCTTGTATATTTTCATTTTAAAATTCCAAAATTGAAAATGAATATGTTTTTATTACTATTGCATGAATGGTTACATTGGAAATTTAATTACACGTAATAGTTTGTATTTTTCAATTAGCATAGAGTATGTAGGATGTTGTTTTCAATATCGAATAAGTATGCTCTCCTCCTCCATCTTTACACGATCTAGAGGATTAGAAAGTAGGATGTTTACCAACGTTTCCAAAAATGAATAAATCAAGGGTTTGCAATATGATTAATCAATTTCATCTGCAATATACTTGTCTCCATTTGCTAAAAAATATTTGTATTCATCCTAAATCAACAAAATTTCTAGATTATTTTAGAGTTAGAATAAAATTCATTTTCTTTTTAAAGATTTTATTTTTAAAAAAACATAAAAATTTAAAAAAATAGGAATAGAATTTATTTTCTTTTATATATATATATATATATATATATATATATATATATATATATATATATATATATATATATATATAAAATAGGAATAAAATTCAAGATTTTAATTTTTAATAAAACATAAAAATACAAAATATAATAATAATAATACTAAAATAAAAATTGCAAAATAAAACATAACTCAATAGGAATGTCTTTATATGTTGAAGTAACAGTGGTGATAGTGGTTTTGTGAGCAGCTTCTTTGACTAGATAGTGGTTTTGTGAGCGGTTTCTTTGAGTGGTTAATAGTTATTTCCTTCTAAAAAATTGGAAAATAAAGAGAGATATTTATGCACTCTTACTTCCTGGTGAGCAAGGTTTTTCTCTTTTAGTTCGAAGTGGTGGAGAAATGATCTAAGAAAAGGATTACTACGATTACCTCTTCAAAGTGGAATTGATTGTTGACTCTGGTGTGAGCAAGTCCAATCTATTATCAAAGATTTACTAGGAACGATTTTAGCTTGGAGTCCAAATCCACCATCAGAATGAATTCTGCGACTCGGAGTATGGTAGTCGATGATAAGGATTTGGGACATAGTTGCTCAAGAAATATACCGGGCCATAACAAGTGCATATTATCGAGGAGCATTTGGTCCACTGACTAGTTTATGATGTAACCAAACATGTAATCTTTGAGAATGCAGAGAGATGTCTTGAACAACTTACAGACTACACTAATGACAATATTGTAATAATTCTTGTTGGTAACAAATTTGATTTACGCCATCTTAGAGTTGTTTCTATAGAGGATGGCAAAGAATTTGCAGAACGATAAAATACATTTTTTATTCAAATATCAGCTTTGGAATCAACAAATGTTGAGAATTCATTCATAGAAGTAATGAGCCAAATTTTCCAAATTGTGAGTAAGAAAGCTCTTTGGGAAAACCCAGCAGTTGTGCCCAGTAAAGGATAGAAGATACATGTTGGCAATAAGAATTAGGTGACAGCAATGAGGAAAATTGGGTGTTGTGCAGTAAAGTGTTTTCATCTGAAGCTTTTGCTTCTAAAGCAACTCAAGAACAAAAACAAAATTGATTTAAATGTCAAAAGAAGAGGAGTCGGCCTAGCTACTGATAAAAGTGCATTGATACCATTCATCCAGGCGATAAAAAAAAATTTCAGCCAAAAACAAACTTCACCCCTCATCATTTTCTAAACTTGGTCAGAGAAAAATCGTCGAAATTCATCAAAAGTTGGCCTCCTTGTTTGAATTAAAAGCTATCCTATCTTCACGTGATTTCCTATGATCTTTCTCTCCCTGAGATCTCGATTGCTGAGTCCACCATTCATTCAAAAATATGATTCATTGGAATGATATATTTAGAAGTCAATAGGGTCAGTAGTGGAGAAAAATCCTTAAAAATCCATTTGTCTATGAGAAAAAATAGGTTTCAGTTCATAGAAAAAGGAAGAGATAGTGCCAATTCCTCCTGACATCCATCTCCATTGCATAGCAACAATAAGTGCAATCCTCTAGCAGGGTTTGAATTTCCACTATATGGGATTTATCTCTTGACTACCTCATATATCCCACATTCAGTTTGTTCAAGCTTCAATCCAAGATATCTCATGCTATAAAAGGCTTTCAATGAAATATCTAGATTTCCAACCTTCAAGGAGCCTCGTTTGAGTGAAGAGAAAGTAAAGGTTGCAGGTATAAATCTTGCCTCCTACATTTTCTCGTGAAGAAATAACGCCTGCTACCAATCACCTTTTCTACAACCACTCGTGATGACTATCTCAAATGCAGAGGAATCTGGATGAAATGCGGGGTGATGGTACAGGTGTAGAGCCTCCTACACTTTTCCTGACATACAGTAATTTCGTAATAGAGGGTTGAACAACCCACATGGAATTTTCCAACCATGTACCTTCATGTGTTTCATTAATTCATTTAATGCCCCTTCTCTCCTTTCTAGAATGGAGATTATCTGTTGGCATTTGTTTAAGATTTTGTAATGCTTGTTTGCAAACTTACAAAGGTCAATGTTGTCGAGCTTAAAGAGATTAATGAGTTTCATATTCTTCAAATAATTTGAAAAGAAAAAAAACATTTTCAGAATGAACCACGTTCTGAGGTTAGTTGAGAAGGCGGAGGGATCAACAAAATTTCTACAAAGCTTTGCATTCATACAAGGCATCCACTCAAAAATCATAGAATCCAAAGGATGCATTTTGACTCTCCTTGACATCACAGAAATAAAAGAATGTTGGATGTAAGAGCTTTCATTTTGTTTCTATCATGGCTATGTTTGTTTCTTGTCCTTGCCAGTGCACATGTACAAGACTTCTGTGTGGTTGATCACACACACTATCAGTGAATGGTTTCATGTGCAAGGATTTGAAGACAATGAACACCTTCAATTTTTTTGTTGTTGTTTGAGATACAAGTTTGTACAATATTTCACATCCGAACGTAGGAAGTTTTCCATGGCTAAACACATTAATTACCCACGTAGAATACGCTTCGCAAGGGGGTTGAATCCTCCTCACATCCATCTGTGTGTTACAAAAATTGAGTTTGCTTCAGAGGGTAGCCTTATGCTCAACACCAATAATATTTTCTTTTCTCATATGTTACAAAAAGGATATTTATTTGTTATTCTGAGGGGATTGGTGCATTTCCAGTACAACGTTGGGTCACCCAACGCTTTGTCCATCACCACATTCAATAGTGAGTTTTCGGGAGCCCAATTGGTTGCACCCTCTTTTGGCTCCACTTCTATTGTTCCAATGATTTATTTGCCAAGGCATTTCAAATCAACAAGAATATGGTCAAGCAAATTGCTTCTAAATCTGTTTCCAAGTAGACCTTTTTATTTCAGTTCCCTTTGTTTATTGTAGAAGTAAATAATCAAAATTCAATAGCATTTTATACTTTGGAATAGATTCAGTAGGAGTAATAAAGGATCTGCATTCACGACTTCATCCATCATGTATGCAACCAAGATGCAGATCACATTCTTGTATTCTTCATTCCATGATTCAACAACAGGAGCTACATTTTTCTACATATACACATTTTTTCCACTTAGGTAAGTAAAGGTATGTTCTTTTCTATATTTTTATCATATAATTCCTTTAATACTGAAATTATATTTTTTGGAAAATGCTTCACCATGTTCCCTTTCTCATTTCATAAAGAAAAAACTGAAAATACCTTTAGTTGGGGGGGGGGGGGGGGGGGGGGGGGGCATAGAATTCATGTTCATACTTCATATTCACATTTTGTGATATATATCACATTCATATTCGATTATCACCTTTCATATGTCATATATGTCATATACATCCTTGATGCACATGTCATCCTAACCAGCATACTTTTCCAAACAACTACTATTGCATTATGATTCAAACGTTACATGTTTTGCAAATAATGATCAAAGAATGAATGGTTGATTAAATGTTTTCAAAGTCTTTTGATGCAACACAAAAACAACAAAAGTATTGTTACACAAGAACCAATACTAATCAAACTTTAGTTGTCACACAAGAACCAACCAAAATAATATGTTGCAATTGAATGTTTTTCAGAAAGAACACATTGCAAAAAGAACAAAGGTGTCAAAAAAATTGTGCGAAGTCAAAAAAATCAATACTAACCAAAGTTGATATAAAATCAAGACAATTCAAAAAGATTAAATCATGATTAAGTGAATCAATGCAATAGATTGCATGAGGACATGCAATAACTTAAGTTGGGGGGTATGTTGGGCCACCAAATTAGCCTTCCCATTCACTCTATTTTTCACCTTTATCCTCATTTTGTCACCTCATTCCATCACATTATCATTACATAACCCTACATTATCATTACTACATGAGTTCACATTTACATTTTACAAAGTTATTAATTTCATGTATTTAGAGTGAATTTATGATTAAAAGTTAGAAAAATAACATGTATTTTCTTATACCTAAAAATGGCTTGAGTTTGATGACATGTGTAGATCATTTGGAAGCTTCCAAGGCACCCTTATGTGACCTCCTATGCACAAATGAATTTCAACTCAAGAGGTGGACCATACTCCAAGGAGAAAGATCATGGAGATCTTGATGTCTCATGGGATTTGTATCTAGTATTTAGGGATAAGTTAAGACAAGTATGGATCTAGTAGATAACTAAGGGATCTACATTTATTGAGTATATATCCCTAATTTATGTATAAATAAGAGGAGCATCCTTCAAAGGAGGGAAACAGTTGTCAGTTATTCACTAGCATCAAATTTATGATTGTTCATTCAACATGAATAATATTACTTTCTTGCAATTATGAGTTATGAATGTTGCTTGATTCTTAAGGAGTGATAGTTGTTCATGTGTGTTCATTGAGGAATGGACGGATCCCCATCAACCACAATTCACATACATCTGTAACATAGTTTAATTTCTGTTATTTACTTTCATGTAGGTGTGATTTACTTTCCACAAGTGTGTTTTGTTATGTGAAGATTTAATTGTTTCTTGAATTCTAGTTTATGATTTGATGCAATGGTAATGTTGTTGGAGTAGAACTGTGAGGAAGGACAACCAAGACCTCCTAAGTTAGGAGCCTCTTCTCTTTATATCTACACATCACAAACTGTTGCTCTTTATTTTCTCTTCTTGGGGACAGTACTGTGAGGAAGGACAACGAGGACCTCCTAAGTTAGGAGCCTCTTCTCTTGGTTGTTGCATCTTGAATAAAAAAAAAATTAGTTTCTTTAAACTTGGAAGTTATTTGTACTATGAATTTCCTTTCTTTCTTTCCATTCGAAGAAAACTTTCTGCAACAGTTTCATTTGAGGTGCCATATATTTTGGTTTTCTCCTAAGTTTACGAAACCCCCGGGCTGACATATTAAAATGACAGGGGATTTAACATACCATTAAACCACCCTACAGACATTTGCATGGTCTTCCAAAATAATTCCAATCAAATGTGGTACCGAATTAACCAAGATCCCTTGGCAGGTATGGTGAGGTTTGGAAGTGTGTGGCTTAGGGAGTCTACTTGTGGTAGGGATTCATGTCAGAACCTTAGTGAACTACCAAGTGATAGGTCATAAATATCTTATTTTCTCATATGTGACTTCATAGAGAGGAGTTTCCTCATCCACGAGAGTATCCTCGATTAGAGGAGGTTGAGAGTCCCCAAGGTCGAGATCCCAAAAAGGCAGGCCAAAGTTGGGATGAACAGGTGCTTTGTGCGAAGTGGGACAAGGCTAATTTCTAGCTTGCTGGGAAGTTTCAGGGTGAGGGCAAGTGTTGATGTCGGCCATCAGCCCTCCTTCTAGCACCAAATCTATTGACAGGATAGAATTTATAGCCAATAGATAGGGGATCTCCTGAGTGCAAAATCCCAATCATAATATACACCATTTGGTTTAGGGATCCCGTCTGATATGTAGGCCTGGTTGTCATTTCGTTGGTTGATATTTTCTTTGGAGAGGAAAGGGATTATCAGTTAAACGTAACATGTAACTTGAACAAATGCAAGTAAGTAACTAATGAACACCTAATAAAATAGATACCATAAACAGAAACAACGGAACTTCAAAGCATAAATCCTAAGAAAAGAATTGTTATCAAAACTTTAAATAAGATCATGCTTAAATAAGAAATAATTTTAGCAACCAAGGATGAGTTTGTGATTAATAACCATTGAAACCATAAATGAGCACACGGTCCACATTGATATTATGCCAATATTAATAAAATTGTTTATCAACATCCTCCACCCTTTATCGACTCATTCACTTATCGAAATTGATCAGAATCTTACTTTCCCACAAAGAGCTCATAGTTTTGAGTCATTCCTACTTGAGAATTCTGAATTTCCTAGGACAAATCCACCCTATTCCTCTATGATATTTCCTAAGATGTCTAGCAAGGTAATTTCCATAGTTTCTTGTCCATTAGGGTATCAAAATGATCAGTGGGTAGACGAAGTTATCTTAGGGTTTTTATTAGTGTTTTCATCCGGTAAGAAGCCCTCAATTATGTTCAATTACAATCAATTCTTGTCAGATATAATTTATGATCAGTTTCTCAAGTTCAGTGTTGAAGGATCATTTAAGCGCACATCCATTTTTGTCTATTTATTTTTATATCATCATTCTAAAATATTCAAGTTCCCTCTACATAAATTTCATTCTTAAGGAAAGCCACAGTCAATGATTCATTGGACCTCATTAGTGAGGAAACATTCTGAATACTTATCTTTCAATGACTTTTCCAATTAATTCTTGCATATAGAACTTTATCTGTTAAGAAGTGATGCAGTTCCCAGGATTTCTCAAGAGATAAAAATGATTCTACACATAAATGAGCAGTCCAAAGTTGGAGATTGGTATCTATACCAGAACTTTTTACAAATTAGAATCTAGTGTTGTGAGCTGCCACCTTATAAATTACCAATTTCTATCCCCATGAGGATTGTTTCTTTATAATTTATTATGAAAATAATTAATATGGATGATATACATTTTGTGTCAAGAAAATAGAAAACTCGGTTTAAATTAAAGGCACAAATTGGTCCATTTATTGTTAACACTAGGGTAGCAGAAAAGGAAGTAGACATTCTACTTAAACAGATGAATTTCAGACTCAGTTTTAGTTGGCCTTATGACCCCCTGGCAGTGATTTCAAAGATAAGCACTGAGAAAAATTCAGCACCTTATGTACACACATCAAAGCTAGAGATTGAAAAATTTGTAAATAGAGAAGAATGTGAAGAAAGCACTCTGCAAGAAACTGAAGAGCATACCTCCAGTCTGACAACATTGGAGACTCCAAGACCAAAAGAAAAAGATCTTAATGACCAATAGAAAGTGTCTCGCCTAAAATTTCAACACCTAAAGCATTTGGTTTCAAAGTTTTCAAAATAATAAAAACAATAAATATAGAACATGAGTCATCACAAGGGATAAATTCAAAAGAAGAAACTACAATAGCCTTATCAGGTGAGCCTTATTTTTTATTTTAGCAAACTGAAAAAATAGCTATTAATTATCCTACTTATCCTATTTCTCCATATTCAAGTCAAAAAATTATATTTTCCACACTTATGGAGATGAAGAGAAAAAATGAAGCACTCAAAACCTCCACCTATGTTGAGTTTTGGAAACAATCTTACAATACTCAACGTAGACTTTTATCTACACTAGACCCTGATAAAGGGCAATGCCAATTGCCAATCCTTGAGCCAAAAGTACCAAATCCTAGGAATGCAAATGATTATAAAGATTCTATGTTTTCTTTTCATATTAAGAAGATACACCCTATAGTTCAAATTGATCTCCACAAACAAGAAAGTGAAATGTTTTATTCTACATTAACAAGCTCAGCCATGGTAGCTTCTAAGCTACAAACCTCCTTAAATAATATTCATTCACAACTTAAAATGGAAATAATATCTTCCCTAGAAAAGGATACTAGAATATAAGGGATGGAAGATCTTGTGATAAAGCTAGGAGTGGATCCTAGTGATTTCCATGCTACTGAAGAAATAATCAAAAGAAGAAATGCAAAAATTCAAGAACTCCAAAAGAATCTAAAATTTCCTACAAAACGTAATGAAAATGATTGTGGAACAAAATATCCAAATTCAAGATATGGAGGCCAACATGGAAAGCCTACTAAAGGAAAAAGAACAACATGCAAGTGTAGGAACATCTATAGTGCAGATAGATACAGTCAGTGAGGAAACAACAGAAAAATTATCAGAGGCCATGAGATATTTATCCTTAAGGAATGTGGAGATTAAGAAGCTAAATGCAGAATTGCATAGAATGGAGGAAAACAATATCAAATTAGATAATGCATATATATTTTAGATACAGTAAAACTTCAAGATAAACAAACAACTTGAAAAATATGAAGATGAATCACTGACAGTGCAGACATTATCTGAAGCAACGGAAAAAATATGGGTTGATATCAATATAATCATAATTTAACTTTGGAAATATATTGAGATCATATTTGAACAAGAAGAACTAGTGACAAGATCAAAGGAAACCATAAAAGAATCAAATAAGACTTAGATCACAAGCCAGGATAAGCAATGAGGATAATAAAAGTGTTGAATTCTAAGACTACGAATAATTGGAGGAATTAGGAATTGAACATGGGAATGATACAGTCATATAAGTAAGAAGAGTTTTGACAAAAAGAAATTTAATTTTGCAATAAGAAAATAAATTTCAAAACTCATAAATGTATATAAATAAATTCCATGAAAATTTAATATTTTATGCCAGAAGGGACTCCCACCTCTAAGAGATTCTAGTGGCTAATTGACTCCACTAGAAAATTACCAGCATAGATTACATGAAATAGAAGAAGATAGATCAAAATTTGCTAAAGTGAAAGGAATCATAAGTGGTAAAGCATTCAGTGAAGGCCTAGAATATGATCTAGTTATCTAACATTAAGTCCAACCTTTATTTATCATTAGGCCAACTTTTTAAAAAATACACAGAGGTGGAAGAAGCATATAGAAAAGTAATTAAATTTTCCATTCCATATGAAAAAAGGTGGGAAAAATTACTCGAACTCATCAAGTAGAATTGAATACAGTTTTTCAAGGTACCAGTGCAGCACAACAAAATTTGAATGCACATTTTTAGGGCCAACATAGCAAAAGAAGGAACATAAAGAGAAGAAACATATTTTTAGGCAGTAGTTACCAACAACACCCTTGAATAGAGTGTTAAATATGCAATCAGTTTCAGAAACATTTATTTTTATATTGTATTTGTTTGATATATCCAAATAATTTTGGAAAAAGATTGTATTTTGTAAAAGAATTATATTATATTTAGATATTTTTGAATTACACTCTATAATTTTTTTGTAATTCAAAGTAAGAAAGGTTGAACGCTTGTGATGATCCAGTTACAATATTGTACTCTTCTGAACTTCTTTTTGAATATAATCAAAGGATCCTGACTTCACGCTTAACAACATCTATGTTCATGTGGGTCTTCCTGGTTTATTCATCTTTGTTTTTCATCATATATTCAAGGTAACATAGGATTTAGGGTAAGGTTAAGTTAAGTATTAACTTCCCTGATAGCCCGCTACAATGTTATCATCTTTATTGAGATTAACTAATTCAATAGTCTGTTTAAATTAGTTCCTCTGCATCTTTAAATTGTTTCCTTCTGTCATCTCTTGAATATATATTTTTTGGTTGTATAATTCTTTTGAATGCATCAACTATATTTGATTAATTAAGTATTCAGTATAAATGTTTGATTGTCATATATCCTTTCCCTTTCTACTTTCAAAATCAATTCAACTATTTATGTTGTTACGAATTGAAATCAACCCTTTGAACTTCTCAGTAATATTTGGATTATTCAAGTGTTAATGGTTTAATGCATTGGTCATCCAACTCAATTAAAACCCTTACTTAGATTCTTCGGTAAAGTTCCTCGGCCTAGAAATGTCTACAAAGATACAACATGAGATTTGTGTTGTTGTTGGGGAACGAAGTTTGAAGTTATTTCCCTGGGACAACAATCAGACTTACCTCTTAATGGTGAATAAGAGGTTGGTAGGCTAAAATATTTCAGTTGACGAATTCACATATCAAATATGGCTTCACACAGGCATACCAGATTTCATTTAGATCTACATCTCTTCTCTCCATTATTATATTCAAAGACTTGTGAAAATTGCATCTCTTAGACGTAGATTAGAAGCTTCCACATCTACTTATTCCTCTCTTCCACCTAAAGTAGTGTCACAACTTGAGCCTTTTCAATCAACCCCAATCCCCGTTGAAATATCATATTTACCACCTAAAGTTTTAGAAATCATATCTAAAGGAGTATATATTCAAATTTCATTATTAGTCAATCAGCTTGAGTCCTTTGAGTTTCCTACTTCCCTTTCAGAAGCATACGATACAGAAGCATATCCTAAACTTGAATTACCTGAATTTAAACCAGTTGATTTTATTTCCTCTATTATACATAGTTATCCTTCTATTTATGAAAAGCTTGAAGAGGAACTTATCATTTATACAAATCATTTATCCTTTGAATATCAAGAGAAAATCATACCTGAAGTCCAAAAACTAGTTGGTCATCGTCATTTTTTCAAGAATCCTAAACCTCTATCTCAATCATCTTTAAGAAAAATTATATCTCCTAAACAAATAGTTTTATTACAACACTAGACGGATGGATTTAAGCCAATTGTAATAGCTTGGTGTGCAACATTAGCACTTCTACTAGCAAATCAACTTCATGATATTCCTAAAGGGTATTTGAAACATTTGCCCAGATTTAATGGAGAAACTAGGCCATATGCAGAAGATCATTTGGTTTCATTTCTTAATTCTGCAAAAAATATGAACATTGAACATGAGGATGTTTATACAAGACTATTTGTCCAATAATTAGAGTGAAATTTCATAATATGTTTCAAAAGTTACAAAAAAGTTCTATAAATACATGGACTAAATTAACCAACATCTACAAAAGTCAACGAAGAATTACAAAGATCCTGTGTATTATGTTATAGGTCATTTTGTCACATCTGGTAAATAGGCCTTCAACTAGATCATAAACATCCTTTGACCCCTTTTCTCATCATCCTTGCACAAATCCCTAAGCATGGCTCATTCTATGCCCTAATTTTCTACATAAAAGCACCTTGTTTTAGTCATTTTAAGGACCAACAGACCCTAGTCTCTTACTAGCCAATGTTGACTACCAGGTTTCACTACTCTGCACCTATGTTGAACATAAGGAGGTTGTTTAGTGTTGGGAATGCGTTGATTCTAGAAATTCAGGAAAAAGAAAAATAATCTTGAAGCTTCCTCTTCTAGAAGCTTCCAGGATTTGTTGTAACCATTTACCTCAAACAAAAGTCTTGAATCCTATCTTATTCTATCATGGAGTTTTCATCCTTTATCCCTTTGCTTCATCCTCCCATCAAGAGTGGATATCAAGCCTGGATCAGTAAGAGGATAAGAATTCATGAACTACCTCCTTCACCTATATATTTACTGTCATCCATAGGCAAGGGATTCGATTTTGGAGAGTGAATCTACTCTTATGTTGTTGATGTGAGAGATGTATTTCCATGCATTAGAGTGACTAGAGGTGCACTTTGTGATAAGGAAAGGACAAGTCAACTTGGAGGAGCTCTTGTACAAGACCAACACCTATTTTTGGTTAAAACTCACTCCATTTATATAAATGCAAAGAGTTATTTATTTTCCTATATATGATGTTATGGTTTCATATATTTCAATACCATGTTGATCTATTGAATAAAGAAATTATATGATGCTACATAGATTTCGTGGATCATTTCCTTTTGTCATCTGATTGTGCAGGTTCTAATTATTCCCATTAGAGCTATGATTGGAGAATTCAAGGCAAGGAAGGAGTGAAGCATACAACAGATTACAGGTAGGCTTCTTCTCACTATCTATTTACTTTAAGGAAAACATTAGTCCTTTGTCTTTCTATTGTGCTATGTCAATCCACTAGGCCTAGGGAAGATACTTCTATCCATAGTCATAGATTTTTCATAACAAATTGGCGACCATACTAGGGAGTGGTGTATTCCCTTTGAAGTTTCTTTGTCCATTTTTGTTTTCTTACCTCTTCTTCAGACCTTTATTTTCTAATTCAGTCAAGATCACACCTAAGAAGAGCTTTCATTAAGTCTCAATTGTAATCCTCATGTCAAAACTTTGCATCCCTAAACCAACGCACCCTTTGGTCTTCTAAAAGAGTGTTGCATCCCAGTTGA
Source organism: Pinus tabuliformis (assembly GCA_031772625.1). Lineage (NCBI taxonomy): Eukaryota > Viridiplantae > Streptophyta > Pinopsida > Pinales > Pinaceae > Pinus > Pinus tabuliformis. The sequence goes on along the minus strand of CM062807.1, from coordinate 222,266,921 downwards.
GCCTTCTGTGTGCTTTCATTGCATAGCATTAGTTCCTCCTTTGCACCTGCGTTGGCCCTTATTCATGCACAAGTTTTATTTTGTCTTGCTTTTCCCTCTGATCAGCCTTGTTTTACCTACTCTTCTTTGAGTCTTTGAGTGTCTTGTGGTCCCTATGAAGCCTCCATTTGATTTTCTTTAGTTTTAGTACCTTTGGTAAGTATTTGTTTAAATATTTTCCCTTGTTCTTATCATTAGGTCATTTGCAAACTGATTTTTTTTATCATTGAGTGCTTAGATGAATTGGTGTTCTAATCATCATTTTGAAAATCTTGTTTGAATCAATGGTTAGACTTTACATCTTATTTTTCTTCATTTTTGAAAATTAAGTGACTTGAAAAGAAAACCTTTGCATTGGAATTTAGGTTTTTGTGTGTGCATAAAAATTGGAACAATTGCATTGAAAAGGGAATTGCATGTTGCACATTGTTTGCCGCATATTGTTTGATGCATACTCCTTGTCTCTTCCCTTACTTCGATAGATTTTTATTCAATGAGAAATATTTCATTTCCTCATGCCAGTTTTCATTTTAGGATATTCAGGTGACATTCACGGTAAGCCCCAAAAATGAAACATAATTGAAGATCAACATTAAAATTTATTGAATTAATATAAGGAGCAATTGTAACATTAAAGTAAACATTTAGAGGTCTAGGCTAGAGACATGTTTTGACATAATTAAGGCTTCTTCTCACTATCTATTTAATTTAAGGAGAACATTAGTCCTTTGTCTTTCTATTGTTCTATGTCAATCCACCAGGCCTAGGGAAGATACTTCTATCCGTAGTCATAGATTTTTCATAACAAATTGGCGACCATACTAGGGAGTGGTGTATTCCCTTGGAAGTTTCTTTGTCCATTTTTGTTTTCTTACCTCTTCTTCAAACCTTTATTTTCTAATTTAGTCAAGATCACACCTAGGAAGAGCTTCCATTAAGTCTCAATTGTAATCCTTGTGTCAAAACTTTGCATCCCTAAACCAACGCACCCTTCGGTCTTCTAAAAGAGTGTTGCATCCCAGTTGAGCCTTCTATGTTCTTTCATTGCATCGCATTAGTTCCTCCTTTGCACCTGCGTTGGCCCTTGTTCATGCACAAGTTTTATTTTGTCTTGATTTTCCCTCTGATCAGAATTGTTCCACCTACTCTTCTTTGAGTCTTTGAGTGTCTTTTGGTCCCTATGAATCCTCCATTTGATTTTCTTTAGTTTTAGTACCTTTGGTAAGGATTTGTTTAAATATTTTCCTTTGTTCTTATCATTAGGTCATTTGCAAACTGATTTTTTTATCATTGAGTGCTTAGATGAATTGGTGTTCTAATCATCATTTTGAAAATCTTGTTTGAATTAGTGGTTAGACTTTACATCTTATTTTTCTTCATATTTGAAAATTAAGTGACTCGAAAAGAAAAACCTTTGCATTTGAATTTAGGTTTTTGTGTGTGCATAAAAATTGGAACTATTGCATCGAAAAGGGAATTGCATGTTGCACATTGTTTGCCGCATATTGTTTGATGCATACTCTTTGTCTCTTCCTTTACTTAGATTTTTATTGAATGAAAAATATTTCATTTCCTCATGCCAATTTTCATTTTAGGATATTCAGGTGACATTCGTAGTAAGCCCCAAAAATGAAACATAATTGAAGATCAACATTAAAATTTATTTAATTAATATAAGGAGCAGTTGTAACATTAAAGCAAACATTTAGAGGTATAGGCTAGAGACATGTTTTGACATTGTTAAAAATAGGATTTGTCGTTGTTTTCCAGCGTTGTATCCCAGGGTGAAATCTCATTCCACGTACGTGATTGTATAAGATCGTTATCCACATAACTTTGGGTATATTGGACAGTGCTCCACACACGTAAAGTATATGGGAATGCTCTCATCGAACAGTTACACATTATACATCACTACTACGAGCTGCACTTCCACATACCTTCGAGTATATTTTGGATGTCCACCATAGATTGTTATCCTCACCATAGGTAACCGAGTAGGTTGCCTTGTATATTGTGATACACCAAACACAACGTTTGGGGATATTTCTTGCATGTACGTAAATCCTTGGTTTTCCAAGCTTGTATATTTTAGTTCATGGTTGCTTGGTAAACATTTTTCCTAGTTTACCCATTTGTTTTATTTTTTTTGTTAATTTATAAAATCAATTAATTGACCGTGAAACAACATCCTCCGCATGGAACAATGCCTTAGTAGATCTTAGGTTGAGACTAGTGGCAACAGTTCTTATGTCCACCAATCAAGGAAATCCCTTTGATGGGGATCCTAGTCATTTTCCTTCTTTTGGAAATATTGGTGCTCCTTATATGGAAACATTTTCCCTTCCCAAATTCACCATTGATTTACCATTTTGGTTGTTTTCAACCTCCTTGGTTCTAAATTTCCAAACTACTTCTCAACCAAGTTCTCCTCCACTTGAACAATATCAACCTCAATTTTATCTTAAAGTTGAACCGTGTCCTTCTTCACATGTTGTTTCTTCATCTCTTTATTCTTCCTCACCTAATGTAAGTATTGATTCTAGTAACTAGGAATCTAAGAATAAGAAGAAAGGGAAGAAGAATAAGAAGAAGAAGAAGAAGCAAAATAAGGAGGGGGGCAACCAAGAAACAATTGATATGGATGCAACTAGTATGGAGTAACCTTCCAATCAACCTTGCAAATTCAAGTTCCCTTACATGCTTTGTAAGGGTGATAACCTTCTTAGAGATTGTCCTGGTATTCCCAAGGTATTAGAAGTGTGGAATATAAGCTCACAAATTCCTTTCTCATCAGCCTTTGGAGATCATACTAGTGATAAACCATCCACTAGTGATAGTAAGGTCCATGGGAAAAATGGTAAAATTAAGTTTCTTTGTAGGTTATGTGAAGGTAATCATCCTACTCACCCTTTTCCTTATATGGATGAAGCCACAAAAGTGTTGAAAAAACTTGCATCTTCTTAGCCTTGTCTTTCGATTGGTTACCAAAAGCTTTCTCCCAATCCTCGACTGGTTGATGAAGTGATTGATCAAAATCTGTCTCTAGTCAATCCCAGTCTCTCTAAATATGAATCCCATGAGTCTGTTCCCAACCAACCATTGTTTGAGAAAATGGTTGACTCAATTCCACCTTCATTTGATTGTACCTTTCCCGTAGAGAGTGAAATTTATACCGCTCAAGTTCTTCTCATTTCTTCAAGTTCCAATGAACGAGGGGATAGTTATCCCATTCCCACTGCATAAGGGTGAAATCCTCCCATTCACACAACACTAGAGAGAAGTTCTCCCATTCCCATAGCACAAGGGAGAATTTCTACCTTTCCCATACCCTCCAAGTAGTGTGGTCACTTCCTTTGATTGGAGTCGACTGGTAGGATATCATCTTCATCCTTACGTGCCCTTCTAGATCATAGTAAAGGCTTATAATATGCTCGCACCTAATATAATAATAAATGAAGACGCATATATTAGTATTTTTTCCTCAACTACTTGGAAATATTTATGTTCTCCACAATGTGTGCCCATTACCCAGAATTTTTTGGCTTTTATCAAGGGAACCAATCAACCATTAAGGATCCTTCCTAAGTTTCCTATTACTTTGGGAGGAATGAATTTCTATATCAATTTTATTATAGTCCAAGGCCCTTTGGATTTTAATTTACTACTTGGGTGTGACTATTTTTATGTCATGGGAGCTCTTGTCTCTTCCCTTTTTCATGTGATGTGTTTCCCGAATGATGGAATAATTGTGTCTATTGAACAGATTTCATTCGTTGGTCCTAACTTGACTCCCAATCAACTAGCTTCACTAAATGGTCCTTATATTCAAGTGGTATCTTCACCACCGCAAGTTAATTATGTGGAAACCTATCTCACTCATGTTCCTACTGATGAATATGAGCCTTTCATTGTCTCTCAACTTCTTTCGGCCTAGATCCAATAGGTGTTATGGTGAATCATTTACTAAGGGAACTAGAGCCTGATATTTCCAATGGATCATTTGATATTTATCCCTTCTAGTGCATTGTTCTTCCATCTAATGAGAAACTCTTGGAAGCCATGGTCTCTTGGAGGCCATGTTCAGATTTCAGAGCACAATTCCTTTCCTTGTGTCAATCTCATTAAGAAATGAAACAAGGTCCTCTGAGAAAACTTATTTTTATTGTGTCAAACTCATTAAAAAATGAAACAAAGTCCCATGATAAAAGCTTATTTTCTTGTTTCAATCTTATTAAAAAATGAAATAAGTTCCAATGAGCAAAGTTATTTCATGTGTCAAGTTCATTAAAAAATGAAACATATCTCCCTTTCCAATTCGATTCCTTGATTAGATCTCATAAATTCCCAGTCGATCCTTTCACTTGATCTCATCAATTAACCTTCATTCCATCTACCTAATAGTAACCAGTATTCTACTTAGGTAAATGAAATGAAGCTTGGGGATCATGTTCCTTGAATTGAGTCATTATGCTGGGGGAATCTAAACATATGTCAAGCATATTTTTTCTCATGTTTTGAGCTTGTGAAAAAATGAAACCATCTTGAAGTACTCTCAAGCATAGTTTCCCATGTTTCAAGCTTATGTAAAAATGAAACCATTCTCATCCTACTTCTAGTGATTGCCATTTTTTCAGCCTATTTCTACTAGATGAGCCTTGGTTTTCTCATTCCATTGTCACCATCTGCTTGGTCGATCATACGCTTTCACTTGGTTGTTTTACCCTTTCCTGAGGAACAAATGCGATGAGTGGTCTTATTAGCTAGCCTCTTGACCTTTTTATGTTTTTTACAGTTCCATTATGACTGGAATCAGTTGTTAACACTTTATACCACTCATTTATTTAGGAGGAGTCCTCTTTCAGCTCTTTTCAGACTCCCAAAATATGAAAATATTGTGGAGCACTTGCCTTTTCAAACACATTAAAGTAAATGAAAAGACGTATACTCAGTATAAGTTTAACCCCTTTTCAGACTGAGATAGATTGTTACGAAAAAGGAATGCCTTAGTCTAACATGGATAAGAGGTTCTCTTTGTTATCATTTTCTGGCTTTTTAGACCTAAGGGACTATCTATGAAAAGGAACATTTAGAGTTTTGTTTTTCACCTCTTTTTCAAACTCTCTAAACATGAAAAATATATTGGGTTTTCACCTTCGGTGGACTCATGAAAACATCAAACAGCGACATAATCATCGTTCATGACGAGATCGAACCACTCCTTCTCTAGGTGCATTAAATATGCTCAGAGGGATTCATCTAAAGGATGAACTTACATATCAATCATATGTTATCCTCCTCAAGCTTGTTAAAAAATAAAGAGGTATTGACTAGTATGGCTGGGGTAAATTGGGAAAACATGGTACTTTGTTTGTTAATGCAAGAAAGTCTATTTTGAAGACGACGATTTTCCACATCATCTTCATGGTTGTTTGGTTGGGAAATCTACTTTCATTTTTGTTTATCATACCATTTCGAAGCCTTCATTTTTCAATTTTGGGTCCATGCTACCAACTCCATTCAGTGTCTCCATTATGTTTAAGAGAAGTTATTTAGTCAATATATGCTACAATACTCTTAAGCCTTCATTCCATGTCTACCTTTCCTAATCCATTTCCATATCAATATCATTTTAATCATTTTGTCTCAGATCATCATACATGTTTCATATAATTTATTAGGGATACATCAAGGCCACCCTACGATGGGTCACTTCCTATCAACAACAACTCATTATACAGGAAGTTGACTTAGAAACATCCCCTAGTACCTCGATGCTTGCATACATCAATGACATGTTTCCTCACTCTCAGCGACAAGTTTACATCATTGGTCTTTGATCGAAATATTTTGTGTGGTATTCAACATCAACTCATTTATTCACACCATATGGATTGTACTAGAGTACCTTGAGAGCTATTAACATCATCAATGGTTTCTCTCTCATATCTTAACATCTTATATCATTAGCCGATGATCAAATATTGTCTACCATGTTCAAATCAAGCTCATTGATTCACATGGTTAGAATTGTACAATGTTTGGTCGAGTGAATGATATAAAATAGATCGAATCTAGTTTCATCCATTTGAGTTTCAATTTCAGGAGTAATAAAAGATCATACTATATGATGGCTATGATCATATAGATAGTCATCCAACCATGGGTCCACCATGTTTCATCAGTGGATGTGTCTTCTGATCATTTTACATGTAATGTTAGATTATGTGTTGATTATGGATATGGCTCCCTCAACAAAATATGTCATGATGTAAATGTATTGTAACATATGATGATCTCATTGGTTCTCCTTGATCCCAACTTGTCACAATGTAAATCACTTTAGTCATCAGCTATAATTTTTGAATTGTCTCTTTAGTGGGAAATCTGTTATAGCCCATTTTGTCACATTTTGTCCATAAGCCTTTAGCTGGATCAATCAAAATCCTTTGACACATTTTTTCATCATCCTTGCACAAATCCCTAAGCATGAATCATTCTAATCCCCGAATTTCTACCTGAAAGCATTGACTACCAGGTTTCCCTACTCTGGACCTACATTAATCATCAGTAGGTTGCTCAGTGTTAGGTGTGTGTTTATTATAGAAATTCGAGAGAAAGAGAAAGAATCCTGAAGCTTCCTCTTCTAGAAGCTTCCAAGGTCTATTATAACCATTTACCTTAGTAAAAGTCTTGAATCCTATCCTATCCTACCTTGTAGTTTTCATCCCTTATCCCTTGAGATCATACTCTCATCAAGAGTGGATCTTAAGCCCAGAGTGTTAAAAGGATAAGAATTCATGAACTACCTCCTTCACCTATATATTTACTGCCAATCATAGGTAACGATTGGATTTTGGAGAGTGATTCTACCCTTATGCTTGATGTGAGAGATATCGTTCCATGCATTAGGGTGATTAGAGGTGAAATTTGTGAAAAGGAAAGGACAAGTAAACTTGGAGGAGATATTCTACAAGATGAACACCTATTTTTGCTTGTAACTCACTCCATTTCTATTAATACAAAGATTTCCTTATTTTCCTATATATGATGTTATGGTTTCATATATTTCAATACCATGTTGATCTATTGAATAAAGTGATTAGATGATGTTTCATGGATTTCATTGATCATTAGCTTGTGTTATCTGATTGTGCGAATTCTAATTATAGAGATCGGATCTAGGATTGGAGCATTCAAGCCAAGGAAGGAGTGAATCAAATGAAATATTCTAGGTATGCTTCATCATGTTATCTATTTACTTTAAGGGAAAAATTAGTCCCTTTGTCTTTCTATTGTTTTAGGTCGGTCCACTAGGCCTAGGGAAAGTACTTTTGTCTGCAACCGTAGATTCTACATAACATATTATTTAATAGAATTTGAAGATTTGAGGAGGAATCATGGTTAACATGTTGCTAAGTTTATCAAAATATTTAATATGATTTACAACAAGATTCCACTAAATAGTAAATCCCCAATGACTACAGCAAAAGTTATATTTGCTAAAGCATTTGATGATTTTTTTCTAATGCTCAGAGAAAGAAAATTTGAATCCTTAGCAGATATGCAAACCAATGCAATTGAGGTAGAAGCTAACATGTCAACATTTATTAAATTGAAAGAAAAGGTAGAAAAAGATGAAAGGAAAATGAAAGCTAGAGAAGAAAGTACTTCATCATCAAAGAATAAAGAAGAGGAACACAAAATTGATGAAATAACTTCATTACTAAAAAATTCTTTCAATCGAATTTCAATAATGGAAACTTAGCCCATAGTAGCCCAACATGTTGCAAATAAACCTCCATTACAATAGAGAAGACCTTTCAACCCATAAATTTTTCAAAGACCAAATAATGACCAACAAATTCAACCTCCATTAATGATTGATGATCAAGACCTTGAAGAAGCATTCCCAGTTGTCACTAATGATATTAATTATTTTCATGGTCAATCATCTTAAAATGATATTGTCCCTATCAATTAGAACCAACCTCTTGCTCAAAATAAAGAATCCTCTCAAGTTTCTAAATAACAATATTTTTCTTAATTTCTCATTTCTGAACTGAATAGAAGATATGACCTAAGACCCATAAAAGGTCTTGGTAGGCCTATAAAAAATGTTACCTTTGATGAGCCTCAAGAGAAATTTATTGAAACTCATTTGTTCAACCTCAAAATTAGTTACAAGACAAATCTACTACTGAAAAATATGTTACAATTCTCTTTAATGTTGAAAGAGAATTAGAAAGGGTAAAAATTCCAATTCCCTTATCTGAACTTTCAAGGAATCAAATTATAAACAATAGATTTCCAAATGGATATAATATTCAAGTGTAGATGTTGAAGGAGATGTGATTAGCCTACAGTATGAGAAGTTTTTGGTAGTTTTTGGGCCTAGTTTAGACATGATAGATGAAAGTGTGTCACCTTTGTATGTATATTAAAAGTTCATGATTTGATTTTGTACAGTTGTATGCTAGATTCTAGTGCTTCCCATAAATTGATGCCTAAAGTTATGATGAACCAACTTTAGTTGCAAATTACTAGGCCCTATCATGATCTGTACACATTTGATTCAAAGAAAGTACCTTTCCTAGGATTAATCAAAGATATAGTTGTTACTCTTCCTCAAATCCATGTGAAGAGCATAGTAATGGATATAGTGGTTATAGACATTCCTCCTAAATTTGGTATGTTATTATCAATATCTTCTTGTGTTAAGCTTGGATGAAGCTTACAAATGGATATGTCCTATGCTACAATCCCAGTTTATGGAGGTGAACATTTAGGTTTTTACAGAGAAGTAAGATTCATAAACAATTTATGTAAAGCTAATCAGGAAATAAATAATCCCATATATTTTATTGATCAATATTTGCAGTGTTTTACTTTGGCTACAAATGATCTGTGTAATCCACAAACCAAAAAGTATAAATATCCCTCAGTTTTCATATAGTGATGTTTGGAAAATGTATTTTTATGGAACTTTTCTAAAGATGGAGCTAGAGCAAGAATTGTGCTCATTTCACCTTAAAAGAAAAGCATTACTCAATCCTTCAAGTTAGATTTTGAAGTCACTAATAATGTGGCAGAATATGAGGCTTTAACTTTGGGACTAAAATTAGCTAAAAATTTGAAAGTACAAAATTTGGCAGTATTTGGTGATTCAGAATTGATATTAAAAAAGATCATAGAACTCTATCAAACGAAACATCCTAGATTCAGAGCTTATAGAAATGAAGTATGAGACTGTGTGGAAAATTATTTTCAAACGTTCAATATTTTAGCATTTCCCAGAAAAGATAATATTCATGCAGATTCTTCAGCAGTTTCTACAAGTTATTTCAAAATATTTGATCCTTTACAATTATAGTATCAAATTGAAGTAAAGTACTAACCTTCGATCCCATACAATTTAAGACATTAGAAAGTCTTTGAAGATGAGGAGCAGTTGAAGAATTTCTTACAAACCATTGATGAATTTTCTGGTTTACATGTTGAAGAAGAAAATATCAATAAAACAAAATAAAATGTTGGTGATTCAAATATGAACTTTAAACAGAAATTTTTTATCATGATATCATCTAGTTATCAAATAATCATGTTCCTAAGGGGTTAGTTCCTCTCGAAAAATTATTTGATCAAAATGATGTATCAAAATCTTCATTGTTAAATACATAACAGGAATATATACAAGATTGTAATATTGGTACTAAAGAAGAAATAAAAAATGTTAAAATCTCGGCCAATTTACCACATGACATAAGAGGAAAATATGTCAATTTGTTTAAAAAATACAATTATGTATTTGCATGGTCATACGAAGAATTGAAAACTTATGAACAACTATTATTTAGCACAAAATTCCTTTGACACCAGGAGCTAAGCCATTTTAACAAAAATTAAGAAGGATTAATTCAGTCTTATTGCCTATTATTGAGAAAGAAGTAAGAAAGTTGTTGGATGCAAAAATAATTGTTGCTTTAAGATATTCCAAATGGATAGCTAACCTGGTACCTGTTAGAAACAAGAATGGAGAAATAAGATTGTGTGTTATCACCAAACAATGATCACCTAGCCATTTGTAACTAGCTAGATCAAAATACACCATGTATGATTAATTTTACCATAGTAAAATCACTTTCGCCATGAGAAATAATTTAGTAAACCATTTTTATTAAATTCTTTCTGATTAAAATTAAAAGACCCCATGAGAATAATTGGATAAATTATTATTTATTTAATTTTCTCTAGGAATAACTATTAAATCATTATTTGATAATCATTCCTTATCACAAATCACCTAAGAATAATCAAATAAATCACTTTTTATTTATTATTCCTTCATTATATTATTGGAATAATTATTAAATCACTATTTAATAATTATTGCAATTTCACATCATTCTTCATCCTTGCGAAATAATTAATAAATCAATTTATTTGTTAATTATTTCTAAATAGAGATATTTGAACATTTTGAATATATTTTCCCTCTCCAAAAAATAGAATAAAGTATTCCTAATGGTTAGATCTTGATTTGGTCAATATTATTTTATTATTTTCCATTTTCGAGACTAACCCAATACTTTGTTATAAACAAGAGGGTTTCCCATTCATTCTTCACCATGATCATTATCTTTGTCACCACTATCATCTTCTTGAATTTGAGCTCCCACGAGAGTTCTACATATTATTTTGGGTTTTTCACATATTGAGAGAGAGAATCAATCACTGAAGCATCAAGGACATCAAAGGACCCATCCCAAGGAGGGGAATTTGCAAACCCATTTTGTAGATCTCTTTCACCAGGTGTTATCAATAAATATTATTATTCATTTAAAATTATTTCCATATTGGGTTATTACATTGGATTTCTATTATTGTTTGCTATTTTTGATCACACATAACATTTTATTGCAAGTTTTCTCATTTTATTATTGCATATATGAAGTGTAAGAAGCCACAACTTGTTTTTAGGGTCACTTATCATGAGTGACTTAAGAGAAGTGTTTTTGGTACACCTTCCAATAAATTTGATAGTAACAAATGGCGACTCCACTAGGTTTTTAACTACATTTGTTTTCAACAAATGGAGACTCCTCTAGTGTAGTAATTTAGTTCCTCGATGACTAATGTTTCAGTCAATTTCATTGTTTTTTGTAGCTATTTATAGCCTCTCAATTTCTATATATAGTTTTCTTTCCTTTTTTGTCAAATTTTTGGATTGTGGTGGTTTTCTGGTTCTTTCCGTAGGTCACAGGTACCAACCGAGCAGGAGACAGAAAAAAATGTGTGGCATCTGCCGACTGAGAACCCGAGGAGAAAAACAAACTTTCAGCCACAAATTTTCATTTCAGAGTGCACTCTTTCGCTAGATATCTGCATTTTCCACTCTTTCCAGGGCGGTACCTGCGTTTTCGATTTTTCCTAAGAATTTTTCACAATTTATTTCATGTTTTTCATGAGTGTTGTATTTGCACTACCAAAGGTTTCTTATCTCTGTTTCTGTATCCCCTATGCCTATATTCTCTTATTTTTTCTCTTTGAGGAAGGAAAATTGCCCCTAGGTGCTAAAGTACATGTCCACCTTTTTAGGAATATATTGGTTAGGTGAGGAGTCAAAGGTTTCAACATTTTTAGCCACTAGTTTTTAGGGTCTGGCCCATTATTTTATAGCACTTTTCGATAGGTTTCTTTCACCTTTTCTACCTTTAGAGTTTGGTTTTTTCCTTTCCCCCTTAGGATCCCCTTCAACATCCTAGGTTTTGGAGCTTCATACCTATCCTTTACAACATTTGTCACCTCTGATTTTTTTTGTGTCTCTGCACCATTTACAATAGATTAGTGCCCCTAGATCTTAGTTCCTTTGACATTTGATATTTTAGGCATTTTATATGTCTTTGAGTAGCTTGTTTAGCTTCTATTTATTAGCTGCTTGATACTCTTTTTTGGTTGGGGTTTTGTGTGCTTGATTTGTTTTTTTCTATCCTTTTCAACATTATTTATAGTATTTCAACACTTTATTTTCAGCAGCACATGGCATCATAAAACATGCTCAATTAACTCATCCACTTGAAACATCATTTTCACACACTCGCACTCTAAGCAAATGTGAGTTGGTTAACACCACCAAACCTACACTTGAAATACTACACCTTTATAATTCAACATGCATAGATTAAGCCCACTTGGGCACCAGGGCCAAACAATTTGTGTAGTTTAGGTGTAGGATCGGTGGGATAGGCTTCCGATAACACCCATCAATCACTTACATTGAGACATAAAATTTGACATGCTAGGGATCTTAAAATCCTTCACCATCCCATGATCCAAAGCCGGAGTGCGTTAGAAACCCGATTCAAAGGGGGTTAGGCTAGGTCATTGTGTGAGCAGTTCTCCTCTAGTCTACCCAACCCATGGCATGGAATCTCATGTGGTGGTTGATCACCAAGAAGCTCAAGACTCCCCATGGGATGAAGGTCACAGTATTGACCAATCTTAGGAAAACACCCTATAGGACTGGCTGGGGGAAGTAGTTGGTTCCTGACCCTACCTTTCTCTGGACATCTCTGCTTGCGGCGATCATATTTCCTCAAGTAAGAAGTTCTTTGGAAGGCCATATGAAAAAATTTATTTTGGATTGTTTGAGAATTTATACCACCTATAGGCTAGAGTTCTTTTTCTTTGATACAACGTGATTGCTTGTATTAGATTAGGATCATTAATATAGTTATTTTACACTTGGAACCACTGCACTAGGTGTTTTCTTGTTGTTTGTTTCCTTTTTCTCCTATCATCGCCCTTTAGTCCTTAGAGTCATCATTGCACCCCCTAGGCATTTATCATGGAGAATTCAAGGACTCTGTCGTTAGTTTTTGTTAGGACATATTACTCCTCCCCATCTAGTTAGAGTTCATCCTCCCAATGCTCCGTCAATTCCTCATTCTGACTTTGGTTCTACCTATTATTCCAATTCTTCCATTTATTCCATGTCTGACAACCCCATATCATCACCATGTCAGGCACTAACATGGTTTTAGGAAACCAATGTGGTAACCCAGGTACTAACCATCATAACCCCATGAGCGTAACCTCCACCAGTATGGTCACTACTACTCCATTGCTTCCTTTTATGGGTGGTTTGAGCCTCCCTTATTTCAACCATCTCATCAACAACCTTCTTCTCCATGACACTAATTGGCCAGCTATGTCTACCAGGATCCCTTCTGACATGCCCAAGTTCGAAGGTAATCCTAGAGAAGATCCCAAAAATCATGTTCACTCATTCCATATGTGGTGTTCATCCAATTCTATCACTGAAGACTCCATCCATATTCACCTTTTCTAACACACTCTTACTGGAGCTGCGGCTAAGCGGTATGTCGATCAAATCAGGGCCACTCGTTCCACTTTCATGACTCTTGCCAAATAATTTCTAGCCTAATTCCAATTACATCTCTGTTATGACACTAGTACCGAACTATTGACTTGTTTCCATAAAGCTTCCACCACTTGCCTATCTAGTCATGTTCAATAATGGCGTAGAAGTAGGCGCATACATAAAGCTTCATAATTCGAAGACCATGTCTATATGGATTGGTTCCTTAGATCACTTTTGGCCACAATTTCTAAATATTTTGCTTCTCCTTCCCACAATCTGAGGAAGATACACTCCAAGTAGCCTTGAAATTTGACTTGATCTACGACCAATCAGGATATGTTTATACTATCATTCCCGATCTGCCTCAGCATGGTGCTGCTAATGCATTGGGGGAATCTTATGCCACTTATGGTATCATTATATCCATTTTACACCCTCAACTTCAACCATATGCTCCACTTTCGATGATTTATGGTCAACCCCATGGGGAACTAGTTCCTCTTACACATATCCCGACCCACTATTTCACATGGAAACTCTTATCTAGGTGTCAAAATGTCATATGCATATCCTCATCTACATTAGCATATGCCAGGTCCAGTTGTTGCTCCACCTAGCTATCATAATGTTTCCATGTCTCCTTATTATTTGTATGCACTTCCTAGTGCTCCAACCCCACTATGACTAGCTCCCCAGCCCTAGATGCCTCCTCCACCTCTGCGAAAATAGAAACCTCCTCCTTAAGGTCAAGTGTATGCTCAGCAAAGCTCAACCAATCCCCCTAAACCCAATAAATGGAACACTGGGAAAGGTGACCAAAACTAGAAATATCAAGGTAATCAGGGTAACCAAGGTTCACCACGTAATGCACCTCAGGGAAACCTGCCTAACCTCGCAACCCAGCAATAGGGTGGAAAAACCAAGAAAAAAAGGACTCCCTGTATGAAAAACCTTGTGCCTATTGTAGTGTATATGGCCATTATACTCATGAGTGTTCCCTTTTACCTCATATGCATCAAGTATGGGAAGCTCAAGTGGCTACTTCTAGAGGATAGTAGCCCATAGCTCCTCCTCCTCCTACTTCATCTCAAATAGTTATTCTTACCAACCCTTTTTCTCACCAAAGATATCTCATTGCTTAACCTAAGCAAGGTCATGTAGCTCCCCAACCCCCACCATCTAGTCACAAGGATTATCATATTCTTATGATGAATTCCAGCAAAGACAACACCGAATAAATCAACCTTCATACTCAATCGTGTCAATTTGACAAACCATCTGCTAAGTAAACAAATGATTCCTGACCCTATGTTTCCATTGAGCCTCTGTCATCATCAAATGGTACATTACAGATCCCTCTGCCTAAGGTAGAGGTTATCCCTAAGATCCCAAAAGGTCCATTATGCAAAAAAATTTCTTCTGCTAGAGCCGTTGATACCTATAACATAGTAGATGACTTGGCATAGTCTCGTATTGCCATGTCAACATTGGAAATCCTCTAGATGTGCACATCCTAATGGAAATATCTACTCTTTTCTTTGGTCACTGTGGATCCTTCTGACGACCATATGATTATATTTGATGTTGAAAAATCGAAACATCCCCCTTCCTTCATCAATTTCATTTCAAATACCAGTGTCCATAAGAAACACCATTGTTCAGCGGTGTATCATAGCTGAAGGCACCTCCACCTATGTGATGACTGCTAGTGTTTGGAAGAAACTTGGTTCACATGTCCTGTCCCCTTCCACCATCACTCTTTGTGCTAGGGATGATCATCCCTCTTAGCCCCTTGGCTTATATCGCAACTTTCCTATCACTGTTACCAACAAGACATTCTCTATTGACGTCAAGGTCATTAATCCCCCATTAGATTATAACATCCTCTTGGGTCGTAGTTACACCTATGCTATTTCAGCTTTCGCATCTGTGGTTTTCTATAAGATGTGCTTCCCTCATAATGGAAATATTGTCACTATCGATCAGTTAACATACTATGATCATAACTCTCAGACTTCACCTCAGTCCTCAATCTCATTAATGACTAGAAATAAGATTATCTCATCCCTCAACAATGTCTCTCCTAGACTCTACAAATGTTCCACCTTACTTAGTACTTATTATGGTCCACCTCCTACTCCTTCTGAGCCTAGCTTGTCCAGTGTTTGCATGCTTCAAGCATCATGGGATGCTCACAAGTGGTATAGCATGTCTTCACAGTAGCCAGCACCTTTGCAACTTATTGTTCCCAACTCAACCAAACCTGTATCTATTACTCCTCTAGGTCTTGTTCCTTCTGTCAATATCTCTCCTAGTCCTTTTCAGCCTGGAACTGTTCCCCCAGGTCTTAACCATCTCAAAGAAGTTCCCCCAGGTCATTACCCTTCTGGTCATATACTATTCTTATTTCCACCCCCTAGAGTTTATTATATGCCTGTCATGGCTACGATGAGTTTTCCTAACATTACCTTGGGGATCCCAGTCTGGTACATTGATTCTCTTGCAATCACCCACCTTGATCAACTCAAACCTTACACATCTTTGACTCCTATTCAACCTATCATTACTACCCCTTCCATTTCTTCAGTTCCTTATAAACCTCAACTGGAACCTTCTCCTATTGTGAAATAATCTGGTGAAGGGGGGAAAGCCTAGAAAAAAGGAACCAAAGACAAGGAACCCCAACCAACTCTAGCTCCTCCTAAGACACTAAAGCGTACTTCTCCATGTGCTTTGTATGATGTTGTTAGCCATGCCACCAATAATTGTCCTGAACTCCCTTGATCAAGAATGTGGTATTTTATACCTTTCCTAATTCTAATAATCTTGAGGTCCATGTCACCTTACCCGAGTCATCTAAGAAGAATATATCATGACACATGAATCACCCTTGTTCTTTGCGTGATAACTATGCCCATTATTGTCATCATTTTCCCCATCTTGGAGACTTTTATGATACACTTCAAGTGCTTCAGAAGTTAGATGTCACTCGTAATGGTTCCACCTCTCCTCTACCTGCAGGTTTTGGTCCCACTCTTTTGCCAGAACAGGAGGTATCTCAACCATCCATCGTGATCCCTCCTCCTAATGTCAATAAGATGGATAGTACTACCCCTATTATCTACCTATCATCATCCATTATCTCAATCTATTTGGAATCTATTGGCATTTTCTATTGTGATTCAGTCGAACCTTCTTCAACGAACACTTCAATCTCAACATCGGTAGATATTGCATCTACTAGTCATATGTCTCCCATTGTTTATGATGCACACATGAACCTTGTCTCTCATGAAGATGCCTCAAGCATTTCCTCTTAATCATGTGTTCTCTCTTTCTCTCAACCTCTCATCTTTCATTCTAATGTAGACATCTTGGAAGCCATGACCACCCCTAATTATCCTTGGGATGATATGCACCATTGTGCATACTTCCTTCCATAGAAAACACACGATCAATATGTTATGGAGTTTAAAGACTTCATTCATGGTGAAGTTGATTGGTTCAAAAAACCCTTACTTCGAACCCATTAATTCTTACCACGTCCACCTTGTCGCCATTACATTGCCACTCAATTTTTGGGTAAGGTGTCATCCACGTTTGAGAGTCCAGGAGAAGAAATTCTCCCTAATCATCCTAGTTCATCTGGTAGTGTTGACTCTAGTAATATTATTATTCCCCATTTATAAGAACCTCTAGAGTCTGATATCACTTCATATCACTCTAGGGATGATCCATTAAATAATTCCTCCATCTTTCATCAACAACCCAGTTCCTTAGACATTATTGTTGTTCAACCACTGTGTCATCTAGGTCAGCATCAGTTCATTATATATGAATCCATTCTTTGGTATAATGAAACCATATATCGGAACCCAAAATTTTAGTCCATTTGACTCTTATATACAGTGGAAAACGAGATTGGTAATCCACCAATTCCTTTCTCTAACTTTATCTATCTACTCTTCCCACAAGAAGGCATCCATAACATAAACAAATGGAAAACCACCTCATCAAAATGTGTTTGGAATCCACTACTCTAAGTACATCTAGTATGCCCATAGCATGCTATATACATCGATACAAAACTAGGGGGAACATATGCCCCTACATATCCTCATGATCCTCTATAGGATATTGTGCTAGTAGAGTTGAACACTTGAATCCATTATTTGAGCACTTGGAACACAATGGCACTCCACAAACTCATCCAACTAGGGGCATCATTCCCACCTTTGTATATTAGGTTAATTTCCACCATAACATGTGATTGTGGGTAGTATCTCATGCTTGGGGGCATGATGGCACCCCTAGCCACCTTCTCACTTGATTAAAATAAGTCTCGGCCTACACCCCAACGATCTAGGTATGGTCAATTATCCTTTCATTTCTTAGACATTTTGTCCTACCGACCTCTCTAGAGAGCCATATACACATCACATATCATACATGATTCATACCATATGAAAAATTTTACTATATGTGATGTCATAATTACCACCCGGTCCCCATGTTTGACTTGGTAGGCGGGGATGAGCCTAGTAATTCATCCTTGTTTTCCATTATTGCCTTGATTCTTCACTAGGGACCATCCCTCTAAGAAGCACTAAGGCCATCTTTAGACAAGTAAGGCCACCTACATAAAAGTCAAAGATCCATATTTTGACGTTCCGTTCGTCTGCTACGATCTCCAAAATATTTAGGGCCCTCTCCTCCTCTCCAAATTCTCTAACATCTCACTATTCAAATGAATTGGATTTGGGGGCAAGAAGCTCTTTTATAGGAAAAAAACTAGTTTTTCCATCTCTCAATGTGACCACAACATAGCTCATTTTGATTAACCATCAACACCATTGGAAATCTCTCATCGATTTCTATAATGGGTCTCCCTTTTTTTTTGTAATTTAACACTTCACCGAGAAGCCATTTTTTCCATGAGGTCTCACTTTGCCACCTATTAAAATATAATTTCTTCATTTGAGTGATCCATACTCTGGTACCACTTTTCATGTGCATTGGTTGACTCACATGTCAATTTTTTTCATGAGTAACCATTATTTACTCAAATTTTATGGTTCTCTTTCAGCCTCCCCCATGTGGAAGCATTGTTGTGTCACCCTTATTCTGAGCATATGAGCTGAGTCACCCTTGCCTCTATGGAGTATGTCTCAAGTCCCCTTGAGTCTTTTACAGTATATCATCCATTTTTGTGTCGCATTCATCCCATCGTGCTCATATTTGGCCTCCAGCAACACTGATCCATCTTTGAAAAGCCCCATCTGAGTAATTGACCATCCGCTTTGGAATCGAGTCAGTCATTGCCAGGTCCACCATGCATATCATGCTTGAACAAGGGAAGTCGCTAGTCTACCTCTCATCCTATTTCTTTCCATTATTATCCCTGGTGTCATTCCATCAGTCACTTTACTATCATCCCTCGTACCTTTGTTGAGGATTAATCATTGCCTTAACTTTGGCGATCCCTCTTTTGTCGACTTTAGCACATTTATTCTAAAAGTGTTGTCTAGAGGGTCATATACCTTGGTTTCATCCTTCATATTTGTTCAGTGCCTCAAGTCAAGAAAAGGGACTCATCATTTCCCTTTGACTTGTATTTTTCTAACGTGCTCGACTCCAACTCATTATTACATGATTGAGAATCGTACACTTGATGGTATGGCGATCCAACAGATTGTACCAGTGATTCCTAGGTCTGTGTGAGATGTTCGAGACCCTAAGAGGTGGTGGAAATTTAGGTATCCCTTTAATTTCCTAGAGGTCCATAGATATTAATCCTGCCTTAGATGTACTTCTGCAAATGTGATGGGTTCAGTTTCAGCCACTTGCAACACCAACAACATGCATGTCTCCTTCAGATGATCCATTCATATCTTAAGTGCCCTTTCTTTCTCAGTTGGGATTCTTTATTTTTGATCCCTCCTCACTATGTTAGCTTGAGGGGCATTACATTTCATGTACTCATATGTTATTATATTCATTCCTAGCCTATGTCTTTTAAGGGGCATTATGTATATGGGATTCATTATACTATTTTCTGGCCCATTGATGCCAACATATCATGTATCATGTACTTTGTATCTCAATCCCACATTGTTGGGCTCACTATTATTCTATGTACTCATTTGTCTCAATGAGTATGGGTATGCCTCCCCTACCTCATTTGAGATCATCTACTCCAAAATAAAACAAGACTTATATCAGTTTAGTAGGTCTCACCCCCTTCATTCCTCTGCACTTCTTCGCATTGGTTCAATTGTATCTCTCTCTCCATCTCTCTCTGACTCAAATTTGGTGTATCATGGAAGTGTAACCTACAATGTATTTCATTCATATGATTTTCTCCTAACACTCATATGTTGGGAGGGAATCTGTTATCACCAAAAAATGATCACCTAGCCATTTCTAACTAGGAAAATCAAAATACACCATGTAGGATTAATTTTACCATAGTAAAATTATCTTCACCATGGGAAATAATTTAGTAAACCATTTTTATTAAAATTTTTATGATTAAAATTTTAAAAACCCATGATAATAATTGAATAAATCATTATTTATTTAATTTTCTCTAGGAATAATTATTAAATCACTATTTGATAATTATTGTTTTTTATATTTGACTAAATCAGCTAGGAATAATTAAATAAATCACTATTTATTTATTATTTCTTAACTCTATTGTTGGAATAATTGTTAAATCACTATTTAATAATTATTTCGATTTCACATCATTCTTAATCCTCAAGAAATAATTAATAAATCATTTTATCTTTTAATTATTTAAAAATAAAGATATTTGACCATTTTGAATATATTTTCCCTCTTCAAAAAATAGAATAAAGTATTTGTAATGGTTATATCTTGATTTGGTCAATATCGTTTTATTATTTTCCATTTTTGAGATCAACCCAACACTTTGTTATAAATAAGAGGGTTTTCCATTCATTCTTCATGATTATCATTATCATCGTCACCACTATTGTCTTCTTGTATTTGAGCTCCCATTAGAGTTCTACATACTGTTTTGGGTTTTTCACATATTGAGCGAGAGAATCAATCACTAAAGCATCAAGGACATCAAAGGAATCATCCCACAAATGCAGATTTATAGACCCCTTTTGCAAATCTCCTTCACCAGGGGTTATCAATAAAGATTACTATTCATTTAAAAGTCTTTCCATATTGGGTTATTACATTGGATTTCTATTGTTGTTTTCTATTTTGGATCACATATATCTTTTTATTGCAGGTTTTTCTAGTTTTATTATTACGTATATGAAGTGTATGTGGCCAAAACGTGTTGTTAGGGTCACTTGTCACCAGTGGCTTAAGTAAAGTGTTTATGGTACACCTTCCAAGAAATTTCATACTAACACTATGTGTTGATTTTAGAAACTTGAACAAAGTGTTATTGAAAGATAATTATCGATTACAAAAAATGGATCAATTACTTCAAAGAGTAATAGGTTCTGACAGGATTTCAATGTTGGATGGTTTTTCTAGATACAATCATATCTTAATCAGTCAAGAAGATAGAGAAAACACAACATTCACAACTCCATGGGGTACTTTCATGTATTCAATATGCCTTTTGTTTTAATCAATGTTGGCACAACATTTCAGAGGGAAATGAAATTGGGATTTGTTGGTAACGTAAATAAATTCATAGTCATTTACCTTGAGTATTTGATAGTATTTTCTAAGTTTAAGGTTAAACATATCAAACATTTGAGGAAATTTCTTTAGAGATGTAGAAAATTTGGGATTTCTCTTAATCCTAAAAAATCACTCTTTGCAATGAGGTAAGGGAAAGTATTGGGACACATTATTTCAAAAGAAGTTGTAATTGACCCTAAAAGAGTTTCAACAATTCAGGTAATCAGTTTTCCCATAAATAAAAAAGAAATTTGATCATTGCTAGGGAAGACAAAAAATTTAAGAAGGTTCATACCTAATAATGTTGAAATTTTTAAAGATATTATTGATATTCTCAAGAAAGATAATGAAGTCAAATGGAACACCCAAGCTAGATTATCTTTTTCTCAAATAAAAAAGGAAATCTCTGAGGTTCTAGTGCTTGTCAATCCTGATTATTCAAAACTTCTCAGTATTTTCTCCTTCACCTCAGATACTACAATAGCAGCAGTTGTATTGGAGATAAATGAAGATCAACATGAGAAGCCAATTTCCTTCTTTAGCAAGGTTATGAGAGATGTTGAACTAAAATATGACATAATAGAAAAACAAGCTTATGCTTTGGTACAATCTTTGAAAACATTTAGGATTTATGTTCTACATTCCCATATGATTTCTTATGTACCTAACAATGCATTAAATATAGTGTTGAATTAGTCTGATATAGATGGAAAGAGAGGGAGATGAATTTCTAAGATACTAGAGTTTCATTTAGATATCATACCTACAAAGCTAGTGAAAGGATAGGGTCTAGCTAAGTTGTTGGTAGAATCAAACTACAAAATTTTGGGGATCAATACAATAATGCAAGTTTCAAAGGATAAGAATCCATAACAACCTTATCATTCTTCATGGGATAAGAATCTACAACAATCTTCTTCCAGTTCGGTACTTGTACCTCTTCCTCTACACATTGATGGAAAGTTCTTATTATTAGATTGGTACAAAGATATTGTGCAGTTTCTACGTGATTTTGAGTACCCTCTTGAATTTATAAAGAATCAATATAGATCCCTCATACTCAAGGCAATCAAGTACTGCATAGTAATTGAAAACTTGTATCGGAAAATTAATTTGAATATCCTCTTACTATGTTTGACTGAAAGTGAGACAGGCGGATTAATTGAGCAGTTTCATCAAGGCATTTGTGGAGGACATTATTCTTGGAAGGAAACTACACATAAAATACTCGGAGCAGGTTTCTATTCAACAAAACTATTTGCACAAGTTGGTTCCAAAGTGAGAAGTTGTATCACTTATCGTATTTTTTCAGGAAAACAAAGCTTAACAACACTTCCTCTTGTTCCAGTTTCAGTGGAATCTTCATTCTTGCAGTTGGGATTAGATTTCATTGGTGAAATAGTTCCTTCTTCAAGTAATCAACATAAATGGATATTAATAGCCACTAATTACTTCACACAGTGGGTAGAAGCAATTCCTATAAGGAATGCAATAGACACAGTGGTGGTAAAATTTATTGAAGAAAACAAATTTTCTAGATTTGGCTATCCAAGACAAAGAGTTATAGATAGTGCTCAAGATTTTAGTAGCATTAAGATGATTGAATTTTGTCAAAAATATTATATTGCTTTACGCCACTCTACACCTTATAATCCATAAGGGAATGGGCTAGAATAATCATCAAATAAAATTTTGATCAAATTCATCAAGAAGGTCTTAGCGGATCATAAAAGAAATTGGAACAGTCATCTAAAATATGTAGTATGGGTAAACAGGGTTTCACCTAAAAGTTCTACTAGTAAGTCTCCTTTTCAACTTTTTTATGGAATAGAAGTTATTTTCCCTACTCAATTTTCATTTCTAGTCATGAATTTTTTGCAAGAATCATATGAAGAGGCTGGTGATTTTTCAAGAAGGATAAATCAAATTATTGAGCTAAATCAAGACAAAGATGAATTTCAGCATAAACTTTGACAATATTAGGACAATATGAAGAGTTCATTTGATAGAAAAGCCAGAGAAAGTGATTTTATACTAGTAGATTTGGTTCTCAAATGTGATGTGAGAAGAGAATAAATAGGCAAGCATAGAAAATTTGATAACCTATGGTTGGGACATTTCATCATTGAAAAGGTCAAAGGTAATAATACATTCATTATTAAAAATTTGGAAGGAGAAGATTTATCATTGCTAGTTAATGGGAAATATCTCAAGCATTATATCCACGATTGAGTGTTTTTTAGCATCATCATTATATATTTCCAGTTTTCTTTATGTTTCCGAGCAACTGTGATTTTTCACAACAAAGACACCATAGCCCAAGGAGAAAGCACATGGATCTGCATGTTCTCTACATCCTACAGGGGGAAGCAGTCCCCATATGGAGCCAATGTTGTAACTTATTTTTACCCTTGGAATTGTTTTACAAATTTATATTGATTTCAAAAGAAATAGAAAAATAAAAAAGCAAGAAAGAGAAAAGAGAAAAAAATAAAAATAAAGAAAAATAAAGAAAAATTAAAAAATATTATAAAAGAAAAAAGAAATAAGTATTATTATGCATGAAAATAAGTGAGAAAATTTAAATGCGCTCATTATATTTAAATTTGGAAATTAAGTAGTATTTTTCAATAGTACATTGTAAATAAAGCTTTGATTTGACTTGTCGTTGAAGACAATAACCTTCATGCAGCTTTCAACGGTCTAGATTGCATACACCCACATCAACACGGAAAATTGATTGTGGGACGCGCCGCACTCCCAACAGTTAATGGGGGGGTGGGGGGGGGTGAAGTGGTTTCCCCTATTCTGCTCCAACATATGTGTCGCACTCCTATCGATTGCAGGACACCCCCAACCTCAAACCACTTACTGTAGCTACACCCGGGCAAAATCATTTTTCTTCTCTACCAATCTTCCCGTTTTTTTCTAGTCTCCACCAACTCTCCACTATTTCTAGCCATAACTATACCTCCTGACAAATTGACTAGATGACCATTATCACATTAATCATTATCGCCAAATTATAATTTAATCAATTCCCAATGCCATTAACAGTTAACCAGACAAAAAATTTGTTATAAGCGTCATAATAAAACCATTATCCCTGCTAAAATAAATTATTTCACCTTCAACCTGGAACCAGAGAATTCTGAATGTGATCTGAGTAAAATCCAGTGACCATCAATTATCAATCACCATCACTCCTAGGTGAAATTCCCAATCATTTCCAGTGATTTTATTCTTTCAAAAATGGTTATCCATAAGGGAAAATCTAAGGTATCTGTGGAGAGTCCCTTCCTACCCCCTGCAATTAACCTAGATGAACTACCTGTCATCGATACACAATTCAAAATCACAGAAACCAACTATGTATTTGATTTGTATGAGCTTCACAATTGGGTATTCCAAAAGTATGGGTATGCCAACACTGAATTATTCTTCTGGGAATTCTTTCTCCCTCAGTTTGCTTTCCTCCAAACCCAGCATTTCCCAAAATTTGTCACATGGTGTGATGCCTGATACCTCCTAATTCAAAGAGCTATAATTTCTTAAAATAATCAAATACTTTTCTCCATAACCTTTGAATCAATATGTAAAGCCTTGTAATATAATCCACAGGACTCCCTTCACCCCTTTTCTACTAATGCACTTATGGAGATTTATCATAAGCTTACTTTACCACAAAGAGCTCATATTTTTTAGTCATTCCTACCAAATAATTCTTAATTTCCTATGACAAATCCACCCTATTCTTGTGTAACATTTCCTAAGATGTCTAGGTAGGTAATTTCCATATTTTCTTGTATATTAGGGTATCCAAATGATCAATTGGTAGGAGAAATTATATTACAGTTTTTATCAGTGTTTTCATCTAGAATGAAAACCTCAATTATGTTCAATTTCAGTCAATTCTTGTCAGATATAATTCAAGATCAGTTTCTCAAGTTCAATGTTGAAGGACCATTCAAGCACGAGTCGATTTTGGTACTTTTGATTTTATATCATCAATCAGAAAGATTCAAGTTCCCTCTACAGAAATTAGATGTTGAAGGAAATCAACAGTCAATAACTCATTAGACCTCATTCGTGAGGAAAATTTTGAAGACTTTTCTTTCAGTGAGTTTTTCAACCAATTCCTCCATATTGTACTTTGTTTGTGAATCAGTGATACAGTTCTTGGGATTTGTATAGAGATAAAAAAGTATTCTACACCTAAGTGAGCATTCTAAAGTTGGAGACTGCAATCTATACTAGAACGTTTCAAAGATTAGAATCTAGGTTGTGAGCTACCACCTTATAAATTACCAATTTTCCTCCCCATGAGAAGTTTTACCTTAGAATTTATTAGGCAAAGAATAAATATTGATGATATACATTTTGTGTCAAGAAAACAGAAAGATAGGTTTAAATTAAAGGCACAAATTGGTCCATTTATTGTTAACACCAGGGCAGTAAAAAAGGAAGTAGACATTCTACTTAAACAGATGAATTTCATACTCAATTTCAGTTGGCCTTATGACCCTTTGGGAGTGATTTCAAAGATAAGAACTGACCAAGAGATAGTACCTTAAGCACACACATCAAATATAGAGATTGAACCATTTGAAAATAGAGAAGAATGGGAAGAAAATACTTTGCAAGAAACTGAAGAGAAAACCTTCAGTTAGACAACATTGGAGAATCCCAATACCAAAAGAAAAAGAGATTAAATTACCAAAAGAAATTGTCTCACCTACAAGTTTAGAACCTAAAGCATATGGTTTCAATTTTTTCAAAAGAATAAAAACAATAAATGTAGAAGATGAGTCATCAGAAGGAAACAATTTAGAAGAACAAATAACAGTGGTTTTTGGGAACGGGTCCCCCCAAGAGCCAGTTTTGGGCAAAGCCATGTTTTGGGGCAGAAGGCCCAAATTTTGTAATAAGGATGTAAAGCCTCCACATTTTGAGGTCGCGGAGTACGAAGAGGTCAAAGGGTTGTCCACCCTTGTTTTGTGAAGTCTCATGTCGGCTGTAAATATCTACCCACGGTCCGCGGACCATGGGATTGTATAAAAAGGGAGTCTTAGGAGAGTCTAAGAGAGGAGTAATAATAGTAAGAATGATTTTGGGTAAGAATTTCTCACTATTCTCGAGCCTTAGCGTAGGTAGAGGCTCTATAGATGAGTGCACAAAAGTCTAGGGTGGAAGTCCACAGTTGAGCACGCAGACCCCTACAGCTGTGTGCGCAGGGTGGATGAAGTCTATACTGAACTTGAGATATCAATAAAGAGAAGTATTTTTCACATCACTTTGTATTTTGTCTCTGTTTAATGCATCTAATTATATTATGATATGATCTCGGTTTACATCATAATTCTTATTTAATGTGTGAATGTATTCGAATATATATGTTAAATGAACACAAGCAAGAGTAAAGGATTACACGAAGGTAACTGTAAATGCATGCTAGATTAGGTAAGACTTAATATAATTTGGGAACTCTATAGTAATTTATTCACAGAGTCGTGTAAGTGCCTGGACCTTGGGTTAGGGTTGCGTAAAGATCAGTTGGGTACCATCGCAGAGGTACTAAAGGACAGGAGAGAAGGAACATCGATAGCCCTAGAAGCTTATCGCTCTACGTAAATGCAAGATCAGGAAGTATAGACCAACATCACGACCATCTCAAGGTGCGGAAACTTGATTCCTGTATCCCCCCATACTGCTTCGGCTGAGACTTCGGTCACGTGCTTCACGGGCTGATGTTGAAAGGGCCAGAAGTGTAGGGACTTGCTTGGCTCACTAATGTTGAACCTAGGTCAGGGCCCATCAAGCCAACAAATGGTTCTGTTTCCGGGACCGGGATCTACATGAGAGATGTGTGATGTCGTATCATTGGAATCCAACTAAGAAAGAAATTGAAACCTGGTCGGATAGAAATATCCATGAATTCACGATGCAAGAAAACAAGAACCTGTGATTGAAGAAAGAAAAATGGTTGGATAGATACCTGTACACAGAAATACATGAAATCTTCTTTTGTTCCTTCCTAGTTGAGTTATATGAGTGGATCACGAAATTGGCAGATGGTCAAGGAAGGTGGAGGCTTGATAAGATGATTGTTTGGACACTGGAGCTAGTAAGGAGGTTAGAAGCTTATGAAGATAAGATCATGTGCATTGTCAACCATTGGCTCGACCGCATCATAGGAGGATTTGTGCCCGAGTTCACGGTCGATACCTCTATTAGTTACAGCAAAGCAGAGTGCCGCTTTTTGAAAGGACTGCGAGGTAAGTATTTAAAATCACTGAATACTTGGATTAATATGCTCTTGTGTGAACAACACGTTATGTAGTTACCTTGATGTTTGGAGCTATGCGAAGCGAAAAACCTTTTAGGGATGGAGGAAGAAAAGGTCCAAAGTATAGCCCACTAATCGGACCCCCTTTAAGTGACGACAAAGGAACACCGCAAATTTCTCCCCTGAGCGCTAGTTAGTTGATAAGACAAGGGTTCCCGCAAATACCTACACCACCTTTTCCCTCATCACATCCATCCACACCACCTCCATCCTCACCTCCACCGCTCACCCCGTCACCCATATCACCACCACCTCCACTGTTCAATATGGGGAACTCTGTAAAACTACTTGTATTCAAGGGCATAGGGAATGGGGACCCGAACCAATTTTGGTTCATCATAAAGGCTATATGGGAAGCTCAGGGTGTTGTGGATGATCACATGAAGAAGGTGACATTGGTTAGTGCTTTGCAAGATCGCACACTAACCTGGTACATCAAGTACTCTATTGACAACCAAGAAGCTACGTTGGTAGAGATCCAAACCACACTGAATAAAGAATTTAATATGCCTAAGTTTGAAGCATTGTCGATTGTGGGATTCAAGGAAATCATGATGATACCAGGTGAGACCCCTTGGGAGTTACATCAAAGATTGAAGTGTAAAATCCATGAAGCTAAAATGAATTTGACAGATGGGCAGCACTGCAAATGGTTTGTGTCTTCACTCCTGCCTCACCTAAGGGTTGCGCTGCCACAACAAAAGATTACGACTCGGGTAGAAGCCTTGGAGATTGCAATGAGACTACATGAAATGACGATGCAAGATATGAATTTGGGGGTTTAGAAGATTCATACATAGTTGTAAAACCTTTGTCTTGAAATACAAATTCTGAAGCATGATAGAATTGCTAGGCGGATGCGCGCGAAGAGGTTTGGTGCATAAAATGCAAGGGTCAGGTGCATGACAAGGATCATTGGCCAACGTTCACAAACTACATTGCAGCAAGAGGTCCAATGCCTCTACGATCGAAGGCTGCAGCACGGCCAAGTGTAGGGCCTACACTATTGTATGCTATATGTCAGGCAACAGGGAAACACACGAATGATAATTTCCATTTGCTACAAAAATTTGTACAAACACTGCAACAACTGTTCTGCAATTTCTGTCAATCAGTAGGTCATGACGAGCGCAATTGTTGAAGTTATGAATTGATGATGGATAAGACACCCACATAGAGAATGCAGACAGAAAAGTGGCCTCTAGACCAAGCTGTTGGGGGAACGCGAGGTGCATATTAAGGGTGTGAGTGAGGCCAAGGTGGAGGAGGGCTTGGGAGAATCTGAGGATAGTTCATTTGTTACAATTGCGGAGGATGAGGACATTATGCAAGGGACTGTTTGAATCTGACACGATTTTCATGTTGCTACTGTACTTAGTTTGACCATGTGACTGAGGATTACCCAATATTGTTGACTAAGATTCACGTAAAAGGGGCACAGCCTCTGCAGCCAATGTAGAACCTCCATATGATGAGGGCTGAGCCTCGCGAGGAAGACCCAAAGGTAAACATTATGCTACAGAGCAGAACCATGACTAGGGAAAGATAAAGGGAAGCAGCCTATAGAAGGTGTATGGGTCCACAAAGCACTAGAGAGGGAGACTAGGTTTGTTTGGAGCACACAAAAGAAAAATTTATGGAAGTAAAGAAAAGCTTTGCTGAGGCCTCTACCTCCAGATGTTAGGAGAAACCAGTCGAAGAAATGGACCCATCCATGCTTACCACGTTCTTGGAGACCTGCATGAAACTGTTCCATGACAGTAAGGTTGTAAAAGGCCTGCAAGAATTGATCGATCGGTGCGCTGGTAAGGATAGCACTACTAGTGAACTGCGCATGGTCAGGAAGCTTGGCAAGCACAAGGCAAGGACCGGTCGAGAGATGAGACTCACCGAGCAAATATGGGATTCATACAAGATGGACCAATTTATCCTGGATCTGGGGTCTAATGCGAATGTTTTTCCAAAACAGACCTGGGAGAGAATAGGGTGACCTGTGCTCTAGTGGTCTCTGATAGAGTTAAGGATGGCGAATCAACAGAAAATTATCCCAATGGGGAGGCTGCAAGGGGTCACCGTTGACATTGAGGGTGCAAGCGCACTGGTAGATTTTGAGGTAATAAAGCTTGTGGATAATAGCAATACCTACCCTACGCTCCTTGGAAATGATTGGGCCACTAACATGAACTGGGTAATCAACCTCAAGAAGCGGAAGATGATATTTGAAAATAAGTCACTCTGCATAGTGGTGCCACTGGATCCCGTGGAGGGATCGTGATATATAGAACCAACCCGAGATTATGAAAGTGATGACGATCTGGACCATATTTATAGGATAATGGTGTGAGACGAGGATTGGGTGAATCTGATAGCAGATGGACGCATTTTATGGGATCGTGAAAGCTCCTACACATTAGATTCAGATGAAGAATTGGAGCATTGGCAAAACCGACTACATGAAGTCTCGATGCTGCATTGTAAAATGATGACCAAATCGTTGCCCTGTGTGTCATCCAAAGTCAAGAATCTGCCTCATTATGATGGGCTAGTTGATGTTGATTACTTTTTGGATGCATTTTAAAAAGAAGTACCAGAGAAACATCGCTTCTAGGCCTTGAACTTGGTACTATGCGCTACGCTTGCAAGATGGTGGGGCATGCACAAGGATAGTTTCAGTGATTGGCGCGACTATAGGAGGATGATGACAATACATTTTGGGCAGCCAAAGGTGTGGATGACAGATAAGTATGATGGACGTGATGAACCATGCAATCACCTGGCTAAATGGAATAAGGCTTATGGCGTGGATCCCCAACCTAAATGGGTGCATCTGTTTTTCATACCCTGGGCATCATACCAATGAATTGGTACTTAGAAACCAAGCTCTGCCATGGCACAGAGGAATGGGACATCCTGCACCAGGGATTTTTAATGACATTCAACTTTGAGGATGGGTTTGACTATATTTATGCAGCGCTACAAGAGGTTAAAGCAGTGATATTTAGGATACCACAAGATCCTTTGGACCTGATCCAACCTTATTGGAATACCCAGTTGAGTCATGCACTAGAATATTGTTGAAGAAGAAGACGAGGATCGCCGAAAAGTAAATATTCCAGAAACTGAAGTTCACCATGAGGTTGAAGGTCCACAGATAGAGGATCTTGACATAATTGCGTTGTTGAAAACCAAGCAGGTCAACATTGGCACAGAGGTAGAACCAAAATTTTCAAAAATTGGGGACTCTTGAGATGATGTGATAGTAGACAAGGTTGCTAAGCTCCTTCACAAATATCAAGATTTGTTCCCCACAAAGTTTTCTTATCTAAAAGGGATAATAGGAGACCTGAGTGTCATAAAGATCACCTTGAAACCAGACACGAAGCCTGTAAAACAAATGCCTTACCACCTTAATCTTAAGTATAAGGAAAGGGTTAGTGATGAGTTGGATATGATGCTTGCGGCAGGAATTATTGAACCAATAGAAGAGTCTGATTGGGTCTTGGTCATTTAATATCTTTTTCTTTTGGTATTAGAGTCCCCAATGTTGTCTGGCTAAAGTTCTGCTCTTTAGTTTATTGTAGAGTGGTTTATTCCCATTCTTCTCTATATTTTAATTGTTCAATCTCTGGTTTTGATGTGTGTACATAAGGTACTAACTCTTGCTCAGTCTTTATATTTTAAATCACTCCCAGGGGGTCATGAGGCCAATTAAAAGTATGTCAGAAATTCATCTATTTAAGTAGAATGTATACTTCCTTTTCTGCTGCCCTCGTGTTAACAATAAATGGACCAATTTGTGCCTTTAATTTAAACTGAGATTTCTGTTTTCTTCCCACAAAATATATATCATCCATATTCATTATTTACCTAATAAATTCTAAGGAAAAAAACCCTCATGGGGAGAAAAATTGGTAATTTATAAGGTGGCAACTCAAACTGTAGATTCTAATATGTGAAAAGTTCTAGTATAGATACTAGTCTCCAACTTTGGACTGCTCACTTAGTGTAGAATACTTTTTATCTTTGTTGAAATCCTAGGAACTGCATCATTGCTGAACAAAAAAAGTGCCAGATGCAAGAATTGGTTGACAAAGTCACTGAAAGAGAAGTCTTTAGAATTTTTACTCACTAATAAGGTCCAATGAATTACTAATTATGGTCTTCCTTCAACATCTAATTTATGTAGAGGGAACTTGAAGGTTTATGATTGATGATCTAAAAACAAATGGAACAAAATGGACTGGTGCTTGAATGATCCTTCAACAATGAACTTGAGAAACTGATCATGAATTATATCTGACAAGAATTCACTGGAATTGAACAAAATTGAGGGTTTCTTGCCAGATGAAAACACTAATAAAAACACTAAAATAACTTCATCTACCCAATGATCATTTGAATACCTTAACAGATAAGAAACTATGGAAATTACCTATGTAGACATCCTAGGAAATATTGTAGAGGAATAGGTTATATTTGTTCTAGGAAATTCAGAATTCTCAGGTAGGAATGACTAAAAAATATTAGCTCTTTGTGGGAAAGTAAGCTTCTGATAAATCTCCATAAGTTCATCAATAAAAAAATGGTGGAGGATGTCCCGTGGATTCAATTGTAGGGCTTGACAAATTGATTCATAGGTTATGGAGAAAATGAATTTCATTATTTTGAGAAATTATATATCTTTGACTTGGGAGGTATCAGGCTTCACACCAGGTGATAAATATTGGGAAATGATGAATCTGGGGGAAACATAGCTGAGGGAGGAACAATTACCAGAATACGAATTCATCACTAACATCCTCATACTTATGTAATTCCCAATTGTGAATATCATACAAATAAAATTCGTAACGGGTTTATTTGATTTTGAATTATGTATCAATGAGAGGTTGTTCATATAAGTTAACTATAGGGGGTAGGAGGGGACTCCCGACAGATGCCTTGGATTTTCCCTTATGGCTAGCCATTTTGGAAAGAATAAAATCACAAGAAATGATTGAAAATTTTACTTGGGATTGATGGTGACTGATAGTTGATGATCATTAGAGTTTGCTTAGATCACATTCAGAATGCTCCGTTTGGAGGTGGAAGGTGAAAGAATTTAGTTTATTAGGGACAATGATTTTATTATGATGCTTATAATGGATTTTTTGTTGGGTTAACTGCTAAGGACATGAGTAATTGAATGAATTAGATTTTGGCGAGAGTGATTACTGTGACAACGATCCTCTGGTCAATTTGTCGGGAGGGATAGTTATGACTATAAATAGCAGAGAGTTTGCGGGGGATAGAAAACTGTGGGAAGATCGGCAGAGAGTAAAATAAGTTTTGCAAAGGTGGGGGGGGTTGCAGTAGTATCCATTTTGAGGTAACAAGGGTCCAGAAATCAATAGGAGTGTGACATGTATTCTAGAGTGGAATAGGGTAAACCATTTTACAAACCCCCCTCCATCCATTAAATATTGGGAGTGTTGTGGGTCCCGCAGTAAATTTATTGTCGTTGATATGGGGGCGTGAAATATTGACTGTTGAAAGCTGCATGAAGGTTTTTTTCGTTGGTGACAAGTCAAATTAAAGATTTATTTACAATATATTATTGAGAATACTATTTAATTAGCGAATTAAAATATAATGAGCGGCATTTAAATTTTCTCACTTATTTTCATGCATAATAATACTTCTTTCTTTTTGTAGCCAAAGTAAAACATCCAAAATATTGATCAATAGGATATATAGGATGATTTATTACTTGATTAGATTTACAGATAGTGTTTATGAATCTTATCTATACAACCTTTAATGTTCACCTCCATAAACTGGGGTTACAGCATAAGAAATATCCATTTGTAAGCTTCCTCCAAGCTTAGCACAATAAGATCTTGATACTAACTTACCAAATTTAGGAGGAATGTCTGTAACCACTATATCCAATACTATGCTCTTCATAGGAATTTGAGCAAGAGTAACAACTAAATATTTGATTAATCCCAGGCAAGGCACTTTCTTTGAATCAAATGTGTATAGACAATGATAGGGCAGGGTGATTTGCAATTGATGTTTGTCCATGATAACTTTAGGCATTAGATTATGGGAAGCACCAGAATCTAGCATACAATTGTACAAAAGAAAATCATGATATTTTAATGTTACATAGAAAGGTGGCACACTTTCACCTATCATGTCTGAACTAGGCCCAAAAACTACTGAAGGCTTCTCATCCTGTAGGCTAATCATATCTCTTTCAACATCTACACCTGAAAATTGTATCCATTTGGAAACCTTTTGTTTATAACTTGTATTCCTTGAAAATTCAAATAATGGAATTGGACTTTTTACCCTTTCTAATTTTCTTTCAACATTAAAGACAATTGGAATATATTTCTCTGTAGTATATTTCTCTTATAACTAATTTTGAGGTTGAACAATTGGAGTTTCAACAACTTTCTCTTGAGTCTCATCAAAGGTAACCTTTTTTACAGGCCTACCACGACCTTGTCTAGGTATTAGGCCATATCTTCTATTCAGTTCAAAAATGAGAAATTAATAAAAAACTTGGTATTTAGAAACTTGAGAGGATTCTATATTTTGAGCAAGAGGCTAATTCTGAATGATAGGGACAATAGCATTTTGAGATGATTGATCATCAAAATAATTAATATCACTAGTGACAAATGGGATTGCTTCTTCAGGGTCTTGGTCATCAATCATTAATGCAGGTTGAATTTGCTAGTTATTATTTTGTCTTTGCAAAAATTGTGGCTGGAAAGGTCTCCTATATTGTACTGGAGGTCTTTTTGCAACCTCTTGGGATACTCTGGGCTGAGTTTCCATTCTTGGAATTCGATTGAAAAAATTCTTAGTAATGAATTTATTTCATCAATTTTGTGTTCCTCTTCTTTGTTCTTTTATTATGAAGTAATTTCTTCTCTATATTTCGATTTCTTTTCAACATTTTCTGCCTTTGCTTTCAATTTACTAGATGACAACCTGGTAGATTCTACCTCAATTAAATTTGTATTCATATATAACAAGGTTTTACATTTTGTTTCTCTGAGCATTACAACAAAATAATCATCAAATACTTAGAAAATCTAAATTTAGCTGTAGTGATAGGTGGTTTACAATTTGGTGGCATCTTATTGTAAATCTTATTAAATATTTTGATAAACTCAACAATAGGTTTTCCAACATTCCTTCTCAAATCTTCAAATTATTTTAAATAATACTTAGGATATTTTTTAATCCCGTTGATTTTTGAAGATGTTAATTAATTTAGTCCATGTATTTATAGAATTTTCTTGTAACTACTTGAACCATATTATGAAATTTCCCTTTAATGATTGGAGAAATAGTCTTGTATAAACATCCTCATGTTCAATGTTCATATTGTTTTCAAAATCAAGAAATGCATCCAAATTATATTCTGTAGATTATCCATTAAATTTGGGCAAATGTTTCAAATATCCTTAAGGAAAATCATGAAGTTGATTTGGCGGTGGAAGTACTAATGCTGCATACCGAGCTGTTACAATTAGCCTAAATCCAACCATTTGGTGTTGTAATAAAACTATTTGTTTAGGAGAGAAACAGAAAGAAGTGATAAGGATATGCATGGATCTCCCGAAGCTGAATGATGCTTGCGTTCATGACCCCTTCCCAACCCCATTCACTGATGAAGTCCTGGATAATGTAGGCAGCCAAGAAGCATAATCTTTCACTGATGGGTTCTCTAGGTATCATCAGATCAAAAGCACACCCGCAGATAGAAGCAAGACGACCTTTTGTAATGGAATGGGGATGGGTTGAAGAATGTGCCATCAATATTTTTGCGCGTAGTCATTTCGACATTCAAAGACTTCATTCATAAGTTCCTGGAGGTGTACTTTGATTATTGGACAATGTTTGGATTGGTCAAGCATCATTTTGCAAGTCCGCGCTTAATGTTAGACGTTTCGAAGGTACCAGATCACGCTCAATCTAAAGAAGTGTCTATTTTGTATCCCTTTTGAGATCTTGCTAGGGCATGTGGTATGCAGACAGGTGTTGTTGGGAAAAGTATCCAATTCGGAATGCCCCTATCCCACTCTAAGGTGTGATAGTGCCTTAGCAACAAACGAAGTAAACTAATTGAGTATTCTTCTTTATGAAATGTAAATGAGGAAGAAGGATCTCACTAACCTGTGTCTTCCGCTAGTTTGTCGATCCAAATCACTCCTCTCTTCAGTAGCTCCCAGCTTCTTGCTCCTTCACCGGCCCAGCTTTACCAAATTCCTGTAAGATCACAAGAGAGAGAAACTACACAAAGATACAGATATACATTCATAAAAAGCTCAAGATCAGATTAAGCTAAACATGTGAGCATAACAAAACATCATTGGTACACAGCATGTAGGAGAAACTCAAATAGTTTATTGATAAGATAAGAAAGTCCAAGAGGAGATACAACCAAGTGAGTTCCGATCCAGCATCTACCTCCCAGCAAAGGAATCCCTTCCTCTCCTCCAAAAAAACGTAAATCACCCAATGTGCTAATCTCAATCTCAAACCAACAGCAATTCTCTGCAAAGTACAAAATTCCAGCCTCCTGAACCTCTGGGTGAGAGATACATATATAGATGTAAGCAGATAGGATGAGTCTCTGTCAGTTCTTGCTTCCACTTGGAGGTTGAGAACCTCTTACTCATCACTAGTCGAATTCATTGAGGCAAGTGTCATTGGAGAAGATTCTGGAAGCTTCCAGGGTCTTTCCACCTCGTTGAATGAGATTGCCATTTGTCATTTCCTGCTCAACGCACCCTGGTAGTGCTTCTACCTGTGTTGCAGTGCACCTAGCCAGTGTAGACTCTACATTTCAACGCAGGCAGCTAGTGGAGCCTCTGAATTGATCCTGAATTGACTATTTCTGAGTGGTTTTTGGTGGAGAACTTCTGGGAGAAGCTGTCATTGGTTGACCTTGTTCCTTTAGGAGCTGTAACAACATCTTTAGGGACTTTGGATCCCTTGAATTATGGACATTTCATGCTTATAGCTGTAAGGCACAAAAATGTCTATAACAGTTGCCCCCTAAAGTATGAGGCCGTTTATCGGGTGAAATGCTTTATTAGGAGGATCCGAAGTTCATTCAGTGCCGGGAGGAGACCTGTAATAAAATACAATACAATAAATTATTTTTCATACTATTTTCATGATCTAGCTGAGGCGGGCATTCCCATGCTTAGCTTTATAAATTCATTTTTATGTACATAGGACAGACAACTGTCTGATGATAGACTGATGATCCTGCTGAAATCATCATCCTTTGGTAGGATGATTGTCTGTGCTGCAATGCTGTACATGTCAATGTCTTTATTTTTCCTGAATATATATCACAGCCCGGATGGATGAAACTAGATCCGGGGTCTTCAAACTCATTTGATCTTTACTCAAGTACAAGTTGATCCATGTGAGAAATGTTCTGAAGTCGAACATGGAAAGACATCGCTTGATTACCAGTCAATGAGGTAAACCGTTAACAAGCACGAGAGGAATCACCCGATAATGATAATGACCCTCAAGGTACTGCAGTACAATTCACGTGGTGTGAATAAAGGACTTGGCGTCGAACACCACGCAAAATCTTTCGGTCGAAGGTCATTGATGTATACCTGTCGCCGGAAGTGAGAAACTTGCCATTGAGGCATGCAAGCTTCAAAGTACTGAAGGGGGTGTTCCTAGATCAACTTCTTGGATAATGAGCTGATGTCGACAAGAAGCGATCCGTCAAAGGAGGGCCTTGATGTATCCCACATCAGTGACACGGAACGGAGCAAATGATTTTGATGGAGGTGAAAACGATCTGATGATATATAGTTCAGGGCGGCGGTCATGAAAGAATGAAGGATAATGTATGGTAGTGGATGGGACACGGTTGACTTCTCTGGATGACTTCTCTTGAACATATCGGCGACACTTGTGTGATGGATTGGTAGCATTTACCCCAAAGGTGGATGGTATGGCGAGACCATGGCGATGTGACCGGTGAATGAAACAACCCAACCCGACTCAGGCATGGAGTGGAAGTGTCATGTTCAAGAGCGACTTGCTACCAATAAAGTTCTTTGAGTTTCTTCCCAATTTTTCCCCAGTCATTGTTGACCACTACCTCTTTATTTTTGTCAAGCTTGAGGAGGATAACATATGCTTGTTCTATAATTTGCCCTTCGGGCAAACCCATCGCTATGTTTTAACGAGCCTAGCGATAGTGAAACTTGTTCTCATCTAAAGACAAGTTTGTCGCTATTTAATGTTTTTAACGAGTCTAACGACAAAGATAACTCGGTCCTTTTCATTTTTAGAGAGTCTGAAAAGGTACGTAAAGTCAACTCCGAAAGTCCTTTTTCGTCATCTAATCCCTTAAGTCCGAAAAAGTATAAAACAATACAGAAGGGATGAGTTTTCGATAGTTTTAACGAGCTGAACAAAACAAGCGCTCAATCTTTTTGTGCAATAATCCCTCAGGTCCAAAAAGATTAAAATCTAGAGGAGTGATAGCACTTCCGGTCGCTTTAACGAGCTGGAAGGCCAAAACTCGGTAATCTTTTCATATTTTACGAGTCAGATGAAAAGAGCTTAAAGAAGACTCGTCTTTTGAGGAATGAGTGATAAAACGGGTTAGCAGCTGATTCCAGGTAAGGGTTGGAATTTTCCAATCACGGCAGTGTCACAAGGATGGCTAGTGAAATCACTCTTCGCAGTTGTTCCTCAAAATGGCTAACAATCATATGGAGGTGAATGATCCATGGAAAATTTTAGGGGCTAATGTTCGCCCAGTGGGCTAATTTTCCATGATTTTTCCACAAAAAAGATTCGCTAATTTCCAATTTTGTAAAAGACGATTTGCCCAAATTTTAGAATATAAAATTATTTTACCTTAAAAATCGCCAACATTATATAGAGGTTATATATAAAATCATTATAAATTTGAATAATTTTACATTTATATCAATAAAGATTTTATAGTTTGCATATTAGGGATTAGTGAGATTCGCCAATGTTTCTAAACTTCAAGAAAATTTTCTATCCTTAAAATTTTCCTTGGAATGATCGGCCAATGGAAAAGTGGAGGTGACGGTGCAAATACGACCAAGGCTTTAGTGGCTGATAATGTTACATTCACGGTGGTTATTTACCAGAGGGTAGTTCATTTTCTAACGAGCTTAAATGCGGAAAAACACTGCTCGATCTTATGTTTATTTTTTAGCGAGCATGAACTATGTGCTAAAACTGCTCGATCTTATGTTTATTTTTTAATGAGCATGAACTATGTGCTAAAACTGCTCGATTTTTCCAGTCATATGATAAGAATGTCTCATGTAAGATCCCATTTTTTATGGAGCTTGCGCCTCACAAAGCTATGCTCCTGGAATCCTTTCTTTATGCAAGTTTGGAAACGACTAATCCTACGAGTTTAAAGGGTTAGACCTACAGGTTTAAAGGGAGGACCTAAAAATTTAAAAAATAAATAGCCGCCCCTTGCTTGCACTCCAAAAGGTTTGCATTCCCCCAGGTATAAGATAGAGTTTCAAGGTTACCCCTCAATTTGCAGATAAAACATTTGTTCTACCAGGAAAGGCCTACCTCTTTCAGGTCACCCAAAGATTGTTCCATTAATCTTTCAAACAAAACACTTCTTCGGCAATGTCTACCGAAATAGACAAAGGTGAGAGACTCCATCTGTCAACTCACATAACTTTGACAAAAGAATCTTATTCTAGAATAACCCTCTTCCAGCATGGGCGGGGTACAGACTAGTCATATTCTTCTGCGGAAACCTACCTTATACCCAAAGTTTTCCTGCCAAAGCAGACCAGGACGCATGCCCCCTGGGTTCCAGTCATATCCTTCCGAATCACTCGCACTCATCGGGAGGACGGACCGTGGGTTGAGACATTTCTTGTGTGAAGAGACCATTTAGGGATGGTATATGACTATTTGCGATGCGTGATCCGGGAAATGAAAGCTGGTCCACGAGCTTGACCACTCTTCCTTCATGCGGAAAACACATTACTCTAAAGAGTGAGGAGACGATGGCTCCCATGCAATATATATAGTCTTGTCCAAGGAGTAGGTTATAATCCAAGGGTCCTTGAACAACCATCACGTTCATTTGAACGGTCTTCCCTTTCAATGTTATGGGCACATTGGGGAGGATCCCTAAAGGTCGACTGGTTCCTTTATCAAAGCCTGTCATATTTCTCATTTCAGGCAAAAGCGTTGGCAAACCAAGTGCTTTCCAAGCAATAGAGGAAAGGATACTCACAGATTCCCCCTCATCAATGATGGTGCCAGCCATGACCATTCTGTATATTTGGACAATAATTCTGAATGGTATGCTTGCTGGCAAACGGGGTCTGCCTAGTTGGTTCCAGTCGAAGGAGACAACTAGGTTGCTTGGTGGTGGGACCGAGTAAACGGTCGGGTATCGCTCTGACGAACTTCCTTCCTGCGATAAAGGAATGGGGGGAGTGCCCCCGTGCTCGTCGGAGTCTGTGTTGATGAAGAGAACTTGGATGGTGTCATCTTTATCCTCTTCAGTGACTATATCATTCGAAGATAAATCCTCTGAAGGCAAGACCGGGTCAACTGCCGCCTCGACCTTTTGAATTTCGTCGGGTATGTCTTCAACTGGTTCATCTTTAATGACCGACACTTCAGCTGACCACTTGAGCGGGCCAGCTGGATTTTCAACTAACGAAGGACTTGGCAAGAGTTTTTTATATCGAGGAGGAAGTCGTAACGGTGAAACCAGACGATCATCCAAAACTCTTTTTGCTTCGTCTAAGAAGGGACAACGGTGGATGGCATGATCGCCTTCGCACAGTCAACAGGGAGATTTAGCTCTCCTTTTTTGTCCAAGGACTTCACTTTCGCTAGTTGACGGTATGCATTCAACATGGCTATCAGAGGTTGATGCTACCGGATTGTGCAAACAGGGAGACCAGTCCCTTAGTATCCGAGGGATGCAGGGACAATCTCTGTGGAAATGGTCTCCCTTACATATGACACATGGCGATTTAGGCCTAGTCAGTGCTGTGTGTGGATTTTTGTCATACGACACTTGTTTGCCCCTAGTCGCTTTTGGCTCCTTCTTCTTCTTCTTCTCTTTCTTCTTCTTTTCCTTCTTCTCCTTAGGAACTTGGTTTTTTGTTTTACCAGTTCCGTCAAGCGAAGAGGAAGGAGGAGAGGAAGAATTAGAGGAAGTAGAAGGCTGGTGGGCAACTCTAGACTGGTCTAACTGTTGATTCGACTATTCAGGAATAGTGGTGTTCTGAACGACATTGGTTGAGAAGAGCCAGACCAGCAAGCCAATTGTCAGTCCTGGAAGCGACAATGTGGCCATATGGGGCGCACCAACATCTCCCCAAGAGGAGAAGGGACTAGGATTTCCACCAAGGGGAATTCCTTGGTTGGTGGGTTCCATTTTCACAACCTAAAGATCAACGTAGGAAAAAGGGGTGATTATTCCGTTTAAAATAAATTTTAACGACGCTTAGACACAACTTGCTTTTTCAATTTTAAAGAGTCGAGAAAAAGCTAAAGATGACTCTAGTCTCCTTCGATGTTTTAACGAGCCCGAAGTGACAAATGCTCGGATGGACTTTTTCCGTTATAGAGTCTGAAAAAGGCCAAAAGGAACTGCTCTGGAGTTCTAGGTAGAGGGTGTGCCAAACTTTTCGCAAAACCGCAGAATACTTTTTAAGGTACGGGCGGTCAATCTTCCCGAATGCTGTGTTCAGTGCAATGCGATCAGTAGGGCGGCCGACACGGCTTCCTAAGGATAAAGGCTTTATTCCTATAGGGGTCTCCCAATATATACTCGACGGTACGTGGGAGCACAATCCGTACTAGTGCTATCGTCTCTCAGGAGGAATCACCCAACCATCAGTGAGATCGACAGTCACCAGGTTTTACGACGCCGGAACACGTCTCTAGCCTAGACCTCTATGTTGTGCGTTAAGTTACAAAGCGTTGTTAAGTTCATTCAATTTATTTTAGGTTGATCTTTCTTAGAAGTTTTCCTTTTTGGATCACCACGAGATGTATGATACAATTCCTAAATGCAGTCTAAAGATGATAAGCAAGCTTTTATATCTTTTCAACAATGAAAATCCTAGCTACAAGGGGAAAAGAAAGACACAATATTTTCTCAAAGAGCATAGAGCACACTGTAAATGCACTTTTCCTAAATCAAAGCATGCAACCTATCAAAATGCAAATGCACATATGCATGTATTTGTTTTCGCTTTCTTAATATTGATGCCTAAAAAGAAAGCTGTTGTACAAATTTGAATTCGATTTCAAGTGAAAACATAAACAAGTTC
Source organism: Pinus tabuliformis (assembly GCA_031772625.1). Lineage (NCBI taxonomy): Eukaryota > Viridiplantae > Streptophyta > Pinopsida > Pinales > Pinaceae > Pinus > Pinus tabuliformis. Next base: position 222,225,115 of record CM062807.1, on the reverse strand, counting down.
CTTTTTCAAAATCAAAAAGACGATTACGACACTTTATGATTTACTTGTTTCGAAACTAGAAATGCATAAATTCAAACCAAACGACAAAAGTAAAAGCTCAATCAACTGTGAACAGCAAACAAACTCACTCCTAAGATCAAAACGACACTTACGACAGGTCTAGATCTAAGGGCGACAGTATGACTAGTTTACTTTTGTAATGGGAAACTGCAAATGATGTAACAAATACAAAAAGAACAAATACAGTTTCTTTATACAACTGAGGCGGAATTGAGGCAGAGAAAAGGGGTTTCAGATAGGCACACTGACTGATAACAGGCTGCAAAAAACATAGATAAAACCAAGCAAAAGGAAGCAGGGAACCACAGTTGCACAAGGCAAAGGCTGATCAGCGCACCCTCAGCACAGAGGAACTGAACTTCAGCGCAGGTATCCTTCACGGGACCTGCGTTGAAATGCAGAACCTCTTCACAGAGTCTGCGCTGAAGCAGAAACGAGAATTGTCTCTGGGTTTTGGGTCACGGTTTGCAGTTTAATCTACAATTTTTGGCCGGATAAAAGCTATCAATTAGGTAGAATTAGGAGGATGATTTAAAGGAGGACTAAGATCTATCACAAAGGGCTGTTAGAGCACTTTTGGATCAGTTTGTTCAAATCATAAAAACAGGTCCAGTGAGTGGACTAGAGTGGCAAATCTCTACTTTTCATTTGAAAATGGAAAATGCATTTCGATTCGGCACTCCTGAGTTTATGAGAAAAACAACAATAGAAACACAAATAAACTAACAAGATACAATCCCCAGCGGAGTCGCCAATTTTTTGTTGGGAAAAGTATCCAATTCGGAATGCCCCTATCCCACTCTAAGGTGTGATAGTGCCTTAGCAACAAACGAAGTAAACTAATTGGGTATTCTTCTTTATGAAATGTAAATGAGGAAGAAGGATCTCACTAACCTGTGTCTTCCGCTAGTTTGTCGATCCAAATCACTCCTCTCTTCAGTAGCTCCCAACTTCTTGCTCCTTCACCGTCCCAGCTTTACCGAATTCCTGTAGGATCACAAGAGAGAGAAACTACACAAAGATACAGATATACATTCATAAAAAGCTCAAGATCAGATTAAGCTAAACATGTGAACATAACAAAACATCATTAGTACACAGCATGTAGGAGAAACTCAAATAGTTTATTGATAAGATAAGAAAGTCCAAGAGGAGATACAACCAAGTGAGTTCCGATCCAGCATCTACCTCCCAACAAAGGAATCCCTTCCTCTCCTCCAACAAAGCGTAAATCACCCAATGTGCTAATCTCAATCTCAAACCAACATCAATTCTCTACAAAGTACAAAATTCCAGCCTCCTGAACCTCTGGGTGAGAGATCCATATATAGATGTAAGCAGAGAGGATGAGTCAGCTTATGTTTTGACTTGTGGCTTCTCTCTGCCAGTTCTTGCTTCCACTTGGAGGTTGAGAACCTCTTACTCATCACTAGTCGAATTCATTGAGGCAAGTGTCATTGGAGAAGATTCTGGAAGCTTCCAGGGTCTTTCCACCTCGTTGAATGAGCTTGCCATTTGTCATTTCCTGCTCAGCGCACCCTGGTAGTGCTTCTACCTGCGTTGCAGTGCACCTAGCCAGTGTAGACTCTGCATTTCAACGCAAGCAGCTAGTGGAGCCTCTGAATTGATCCTGAATTGACTATTTCTGAGTGGTTTTTGGTGGAGAACTTCTGGGAGAAGCTGTCATTGGTTGACCTTGTTCCTTTAGGAGCTGTAACAACATCTTTAGGGACTTTGGATCCCTTGAATTATGGAAATTTCATGCTTATAGCTGTAAGGCACAAAAATGCCTATAACAACAGGGATTGATGGTAAGCCTCACGAAGATCACGGTGATGATAAACTTGGAGGCACCAAGGAATGTGAAACAACTGCACATGACCCTGGGGCATACTGGATACTATAGGAAGTTCATCAAGAGTTATGCCCAGATCACCACGCCAATGGAGAAGTTGTTGGAAAAGGATGCTACGTTCTATTGGAATGATGAATTCCAGAAGAGCTTGGACATGCTGAAAGAGAAAATGGTCACCGTGCTAATCCTAGTATTTCCAGACTGAAAGAAGGAATTTCATGTGCATGTGTATGCCTCATGTATTTCACTAGAGGCTGTGCTGACACATGCGGGCAAGGGGGATGTGGACCATCCTATAGAATTCACGAGCAGGAAGTTGTCCAAGGTTGAGAAGAACTATTTCACTATAGAACGTGAAGGACTAGACATGGTATACACGCCCCAAAAGTTTAGGCACTATTTACTGGGTGGACATTTTAAGATGTTTATGGATCATTCTATGTTAAAATACCTGGTTAATAAGCCTGTGTTGCGGGGGAAGATCTGTAGATGGTTGTTATTATTCTAAGAGTATGATTTTGAAGTTATTGTGAAGTCTAGACGATTGAATGTAGGACCAGATCATCTATCACGCATCAAAACAGGAGAGGAACCCACTAATTTGGAGGAAGGACTGCCTAACACGCAGCTATTTGCAATATGCATCATGGACAGTCACTTTGAGGATAACATACAATTCTTGACAATGGGGACTGCTCAAGAAGGGTATACAAGCCAGCAGAAAAAGGAGTTAGTAGTGCACACAACAGACTTTCCCATCATTTCAGGACATCTATATAAAATGGGGTCTAACGCAATATTGTGATGCTATGCACCTGACTTTGAGTGAATCAACATCCTCATGGAAGCTCATGGAGGAGCTGCAGGAGGAAATTATGCAAGAAAAGCGACAACGCAGAAGGTTTTGCATGCTGGATTATGGTGGCAAACTCTGCATAAGGGCATGAAAGCTTATTTTGGGACCTCTAACGCATGTAAAAGTACTGGCAGGCCATCGTGAAGGGATGAACTATTGTTAACACCGCAGGTGACATTACAATCATTCGAGAAATGGGCGATTGACTTTATGGGACCAATTCAACCTCCGGGAAAAAAACCAGGTGTGTGGTACATCATCATCGTGACAGAGTACTTGACCATATGTGTAGAGACATAACTTGTGAAGGAATATACCAGCACGACAACACCAAAGTTTCTTTTTGAATATGTATTAACAATATTTGGCTATCCAAAGATCTTGATGAGCAACCACGGTACACACTTCCTCAATGAAACAATCAGTGCTTTGACAGAAGAATTTCAGGTGTATCATCAAAATAGCACACCTTATCACCTGTAGGAAAATGGGATGGTGGAAGCATTCAATAAAATATTGGAGAATGCACTGAAAAAAGTCTACAATTCTCAAAGAAGTGACTGGGACATGCACGTACTAACGATGCTATGGGCCTACAGAACGACTTGCAGGAAGTTGACTGGGCAAACACCTTTCACACTTATGTATGGCGTAGAAGCTATGATGCCATGGAATAAATTGTACCTAGTCAGCACATAGTGGCACTCACAGGAATGGCAAACCATGGAGCCTTAGAAGAGAGGCTCGTGCAGCTAGCAGAGCTTGAGGAGGATTGATTTCTAGCTGGATTTCATTAACAAGTTCAAAGGGAGCACGAAAAGGCATGGCATGATCGACACAATAAACTGTGCACCTTCCAGGTAAATGATCTGGTTTTTCTATATGACAGAAAGATTGATAAATTTTCAAGAAACTTTAGGATGCACTAGCTGGGGCCCTATGTCATCAAAGATATTGCCAATGGTGGAGCAGTTCAATTGGTTAAGTTAAATGGGGAGCCCTTTCGAGGAAAAGTGAATGATAGTTGATTGAAGCCATACACTGGTGATCCGACTAGGTGACTATATGAAGGAAGCGCATTCTTAGCGCTTCAGGTAGCTGAAAGGAGGCACGAGACTATAAACTATAGTGCTCGAGTTGGAGAACTGCGTGTTGAAGAAACTACGCAGAATGAGGAGATGTCACCGAGACCATAGGAGCATGCACAAGGTTACATTACCTAGGATAAAACCATGCAGGTTATCCAGAAATTGATCGTTAAAGTCATTGTTCATGAATTGACGATGAAAAAATGGCCAAATGGAGTGGGGGGGGGCTACATTTAAGACGAAATTTATAAGCAAGTTCCTTGAAAATCTATCGCCAATCTATCATTAATGAATCAATTTTGGGGGGAACCATCCGATTTGAATTCAAAAAGGTCTATAAATTACATGTGGCTACCCAATGAAGAGAACTTGGCATTTTGAGCATTTAGTTGTTGAGATCTCAGACACGTATGTACTGTGAATTCTTTGAAGCTCTGATAGCAAGTTCGACATTTGATCAATTACCAAAGGAGAAGGTACATGTAGCTCAGCGCAAAGAGGCAATGCTAAAGGCGTGCTTGAAGCCTTGGTTGGACGAGGCCTACTTGATCATGGCCTCTATTGAAGATAAGCTGGCTAGTCTCCAGGAGACTCAGCAGAAGCTTCAAGCAGATAGTGCAGGGCCAGCGACAAAGCAGTTGGTCGAGGAAATAAAGTAAGTGGTTTCATAGTGCACCATCGAGGTAGAAGTCATATAGGTCAAGATGGGGGGTCTTCACGCCAAGATCTTTGCACCCACAGAGTGACTCAAGGGCTCACCATGTTTGTGTTGGGGCCCTGTTGGGAACGAGTTCCCCCAAGAGCCTGTTTTGGGACTAAAAGCCCATGTTTTGGGGCTAAAAGCCCATGTTTTGTAATAAATATGTAAAGCCTCCACATTTTGTGGTCACCAAGTGTGAAGAGGTCAAAGGGTTGTCCTCCCTTGTTTTGTGAAGTCTCATGTTAGCTGTAAAGAGCTACCCATGGTCCGCGGACCATGGGATTATACAAAAAGGGAGTCTTAGAAGAGTTTAAGAAAGGCGTAGTAATAGTAAGAAGGATTTTGGGTAAGAATTTCTAAGTGTTCCTGAGTCTTAGTGTAGGTAGAGGCTCTGCAGCTGAGTGCATAAAAGCCTAGGGTGGAAGTTCGTAACTGAGTGCACGGACCCTTACAACTGTGTGCACAGGGTGGATCGAGTTTGCACTAAACATGAGATATCAATAAAGAGAAGTATTTGTCAAATCACTATGTATTTTGTCTCTATTTAATTCATCTGATTATATTATGATACAATATGTGTTTACATTATAATGCTTATTTACTGCACGAATGTATTTGAACATATTTGTTAAATGAATGCAAGCAAGAGTAAAGGAGTATGCGAAGGTAACTCTAAATGCATGGTAGATTAGGTAACACTTAAGATAACTTGGGAACTTATACAGTAACGCAGTCATAGAGGCACGTAAGTGCGTAGACCTCAGGTTAGGGTTGCGCGAAGATCAATTGGGTACCGTCGTAGAGGTACTAAAGGATGGGAGAGAAGGAACATCGATAGCCCTAGAAGCTTATTGATCTGCACAAAGTCAGGATCAAGAAGTATAGACTAACATCATGACCATCTTAGGGCATGGAAACTTGGTTCATGAATCCCCCCATACTGCTTTAGGAGAGACTTTGGTCACACGCTTGGTGGGATAATGCTGAAAGGGCCAGTAGTGTAGGGATTTTCTTGGCTAACTAATGCTAAACCTGGGTCAAGGTCCATCAAGCCAATAATAGTTTTATCAGGAAAGCCTGATTTTTCATTTCAGTAAACTAAAGAAACAATTATTGATTCTCCTACTTCTTCTATTTCTCCATATTCATGTCAACAAAGTATGAAACACCCAAAACCTTCACCTATGTCGAGTTTTGGAAATAATCTTCCACTACTCAACGTAAACTTTTATCTACACTAGACCCTAATAAATGGCAATTCCAGTTGGCATTCCTTGAGCCAAAATTACCAATTCCTAAGTGTGCAGATGATTATAAAGCTTCTATGTTTTCTTTTGATACTAAGTAGATATACCCTATAGGTAAAATTAATCTCCACAAACAGGCAGGTGAAATGATTTATTCTATAGTAACAAGCTTAGTCATGGTAGTTTCTAAGCTACAAGAATCCTTAAATAATATTCATTCATAGATTAAATTGGAAATAATGTCTTCCCTAGCCAAGGATACCATAATCAAGGGGCTGGAAGATCTGGTGATAAAGTTAGCAGTGAATCCTAGTAGATGTCCATTCTGCTGAAGAAATAATCAAAAGAAGAAATGGAGACATCAAAGAACTTAGAAAGTAGTTAAAATTACATAAAAAATAACATCCATAGGCAAAAGAAGTGGGACAGTTGGAAAAAGAGAAGGAGAACATAGTGAAACTTATTGTGGAACAAAACATTCAAGTTCAAAAAATGGAGGTCGAAATGGAATGTCCGCTAAAAGAAAAAGAATAGTAGACAAGTGCAGGAACATCTACAATGCAGATAGAGATAGTCAGTGAAGAAATAACAGAAAATTTATCAAAGGCCATGGTATGTTTATCCTTAAGGAATGTGGATATTGAGAAGCTAAAAGTAGCATTGCAGAGAATGGAGGAAAACAAGATCAAATCGAATGATGCATATATATCTGAAATACAGAAAAGATTCAAGCTAACCAAACAACATGAAAAATATGAATATGAATCACCAAAAGCGTAGACATTATCTGAACCAAAGGAAAAAATATGGGTTGATATCAATTCAACCATAACTAAACTATGGACATCTATTGAGATCATTTTTGAAGAAGAAGAATTGGTGACAAGATCAAAGACAACCATAACAGAAATAAAAGAAGGCTTAGATCACAAGCCAGGAGAAGCAACCAAGATAATCAAAGTGTTGAATTCCAAGACTAAAGAAGAATTGGAGGAATTAGGAATTGAAGATAGGACTGATATAGTCCTAGAAGTAAGAAGAGTTTTGACTAAAAGAAACTTAATGTTGCAATTAGAAAATAAATATCAAAACATAGAAGTGTAGGTAAAGAAATTCCATAGAAAATTTAATATCTTACGCCAGAAGGGACTTCCACCTCTAAGAGATTATAGTGGCCAATTGACTCCACTATAAAATTACCACCATAGATTACATTAAATAGAAGCAAATAGATCAAAAATTTCTAAAGTGAAAGAAATCATAACTGGTAAAGCATTCATTGAAGGCTTGGAATATTATCTATTTATCCAACATGAAATTCAGTAATGATTTTCATTAGGCCAACTTTTGAAAAATATATAGAGGTGGGCAAAGCATACAAAAAATTAATTAAATTTTCCATTCTAGATGATAAAATGTGGGACAAATTACTCGAACTCATCGAGTAGAACTCAATGCAATTTTTCAGGGTACCAACATAGAACAACAAGAGATGAATGCACATTTTCAAGGCCAACACAACAAAAGGAGGAGCATAAAGAGCATAAGCATATTTTCAGGTAGTAGTTACCAACAACACCCTTAAATAGAGTGTTGAATATGCAATCAGTTTCTGAAAATTTGATTTTTATACCGTATTTGTTTGATATATCCAAATCATTTTGGATAGATATTTAGATATTTTGTAAGAGAATTGTACTATATTTAGATATTTTTGAATTACACTCTATAAATATTTTGTAATTCTAAGTAAGAAGGGTTGAACCCTTTTGATGATCCAATGACATTATTGTACTCTTATGAAAGTATTTTTGAAGATAATCAAAGGATTTTGACTTCAATCTTAACAACATTTGTGTTCATGTGAGTCTTTTTGGTTTATTCATCTCTGTTTTTCGTCATATATTCAAGGTAACATAAGAGTTAGGGTAAGGCTAAGTTAAGTATTAACTTCCCTAATAGCACACTGCAAATTTATCATCTTTATGGAGATTAACTAATTGAATAGTCTATTTAAATTAGTTCCTCTACATCTTTAAATTGTTTCCTTACGTCATCTCTTGAATATATATTGTTTGGTTGTAGAATTATTCTACATGCATCAATTTTATCTGATTAATTAAGTATTCTAGTATGAATGTTTAATTATCATATATCTTCTCCCTTTCCACTTTCAGAATAAATTCAAATATTTTATGTGGTTATGAAAGAAAATACTTCTCATAAATATTATGATTATACAAGTGTTAAAGGTTTAATGCATTGGTCATCCAACTTAATTAAAAGCCTTAGATGATTTGGCATAGTTACCCATCCTAGAACAATATACAAAGATACAACATCATATTGGTGTCATTTCCGAGGAACACAATTTGAAGTTATTTCACTGGGACAACGATCACGCTTACCTCTTAATGGTGAATAAGAGGTTAGTAGGCTAAAATATTTCCCTTGGTCACTTCACATATCAAATCTAGATTTACACATGCATACTAAATCTCATTTAGATCCACAACTCTTCTCTCCATTATCAAATCCAAAGATATTTGTGAGAATCACATCTCTTAGACATATATTAGAATAATCAACTTCTACTTCTACCTCTCTTCCACCTTAAGCAGTGTCACAACCTGAGGCTTTTCAATCAACCCCAATGTCTACTGAATTTTCATATTTACCACCTAATGTCTTAGAACTCCTCTCTACAGGAGTAAATCTTCAATCTGCATTATTATTCCATCATCTTGATTCCTTTGAGTTTCCTGCTTCCCTTTCAAAATAATTTGTTACAGAAGAAGATCTTGAACTTGAATTACCTGAATTTAAACCAGTCGATTTCATTTCCTCTATAATACATACTTATCCTTCTATTTTCCCAATCCTGAAGAGAAACTTAGCATTTATACAAATCCTTTAGCCTTTGAGGATTAAGAGAAAGTCATACCTAAAGTCAAAAAACTAGTTTTTCATCCTTAGTTTTTCAAGAATCCTAAACCTCCATCTAAGTCATCTTCAAGCAAAGTTTTCTCTCATAAACAAATAGTTTTATTACAACACCAGATGGTTGGATTTAGGCCAATTGTAACAGCTTGATATGCAGTATTAGTACTTCCACCGGCAAATCAACTTCATGATTTTCCTTAAGGATATTTGAAACATTTGCCCAAATTTAATGGATAATCTACAGAAAATCATTTGGATGCATTTCTTGATTTTGCAGACAGTATGAACATTGAACATGAGGATGTTTATACAAGACTATTTCTCTAATCATTAAAGGAAAATTTCAGAATATGGTTCAGGAAATTACAAGAAAATTCTATAAATACATGGACTAAATTAATCAACATCTTCAAAAATCAATGGGGAATTAAAAAATATCCTGTGTATTATTTAAAAGAATTTGAAGATTTGAGAAGGAATGTTGGAAAACCTATTGTTGAGTTTATCAAAATATTTAATAAGATTTACAATAAGATGCCACCAAAGTGTAAACCCCCTATCACTGCAGCTAAATTTAGATTTTCTAAAGTATTTAATGATTATTTTGTTGTAATGCTCAGAGAAACAAAATCTAAAACCTTGGTATATATGAATACAAATGCAATTGAGGTAGAATCTACCAGGTTGTCATCTAGTAAATTGAAAGCAAAGGCAGAAAATGCTGAAAGGAAATCGAAATATAGAGAAGAAATTACTTCATAATAAAAGAACAAATAAGAGGAACACAAAATTGATGAAATAACTTCATTACTAAGAAATTTTTCCAATCGAATTCCAAGAATGGAAACTCGGCCCAGAGTATCCCAAGAGGTTGCAAATAGACCTCTAGTACAATATAGGAGACCTTTCCAGCCACAATTTTTGCAAAGACAAAATAATAACTAGCAAATTCAACCTACATTAATGATTGATGACGAAGACCCTGAAGAAGCAGTCCCATTTTTCAATAATGATATTAATTATTTTGATGATCAATCATCTCAAAATGCTATTGTCCCTATCATTCAAAATTAGCCTCTTTCTCAAAATAAAGAATCCTCTCAAGTTTCTAAATACCAATTTTTTTTATTAATTTCTCATTTTTGAACTGAATAGAAGATATGGCCTAATACTTAGACAAGGTCATGGTAGGCCTGTAAAAAAGGTTACCTTTGATGAGCCTCAAGAGAAAGTTGTTGAAACTCCAATTGTTCAACCTCAAAATTAGTTATAAGAGAAATATACTACAGAGAAATATATTTCAACTGTCTTTAATGTTGAAAGAGAATTAAAAAGGGTAAGAATTCCAATTCCCTTATTTGAACTTTCAAGGAATCCAAGTTATAAACAACAGGTTTCCAAATGGATACAATTTTTAGGTGTACGTGTTGAAAGAGATATGATTAGCCTACAGGATGAGAAGCCTTTAGTAGTTTTTTGGCCTAGTTCAGACATGATAGGTGAAAGTGTGCCACCTTTCTATGTTACATTAAAATATCATGATCTTCTTTTGTACAATTGTATGCTAGATTCTAGTGATTCCCATAATCTAATGCCTAAAGTTATCATGGACAAACATCAGTTGCAAATCACCCTACCCTATCATTATCTATACACATTTGATTCAAAGAAAATGCCTTGCCTGGGATTAATCAAAGATTTAGTTGTTACTCTTGCTAAAATTCCCATGAAGAGCATAGTATTGGATATAGTAGTTACAGACATTCCTCCTAAATTTGGTAAGTTATTATCAAGATCTTATTGTGCTAAGCTTGGAGGAAGCTTACAAATGGATATTTCTTATGCTACAACCCCAGTTTATGGAGGTGAACATTAGGGTTGTACAAATAAGTAAGATTCATAAACACTATTTGTAAATCTAATCAAGTAATAAATCATCCTATATATCCTATTGATCAATATTTTGGATGTTTCACTTTGGCTACAAAAAGAAAAAAGTATTATTATGCATGAAAATAAGCGAGCAAATTTAAATGCCACTCATTGTATTTTAATTCGGTAATTAAATAGTATTCTCAATAATATATTGTAAATAAATCTTTAATTTGGCTTGTTACCAATGAAAATAACCTTCATGCAGCTTTCAACAGTCAAGATTGCACGCCCCCATATCAACGGCAACAAATTTATTGCGGGACCCTCAACACTCCCAATATTTAACGAATGGAGGGGGGTCTGTAAAATGGTTTACCCTATTCCACTCTGGAATACATGTCGCACTCCTATTGATTTCTAGACCCCCGTTACCTCAAAATGGATACTACCACAACCCCCCCCCCCCTTGCAAAACCTATTTTACTCTCCACCAATCTTCCCGTAGTTTTCTAGCCTCCGCCAACTCTTCGCTATTTCTAGTCATAACTATCCCTCCCGAAAAATTGACAAGAGGATCGTTGTCATAGTAATCACTCCCGCCAACATCTAATTCATTCAATTACCCATGTCCTTAGGAGTTAACCTGACAAAAAATCCATTATAAGCATCATAATAAAATCATTGTCCCTACTAAACTAAATTCTTTCACCTTCCACCTCCAAACAGAGCATTCTAAATGTGATCTAAGCAAACTGTAGTGATCATCAGCTATCAATCAACATCAGTCCCAGGTAAAATTCTCAATCATTTCTTGTGATTTTGTTCTTTCCAAAATGGCTAGCCATAAGGGAAAATCCAAGGTATCTATCGGAAGTCCCCTCCTACCCCCTATAGTTAACCTGTATGAATGACCTCTCATCGATACACAATTCAAAATCAAATAAACCATTACGAATTTTATTTGTATGATCTTCACAATTGGGAATTACATAAGTATGAGGATGTTAGTGATGAATTCGTATTCTGGTAATCCTTTCTCCCTCAACTGTGTTTCGCCCGGATCCATAATTTCCCAATATTTATCACCTGGTGTGAAGCCTGATACCTCCCAAGTCAAAGATCTATAATTTCTCAAAATAATGAAATTTTTTTTCTCCATAACCTATGAATCAATCTGTCAAGCCCTACAATTGAATCCACGGGACTTCCTCCACCATTTTTCTATTGATGCACTTATGGATATTTATTAGAAGCTTACTTTCCCACAAACAGCTCATATTTTTTAGTCATTCTACCTGAGAATTCTGAATTTCCTAGAACAAATATAACCTATTCCTCTTCAATATTTCCTAAGATGTCTACACAGGTAATTTCCATAATTTCTTTTATGTTAAGGTATCCAAATGATCATTGGGTAGATGAAGTTATTTTAGTGTTTTTATTAGTGTTTTCATCTAGAAATAAACCCTCAATTATGTTCAATTCCAGTGAATTCTTGTCAGATATAATTCATGATCAGTTTCTCAAGTTCATTGTTGAAGGATCATTCAAGCACCAATCCATTTTGTTCCATTTGTTTTCAGATCATCAATCATAAACATTCAAGTTCCCTCTACAAAAATTAGATGTTGAAGGAAAACCATAGTCAGTAATTCATTGGACCTCATTAGTGAGTAAAAATTCTAAAGACTTCTCTTTCAGTGACTTGTCAACCAATTCTTACATCTGGCACTTTTTTTGTTCAGCAATGACATAGTTCCCAAGATTTCAACAGAGATAAAAAGTATTCTACACTAAGTGAGCAGTCCAAGGCTGGAGACTAGTATCTATACTAGAACTTTTCACATATTAGAATCTACAGTTGTGAGTTGCCACCTTATAAATTACCAATTTTCCTCCCCGTGAGGACCTTTTTCCGTAGAATTTATTAGGTAAAGAATTAATATGGATGATATATATTTTGTGTCAAGAAAATAGAAACCTTAGTTTAAATTAAAGGCACAAATTGGTCCATTTATCGTTAACACGAGGGTAGCAGAAAAGGAAATATACATTCTACTTAAACAGATGAATTTCTGACATATTTTTAGATGGCCTTATGACCCCCCAGGAGTGATTTAAAATATAAATACTGAGCAAGAGTTAGTACTTTATGTACACACATCAAAGCTAGAGATTGAACAATTAAAAAATAGAGAAGAATGGGAAGAAACCACTCTACGATAAACTAAAGATCAGACTTTCAGTCAGACAACATTGGAGACTCCAATACCGAAAGAAAAAGATCTTAAATGACCAAGATAAATTGTCTCACCTACAAGTTCGGAACCTGAAGCATCTGGTTTCAATGTTTTCAAAAGAATAAAAATCAATAAATATAGAAGATGAGTCATCATAAGGAAAAAATTCAAAAGAACAAACTATAATAATGTTATCAGGCAAGCATTCTTTTCTACTACTCAACATAGACATTTATCTACACTAAAACCTGATAAAGGGGAATTCCAATTGGTATTCCTTGAGAAAAAAATACCAATTCCTAGGAGTGCAGATGATTATAAAGATTCTATGTTTTCTTTTGATACTAAGTAGATACACCCTATAGGTAAAATTGAGCTCCACAAATAGGGAGGTGAAATGATTTATTCTACATTGAGAGGTTCAACCATGGCAACTTCTAAGCTACAAGCCTCCTTAAATAATATTCATTCACAACTTAAATTGGAAATAATTTATTCTCTAGCTAAGGACACCAGAATAAAGTTCTCGAAATATTTGGTGATAAAGCTAGGAGTGGATCCTAGTGATGTATATGCTACTAAAGAAATAATAAAAAGGAGAAATGTAGACATTCAAGAACTTAGAATGAAACTAAAACTTCCTACAACAAAATATCCATAGGAAAAAGTAGCGGGACAATTGGAAAAAGAGAAGGATAACATGTTGAAAATGATTGTGGAACCAAACATCCAAATTCAGAAAATGGAGGTCGACATGGAAATCCTGCTAAAGGTAAAAGAAAAACAAACAAGCGTAGTAACATATATAATGCAGATAGAGACACACAGTGAGGAAACAATAGAAAATTTATCAAAGTCCATGGGATATTTATCCATAAGGAATGTGGAGATTGAGAAGCTAAAAACCGTATTAGAGAGAATGGAGGAAAACAAGATCAAATCAAATCATGCATATATATATATATATATATATATATATATATATATATATGAAATACAGAAAAACTTCAAGCTAACCAAACATCTTGAAAAATATGAAGATGAAACACTGACAGCGCAGACATTATCTGAAGCAAAGGAAAAAATATGGGTTGGTATCATTTCAACCATAACTGAACTCTAAAAATCTATTCAAATCATCTTTGAACAATACGAACTGGTGACAAGATCAAAGGCAACAATAATAGAAATCAAAGAATACTTAGATCGCAAGTCAGGAGAAGCAACCAAGATAATCAAACTATTGAATTCCAAGACTAAAGAATAATTGGAGGAATTACGAATTTAATACAAGATGGATACATACCTAGAAGTAAGACGAATTTTGACTATAAGAAATTTAATGTTGCAATTAGAAAATAAATCTCCAAACTTAGAAGTGCAGGTAATAATATCTCATAGGAAATTTAATATCTTACGCCAGAAGGGACTTCCACCTCTAAGAGAGTCTAGTGACCAATTGACTCCACTATAAAATTACCAGCATAGATTATGTGAAATAGCAACAAATAGATAAAGAATTGCTAAATTGAAACGAATCATTAGTTGAAAAGCATTCATTGAAGGCCTGGAATATGATTTATTTATCCAGCATGAAATTGAACATTTATTTATCACTAGGCAAACTTTTGAAAAATACACAGAGGTGGATGAAGCATACAGAAAAGTAATTATTTACCATTCCAGATGACAAAAGGTGGGACAAATTACTAGAACTCATCAAGTAGAATTGAATGTAGTTTTTCAAGGTACCACATAGGACAACATGAGCTAAACACACATTTTCAGGGCCAGCACAGTGAAACAGGGAACATAAAGAGAAGAAAAGGATGTTTAGATAGAAGCTACCAACAACACCCTTAAATAGAGAGTTGAATATGCAATCAGTTTCTGAAAATTTATTTTTATATTGTATTTGTTTGATATCCAAATCATTTTGGATAAAGATTTAATTTTGTAAAATAATTGTATTAGATTTAGATATTTTTGAATCATACTATAAATATTATGTAATCTTAAGTAATAAGGGTTGAACCCTTGGGATGATCCAGTGACAATATTGTACTCTTGTAATAGTGTTTTTTAAGATAATCAAAGGATTATGACGTCACTATTAACAACATGAGTCTTTTTGGTTTATTCATCTTTTTGTTTCATCATGTATTTAAGGTAACATAGGAGTTATGGTAAGGCTAAGTTAAGTATTAAATTCCCTGATAGCCCACTGCAAATTTATTATCTTTAAGGAGATTAGCTAATTGAACAGTTTGTTTAAATTAGTTCCTCTCCATATTTAAATTATTTCCTTTTGTCATCCCTTGAATATATATTGTTTGGTTGTATAATTATTCTATATGTATCAATTGTATTTGATTAATTAATTATTCAATATGAATGTTTTATTATCATATATCTTATCCCTTTCCACTTTCAAAACCAATTCATAAATTTTATGTTGTTATGAATGAAAATCAACCCTTTGAACTTCTCATAAATATATGGATTATACAAGTGTTAAGCTTTAATGCATCAATCATCCAACTCAATTAAAACCCTTACTTAGATGCTTTGGCATAGTTCCCCAACCTAGAACTGTCTACAAAGATACAACATCAGATTGGCGTCATTTTTGGGGAACAAATTTTGAAGTTATTTCCCTGTGACAATGATCAGACTTACCTCTTAATGGTGAATAAGAAGTTATTAGCCTAAAATATTTCACCTAGTGACTTCACATATCAAATATGGCTTCATGTAGGCATACCAAATCTCATTCAGATCCACAACTCTTCTCTCCATTATCATTTCCTAATACTTGTGATAATTACATCTCTTAGACGTAGATTAGAAGCTTCCGGGTCTACCTTTTCCTCTCTTCCACCTGAAGTAGTGTCACAACTTGATCCTTTTCAATCAAACCCAATTCTTTTCGAATTTTCAGATTTATCACCTAAATTTTTAGAACTCCTCTCTAAGGGAGTATATCTTCAATATGCATTATTAGTTGATTAGCTTGAGTCCTTTGAGTTTCCTTCTTCCCTTTCAAAAGCATCTAATACATAAGCATATCTTGAACTTGAATTACCTGAATTTAAACAATTTAATTTTATTCCTTTTGTTATACATACTTATCCTTGTATTTATGTCACGCCTGGAGAGGAACTCAACATTTATACAAATCGTTTAGCCTTTCAAGATCAAGAGAAAATAATACCTGAAGTCAAAAATCTAGTTCATCCTCAGTTTTTCAAGAAGCCTAAACCCCCATTTCAGTCATCTTCTAGCACAATTATCAATCCTAAACAACTAGTTTTATTACAACACCATACAGTTGGATATAGGCCAATTGTAACTTCTTGGTATGCAACATTAGTACTTATACCAGTAAATAAACTTCATGATTTTCCTAAAGGATATTTGAAAAATTTTCCCAGATTCAATGGAGAAACAGGTCCATCTGCAAAAGATCATTTGGCTACATTTATTGATTTTGTAGAAAATATGAACATTGAACCTGAGGACATTTATAAAAGATTATTTATCCCATCAGTAGAGGGAAATGTCAAAATATAATTACATGGATTGAATTAACCAACATCTTCAAAAATCAATGGGGAATTATAAAAGATCCTATGTATTATTTAATAGAATTTGAATATTTGAGAAGGAATCCTAGTGAACCTATTTTTTTTCCCAGTGGTTCACGGGTACCCTTTGTGATTGGGTAGCCGCTACGTCCACAATAATTCTGGGCAGATCGACCCCAAAGGAGGATCATATCCCCTCGGCCTATGTACTAACTTAACCCCAAGGGATTTCCGGTAGAATCGACCTTGTGACCTCCCGTGTGGCGAGGCACTGATTTGACCGGTTGAGCTAACCATTGGGGCTTATTTGGTGAATCTATTGTTGAGTTTATCAAAAGATTTAATAATATTTACAATAATATGCCACCATATTGTAAACCCCCAGTCACTCCAGCTAAAGTTATATTTTCTAAAGCATTTCATGGTAATTTTAATGTAATGCTCAAAGAAAGAAAATTTGAAACCTTAGCAGATATGCAAACCAATGAAATTGAGATAGAATCTAACATATCAGCATCTAGTAAATTGAAAGCAAAGGTAGAAAAAGTTGAAAGGAACATGAAAGCTAGAGAAGAAATTACTTCATCATCAAAGAATAAAGAAGATGAACACAAAATTGATTAAATAAATTCATTACTAAGAAATTTGTCCAATCAAATTTCAGGAATTGAAACACAACCCAAATTAGCCCAATAGGTTGCAATTAGACCTCCAGTGCAATATAGAAGACCTTTCCAGCCACAAATTTTGGAAAGACTAAATAATGACCAGCAAATTCAACCTCCATTAATGATTGATGATCAAGACCCTGAAGAAGCAGTCCTAGTTGTCACCAATGATATTAATTATTTTGATGGCTAATCATCTCATGATATTGTCCCTATCAGTAAAAATGAGCTTCTTGCTCAAAATAAAGAATCCTCTCAAGTTTCTAAATACCAAGATTTTTCTAAATTTATCATTACGGAACAGAATACAAGATACGAACTAACACCCAAACAAGTTCCTAGTAGGCCTATAAAAAAGGTTACCTTTGATAACCCTCGAGAGAAAATCGTTGAAACTCCATTTGTTCAACCTCAAAATAAATTACAAGAGAAATCTACTATAGAAAAATTTGTTCAAGTTGTCTTTAATGTTGAAAGAGAATTAGAAACGATAAAAATTCCCACAAGATGAGAAGCCCTCAGTAGTTTTTGGGCCTAGTTCAAACATGATAGATGAATGTGTGCCACCTTTCTATGTTACATTAAAAGTTCATGATTTTATTTTGTACAAATGTATGCTAGATTTTTGTGCTTCCCATAATCTGATGCCTAAATTTATCATGGACCAACTTTAGTTGAAAATTGCCATACCTTATCATGATATATACACATTTGATTCAAAGAAAGTACCTTTCCTGGGATTAATCAAAGTTTTAGTTGTTACTCTTGCTCAAATCCCTATGGAGAGCTTATTATTGGATATAGTGGTTACAGGCATTCCTCCTAACTTTGGTATCTTATTATCAAGATCTTGTTGTGCTAAACTTGGAGGGAGCTTACAAATGGATATGTCATATACTACAACCCCAGTTTATGGAGGTGAACATTTAAGGTTGTATAAAGAAGTAATATTCATAAACACTACCTACAAATCTAATCAAGTAATAAATCATCATATATATGCTATTGATCAATATTTTGGATGTTTTACTTTGGTTGCAAATGATATGTGTAATCCACAAACCAAAATTTAAGATACTATAAATATCCCTCAGTTTTCAAATTGTAATGTTTAGAAAATGTATTTTGATGGAGAATTTTCTAAAGATGGAGTTACAGTAGGAATTGTATTCATTTCACCTGAAAAGAAAAACATTACTCAATCCTTCAAGTTAGATTTTGAAGTCACTAATAATGTGGCAGGATATGAGGCCTTAATTTTGGGATTAAAATTAGCTACAAATTTCAAGGTACAAAATCTGACAGGTATTTGGTGATTCAAAATAGATTGTAAAATAGATCAAAAATCTCTTTCAAACAAAACATCGTAGACTCTGAGCTTATAGAAATGAAGTATGGGACTGTTTGAAAAAAAAAAATTTAGGCTTTCAATATTTCAAAAATTTCGAGAGAAGATAATATTCATGAAAATTCTTTGGCAGTTTCTGTAAGTTCTTTCAAAATACTTGGTCCTTTGCAATTAGAATATCAGATTGAAGTACAGTACCGACCTTCCATCTAAGAAAATTTAATACACTAGCAAGTCTTTGAAGATGATGACCAGTTCAATAATTTCTTACAAGCCATTGATGAATTTTTGGTTTACATGTTGAAGAAGAAAATAGCGATGAAATAAAAGAAAATGTTAGTGATTCAAATATGAACCTTAAACAGAAAATTGATGATCATAATATCATTCAGATATCAAATAATCATATTCCAAAGGGATTAGTTCCTATTGAAATACTTTTTTATCAAAATGATGTATCAAAATATTCATTTTTAAATTCATAATAGGAAGATATCCATGACTATAATATTGGTACTACAACAAAAATAAGAAATGTTAAAATCTCAACCAGTTTGCCACAAGACATAAGTGGAAAATATGTCAATTTGTTTAAAGACTACAAAGATGTATTTGCATGGTCATACAAAGAGCTAAAAACATATGAAACAATTATTATTGAGCACAAAATTCCTTTGAAGCCAAGTGGTAAGCCATTTCAACAAAAATTAAGAAGAATTAATCTAGTCCTATTGCCTATTATTGAGAAATAACTACGAAAATTGTTAGATGCAAAAGTAGTTGTTCCTTTAAGATATTCTGAATGGATAGATAACATGGTAACTGTTAGGAACAAGGATGGAGAAACAAGATTGTGTGTTGATTTTACTTCAAAGAGTAAAATGTTCTTATAGGATTTCAATTTTGGATGGTTTTTTTGGATACAATCAAATTTTAGTCGATCGGGGAGACAGAGAAAAGACAGCATTCACAACTCCATGGGGTACTTTCATTGATGCCCAGATGCCTTTTGGTATGATCAATAATTGTGAAGCATTTCAGAGTGCAATGGATTTGGCATTTTTTGGTAAGGTAAATAAATTCATAGTCATTTACCTTAATGATCTGACATTATCTTCTAAGTCTAATGTTAAACATATTAAACATTTGAGGAAACTTTTTCATAGATGTAAAAAATTTGGGATTTCCCCTAATCCTAAAAAATCACTCTTTGCGATGAGGAAAGGAAATTTTCAGGATGCGTTATATCAAAGGAGGAGATATAATTGAACCTAAAAGAGTTTTAGCAATTCAAGTAATCATTTTTCCCATAAATATGAAATAAATTCAGTCATTTTTAGGGGAGAATTGTTTTTTAAGAAGGTTTATACCTAATTATGTTGAAATTGTTAAATATATTACTTATATGCTCAAGAAAGATAATGAAGTCAAATGGACCACCCAAGCCATATTCTCTTTTTCTCATATCAAAAAGGAAAAATTTGAGGCTCTTGCTTTCCACTCCTGATTATTCAAAACTTTTCAATATTTTCTCCTTTGCATCACATACCGTAGCAATTTTATTGTAGAAAAATGAAGATCAACATGAGCAACCAAATGCTTTTTTTAGCAAGCTTATGAGAGAAGCAGAACTAAAATATGACATAGTAGAAAAACAAGCTTATGATTTGGTACAATCTTTGAAAGCATTTAGGATTTATGTTCTACATTCCCCTATAATTTTTTATGTGCCTAACAATGTAGTAAGACAGTGTTGACTCAACATAATACAGATGGAAAGAGGGGGAGATGGATTACTAAGATACTAGATTTTTATTTATATATCAAACCTACAAAGCTGGTGAAAGGACAAGATCTAGCTAGTTTGTTGGTTGAATCGAACTGCAAAATTTTGGGTATCAATACAATAATGCAAGTTTCAAAGGAGAATAATTCACAAGAACCTTCTCACATTTTAGAGGAGAATAATCCACAAGAACTTTCTCATCCTTCAGGGTAGAAAAATCCACAAGAACCTTCTTCCGGTTTGCTACATGTACCTCTTCCTTTACACAATGATGAAAAGTTCTTATTATCATATTGGTACAAATAAATTGTGCATTTTCTACATGATTTTGAGTACCCTCTTAAATTCACAAAGAATCAATATAGATCCATCAAAATCAAGGCAATGAATTACTTCATAGTAAATGAAAACTTATACTGGAAAGATCCTTTGCATATCCTCTTACTATGTTTGACAGAAAGTGAGAGATATGGAGTAATTGAGTAGTTTCATGAAGGAGTTTGTGGATGACATTACGCTTGGAAGGAAACTTCACATAAAATACTCAGATTAGCTTTCTATTGGGCAAAAATATTTTCATAGGTTGGTTCCAGCGTGAGAGTTTGTATCTCTTTATCATATTTTTGCAGGAAAACAGAGGTTAGCAACACTTCCTCTTGTTCTACTTCCAATGGAAGCTCCTTTCTTGCAGTGGGGATTATATTTTCATTGGTGAAATAGCTCCTTCTTCAAGTAATCAACATAGATGGATATTAACAGTCACTGATTACTTCAAAAAGTGGGTAGAAGCAATTCCTGTAAGGAATGCAACAGACACAATGGTGATAAAATTTATTGAAGAAAACATTTTTTCTAGATTTGGTTGTCCAAGACAAATAGTTACATATAATTCTCAAGATTTTAGTAGCATTAAGATGATTGAATTTTGTCAAAAATATCATTTTTTTTTACATCATTGTACGCCTTATTATCCATAATGGAATGGGCTAGCATAATCATCAAATAAAAGTCTGATCAATGTCATCAAGAAGGTGTTAGCAGGTTATAAAAGAAACCTGGACAGCCATCTAAAATATGCAGTATGGGCAAACGGGTTTTCACCTAAAAGGTCTGCTGGTAAATATCATTTTCAGCTTGATTATGGAATAGGAGCTATTTTCCCTACTCAATTAGCATTTCCAATCATGATGTTTTTGCAGGATTCATATGAAGATTATAATGATTTTCAATACAGATAAATCAAATTATTGAGCTAAATCAAGACAAAGATGAAGTTCAGCGTAAACTTCAACAATATTAGGACAATATGAAGAATTTGTTTGATAGAAAATATAAAGAAAGAGATTTCAAAAAAGAATCTTTGGTTCTTAGATGGGATGCGAGAAGAGAAGAAAGAGGCAAGCATGGAAAGTTTGATAACCTATCGTTATGAATTTTCGGCATTATAGAGGTCAAAGGTAACAATACATTCATTCTTCAAAATTTGGAAGGAGAATTGTTAGGCGGAAAGAGTCGATTGTGCGGACACAACCAACCTCCCTAGGAGCCTAAGACTCTCTAGTGACAAACAAGACAAACAAGAGCAATCCTTCTCTAAACATGCATTTACTATACGGGAAATCAAGTGTTTAGATCCTACCTGTAATCCAACGCTGTTGTAGCAGTCCAGCTCCGCTGATCCGGATGAGCTCCTCCTTCACTTTGAAACCTGCATACACTAACAATCAAACGATTAAATAGCACTTGATAATCTCATAGAATAAAACATATTTAACACATAGACCAAGGAGTACATGAAACAACTCATAAATAACAAGTTATTGAGAAGAATGGACTCATTTGCATTAATAGGTAACAAAAGGAACAAATACAACCTGAGCCTTGGTGTTGTGCAAGTCCCTCCCAGGGTCCATCAAGAGTTCTCCTTTACTTTGACAAAGCTCACCCACTTCCAAATAGAACAAGCAAAGATGGCAATCTCTCCTCACAAGCTTCTAAATGGGAGTCCTAATTCCTGCAGCATTTACCCTTAGAAATGTATAGCTTTCAACCTCCTCTCCTTCTGGCCCAATGCCTGTATTTATAGTGCTCAAGAGGAAGTTAATCAGGTCCACCATCAATGGGATAATCCCCTCTTTGGATGGGATAGCTCCCCTATTGATGGGATAAGTTCCTCTTTGGTAGGAGTGCATGAACCATCTGGAGGCGCTCAATACACGTCGAACAACCTTCTATAATGCTCTAGAAATGACCACAAGTGACTTTTTAAAGATGAAACTTGCGCATTTTAACCTTTACAGGGGGACGCACCTGCCCCTTTACATACAGAGCGTCCAAAGACGCAGCTTTTGTGAACATTGGGTGCGTACCCGCAGGTAAGGTTGAGAGAACCTGCGTCCCTAGAGATAAATACATTTAGAAAGACTTTCTCTCTTTTTTGGAGTTTGACATGGAGAGCAGAGGCATAAGACTTGCCTAAGAGGGTAGCATGACTGTTGATAGAGCCATACTAACTGTAAATAGTCATGGTGACATTTTTTAGTGTAACAGATTGCCCCCTAAAGTGCGAAGCCTGAAATAGATTAGGGTTTTGTATTATCTAGGAAGGGTGAAGCGCTTTATCATTTCAAGGATTATCTCGTGGAGAGCCTGGTCAGAACCTGCAATTTTCAACACAAAATACATGTATAAGATTATATCATCACTGAGGTAGGCATTCCCATACTCAGATTAAAACTTTAACTAACAGACTAACTACTCTGATACAGGAATGATCTTGCAGTACATCATAATCATAGACTTTTGTAGACACAGTATGGGCACAGCCATCTGTTTATGATTAGTCTACTTAGATAATGAATACAAAACTCCTCGCAGCCTGGATGGTGGAAACTAGATCCAGGGTCTTCATTTCTACTTCTCGAATTGGTATGATTCTAGCCATGCGAATAAATGAGTTGATGTCGAACATGGTAGAAACCACTTGATTACCAGTCGATGATGTAAACTGTTAACAAGCGTGAGAGAGACCACCAGTAATGTCAATGGTTCTCAAAGTACCCAGTACAATCCATGAGATGTGAATGAATGAGTTGATGTCGAACATTTCATGGAATCCTTTGATCGAAAGTCAATGATGTAAACTGGCGTCAAAGGCGAGAAACCTGCCATTGATGCATGCAGACTTCAAGGTACTGACGATTTCTAAGTCATCTCTCTAGATAATGTGCTGATGTCGATAGAAAGCGACCTGTTGCAGGCAAGCCCGCAACACGAAATCATTGTTCAAGTTGAAGAAATGTTGCTGTAAGGACTGACTCAGGGATGGTCAAATGTATGACAAGTATTTTGCAGATGAAAGTTTTGCTTGCAGACCTCTTGAACACATAACGACACGACAGATGGCTTGGTGCTGAATAACTCAAAGTTAATCCCCGGAACCCGGCTGAAGACTTTCAAAGTGGTTTGATCAACTGTGAGGTAAAGGATTTCCCAACCCAGGTGAATGAAAAGTGTCGTGTTCAAGAGTGGTAATAAAGTTTCTTCTGAGACAAAAGGTAACAAATAGGCT
Organism: Pinus tabuliformis; assembly: GCA_031772625.1. Taxonomy (NCBI): domain Eukaryota; kingdom Viridiplantae; phylum Streptophyta; class Pinopsida; order Pinales; family Pinaceae; genus Pinus; species Pinus tabuliformis. The sequence continues at coordinate 222,201,291 of CM062807.1, read as the reverse complement.
CATTCTTTTCTCTTTTCCCCCACCATTTCTAGCAAGTATCTCTTTATTTTTAACAAGCTTGAGGAGGATAACATATGCTTGATTATAAGCTCATCCTTCGGATGAGTCCAACCTAGTTTTGATTCGAACCCTAGGAAGGAGTGGTTCATTCCTGTTTGTAATTGAACAGGTCCTTTACTGTGAAATGTTTAACGAGCCCAGTATGGGAGAAACTCGGCGTTTTTCAATTTTAGAGAGTCTGAAAAACTTAAGAAGACTCCAAGTTGAACTTTTTCGTAGATTTGTGTCCCTCAAGCCCGAAAAAGTATAAAATAATACCTGGGGGAACCGCTTGATCTTGCGACCAAGGAGTACTTTCATAATTAGTGTCACTGGCCTGAAAAGTAAAAAGCGATCAAGGACACGTCGTTTTATTTCCGTATCGAGTTTGAAACGACAAAAACCCGGCAATCTTTTCCTGATTCTACGGTCAGAAAAGAGCTATAAGGGGACCGTCTTTTAATTCCGCTTTAACGAGTGTAAAAGAAACGCTCGGCAATCTTTTCATTTTTTAGGAGTCAGAAAAGGGCTTAAAAGATGACTCTGATATTTTGGTTCGTGAAAAATGACAATTTTCCCTCTAAGTCCCTTTGTCCTGCACAAAAACAACACATTACTCATACCTGTTTAAGATAGGCAAAAATACATCGAAAAACATCCTTCCATGGTGAAAAATGAACAAATTCATCCAAAAAACCTATAAAAAGACTTTTTACCATGTCATTTTTACCATTTTACTGTTGAGGTTGAAAAAAGGGCTTTTGGCAAGAAACTTCCCGTGGTCGCTGCGGAAAATCCGACCGTCAGAATCGAACGCCGTCTCTTCCAGGTATTTTACAACATCCTACTCTTCAATTTCATCCGATTAAAATTGTATTTTAGGTTTTAGTTTTGTTTTTTGGGGGGGTTTAGGTTTCAAAATGCGCTCTGCGGTGGACGCAGGTGCCCTTCGGGTGACCTGCGTCCCCCGACTTTTTCCTATACAGGAAAATGGTCGGGGGACGCAGCCCACCTTCAGGCCAGCTGCGTCCGGACGCCCTGTGTTCTAAATGCGAGGTGCGTCCTCCGTGGAATGCGGAATTTGAAACCCCAATCCTCACAAACAACCATTCAAATTTCCCCAAATTAATTCTAATCATTGTTTCTTGGTGTGTAGGGCACTCACCATGTTGGATTGGAGAGAAAGAGAGCACGAGGATGTTGATTTAGCTGCAATTGAACATCAACCTTCCATTGATGCCCTAAAAGCATGCGGGCTATATAAATACTGGGCCATACCTGGCATGAGGGCTCAGGTGAGATTCTTAGAATGGCTGGTTGAGAGATGGAACGCTCAAGAGCAATGCTTTTACATAGGAGGGCACCAGCTCGAGATAGAGCCCTCTGATGTATACTTTCTCACTGGCTTGCCAAATAGAGGCGAGCAACTCAATCTAGCCGGGACTAGGCCGGGTGGCCAATCCCTTGCTAGTCTCGGGAAGATTGGTGCACACCCAATGCACACCATGCGAAAGGCGTGGAAATCAAACACATCTCTCTGCGTGAACTCAAAGTTATAGCTTTCACGGTTACTAGAATTTGCAGCGCAACCACTTTACATATTGCTTCCGGGTCCCAAATGTGGATGGCGATTGACTGTTACCAAGGCACCATTTTCAACTGGTGTGATGCTGTGTCAGCTAATATGAAGAGCCAACTGACTAAGGCAAAGAACGGACGACTGAAAACTTTTGGATATGGGCCTTTAGTCGTGAGCTTTGCCTTAGAGAGAGTTCTGATGCTGATCCCTCAGCAACTCACTGTTGATATCTTGGGTCCTCGGGAGCCAAAGCTGATACGATGAGTTGCGGTGATGGCCCGGCATCCTAACGAGGGCGCGGCGGTTGTTCGATTCTCTGATAGTTATTTTCACTGGTTAGAGGACCAGGTTTTTTCGATCCAGGACTTTCCGTATGCCGGAGTAGATTTTCGAGGTGATCCGGACACGGTTCTTCCACAGGGAGAACAATGGGATGACAGAGGTACTTTATTTTTCACAAGTTTTCAAATTATGTATTTTTTTTTTGTTTTTTATATATATCGTCTCAAAACTGAGAGTAAAAATTTTCAAGATGCAGATGTTGGTCCACAGCGCCCAGCCAACCTCCGGCCTTTTGAGAGGAGACATCCAGTTGCACCGGTACCGGCCCCACAAGACGCGACTGCAGAGACACTAGCTGAGTTGGAGCATGATCTAGAGCGTCTGACGGCAAATATGCCTGAGACTACTATGGATGATATTCCTATCAGACTTCAGCGCTATGTAGTCGCAGTCCCTGGACCGTTTAGGAGATTTTTGCGTAAGGTAGCTCGTGCAGTGGTGTCGTATAGGGAGCACCACCAGTGATTGGCTAGTCACTTTGTAGACACATGTGACATTTTTGACTTTTTGTACTTTATCATTTTTGCCGATCATAAGGTGCTTTTCAACCTATGATCGAAGACGATGTATATTTTTTGACACACTCCTATCTATATATATATCACTATTACCGGCTTATCTTGTTTAACATATGTGATGAAATGCTTTTAAATTTACTTGCATGATTTATCGTAAATGTCTGTCCAACACTCGAGAAGCAATTTCATCTGCTAATGTATTTAAAGACCTTGGAATATGCTGATATTCAATGTAATCAAATTCACGTTCCAAGAGGCGCACTCTAAAAAACAACTTTAATAACACAGGATTTCTAATGGCATAAACTCTATTAAGCTGTAATACAACAAGTTCAGAATCTAACCTCACTATCAAACGTCGAATTCCAAATGAAATAGATTCGGATAATAATTCAACCACTGCACTGTATTCTGCAATGTTGTTTGTTGTTTGACCGAGGCTTACCCCATGCATAGAAACTAACTCGTCAGAGGGTGAATAGATAACCCAAGCTGCGGAAGAGATATTCCGTGTACTACGACAAGCACCATCATCAAATCCAATGTATGTTTGGAGAGGCGTCGACATCTGCAATATCAAGAGTAAAACCAAGATAAGCCAGAATAACGACGAAAAACACACTCGCTAAGCTAAGCACACTGACTAACTAACAAACATACTAGCTAGAAAGAAAACCTAACCTAACTAAAACTTCTCCATACCCACCATTTAAGCATAATACCTCTTTAGGTAAAGTCCATTTCTGGGTTTACCCAAAGAGTCCCCATCAAAATCTACCAGCTCATAAGCCCCTTTTGCTAGCTTTTGCTTTACAATATAGGGTCCATGCCACATAGGAACGAATTTTCCAGCACCTAGCTTATCGTTAGCTTGATCATATAATAGCACTAGGTCTCCCTCCGAAAAACTTCGAGGGGTCACATTTCTATCATACTGAGCTTTCATTCGCTTCGCGTGAGTCTCGATTGCCAATGCAGCGTCACGTCGAGTCTCATCTAATTTAGCTAAGTACAATAAACGTTTCTCCTCTTCGGAAGTAGCTGGGAGTAATTCGACAGCCATTTGAAGTGATGGGATTTCGCATTCAATGGGTAACACAGCTTCCAAGCCATAAACTAGCTGGAAAGGAGTGAACCTTGTTGAAGTTTTCACTGATGTTCGGTATGCCCATAGCGCCGAAAATAACATGTTGTGCCAATTTGACCGATGAATACCAATGGTTCGTCGGATCATGATAACCAGAACTTTGTTGATAGACTCAACCAAACCGTTGGCTTGCGGATAATAAGGAGTAGAGCTATCGTGGCGCAAACCAAGCTGGCTTGTAAGCTCAGTCATCATGATGTTTCGAAAATGGCTCCCATGGTCAGTAATGATTGCTTGTGGGACACCAAACCTATTTATAATATGATTGAATACGAAAACTGCAGCTGTTTTGCCGCTTGTGTCGAATGTAGGCATCGCCTCGGCCCATTTAGTGAAATAATCAACCGCGAGGATGATATACGCATGCCCCCCGGCCGAGTGAGGGTTACAAGTAATAAATTCGATACCCCATTTGGCGAATGGACCAACGGCAATTATAGGGTGGAGAGGAGCAGGTGGTGCGCGCATCTTTCGATCAAACACTTGGCAGTTGTGGCACTTCCGGACTGCAATGATACAATCTTTAAACATAGATGGCCAGAAGTAACCAGCGCGCAACACCTTCTGAGCTATGGCATACCCAGACATATTACCGCCACATGCTCCATAGTGACAATCATTCAAAACCCTCTCAGCCTCTTCGTGAGTTAAACAACGTCGAAAAACTAAGTCTGCCCCCCGGCGATAAAGTGTATCTCCAATAATTTTGTATTGCTGAGATTGAAACCGAATTTTTCGACGTTCCGCCTTTGAAGCTTCATGCCGAAAGGTTTGGGATTGGAGATAGATGATTATATCCCCGTACCACGGATCTAAAGTACTGATAAGAAACAAGATTCGTCCGCAATGGACTCCTCTGCCACAGTCTCTGTGGCAGTACGCGGGAAATCACACATCAATTCCGCAATAACTAAGGATTTCTTAGACTTGGACTTCTCGAACTCCAAGTCGAACTCTTGCAGGATAACGATCCATTTAGAGTACTTGCCCCCTAGTAGTTGTTTTGTCAAAATGTAAATCATAGGGTTGCAATCCAAAATAACTGTAGTTTTACGGAGAAGAATGTAGTGATGAAAACGCTGGACAGCTTGAACGGCTGCCAGGGCCAATTTCTCCACATGCGAATATTTTAGCTCAGTAGGATTTAAGGTCCTACTGAGATAATATATCACATGTTCCGCTCCAAATTCGTCTTCTTGAACTAACACCATTCCAATGGTGGAATGCGAAGCTGCGAGGTATAAGAAGTAGTCCTGGTTGTAGTTGGGAGGATGCAACAACGGTGCATGGGTCAACGCGTGTTTAAGTGCATCAAAAGATTGTTGGGCAATCTCGTCCCAAAAGAATTGAGCGCTCTGTTTCAACAACCGTGTAAAACCTTTAGTGACCTCGGCGTAGTTTGGGATGAATCGGCGTAAAAAGTTCGCTTTCCCTTGCAAACTTTGGAGTTGGCGCAAACTCGAAGGAGGAGGCAATTTGATGATAGCTTTGACTTTCGAGGGATCGACGCGAATGCCGGCTTTTGAAACAACAAATCCCAGCAATCGACCTGTTTCTATACAGAAAACACATTTGTGGGGATTCAACCGAATTCGATAATGCCTACACCTCATAAAGATTGCGCGTAAGTGGACAAGGTGATCAGCTCGATGTAATGAATGAGCAGGCAAATCATCGAGATACGGTTGCACAATGTGCTTGATATCATGAAATGCGTAAGACATTGCCCGTTGAAAAGTGGCCCCGGCATTCTTAAGCCCAAAGGGTAATTTGCAATAAGCAAATGTCCCCCATGGACAAATGAATGTCGTTTTTGGTTGGTCGGCAGGTAGAATATTGATTTGAATATAGCCCGAAAAACCATCCATGAAGGAAAACATTTCACTTCCGGCACAATCATCAATAATTTGATCGATATAAGGCGTAGGATAGTTGTCTTTTGGACAAGCTCGATTGATATCCCTATAGTCGATACAGATTCTTATTGTTCCTTGTTTCTTGTTGACCGGAACAATATTCGATACCCAATCCGTTAACGAGATCGGATAAATGAAACCTGCTTTCAACCGCTTTTCGACTTTTGCTTTAATCGCAACCGCTTTTCGAGGGTGAATCTGACGCATTTGTTGCCGGACGGGTTTAGCATCCGGGTAGGTCTTTATTTCATGAACAACAATGGCAGGATCGATTCCCGGCATTTCCTCGTAAGACCAGGCAAACACATCGCGGAATTCTTGGAATAGGGCCTTGTAAGTTTGGATTTCAACTTCTGTACATGCGGCACCTATATGAATGTTCTCCTCAAGTCCGGGCTTCACTGAAATATCAACGGGAATAGTGCGAGAAATATTCCCTAAATTCAACTCTGAATCTGAATGTTTCGTTGGATCCTGAGCGTCTTCGACATATTCAGTGGTAAAGATAGATGAATAATCATTTTCGAATGCATCATCCTTAGGTAAAAACGAAGATCTGTGATGGAGATCTTCCCATGGTAGATCGTCTACACTTAGGATTTCGCGAAGTTGTTCGTCAGATGACACGACTTCGGGAAACGCTATCCGTTCTAAGGTTGAGGTGAAAAGTGATTCTTCACTAACCACATTCATTTGGTCGATCTCGGTTGAACGAGAGTCGGTAAAAGACATGACAACTTCATAAGCAATTTCATATGGACTCAAAGGCATAGCATCACCGAATGAGTCTATCTCAGAGTCAGATGGGACAATCCAAGGATCATCATAAATAATGTTTTCTGATGTAATCATATGAATTGTTGCAAATGAAGGTTCTACGCTGAGTGGAGGGAGAGGAAAAGTTCCCAGTAAACTGGAATCCTTAACTAAACCTACACCAACGTCCCTATAAGGGATTTTCGTCTTACCGACATGCTGGATACTCTCTGAAGAGGCTGGGTCGGATGAAAAGTATGTCAGCTGATCAATAGTCACGATCTTACCGTTATGTGGAAACTTAATTACTCTGAAGACCGATGAAACGACCGCCATCATAGCATATGACCAACTTCGACCCAAAAGAAGGTTGTAGTCTAGAGGGGCATCAACCACTTCCACATCCAGACTAATGGTTTTACCTTCTACCCCTATAGGCAATTCCTGTAGAATACCAAACGGACGGAACCCACGGCCATCAAAGGCCTTAAGGATGGTGGGGGATTGGTTCAACGAAGAAGAACCAAGGGATCTCCAACATTGAATCGACATAATACACGTAGAAGCTCCCTCATCAATCACAGTCCTATGAATAGGCCTGTTTTTTACTATCACTGGAATTTGGAAAGCCATTTGATGGGGGAGACGCGGTGTACTATTTTCTAGATCGAAGATTATTAGATTCGGGTCCTGAACATCAACAGCTCCTATAGCCAACAAAAGTAATTTTCGTTGTGCTGGGCATGATTGCAGCACTTCTAACGCCGACATTGCTGAGGGTGAAACAGCTAAGTCCTCAACAATGTTGTAATTCTGGGCTGCTCTCGCATGTGGATTGAAAGCAGACCTTCGAAGTACACCCTTGGTGGGCGGTTTAATTACTAAGTCCGGGTTAGGTTTCTCGATCTGTAGTGGATCGGAACCAGGAGCTGAGGTTGATGGGTTAGAGTGAGAAGATTCTGCTTCCTTACCATCAACAGGATTCTTACTACCATAATCTTGCGATCGAGTCGCAATCCGCACATGAGACATCATCAAAATGGGTTCTTCACTGGCATTCGAGGAAGAACCTATCATCTTATTCTCCTGCTCTGGAAATGGATTTTTTAACACAACAGGAGTGGGAGAACCTTTGTCTATTTTCACAACCTCGGCCCGATGAGGGCAATCTCTCGTAAAATGATCCTCTTCACAAATAAGACAAGGATATCGAGGTTGCATTTTTCGTCATTGGTTTCCGGCTTTTTTGTTTTCTCCTTCGGAGCCTTGTCTGCTTTAGTCTTCTTCTTTCCTTTCTTCTTTCCGTCGTTTTTTGATTTGGCCGTAGATGACTCTACAGCGTGAATATCGGCGGTAAGTTCAGGAGAAGACTCTCCTGTCGGGGAATCAGGCAAAGTGATAATAGGAGTAGTTGAAGCCTTGGAAGACTTCTTCTTGCTCTTTGTATTCACGATACCAATCATACCATCAGCGGCATGAGATCCCGAAGGAGGAGCAGCGATTTGATTCGACTTTGGAAGATCCGGAATCTTCTCGTGTAACGTACCCGACTGAATGTAAACTAAGTCAAGGTATTGCGCTTGAGCAATGACTTGCTCCTCAGTAACTACTCCGGCCTTAGCTACATCTTCAGTAATCTTCGGTAATAATGATTTAACAAACCATTCAGCTAAGATTTGGTCCAGGATAAAAACTTTCACTAGCCTTCTTCGACGTCTCCACTCATGAATGTGATCAGAAATATACGTGGACGTTGATTGTTTTAGTGAAGTTAATAAATCCGTGCCGTTATCGTATCTGACCGGCAACTAAAAGTGAGTTAAGAACGAGGTAGCTAACTGGCTAAAATTGTAAAAAGAGGCCCGTGGTAACTCAATGTACCACTTGGTCGCGAGACCAATGAGTGTACGCTGGAAAAGACGTAAGCGGATTGAATCATCCGAGATAGAATTTGAAGCACACCAGAGGTGGTAAGTCATCACGTGATTGGACAAATCCTCTCCAGACTTACCTTCGAACTTGGGTATATCGCTGGGCAACTTATTTGGCATTGGCGGCCAGAACGGAAGATATTGAATTGGATCGTTCGTTAGGCACGTCAAGTCTGGTAAATCCAAAGTTGCGATAAACGGTAACTGCCGGTTAGGATCTCTAAAACTCTGGGTCACAATACCGGCCCCAGGAGGAGGATATCCAGGATAACTAGGAACATGAGTCGCATTTGGGATATTATATCCTCCTGGAAAACCAGGATTAACCGGACCGTACTGGGGTTGTTGAGGTTGTTGATAAGTGTACCCAGGATACGGTTGATACTGGTAAACCGGTTCTTGGACAGCTTGCCCAGGTTGGTACTGTCCCTAGTACGGTTAGTGAACAAATTGAGGTTGAGTAGTGACAACCGTACTTATACCAGGCTGGCCTGCAGGCATCTCGACTGTGGTTTGAATTGTAGATCCAGACAACGGTAAAGATGTCTGAGGAGTGGTTACAGAGACAGTAGAAACCGGAGCCGTCGATACTCCAGAAGTAAGTATGGTAGATGTGGCGGTAGTTGCAGCAGCCGTTTGAGATGGAGTACTAGGTGCAATTGGCGGCTGAGTAACTACCGAAGTTACAGAAGTTTGAACACTTGACTGGACAGGTTGCGGTTGCTGGGGTGGACCAGAAACTACGGGTTGTCTAGCTTGAGGTACCAACTGTATACTTGGCTGCAACACCTGTTGACCCTGTGACGGATCCCACACTAACATTCCAGGGTATTGACCCGTAACAGGTTGAAGATACTGAGATCCATAGCCGGATTGAGGATAGGATTGATAATTGTAAGGTGCAGTTCCCATACCTTGACCATATGACTGACCTTGAGGTGGTTGATAACCTTGACCTGAGTATTGACCTTGAGGTTGATAACCTTGAGGTAAATACGGATACTGGGGTTGACCTTGACCTTGAGGTTGGTACCCTTGAGGTTGATACCCTTGGGGTTGCCATCCTTGAGGTTGCCATCCTTGAGGTTGATATTGATACTGAGGTTGACCCTGGGGTACATATTGAGGCTGGGGTTGACCTTGAGGTATGTATTGCCCCATAGGCGCGTACTGACCTTGAGGTTGCCCCCCAAACACAAATGATGTACCTTGAGGTTGCCCCCCAGGCATTAACTGAGGCTGCCCCCCAGGCGGTAATTAGCCACCTTGAGGTTGGGAAACGGGAACTGAACCTGACATCATGTAAATGTCTCCTACACCCAATGGTATATTACCACTGTTTCCAACTAATAACCCATGATCAACGGGTTGAGGAGATGCCCCCGCAAAGGTACCAGAAAGAGATTGATACCCAATGGGAACAGAAGGACCGCCATGTAAGAAAGATTCAGGACTTTGAGTAAACACAGACGACGGACCAGCCATATTTACAGGAGTGTGAATACCTCCAGGTGGAAAAGGAGTACGAGGTGTAGAAAAACCTAGCCCAAAGTTGTCTAAATAATTGGTTAACGAAAGGTACCAAGTAGTACTTCTAGGAGGACTGTAAAAGATAGATTCACGCTCCCTTAGATCAATAGTAAGTTGATCTTCAAGGTTAGAGACGCCTATTTCTTCCTCTGGAGCAAGTTCTTCGATAGCAATCAAACCAGTAGGAAGATTTTCGGTGATAATTCTTTCTATTCTCGGTGAATCAGGAACACTAGAAGTCGGAGTAACAGGTTCAGATATTTCTGGTTCTTCGCCTGTATCACTAGCAGACGAAAAACTACCAACAAGCTCAGAAACTGTAACAGCTTCGGGATTATAACCTGTCTCTAAGCCTTGGTAATCTGAATGGACTACCAAGGAAGATTCTCCTTCTTCAAGTGAACCTACTCTACTGCCACTAGGAGGAGTTACAAGGACCGTTAAACCTTCTAGATTACCTGGGTCGTCTCGAGGAGGTGATCCCCTAAGCCTACAGGATCTTCTCAACAATTCGGCCACAGAAACAACTTCAGGAGACTGGCCCCGAAGTCTACGGGACTGTCTCGGTAATTCCACCACAGCTAAAAACTTTTAACTACTACACACGAAAACAAAATAAAATTTCAAATTAAACCACCTAAAGTCTCTAAAGAACCAAACAAATTTGAATCACATGCCTAAAGAATCTAGGGCGTCAAACCAAGCACAAATAGTAGCCTTCCAGACCGAAAGCGCTAGTTGGTGATGAAGCCCAACATCGCTGGATTCAGTACAGAAGTGGCGGGTGGAACAGTTACCCCGGCAACCTGCTTAATGAATAGACTGGACCAAGTTCCTCCACTTTAACCTTCTCGAGTGAAGTGAACCCCCCAGAAAATCCAAGTGTGTATAGCCGACGTCTGCTCCAGGTACAGTGGGACCTTCCCTCCATCGTCACCTCGGTAGAATCCTAAAGATAATGGTCACTAAGGTTACCAACCGTAACAAATGCACCTGGGGGAACAGTCTAAACTCCGACAGCACGCAAGGGCAGAGTAGCAAGCTCAATCCCCTTGCCGGCTCCTTGACAATAATCCAAGGTTTACCGACAAGTGTCCCCTGGCTCCTCGATAATGGTTAATCCGAGGTTTACCATTTGTAATACGTGCGTGTCTGGCGTCGTTCCCAACGAGGGGGGATTGATCCCCTCACTGGTTCGGACACGAGCTCGTGCTTCTCCTTTAAGAGGAGCTTTCCCAGAGTACAAATGAGACAATTGGATTTATTCTATCACAAGATAAGCTACTTGTTTGGTTTTGTTGTCTTGGAGAGTTAATTACTCACCTACTCCAAGACACTAGCCTGATCTAAATTGGTGTTTCAGAGCCCTAGTAAATAAAAGTTACTACGTCGATTTTACTTTAAGCGTTAATTTTATGGTTTTTCTTAAAGACAAAAGGTAGATGATTTACGCTACTTTCCTTTTTCAATGAAATTCTTGACTAAGAGAGTTGAGAGATGCAAATTTGATAGAAAACCACTTCCTTAGAAAAGACAATCAAAGAAACAATTCTCTTTATCTTTTCAAGCATACAAACATGACCACTCCTTACGTGCACGAAAAACTCTTTTTCCTTCAAAACTTTTCAAAGCTACTTGAAACAAAACTTTTCAAAGGAGATGTTTTTGCATTTTCTCTTTTTAATAAAGCATATAAACCTATCTTAACAAAAAACAATCTCAAGAGCTATAAAATCTATGAAAACTTGACTCACAAGCAAATCAAAAGGGAAATTACTCTAAGCAATCCTAACAAGGCAAAAGCTCACAAAGATGATTCTAGGTTGTTTTACTTGACCAAAATCAAATCAAGGACCAGCTAATGCAGAATCAAAAGACTAGTCAAAACAAAACTCAAATCTTTTTGTTTTTTTTGTAAAATGGAATTCAAGACTCAATCAACAAGCACTTCGAAATTTTCCCAAAGAGACAACTTAATGGTAAGTTGCTCTCACAGGTAGACTTTATGATAGGTCCAACTTCTTAGAACGCTGACAAAACCAGAGAGATCTAAGGCTTGACAACTTCTACCGCCAAAGTCACTACAAGACCTACTCAAAAATCAAACCCTAGGGCTTACACTTCGATGAAATCCACTAAAACACTCAATGCTATCGAAACAAGTTCAGGTGAAGATCTTTGACAAGGGACTAATGAATCTGGGCAGTAAAAACTAAGAAAAAACAAAATCTAAGAGTAAAAATGCAAAAAATGGAATTTTCTCAAATTTTAGCAGGGGACGCAGGCGACCCGTTAGAACAGGTGCGGGCCCGCTCTGTGCACACAGCGACAGTGCGTCCAGGGACGCACTGTGCAACACTCAGAGGGTGCGTCCTACTGAAAAACTCAAGAAAAACCAAAATGAATCTAATCCTAAGCTAACCCACCCAAAGACAAAGTCACAGAGCCAAAACCAGAAAAATAAACCAATTTTCTCAGAGCAAAGTTCACACAAAGGAAAAGACTTTTCACATCAATGGAGTCCCCAACGGAGTCGCCAATTTGTCAGGCGGAAAGAGTCGATTGTGCGGACACAACCAACCTCCCTAGGAGCCTAAGACTCTCTAGTGACAAACAAGACAAACAAGAGCAATCCTTCTCTAAACATGCATTTACTATACGGGAAATCAAGTGTTTAGATCCTACCTGTAATCCAACACTGTTGTAGCAGTCCAGCTCCGCTGATCCGGATGAGCTCCTCCTTCACTTTGAAACCTGCATACACTAACAATCAAACGATTAAATAGCACTTGATAATCTCATAGAATAAAACATATTTAACACATAGACCAAGGAGTACATGAAACAACTCATAAATAACAAGTTATTGAGAAGAATGGACTCATTTGCATTAATAGGTAACAAAAGGAACAAATACAACCTGAGCCTTGGTGTTGTGCAAGTCCCTCCCAGGGTCCATCAAGAGTTCTCCTTTACTTTGACAAAGCTCACCCACTTCCAAATAGAACAAGCAAAGATGTCAATCTCTCCTCACAAGCTTCTAAATGGGAGTCCTAATTCCTGCAGCATTTACCCTTAGAAATGTATAGCTTTCAACCTCCTCTCCTTCTGGCCCAATGCCTGTATTTATAGTGCTCAAGAGGAAGTTAATCAGGTCCACCATCAATGGGATAATCCCCTCTTTGGATGGGATAGCTCCCCTATTGATGGGATAAGTTCCTCTTTGGTAGGAGTGCATGAACCATCTGGAGGCGCTCAATACACGTCGAACAACCTTCTAGAATGCTCTAGAAATGACCACAAGTGACTTTTTAAAGATGAAACTTGCGCATTTTAACCTTTACAGGGGGACACACCTGCCCCTTTACATACAGAGCGTCCAAAGACGCATCTTTTGTGAACATTGGGTGCGTACCCGCAGGTAAGGTTGAGAGAACCTGCGTCCCCAGAGATAAATACATTTAGAAAGACTTTCTCTCTTTTTTGGAGTTTGACATGGAGAGCAGAGGCATAAGACTTGCCTAAGAGGGTAGCATGACTGTTGATAGAGCCATACTAACTGTAAATAGTCATGGTGACATTTTTTAGTGTAACAAGAATATTTCTCATTGTGAGTCAGTGGGAAATATCTCAAGCATTATATACAATATTAGGTGCTTTTTAGCATCATTATTGTATATTTTTTGTTTTCTTTACATTTCCATAGAAAGTGTGATTTTTCACAGCAAATATTTCGTAGTGGGAGGAGAAGGCACATGGATATGCAGGTTCTCTACATCCCACAGGGGGAAGTAGTCCCAAATGGAGCCAATGGTGTAACTTATTTTTACCCTTGGAATTGTTTTAGAAATTTCTATTGATTTCAAAAGAAATTGAAAAAAAAAAAAAAAAAAAAGAGAAAAGAGAAATAAGAAATAAAAGAAAAATAGAGAAAAATAAAAAAATTATAAAAGAAAAAAGTATTATTATGCTTGAAAATAAGTGAGAAAATTTAAATGCCACTCATTGTACTTTATTTCAACAATTAAATAGTATTTTTCAATAATATATTGTAAGTAAATCTTTGATTTTAATTGTCGTTGAAGATAATAACCTTCAAATTTGACCAAATGAACATTATCGCATTAATTACTCCCACCAATGTCTAATTCATTCAATCACCTATGGCATTAATGGTTAACCTAAAAAAACATCCATTATAAGCATAATAATAAAACCAATATCCCTGCTAAACTAAATTCTTTCACCTTGCACCTACAACTAGAGCATTCTGAATGTGATCTGAGAAAACTCCAGTGACCATCAACTATTAGTTTCCATCACTCTTGAGTAAAATTGTCAACCATTTCCTGTGATTTTATTCTTTCCAAAATGGCCAGTGACAAGGGAAAATCCAAGGTATCTGTCAAGATTCCCCTCCTACAACCTATAATTAACCTAGATGAACTACCTCTCATTGATACCAATTTCAAAATCACAGAAACCCACTGTGAATTAGATATGTATGAGTTTCACAATTGGGAATTCCATAAGTATGAGGATGTCAGCGATTAATTCTTCTTCTAGGAATCCTTACTCGCTCAATTTTGTTTCACCGAAACCCATTATTTCCTAGAATTTGTCACTTGGTGTGAAGCCCAAGACCTCCCAAGTCAAAGATCTATGGTTTCTCAAAATAATGAAATTATTTTGTCTATAACCTCTAAATCAATCTGTCAATCCCTGAAATTGAATCCATGATATGCCCTCCACCCTTTTTCTACTTATTCACTTATGGAGATTTATCAGAAGCTTACTTTCCCATAAAGAGCTCATATTTTTTAACCATTCCTACCTGAGAATTCTAAATTTCCTAGGACAAATCCACCATATACCTCTGCAATATTTCCTGATATTTCCAGGTAGGTAATGTCCATAATTTATTGTTTATTAGGGCATCCAAATGATAAGTGGGTAGACGAAGTTATCTTATCATTTTTATCAGTGTTTTCATCCAACAAGAAACCCTCAATTATGTTCAATTTCAGTCAATTCTTGTCAGATATAATTCATGATCAGTTTCTCAAGATCAGCGTTCAAGGATCATTCAAGCACTAGTCTATTTTGGTCTATTTATTTTTTATATCATCAGTCAAAAATATTCAAGTTCCCTCTATAGAAATTATATGTTGAAGGAAATCCACATTCAGTAATTTGTTGGACCTCATTAGTGAGGAAAATTTTCGAATACTTCTCTTTCAGTGACTTTGTCAACCAATTCTTGCATATGTCACTTTGTTGATTAAGTGATGATGTGGTTCATAGGACTTGTACAAAGATAGAAAGGATTCTACACCTAAGTGTGTAGTCCAAATTTGGACATTGGTATCTATACCAGAACTTTTCAGAGATTAGAATTTACGGTTGTGTGCTGCCACCTTATAAATTACCAATTTTCCTCCCCATGAGGATTTTTCATTACAATTTATTAGGAAAATAATGAATATGGATGATATAAATTTTGTGTCAAGAAAATTAAAAGCTCAGTTTAAATTAAAGGCAAAGATTGGTCCATTTATTGTTAACACCGAGATAGTAGAAAATGAAGTAGACATTCTACTTAAACAAATGAGTTTCAGACTCATATTCAATTGGCCTTATGATCCCCTAAGAGTGATTTCAAATATAAGGGCTAAGGAAAATTCGGCACCATATGAAAAAACATCAAAGCCATGGATTGAAAAATTTGCAAATAGAAAAGAATGGGAAGAAAACACTTTTCAAGAAACTAAAGAGAATACCTCCAGTAATACAACATTGGAGACTCCAATACTGAAAGAAAAAGATCTTAAATGTCAAAGAGAAAGTGTCTCACATACAAGTTCAATACGTAAAGCATCTGGTTTCAAAGTTTTAAAAAGAATAAAATCAATAAATATAGAATACGAGTCATCAAAAGGCATAAATTTATAAGAGCAAACTACAGTTTTGTTATCAGGCAAGCCTTCTTTTTTATTTCAGCAAACTGAAGAAATATTTATTGATTCTCCTACTTCTCATGTTTCTCCATCTTCAGGCCAACAAAGTAGAGTTTCCAAATTTAGGGAGATGAAGAGAAAAAATGAAGCACTCAACACCTCCACTTATATTGAGTTTTGGAAACAATCTTCAACTACTCAACACAAAAGTTTATTTGCACTAGACCCTGATAAAGGGAAATTCTAGTTGTTATTCCTTAAGCCAAAAGTACCAATTCCAAAGAGTGAAGATGATTATAAAGATTCTATGTTTTCTTTTGATATTAAGTAGATGCACCCTATAGATAAAATTGTTCTCCATAAACAGGTAAGTGAAATGATTTATTCTACATTGACAAGCTCATCCATGGTAACTTCTAAGCTACAAGCCTCCCTAAATAATATTCATTCACAACATAAATTAGAAAGAGTGTATTTCCCATCCAAGGATACCAGAATAAATGGGTTGGAACTGTTATCACTCAGGTTGTTCCCTTTGACTCCCGAGGGAATACGGCCGAGGTAACCACAAACCAATCTTTGGACTGCAGGTCCTAGCTTACCTGTAATCAGAGAGGGCTCTCTCTTTATAATCTAACTTTTTTGAGGATGGTTTTAGGCTAGTTATTGAGTTCAAGGGGTTTTTTTTAAGTTTTGGTGTGAAGGATGATGCTTTCAAGCAGAGAGGAAATGTATAGTATGATAAGTTCAAACCATTTGGCGTGGAGTCATGGAGTAGGACTGCTGGTGCGTTTTCTTGGTCACAAGAGGAATAGGGAGCAAGACAGTTACACATGAAACAAATTTCAAGCTAAATGGAGATGGATTGAAGGCTAAGGAATGAGAGGCAATTAAGAATCTCTCTTTCAGCTTAACAGAGGGAAGGCGAATGAGCTCTATCTAGGAGCAATAAAGAATCCCTAGATAACTATCAAACATGAATGAAACAGAGAAAATACGATCCATGAGGAATTCATATTTATGCTTGAATCAGAAGAAAACATATAGAAGTCACAGAAACTGAGCATAGAGTGCAGCCACGCAAATTCTAAACTAATCTTTCTTTCTGTAACTTAGATGGTGATATATGTATGATAAAACATATATGAATTTAAAACAGAGATAAGAAACACTTATTGAGTCATGTTGCAGCACAAGAATTCCATATTCATTCTTCAAAACAGTAATAACACAGCAGATAGTCCATCCTCCAAGCTTTCAGCAGTCTTTGATTAATGAAAACATCAAGTCTACAGAGCGAGTCTCTCTTGGAGCTATACAACCAACCAACCCCTTAAACAATGAATTAGGGTGGCTTTATAAGTAAAATATCTACAAAAATTAGATCTCTGACAGATCTATTGTAATAAGTGTCTTTAACCTAACATATGTCTGAAATAAATGCGAGAAAATATCTTCGAGCTGCGTTGGGGGCAGCTGTATCAAAAAAGAGTTAATGTGTTGTCTTTATGGCTCGGTGCTGATCTCTTAGCCATAACTGTGCTTTGGGTTTTGATCCATTGTTGTTCGGTGGCTTTAAATGCTTCGACTGTGAACGGAGAGCTTTGATGGGCTTTTACCGCTTTCTTTGACTTTGTCGGAGGCCATTCAATGTTCACCTTCTTTGGGAAATAAAGATTTCCATTAAAAACATTTGACTGATACTCTTTGTCGCTTCCTTGATATGCTTTGGCACTGAATGTGTGCCTTTTCTCACCTCTGATACTCTTTAAACTATTCCATCGACCTTTCATGGCTGCTATTCGGCCCTCTGCTTTCTTTAGAATTGTCTTTGCCCCTTTTCCGAATCCTGCGCGAAGAAATTCTTGTCATTTTGCGACTTTCGGGCCCTGCTGGTAGCCACACCATGAGGGGACTTCCATTTTGGCCTATTTCCCTTAGCGATGCGCGATTAGCGCTAATCGCGCATCAAAACCTGCCTCGGTTTTTCATTCCGGGCATCCGTTGGTGCAGATTTCGGGCTTCGCTCTTTTTGACGATGACGTCAGCATGACGTCAGCGGCGGGTCCTAGTATGGCGGTGACGTGGTAGGGTGACATCAGCAGGGTGACGTCAGCAGTACAGTCGGGTGACGTGGCGGTACGGTAGAGGTGATGATGTGGTAGTGACGTGGCAAGGACACAGTGGCAGGAGGCCGACGCAAGATGATGATGTCAGCAGTGATGTGGTGCTGACGCAGGAGGGCGGAAGGCGGTGTCCGGTTTTTCTCCCGCACCGCTTTTCGGCACAGGCGGTATTGGGGGAGGGGGCTCCGCCACAGTCGAGAGGGTGACGCGTGGTGGGAGTACGACGGGAAAACCGCCCATCTCCTGGACGCTAACCATCGACAGCTTCGGAGATGAAAAGACCCGCCCACCGTAGATCTTGGGCGCATCAGATCGGACGGTCGGCGGCACGATCAAAACGGCGGAAGGATAGATACGGGGCCCGTGGAGCTTTTATTAATTGTTTTAATCTGGCGGGGGGGAAACTTTAGGAAAGTGGGTTTTGGGTTATATACAAGCGGGGTGAAATATATTTACATGCATGACCTTAGGATAAGGGCGGGAAATGAGTATTGTAGGGTTAGGACTTAGGGGAAATGGTTATTAGTGTGACCAGATGTCAGACTAACTCCAGGTTAGGACACAGGAGGGTTAGTAGGAGCCCCACATGGACTACTATTTCCCAGACTTGATAAATATGGCTATAATGCCAAGGGGAGGGGAATATGTAATATTTTTGGGATTTTATACAGTTCTAGTAGTGAATAGGGATAGGAAAGTAGCTAGGGAGCTACATAGTAGAATTAGGAGTTAATATGACTTTATGAGGTGAAATTGTAGGGGAGAGGCTAAGTTTGTGAACTGAAACTTAGACATAAGAAGTGCATGGACTGTGGAGACATGATTTTACACAAGAAATGTGGCTTCTTTTCACTGAAGAAAGTCAAAACTTGACTTGGTGCTTTACAAAAAATGAAGTGATAACAAGACTGGTTGGGCAAATCCCAAGGTCCTCAAGGGGATGTTAGTGAGTGATTTGGGGATTGAGAAGAAGGGGGAGTTAGACATGTCTCGCTTGAGCTCCTCCAAAGGGGAATTGCCTTGCACTTGTGATCTGAATAGGTATAACACTTGAAAAGATGAAATGGATCACACAGCTTGATTTTGCAACCACAAAACTACTTACCCAACCTACTTACCTAGCATTTTTCTTCTTTTCTCATGGATGCATTTGGAATTGCAGACCCTGATTATTCGTTTTTTTACTTTTTGCTATCCTCCTATCTAAATCTACACTTATTTCTTCCAAGGGCCCAAATTAAGCAGTTGGGCTCCTTTGTTTCTCTACCTATCTACAAATCTGACAAGATTAAACTATTTGGACAGATAATGATTCTCTACATTCTAGAACAAGAAATTGAAACCTAGGGAAGCCAAGATTAATCTGTTTGGCCTTCCCTTAACAGAAAATTCTTCAAAAAGGAATAACTTATCAAAATTGGAATAGAGCAGTAGCATTTAGACCGGCACACTTTCATGGCCTTTTCTTTGGCCTCTTTTTGGAAATATGGAGCATTGCAGCATGCAAAGTATGACATATTTGGCACTTTCAACTGTCAATCATGAAAGATGAACACATGTTGCAACAGGAGGCTAACAGTGGCTCCACTTGGGGATGGTTTTTCCTTGTGAAAAGCCAAGAACAGCAGGTCAGACTGCCTTGACCCTCTATTGTTGCTGTAAACTGAAGCTTCCCTTGTGTTGGTTGTAAAATAATTGAAACTTTAAAACCTGAACACAACATTCTCATAAACTGAAATTTTATAGCATAGCAACATCGCCTGCTTTCTTCTGTGTGCTCTATTATTACGTGCACCTGTGCCTGAGAACCTGCCTTTGAAATAAACACAACATAGGGGAACAAAACTGGAGCACCTCCCTTGATTCTTTCTTGAAAAAGGGTGCTGATGTAAACTGAAAATCTTTTTCTCTTTTAATACCATTGACTGAAAAATTGTCTGCTCTTTTGCTGTGATTAATGTCATAATAGAGATCTAAATGGAGGGCTTACGTTGGTTCTGCCGTTAAAAACTTTGCTGCACTGTTCCATTATTTGGCCTGCTAAAAAAAAACAAAGTGCTGAAAATACAAGTATTTATGTACAAATATAATACAGCTGTGTTGTGCTCAACAACAGGGATCATAATAATGCTTTAGCATTCGGCCATTGACAGGGCCTTCTTCAGTTATGTCATCCTCTACAGATTTGAGGAAATATGTGTTGTTGCCTTGCACAACGCTGATAACAAATGGACCTTTCCATAAAAAATCAAATTTTGCATGTTTGCCTTTGTCTTCTCTTCGTGAGTCCCACCTTAGAACTTTGTTGCCAACACAGAAATATTCAGCCTTAACTCTCTTATCAAACATCTTTTTGAGCTTCTCTTGCAAAATTTGAGCTCTGTTATAGACCTGTTCTCTTGTTTGTTGAAGATGAATGGTCTGGTTTATTCTTCTTTGAATATCATTTGGTTCTGCTTGGATCTCTTGTAACAACTTGATGATAGGAGTGCCCAAGGAAGATGGAAATCTGGCCTCCATGCCATACACCAGCTCATAAGGGCTCATCCCAATGGATTTCTTTGTTGAAAGTTTGTCTGCCCATAGGGCATTTGTGAGCTTTCTATGCCAGTTCTTTTTGTTTTCTTCTAAGATCTTCTTGATAATATTAATCAAGCTCTTGTTGGATGATTCGACCAAGCCATTACCTTGAGGGTAATAGGCTGTGGAATGAACCAAGGTAATGTGAAATTTATGGCAAAAATTGATCATCTTTTTGGATTTGAAAGCAGTAGCATTGTCAGTGATGATCCTCTCAGGGCAGCCAAATCTAGAAAGGATATTGCACTCAAGGAATTGGATAATGATGGAGTCATTGGCCTGTCTACATGGGATGGCTTCAATCCATTTAGTGAAATAGTCGGTGGCTGTTAGAATCCACTTATGCTAGCCTGAGGAAGAGGGGTGGATTTCTCCAATGAATTCAAGACCCCATTGTTGAAAGGGCTTCTCGGTTGAAATGGGCTTAAGAGGCAAGGGTAACAGCTTTCTTTTGCCCTCAAAGATTTGGCATTTATGACATGAGATAGCAAACTTCTTTACATCTGCAAACAAAGAGGGCCAATAGAAACCAGCCCTTAAAATTTTATCAGCAGTGGACTTCCAATATAGATGTCCTCCACAGTCCCCTGCATGGAATTCTTTCATGACATTGTTAGTTTCATTCATGGTTAAACAATTAAGCAATATGCCTTCATGATTTTTCCAAAATAAAGCACCATCTATGACACAAAACTTTGAAGCCTTCATTTTTAAAAATCTTTTCTTGGTTCTGGACAATCCTGGGGGAGCAAACAGGTTTAACAATACAAAACATATATCAGCATACCATGGGGATTGCAAAAAGGTTTCACTAATTTGTGGAGTCGCCAGCTCTTGTTCATTGTCTAGTTGGTTAATGTCTAAAGCTTGAAAGTTTGTTTCGGACATCAGTTTGGCTAAACCTTGTCCCTTTATGAGCTTGGTTGGTTTTATTTCTATGTCATACTCAAGGATGTTAGCAATCCACTTGCCTCTTTTGCCTTCTAGCCCCTATTGGGTTAATATATCTTTTACAACAGCATTTGGGACATAGGTAATCACATGTGAATATAAAATGTAAACTCGGAAATCTTTGATTGCTTTAACAAGGGCATAGGCCTGCTTCTCCATGATTTGGTACTTCAAAGGGGCATCTCTTAAGGCTCGGCTAAAAAATTCAATTGGCTTTTTAGCTCCTTGATCATCCTTTTGCAAAAGGACAACAGCTATGGTGTGATCAGATGCGAATGAGAATATGATAAAGTCCCTATCAAATTGTGGACTTGTGAGGACTGAGGCTTGGGTTAAGTCAGATTTGATACTCTCAAAGGCTTGTTTGGTTTCAAGAGACCATTTTA
This sequence comes from Pinus tabuliformis, assembly GCA_031772625.1. Classification (NCBI taxonomy): domain Eukaryota; kingdom Viridiplantae; phylum Streptophyta; class Pinopsida; order Pinales; family Pinaceae; genus Pinus; species Pinus tabuliformis. The sequence goes on along the minus strand of CM062807.1, from coordinate 222,179,533 downwards.
CCTTGGCATCCTTTTTTAACATGTTGCTTAACAGTCTTATCAGCTTAGCTAGATTTGGGATAAACCTCCTTAGGAAATTGATCTTTCCAAGGAATGCTTGAAACTCTTTTATGTTTCTTGGATATGGGATTTGCAAAATGGCTTGGATCCTTTCCGGATCTATTCTAATACCATCTTTTGATATGATATGGCCTAGTAATTTACCTTCTTCAAGGCCAAAGAGAGACTTCTTGGGGTTCAAGGAAATGCCATCTTTCCTACATGTCATGAATATTTTCCTCAAATGTTTTAGGTGTTCTTGATCAACTTTGGAGAAAGGGGTTAAGTCATCGAGGTAGACAACTAGGAAATCATGTATTTCCTTGGCAAATTAAATATCCATTTCCCTTTGAAAGGTAGCACCAGGTTTTTTAAGTCTGAAAGGCATCTTCACATACTTAAATGTTCCCCACGGTGTGGTAAAGGCTGTCTTGTCTTGGTCATCCGGGTGAACTAGTATTTGATTGAAACCTGAAAAGCCATCTAGCAAAGAGATTCTAGATGACCCCACTACTCTTTGTAGAATGTGGTCCATTTTTGGCAATGGGTAGTGGTCTTTTAGGGAGACTTGGTTTAAATTTCTTAGGTCTACACATAGCCTAATCTCACCTGTCTTTTTTCTTGTGGGAACAAGATTGGATACCCATTCAAAGAATCTGATAGGTGCTATGATACCTGCTTCAAACATTCTTTTCACTTCCTTTTCAATCAATGGGAGAAGCACAGGATTGATTCTCCTTAGTTTCTGTTTGAAGGGATTTTGATTTGGTTTTAAGGGAATGGTGTGTTGGATCACTGAGGTGTCATAGGACTTCAAGTCCTCATAACTCCAAGCAAATACATCTTGGAATTCTTTAAACAAATCAACATATTTGGGCTTTTGATCGGGTGGCAAAGATTGAGATAATTTGATCATTTTGGGCTTCTCTGCTGTCCCAATGTTGTGTTCTTCTATAGCAGCATTTAAGGGTTGCATTTTTGGTTTTTTGGGCACATCATTTGCATCAAACATATCTTCTAATGGAGTGAGGCCAGCAGGGAGAAATTTATCTTTTAGATCAATGATCTCGGCCTTTGTTTCGGCTATTTCCTCCAAATGCATCTGTTTCAACTCTTCTATGTTTGCATTGTCAAAAATAGTTGGGTTTAGCATTTGTTTGGCTGTTATAGCAGTTACAGCCTGTTGATTTTCATTTGTTTGCTGTTGTTCATCTGTTATAGCATCCATGTCAATGTTAATATTTGAAAACTCATGCTCAAGAGTGAGGAAATTGTTAATCTGGGTATCATTTTCAAACACTTGCCAATCTTTAACATTATTAGGGATAGCAGGCCTATGTTTTATCTCAGCAGTGAAATGGTGATTTGGCTCAAAGGGTAGCTTGCATGTACTAGTAAAAGTGGCTAGGTTATGTGCATGAATGTTATGATCTCTTGAGATCTTGGCAAGCTTGGATTCAATGAATGTTTTAAGTATATTAGTGGCAGCAGTCCTATAGGCCCTCATTCTATTGTCATTGGTGACAAAGTTGCCTTTCATTTGTTGAATGATTAAATCAAAGTCACCTAAAATGGATATTTTCGCAGCTCCTAGAGCTTTGAGCAGTTTAAGGCCTAAAAGGAGAGCCTCATACTCTGCCATGTTGTTGGTGCAATTGAAATTCAATCTGTAGGCATGGCCTTCTGCATGATTGTTAGGTGTATTGTGAATCCATACACATGCCCCTGCTCCTAACTTGTTGACAGAGCCATCAAACTCTAAATACCATGTGATTTCTTGCTTGTGGTTAGTATCAAGACTTTCAGTCATTCTTGCAATGGGCAGATTTGAATTTTCTATTAGGAGAGGTTCTTCTTGTATGCTGGTTGCCCTGATTGTTTTGACAATTTCATCAATATGGGCAACCAATTCTTCATTGGTGTGTGTGTCCAGTTCTAAAACCAACGGCTTATCATCAGTGGGAGGACTTGTTTCATCATTAAATAAAATAAAAGAATCCATATCAGAATGGATTGAAAAAATAGGAAAATTGTGGGGCTTGTCCTCACTAGTTACCACATATTTCATCAGTGTTTCTCTATACAGTCTCTTTGGTTGCCCAAAGATAGATATAGTGGCATAGGAGAGGTCTAGTTGGAGAGATCCTTGGAGTTTTGCTCCCCAAGATCTTAATAATAGCATGCCATACTTTGGTGGAATGTCAGGAACCACCACATCCATGAGGATTGTCTTGTTGGGATATTGGACTAAGGAGACACACAAGTCTTTGATGAGGCCTAAACACTTGACTTGACTTGAGTCAAAGGAAAATAAGTATTTGTAGGGTCTTGTAACATCAAGTTTTAGCTTCTCCATAGCAGCTTTGGGCATAAGATTGTGTGAGGCACCTGAGTCAAGCATAGCATTGTGCAAGACTTTGTCATGTATATGTAAACTGACATAAAAGGGTAAAACAGATCCATATGTTGATTTTCCATTAACTTCTGGACCGAACAGCAGTTCAGGGGTATCATCTAGAACATTCACATCATCCTTGACTTCTGGCATTTGAAGTGATATTTGAATTTGTTGCCTATACACATCATGTTTGGCAAGTTCCGAGAGGGGGACAGATATCTTCAATTTACCTATTTTTGCCTCTAAATCGAATGATTTTTCAGATTGAGTTTTAGTATTGTGAGAGGCAGGCTTCCCTTTTTCCATTGGAGTATCAACAATTTGGTCTTGTTTATCAGCGTTATGGGAAGTGATTACTTGCGGTTTTTTAGTTTTAGGAGGGCTTTTTCGAACGCTGTTCAAATTCTCTTTCGAGGAAGAAGGTGGCAGAGGTTGATCATTAGAGGACTGCATGTCTGTGACCTCCTCTACGGTGACATCCTTTGGATTTGGAATTGATTATCAGCAGTTTCTATGAGGGAAGCCTTTTCTTTGATCTTCTTAGGCTGTTTGGTATCACTTGGTTTAACCTTTTCGGGCACATCTATGGTTCTTGTCCTCAGCTTATACTGTTTGTGGACCTCGTAAACAGTTGAATCATAACCCTGTTTAAAGTCAAAAGACTCACCAGAATTAGTTTGAAATTGATTAAAGTCATTCTCACCTTGGTCTGCTTGGGTTAGGAAAATTTGTTGCTCAGCCTTCAAATCCATCAAGTTCATGTGAGTGTCTTCTATCTGTTCACTAGATGTAGATGCTTCAGCATAATTTTCATGAAAAGGAGGCCTTACATCACGGTCTGGGCTAGACCTACCAGCATTTGTGTTCTGAGTTTTCTGGAAATTTGGGTTATGGTATTAGGTTGTTGTCCCTCCCATGATGACTTCCTCTCCACACTCTCTACTCTGTCTCCCAGCCTGTGCATGCCACTGATAATAGCATGCAGCTTTTGATCTAAGGCTGAGGGTTCCTCTTTAAAGGTGGTTGTTCTCTCAGTTCTAGCTCTGTTTCTTTTGGCAATTAGATTTGCCTCTACGCTAACAGCAACATTTTTCATGTCTGTAAGGGTTTGAGGGGCTCTTTCCCTCAACTGATAAGCCATGTCAGTGTCAAAACCATCAGGGAATTTATACAAAGCAAGATCAGGTGGAGGTCTTAAGTTCTGTGGTATTGCATTGTAAACATTATTGAATCTTGCACAATAGTCCAAGACAGACTCTTGAGGGCCTCTTTTGATGGTGTCATATTCAGATAATATATGCAAGGGGTCTTTCTTTTTCTCCCATCTGTTGATAAATGACTGGTATAAGGCTTTTGGGTTTGCTATGGAATTGGTTGTGAGTGCTCTAAACCAAGTCCTGACATCACCTGTCAAACTTTGGACAAAAATTTTCATTCTCACGCTATCATCATCTATCTCGTAGTTCTCAAAATAGTCTTGCATCTTCTTGGTATGCTGGAGGGCTGTGCAAGAACCAGTTCCATCAAAATATGTCATTTTTATTTGATAATCCTGAGGCATAGCCCCTGGATTAGCAGGTAATTGTAGGGGTGCATATCTATTCGCCATATTCACAGGGATAAGTGGAACAAAAGGAATAGTTGTAACAACAGTGGTGGTAATGGTAGTATGTGCAGTGAATGGAGATGTGGAAGGAGTGCTTTGAGAGGGGGACGATGAACAAGGGGAAGTGGGGGTTGACCGAAATAAAACTTTGACAGGGGTTGGAACACAGCTTGGCTGAACTGTTTTAGGGCTAAAATCAACAAAATCTTCTCTTTGCTCTAGCTTCCTGAGGTTCCTTGGGATTAAATTTGGATTTTCAAAAGCAGCTGGGAGGTTTGGGTCTAGATTTGACCTTGTATAACATGAGTTTCTTTTGGGAGCCAGATTCTGAACCTGTTTTGGTATTTTCTATGAATGTTTTTAGAATTAGCAAGGGACTGATCAAATGTTCGAATGACTATGTATAACTTAAAACTAGCATGAAGATTGACTGAAGCAGCATTTATTTACTCCTGTAAATGCAAAGCAAGAACAGTTTCAAAGGCTCCCTGGCTGACATTCAGGCTCCATATGTAGTTTTAAGGAATATACAACAATTGGAAAATTCATTGTCCCCAGCGGAGTCGCCACTATGTTATCACTCAGGTTGTTCCCTTTGATTCCTGAGGGAATACGGCCGAGGTAACCACAAACCAATCTTTGGACTGCAGGTCCTAGCCTACCTGCAATCAGAGAGGGCTCTCTCTTTATAATTTAACTTTGTTGAGGATGGTTTTAGGCTAGTTATTGAGTTCAAGGGGTTTTGTTTAATTTTTGGTGGGAAGGATGATGCTTTCAAGCAGAGAGGAAATGTATAGTATGATAAGTTCAAACCATTGGGCGTGGAGTCATGGAGTAGGACTGCTGGTGTGTTTTCTTGGTCACAAGAGGAATAGGGAGCAAGACAGTTACACATGAAACAACTTTCAAGCTAAATGGAGATGGATTGAAGGCTAAGGGATGAGAGGCAATTAAGAATGTTTCTTTTAGCTTAACAGAGGGAAGGCGAATGAGCTCTATCTAGGAGCAATAAAGAATCCCTAGATAACTGTCAAACATGAATGAAACAAAGCAAATACAAGCCATGAGGAATTCATATTTATGCCTGAATCAGAAGAAAACATATAGAAGTCACAGAAATTGAGCATAGAGTGCAGCCACGCAAATTCTAAACTAATCTTTCTTTCTGTAACTTAGATGGTGATATATGTATGATAAAACATATATGAATTTAAAACAGAGATAAGAAACACTTATTGAGTCATGTTGCAACACAAGAATTCCATATTCATTCTTCAAAACAGTAATAACACAGCAGACAGTCCATCCTCCAAGCTTTCAGCAGTCTTCGATTAATGAAAACATCAAGTCTACAGAGCGAGTCTCTCTTGGAGCTATACAACCAACCAACCCCTTAAACAATGAATTAGGGTGGTTTTATAAGTAAAATATCTACAAAAATCAGATCTCCGACAGATCTGTTGTAATAAGTGTCTTTAACCTAACATATTTCTGAAATAAATGTGAGAAAATATCTTCGGGCTGCGCTGGGGGCAGCTGTATCAAAAAAGAGTTAATGTGTTGTCTTTATGGCTCTGTGCTGATCACTTAGCCATAACTGTGCTTTGGGTTTCGATCCATTGCTGTTCAGTGGCTTTAAATGCTTCGACTGTGATTGGAGAGCTTTGATGGGCTTTTACCGCTTTCTTTGACTTTGTTGGAGGCCATTCAATGTTCACCTGCTTTGGGAAATAAAGATTTCCATTAAAAACATTTGACTGATACTCTTTGCCGCTTCCTTGATATGCTTTGGCACTGAATGTGCACCTTTTCTCACCTCTGATACTCTTTAAACTGTTCCATCGACCTTTCATGGCTGCTATTCGGCCCTCTGCTTGCTTTAGAACTGTCTTTGCCCCTTTTCCGAATCCTGCGCGAAGAAATTCTTGTCATTTTGCGACTTTCGGGCCCTGCTGGTAGCCGCGCCATGAGGGGGCTTCCATTTTGGCCTATTTCCCTTAGCGATGCGCGATTAGCGCTTAGCGCTAATCGCGCATCAAAAACTGCGTCGGTTTTTCATTCCGGGCATCCGTTGGTGCAGATTTCGCGCTTCGCTCTTTTTGACGATGATGTCAACATGACATCGGCGGCGGGTCCCAGTACGACAGTGACATGGCAGGGTGACGTCAGCAGTATGGTCGGGTGATGTGGTGGTACGGTAGAGGTGATGACGTGGTAGTGATGTGGCAAGGACACGGTGGCAGGAGGCCGACGCAGGATCATGACGTCAGCGGTGACATGGTGCTGATGCAGGAGGGCGGAAGGCGGTATCCGGTTTTCTCCCGCACCGCTTTTCGGCACAGGTGGCATTGGGGGAGGGGGCTCTGCCACAGTCGAGAGGGTGACGCGTGGCGGGAGTATGACGGGAAAACCGCCCATCTCCTGGACGCTAACCATCGACAGCTTTGAAGATGAAAAGACCCGCCCACCATAGATCTTGGGTGCATCAGATCGGACGGTCGGCGGCACGATCAAAACGGCAAAAGGATAGATACGGGGCCTATGGCGCTTTTATTAATTGTTTTAATCTAGTGGGGGGGGGAACTTTAGGAAAGTGGGTTTTGGGTTATATACAAGCGATGTGAAATATATTTACATGCATGACCTTAGGAAAAGGGCGGGAAATGAGTATTGTAGGGTTAGGACTTAGGGGAAATGGTTATTAGCGTGACCAGATGTCAGACTAACTCCAGGTTAGGACACGGGAGGGTTAGTAGAAGCCCCAGATGGACTACTATTTCCCGAACTTGATAAATATGGCTATAATGCCAAGGGGAGGGGAATATGCAATATTTTTGGGATTTTATATAGTTCTAGTAGTGAATAGGGATAGGAAAGTAGCTAGGGAGCTACATAGTAGAATTAGGAGTTAATATGACTTTATGAGGTGAAAGTATAGGGGAGAGGCTAAGTTTGTGAACTGAAACTTAGACATAAGAAGTGCATGGACTGTGGAGACATGATTTTACACAAGAAATGTGGCTTCTTTTCACTGAAGAAAGTCAAAACTTGACTTGGTGCTTTACAAAAAATGAAGTGATAATAGGACTGGTTGGGCAGATCCCAAGGTCCTCAAGGGAATGTTAGTGAGTGATTTGGGGAATGAGAAGAAGGGGGAGTTAGACATGCCTCGCTTGAGCTCCTCCAAAGGGGAATTGCCTTGCACGTGTGATCTGAATAGATATAACACTTGAAAAGATGAAATGGATCACACAGCTTGATTCTGTAACCACAAAACTACTTACCCAGCCTACTTACCTAGCATTTTTTTCTTCTTTTTGCATGGGTGCATTTGGACTTGCAGACCATGATTATTCCTTCTTCTTTTTTTGCTATCCTCCTATCTAAATCTATACTTATTTCTTCCAAGGACCCAGATTAAGCAGTTGGGCTCCTTTGTTTCTCTACCTATCTACGAATCTGCCAAGATTAAACTGTTTGGACAGATAATGATTCTCTACATTCTAGAACAAGAAATTAAAACCTAGGGAAGCCAAGATTAAGCTGTTTGGCCTTCCCTTAATAGAAAATTCTTCAAAAAGGAATAACTTATCAAAATTGGAATAGAGCAGTAGCATTTAGACCAGCACACTTTCATGGCCTTTTCTTTGGCCTCTTTTTGGGAATATGGAGCATTACAGCATGCAAAGTATGACATATTTGGCACTTTCAACTGTCAATCATGAAGGATGAACACCTATTGCAACAGGAGGCTAACAGGAACATATATTTATAAATCTAGAAGTGAATCCTAGTGATTTCCATGTTTCTAATGAAATAATCAAAAGAAGAAATGTAGACATTCAAGAAATTAGAAAGAAGCTAAAATTCCTACAACAGAACATCCACATTCAAAAGAAGTCGGACAATTGGAAAAAGAGAATGAGAACATATTGAAAATTATTGTGGAACAAAACATCTAAATTCAGAAAATGGATGGAGACATGAAAAGCCTACTTAAGGAAAAATAACAACAGACAAGTCTGGGAACATCTACATTGCAAATAGAGACAATCATTGAGGAAGAAACAAAAAAGTTATCAAATTCCATGGGAGATTTATCCTTAAGGAATGTGGTGATTGAGAAGCTAAAAGAAGCATTGTAGAGAATGGAGAAAAACAAGATCAAATCAGATAATGCATATATATCTTAAATACAAATAAAATTCAAGCTAGCCAAACGACTTGAAAAATATGAAGGTGAATCACTGACAGCTCAGATATAATCTGAAGCAAAGGAAAAAATATGGGTTGATATCAATTCAACCATAACTGAACTCTAGACATCTATTGAGATCATCTTTGAACAAGAAGAATTGGTGACAAGATCAAAGGCAGCCATAACAGAAATCAAAGAAGACTTAGATCACAAGCCAAGAGAAGAAACTAGGATAATCAAAGTGTTGAATTCCAAGACTAAAGAAGAATTGGAGGAATTAGGAATTGAAGACAGGACTGATATAGTCCTAGAAGTAAGAAGAGTTTTGACTAAAATAAATTTAATGTTGCAATTAGAAAATAAATGTCAAAACTTAGAAGTGCAGGTAAATAAATTCCACAGAAAATTTAATATCTTACACCAGAAGGGACTTCCACCTCTAAGATATTCTAGTGGCCAATTGACTCCACTAGAAAATTACCAGCATAGATTACATGAAATAGCAGCAGATAGATCAAAATTTGCTAAAGTGAAAGGAATCATAAGTGGTAAAGCATTCATTGAAGGCATGGAATATGATCTATTTATCCAACATGAAATTCAACATTTATTTATCACTAGGCCAACTTTTGAAAAATACACAAAGGTGGATGAAGCATACAAAAAAGTAATTAAATTTTCCATTCTAGATGACAAAAGATGGGACAAATTACTTGAACTCATCGAGTAGAACTAAAGGTAGTTTTTCAGGTTACCAACACAGGACAATAGGAGCTGAATGCACATTTTCAGGGTCAGCACAGCAAAACAAGAAGCATAAGGAGAAGAAACATAATTTTAGGTAGAATTTACCAACAACACCCTTGAATAGAGTGTTGAATATGCAATCAGTTTCAGAAAAGTTTATTTTTATATTGTATTTGTTTGATATATCCAAATAATTTTGGATAAAGATTGTATTTTGTAAAAGAATTGTATTAGATTTATATATTTTTGAATTACACACTATATATGTATATATTTTTAATTCGAAGTAAGAAGGTTTGAACCCTTGTGATGATCTGGTGACATTATTGTACTATTTTGAATTTTTTTTTAAGATAATCTAAGTATTCTAACTTCACCCTTAACAACATCTATGTTGATGTGAGACTTTCTAATTTATTCATCTTTGTTTTTCATCATGTATTCAAGGTAACATAGGATTTAGGGTAAGTCTAAGTTAAGTGTTAACTTCCCTGATAGCCCACTATAAAGTTATCATCTTTATGGAGATTAACTAATTAAATTGTCTGTTTAATTTAGTTCCTCTGCATCTTAAATTGTTGCCTTCTCTCATCTCTTGAATATATATTGTTTGGATGTAGAATTCTTATGCATGCATCAATTGTATTTGATTAACTAAGTATTTAGTATGAATGTTTGATTATCATATATATTATCCCTTTCCTCTTTCAAAATCAATTCAAAGATTTTAAGTTGTTATGAATGAATATCATCCCTTTGAAATTCTCAGAAATATTTGGATTATACAAGTGTTAAAGGTTTAATGCATTGGTCATCCAGCTCAATTAAAACCCTTAATTAGATGCTTTGGCACAATTCCACAGTTGATAAATTTCTACAAAGATACAACATGTTCCATGAGGTAGATGTGCCAAAGCTTGTACTTAGCAGTTATTGCAGCCACCTTAGGTTGCTCTTCATCATGTTTGTGGAGCCATTCAAGGGAATGTGGAATATGAGTTCTTGTATTTACCTTGATTTGATTGGATAGAGTTACCAATTTCATGCACATCCTCACCGGCCCACCACATACTGTGTAATATTTTCCTTCGTGACCTGCCAATTTCTTGTGTTGGAAGCCAGCCCAAAAGGGTCGAGAAACTCTTGAATATCCTATAGGATTTCCTTCTTCTTCCTTCTACAACTGCTCCAATTGAAGGAACCCATTGAACTTCAATCACATAATTCAACCCACTCAGCAAATTGCTATAAGAGGAAATAATCCTATCAACATCCCTAGCCAGTTTATCCCGTGATTGGATCTTAATGCATATTTGGATTTTGGCATTCTAGGTGGTTATCAATCCTTCTTTGGGAGAATTTTTGGTGCTTCTGGATAGTTATTTTTACACTCATGAATGATGTTGATAGTTGTGATAGCTTTTTGTAGCATGCCAGACTTTTCTTTCATGTTGGCCTATATCACTAGGATAGGGGACATGTGTGATGTAGCTTCAATATCTCCTCATAGACTACTACCATTGATTCTCTCAGGGTATCAAACTCTTCCTTGATTGAGGCTTGTAATTCCTTTGTGTTTGAGTGGGCCAGGTGAAGTGATTTATTCTCTTCTTCTAGCCTCCTCTCATCTTCTTTTGCTCTGGAAGAGGCTTTGTTCGGATGCATATAGTTTTCCTTGAAGTTCCACATTTTGTTTTCTCATTATTCCCACATTCAACTCAGTTGCAGTCACAAAGGCTATCTCGGATGAGGCGATCATCTCAGGATTTATCGTGGTGTCTAGGACAATCGCCTTCTCCATGGTCACAGATAGAGGATCTGCTAGCTTCCTGGCATAATATTTCCTTCTTTCCTACATGATCTTACAATTTACTTGGTCGAAAGTAAGTCTTGTATCCATCACTTCCTCTTTTGTTTCATCAGGAATGCCTAACTGCTTAAGAGGAAAATTCCCTCCAGTGGTGGGAGTGGATAGAGGAACATCTAGCAGAGAAATGTTAGACTGCAAGTTGAACTCCTAATGTTGTTGTTGCTATTCAAGCTCTTTCTAAGCTTTCTTGTCATCATCTTCCTATTGTCTCTTGAGTTCTTATTATTCCTACCTTTTCTTTTCTTCTTCGGCTTCCTTCCTCTGTTCCTCCTCCATCCTCTTCTTTTCTTTCTCTTCTAGTTTCTACTTCTTCTTCAGCTCTTCTTCCTGTTCGCATTTCTCCTCCATCTCTTTCTTCTCCTACTTCTTCTTTTCTTCTTCCTCCTGGGCCCTCTATTCCTCTTCTTACCTTTTCATCTACTCTTCCTCCTATTGCTTCTTTCTCATTTCTTCTCCCTATCGTTTCTTCTCTATATGGTCCTCGGGCTACTGGTCTCTTGATTTATCAAACAATCTTAGTTCTGCTTATCTTATTCTCTCTATCTACTACTTTTTCTTAGCTAAGGTGTCATTTTTCTTGCCTAAAGTTTCGTCATATTAACCTTCATCTTGTTTGCTTGGAGGATCTTTTCTTTCATTGCCTTTGTGCTTCTTCAGTTTCCCTCCTACATTTTGTTTCTCTTTCTTCCTCTTGAGAGAGGATCACCTATCTTGTAGACTTATGTTCTCTTTGGAATGCTCAATCTACTCATCCTCCTTTTCTTGTAGTTCACTTGGGCTGAAGTCCCTAGCACATTGTACCAATTTCTTAATTTATCCTTGTGACATTGCCTGGTATACGAGTATGACTACTTAAAATTAGCCTTCTTGCAATGAGCTGATACCACGCTTTTGGGGTCATAAGTATTCTAACTCAAGGTCACAAATGAAATCCCTTCATCTCTTTAGCTTCTGCCTCAAATTTCTTGAAGCTTTCTACAGTATATGCCCCAATAGTGAGAGAGAAGGCAGATCAAGGCTTTTTCTTTCCTATACTCAATGTCTTTGAAAATCCTTTAGTCATCTAATCACATACCTCTTGTAGAAATAATTTGTCTGTGGAGAATCTAGGAAGTGCATGAGGAGGTTTGTATGAGCCAAATACCCTAATGAGTGTGCCCTCGTGGATCGAGAACCAAACCATTGTTTGGTGATAGTCTCCATATCCCTCTTCGACATGTAAGATGGATATTCTCCAAAGAGAAACTTGTACAATGGAGCAATGAATGTCTTAGAAGCATACTCATACACACTTTTATAAACTGGGTCCCAAAATATATTATAATGTTGGTGCATGGGGTTTTGTCGAAGTTGTTCTCCAGTTGTAACTCCAATTGTTGAACTGACACCTTGCACATACTGCATCTAATAGGTATGAGGCCATGTAGAATTCTAATGGTTGGTACACATCAGGATGCTTCATTGCATGTATGTTTGTATTCAATGTGGAAGCTAGGAAATAATGTAAATGAGAGCAACCCATATCCCAAGAATGGCGTCCATGTTAGGCCTTCCATACAACTGATCCTTTATAGCAGCCAATAGTTGATACACTTCCTGAGGCCTTCTGTCTTGTACACCTGTTACACAGTATTTTGTCACACCTCCTGCACTTCCCTATGTCATACCCCATAGTGAAAAAACCTTGACAACTATGCAGTGTACCCATACTGATATGCAGTCCAAATCCTTCCTGAAGAAATAATGAAAAGTTTCCTTGAGCCTTTACTAAGAAAAATGAGCTCAAAACCCTAATTTATGGGTTAGCATGACTATGACACTTCCCTCTTGTGTTGATGGAAGGTTGCACCATATGAGTCTCATGTTGCTAGTGTAGCGTTTTCCTAGACACTCGCATTGAACCCTAAAAGGAAATTTTACCCAAAGTGGACCAGAAGCTTCGTGATCTAGAGGCTTTCAGAATGGCAAGCTGGATGATGTTTGTTATGGATGTCGTAAAATTATCCAAATATTACGCTTTGATCTTATAACTATGAGCTTCCTCCTTGAGATGAGGATCTTCCCCTATCTTTAGTGAGATCCTAACTCCCTCTCCCTGCCTATAAATTCATCTCCCTCCATTCCCAAATGGTTGGTCTATAATTATTTCCACCCTTATGCTGAGATAGTGCTTACATGTTATTCATTTTGGCTTGGAGAAGGAGTGCTTGGAGAGCTTGAGCTTGGACTTGGACATTCACTCAAGGAGGGCTACTAACATCAAGGCTCGGGTTGTATGCTTCCTCTTTTGTTTATTAATATATACAATTGTTGGTTCACTTTCCATAAATTCTTATGTCAATGCTTCATTTATATTAATGCTTCTTGATCTGTTAAGTGGATTACATTTGATTATGCTTGTTGCACTTTTATGATTTGTCATTTCTTTGGCCTCTCGCGTAGGTATTCAAATGCTATGAGTAACAAGGACTGAGCCTGAAGATAAAGTGATCAAAATCTTCAACAAAGGAATGCATTATAGCATCAGATCGAGGTAGGTCTCCTTCCTCTTCTCTTATTTTGATTATAATATAAGAAAGTGTCTTGTAGATTATCTCGTTTATTGATACATCCACTCATTGGACTTGAGGGTCGTCTCTGTCCATAGAGAGGATTTACCTACTCAACAAAATGGTGACTCCACTAGGGAAGCTATAACCTTTCCATCCATTTATTCAATCTGATTCTTTAATTAGTTTGACTAACCGTCTAGTTCTCAGCTATATGGAGTCAGTATAAGTCTACAGAATCATTAATTACTCCCTTAGAGTGCTAAGTCTGGATTGTTTTTTGGAATATTATTGTTTTTCGCCATATTCCTCGCTCAGCGTGAGTTTTATCAGTGATAGTCATGCTGGAAGTGCTTGTTTTTACCACAATAATTGCATTGAAAACCTTATTTTACACTGTTTTCTCACACTGAAAATAAGCACGAGTTTTGTTATATAAAGTAGTGTTGATGACATCGACTAGCGCGAGTTTTGCTATGAAAAGTAACGCTTACAACCTAATCAGCATGGGTTTTTCTATCTAAAGTAGCATTGATCCTTGAATGTGAGAATTTTTAAAGTTTTTGCCTTAGAATCTAGCATGTCTTGGCCCCTAAGGTCTTTTCCACTCCCGTATGCTTGGATTTGTTAGAGTTTTTTATTGATTTCCTTGATTAATTTGAAAATTTATTCTCGTTGGATTTGGAGTGAAATCTGATTGAGCTTTAAGGCTTCTAGTCAATTGGTCATCACTTGCTGCTTGTTGGTGTCATTGAGATGTTGGTTTTGATGATTGATTGAGTGTTGTTTTTTGTGGAAATCATTGAAAACATCATTTTGCATTGCTTTTAGCTTGTCTTTCAAAATTTAATTTTCGTGAAAATGCAATAGATTAGTTGCATTGAAAATTTATATTTTGAGATTCATCATTGAGCATAGATCACATTTTTTGGTGATTGAAAGCTAAAGACTGTATTAGGTGCATCAAATCATTCAATACAAAAAGAAAAACATAACTCATATAAGTGCATCTTAGTAAAGTTAAAATCATTTTGCTTTCAAAGAGTTGCATTTAGGATAGTGAAAAGTGAAAATATTTTTTACTTATGGCATTGCATTTGGAAGATGAAAGTGAAATTTAGTGGAAGGCATGTTGTTTGATGAATTTTATTTGATGCATTATTGACTGAGTTTCTTCCCTTGGTTAGTCTAGATTTCATTGAAGTGCAAAATTTTCCTTTTCTCATATATCTGCATCTTAGGGATTCATGTGACATTGTTTTGAGCCAAAAACTAAAATATAATTGAAGATAAACATTGAAATTTACCTTAATTAACCTAAGGAGCATTTGGAACTTTATGCAAACATTTAGATGTCTAGGCTAGAGATGTGTTTCGACGTCTATAAACCTAGCAGTTACCGTTAACTGCCTGCATTGTATCCTGGGGATGAAATCTTGTTCCAGTATGGAAGTATATCAAAGGTTCTCTAGTACTTTCGGGTATATCAGAGGAACTTTAGTATGGAAATTAAATGGGAATTCTCTCACCAAACAGTTATGCATTAGATATCGTAAAACAGACTTGTGCTCCCTATACCATCGAGTATATTTTGGGAGACCCCACTAGGTTTCTGTCCTTTAGCCATAGGTAATTGAGTCTCCTGCCTTGTAAACTTGATAGACCGAACACACATTTGGGGAGATTGGTCGTCATATGTTAAGTCCCTAGTTTCGACTAAGGTGTGTATAGCGATTCATGGATAATTGGTAAACCCTTTTGCCTAGATTCCCCCTCTTTTATTTGTTTTTTTTGAAGTTCTAAAATCAATTAAATTGACCACGGGAAAACATCCTTGTTGTGGAAATACTCCTTATTATATCTTAGGTTGATACCAATGGTAACATTTCCCTAGTCTACCAACCAAGGAAATCCCCCTAACGGGAATCCTAGTCCTTTTCCTTCTTTTGGAAATGTTGGTGCTTCCTATATGGCAATTTTGTCCCTTCCTAGATTGACCATTGGTCTGTCAGTTTGGTTATTTTCGACATCGCTAATTCCGAGTGTCCAAACTTCTTTTCAACCAAGTTCTCCTCCACCTGAATAACATCAACCTCATATTGATCCTAAACTTGGCCCCTCACCTTCTTCGCCTATTTCTTCACCCCCGTTCTTCCTCTTCGTTTGGTGAAAGTTTGAATTCTAGTAACGAGGGAGATAAGAAGAAGATGAAGAAGTGGATGAAGAAGAGGAAGAAAAATAAACAAGGGGGCAACCAAGAAATTATTTCTACTAATGTAACAGATGTAGGAAAATATTCCAACCAGCCCCAGAAAGTAAAATTCCCTTGCATGTTATGTAAAGGTGACCACCTTCTTTAGAATTGTCCTACTATTCCTAAGGTCTTAGAAGTGTAGTCAACAGGCTCATATCAACCTTTTTCATCAGCCTCTAGAGATCATGCTAGTGATAAACCTTCAACTAGTAAAGCCCAAGGGAAAAAGAGAAAAGTTTAATTTCCCGGTAAGTTGTGTGAAGATAATCATCCCATTCACCATTTTCCACTTATGGATGAAGCTTCTAAAGAGTTGGAAAGCCTTACTACTTCCCAACCTCATATTTCGGTTGGTTATTGAAAGATTTCCCCTGATCCTTTCCTATTTTATCAAGCGATAGATCAAAATCCATCTTTGGTCCATCCCGCTCTCTCTAAAAGTAAGTATTGTGAGTCCATTCTTGACCAAACATTGGTTGAGAAAATGGTAAACTTGGCTCCACCTTCAGTTAACCATACCTTTCTGATAGAGAGTAAACCTTGTACTTCTTAAGCTATTCTAGTTTCCTTAGTTTCAAATTAACTCAAGGGAAATCCTCCCATTCCCGAGGTGCGGGAGAGATGCTCTCATGTTCCCATAGAGCAAGAGGGAAACCCTCCTGTTCCTATGACACCTTGTCCATGTAGTCTGTTCACTTCTTTTGATTGGAGTCAATTTGCAGGATATTTCCTTTCGTCTTATGTTCCTTTCCATATTATAGTACAGGCTTAACATATGGTTGTACCTAGCACAGTCATAGATGAGGGCACATATGTTATCAATTTGTCGTCAACTGCTTGGAAAGCTTTAGGTTCTCCTCAGCTTGTCCCCATCACCCAGAATCAGTTAGCTTTTAATAGACGAACCATTCAACCATTAGGGATACTTCCTAAGTTTTCTACCACTTTGGGAGGAAATATTTTCTATATAGACGTTATGGTTGTCCAATGCACTTTATATTTTAACCTACTCCTTGGTTGTGACTATGTTTACGTCATAAGGGCTCTTATTTCTTCTCTCTTTAAAGTGATGTGTTTCCCACATGAAGGAAGTTGATCCAGGTGGATATTGGTGGCCACCCACCAAGTCCACTTGGACCCCCACCATTGTTTCTTTCAACTTTTCAGTTTCTTTAATTGTAGCATAGTTTACTATTTTTAGCAATTTTTCGAGTGTTGAACTTCCGTAGCCGTTTTGAGGCCCTAAACGACGTTTTTTGGGAAAACTGGGAGTAACATGGGTCCATGGACTGATGTTTCTCTTCCTAGAGTTGTAGTTCTCAAATAGATCTTTCTAATGAGATATTGTTTGCATTAAATGGAGATCATATGCCAAAGTTACGACCCCGAGAAGTTGATGTACCAATTTACCCAAACAGGGCCCACAGTTTGGCGTTTCATCTTCTAGGGTTAGGTTTTTGGAAGTTTATGGTTTTCCATTGTTTCTAAACAATAAATAGGCCTTCGAGACTCATTGTAACACAGTTCAGTAGCATTTAACTACCACTTCTCTTCTCAGATATTAGCTACCATCGCTCTAGCTAGTTTATTTCCATTTCTGTTTGTAAGCATATTTCAGTATTTTACAATAATGAAATGAAGTATTATTTTTGCTGCATCTCCATATGTATGGTTATATCTGTAATTTTTTGTGTTCCTATTTAAATCTAGATCAGAAGCATTGTGATCATTGACCACCTTACATTCATTGTTCCTTAATCAACTCCCCATCAACCATCATCCCTAAATGGTTCTTATGTGCAAACAGTATCACCCCCACCACAAGTTATTTATGTGGCCACCTATTCCATGCCCACATCTACTAATGATCTAGTATCCGATGTAGTACATCATTCACTGCAGGCATTATAGCCCACTTTTTCATTTCGATCCCTGGACATGTATCCTTTTGAGAGTGTTATTCTCCCATCTGATGAGAATCTCTTGGAAGCCATGGCCTCTTTTGGTCTGTGATCATGGGTTTGGAGCAAATTTCCTTGTCTTGTGACAAGCTAGCTAAAAAATGAAACAATGGCCATGAGGATAGTTCTTTTGATATTTCAACCTCGTAAAAAAATTAAATAGGTCCTCATGAGGATAGTTCTTTTACTATGTCAACCTCGTTAAAAAATGAAATAGGTCCTCATGAGGATAATTCTTTTACTATTTCAACCTCATTAAAAAATGAAATAGGTTATGAGCATGGTTCCTTTACTTGTGTCAATCTCAATAAAAAAATGAAACAAGGTGTCATTAGCATGGTTCTTTTCCCATGTCAATGTTGTTAAAAAATTAAACAAATCCCCTTCCAAGTTTGAGTCTTTGATCAGATCTCGTAAAATCCCAGTTGAGTCTTTCACTTGATCCCGTAAGTGAACCTTCATTCCATCCACCTGTTAGTAACCAGTAGTCTACTTAGGTGAATGAACCAAAACTTGGGGGGCATGTACCTTGAATTGAGTCTTTATGCTAGGGGGCACGCAAACTTATCTCAAGCATAGTTTATCTTTGTTTCAAGCTTGTGTAAACATGAAACCAAATCCAAGCATAGTTTGTTTCCATTTCAAGATTGCATAAAAATGAAACCAAATCCAAGCATAGTTTTTTCTCATGTTTCAAGCTTGTGAAAAAATGAAACCATTTTCAAGTATCCTCAAGCATAGTTTCCCATGTTTCAAGCTTGTGTAAAAATGAAACATTTCGCTTTTTACCTCTTGTGATTGTTGTTTTATCAGCATGTTTTTGCTAAATGAGCCTTTGTTTTTTCCTTTCCATCGTCACCATCTCTTTGGCCAATCATACACTTTCATTTGGTTGTTTTACCCTTGCTTGAGGAAAATATATGTTGAGTGGTCTTATTAGCTAGCCGCTTGAGCTTTACATGTTTTGAGCAGTTCCATCATCAACAGAACTAGTTGTTATCCTTTTATACCACTCATTCCTCTAGGAGGAGTCCTCTTTCAGGTCTTTTCAAACTCCAAAAATATGAAAATATTGCCAAGTACTTATCTTTTCAAACTTGTTAAATTAAATGAATTGACATCATCGTAGTATACGTTTCCCCTTTCTTGGGTTAGGATTGACTATTTACAAAAAAGGAACACGTTGATCTACTTTGTCAAGAGGTTCTCTAAAATATTGTTTTTTACCTTTTTGGGTTTGAGAGATAAATTATGAAAAGGGACCTGATGGACTTTTCTTTTATGTCTCTTTTTCAAACTCTCTAAATATGAAAAATACATTGAGTTACTCTTTCATCGAACTGGTAAAAATTAAACGATGAAAAGACTTTTCACCATGAAAATACTGATTTTATCCTTCCTATGACTCGTAAAACTTACCAGGATGGGTTTCAAAGAATGAACTTATATGACAAGCATATGATATCCCCTTCAAGCTTTTGATTAAAAATAATTGCAGTACTCACTAGAAATAGTGGGGAAAAGGTGAGAGTGAAACATCTCTTGTATAGGCAGCATGTCACTCTTGAACATGACACTCATCTCTTTCTCATGTTGGGTTTGGGATATCCTCACTCAGTCACTTGTCCTTCTAGGTTTTGGTGATCCATTTTGCCTATCATATGACTATTCCACTTCGTCGTCATGGTCCTATGTTGAGTCAAATGCTACCACACTCCGGAGTCATGTCGCTGATATGTTCAAGAGATGTCCTATCTGCGGTTTACTACCCATACATTATCTGACCTTTTGCCATAGTCATGGATAATACTTGTTTATTCCACTTTATTCCTTGTTTCGAGTTGATGATGAGGGAATCATTATGGGCCTCCTTCAATGGGTCATTTCCTATCAACTTTAGCGCATTATCCATGAAGATGACTTAGAAACTCCCTTTTAGTACCTTATATCTTGCATGCCTTAATGGAAAGTTCTTCACATTCGACAAAAGGTTTTCATCATTGGCCTTTGATCGGGTGATTCCATGAGTGTTCGACTTCAACTTCATTTTCACATTCACGGATTGTACTATCGTAACTTGAGAGCCATTTTCATTATTGATGGTTTCTCTCATTCCTATTACTGGTTCACATCATTTTCCAATAATCAAGTGGTTTTCTAGCATGTTTGACTTCAACACATTAATTCACATGTTAGAATTCATACTTTAATCGAGTTGGGATGGAGCGCAAGACCTTGAGTTTTGTCTGATATAACTCAAGTTGCGGAGTTATCTATTATTCATGATTGTATACATTTTTCCTCTATACGAATGGATGTGATAATGCTGTGGGACCTTATATCTATGATGATGATGATCCTTCTATATCGTGTGGTTGCGTCCATACCGTGGATCTTAGACTTCCAGATGATCCTTTTCTATTCAGATGGCTCCGCCCATACTATGGATATTTTCACATGGTCTTTTCTATCTGGATGGCTGCATCCATACCGTGGATTCATGTTTTGTTATATATGAAAAAGGTATCAGATATGTATATCTATATGCATCCTTTATTTTCAAGTCTCCCGATGGTGTTTTTTCTAGTCCTTGCACTAGCTCGTAAAGCATCTCAACCATCACTACCTATTCTACCTTCATGCTTTAGGGGGCATCTGTTACACAATATTTTTTCACACCTTCTGCACTTCCTTGTGTCATACCCAAGAGTGCCAAAACCTTGAAAACTATGCAGTGTACCCATCTTGATATGCATTTTAGATCCTCCCTAAAAAACTAATGAAAAGTTACCTTAAGCCTCTCCTGAGAAAAATGAGCTCAAAACCATAATTTATGGGTTAGTGTGACTCTGACACTACCCTCTCGTGCTAATGGCAGGTTGCACCATATGAGCTTCACGTTGCCATTGCGGCTTTTTCCTGGATACTCGCACTAAACCTTAAAGGGAATTTTTTCCCAAAATGGACTAGAAGCTTCCTGATCTAGAGTCTTCCAAAATGACAAGATAGATGATGTTCGTTGTGGATGTGGTTGAATTCTCCCAATATTACCATTTAATATTATCCCTATGAGCTTCCTCTTTCATATGATGGCCTTCCCCTATCTTTGGTGAGATCATAACTCCCTCTCCCTACCTATAAATTCATCCCCTCCCATTCCCAAATGGTTGGTCTCTGATTATTTGCATCCTTATGATGAGATATTGCCTACATGTTATTCATTTTGGCTTTGAGAAGGAGTTCTTGGAGAGATTGACCTTGGACTTGGACATTCACTCAAGGAGGGCTACTAACATCAAGGCCTGGGTTGTATGCTTCCTCCTCTATTTATTAATATATACAACTGTTGGTTCAGTTTCCATAAATGCTTCTGTCAATGCTTCATTTATCTTAATTCTCCTTGATCTGTTAAGTGGATTACATTTGATTATGTCTATTGCACTTTTATGCTTTGTCTTTTCTTTCACCTCTTGTGTTGGTATTTAGACACTACAAGTAGTAAGGACTAAGCATGAGGAGAAAGTGATCAAGATATTCAACAAAGAAGTGAATTATAGCATCAGATCGAGGTAGGTCTCCTTCCTCCTCTCAAATTTCGATTGTAATTTAGGAAAGTCTCTTATATATTGTCTTTTTTCTTGCTAGACCCACTGATTCGGCTAGAGGGATCATCTCTATCTACAGAGAGGATTTACCTACTCAATAAAACCTGATCATTTTTAACCTAGAACTTAGAAGGGTCTTGCCACTAATCCCTTAAAATTTCCTTCATTGGAACCGGGAAATATGACAGCCATTTGGTATTATATGGTTCTTCCTTTTCTAGCAACTTGTAATAAGTAGAAATTTCCACGAAAGAGATGGTTGTGAAGGTTTCACCTGTATGATTCCTTACCACCCACTGATATGTGTTATTATTATGGATAATCCAATCGATGGTATCTACAAATTGGAATACAAGAGGATGCGAGGCCACCCCTTGATGTTGAGGTGCACCTTGAACTATTCTTGGTCCTCAGGGGTGTCCACCTTAGAAAATTCTGAATATATGTCAAACCAAGTGATTTTTTAGACTTTTTGATGTTTCTTATCATTTCCTAATAAATAGGAGGTGGTGGACCTTGATATCTTTCTTGAATGCTACTTTTGACGCTCTCCTAGGAAGGCTCGACCCCTAGAGGTTCCCTTTCTCCAAAGAAAGAAGATATCAAAATACACTCAAGGTTGATGTCATCTATCATGTCAAACAAGAAATCCACGATTGGAGAGACATCATGAATAATGTAAAACCAAAATTAAATCATGAATCAAGGCTTCAAATCATTGGCCTAAGTCTCATGCAGGAGTCCTATCGAGAAGAGGTTCTTGGGTTGCACGATATGTTGGTCACAAGAAATGAGATGAGAGAACAAGTGACTTGGCAACTCAGGATGGTCAGGTCACATATTTAGGTAAGTCACGAGGGTTGCAAGTCGCATAATTTGCAGCAGCATTGATCTACTTTGCACTTGCATGGCAAATGCAGTTCGAAGGCTAGTTGGCTTGACTTCAGGCTCCGTCTGTGAGTTTATAAAGTAAAAAAATGTAGATAAATAAACAATCTATTCACTCCCCAACGGAGTCGCCATTTTTTTATCGAGAAATCTAGAGTCTATGTAGAGTTGCTAGTCCCACTAAGGCTGGTAGCTACCTTAGAAACAAACAAACTAAAACTACTTTCATTTTCCTTTATGAGAAATAGATAAGAGGGGAATAAAGGAGACCAACCTCTGTCTTGCGCTTGGTTCCTCTCTCTTCTGATAGATCTTTGTCACTTGCTTCCTTGTCTACCCAGCTTCAAAGAGCACCTGTAGAATCAAAGCAGCATAACACAATCCAAGAACATAGATCTATTATCATAAACAATATAGGACCAGATATATATTGACCACACAAATGCATATACCATCAATCATACAAGAATGTGGAGGAAAACATGAATAGCTTTATTGATAATCAAGAAAAAGAAAAGAGGATTACAACTAATTGTTCTGACCCAGCTTCATTCTCTCAGCAAGAAATCCCTTCTTCACCTCATGAAAAGCTTAGATCACCCAACACTCTGATGTTGCACCAAGAAACAAGCAGCACTTCCTTACAAGATACAAAATTCCAGCCTCTGGATCTCTGGGATGAGGGATCCATATATAGATGTTTGCAAGGGGGGTGAGTCAGCTTTTGAGATTTGATTAGTGTCCTCTCTCTGATAGTTCTTGAATCCACTTGGAGATTGATGATCTCTTACTCATCCCTGGGCGAATGCAGAGAGGCAAGTGTCACAGGAGAAGTTTCTGGAAGATTCCATGCTCCTCCACCTTGCAAATTGACCCTGCCATTTGTCCACTCTCACCCATCGCGCCCCATAGAAGGGCTTTTCAAGATGCATCGCACCTCCTGAGTGTATTTAGGTGGGATGTAGCACACTTTGACCATCGAGCAGGTGAGATGGTCCAGTTTTGACCAGTTCTTAGCAGTTTTTCACGGAGAACTTCTGGGAGAAGATGTAATCAGTTGACCTTGTTCTTTTAGAGGTTGGAACAACACTTTTAGGGACTTAAGAGCCCTTGGTTTATGGACATTTATGATTGGGGTTGCAGTGCCCAAAAATGTCTATAACAGTTGCCCCCTAAAGCATGAGGTCGTTAATTTGTTGATGTCGGGTGAAATTCTTTATCATGAGGATCTGAATTTCTTTTAAGCTGGAAGGTGACCTGTAATAAGATAAAATACAATACATTATCTTCATAATATTTCATGATCTAGCTGAGGCGACCATTCCCATGCTCAGCTTTATAAATTCATTTTCATGTACATAAGACAGACAATCGTCTGAGTGTAGACTGATGATTCTAGTAGAGCCATCATCCCTTAGGTTAGATGATTATCTGTGCAGTTATGATGTACATTCGATGCCTTTATTTTCCTGAATATATCGCAGCCCGAATGGATGAAACTAGATCTGGGGTCTTCTATCTCGTTTGATCTTCACTCAAAGTACAAGTCGATCCATGTGAGAGATGTTCTGGAGTCGAACATGGAAAGACATCGCCTAATTACCAGCAAATGATGTAAGTTGTTAACAGGCACGAGAGGAATCACTGATAATGATGATGACCCTCAAGGTACTACAGTACAATTCACGTGGTGTGAATAAGGGACTTGGCGTCGAACACCACGCAAAATCTTTTGGTCGAAGGCCATTGATGTAAACCTGTCGCCGGATGTGAGAAACTTGCCATTGAGGCATGCAAGCTTCAAAGTACTGAAAGGGTTGTTCCTAGATCAACTTCTTGGATAATGAGCTGATGTCGACAATAAGTGATCTGTCATAGGAGGGCCTTAGTGAATCCCACATCAATGACATGGAATGGAGAAAATGATTTTAATGGAGGTGAAAACGATCTGGTGATATAAGGCTCAGGGTGGCGGTCATGAAAGAATGGAGCGTGAATGTATTGCAGTGGGTGAGACACAGGTGAATTCTCTGAGCGACTTCTCTTGAACATATCGGTGACATTGACATGATGGATTGGTAGCATTAACCCCAAATATGGATTGTGTGACAGAACCATGGTGATGTGACCAGTGAATGGAACAACCCAACCCGACTCGAATGTGGAGTGAAAGTGTCATGTTCAAGAGCGACTTGCTACCAATAAAGTTTTTCCAAGTTTTCTTCCCAATTTTTCCCCTGTCATTGCTGACCAGTACCTATTTATTTTTTTCAAGCTTGAGGAGGATAACATATGCTTGTTCTATAATTTTCCCTTCGAGCAAACCCATCGCTATGTTTTAACGAGCCTAGCGATGGTGAAACTCGTTCTTGTCTGTATGGACAAGTTTGTCGCTATTCGGTTTTAACGAGTTTAACGACAAGGATAACTTGATCCTTTTCAATTTTAGAGGGTCTAAAAAAGGGACGTTAAGAAAACTCCGATGATCCTTTTTCATCATATAATCCCTTGAGTCCGAAAAAGTATAAAACAATACAAAAGGGATGAATTTTCAGTATTTTTAACTAGCCGAACAAAACAAGCGCTCGATCTTTTTGTGTAATAATCCCTCAAGTCCAAAAAGATTAAAATCTAAAGGAGGGATAGCACTTCCGGTCCCTTTAACGAGCTGGAGAGGCCAATGGCTCGGCAATCTTTTCATATTTTATGAGTCATTTGAAAAGAGCTTAAAGGAGTCTCGCCTTTTGAGGAATGAGTGATAAATTCGG
The DNA here is from genome assembly GCA_031772625.1 of Pinus tabuliformis. Classification (NCBI taxonomy): domain Eukaryota; kingdom Viridiplantae; phylum Streptophyta; class Pinopsida; order Pinales; family Pinaceae; genus Pinus; species Pinus tabuliformis. The sequence continues at coordinate 222,154,650 of CM062807.1, read as the reverse complement.
GTAGCAGCTGATTCTAGGTAAGGTTTGGAATTTTCCAATCACGGCAGTGTCACAAGGATGGCTAGCAGGATCACTCTTCGCAGCTGTTCCTCAAGAAGGGTAAACAATCAAATGGAGGTGAATGATCGGCTAAAACAAAGTGGAGGTGATGATGAGAACATGACCAAGGCTTCAAAGGCTGATAGTAATACATTCACAATGGTTATTTACCAGAAAATGGTTGATTTTTTAATGAGCTTAAACTTTGGGGGAAAATTTGCTCATTTCTTATGTTTATTTTTTAACGAGCTTGAATTCCGCATTAAAACTGCTCGATAATCCAGTCATATAATAAGGATGTCTCATATAAAAAGGGCATTTTTCAAAGCTTTGCCCCGCATCCTTTCTTTATGCAAGTTAGGAAATGACCAATCCTACGAGTTTAAAGGGTTAGAGGACCTATAAATTTAAAAAAATAAATGGCCACTCTTCGCTTGCACGCCAAAAGGTTTGCATGCCCCCAGGTATAGCGAAACATTTCCAAGTTACCAAAGATTGTTCTATCCATACTGCGGATAAAACACTTCCTCAGAAATGTCTACCATAATAGACAAAGGTGAGTGGCACAGTCGCCTCCACTCACATAACTTTGACGGAGGAATCTTATTCCAGTCTAGTCGCATAAACTAGTCATATATCCTTCGCGGAAACCCACCCTATACCTAAAGTTTTCCTGCCGAAGCATACCAGGGTGCATGCCCCCTGGGTTTCAGTCATATCCTCCGAATCACTCACACTCATCAGGTGGACGGACTGGGGATTGATGAGACACTCCTTACGTGAAAACACCATCCAGGGATGGTATATGACTATTTTCTATGTGTGAACCAGGGAATGAAAGCTGGTATACGAGCTTGACCACTCTTCCTTCATGCGTAAAACACATTACTCTAAAGAGTGAGGAGACAATGGCTCCCATGCAATAAATATAGTCGCATCCAAGGAGTAGATTATAATCCAAGGGCCCTTGGACTACCATTACGTTCATGTGAACAGTTTTCCTTCTCAATGTTATCGGCACATTGGGAAGGATCCCTAATGGTCGACTGGTTCCTTTGTCAAAGCCTGTTAGATTTCTCATTTCAAGCAAAAGCGATGGCGAACCAAGCACTTTCCAAGCAGTTGAGGAAAGGATACTCACAGAAGCCCCTTCATCTATGATGGTACCGTCCATGACCATTCTATATATTTTAGCAATGATTCGAAATGGTACACTAGCTGGTAAATAGGGTCTGCCTAGTAGATTCCAATCGAAGGAAACAACCAGGTTGCTTGGAGGTGGGACCGAATAGACAGCCGGATATGACTCTGACGAACTTCCTTCCTGCTGTAAAGGAACCGGTATACTGCCCCCATGTTAATCGGAGTCTGTGTTTACGAAGAGAATTTGAACGGTGTTGTTCTTGTTCTCTTCGGTGACTGTATCATCTGAAGATGGATCCTCTGAAGGCAAGACCGGGTCAACTGTCGCCTTGAACTTTTGACTTTCATCTGTTGTGGATTCATATGGTTTATCTTCAATGATAGATGCTTCGGCCGACCACAAGGGCGTGTCAGCCAGATTTTCAACTAGTGATAGACTCGGCAAGAGCTTCTTATATCCAGGAGGAAGCCGTAATGGTGAAACTGGATAGTTGTCCAAAACTCTTTTAGCCTCATCTAAGAAGGGACAACGATGGACGGCATGATCGCCTTCACACAGTTTACAAGGAAATTTACATTTTCCTTTTTGTCCAAGGGCTTCACCTTCACTAGTTGACGGTGTACTTTCAACAAGATCATCAGAGGTTGATGACACCGGATTGTGCAAACGAGGAGACCAGTCCCTTAAGATCCGAGGGATGCAAGGACAATCTCGATGATAGTGGTCTCCTTTACAAATGACACATGGCGATCTAGGCCTGGACGGTGCAGTGTGTGGATTTTCACCAAACGATGCTTGGTTGCCCCTTTTCGCCTTTGGCTCCTTCGTCTTCTTCTCTTTCTTCTTATTTTCGTTCTTCTTTTTGGTTACTTGATTTTTGGCTTTACCAACTTCATCAAGCGAAGAGGAAGGAGTAGAGGAAGAATTGGACGAAGTAGAAGGTTGGGGGGTAACTCTGGTATCATTTAGTTGCTGACTAGATTGTTCAGGAATCACGGTGTTCTGAACGACAGAGGTTGAGAAGAGCCATACGGGTAAGCCAATTGTCAATCCTGGAAGCAACAATGTGGCCATATGGGGCGCACCAACATCTCCCAAGAGGAGAAGGGACTAGGATTTCCTCCAAGGGGAACTCCTTGGTTGGTGGGCTCCATTTTTCTCAACCTACGACCAACGTAGGAAAGGTGATATTTATTCCGATTAAAATAAATTTTAGACGCTTTGACACAACTTGTTTTTTCAATTTTTAAGAGTCGAGAAAAATCAAAATATGACTCTAGTCGCCTTCGATTTTTAATGAGCCTGAAGTGACAAGTGCTCAGATGGACCTTTTCCTTTAAGGAGTCTGAAAAGGAACGAAAGAGACTGCTCTGCAAATCGAGACAGAGGGATTACCAAACCAATCACAAAACTGCAGAATACTTTTTATGGTATGACAGTCAATATTCCCGAATGCTATGTTCAGTGCATTGCGATCGATAGGGCGGAAGACACGGCTTCCTATGGATAAAGGATAAAGCCTATTGTAGTCTCCCAATATATACTCGACGATACATGGGAGCACAAGTCTGTACTGGCACTTATCGTCTCAAAGTGGAAGAATCACCCAACCATCAATGAAAACAACAATTGCCAGGCTTTACAACGCCGAAATACATCTCTAGCCTAGACTTCTAAATGTTGTGCGTTAGGTTCCAAAGCGTTTTTAGATTCATTAAATTTATTTTACAGTTGATCTTGCTTAAGAAATTTTCCTTTTAGGTTCACCGCGTGATGTAGATGTACAATTCCTAAAATGCAATCTAAGATGATAAACAGTCGTTTAGTCTTCTTTTGCAATGAAAATCCTAGCTACTAAGGAAAGAGAGATGGCGTTCTTTCAACAAAGAGCAGAGAGCACACACTATATGCACTGTCCTAAATCAAACCAACAAACAATCTAAATGCAAATTGACATGCATGTATTTGTTTTCAGCCTTCTTAATGTGTGAATGATAAAAAGAAAGCTAAGCGCAAATGTGAACTATTTTTCAAAGCGACATTACTAACAAGTTTCTTTTCAAGACAAAATGAAGACAATGACGACACTTTGCGATTCAGAATTGAAAACTTGATTTTGACACTTGAAAAACTACTAATTCAAATAAAATACAAGAGTAACAGTGTAATCGACTACCAAGAACAATCGTATTCTCTTCTATGACTGAAAACGACACTTGCAACACTTTTAAATCAAGAAATGACAGTACAATTATGCTACTTCTTTGTAAAAGAGAACTGAAAATGACTCAAAATACATAAAAACATTTACAGTTCTTTGCACAATGGAGGCGGAATAATGGCAAGGAAGGGGGTTTCAACAGAGGTGTACTGACTACAGGCAACAAAACTCTTGAATAGAGCTGAAAAGAGTGAACATAGAAACCAAAATTTAGGAGCAGGAAAGGCCTTGTTTGATCAACGCACCTGTAACACAGTGAAAAAGAGATGCATCGCACCTAGTACACTCGGGAAGTGCGATGCATCTGGAGTTCACAGAAGATACAGTGCGCTGGACTAGGGACGAGACTTTAACTCGGTTCCGGGTCATAGTTTGCAGCTCAGTTCAGGGATTTAGGCCGAGCAAGTGGTAATCAGTAAATCAACCACAGGGGTAGATCTAAAGAGGTTACTAGAGCCACCACAAGGGCAATTAGAGAGCTTGTAAATCAATTATTCAGTTCATAAACAAAACCCAGAGATAGACTGAAGCAGCATTGATCTACTTTGCACTTGCATGGCAAATGCAGTTCGAAGGCTAGCTCGCTTGACTTCAAGCTCCATCTGTGAGTTTATAAAGTAAACAAATGTAGATAAACAAACAATCTATTCGCTCCCCAGCGGAGTCGCCATTTTGTTATCGGGAAATCTAGTGTCTATGGAGTGCTGCTAGTCCCACTAAGGTTGGTAGCTACCTTAGAAACAACAAACTAAAACTACTTTCGTTTTCCTTTATGAGAAATAGGTAAGAGGGGAATAAAGGAGATCAACCTCTGTCTTGCGCTTGGTTCCTCTCTCTTCTGATAGATCTTTGCCGCTTTCTTCCTTTTCTACCCAGCTTCAAAGAGCACCTATAGAATCAAAGCAGCATAACACTATCCAAGAACATAGATCTATTATCATAAACAATATAGGACCAGAGCGGGTCTAGCCACAAACAAAGAATCTATGGAAAATATCCTTAAGCTAGAATCAAATAAGAGGGCCTACCTCTTAGAACGTTATTCTTCTTGGTGATGATCCTGACTCCTTACTCAAGAAATATTTCATTTCCTTCCTTCGAATACCTGAAACAAGTAAACAAACAGCAAACAACAAACGTGATAGCATACAAATTGTATTCAGCCTACTTAACAGGTCAAGTAACATTAAGCCATAAAGATGTAAGATAACACTTCATGTATGAAATCAATCAATAGTTGTATTCATATAAATTCAGAAAGAGATTACAAACAATTCCTTGACGTTGTTGGTATCCTCCTATGTATCTGAGTTCCCCCACTTCTGCTAGAATCTCATCGATAGCCCCAACGATGGAATTTTTAAGCCCACTTCCCTTTAATCTCAAACCAAACCAAACACACTCTTCTCCCTCAAACATACACTAGAAAGATACAAGCTATAGATGTCTTGTTGATCATTCAAACTCACTCGAGAACTAGCTTAGCTTAGGAAAAGATAGGTTTATATAGCTTGGATGGAGGGGAGATGGTTCCACTCATCATGGGAGAAGGTCTTATCTCTTGGGTTTGTTCCTTCCTAATAGGGGAAAGGAGCCCAAACTGACTTCCTCAGCTCCATCCAGCCCAACCATCTACCAGACTTCCGTTATGAAGCTTCTAGACCTGGAAGCTTCGACTCCATATTTAAAACACTTGCCAAAAGAGGATCGGCGTGACTAGAAAAGGGCCCAGTCACTTTATATGGCACTAGTGCTAGTTTTAATCTCTGCAAATCAGCACAAGGAGGAAACTGGTCAGTAGCTTTGGTCTTGTAAACTCAGGTAAAGGGAAGATTCTTGGGAAATGATGCAAAAGGGAATTATTATGCTCATGAAGAAGGACATACTGGGAGTTTCTTCATGATGGGAAAGCATGTAGCTTTCACTGTAGAGGTCCTCTAGTATTATAGATGGGGAGTACAAGGACAGTGACAAAATTCCATGTAACAGATGCCCCCTAAAGCATGAAGGTTGCACTAGAGTGAGGGGGTAAATGCTTTACAAGTGGATGTAGGGAACTGGAGTCTGTCGTTGGAAAACATGCAAGCAATCATAGATACATATAGATCACTGAAAACTTTGATAAATTATACATGAATCATGGTATGGATGTAGCCATCCAGAGAATGATCATGTAAATGGATCCAAGGCATGGGCGCCACCATCTAATAGAGAGGATCATAACAAAAAAAAGGTATGGTTGCAACCATCCAATAATGAGGAGGATCACATATAAAAGCTCATGGTATGATTGCAACCATCTATCTAAAAGAGACATGTATATCAACATGATCATCTCAACCTGGACTTGTGTAAGCTGAGCCCGGGGTTTTGTGCTCCAAATGACCCGATCAAATTACAAATCCTAACATGTGAATGAATGTGTTGAATTCGAACATCCTGGAAAGTTGCTTGACTACCGATCAGTGATGTGAATCGTTAATAAGTGCAAGAGAAACCACCAATAATGACAATCACTCTCAAGGTATTTGTAGCATAGTTCAAGAAATGTGAATAAAGGAACTAAAGTCGAACACCTGTGAAATCACCCGATTGAAAGTCAATGATGTGAACTTGTCGTCGAGTGTGAAGAACTTGCCATTAGGGCATGCAAGCTCTAAGGTACTGGAAGGGAGTCTCTCAGCCAACTTCTTGGATAATAAGCTAAAGTTGACAGGAAGCGGCTGTGTCAAAGGAGGGCCATCCTGTATCCCACATCATCGACATGAGACAGAGGGATGCAAATTATTTCATATCATACAGAGAATCAGGAGTAAGTGTAACTTCATAAGGACTACCTCTTGAACATATCAGTGACATGACTTTGGAGTTTTGCAACTTTTGGATCGTAGGATTGGTGGTCATGATGATGTGGCAAAGATCAAATGGAAGGAAAAAATGAACAGCCCAACCCAAGAAGGTCAATGATGAAAAGGAGGATCTCCCAACCCGACATGAAGCAAAAAGTGTCATGTTCAAGAGTGAGCTATCGACATTACTGATATAATTTCCCATTTTCCTCCACCATTTTTGGCAGGTACCCCAATTATTTTTTGTCGCAAGCTTGAAGGGGATAGCATGTGCTTGCACTATAAGTTCATCCTTCAAACAAATTTGACCTAGTAAGTTTAATGATCCGGGAAGGAGAATATCATGTCTATGATGGTGATGAATCTAATGTCATTTAATGTTTTAACGAGTTTGACAAAGGTGAACTCTGTATCTTTTTCATGTTTAGAGAGTTTGAAAAAGACACGGAAAAGAAAACTCCACATGGTCCCTTTTTGTACATTTGTGTCTCTCAAGCCCGAAAAGGTAGAAAATGATACTTGAGAGAACCACTTGACCATTTCAGTCAAGGAGTACCTTTTTCATAAACACTTTATCCTAGCCTGAAAAAGGAGTAAATGTATACTGGATAAACTATGTTTTGGAGCCTTTAATAGTTAAAAACAACAAGAGCTCGGAACCCTTTTCGTGTTTAAAGAGTCGAAAAGAGCTTGAAAGCGAACCCCCCATTTTTATCCTCTTTTACGAGTTAAAAATGGAAAAATACACAACGATCTTTTCATTTGAGTTTTACAAGTCGAGAAAAGAGCTTAAACGTGCCCCCAGTACCATCATCAGTAATACATCGCGTGTCGTTGTACAAAATTTAAATGCATTATCTAGTTTCGAGGCAAAAATAGGTCGAAAATACTTTAAAAACCTTAATATTTCATGAAAAATGAATAAAAGGAGGAAAACGTAATTATTTTTTACCATTTTACCTTGTGTGAAGAACTATTCACCCATTTGTACCCTAGCTTTTCAGGAGCAAATTTTGGCAGATTCGGGAGGTCATTCGACAATGTGTCAGTTGCAGGTAAGAGACAAGACCTTTAGCTCCATTTTCATGCTTGTTTTTCTTTTTCACCATTTTTTGGATTTTTGGAGGAAGTTTTAGCAAAAAAAATTCTCCCTCAAACTGCACAATTTCCGATCACAAAATCACGTCGATCAAGGGTTATGAACACCATCAAACGTGCCATAATTTCCAAGTTTTTTCCTAATTTCCCTGATTGGATCCAAATTTTTCTAGCCAAGGATGTTTATTGACTTGATTGTATGGTTTTGGCAGGGAAAAAAACGTGAAAAATGGTGGATTTGAAGGAATGTGAGCATGAGGACATGATACACAAGCAATGGTAGACCCAAATCGCTTGAATGCTATGAGGAATTGTGGGCTCCTCAAATTCTTTTTTACACCAAGTCTACGAGGTCAACCTAAATTGCTACGGTATCTAATCAGTCTTTGGGATGTCAATCAGGAAGCTTTTATGATCCGGGAACAAGAACTGGAGTTGGAAACTTTCGACATTTATTTCATCACAGGACTGTCCTGAAGAGGGGAACCAACCAATCTATATGGATCAAGGCCTATTGGGACAAGTTTGACCATGTTACTTGCAGAACATTTCCCAAAATCACTAAAGTCAAAGAGCAGTAAGATAGAGATCATGATTGTTCAAGATCTTGTGCTGAGAGTGTTGTTGTCTACCATAAACAAAGTGGCTAGGGCTCAAGCACAGCATGAAACCAACAATTCCAAGTTTCATTATGCTATCAATTATACAAGGCTGACTATCTTCAACTAGGCGGAAGCCATGAAGATAAACATGAATCAATAGCTATCAAAATCCAAGGTGGGAAACCTGAAGCAGTTTTGCTACGGTTCTATTCTAGTGACCTTATTTTTGGAGCGAGTCCTGCTATTTCACTATGAGCTTGTTAAGGTGGAACCACCACTACCACGAGACTCATGGATATCCTATAAGCCTGCTTCCCGTGGGACCAGAGCATCCTATCGGGATGTCGTCAATTTCCAGGCATGTTTCTCGGCAGTTCGATGTCGCTCCTTATCAAGAAGGAAGCGATAATGAGGAGGCGATCGCGCGAAACCTCGAGGGATTGACCCCGGTATCCTAGAGTATGCCCAGGTGGGTGACATCCCATGCCAGTATTAGAGGCATATAGTGGGGGTATCAGACCAGATCCATCAACTAATGACTCATGTAGTATGATCAGTTACATGCTACCATGAGCATCATGTCAATTAGTTCATAAGTCTAGCATTCCACATTTTTTAGGCATGTGAGCCATGAATGTATAAGGCCTGCGAGCCACGAATGTATTTGAATACACATATTATTTTTTGGGGTTTTGATGTATGACAAACATTTGTCGACATAAATATATATGCTATATTTCCTTTCTTACTATGGTACAAATGTTTTGTCTTTGATTTTTTACATGTTTCGCAAATGTCTGTCCAACAGATAATTAGCTAATGCATCTGCCAATGTATTCATGTGCCTAGGAATATGATGATATGTAACGTAATCAATTTTTTTTCCCAATAGACGAATACGTAGATACATTATCAATATCTAAGGGTTTCTTACGGAATATTGCCTGTTGAGTTGAAGAACAAAAAGCTGTGAATCAAGGTTTACAAGCAATTCTCGGATGTCAAGAGCGATAGCTTCTGACAACAGTTCAATAACTACACTATACCTAGCAATGTTATTAGTTGTTGGACCTAGACAAATACCTTGAAGATCAATCAACTCACGATGGGGTTCATAAATGGCCCATGTCATGGATGATAGATTCCGGGTACCACGGGAAGCACCATCAGCGAAACTGATGTGAGGAGACACCAACAAATGAAAAGCAGGTAGAAACATAATAAGCAGGAAAGCTGCTTGCAAAACAATGCACCAAACCACACTACACAAAAATTAATAAGACACTATTGTACAAAAGTATCCATGCAAGATGACCTAAGCATAGTACTTTTTGAGGTAAAGCCAATTATGGGGCTTGTCTAAGGGATTTCCCTCATAGTCAATAAACTCATAGGCCCGTTTCTGTAACACACATTTAACAATGTCGGGTCCATCCTACATAGGTTCAAACTTTCCTACCCTCAACATATCATTAGCTTGATCATACAAAAGAACCAAATCACCCTCAGAAAAAGCTCTAGGAGAGACAGACCGATCAAAATGGGACTTGACTCACTTTTTTTGTGCTTCAATGACCAAAGCGGCAAGACATCGAGTCTCATCTAGTCATTCTAAATATATGTGGCTCTCTTCCTAAGGTGAGGTCTCGGGGAGAAATTCGACAGCCAACTTGAGGGATGGAATTTCGCACTCAAACAGTAAAGTTGCTTCTAGACCATAGACTAGTTGGAACGGTGTGAATCTAGTTGTGTCCTTGGTCGAGGTTCGGTAAGCCCACAGAGCTGAAAAGAGAATGAGATGCCAATTTGACTTGTGCATCCCAATGGTGCATTGAAGAATCGTAACCAAGAATTTGTTCACAGCTTCAACTTGGCCATTGGTGTGAGGGTAATATGGGGTCGAGCCATCATGGCACAAGCCTAATGTAGAATTTAGCTCAGCCATAATGTAATCGCAAAAATGGGAGCCATGGTCAGTGACAATGACCTGAGGCACTACAAACCTAGAAATAACATGATTTAATAGAAATTGACCTACTGTTTTACCATCTGCAGAGTACGTAGGCATCGCTTCAGCCCATTTGGAAAAATAATCCACACCAACGATAATATTTCCATGCCCCCTGGCCGAACGAGGGTTACAGGTCATATAGTTGATGCCCCATTTGGCAAAAGGATCAATGATAATAACGAAGTGTAGGTGAGCAGGTGGGGTGCACATTTTGCGCTGATAAATTTGGCACTCATGACACTTGTGAACAACAAGGATGCAATCCTTGAAGACGGAGGGCCAAAAATAACCAGCGCAAAGGATTTTTTGAGTAGTAACATATCCAAACAAGTGACTACCACATGCGCCAGAATGGAAATCATTCAAGACTTTCTCAGCCTCCTTGAGAGTGAGATAGCAGTGAAGAATTGAATCGACACCAATGCCGTATAAATTATCTCCAATGATATGGTAAGGTTGATATTGATGACGAATGCATCGGTGATCATCATTCGTCAATGCAGACCAGAAGGTGGATGTATGGAGATACACGATGACATCACTGTACCAGGGGTCAAGAGTGCTGATCAAGAAAAGGGTCTCGTCCGAGAGCTGCACATTGGCACCAACAGGAAGAGAAGCAGAGGGAAGGGAGCAAATCAACTCAGCAAAGACTAGTGAATTTTTAGATTTGGTAGTAATGAACACCAAATTGAATTCTTGGAGGATGACAATCCACTTCAAATACTTGAACCCCAACAACTGACGAGTTAGGATATAGTTCATGGGGTTGCATTTGGAAATCACAGTGGTAGTGGGGAGTAGAATGTAATGTCAAAAGCTCTAAACAACTTGTATGGCAGACAAAGCCAACTTCTCGACATGAGCATAATGTGTCTCGATGTCAAGGATATTGTGACTAAGGTAGTAAATAACATGTTCATTGCCTTCGTCATCATCTTGTACCAGCACCATAGTGATGGTACTAGAGGTTGCAGCTAGATAAGGGAAGTAATCGCGATGATAGTTGGGGGGTGCAACAAAGGAGCATTGATGAGGACAACGTTTAGGTCATCGAAAGACTTTTGGGTAGCCTCATCCTAAACAAACGGGGTTCCCTGCTTGAGCAACCAGGTGAACCCTGAAGCTAGCTCAACATAGTTCAGTATGAAACAACGAAGAAAAATTTATTTTCCCTGTAGACTCTGGAGTTGATGCAATGAAGATGGAGGGGGTAAATTAATTATGGCCTCGACTCTAAGAGGATCAAGTCAAATCCCTTCTTTTGAAACCATAAAGTCGAGGAGTCATTTGGATTCGACGCAGAAGACACATTTATGTGGATTCAACTAAATGTTGTAGTGTCTACAACGAAGAAAATTTTTCCATAGATGATCAAGGTGATCATGGCGTTTATGAGAATGAGCTGGGAGATCATCCAAGTAAGGTTGAATGATGTTTTAAATGTCGTGGAACGCATAAGACATCGCTCTCTGAAATGTGGCCCTGCATTTTTAAGGCCAAAAGGGATTTTTTTATACGTGAAGGTCCCCCGTGGACAAATAAAGGTTGTATTATCTTGATCCGATGGAACCATGTTTATCTAGTTGTAACTAGAAAAAACATCCATAAAGGAAAATAATTCACTCCCAACACATTCATCAATGATCTAGTCAATGAAGTGAGTGGGGTAATCATCCTTGTGATAGGCACGATTGAGATCACGGTAATCAACACAAATGTGAATAATGCATTTTTTCTTTTTCACTAATACAATATTCGACACCCAATATGTAAGAGCGATTGGATAAATAAATCCATCTTTTATAATTTTTTCAACTTCACCCTTTATGGTGGCCTCTTTTCTAGGGTGCACTGGACGAAGCTATTGGTGAACAAGCTTTGCATGAGGATAAGTCACAATCTCGTGCATGACTATACTTGGGTAAATGTTGGGTATTTCTTCATATGACGACGCAAAAACATCCTGGAACTCTTGGAACAAACAAGTATAGAGCTTGATCCCTTCTCGAGAACAAGTTACTCTGATATGGACATTTTCAATAATGCCAGGCTTGACAGAAATATCAATTGGCATCGATTGGGAAATGTTACCCATGTTCCCTTCCAACCAAAATTCATGAGTCACAATTGGCATCTGAAGTGGTAGGGTCGGGAACTGAGAAGAGAACTTCTTGAGACAAGTAGACATGACTATTAGGCTAGGTAAGAATGAGGAACGATGATGAGTGTTGTTCCAAGGTACTTCCTCCAGAGACATTACTTCCATGATACTCTTGTCAGAAAGAAAAGTCTCGACTAAGGGATCAGGAGATTCTGAATAACCAAGCCACGGGGATTGAGAATACGCATCGATATATGTTCTCAAAACAAGATGATCAAAGGATACCGAAGGTGAAGCCAAATCAATTTCCAGATAATTAATTTCGGCACAACTTAATGGCATAACCTCACCCCATGTATCAATAAGATCCAGTGAGGGAATGACCCAAGGATCAAACTTGACTAAAAACATGTTGACATAGGCAACATGAGGAGGTGGGAGCAGAAAATAACCCATTAAGGCAGAATATTTAACGATTCTTGCCCCACACTCTCATAAGGAGCGCCGATGTGCTTAACATAAAAAACATTGTCATCCGAGGAGGAAGAGGAAAATAAGGATATTTGGTCGACTGTGACTATCTTCCCTTGATGGGGAAAATGAATCACACGGAAAAGGGAGGAGGCTACAATATGCATGGCATGGGTCTAGCTCCATCTGAGTAGAAGATTGTAGTTAAGATTAGCATCAATAATCTCTACTTCGATGTGTACTGTCTTGCCCTCCAAAGTAATGGCAAGGTTTGGAAGGACACGAAATTGTCGCGAATCGCATCCATCAAAAGCTTCCAAAGTGTTAGGGGACTGCTTCAGAGTAGCAGAACCAATTTTCTTCCAACAAGCGATAGACATGATATAGGTAAAAACACCTTCATTGATGATGATCCTATGAATGGTTTTCTCATTAATGATCACCTGAATGAGAAAGGCAATCTAATTAGGTAAACGTGGAATGTGGTTTTCAAGGTCAAAACAAATGAGATTAGAGTCAGATGGATCAATATCCCCAATAGACGACAATAATGATTTCAGCTGAGAAGTACAGCTTTGAAGGACCTCGAGAGAAGACCTAGCTGATGGTGCTTGAGCCAAATCTTCAACAATGTTATAATGTTGAGTGGCTTGAGCATTGGAATTGTACGAGGACTTTTATAGCACACCTCAAGAAGGTAGTCGAATCAGGATTAGGTCACTCTATATGGAGAGGACCAGAACTGGAAGAGGCAGAAGAAGAAGAGGTACCTTCTTTCTCTTTCTCTGTTGTCAAAGTATGAGTTTTATCATCTTTTGACCTGGTAGCCACATTAATTAGTGTATTCATCATGAAATCTTGTGAACCTGTGGAAGTGGATAACTAAGACTAGTCTACCATTTGGATCTGTTGGGCGGAAAGGGCTCTTTCAATATAGATAGGATCCCTTTGAGCAAACGACTAACTTGAGATTGTCTAGGACAATCCTTTGTATAGTGATCCTACTCACAGATGAGGTGTGGATATTTGGGCTTCTATGGGAAGCATCATCAGCAGATGAATTAGGAGGGCCCTGCTTCAGGGCATCGACTTTACCCTTGCCTTTGCCTTTCTTCTTACCTTTATAGGATTTTTCCGTTGCGGTAGACTGGACAGTGTGAACCTCTGAGTTTTTACCAGAGCCTAATGAATTGCAAGAGGAATCATTGGGAGCAGTGTTGGAGACCAACTTCTATTTGGAAGAAGATGTTGCAGGGGTCAGAGTCACTGAACCAATTACTCCAGCAACAGGAGGTGTAGCTTGAGACTTAGATGTCGTCAAATCAGATGATGGCTTGGGCGCATCGGGTAACACATCATATAATGTGACAGATTGTGAATAGACGAGGTCTGGATACTAGGCAGGCGCAATGGCTTGTTCCTCAGTGACGCATCCACCAATAGCAATGTCCTCAGTAATTTTGTTGACGAATGATTTGGTGAACCACTTAGTCAACAACTAATCAACAATATCAAACTTTATCAGACCACACCTGCAAATCCATTCATGGATGTGATCAGAGATGTGGATCGTAGTATATTGCTTGAGAGATGTTAGCAGATTGGTGTCAGTTTCATAGCGAACCAACAACTAGAAATGTGTGACAAATGCCATGACAAGAGTGTTAAATTCATGATAGGTATTTCAAGGTAGCTCGATATACCACTTGCTTGCAGCACCTGTAAGAGTTCGTTGGAAAAGCTAAAGACGGATGGAATCATCAACGTAGGAATTCAAGAAGCACTAGAGGTGATATGTCATCACATGGGCTTGTAGACCCTCTTTTTCTTTTCCTTCAAACTTTAGACAATAACTCAAGATATTGGATGGAACTAGAGGACAGCATAGTGAATGAAGAATCGGGTCATTCATGAGTCTAGAAACATCTAGCAATTCTAGTGTAGCCAAGAACGACAATTGGGTATTGGAAGGAATTTTATGTCGATAAGGGGGCCCAACTTTCCGGTCTATCCCTACTAGTAAGGATTTTGTCCCAATAGTGGATGATTTTATGCACATGGCATTTGATTTTGCCCCCAATGTAGGTTACCTTTGCCCTTAGGGAGGATTCTGACCTTGAAAGCCTTAAAACTATGAAGCCATAGGTTGTTGAAAAGAAACATATGGGTTAAAAGGTTGTTGAACCTATTGACCTTGGACATACAGATTTTGCACCTAATGTCCCCGAGCATAAGGGTTTTGGATTTGTTGCCCCTGAAAAAAGTTATTTTGGACTTGCTACCCTTAGACGTAAGGATTATGAACTTGTTGCCTTTGGACATAAGAATTTTGGACTTGCTACCCTTAGACAAAAGATGTTAAATCTATTTCCCTTGGACATAAGGATTATGTGCCTATTACTGCAGGACTTGACCCTGATCCTGCACTTGCAAAGGTTGACCTTATTGATATGAGTATAAGGGTTGTTGTTTCCCAGGTTGACATTCTTGCTACAAGGGCTGACCTTACAGTTGTAAAGTTTGTCCCGACGGCTGTAGAGTTTGACCTTGTGAAGGAATAGGTTGGGAGGATTTTGGTGCATACTGCACCTGCGGCTGCATGGTTTGCTGCAACGGTTGCGAGGGTTTCCCCTACACTTGTTGTAGTTGTCCTTGTTGCGACATCATCTAGCCATGTCGTGACATCAATGGCCCTTACTGCAATGAAGTTTTCCCTTGCTGCTATAGAAGATTTCCTTGTTGCTGCAAAGGTACTTGAATAATTCCCCGAATGATACCTTGAAAGTTCCCAAACACTATTTGGCCATATCCACCAGGCACAGTGGACGGACCAAGCTGGCCATAAGATCCGAGCTTAGGGACGTAAGGTGGATTAACCATCACTTGTGAACCATATGGAACATAAGGAGGTTAGTACTGAACCTGATCCATATGGGGCTACTAGTATTGGACGTTACCTGACCTAGATGGACCAACAAGGTTTGGCTCTTGGTACCGGACATTACTCAATATGGTAGGACCAAAAAGGTTTAGAATGGCACCTAAAGAGGGTTTGTTCATTACAACCATATGAGCTTGTGAGCCACTCACATTAGTTGTACCACACATTATAGAAACATTAGGACTTTTCCCCCCAGGCGGCGGTACAGCCTATCCACTTATTCGAGGGATCGAAGAACTGATAGAGACATGGCTCGAGACTGTTGGTTGAACCGGATAGGTTACATGGACCGGTGAAACAAAAGGATTTAGAATGGTGGGTTGCACCAGGACTAAAGTAACAGCATAATGCACCATCGGCTAGGAGTTAGGGTTCTGAAAATGGACCTGAGGTAGGCATAATTCCAAATGCCCAAATAGGGTTGTGATATAGCAATGAGGTAGTAGGCATTCCTGGAACCAGCTGAGCTAAAGTCACGTAATTACACGTAACTGAGGATGAACACTGGTCAGAATGCTTCCCATGTAAGGAAAACCTTTAGGAGGGAAATGATATTCCTGCTCCTTGAGTGTGGATGGAGTGGAAACCTTCAAGTGACTTGGAGAGGAGACTGGGATTTCGCCTTATGATTCCATGGGTGAAAACAGGCAATGAAGGACTACCCAAGATGTTCGAGAGGATAATTCCAAAGGAATACTCAGCTGATCATATGGACTTTATGGACTCTATAATGATATCACAATAGGACCAAACAAAGGACTTGGAGGATAAACAACTAGTCCAATCTGACCTTCAGAAGTCAACAGACTCTCGAGAGTCTGGATAGGATTATCCTTATATTCTAGGCCAATGTCAAGAAGTGATCCAGTATCTAAGGGAGGGGGAGGATGAGATTACAAAGGTTGAATGCTCAAAAAAAATCCAAGTTAAATACCTTGGTCCTCAAGTGACTGCAGAAATTCAGGAAAAGGTTCCTCAGACGATCTTTCAGACAGAGGAGAGCAAGAGGAACTAGGCGAACCTGATGGTTCTGCCACAATGATTTTGTCTCAAATAACTAGAAGAGAGAGATTGATTCCAAGGCTTTAAAATTTATTTAAAGGTATACTCATGATGTTTTGTATAAAAAGACTCATAGGGATGTTATATGATCGTGGGCAACATTTTTTTAAGATGCAAAAACAAACTAGTGCTCCTTCATGTTTTAAGAATAGAGAAAGAAGAAAAGGTGACTCTATCACTTTCAGTTTGAAACAAGCTCGAAAGGACAAGTGGTCGGATGATATTTTATATTTAGGGAGTCAAGAAGATCAAAATGACTACTCAGGATGATCTAGGCAAAAAGTATTACAAGGGAACATTGAACTACAAAATACCTCCCAGCAAACCGAGAAGTATGGGCAGGAAATCTCCATGAATGTTGTGTTTAGTGTATCACGTTTACAAGGCAAAAGACTCATCTTCCTATGGATAAAGGATTGCAACCTAGTGGGGTCTCCCTGTATATACACGAAGGTACAGGGAGCACAAGTCCGTACTAACGTTGTCTAGTGTTGAAGTGAATGACAACTGCTAGGTTTAAAGAAGTCGGAGCACGTCTCTAGCCTAGACCTTCTAAATGTGATCGTTAGGTTTCAAATGAACCTTAGGTTAATGAAAAACATTTTATATTTTATCTTGAAATTATGTCTCATTTTCAGGCCTTATCAATGCAACTCGAAAGACTCCTATATGTAGCTAAATGAGACAACAACCTTTCAATTCGATGAATTGTTTACACTAATGGGAGTATAAAACACACTCAGAAAAATGACCATTTCACTATTTTTCCTTTTGAAAACAAAATGATGAAAAACTCTTACCAATTCCTATCTTTCCTATCAAACGCAATTCAAGTACTCCTTTCACTAGCAAATAGAATTAATTTCTTTTCCAATGCAAATGACGATGAAACTCTAGTCTTCAATGATGCTAACTAATGGAACATATTAATTCAGCAAACTAGAATTATGCATTTTTCAATGAAATGAGAAAACGAATATTTCACAAACACTTCAATGAAAAATTTCCAATACAATCAACCTCAAGCCAATGCAAAGCACAAAATATATTTCCTTCCAAACTAATGATGCAAAGACTCAACCAAGAAAAAAGATGAGAAATGTGATCTATGCCCGAAAAGAGACACCCAATCAACAAACAAAACTTTTCAAACTTGTTAAATGGAAATCAAAGCAACAAAAGGACTAACAAATGAAATGCAAGGAGAAGCTTGACTATCGACTTGAATTTTTGAGCACACAAACAGGTGAATGGATGATGACCTAGATGCCCTAGGGTTATAAACCATCCAAGAACTCAAAAACCAAGTGAAGAAAAGGAAAACCAAACCAGCATATAAACCAAGCTAATAGGACTTTCCAGTCAGGGAGAACATAGTCAAAACAAGCTAAGAGATAGAAATCAAAAGGGCAAGACGCCCTAGTTATGATCTAGGGTAAACCCTGATCTTCACCTACAGGAATCGGCACGACTGCCTAAATGAAAACAAGCACCAGAAGGGGGTTGGCACAACTGGTTTTTAGAAACTCACGCTGATCGGCGCGATTGTCAGAAAAATAAACACGCTGACCGAGGATTCAAGGAAAAAAATAAAAAAATTCAAAGGCTAAAACCAGACTTGCCACTATAAATTTCAGGCTCAAAGTAGTAAACCAGGAAAAGCAAAGAACACTAAAAGGAAATGGTGATACTAGAAAAGTTCACACAAAACCATAAAATGACAATCAATCAAACAGAAGGATTGGCTCCCCCGTGGAGTCGCCAATTTGTGGTGCAGGTAAATTCTGAGTGCGGATACAAACAATTTCTCTAGCTCGAGAGAGTGGCTCTAGCCACAAACAATCTATGGAAAATCTCCTTAATCTAGAATCAAATAAGAAAGTCTACCTCTTAGAACGCTATTCTGCTTGGTGATGATCATGCTTCCTTACTCCAGCTACCTTTCGTTTTCTTCCTTCAAATACCTGAAACAAGCAAACAAACAGCAAACAACAAATGTGATATCATACAAATTGTATTCAACCTACTTAACAGGTCAAGGAACATTAAGCAATAAATATGTAAGATAACACTTTATGTAGGAAATCAATCAATAGTTGTATTCATATAAATTCAAAAATGGATTACAGCCAATGCCTTGACGTTGCTAGTCTCCTCCAACATATTTGAGTTCCCACACTTTTGCTAGCACATCATGGATAGCCCCAACAATGGAATTTTTAAGGCCTCTTACCTTTAGTCTCAAACCAAGCCAAACACATTATTCTCCTTCAAACATACACTTGAAAGCTACAAGCTATAGATGTCTTGTTGATCATTCAAATTCACTCCAAAACTAGTTTAGCTTGGGAAAAGAGAAGTTTAATAGCTTAGATGGAGGGGGGATGGTTCTTCTCATCATGGGAGAAGGTCTCATCTCTTGGGTTTGTTCCATCCTAATGGGGGAAAGGATCCAAAACTAACTTCCTCGGCTCCATCTAGCCCAACCATCTACCAGAATTCCATTACGAAGCTTCTAAACTTAGAAGCTTCGACTCCATATTCAAAAAAATTGCCAAAAGAGGATCACCATGACTGGTAGAGGGCTCAGTCACTCCGTATGGCACTAGTGCTTGTTTTAATCTCTGCAAATCGATGTGAGGAGGAAATTGTTCAGTAGTTTTGGTCTTGTAAACTGGGGTAAAAGGAAGATTCTTGGGAAATGATGCAAAAGGGAATTATTATTCTCATGAAGAGGGACATACTCAGAGTTTCTTCATGATGGGAAAGCATGTAGGGTTCACTGTAGATATCCTCTAGGATCGTGGACAAGGAGTACAGGGACAGTGACAAAATCATGTGCAACAAAGTGAAAGGTAAAAACTTGGTGCAGGGGTCTCAAAATGCTGAAGGAGCATAAATTTTCGGAAGCTTGTTGCATCGACTACAATAGTGTGGTAAAACTTTCATGCATCATACTTGAATCTCTGTAGGTTCACACACTTGTTCTCACCAAAGTCATTATACATATCTCTATGTGTTATGGCAGCCAAGGCACATCATTAAAACCCACTGCATCGGCAACCGGGTTGTATATGGATGGGACTCCTACACCAAACATTGTGAGGTCTACTTGGTACTTCATATTGGGCAGATACCCTTAATTTTGGTGGGTCTAACACCATAAAAAAGAAGGTAAAACGAATTGGATCAGTAGATCCAAAGGGGATCAGTGTCTCCTACAAGTTGGTGCTTGCAAATATGGCGAGGTTGGTGCCTCTAGCATGTTAGTGCTTGCAAATTTGGAGGGGTTGGTACCTCCAACAAGTTTGTGCTTGCAAAATTTCATGGTTTCGTGCCTCTATAAAATTGGTGCTTGCAAAATAAAAGGGAATCAGTGTTTCTTGTTGGTTGGATCCTAGAATTGTTGTAAAAGTAGTTTGGTGCTTACTTAAATCAAATAATCAAAAGAATTTTTGTGGTTTTTTCCTATATGTGTTTCCACTTCATTTTTATGTTCAATTTTATTATGTGACTAGTGAATTATTCAATGATTGAATATTTTAAATAGTGTAAAATTGTATTGTATTGATTCACCCCCACTCCTAACCTAATAATTTATCTAATAGGGAGAATATGTGAGAACTATTATAATGGGAAAATGTATAAATATGGATGACTCGAATAATGGCATGATATTGGATAGATTTCTCTAAATAAGTGAATAAATCATGCCTCCAATGGTAGGATTGAGTAGATGTAAAAGGAGATGCAACTCCAATCTTTATGAAACTTGAGAAGAGGTATGGAGGATGAGGCATTGACGAATATACAAGAGAAGGTTGCAAAGATGTTTTAGTGGATGTTGTAGCATAAGAGAGATTTGAAGGACTACAAAATAAATTCATGGGGAATATTTCAAAGGAATATAGTGTACATTGAATTAGAAATTGCAACATGGTTGGAAGAAGAATTTTTTTGTGTAAGAAAGAATTAGAAGTGACAATGTTGGTTTGAAAATAATGGTAGATATTTTAAAGTGATGCAGGATCATCTTACCTCCAAGTCAAAACACATTTTTCACTAGGCATAGGGGTATTTCATTTATCAAGGAATTTGGTTCCCTAATTGAGTGTGATTGTTTAATTATTTGTATTTCCTAATTTTTTTAAGGAAATCTAGAGAAATTGTGTAAATAGGAGTGAGATTAAGGACTATTTTAATCAAATCTACTTCCTAGAATAGATCTCAAGAATGTTTGAATGAGTTAGATAGGTTTTTGGATCGGTTATATCTCTTGAGAGATATGTGGATCATAGAGGATCCTTAGGATTTGTTTGTTGAGTGAATTGGATTTGTTTGTTGAGGATTTTGTAGATCTTAACCAAATTATGGTTTCAAAATCCTTTGTATAATTATGTAGCCAAGAGGCATCGAAAAAGAAAAGAGATAATAGAATAAGTGAGGACTAATTTATAGAGGCCAAGTATGGTCGTGAGATAAGGAGAGGCAAACCATATGTAGATCAAACCTAGAAGGATAAAAAGGTCTCATATGCAATTTCCATGTCTAGTTGTGTAATAATTTAATTAATACTAGAAGAATCACTTTATTTCGAGTGTTCTAAACTCAACCTGTATAAACCAAATATCAGTTATAGTGTGAATTAAATCACTATAATCATATAGAATTAATTGTGATGCAGGTTGACAGGTGATCAAAGAGATGTTATAGAGTCATTTTCGTGAATTAGAGTCTTACATAATCCTATGATGGAAAGATTGTGAGTAGCGTCCATTCTGTTTTCAAAATAGAATAAAGGGTGATACTTAGTTTTGAGTCTAAGGGTTTTGTTACATAACAGAGATCTGAAGCCAAAAGTCCATTCACGTCATAAGAATTCCCATCCAGGAAGCTCTAAAGACAAGTCATTTCTAACAATAGTCAGGCCCTTTGTGTTCAAGACATATGGTATAGTTAGCTCGACTCCCGACTAGCCACAGTGTAGTCAAACCTGACCTCAGTGGGGCCCTTTATTTTTCTAGGAACATTGTATGAGTTGGTTAGGATCTGAACCCCAAACATGACTAATACCAACTACCCAACCTATTGATAAGTACCCTTTGAATAGTGCTTCGACACAAGACATGGTCATGAATTTGGCTCTATGAAATTTTCCCACTAACATTCTTATAAAATAGAGGTCACTTAGAAAGAGAAGGTAATCCTTTCAGATTTAGTTCTTGATATAGCCTTTGGTCTTATAAATGTTCACCCTCTACACCTTATACATTGTAACACTAAGTTTCCATTTCCCTTTATTTGTGTATATGTGGGATTGTAGTACAACTCTACCTAGATTAGGGATTTGACTACTACCACAAGGGATTAGTCCCCACAATACATACATACATACATATATATGTGTGTGTGTGTGTCTGTGTTTGAACCCATGGATTTAGGTTGAGAGAAGTGTTAATCCGACTAACCAGTTGAACTTAGACATATAGTAAAGAATGGGGATCGTTAGTTAGCCTTGCTAGCCTGCATCATTTTTTGTATCAAAGTTAATTAAATCCTACTTCTTTTGGAGATAAAGAATTTTTGACAACACATGAAGCAGACCAACAAAGGTATTGAGGTATGGTTTTTGGATTTTAAATTTTAAATTTTGATAATGTAAAGAGCCTTTGTTTGCAGTTATTGAAGCATACAAATATTAGATAACAATGGTATAACTAGGGGAAGTTGTAATAAAGAACCATTATTTTCTTGAGTTAATGAGATCTTGGAGGAAAAGTGTGGCAAGGACCTGAATAGCTTCAGCACAAGAGTCGGTTAAGTAAGGAAGATCTGCAAATTAGAAATTTGCATAAAGAAATTTTTGAAACTTAATGAAAATGAATAGAGAGTATAGTTCAACTGAAATTCATAGGCAATGTATTTGTTTCTATTTTCAATTCTCAAGAAGCCAATTATTGTTAGAAGAAGGACTTCTCTCTAAAGGAACAAAGTTTTGTAGAGAAACTTTGAGATATTTGTGACATAGTATTTTGTCGCACCTCCTGCACTTCCCTGTGACATACCCTGAAGTTCCCAAAACATGACCATTATGCATTGTACTCATTCATATATACAGCTTAGATCCTCCCTAAGACATTGATTGGAAAATTCCTTGAGCTTCCCATGAAGGAAATAGCTCTTAAACCCTAATTTGTGAATCATTTCACTTATGATACTAAAAACTGCGATGGTCACCTGTTACATTATACGCGACCTATGATGGCATCACTCTATTTACTTGTATACTCGCGATGATCCCAAAAATGAAATTTCACCAAAGAGGATAAGAAGCTTCCAGAGCAGCAAGCTGGAGGTTGTTCGACATAGATGACATCGAGTTCTCCCAACTTGGCCTCTTGGTCTTATCCCTATGAGCTACCTCCTTGAGATAAAGGCCTACTCTTATCTTTGGAGAGATCTTAACTCCCTTTCCTAGCCTATATACTAATCCTCTCCCATTCCCAAATTTTTGGTCTATGTCTATTTGCACCCTTATGTTAAGATTGTGCCTATATGCTACTCATTTGGCTTGGAGAAGCAGTACTTGGAGAGCTTAGCTTGGACTTGGATATTCATTCAAGGAGAGCCTATCAACTTCAAGGCTTGGTTGTATGCTTCCCCTTATTTTCTATTAATATACAACTATTGGTTCATTTTCTATTGATGTGTATGCTCATGTATCATCTATCTTAACATTCCTTGATCAGTTAAGCTGGTTTCTTTTGAATATGCTATTTGTATTTGCATTCCTTTTTGTGTCTTGATCTCTTGTGCAGGTGCATAAATGTTGAGAGAAGTAGGAACGAGTCGTTGGTGCAAGTGATTCAAGGTCTTCAACAAAGGAGATCGAGATAGCATCAGAACAAGGTAGGATATCTTCTTCATTTCTCTTTTTCAATTGCAACTAAGGAAAGTGTCTAGTAGATTGTCACATAGGTTGCTAGATCCACTCATTGGGCTAGAGGGATCGTCTGTGTCTACAGAGAGGATTTACCTAGACAAAAAAATGGTGACTCCACTAGGGAAGCTATGATCCTTTCCATTCAATCCTTCACCTTGAATTTGTGATGAGTTTGACCATCTGTCAATTTTTTTGCTTATCTATATCAGTCTAGGTTTATACCATCACTGATTACTATCTTAGAGTGCTAAGTCTAGATTATTTCTTGGAATATTTTGTGTTTTTTCCCATATTCATCGCCCATCGTGGGTTTAGCTCTAATAGTCATGATGGAATCACAATTTTTACCTTTACAATCACGATGAAAAAAAAAAATTTTTTTTTTTGGCCGTGCTAAAATCATCACTACTTTTGCTATACAACGTGGTGACCATGATCCCGACCATCACGGGCTTGGGTATGAAAAGTAGCAATGATAACCCAATCATCAAGGATTTTGGTATATAAAGTAGTGATGATCCTTGAATGTGAGAATTGTTAAGGTTTTTTCATTAGAATCTATTGTGTCTTGGCCCCTCAGGCCTTTCCCTATCATGTATGTTTGGATTTGTTAGTTTTTTATTGATTGTTTTGATTAATTTGTAAAATTTGTCTCATTGGCTTTGAAGTGAAATTCGATTGAGTTATAGGGTTTCTAGTCAATTGATCATCACTTGTTGTTTTTTGGTGTCATTGAGAGCTTTATTTTGTTGAGTGATTGAGTGTTGTTTTCTGTGGAAATCATTGACAACATCATTTTGCATTTGTTTTAGCTTGTATTTCGAAATTTACTTTTCATGAAAATGCATTATATTGGTTGCATTGAAAAGTTATTTTTTGAGATTCAACATTGAAAATAGATCACATTTTTTGGTTTTAAAGCTAAATATTGTATTAGCTGCATAAAATTATTCAAAATGAAAAGAAAAGCATAATTCATATAAATGCATCTTAGTAAAGTCAAATCGTTTTTCTTTCGAAAAAGTTGCATTTAGGATAGTGAAAAGTCAAAATAACTTTTACTTTTGGAATTTCATTTGGAAGACAAAAATGAAAGTTAGTGGAAGGCATTTTTGCATGATGCATTTTGTTTGATGCATTATTGTTTGAAATTTCTTCCCTTGATTAGTCTAGCTTTCATTGAAACGAAAAGTTTTTCTTTTCTCATATAGTTGCATAATAGGTGTTCACGTGACATTGTTTTGAGCCCCACAACTGAAACATAATTCACAATTAAACTAAAATTTGCCTCAATGAATCTAAGGAGCATTTGAAACATTAACATTCATACTTAGTGGTCTAGGCTATAGATGTGTTCTGGCATCTATAAAACTCAGCAGTTGTCGTTCATAATACTCTTGCATTAAGCAGCGCTAGCTTGGACTTGTGTTCCCCATACCATCGAGTATATAAAGCGGGACCCTCATAGGTTGCAAACCTTTATCCATAGGAAATCGAGTCTATTTCCTTATAAATGTGATACAACGAAAACAACATTCGAGGAGATTGTCTGCACGTACATCAAGTCCTTAGTAAATTTATTTTCTGAGGTGTATATTGCAGTTCATGGTTGCTTGGTAATCCCTTTTTCCTAGAGTATCCTGAGTAGTCATTTCGATCTTTTTTTACTCCTTAAACTTGAAAAGGTCATCGAGTACTTGTCTTTTCAACCTCGCTAAACTAATGAAAGTGACTAGAGTCACCTTTTCTTCCTTTTCTCGACTCTTAAAACACGAAAAGGAAAAGTTTTTGTTTCAAATTATAGAATTAATTAACCACGGAACAACATCCTTCCTATGGAAATACTCCGTGGTAGATCTTAGGTTGATACCAATGGAAAAATTTCCTGAGCCTATCAGTCAAGGAAACCCCTCTGATGGGAATCCTAGTCATTTTCCTTCTTTTGGAAATACGGGTTCTCCTTATATGCCAACATTGTCCCTTCCTAGATTGGCCATTGGTCTACTAGTTTGGTTATTTTCGACCTCGGCAGTTCTGAGTGTCCAAACTTATTTTCAACTGATTTCTCCCCCACTTGAACAACATCAACCTCATGTTGATCCTAAATTTGACCCCTTCCCTTCTTCGCCTATTTCTTCACCCCGTTCTTCCTCTTCACCTAGTGAAAGTCTGGATTCTAGTAGTCAAGAATCTAAGAAGAAGAAGAAGAAGAGGACAAAGAAGAAGAAGCAAAATAACCAAGGGGGCAACCAAGAAACCATTGCTACGAATGAAACTAATGAAGAAAAATCTTCCAACTAGCCCCGGAAAGTAAAATTCCCTTGCATGTTATGTAAGAGTGACCACCTTCTTCGAAATTTCCCTGGTATCACCAAGGTATTAGAAGTGTGGTCCACAGGTTCACATCAACCTTTGTCATCAACCTCTAACAATCATGTTGGTGATAAACCTTCAATTAGTAACAATAAAGATAATGGGAAAAAGGGAAAAGTAAAATTTCCCTGTAAGTTGTGTGAAGGTAATCATCCCATTCACCTTTTTCCTCTTATGGATGAAGCTTCCAAAGAGTTGGAAATCCTTACAGCTTCTCAACCTCGTCTTCTCACTAGGTGTCGAAAGCTTTACCAAGATCCTTCACTAGTTGATTCAGTGATTGATCAAAAGTCATATTTGGTCAACCCCACTCTCTCTAAAAGTGAGTCTCATGAGTTTTTTCTTGGCCAACCATTAGTTGAGAAACCGATAGACTTGGCTCCAACTTCAATTAAGCATACCTTTGCGATAGAGAGTGAACCTTGTATTACTCAGGTTCTCTAGTTTCTTTAGTTTCGAATGAACTAGAGGTAAATCCTCATGTTCCCGAGGTGCATGAGAGAAGTTATCTTGTTCCGATAGTGCAAGAGAATAGCTCTCATGTTCCTAAGACACTCCCTCCAAGTAGTTTGGTCACTTCTTTTGATTGGAGTCGACTGGCAGGATATTGTCTTCCATCTTATGTGCCTTTCCAGATTACAGTACAATCTTACCATCTGGTTGTACCTAGCACAGTCATAGATGAGGGCACATCTATTAGCATCTTGTCCTCAACTGCTTGGAAAGCTTTAGGTTCTCCTCAACTTGTCCTTGTCACTTAGAATCTGTTAGCTTTTAATAGAAGAACTAGTCAACTGTTATGGATCCTTCCTAACTTACCTATTACTTTAGGAGGAAAAACTGCCTATATAGACGTGATGGTTGCCCAAGTTCCTTTAGATTTTAGTCTACTCCATGGTCATGACTATGTTTATGTCATGGGAGCTCTTGTCTCTTCCCTCTTTCAAGTGATGTGTTTCTCGCATGAAGGAAGCATTGTGATCATTGGTCATCTTACATTCATTGGTCCTAAATCACCTCCTAATCAACCATCATCCCTAAGCAGTTCTTATTTTCAAGCGGTATCACCCCCGCCACAATTCAATTACATGGCCACATGTTTCATGGCCACACATATTGATGATCTAGTAGGTGATGTATTTCACTATGTACTCGGGGCATTGGAGACTGATTTTTCATTTGGATCCCTGGACATGTATCCCTTCGAGAGTGTGTTCTCCCATCTAATGAGAACCTCTTGGAATTCATGTCCTCTTTTTGTCTATGATGAAAGGACCCTGGAGCAAAGTTTCTTGTCTTGTTTCAAGCTTGTTAAAAAATGAAACAAGGACCCTGGAGCAGATTTCCTTGTCTTGTGACAAGCTCCTTAAAAAAATGAAACAAGGACCATGAGGATAGTTCTTTTACTATGTCAACCTCATTAAAAAATGTAATAGGTTCCCATGAGGATAGTTCTTTTATTATGTCAACCTCGTTAAAAAATGAAATAGGTTCCCATGAGGATAGTTCTTTTACTATGTCAACCTCATTAAAAAATTAAATAGGTCATGAGTATGGTTCTTTTCCTATCTCAAGCTTTCTAAAAAATGAAACCAATCCCCTTCCAATTTGATTCTTTGATTAGATCTCATAAAATCCTAGTCAAGTCTTTCACTTCATCTTCTAAGTGAACCTTCATTCCATCCACCTGTTAGTAAGCTAGAGTCTACTTAGGTGAATGAAATGTAGTTTAGGGGCATGTACCTCAAATAGTCATTATGTTTGGGGCATGCAAACTTATTTCAAGCATAGTTTATCTTTGTTTGAATCTTATGTAAAAATGAAACCAAACTCAAGCATAGTTTATCTTTGTTTCAAGCTTGTGTAAAAATGAAACCATTCCCACTTTACATCTCATGATTGTTATTTTTATTAGCTAGTTTTTGCCAGATGAGCCTTGGTTGTTTTATTCCATCGTCACCATATCTTTAGCCAATCATTCGGTTTCACTTGGTTGTTTTACCCTTGCCTGAGGAACATCTGTGGTAAGTAGTCTTATTAGCCAACCTCTTGACCATTACATGTTTTGAGCAATTCCATCATTTTCGGAACGAGTTGCTATATTTTTATACCACTTGTTCCTCCAGGAGGAGTCATCTTTCATCTCTTTCTAACTCTCAAAATATAAAAATATCTTCGATTACTTGTCTTTTCAAACTCGTTAAATTAAATGAATTGACATTGTCTAAGTATACATTTACCCTTTTTTCGGACTAAGATAGACTATTGTACGAAAAAGGAACACCTTGGTCGACATTGTTACGAGGTTCTCTCAAATTTTGTTTTCTACCTTTTCAGATTCAAGGGACAAATTACGAAAAGGGACCTGATGAAGTTTTCATTTTCATATCTTTTCAAACTCTCTAAATATGAAAATTGATTCTTTCTTCAGACTCGTAAAAATTAAACGATGAAAGACTCATCACCATGATGAGACTAAGTTTCTCCTTCCTAGGACTCGTAAAAATTACTAGGATGGATTCATATGAAGGGTGAACTTATACGACAAGCATATGGTATCCTCTTCAATCTTGTGTAAAAATAAAGAGGAAATCACTAGGAATACTAGGGGGAAGTGAAAGCGAAACATCTCTTGTATAGGTTGCATGTCGCTCTTGAACATGACACTCATATGTTTCTCATGTTGTATTTAGGACATCCTCACTTAGTCACTTGTCCCTCTGGGTTAGGGTAATCCATTTTGCCTCTTATTTGATTATTCCACTTCGTATGTTGAGTCAAATGTTTCCACACTTCAAATTCACGTCACCGATATGTTCAAGAGAAGTCCTATCTGCAGTGTATTACCTATACATTTTCTAACTCTTTTCCACAGTCTTGGATCCTACTCATTTCATTCTACTTTATTCTTTGTTTCGTGTCGATTATGAGGGAATCGTTATGACCCTCCTTTGATGGGTCACTTCCTGTCGACTTCAGCTCATTATCCAGGAAGATGACTTAGAGATTCCCTTTCAATGCCTTAAAGCTTGCATGCCTTAATGGCAAGTTCTTGCATCATATGATAGGTTTTCACTATTGAACTTCAATCAGGTGATTCCACGAGTGTTCAACATCAGCTTCATTTTCACATCCACTGATTGTATTTTCATACCTTCAAGACCATTGTCATTATTGGTGGTTTCTCTTGTACCTATTAAGGGTCCACATCATTGGCTAGTAATCATGTGGTTTTCTAGCATGTTCGACTTCGACACATTCATTCGCATGTTAGAATTCGTACTTTGATTGGGTCAAGATGGAGCGCAAGACCTTGAGTTTTGTCTAATATGACTCATACCGTGGATGGATGTGACCATACCGTGGGACTTTATATTTATGATGATGATCATTCTATCAGATGTTTGAGTCCATGCCTTAGATCTTAGATTTACAGATGATCCTTCTCATTTGGATAGTTGTGGCCATACCATGGATCCTTTCATATAGTCCTTATCATCCAGATGGCTGGGTCCATACCATGGATTCATTTTTTGATATCAGATATGTATATGTATATGTTTCCTTGATTTGTATGTCTCTTGACAGCTTTTGTCTTCGTCCTTGCAAAAGCTCGTAAAGCATCTCATCCATCACTCCCCATTCTACCTTCATGATTTAGGGGGCATCTTTTACATGCTATTTTTTCACACCTCCTACACTTACCTGTGACATACCCTGAAGTTCCAAAGACATGACCATTATGCAGTGTACTCATTCATATATGCATCTCAGATCCTCCCTAAGACATTGATTGGAAAATGCCTTGAGCTTCCCCTGAAGAAATAGCTCTTAAACCCTAATTTGAGAATCATCACTCTTATGAGACTAAAAACTGCGATGGTCGCATATTGCATTATACTCGACCCATGATGGCATCACTTTGTTTACTTGTATACCCACAATGATCCCAAAAAGGAAATTTTTCCAAAGAGAATGAGAAGCTTTGTGATCTAGAAGCTTAGAGAGCGATGAGTCAGAGGTTGTTCGACATAGATGAGGTTGAGTTCTCCCAACTTTTCCTCTTGGTCTTATCCCTATGAGCTACCTCCTTGATATAATGGCCTACTCCTATCTTTACAGAGATCCTAACTCCCTTTCCCAACCTATATATTCATCCTCTCCCATTCCAAAATGGTTGGTCTATGTCTAATTGCACCCTTATGCTAAGATTGTACCTATATGCTACTCATTTGGCTTGGAGAAGGAGTGCTTGGAGAGCTTATCTTGGACTTGGATATTCATTCAAGGAGAGCCTATCAACATCAAGTCTAGGTTGTATGCTTCCCCTTATTTTCTATTAATATACAACTGCTAGTTCATTTTCCATTGATGTTTATGCTCATGTATCATCTATCTTAAGATTCCTTGATCAATTAAGTAGGTTGCTTTTGAATATGATATTTTTATCTACATGCCTTATTATGTCTTCATCTCTTGTGCTGGTGCATAAACGCTGAGAGTGGTAGGAACGATACCATGACACAAGTGATTCAATTTCTTCAACAAAGGAGATAGAGATACCATCAGAACGAGGTGGGATATCTTCTTCATTTCTCTTTTCAATTGAAACTTGTGAAAGTGTCTAGTAGATTATCACTTAGGTTGCTAGACCCACTCATTGGGCTAGAGGGATAATATCTATCCAGAGAGAGGATTTACCTAGTCAACAATAGTGAGTTAAGGACATAATTAAATAAGGAGTAAAGGCCATGAAGAATGTGGAACTGTATTGTAAAGTTTGTGCCACTTTAAAGAGAGAGTGTGAAGTATAAAGGTTTAATTTAAATTGAAACTTGTGCACAAAAGCATTGTTACTTGTGCATGAAATCATGTTTTTAGTTTGTGTTGCTTGTGAACTTATATAATGGACGAGGCTATTTTTGAAGTCGATTTTTTTTTTGGATTGTAAAGGAACATTTGAAAATTTGTGAAGGCACGTGAACAAGTTGACTTAAATACAAAATAAAATTCTCTTTAAAAGTAATAATAAAAAATTTCTTTGAAGATATAGAGAAGGCTTGTTCCTTGACAAATAAATCAAGAAAGGTATGCCCTTTGGAAAAGGAAGGTCAAAGGGAATAAATATGAGAAAGATAAATTCTTTTATTCAGAAAATTGATAATATTATGGGATATCGGTGATTACAGGATGAAGATATGAGAAAGAGGAGATGAGATGACAAGGTCATGGCATAAATCTTGCAATTATATGAGAGTATTAGTTGTGAAGTATGTAGAAATTCCTTGTAGATTCAAACCGTTAATTGTGATTTACTAAAACAATAGACTTTAATCTACTCTACTCATCACCAATAAACAATTAAACCATTATGAAATCACAAAGCATACAAGAGAAAGAATTCAATCAACACATTACACAATGATTTCCTGGGGAAAGCCACAGCTAAAAACCCCTGATATCTACATATTGCATTAGTCAGAAAATATGAGAATATTCTAATTCTTTGCTCAATCCTGAGAAACCTCTGCACTAGCTCACTACTTCCTAGACAATCCCAGGCTAATATTTAACCAAATTTTGGCTTTCCCAAGTCCTTATTTCCTTGTGTTGTTTCCTTCGAAATTTACCCCCCTATTAATTAGGGAAATTCCTCAATATGAATTGTGCAATCCTCATATGCCTTCCTCTGAATGCATGCACCACCTATACACTTCAGAGGATTATACAACTGATAGTACATTGTCCTTGAACTCCAATATAAATTGCGTAGCTCTTGGATTTGAAATGCATGATTTATTATGAGTGAAACTCAAATTAACTGGTTGAACACATGGAGTAGCACCCCATTGTATGACCTCCTACTAGTTCCTCCATCAGTTGGAAATTGTTAACTGACTTTAACTCAGTTAAATTGAATTAATTAATTACAACTCAAAATAAACTCAACCAGGGCTCCTATATGTAGGATACACTCCACAAGACTCAAGTTAGACCCTCAATTGGAATTAACTAAGCCAAATAATTCAATTGAACTTAGTTAACTCATACAATTTGTCTTGTGATGTGGAATTACAATTGTATTCGTAACTTACTTGAAGGAAAAAAATAAATTAGGAATTTCTTGTTGCATTTTCAGCACTCCCTCTCAACAAGAAAGGGATTATCAGATACCCTGATGATGCCTCTATGTAACTTGAATTTTACTCTTGATAGCCTCTTAGTCAAGATGTATGCATCCTATTCCACTATAGGAAAGTACTCTGGCAACATGATTCTCCTCTGCACATAATCTCGTAGATGGTGATACTGGATGTCAATATGCTTGGATCGATCATGAAAAATTGGATTCTTAGATAGTTTGATACAACTATGATTGTCACAGTAAATCAATGTAGGATCCATCCAATGACCAAATAACCCAACAAGGATCTTCCCTATCGAACTGAGTGAAACAGATCTTTGCTTCATTTTGTACCATGAAACTGTTGTTGACCCAATACTAAATATTCCCCCTAATGTGCTCTTCATGACATATGGACTCCCTGCTAATCTGCATCTATGAAGCCTTGCAACTTCACTTCCTCTATCCATTTGTTCCAAAGACCAAACTTAAATGGTTCCTTTGAGGTATCTCAGCACATGTTTAACTTCCTTTCAATAAAGTTTGGTTGGCTTAACCATTTCTTGACTAAGCTGGTTAACTGCAAAACATATGCTCGGTCATGTGTTCACCAAATACATAAGTGAACCCACAAATGGCATTTAAATAGTAGTCTCCACTACTTCACCTGAAGTAGCATCTTCCTTCCTCAAATTTCCTATTAGAGGAGTCCCCATGGACTTTTTTCTCTCCATTTGGAACTTATTAGTATCTCGTTGGCATACTTTCCCATCTCCTTTCCATACTTCTATACCAAGGAAATAATGGATGAGCCCCAAGTCCTTCATCTTGAATTATCTTGCAAGATCCTCTTTGCAAGATTTTACCAGCTTCTCATCACTTGTTAGAATTAAATCATTGAAATATAATACCATAATCAACAATTTACCTTCAACCACACTATGGTAAAGGTTCACATCTACTTCACTTTTGGTGAAGCCCAACCTAGTGAAATAGTTGTAAATCTTGGTGTACCAAACACAGGGTGCCTGTTTCCATCCATACAATGCTTGCTTGAGTCTACACACATGTGACTCTTTGTTGAAGGTCTCATATCCTTCCAACTACTCAATGTACACATCTTCCTAAATCATTCCATTAAGGAATGGTGTATTCACATACATCTGATGTATCTTCCATCCCATCTATGCTAAAAGTGTTAAAATAGAATTGATTGAAGAGTACCTTGCTACTGGAGAAAATGTCTCCTCGTAATCAATTCCCTCCACTTGAGAGAACCCTCCTTCCATAAATATGGCCTTATGTTTCTCCACACTCCCATTTGTTGCTTGATTTACCTTGCCATATGGAACTCACCACTAACTTGTCTGTTGGTCTTGGGACCACTTCCCAAACATTGTTTCTAATAATGGATTCATACTCCTCCACCATGGCATTAACCTATACTAGCTTTTGCATTGCTTCCTCGAATGAGTATGGCTCAATCTCTACACTCTTGCTCATCAAATCCATGTAGCTAGTGTACCAATTTGGTGACCTCCTCTACCTGCACTATGATGTGAGTTCTCCCACATTCTCTCTAGCATCATTAATCAATATGTCAACCTCTCTAGTGTGCTTCCTTCCATCTTTGGAAGTCTTTGCATGAGTGGTTGCTTACACTCTATGCTCCTCTACATGTGGCCGCTCCACATCATCCTGAGGTTCTTCCTTTGCAAGAAAAATCTCCTCATCTACATGTAACTAAAGCTCCCTCTCAAGGGAACATCTCATGGCATTCTCTTCATCAAACTTCACATATCTAAGACACATTTTGATCCTATGAGATGGAAGGTACACCCGATATTTGTGAGGTGTATCAATGTACCCGAAAAATATGCCCAACTTCGTTTTTGGCTCTAGATTTTTCCTTGCATCCTTGGTAACATGACAGTAAACTGATGAACCAAAGATCCCAAAGTGTGCCACAACTTGTTTCTTACCTAAAAAATATTGTTCTAGTGTACTCATCCCTAGAATCTGATATGGACTTCTATTATATACATATACACTTGTGTTGCATGCTTCATCCCATAAGTGAAATGGTAGGCCCTAATCATGTAACATTTCCCATGCATCTCCCACAATAATTTTGTTCTTCCTTTTTTCCACCCCATTCTATTGCGGTTTGGTGGGTGTTATTAACTCTCGTCGAATGCCTTCTGATGAATAGAAGTTCTTGAATTCATTCGACACATATTCTCCACCATTATCACTCATGAGAACCTTCACTTTTATACTAGTTTATTTCTCAAGAAGTGCTTTAAATTCACAAAATTTAGAAAACATCTAATCTTTCTTCTACATGAATAAAATCCAGCACTTACATGAGAAATCATTTATAAATATTACATATTACCTATGTTTGGTCATGGAGGTTTTCAAGAATGGTACATACACATTTGAGGGAACTCTTTCAAGGATCGCTTGCACTCAACTATCCTTATCATGAAAGGTGGATTTGGTATACTTACCCAATGTACACCTTTTGCGTGTATCTCTCTGCTCTAGTGTACCCTTGAGAAGTCTTGCAGAAATATGTTGCATGATCTTCAAAGCTTTGTGGTGCAAGTGGCCCAATATTCTATGCCACAATTCACCGATGTCTCAGCTTTGAACCTTCTCTTCTTTTGTGCTCAAGAAACACAACCTTCTACGTCCAATTTGTAGAGGTTCTTCACCTAAACTCCGATCTTCTTCACTTGTCCTGAGGCTATGTGACGAAGGAAAGTCTTTCTTTTGCTAAATATCACATCATAGCCACAGTCCTCCAACATAGCAACTGAAACCAAATTCTTCTTCAAATCCAGAACATACATGACATATTTTAATGTGAGAGTAGAACCAGACTCCCTCTTAAAAGTAACAGTACTTATGTTGGTTTCGTTGTACCTTCCATCATCTCCCATTTCGACGTGCATCTAGAGGTCCTTCTATTCCATCTCACTAAAGGATTATTTTTTATTAGACATATGGAATGAGTCTCCACTATCTAGATACCACACACTACCCATCACGGATGTCACCATGCAAGAAATGAGGGTGAAATCCAACTCAAATTGTGAATTAAGAGCTTCACCTTCCACTCGTCTTAAAGTCTTCTTATTGTTGGGACAAGGTCCCCTCGGGTCAATTTTGTAAACTGGTTTTGTTATTATTGTAACGTCTCCTCATTTTGAGGAGTGGAGTGCGAAGGTCGATAGGAGTCAAAGGGAATTAGGAAGGTCAAAGCCCCTTAGGTTGTTCGAATTTAAGTTGTTTTGTGACCCGCCTATGATTCACATACCATGGTATTGTAATAGAAGATGATATAAGGAGTCATAGAGAGTCATGAAAGATATCTAAGTGAGTCAATTATTGAATGATCTAAGTAAGACGTATGTTTTTATGTACTTATGTGAAGGGGCAGGCTCTTGTAGTTGTGTACGCGGAGACCTTGGTAAGTCTGAAGCTAAGTGTGCAGGCCCCTACAGCTATGTGCGCAGGGTAGAAAGGGTCTGTAACATTATATTTGAGCATAATAAAGGCTATTTTGGAGCATAACTTCTGTATATATGTGTTACTCTTTACTTCTATATTTATTGTGTATTTGCTCTGTTTACTGAATTTATCTTGAAAGTGACTTAATGGATATGCAAACGTGGTAGATATGTTAGTTTACTTAGTGTTATGAATGTTTAGAGAAATTGATGCAGAGTTAGAATCTTCTATCTGTAGTTTATTGTAATTTCCTCGGTTTAAGGGTTAGGGTTTTTGAAGGTCAGAATAAATCCCTAGAAGTATAAGAAGCACATCACATAGTCCCTTGGATGTAGAAACCTAGTTCTGCCATCCCCGAATACTGCCTTGGGTGAGATTGCAACCTATACTATGCAGGCTGTTGCCGAAAGGGTCAATAGTGTAAGTTTTTTTTGGTTAGCGAAGCTAACTCTGAACCTGGGTCCAAGCCCCCTCAAGCCAACACTTACCGTTCTTCTTGTGTGAAAACTTCATGGCATAATGTCCCATCTCATGATAGTGAAAACATATAATCTTCAACAAGTCCTTCTTCTTTACTTCCTAACTAGAATCTGATTTGGAAGGGGATGAATTCCCTTTCCCTTTCTTTGCCTTTCAAGCCAAGGAAAATTTCTCCTCATGATCATGCTTGGATGAGGATCCATTTTGGAGTTCCACTGAATCCTTTCTTGCACCAAGTAAGA
Source organism: Pinus tabuliformis (assembly GCA_031772625.1). Taxonomy (NCBI): domain Eukaryota; kingdom Viridiplantae; phylum Streptophyta; class Pinopsida; order Pinales; family Pinaceae; genus Pinus; species Pinus tabuliformis. The sequence goes on along the minus strand of CM062807.1, from coordinate 222,118,427 downwards.
CCACAAACGCTCCCACTCTTATAGCCTATCCCTCCCATTTACTTAATCCTGGTAGTTGTGCCATCTCTTGGGAAGGCCTAGAAATGCTAAGTTGACGAGATCATCTTCAGAAACTGTAACACCAACTCTTCCAAGCTCATATCTAAATTGGGTGAACTTGGTAAAGTTCTTTGGTATTGTATCACCCTTCTCCATCTTGATTTTCCTGAGCTTGTCCTTTAGTTCCAACTTCTTGTGGTCACTGTTGTTTTGAAATAGGTTTGTCAAGGCCTTCCACATTTCATATGGAGTCTCCTACCTATGGAGGTTTGAGCCAATATTATCTCTAACTCCTTCTAGTATGATCCTTCTCGCCTTTGCAACACATTTCCTCCACTCTACCAGATCTTGAGCATTAGCTGTTGGAGGCTTAGGAATATCTTTGTCTATGAATTCCTTCATCCTCTTATCTTCCAACGCTGCCTCCATTCTTTTCTTCCAAGAAATATAGTTCAAACTCGTATTTCCTATTCTAGAGTGATTTATGTTCTGATACCATGTACAAATTCCTTGTAGATTCAAACCGCTAATTGTAATTTACTAAAACAATAGACTTGAATCTACTCTACTCATCAGTGGAAAAAAATTAAACGATCATGAAATCATGAAGCATACAAGAGAAATAATTCAACCAACACATTACACAATGATTTCCTAGGGAAATCCATAGCTAAAAACCTGTGTTATCTGTATATTGCATTAGTAAAAAAATATGAGGAGATTCAATGTTGTGCTCAAGCCCGAGCAACCTATGCATTATCTCTATCTGTCTCACTGCTTCCTAGACAATGCCATGCCAATACTAAACCAAATTTTTGCTTGCCCAAGTCCCTATTTCCTTGAGTTATTTCCTTGGGAATTATCCCCCTATTAATTATGGAAATTCCTCAATACAAATCGCACAATCCTCATAGACCTTCCTCTGACTGCATGCACCACTTGTACAATTCGAATGATTATACAATTAATAGTTCATTGTCCCTAAACTCCAATATCAATTGGGTAAATGTCATATCTAACATGCATGAGTTATTTATGATTGAATCATCAATTAACTGGTTGAACACATGAAGCAACACCCCACTGTCTGACCTCCTACTAGTTCCTCCATCAGTTGGAACTAGTTTAACTAACTTTAACTCAATCTGAATTAATTAATTCCAACTCAAAATAAACTGAACCAAGGCTCCTATCATGTAGGGGACACTCTACATGGCTCAAGTTAGACCCTCAACTTGAATTAACTGAACCAGCTAAGTCAATTTAACTTAGTTAACTCGTACAAGTTATCTTGTGGTGTGGAATTACAATTTTATTCCTGATTTAATTCAAGGACAAAATTAAATTAGGATTTTCTTGTTGCGTTTTCAAAAAAATCAAATCTTGGTTAATTTGTTGATGATTTGAATTTTAGTATGCTTTTCAATTCTTTTTTGTGTTGTGTTATATAATTATTATTTAAAGATGTAACTCAATGTGAGATTCTAGGACAAATAGGGTTTATCATTAAATAATGTTTCAATTGTTCATATTTAGGAAGCATGGCAGGTAAATATTTTTCATTTCAATTTGATTAAAGATTATAGAAATTGAGCTTTGAGAATACAAGGAAGAACACCAAGGTTATATAAATATTATAAGACAGAGCTAGAAGAGGATTGGAAATTGCAGGTGATTATAGTAGAATATTGAAAGAGATGAAACAGTCTTAAGGAGGATTTTTTTGAGTACAAAACATATGAGCTTTTGAAAGAGAATTGATTCAAAGGAGTGGAACAAAAGGAATATTGTTGAACATAATATCTTGGTATAGATCTTATAAAATGTATATGATTTTTTTATGTTAACTATATTCGTGACTAATTTTGTTTGTAGGTAAGAGAAAAGGAAGATTGTTAGTAGCTAATAGTTAAATAAAATGTGATTGAGGAAGAAGGAGAACGTATATCTCTTATATGAAGAAATTGTCACAGACCCCTAGTAGAAAGATGATATTGATGAAGAGAGGACAACAGATTTTTCAAGGGAGAAAGAGAAAGGTGTGTAGTTGAAGATGAAGAAGCCAATAGCTTTGAAAGCTATAGAGTAGAGGTGCTCGAGAAGAGGTTCTATTATAGAGAACCAAAATAAGAGAGGATAATAAGAGGATGACTTGGTATAGGTGACAAGTGGGAGACTTGCTACAAATATGTGAAAGGATTATTGTAGCTCACAAATGGATGAGAGTCCACAGAAGAAAGAAAGAATGGCCACTGATGGCCATGACTAGGGTTCAAATAGAAGTCCCAAACAGATGAAGAGGAGTGCCAAAGCAGTTTTCATGAAGAATATGAGTGATGGGGAATTTGAGAGGGAAATGGATGAATTAAATTACAACTTAGTATACTATAGGATTCGCTATAGGAATATAAGAAGGATCAGAGCTATGGCTGGATAATGAAGAACAAGAAGGTGAGATGGTTTCTACAAATAAAGATAAGGAAAAGGTTATATGTTAGGTTGAAGGAAGAACTCAAAGCAACTGATTATGAAGTGGATGTTTCTATATGTGAACTTGAACAAGAATTATTCCTTGATGAGAAGGAAGTTAGGAATTTTGAGGAGGATTTTATTCAGGGTCTTATGAATTATTGGGAAAAGGCTGAGGAATCAAATGAAGAACCTTATATTTTTAAATATAATAATTTGTGTATGGTTGCAGTTTTGGAAAGTGATGACCATTAATTAGATGATTTGTTTATGCATAATGACGAAGAAATAAAACTCATAGAAGAGATGGATGAGACAGAAAAAAAATGTAAGCATGTGTTTATTGACCATGAGGATGGTTGATTTGGAAAGAATGTTGCCATAAGAGAGGAAGTTTAAGAATAACATACTTTAATTTACGTTCTAAAGGAAGATGAAGGAACATCAAAGGATGAAAAGATACTTCTGTTGGCATTATGTTTCTAGTATGGCTATATGTTACAGATGTTGTACTTGATGGCAACACCCGTGGCAAGGCTCTCAATATGTTGAAAAGTAAGAAGTACGCAGGAGATCAGTTCAGAAGGTGCGTACCCGCAGGTACACCGTGAAGGGACCGCGGCCAGTTACGTAGGTCAGCCGTTCAGGAGGTGCGTACCCCCAGTGCACTCATTTCAAGGCAGAGAAAAGCACACGTGGGGTTTCTTATGTTTAACCCTTGGTATTTAGCCGACGGTATTTATGTTATTATGGTTTTGGCTCGTGGTACTGATCCATGATTTTAGGAGGAACTTGCCTATATAAAGCAAAGGAGATCACTTGGCTAAGTATCTTTTGCAATTGAATATCTTAAGATCTGAAATATTGGGTTATGGTCTTAAAAGCTTGATCTATATGTAAGAGAAGTTGATAGCGAATCTGTGAAGGGTGATCTCTCGAGCGCAAGATCAGATCTGAGCAACTGTGCCACTCTAGTGGACTACCAATTCGGCCCTAATCAGAAGTACGCAGGTGTTTAACAGGAGAGCAGCGTGGGTACACAGAGCAGAAACAGGAGATCTGCATGGGTACGCAGAGCAGAAACAGGCGAGCTGCGTGGGTACGCAGAGCAGAAGAAGGAGAACTGCGTGGGTACGCAGAGTGACAAAGGTTCAGGTGCGTACGCACAGTAAAAGTACGCGGCGCGATAGTATCTCTGGGTGCGTACCTGCAGTAACAATACACGGCGCGATAGTATCTCTGGGTGCGTACCTGCAGTAACAGTACGCAGTGCGGTTGAAGAAACAGTGCGTGGACACGCACTGCAGCAGAAGGGTCTCTGCGGGTATACGCAGGGGAGCAGAAGGTGAAGTGCGTACGCACGCAGACCAGGGAAAGAAAAACTGCGTACCTGTCTTAAGACATTTTGTTTGGCTGTATTTTTCTGTTGATAAGGTGTTCTGGGTTAGTTCTGTTATTGTTGATCTAGTTACTGCAGTTGAATCTGTAACTTACATGTACTTGATGATCATTTGATGTTTTGTGAAAAGAAGTAGGGGGTTGTAGCTCCCTTCCAGGAGAGACTGGAAAACGAGAGAGAGTTGTAGCTCTCTGCAGGTTGCAGTGTGCGTACTGGTAAAGGACTGCACCAGTACAAAAATTTTGTAAAAGGAGTTTCTAATTTGAAAGAAGATAGAGACATATTGCAGCAGGTGGTTTTCACCCACATTGGGTTTCCACCTTACATCTTGTGTTCTTTGGTGTGACTATCTGTTTTCTTTGTTCATGCTCATTATTTTATGGTACTGACATGCAAAAATAATTCAAAGAACAAATAAGGAAGATTTATTAAAAGAATTTGATAATACTGATTCACCCCCCCCCCTCTCAGTATTATTTCCAACAATTGGTATCAGAGTCGGTCATTCGGAGAACTTGATCGCTTGAAGGAAGATCATTCATCATGAGCAACTACGAGAGGGAAGCATCAATCAGACCACCAATTTTTGATGGGACAAACTTCAATTATTGGAAGGTAAGAGTTACTGCCTATCTTCAATCTCTTGGTACAGAAGTTTGGGATATCATAGATACAGGCTACGCTTTTCCTTCAACTACTCCTACAGATGCGGTCGAAAAGAAGAAATATGAAACAAATGCTAAAGCAATCAATACTTTGTTGGGATGCTTATCTCAAACAGAATTTGTAAAGGTTATGCAATATAAATCCGCAAAAGAAATATGGGACAAGATTGTGTTGAGCTACGAAGGAGATGAACAGGTAAAGCGTGCTAAACTTCAAACTCTCAGGATTCAGTATGAGAATCTCAGGATGTATAATGATGAAAGTGTGGCTAACTATTTTCTTCGGGTAGATGAGATTGTTAATTGCATGAAAAATTTGGGTGAAGAAATAAAAGAGGCTATTGTGGTTGAAAAGGTTCTAAGATCATTGTCCCCCAAGTTTGAATCTAAAGTATCTGCAATAGAAGAAAAAGAAAATCTGCAAATTCTTACTATGTCTCAGCTACATGGAATTCTAACTGCTTATGAAATGAGAAAGGGAGGTCCATCAGACAGAAGAGAAGCTGCTTTCAAGGCGTCAGGCAAAGGAGATTATTATGAAGCAAGTCACGTACCAGAAGAAGAAGAAGAAGAATCAAATTTTGTCAGAAATCTTCAAAGGGGTTCTGGAAGGTTCAGAGGTAAGTTACCTTTTAAATGCTTTGCTTGTGGAAGAGTAGGTCATTATGCTGCAAAATGTCCTTATAAGGATAAAGGAAAGGAACCTGCTAGATGGAACAAGAAACAGAGTGCAAATAAGAAAAGCTACTACACTCATGAAGATAGTGATGGTCTATCAAACAGTGATGAAGATGAACGAGGTAATGAATATAAATTGTTAATGGCATTTGAAGATGATGATTATATGGATGCTATAGATGTGGATAACCTTTATGAAGAAATTACTAGACTCAAGAGATGTATAGAAGGAAAGAATATGATCATTGATACTCTACAATTTCAAATTGATGAAAAGGAAAAACATCTTGAAAAATTAGAAGGTGAAATTGTTGGTCTTAGAAAAGAGATTGAGAAAACAAAAGCTATTAATCTTAAGTTTGTCAAAGGATCTGAAACTTTGGATGAGATTATCAATGTACAACGGTCTCCACTAAACAAGACAGGTCTGGGCTATAATGGAGAAACTTCTCAAGCATCCACCTCAAAAAGTTATCTTGATGCAGCAAGAAGAAATGAGCAAAAGCACAATGGAGACCATCAGGTAAAGCAGAGACGAATTGCAAACAGAGACTATCAGGGGCAATCCGTCTTAAGGGTGAACAAAAGCTACAACCAGCCACAAGTAAAATCTTCTCAATTTGGTTCAAGAATGGATGACAATAGAAATTACAATCATTTGGCTGGTAGATTTGATAACCGCAGAAGTTTCTTCAATGGACAATGCTTTTCTTGCCATAACTTTGGTCACAAAGCAGCTCTATTTGTTGCATATAAAACGATCATGACAAGAGAAGCTCAAAAACAAAGAAGTATGACCGGGATTACAAAAAGGACCTATAACAACTTTTCGGTTCTTGAAAATGAAGTTGAATGCTCTATTTGCAAAAACTTTGGCCATGAAGATTCGGAATGCAGGAGCAGGTTTCAGCAGAAAAAGGAACAAGCCTCAAGCACCAAAACATGGAGAATAAAGGAACCACAAACAGAAAGATGTGGGATAGCATTTTATGCAGAGGGACAGGAAAATCTATGGTACATTGACAGTGGATGTTCGAAGCATATGACAGGTGATAAAGAAAAACTTGAGTCATATTCTGCTCTAGAAAAAGGAAAGAAAGTTTCTTTTGGAAATGATACTCCTGCAACTATAAAAGGAAAAGGCATTGCTCAGTTAAAACAAAAGGTCAAGGCTGGAAATGTTTTGTATGTAGATGGATTGAAGCATAATCTTCTAAGTGTCAGCCAGATGTGTGATCAAAGAACCGAGGTAATATTCAGATCAAATGGATGTCTTGTTCGTGATCTTGATACAGGTAAAACAGTGATCAAAGGTAAAAGAACTACAAATAATATGTACATATTTGAAGAAGGACAACAACAATGCTATCTGAGCAAGGATGATGAGCACTAGTTATGGCATCAGAGGTTGGGGCATCTAAGCTTTTCACAAATAAGGAAAGCATGCAAATATCAGGCAGTTCGCGATCTTCCAGATATCAAAATTCCTAACAACACCATATGCAAATCATGTCAGTTTGGAAAACAAACCCGAACTAACTTTCCAGAGAAGGAAGGATCAACTAGCATGCCTCTTGAGCTAGTACATACAGATACATGCGGTCCATTTAGGAAAAGAACACCTCGAGGAGAAGAATACTTGATATTATTCATTGACGATTTCTCCAGGTTTGTCTGGTTAGGACTTATGAAGTACAAAGATGAAGCATTCGAAAAATTCAAATCTTTCAAAGCCTTGGTTGAAAATGAATCAGGTCACAAAATTAAGTGCCTCAAATCCGACAGAGGTGGGGAGTTTACCTCAAATGAATTTTTCGATTTCTGTGAAGAACATGGGATAAGAAGAGAATTCTCTACAGCTAGAACTCCTCAGCAAAATGGAGTTGTGGAAAGAATGAACAGGACAGTCCAACAAATGGCTCGTGCTATGCTTGATGAGTCAGGAACTCCCGCAACTTTCTGGAGTGAAGCTGGACATGCTGCGGTTGTTATTCTCAACAAGACAAATGTCCGGGTGAACAGCACTCAAACCCCTCATGAGCTCTGGAGTGGTAAGACTCCTTCGGTAAAGCACTTCAAAATCTTTGGGAGCAAATGTTATATCAAGAATACTGATGAGCAGCTTGGCAAACTTGAACCTAGAGCAGATGAAGGCATTCTTCTTGGTTACTCTCCACATAGCAAAGCATACAAATGCTACAATAAAAGACTTGGCAGAATTGTTGACAACATTGATGTAGTGGTTGACGAGAAGTGATACATTCCTAGGCAAGTACATCATGAAGACATCAAAGAAGATGAAGGCTACCCTCAACGACAGAATGATGAAGAAGAAGAACCTCAAGAAGAACCAGAGGAGCAGACAAGAATAGAAGAAAAGACTCCATACAGATATGTTCAGAAGAATAATCCAAAATCTCAGATTATGGGGCAGAAAGAAGCAGGTGTACAAACAAGAAGAACAGTTGCAGAAGCTTCAAGCTATTTGCCATTACTCTCCTCTACTGAACCACAAAATGTGAAAGAGGCATGCAAAGATGAATGTTGGGTAAAAGAAATGGATGAAGAACTTGAGAAGATCGAAAAGAACAACACTTGGGAGCTGGTTCCTAGACCAAAGGATAAGAATGTTATCGGAACAAAATGGGTCTTCAAAAATAAATTGAATGAAAATGGAGAAGTAATTAGAAACAAGGCCAGACTTGTTTGTAAAGGGTATGCGCAGCAAGAAGGAATAGACTTTGAAGAAACCTTTGCTCCTGTTGCAAGACTTGAGGCCATCCGAATGTTCCTTGCTCTCTCAAGTTTTCAAAACTTCAAAGTATTTCAAATGGACGTGAAATCAGCCTTCCTGAATGGAGACTTGGAAGAAGAAGTATACATTGAGCAGCCAGATGGGTTCATTCTTGGAAATGATCCAAATCTTGTATGCAGATTGAAAAAGGCTCTCTATGGTCTCAAACAAGCTCCAAGGGCTTGGTACTACCGTTTGGACAAATATCTTCATCAACAAGTTTTTCAAAAGGATCAGCAGATAACAATCTTTATATAAAAGTTGAAAATGACAAATTGCTAATACTTGTTGTGTATGTAGATGACATTATTTTTGGCAGCAATGAAGAAGCTATGAGTCAAAGCTTTGCCTTGGTCATGCAGAAAGAATTTGAAATGTCCTTGCTGGGAGAACTGACATATTTCCTTGGTTTGCAAATCCAACAAAAAGAAGGAGGAATCTTTTTATCTCAAACCAAGTATCTCAAACAGATTTTGAAGAAATATGGCATGGAAGATGCAAAACCAGTATGTACACCCATGGTCACAGGATGTAGCCTCAGTGCAAATGATGAATCTGCAGCAGTACATCAACCAACCTACAGATCTATGATTGGAAGTTTACTTTATTTGACAGGTACCCGACCGGACATCATGCATGCAGTTGGAATAGTTGGAATATTTCAGGCAAATCCGAAGGAGACTCATCTTCAGGCAGTGAAAAGAATTTTCAAATATCTTCAAGGGAATCAAAATTATGGCTTATGGTATCCTAGAGATACAGATCTCACATTTCATGCTTATACAGATGCAGATTGGGCCGGAAGCATGGATGAAAGGAAAAGCACAAGTGGTGGTGCGTTCTTTATGGGTTCCAGACTGGTATCTTGGTTCAGCAAGAAACATAGTTCGATTGCCTTGTCTACAGCTGAAGCGGAATATGTTGCTGCTGCATCTTGTTGCACTCAACTCCTTTAGATGATGCAGACTTTGCAGGATTTTCAAATCACTTGTACACCACCTATCCCCATCTTATGTGATAACACAAGTGCAATCAGCATCTCAAAGAATCCTGTCATGCATTCAAAAACCAAGCACATACCAATCAAGTATCATTTTCTTCGGGAACAAGTGCTTGAACAGAAGGTCAAGTTGGAGTATGTTCCTTCTAAGGAACAAGTTGCTGATATACTCACCAAACCATTGCCCAGGGACACTTTTGAATACCTCAGGCAAAACCTGGGGGTTGTTGATGCATCATCTTATTGTTGAAACTCTTCTTATTGATGGTTGTACGCATGGTTCATCCGAGGTATATGCGTACATGTGTTGTTCTTCGTGGCAGATCTGGTTCATATTCAAGGGGAGCATGTTCTAAGGGGGAGCATAACCCTTTGCCCTTGATGTCAAAGGGGGAGAATGAAGCTGAAGTTTTTGAGGTTGCCATCAAGTCCAAAGGGGGAGATTGTTGGCATTATGTTTCTGGTATGGCTATATGTTACAGATGTTGTACTTGATGGCAACACCCGTGGCAAGGCTCTCAATATGTTGAAAAGTAAGAAGTATGCAGGAGATCAGTTCAGAAGGTGCGTACCCGCAGGTACACCGTGAAGGGACCGCGGCCAATTACGCGGGTCAGCCGTTCAGGAGGTGCGTACCCCCATTGCACTCATTTCAAGGCAGAAAAAAGCACACGTGGGGTTTCTTATGTTTAACCCTTGGTATTTAGCCAACGGTATTTGTGTTATTATGGTTTTGGCTTGTGGTATTGATCCATGATTTTAGGAGGAGCTTGCCTATATAAAGCAAAGGAGATCACTTAGCTAAGTATCTTTTGCAATTGAATATCTTAAGATCTGAAATATTGGGTTATGGTCTTAAAAGCTTGATCTATATGTAAGAGAAGTTGATAGCGAATCTGTGAAGGGTGATCTCACGAGCGCATGATCAGATCTGAGCAACTGTGCCACTCTGGTGGACTGCCAATTCGGCCCTAATCAGAAGTACGCAGGTGTTTAACAGGAGAGCTGCGTGGGTACGCAGAGCAGAAATAGGAGATCTGCGTGGGTACGCAGAGCAGAAACAGGCGAGATGTGTGGGTACGCAGAGCAGAAGAAGGAGAACTGTGTGGGTACGCAGAGCGACAAAGGTTCAGGTGCGTACGCACAGTAAAAGTACACAGCGCGATAGTATCTCTGGGTGTGTACCTGCAGTAACAGTACGCGGCGCGATAGTATCTCTGGGTGCGTACCTGCAGTAACAGTACGCAGTGTGGTTGAAGAAACAGTGCGTGGACACGCAGTGCGGCATAAGGGTCTCTGCGGGTATACGCAGGGGAGCAGAAGGTGAAGTGCATACGCACGCAGACCAGAGAAAGAAAAACTACGTATCTGTCTTAAGACATTTTGTTTGGCTGTATTTTTCTGTTGATAAGGTGTTCTGGGTTAGTTCTGTTACTGCTGATCTGGTTACTGCAGTTGACTGTGTAACTTACATGTACTTGATGATCATTTGATGTTTTGTGAAAAGAAGTAGGGGGTTGTAGCTCCCTTCCAGGAGAGACTGGAAAACGAGAGAGAGTTGTAGCTCTCTGCAGGTTGCAGCCTGCGTACTGGTAAAGGACTGCACCAGTACAAAACTTTTGTAAAAGGAGTTTCTAATTTGAAAGAAGATAGAGACATATTGCAGCAGGTGGTTTCCACCCACATTGGGTTTCCACCTTACATCTTGTGTTCTTTGGTGTGACTATCTGTTTTCTTTGTTCATGCTCATTATTTTATGGTACTGACATGCAAAAATAATTCAAAGAACAAATAAGGAAGATTTATTAAAAGAATTTGATAACACTGATTCACCCCCCCCTCTCAGTATTATTTCCAACAACTTCATGAAGACTTTCTCGAGGATATTTTAATACTAATTGAAAGTATCATGCCAAAGGAAGAAATCACATATGAAGACAAGATGGAGCTATTGGAAGAATGGTTCAATAGAAGATCCAAATGTGGAATATCCTATGGAGGATATTGATACAATTCAAGATTATTTTGTTGAATTGTATGAAGAATTAAGATTTTTGGAGTAAAGGGTCAAAAGCCAAAGATTGGATATTCAGCAAGCAAAAACAAAATTGGAGGAAAAATCAATTATGTTCGAACACGATGAGAAAGAGATTGCAAAATGTGATCAATAGATTGGTGAGAGTCTTATAACTTTTAAGATAGAGGAAGGTATACAACAACCAGTGGATAGTTCAGCAATGAAGTTTAGCTAAGGATAGAGCTCGATGAGGAAATTGACAAGTTTTTGATGCTGATGAGGAGGACAACTAGCAAGGAACTAAAACTAACTAGAAGAATTTGCATTAGCAAAGAAAATGGAAAATAATAGCATGAAGTGTGGAAATCCTAGAGAACCAAAGGCAATAGAATAAAAACAAAGTAGCAAAGAGGATCGAAAACTACAATATAAAATTTGGGATCCATGAGTGTTATGCGGAATTTACGGCTGCAGATAGAAGTATCTTCCCTAGACCTAGTGGACTTGTCTATAAAAAGATTAAGAAAAGAATATGAATTTTCCCTTAGAGAAATTGAAGAATGGAAAAAGGATTACTTGGAATTCACCACAAGATTTCCTTTCCTCTTAGCTTGTAATCTCCAATTGTAGCTCTGATTTCTATAATTAGAACCTGCACAAACAATCAATACAAGCCAAAGATCTACGACATCTATGTAGCATTATCCAATTACTCTATTAAATGGATCAACAAAGCATTGAAATACATGAATGTAAACATAACATAACACATATAGGAAAATGGTATACTCTTTGTATTAATATGAATAGGAAAGAGTTTACAAACAAGAATAGTAGTTGATCTTGTAGAGATCTCCCTAATTTGAATTCTCCTTCCTTATCACAAAGCACATCTCAATGTCACCCTAATGCATGAAGATGATGACTCTCTTAGATTCAAGGTGACAGCATGAGGGTATGGTCAATATCAAAAATACAACCCTAATGTTGTATATGGTTGTAGATTTGTAGGAGAGTGTAGTAGGAATTCTCATCCATTTACCAATATAGGCTTGAAATCCACTTAGGAGGGGAGGTGAAATATCCAAGGTAGTATCAAATAAGATTCAAAGTTATTATCCAAGGTAAATGGTTGAAACAACTCTTGGAAGCTTCTAAAAGAGGAAGCTTCGGGATTCTTTTATTTTTCCTAAAGTTCTAAAATCAGTGCACCCCCAACAAGGGACAACCTATTGTTGATCAGTGTTGGTGCAGAACTAAACAACCTGTTGTTGAACATAGGTCCCTAAAGGGCCAAGGTGTGTTGGGCCTTAAAAGCATTGAAATGAAGCAGACGGACCTAGAAACTTAAGGATTTGGGAGCATGGAAAATTTTAGGGGCTAATGTTTTCCCAGTGGGCTAATTTTCCATGATTTTCCACAAAAAAGGTTCGCCAATTTCCAATTTTTATAAAAGACAATTCACCCAAATTTTAGAATATAAAATTATTTTACCTTAAAATTCACGAACATTATATAGAGACTATATACAAAATCATTATAAATTTGATTAATTTTACAAATATATCAATAAACATTGTATATTTTGCATATTAGGGATTAGTGAGATTCGCCAATGTTTTTAAACTTCAATAAAATTTTCCTTGTTTGGGAGATTCATGCTTAGGGATTTGTGGAGAGATTATGACAAGGTTTTCATGGATGTTGATTGATCTTGTTTGTGACCCTATTTACTACATGTGACAAAATGGCCGATAAGAAGGATGGCTTCAAAAAAGGAACTAATGATCAAGAGATCATGACTTTTTTTCCTTGGGAGTATGATACAGGAGCATCTTACCTCCAAGTCAAAATAGATTTTTCACTAGACCTAGGGGTCTTTCATTTACCAAGGGATTTAGTTCCCTAATTGATTTTGATTATTTAATTATTTTCGTTTCCTATGTTTTTAAGGAAATCTAGAGAAATTGTGTAAAAATTGAGAATGTTTGAATGATTTAGAGAGACTTTTGGTTCAGTTAGGTGTATTGAAAGATATATGGATCTAGAGGATCCTTAGTATTTGGTTGATTTAAATTCGTTTGTTGAGGATTTATTGGATATACACCAAATTATAGTTACAGAATCATGTGTATAATTATGTATCCAAGAGGCATCAAGAGATCAGAGAGAGGATAGGATAGGATAAGTGAGGACTAAGTTATAGAGTCCAAGTATGGCCATGAGATAAGGAGAGGAAAACCATATGTATATCAGGCCTAGAAGGCTAAAAAGGTTTTGTATGTAAATTCCATATGTACAGTTGTGAGAGAATTTAATTAATACACGAAGAATCATTTTGTTTTGAGTGTTATGAACTCAACCTATGCAAATTGAATCACTATTATAGTGTGATTTGAATCCCTGTAATCATATAGAATTAAGAGTTATGCATATTAACTATGAGTAAGATTAGGAGGGAGAGAAAATAAAGTAGCATCACAGGCATGAAGTACAGAACGCTAAAGCCTTTCTTTTATAAGTTAGATCAGTAAGATTATTGATCAAATTATATGATCAATAAAATACAAAATGAAGGACCCTGATAAGTGATCAGAGAGATGTTATAGATGTTGGTCAGAGGTTGTCATTGACTTGAAAAATTACTTTATTCTAAGAAAAGGATCTTCTATATTGATTCTACTTGTCGAGATGTTTCCATTGATATATGTCACACCAAGTAATTCTCACGGTTTGGGAGATATTCATGTTTGAAGTTACTAGCCCCATTTAGTTGGCTAAAACCCTATGGGGTTGTGGCATGGCACTCATAATTGGTTGTGGTCATTGAATAGTCAATAATTAATAATGTTTTTATTTCTCCTAAAATCCCACCAACGTTCACTTGTTGAGGACCCTCTCTACTCAAGACATTCATATAAATAATGACCCTCATATTCTCCTCTAGTAGGGATTTTGTGGCTTCAAATAGGTCATCATGGAATTTTCGCTATAATTTCTTTTTGCCAAGCTTTAGAATCTGAAACTCAAACCCATTTGATCCAAAATCTTGATGAACCGTGTGACAGAATTTCACATCTGGATTCGCTATATTTTGGAGCTATGATCTGAGAAAGTTAGGGTTTTTACAGGCTCCAGAATTCCATGTCAAATAGTTGACGTTAGGAAAATCATCATAACTTTCTCTTTGAGCATTGGGTTCAAATTTTGTAAATAGTGACAAAAATAGGATGGACTGTAGTTTGTTCACTATCATTTTCAGGGCCGAAGGTAGCAACAATGACATGTGGCACTTAGACAAATTTGCTCTACTGAACCAGGCTATAATCAGGTGGTTGTGGGAGATTGGGCATAACTCTTTCCTGAAGAATCCAATCTTGATCCAACCTATGGGGTTGGAAAGAGGACTTAGAGTGATATGATAGCAAAAAATTTAAGACCCTGGAGATCTGAAATTACATAGATTCAATAGATTCAATATCAAGCTCCTAGAAGGCAAGAAAAAGCATGCATTCAAGGATCACTGCAGTAAGGACCACACATCAACAGTCAAGGGTAAGTCTCCTACAGCAAGGTATGTATGATTAGTGTTTACAATTGAATTTTGAGTATCATCTCTAACATATGTTTTTGCAGGACAACGTAAGTATATACAGTGTCTCGATTATATCTCTATGTCACTATATGTCACAATTAGTTTTTTGGATGTCCTATTCTTGATACTACATATTTGATGCTACACCAAGTGTGCTAAATCTACATGATGTTGTAAGTTCATGTTACTTGTCTTGTCATAGTTGATAGAATGGTCTATGTTGTTGTACTTAGAACTTCATCCATCAAAATTCTAGGGTTTGTTGTCAGTTTTTATTGTATATATCATTAAGTCAGTTTTAGATATAGTCTTGCATAGAGTCTAGGCCTATATCAAGAGTGGGAGTCTTTGTCTACTGCTGCAACAAGTCAACAACAAAATCGACAAGCACACTTTAGGTACGCATTGTAATTTTAATTTACATTTATTCATTATTGTGCACTTACATGTGTTTTGTAGGTAGAGTTAAGTTGAAGGGTATTTTGTTTTGTTTTGGGATTGGTTTCACCAGTAAATTTTACATGCAGGTAGAAAAAGATTCAAGTACAACTTCAAGCAAGGATTCAAGAGTAGAAGTATCAAATCAAAGCAAGCATTGCAGCGAGATATCCTTTAAATACATGACATCCATTTGTATATTGTGAAGAAGTGTCAAGGCCAAGAGTCATCATTGTAAAGTTGTAAAAGAGTCATTTGTAAAAGTGTCATCATTAGAAGAGTCATTATTGTAAAAGAGTCAATTTTCCTAGAGTCGAAAAGGCATTATTGGGAGGTATAGGAGTCTCTATTGGGATGATGTCTTGGTTGGGTTGCAGGTCATTGTTTGATTTGGTATTCGGTCAAAATCATTGTAAATCATATTGTATCGTGTATCATTGTCCCTGGTATGGGAATCCACACTCTTGTCTCATTTTAGTCATTATGGGGTGGGAGGGAGGTGCTAGGCTGGTGCATAAAGTCGCTTACACATTGGAGCCTATGAACACTTCAGGGTGGTAGGTTGGTCTAGGATATTGGGGCATCCATTCAGTTGACTACTGAAGAAACCAGGGCATTGGGGCATCTTTCTAGTGGGAGCTGGAGAAGAATGTTTTTCTATAATTCTAGGAAGTTGTTACTTTCGTTTTAGTTCGGGTTAAAGATTAAATAATTTATTAGAAAAGCATTCGGTGGTTTTTGACCCGAAGGGGGTTTTCCACCTAAAATTCTTGTGTCTATTGTTTTCTCTTATTTACTATTATTACTACATAAACATTAATAGTAATCAAAGATTAACTAATGCTATGAAAAGATTTAAAAGTGCTAATTGCTAAGGAATATTGATTCACCCACCCCCCCCCCCCCCCCCCCCCACCTCTCAGTATTTCCTACAATTGGTATCATATCTTTCTTCCTTCAATATCAATCTAACAACTGGAAGGAGATCATGGAGTATACTGAGAATAGAGTTCCTTTGTTCAATGGAAATAACTATGCACTTTGGAGTGGAATAATGTAGGTTCATTTGTTGGTGCAAGGATACGAAGTATGGGAAATCATTCACAAAGGCTTCACACCGACCCAGTATGAACAAGGTAAGAAAAATAAGGTATATGATGCAAATGATAAATATCTTATTATCAGTGGGCTTATAGAATATGTATATCTTAAGGTATTGAGTTGCAAAATTGCTAAAGAGGTATGGGAAAGCTTGAAAATATATATGCAGGTGACTCAAAGGTGAAAGAAGCAAAGCTTCAAATTTTCAGGGCAAAATTTGAGCAACTCAAAATGAGGGAAGATGAAGATATTGTTGCATACTTTCAGCATGTTGATGAAACAACAAATACATTGGAAGGTTTGGGAGAACTTGTTGAAATGAAAATTGTTGTACTAAATATCCTCAGAACCTTGCCAGCAAGATTTAACCCTAAGGTATCAGTATTGGAAGATAGATCGAATCACACCAATCTCAACATAGATGAATTGCATGGAATTCTTACGGCATATGAAATGAGGATTGAAGAAGAGGATGACACTTCTCACTTAGAAATAGCATTTTCTACATCCAAGAAGAATAGCAAGGACAAGCAAACTCCGAAAGAAAAGATTTGCAGTTTGAAAGATGAGGAAAAGGAAGAAGATGAAGAATAATTCTCAGATAAATAATTTGCCTACTTCACGCAAAAAACGAGAATAGGTACGGGAAAATTCAAAGGTAAACTTCCATTAATATGTTTTGATTGTGGTGAGGTTGGGCATTTTGCAGCCAAATGTCCTCACAAAATGAGGGTGTTACAAAAGGGAAGAAAAGTCCTAAGAAGATCAACAAGCAAGGCAAGAAGAAATGCTTTAAGAAAAGTTTCTTCTCAAAAGAATATAGTTCCTCATTCGAAGAAGACAGTGATAGAGAAGAAGAATTCAATGGAAGAGTATTATTTATGGCCAAGGACAATAAACAAGAGGCACCTGATGAAGAAGGAGATGAAGAAGAAGAAATGATTGAAGTTGAATTTCAAAACAAGGTATTCAGGGTTATCAAAGAGCTCAAGGATGAAAAGAAGCACGTTAACACTCTTAAAGACGAATTGAAGACAGAACGCAAACAGGTCCTCGATCTTAAAATGAATGTTGAAGAATACAAATGAATTGAAGATTTTATCACTTGGATTGACCTCAAGCTAAAGGGAGGCAATTCCAGGGAAACCACAAACCACGCTTAACCTAGTAGCTAGCGCTACTAGGCCGAGAGAGGGCTCTCTCCTTATGGACCTTAGCCAAGATGACTGGATCAGGGACAAGATTTTAGGCTAGGTATAGTAGCACAATGTTTTAATTCAATTTGTTGGTATTATGCTGGATCAAATGGAGCTGGGTAGTTTAGGTCTGGGAAATTAGGTCATAAATGCAGGGTGTTCTATGGGGCAAGATAGGCATAGGCTTTAGCACTCTTAGGCTTAATGAGGTGAAGTGTTTGACTGGTGATAAGTAAATATGGGCATGTTGATGTCATGGATCCTTCTTAAACAGTAGAAAAACATGAAATGTTGTGTTTTTTCTCAAGGCAGAACATCAAAATTAATGGATTCTACCTATCTGACTTGAAAAAATTCAATTAGAAGTAATTAAATGAATGAGGAATACATAAAACATATGAAAACATAATTATAAAAGAAGAAACTATGCTATAACTCCATACCATAGGGATCCCATAAAAATAGCAAACTGCTTACAATGATGTACAATCAAGCACTGAGCATCCAAGTGAGTCCAACCCCTCACAAAGAGAAAAAAGAAGAAGATATAGACAAATATTCAACCTCGTCCCATCCTCGGGGGTCGAATCCCTAAGATGCGGATTTGATCTAACTAATACTAAACAAGGAATAGGAATATAGGCATCATTAACAACTTGCCTCTAAAAGTGAAAAACTAATTCATTTGACTTCAAACCAACTCCTAAGCATTGAATCTATCCTTTACAACTATTTAACCATCATATTTACAATACATGAAATCATTTCCAACGTTAAATCATCCACCATGAGAGAGAATCCATGATCATAGCCGAAAACTGGGAAAATAGGCATCTTGAGCAAAATTTGGGAAAAGCGGAGCACCACTTTCAGGTCACTTGTGGAGGCCTTCCCATCATCCACATTGAGCCCATGATAGCTCATTGTAAATTTCTTCAAGTATTATTTCTAGAAAACCTATAATTTCTGAATTTGGATCTCATTTGACCCCTCAAAACTTGATTCGCCCAAGGCTGCTTCTGTGTGTCCAAAAAGTTGTAGAAAGGTCATTTTTATGGTGTTTTTGGACCTTTTGGTGGACCATTTTTGCTCCAAAAATTTTGAAAATTTCTAGGGTGCATGTCCACATCATTCTAAATCCAAAAATGTCAACCATTCCCCATTGGATGCCGGCGCTGCGTTTATAGGCCAGTTTTCTGTGTAATGCAATTTCAAAATTGAAAATGACAAAATTTGTTTCAAACCTGCCCAAAATTTGTGTGAAGCACCACCATCATGTACTTTGATGAGCCAAGGAGGCTTTAGCCTACATCTTAAGCCTATCCCCCTCCTTTTTTCCTTCCAAGGCTTGCTTTAGCTTAGTTTTCACTCTCTTGATCCTCATGTTGCAAATCGTGTTTTGAGTCATGTAGTGATAAGCCATGTTTATAAGAATCTTGTTGTCCCTGTTGGCCTTCTTTAACAGCTTCTCAAGGTGTAGATTTACTCTTTCAAGCCAATTCTCCCTATCCTTTTCAATCTCCTGCTCAATAGAGGTTAAAGGGACTTATGTTTCCTTGCCACTTTGCCTTTTTTCCTTGAGCATTTCAAGCTCCATGAGCACTTGTTTGTCACTGAACTGTTTATTTTCCTACTCTAAGTATGTAATGACATATTTAGCCCTTGCCAGATTGTCCATCAACATTTGGATGTGTGCATCATTTTCCATCATAAACATGTTTTGGACTGTAGTTTCATCTTGGTTTTCTAAATCAATAATCTCCAATCCATGATGAGTATAATGTTGCTCCGGCTCATCATGCTCTGCTAGCTCAAAGTCTCTATCCTCCTCATCATTAAGGTCTTCCTCCTGGACCTTTTCCATCCCTTTATGAAGTTGTTGTACCTGTACCTAGTGTGTTGATGAAGATGGCAAGGCCCCTTCCACATCCCGTGGAGAAAACACTTTCCTAGATGCTGCAAATAATCTCCTAGTGCCCCTCTAATATGTCATGTAGGTCTTAGGCACCTCAGTAGGTCTTGTCTCCTGGGCCCCCTCATCTATTTTCATCTTTTCACTACTAGAAGGCTTCCTTGCTCTTTGAGACACTGGTGGGGGAATTTGAGGACCCCTGAAGATCTCATGAGAAATAAAGGTCTCCCAAGGAATGTTTAGGAGACTGAGATAATAGAGCACAATGATCTTGATCAAAGAGTAATGATAAGGGTTATTCCTCTGCCGAGGCTAAGGCTTCTTTCGAACAATAAAATCCATATTCTCAATAATATTGAACAAGTAATAAAGGATGTTTAACATCCTCACCCTGGTAAAATGCATGAGGAGTTTGATATGATAAGTATACAACTTGGAAAACCGACCCTCACAAGTGAAATGCTTCATGATGATTTTCATGATCGGGATATACTTGTTCTCAAGAAACTTGAAGGGAAAAAGTCTCTTCATTTGATATCCTTACTAGGGTTTGAGATAAGGATCATAATAGTAGTCCTCTATATCCTGGGGCTTGAACCACTCCTCCCCTACATTAGGAATCCCGATAGCATCTAAAATAATAGAAGGTGAAACAGTGAAATTTACCCTAGCAAGAGTCACTCTGTTATCCTGAAGGTGTGCTGCAAAAAGTCTAGTGAGCTCCGGGTGATATTGCACTCTCTCAACCTATTCAAAAAATTCATAGCAACCAAGGTATCTGAAGCATGATACAGCCAACTTTGAGGCCTGCAATTCCCTGAGGTTTGATGGTTCTTCTCTAATAATCCTACCTCCCTTATGTGGTTTTCTTGGTTGCATGGCTTCATCAGCTGAGGTATTATTGGTTGTGTTCTCCTCCTCATAATCATGGTCTTCCCATTCATGTTGCAAGATTAAAGTGTATGGAACTGAGGAATGAGGGAATGGGTAAAATGGGCTTACAACTAGGAAATGAATGGAAGTGAGGAATGAGGTAATGGGGAAAATGGGCTTACAACTAGGAAATGAATGGAAGTGAGGAATGATTTTTTGTGTCTTGAGCTCTTGGGGAGAGAATGTGAAAGAGAAATGTTAAAAAGGGAAAAGGGATAGGTTGATTTTATGACTTAGGGCTGGGTTTTAAGAGGAGTAGGAAGGAGCTAGGGTTTAGGTAGAGTTAGAGAGAAATAGGGTTTCAAGGTTACATGACCAATGATGTTTATAAACCAAATTTAGCAACCCAAAACCAAGGCTAAGTGTTAGTGTCGGTATCTTCATCCCTCCATCAGTGATCAAATTCTCTTTTTGCATTGCATGTTAGGTGTCTCACCCAATCAGCTGCATTCCATTAGGATCATAGATCATCTGACGGTAGTGGCTTATTATACATTTTCCCTCATGTGCTAGCCCATTTTCATTCATCTAGATCATCTGCAGTTAATTTTTGTCTTTAAATCTGCAAAATCCATTTTTAGGGTTTTTAGGTCTCATTAGGTCTAGGGTTTCATCAATAAGGTCTTCAAAATGCTCAATAACGGTCAGCAGGTGCATGAGGAGGTCAAATAAAGTTTCATTAACAATAGTTTCCATAATCACATGCTCAGTGATTGATTTTTCCTCAAAACCCTGTTTTGAGGAAAAACAAAGTCTTTTATGTTTTCATGTATAAATTTGATATAATTTCAGTTTTTTCATATGTAATAACTTCAATGGCAACCCTGGTCACCTTGCCAAGCTTCAGCAACTCCATCCCCTGCAAGGCAAACAAAAAGTCAAAATCATTCAGTTCATCAAAAGCAAAAATAAAGTAAACTGCCCAAAAACAGAGTTTGAAAAGTAAGTCAAAATGCAAACATTACAAAAGTGGGTTTTATGAGTGAAAAATTAAAATCTCTTGTATATAAATCATTTTTCATGTTCAAAGAGCTCATTTGCATCAAAAGGAGAAGGACTGAACAAGAGAAAGGTTGTGTTGGAGAAGAAGAGAAAAATTGCAGCAAACTGTGCAAGTTTCAAGGGTGCGCCGCATTGGGCCGCCCTCCACAGTGCAAAAAATACACTGGCACAACGCATAGAGAAGGCGCGGTGCGTTGAGTTTGTGGCGTGGCGCACAGGGCTTCAAGCCTGATTTCACCCATAAACTCATTCAAACTGCCAAATTTACTCAATTTCCACTTGTTCAAGTAAGTCAAGCCTTCTTCCCTTGCTAGTGAATGAGTTTCTCTTAAAATTTATGGTGGTTTAATGAGATAAAACTCAAACCCTACCTCCTTGCAATTTTTGCTCAAAAACAATTGCATAGGGTTTATAGTTTGTGTTTTTGCTACCAATTCCACTCCATCACTCCCTCACTCTTTGACTCCTTCATTTATTTTCCAGTTTCATCAACTCATTCCCTAATTCCCATATTCCTAAATTCACTAAACCCATATCCCTAACTCCCACTATCCCAAACCCTAGTTAAAAATTCCCAAACCCTAACTGCTTCCCCAAAGTCTAAATGTTATTCCCTAAACCTTTCTATTCCCCAGAAACTTGACAGCAATATTCCCAAAACCCCTCATATGCTTTCCCTCCACAATCCCTCCTACATTCTCATCCTTGACAGCAAAAACCTAAAGACACCATAAATCTCTTCATACTCATCAAGAAAAGTCAAACATTGGCAAAAATGGAGTCTGATCCTTCCTATGACCGAGATGAGGAGACACTCAGTGATTCTCCTAGAGAAATGCATGCACCAAGGAGACCTCACAAAGGTGGTAAACATATACGAGAGGAGCCTACTTCACTTGCCGAGTTGCAGGCCTGTCCTCTTGTTGTCACATGCTTTCAACACCAATCTTGTTATCAGTTCTGTGAGATGGTAGAGAGAGTCCAGTACCATCATGAGTTGGCCAGATTGTTTGTGCTCCATCTTCATAATGGTCAAGTCACTTTGGTAGGTGTGACATTCTCCTTGACACCCGAGACTATTTCTCAAGCAACTGGCATTCCAAATGTTGGTGAGCAGTTGAATAAAAGGTAGCAGATTGATAGAGAGCATTATGAGCCTTACATCAAGGCTAGTTATCAAAGGCATATCAGTATAGTTTTTCCCTTCAGATATCTGAAGGACACATATGCTCCCTTAATGAAACTCATAATTAAATATTTCAGCTATGAGGGCCGGTTTTCTCGCCTATATGCCTATCACATCAGATTGTTGATGCACTTAACTAGGGTGAGAATGATGAATCTCCCCTATTTTATTTTCCAAAACATTGAGAAGATGACCACCAAGAAGACTCCTCAGCAGCAGTATAACAACATATATCATTTTGCACTAATCAAGATTGTGGTCATGCATCAGCTTGGTTTATAGAACATCTCATGGGAGGATTTCATTTCACTTGAGGTCTTCACAGGTCCTCAAGTACCTCTAGCAACCTTTCATGAGACGGGTGGACCTTCACATCGGTAGGAGATTCATGAAACAGAAACTGCTAGTGTGCCAGTGTTTGTCACCTACCAAAAGGGCACTAAAAGGTTGTTTGTAGCAGCAAAGCAAAGCGAGTATTATCTCCACCCGGGGTGGAAGGGGTCTCGCTTCCTCCATTAGCAGAGTAGGTACAGGACAAGGGCAAGTGGCCATTATAGGATGAGGGCCTTTCAGGAGGGCAGGAGATAGATTTTATTCTTATTCAGGATGATGACACCGATTTGGGCTCACAAAGCTCAAAGCTTAGGGAGATCATCTAGGAGCAACAAGATGACATTCAACATTTGTCTCTCAACCTAGAAAGAGCCAAGTGGATAATCAAATATCTATAGCAAAGAAACAAATATCTAGAGGATCAGTAAACCATAATGGAGCTACAAAACATACGAGAAAATTGGCAAACTGCCAAAAGGAGGAAAGTCAAGCTCACAACACTTGAACAAGAAATCAATGTTGATCGTGAATCTTGGTTGGAGAGGGAAAATATCCACTTGGAGAAGATGTTGGAGAAGGAAATCAATGAGAAAAATATGTTGAGAAACATGGCATGACACTACTTGTCAAGATATATGGTGTGCAATGCAAGAATCAGGAATTTGAAAGCCAAGTTGAAGAGGCATCACGAAGGCAAAAAGAGAAAGATATACTTCAGATCTTGCCTGAGGCTTCCTTGGCCCAACACAACACTTAATGGAGGACACTCAGCCCAATTTTCAAAAAAATTGGAATACTTTTTGCAATTTTGCAATTTTTCCTTAACAAACAAGCTTTTCTGCCCAATGCGTCGCGCCACCTATCGCTCGCTTTTTATGGGGACCTCCTTTTGAGGAAAACTCAGCATTTTTGGATTTTTCATGGAAAAATATGCATGCTCACAAATGGCCAAGAAATTTTGACAGCTTTTGAGCTTCCAAAAAGGTCAAAAACACCTCAAAAATGACCTTTCTGCCCGTTTTTTGACACATAGGAAGCAGTCTTGGGAGAACTCACTTTTGGAGGGGTAAATGGAGGCCAAATTCAAAAATTCCACTTGTGCTAGAAAGTAGATAGACATACCTTTCCAAAAATCCAACTTGGAGCAAATTTTGACACCAGGAAGGCCTCCAAAATCAGCTGCAAAAAGTTACTACGCATAGGGAAATCAGCGCGACGCATTGGAGGAATTTTGCTCATTTATAGTCAAAAACTCTGTTTTTCGCCTAGTCTTTTTACAGTTTGACTTTTTTCCTTCTAATTTTAAAATTAATGATGTAATTTAATGTGACATGATGGATTTTGATGTAATTATGCTAAATTTTCACTCATAGAGGTAGATTCATCCATCAAAAGGTAGTTTGCAACTGAATGAATCAATTTCCTAGTTTTTAGAGGCAAGTTGTTCCACTGCCTACTTTTTAGTTCTCAGTTTAGATTTTGTTGGAACAGCTCCTAATATTATGAGCTCGACCCCTAAAGGCTAGGATGAGTTGTTGGTTGCCTATATCTTGTAATTTTTCAGTCATTAGCATGGTTGGACTTTTGGGAAAGCTTGGAGCTTATTGTATATTCATTTCAGCAGTTTGGCTAAGGAATAGACCAGTGGTTTACAGCACTTTATGGGATTCATGTGGAATCTTGCTTTGGTTTTGTGTTTTCTTCTGTAATTGTAAGTCTAAATGTGTTTTATGTATGTCATCATATCTCTTTGCTTCATCTTAACTAAATCAAACAAGGATAAAGGTAGAATACATTGAAAGTGTAGTGCTCTACCTAGGGTTTGTTTAGTTGTTTATGTTTTCAGTTGTTTGAAAAGGATCCCTGAGTTTTTCATGCCCTTTTGAACTCCTCACCTGTCTAAAATCTCTCCATCTCACTCAATTTGAAGTACCAAATCACTTGCCTACCTTGCCCCATAGAGATCTCTGCAAAACTAAGCCTCATTCCCAGACCCAAATCTTCCTTCCACATTTGAGCCAATAAAACATCATCAAATTCAATCAAAAACCTTTGTACACATACCTAGCCTAAAATTAGTCATTACATTAGTCATCTCAAGCTTTCATTGGCCATATTTTCTGAGATTGACAAGGATAGAGCCCTCTCCCGACCTGGTAGGGCTAGCTACCAGGTCAAGCGTGGTTTGATGTTACCCTAGATCCTACCTTTCTCAACCTGAGGTAGATTTAGGCCCTAACACTAAGAACATGTACTTACTTGCAATCATGAAGAGCCAAGAAAATTTGATGTTTTCCGGAAGATTTGAGAGACTTTGACCATTTCAGGGAAAAGCGCACTGCCCTCACTCAGAAGCACAACACCCCAGGAAAATCACAACTCCCTTGCAAATTTGGTCTAGAGGAGGTAGAGAAAAGCGCAATGCCGGAGGAAAAGTGTAGCGCCTACCTGGAAAATCACAGAACCAGTCTTCTTAGCAAAAAAAAACTGCACCAACCGGTCCTCTTTCCCTCAAATTTGACTTTCCTTCTTCCTTTCTTTTCTTATTTGGCAAATGAGGAGAATGATTTTGAAAATGAAGTGGGATGGTTTAAATAGAAGAGGCTTTTGATTTTTCTCATTTGAAAAACCCACTTTTCCAATGTTTCAAGTGCTTTTTCAAAACTTTGTTTTAATGCCTTTTTTCTCTTGTATCTTTGCAGGTGGACAAATGCTCAAGTTAACTTGATTCTTGTAATGTTTTTCAATCTTGTAGCAATGATGAATGCTTTGATGCAACTTAAATTGATTATTACATATAGGAACTGTAAAATTACATATGAAATATAAATAAAATCAAAATATTTTGTTTTCACCTCAAAAACATGTTTTTGAGGTGAAAATTACATTAGGTTTAAAAGATAATATTTTCTGTAGGCTATGACTTCCAAGCTACCATGCTTGACTTATTTATCATCCTCATGTCTTTGCTAACCATTATTGGCATTTTAACATCATATTTTCGACTTTGGTGAAACCCTAAAACCTAATGAAATCAAACACTAGCTCCTAATGAAATGGACTGCAGATTGTTTATGAACCATGACTGAAGACAATTATTGAGGAGGATCAGCAAGTATAGTCCATGAGGTAAAAACTAAAGATAACACAACCATCAGTGGATCCATGACCTAATGGAATAATGCAAACTTCTCAGTATGGGACTCCTACTATGAAAATGTAAAAGAGAAAATTTTGATCACTAATGGTAGTATGAAAATACTGAGGCTAACATTGGCTACAATGGGGATGGTAGCTCCTTGGAGGTGCCAAGAACACCGTAGACCAAGTAGCCTTATCCATTGGGAATGGAATAAAAAACTCAAAATGAAATGCATCACTAAAAACTGACGACTTGATGACACAAACTGACTTTTACTCAACTAAAAATTGAATCGATACTAAAACACAACTGACAAACTGGAAAAGATACTCAAAATGGAGCTTATTCAATAAAACCTACTCTAATTGTTCCATTCATCACTTGATCAAGTGAAATGAAACAACCAATGCAACCAAGTAAGCATTCTGATTGCTATTTGAATTCTCTGCAAGTGCTCACTTATGAGCAATAACAGAGAACTACTGAAATGCAACTCCCATGGAAACTTGTAAACAGATCCAAATTTTCCGAGATTGAATAATATGGATTCTCTATCTGACTCCAAAAATACTACATAAGGATCTTGAAATTCATGTGCACTGGTACCTAGCCCATACAATGAATTACTTTTCTTCTCCTCATACCATGAATGCAAACTTTCAACTCAGCTTTGTGACAAGACTCCTACGGTAAATGACAAAGAAACCAGCTGTCAGATCAAGTTTATATCAATAATTTTTTCAAGCTCAAATTTAGTTAATGGAGAAGAAATTTGACTGCAGACATCATCCAACACATTAGCTATTGGATCGTGGAAAACTTGAAAAGATTGTTGCAACCCATTTTCAATTGGTTCTAAGGAGATGGCATGACTTTCTACAGGCTGCTCATTTAAAACTATGCAAAATTCCCTTCAAAAACTGAAATGATTCAAAACATAATGGTATAGAATCATCTTGCATCATTCCAAATTCCAAGTCTTCATTTGCAACCTGATATTCAATGGCATTCGGGGGCTGCAAATCTAGATATGAGAAGTTTTGAACAAGGATTTCGTTGCCCTCTAGATGCTCAAGATCAAATTTATCGACGGTTGACTTCTGATTGCATGAAAGTTGTCTCTGATGAACTGAAATGAAGTAAAACAAAGAGGTAAAGATCCTTCACTTACTTCAGAATTTGCTGCCCTTTCCTCCTCACTTCCATAGATGATATGCAACGGTTGATCACAATATTCAAGCTGTTGAAAGTGAACTTCCTCCTTCCACAAACCATCTGTTGATTTGTCTGCAAGACTAGATTATGTTCGAAGAACATAATAATCATCATACTAATCAAAATTAGGCAAATCATCAGTATAAAACACATCATCAAGCATACATGTCCTATCAACAGATCTCTCTTCTCCAAGTTGATCTATAAAACAATCATTATCAGATCTATGAAAACTGGGATAAGAAAGAAAATGTTTTGGATCAGCCACTTGTTTTTCTTCAATCAACAAGCCATGGTCTTGAACATCATACTCATTCCTTGTGGTGATATTTTGCATCATCTCTTCCACTGCACTTACCAAGATGTCAAGCTTGTCCTCTAAATATGTTGATTCCTCTAGATCTATGTTCTTCATCTCTTCTTCCTTCAACGTTTCCCTTCTGATCAGCAAATTAGCCTCTACATCTACTTCACTGTTTTGCATCTCTTCAAGTGTTGCAAGATTCCTTTCTCTTATCTAAAACTCCATTTCGGGATCAAAGGCTTCTGAGTAGTGCAAGAGAGCAGATCCAGGAGGAGGTCTTATATTAGTAGGCATTGAAAATTAGACTTGGTTAAACCTGGAAGAAAATTGTTGTATTGTTTCCACTAGTTGTCTTTTCAGCTGGTTATACTCTTCTAGAATCAAGAAAGGGTTTTGTCTGACCACCCACTTGTCGAGGAAAACTTTGATGAACTACTGGAAATCTAAGATTCTCGCATCAGGCAGGGTTTTGAACCAACTCTTGACTTTGCCTTGCAAAGAAAGAGAAAAAAGCCTAAAACTGACGTCCTCTTCATCAACTTCAAAAAGGCCAAGAAAAGACTCAAAATTTAGTATATGTCTCTCAACAGTAATGTTCTCACATTCACAATCAAATCTTGGTAGATATAGGTAATGATTTTTAGGGAAATCATGGGATATAGGAGGTAAAATCAGAGGCTTGTATCCATCCGGAATTTTACAAGGTATAGGAATATGTACAGAAGCTGTAGAATTGTTCTTGATCTCTTGAGGCTCATCAGTTTGAAGACGGTCATCATAAGATTCAGAAGAAGGGTCTTGATCAAGATCAAAGTCATGTGAATATTTTGTATTCGCAATCCCCAAAGAGAAAGAATCAAATGCAGTCGAGGATCTTGTCTCTAATATAATATACTTTGTAAAGCCTTCTTGACATTCTCGGGAAAAGAGAAGAAATAATTTATAACAAAGAATATAATGTCTTGGATGAAATTCCAACTTGAATACCTGATCTTTCCATATTGTACTTTCATGTTTCTGCTGGTCAGGTTCATCCTCTCGTGGAGTCCTTGGATCTGATCTCGAAACTGATTTAGAGTCGCTAGATGAATGATTTCAGCCTTCCGTTGTCTGATCATTTTCCACCATCAACAATCAGATCTAAACTTGATACATTTTCTTGAGGAACATAAAACTGCGTTCCCCAGTATGGTCGCCACTATGTTATCACTTGGATTGACCTCAAGCTGAAGGGAGCCAATTCTAGGGTAACCACAAACCACGCTTAACCTAGTAGCTAGCCCTACTAGGCTAGGAGAGGGCTCTCTCCTTATGGATCTCGGCCAAGATGACTGGATCAGGGACAAGATTTTAGGCTAGGTATAGTAGCACAATGTTTTGATTGAATTTGTTGGTATTTTGCTGGATCAAATGGAGCTGAGCAGTTTAGGTCTGGGAAATTAGGTCAGAAATGCAGGGTGTTCTATGGGGTAAGGTAGGCATAGGCTTTAGCACTCTTAGGCTTGATGAGGTGAAGTTTTTGACTGGTGAGAATCTAAGAAGGGCATGTGGAGGTCATGGATCCTTCTTAAACAGTAGAAAAAAATGAAATGTTGTTTGTCTTCCCAAGGCAAAGAATCAAAATTAATGGATTCTACCTATCTGAATTGAAAACATTCAATTAGAAGTAATTAAATAAATGAGGTATATATAAAACATATGAACACATAATTATAGAAGAAGAAACTATGCTAGAACTCCATACCACAAGGATCCCGTAAAAATAGCTTCAAATCTTATTAATTTCCTTGCCAAACTACTTACAGTGATGTACAATCAAGCACTGAGCATCCAAGTGAGTCCAGCCCCTCACAAAGAGAAAAACGAAGAAGATATAGACAATTATTCAACCTCCTCCCATCCTTAGGGGTCGAATCCCTAAGATGAGGAGCTGATCTAACTGATACTAAACAAGGAACAAGAATATAGGCATCATTAACAACTTGCCTCTAAAAGTGAAAAACTGATTCATTTGACTTCAAACTAACTCCTAAGCAATGCATCTACCCTATACAACTATTTAACCATCATATTTACAAGCCATGACATAATTTACAACAATAAATCATCCACCATGAGAGAGCATCCATGCTCATAGCTGAAAACTAGAAAAATAGGCATCCTGAGCAAAATTTGGGAAAAGCGCAATGCCACTGGGGAAAAGCGCAGCGCCGAATTCAGGTCACATTTGGATGCCTTCCCATCATCCAAATTGAGCCCATGATATCTCATTGGAAAGGTCCTCAAGTCTTATTTCTAGAAAACCTAGAATTTCTACATTTGGAGCTCATTTGACCCCTCAAAACTTGATTCTCCCAATGTTGCTTCTGTGTGTCCAAAAAGTGGCAGAAAGGTCATTTTTAGGGTGTGTTTGGACCTTTTGGTGGGCTATTTTTTCTCCAAAAATTTTGAAAATTTCTAGAATGCATGTCTTCATCATTCAAAATCCAAAAATTTCAACCATTCCCACATTGGATGCCCCTAGGAAAAGCGCAGCACCAGTGTCACTACGCTTATAGGCCAGTTTTCTGTGTAATGCAATTTCAAAATTGAAAATGACAAAATTTGTTTCAAACCTGCCCAAAATTTGTGTGAAGCACCACCATCATGTACTTTGATGAGTCAAGGAGGCTTCAGCCTACATCTTAAGCCAATCCCCCTCCCTTTTTCCTTCTAAGGCCTACTTTAGCTTAGTTTTCATTCTCTTGATCCTCATGTTGCAGATCTTGTTTTGAGTCATGTAGTGATAAGCCATGTGTCTAAGCATCTTGTTTTCCCTGTTGGCCTTCTTTAACAGCTTCTCAAGGTGTATATTTACTCTTTCAAGCAAATTTTCCCTGTCCTTTTCAATCTCCTTCTCAATAGAGGTTAAAGTGACTTGTGTTTCCATGCCACTTTGCCTTTTTGCCTTGAGCATTTCCAGCTCCATGAGGACTTGTTTGTCACTCAACTATTTATTTTCCTGATCTAAGTATGTAATGACATATTTAGCCCTTGTCAGACTGTCCATCAACATTTGGATGTGTGCATCCTTTTCCATCATAAGCAAGTTTTGGATTGTAGTTTCATCTTGGTTTTCTAAATCAATAATCTCCACTCCATGATGAGTATAATGCTGAACCAGCTCATCATGCTCTGCTAGCTCAAAGTCTCTTTCCTCCTCATCATCAAAGTCTTCCTCTTAGACATTTTCCTTCCCTTTATGAAGCTATTGTACCTGTACCTGTTGTGTTGATGAAGAAGGCAAGGCCCCTTCCACATCCTGTGGAGAAAACACTTTCCTAGCTACTGTAAATAATCTCCTAGTGCCCCCCTGATATGTCATGTAGGTCTTAGGCATCTCAATAGGTCTTGTCTCCTGGGTCCCCTCATCTATTTTCACATTTGCACTACTAGAAGGCTTCCCTGCTCTTTGAGACACTGGTGGGGGAATTTGAGGACCGCTGAAGATATCATGAGAAATAAAGGTCTCCTAAGGAATGTTTAGGAGACTGAGATGATAGAGCACAATGATCTTGATCAAAGAGTAATGATAAAGGTTGTTCATCTGTTGAGGGTAAGGCTTCTTTCAGACAATAAAAGTCATCTTCTCAATACTCCTTAATAAGTAATAAGGGATGTTTAACATCCTCACCCTGGTAAAATGCATGAGGAGTCTGATATGATAAGTATAGAACCAGGAAACTGACCCTCACAAGTGAAATACTTCATGACGATATTCATGATAGGGATATACTTGTTCTCAAGAAACTTGAAGGGAAAAAGTCTCGTGTTCTTATTTTTGTACTGGGGTTTGAGATAAGTTTCATAATAGTACTCCTATAGATCTTGGCACTTGAACCACTCCTCCCCTACATTAGGAATCCTGGTAGCATCTAAAATAATAGGAGGTGAAACAGTGAAAGTTACCCCAGCAAGAGTCACTCTGTTATCCTGAAGTTGTGCTAAAAAAAGTCTAGTGAGCTTCGGGTGATATTGCACTCTCTCAACTTGTTCACAAAAATCATAGTAGCCATGGTATCTGAAGCATGAGACAGTAAACTCTGAGGCATGCACTTTCCTGAGGTTTGATGGTTCTTCTCTAATAATCCTACCTCCCTTATGTGGTTTTTATGGTTGCATTGCTTCATCAGCTGAGGTATTATTGGTTGTGTTCTCCTCCTCATAATCTTGGTCTTCCTGAATCATGTTGGCAAGATTAAAGTGTATGGAACTAAGGAATGAGGGAATGGCAAAAATGAGCTTACAACTAGGAAATGAATGGATGTGAGAAATGAGGTAATGGGGAAAATGGGCCTACAACTAGGAAATGAATGGAAGTGAGGAATGGGGTAATGGGGAAAATGGGCTTACAACTAGGAAATGAATGGAAGTTAGGAATGAGGTTTCATGTCTTGAGCTCTTGGGGAGAGAATGTGAAAGAGAAATCATAAAAATGGAAAAGGGATAGGGTGATTCTATGACCTAGGACTGGGTTTTAAGAGGAGTAGGAAGGAGCTAGGGTTTATGTAGAATTAGGGAGAAATTAGGGTTTCAAGGTTACATGACCAATGATGTTTATAAACAAAAGCAACCCAAACCAAGGCTAAGAACATGTACTTACATGCAATCATGAATAGCCAAGCAAATTTGATGTTTGTCAGAAGATTTGAGAGGCTTTGACCATTTCATGGAAAAGCGCAACGCCCTCACTCAGAAGCGCAGTGCCCTGGGAAAAGCGTAGCACCCTTTCAAATTTGGTATGGAGGAGGCAAAGAAAAGTACAACACCAGAGGAAAAGTGCAGCGCCTACCTAGAATAGCGCAACACTAATCTTCTTAGCAAAAAAAATGCAGCAACCGGTCCTCTTTCCCTCAAATTCGACTTTCCTTCTTCCTTTCTTTTCTTATTTGGCAAATGAGGAGAATGATTTTGAAAATGAAGTGGGATGGTTTAAATAGAAGAGGCTTTTGATTTTTTCATTTGAAAAACCCACTTTTCCAATGTTTCAAGTGCTTTTTCAAAACTCTGTTTTAATGCCTTTTCTCTCTTGTATCTTTGCAGGTGGACAAATGCTCAAGTTAACTTGATTTTTGTAATGTTTTTCAGTCTTGTAGCAATGATGAATTCTCATATGCAGCTGAAATAGATTATTACATATAGGAGCTGTAAAATTACATATGAAATATAAATAAAATCAAAATATTCTGTTTTCACCTCAAAAACATGTTTTTGAGGTGAAAATTACATTAGGTTTAAAAGATAATTTTTTTGTAGGCTATGACTTCCAAGCTACCATGCTTGACTTATTTATCATCCTCATGTCTTTGCTGACCATTATTGGAATTTTAACATCAAATTTTTTACTTTGGTTAAATCCTAAAACCTAATGAAATCAAACCCTAGCTCCTAATGAAATGGACTGCAAATTGTTTATGGACCATGAATGAAGACAATTATTAAGGAGTATTAGCAAGTATAGTCCATGAGGGAAAAACTGAAGATAACACAACCATCAGTGGATCCATGACCTAATGGAATAATGCAAACTTATCAGTATGGGACTCCTACTATGAAAATGTAAAAGAGAAAGTTTTGATCATTGATGGCAGTATGAAAAGACTGACACTAACATAAGAATCACTCAGGAAAGAAGTAAATGAAAGAAACAAGGAGAGAAAATCCTTGGAAGATAAAATAGTTTCTCTACAAAAGGAACCAAAATGTGGAAAAACTATTCAAGACTAAGCCAATTGTTCAAAGACTTTGGACGAACTCATTAGAAACTAGTGATCATACAATGACAAAACTGGTTTTGGTTATAAAGGAAAATCCGAAAAGAATTCAAGTCCTTCTATGAAAACTAAAGAAGATGGATATGAAAAATGGGTAGATCCCTGACCTAGATCAAGAGATTAAGACTCACAGGAAGAACCTTGGAAGATAATTCCTAGAAGACAATTTCCTCCCAGCTACCAATCTATCTTTTATGGTCATTGTTATTCATTTGGAAGGCTTGGACATAGAGCTACAAAATGTCGCATATATGTTTGGAATGAATATAATTACACGAGATCCTTCAGAAATGGATATTCTAGAACTCAGCATAATATCAACAAATTTGATAATTTGAGACATGATGTCGAATGTTACAAATGTAACAATTTTGGACATATGTCTAGGGATTGTGAAGTTCCTAACAAGTACAACTATTATCAACAAAACCCTAGAAGCAAATTTGTTGAATCACGAGATAGACACCAAACAGAATCTTCTATGAATAACATCAAATGTTACAAATGACATAACTATGGACACATAGCTTGTATTTGAAGGTACAAGATGGAATCAACCATTAATGAAAATCTTGACGATGATAATAAGAAGGTTTGGAAAGGAATAAAAGTACAGGATGAACAAGTACAATATGAGCAAGAAAAGAAAGAAGGCAATAAGATCCCAATAATTATGCTTTCACGATTCATAAGGAATTGTGAGGAATCAATAGTTGCTTCGGTTAATGAATCAATTCAAGACAATCCATTAAATGACACATAATTCTCAACAATTCAGCCTATCGACTCCTAGAAATTTGAAGATGAGGAGTCTACGCAACAGTATATGACACAAGTCTACAATTGACAAACAGGTAGTTTGAACAAGATGGGAGTTTCATTACATGTTCAGGGGGAGAAGAATAGTTGAAGTATTACAGATTCAAGAAAGGAAGAATTGACAACAATCTCTATGTGAAAGTGGATCAAGATAACCTAACGATTATCAAGGTATATGTGTATAATATAATATTTGGAAGTAATGATGACCAATTAAGTAAATACTTTGCCACAAAAATGCAAAGTGAGTCTGAAATGTCTATGCTTGGTGAGCTTACATACTTTTTAGGGCTTCATATTTCTCAGCAGGATAAAGGAATATTCATATATCAAACCAAGTACATCATGGAAATGCTCAAAAAATTCCGTATGGAAGATTGTAATACCTTCCTTACCCCCATGATAACAGGTTGCAAGTTAATCTTAGAAGACTTGTCAAAGGATGTGGACCAAAGGTTGTATAGATCCATGATTGGTAGTCTCCTATATGTGACAACCTCCCCACCTGATTTGATGTAGGTAGTTGAACAAGTAGCAAGATTCCAAGCAACACCAAAAGAATCTCATATTATTGTCGTCAAAATAATTCTTCGATATCTTAAGGGCACAGCGGAATATGGTCAGTGGTGTCCCAAAGGAAATGATTTGGTTATCCAAGCTTATACATACGTAGATTGGGTAGGAAACATTGATGATCGTAAGAGTACCAGTGCAGTAGCATTCTATTTAGGTGGTTGTCTTGTTTCATGGTTAAGTAAAAACAATCTTCAATCTCGTTATCCACAGCAGAAGCAGAATATATCGCAACAAAACTTGTTGTACAAAAGTTCTCTAGATGAAGGAAGCTTTGTAAGATATTTAAGTCAAGTTTGATGGGCCTATTCCCATATTTTGTGACAACACCGGCGCCATCATCATATGTAAGAATCATGTGATGCATTCCAAAATGAAGCACATTCCAAATAAATATCATTTCGTTAGAGAGAAGGTCGCCAAAAAGAATATCAAGCTTGAAAATGTTGGCATAAAGGAATAAATTACTAACATATTTACCAAACCATTACCTTGTGAAGCATTTAAGTATCTTCCCCAAAATCTTTGGATTCTCCCAAGTTCTCATTAGAATCTTTCTCTTATCTAACTAAGTAGAAAGGGGGAGTGGAGGTGTTTAAAGGTCCGTAGGATGACAATTTTTAAGGGGAGTTAACCTTTGCCATTGATGACAAAGGGAGAGAGAAGGTAGTAGGAAGAGGTGTCATGATCGCATGGGGGGTACTTTTGTTTCCATCAATGCCAAAGTGGGAGATTGTTGATCAGTGTTTGTCATTGATGTCAGCCTAAGAAGTAGCAGGGGCTACCCCAATCTTTAATGGGAATTTTGAATTGACAAATTACTCTATTATGAGTCAATGATAGTCTAAATGCATTCTAGTCATCGATATGTTTCCATTGATATATGGCATGCCAAGTAATTCTTCACGGTTTGAGATATATTCATGTTTGAAGTTAGCAACCACATTTAGTGGGCTAAAACCCTATGCCGTTATGGCATGGCACTCATAATTGGTTGTGATAATTGAATATTCAATAATTAATAGTGTTTTCTTCTTTCTCCTAAAATCCCTCCAACGTTCACTTTTTGAGGACCCTCTCAACTCAAGACATTCATATAAATAATGACCCTCATACCCTCCTCTAGTAGGGATTTTGTGGCTTCTAACAGGTCATCGTGGAATTTTTGCTATAATTTTTTTCTGCGAAGCTTCAAAAGCTGAAAATAAAACCCATTTGAGCATAACTTTCAATGCACCGCTATAAATTTTGAGCATTTTCGCATAAATTTTAGATATTGGTTTGCTATATTGTCATATATATGATTTGAGGAAGTTAGGGTTTTTGCAGACTCTTGAATTCCATGTAAAACTGGTGACATTGGGAAAATCATCATAACCTTCTCTCTCAGCATTGGATTAAAATTTCCAACATAGTAACAGAAATAAGACAGACTTTAGTTTATTGCGTATCATTTTCACTGTTGAAGGTCGCAAGAGTGACACATCGCACTTTGTACAATTTCACTCTATTGAATCAGGCTATAATCAAGTGATCGTGGGCGATTGGGCATAACTCTTTATTGAAGCATTAAATCTTTATCAGACCTATGGGGTTGGAAAGAGGACTCATAGGGCTACCATAGGACGCAATTTCAGGCCCTCAAGATCTGAAATTACATAGATACAACAGATTCAACATCGATCTCATAGAAGGTAAGAAAAAACATGCATTCAAGGACCACTGCAGTAAGGACCACACATCAATAGTCAAGGGTAAGTCTCCTACAGCAAGGTATGTATGATTAGTGTTTACATTTGAATTTTGACTATCATCTCTAACATATGCTTTTGCAGGACAACATAAGTATATGCATTGTCTCAGTTATATCTTTATGTCTCTATATGTCACAATTAGTTTTTCAGATGTCCTATTCTTGATACTACTCATTTGATGTTGCATATTCTTCTTGCTACACCAAGTCTGATAAATTTATATGATGTTGTAAGTTTAGGTCATTTTTGGATATATTCTTGCATAGAGTCCACGCCTATATCAAGAGTGAGAGTCTTTGTCTACTACTACAACAAGCCAACAACAAAAGTGAAAAACACACTTTAGGTACGCATTGTAATTCTAGTTTGTAATTATTCATTATCATGCACTTACATGTGTTTTGCGGGAAAAGGTAAGTTTAAGGGTATTTTGTTTTTTTTGGGATTGGTTTCGTAGGGAAAATTTTGCATGTAGGTAGAAGAAGAATCAAGTACAACTTCAAGAAAGAATTCAAGAGAACAAGTATCAAATCAAAGGAAGCATTTCAGTGGGACTTGCTTTGAAGACATCACAACCATCCGTATATTGCGAAGAAGTGTCAAGGCCAAGAGTCATCAAAATTTGTAAAAGAGTCATTTGTAAAAGTGTCATCATTGGAAGAGTCATTATTGTACAAGAGTCAATCTGCCTAGAGTCAAAAAGGCATTATTGGGAGGTCTAAGAGTCTCTGTTGGGATGATGTCTTGGTTGGGTTTTAGGTCATAGTGTGATTGGGTGTTTAGTCAAAATCATTGTAAATCATATTGTATCATGGATCATTGTCCCTGGTATGGGAATCCACACTCTTGTCTCATTTCAGTCATTATAGGGTGGTAGGGAGGTGCTAGGCTGGTGCATGAAGTCACCTATAGGTTGGAGCATATGAACACTTCAGGGTGGTAGGTTGGTCTAGGATGTTGGGGCATCCATTCAGTTGACTACTGAAGAAACTAGGGTGTTGGGGCGTCCTTCCAGTGGGAGATGTTGAAGAATGCTTTTCTACAATTCTAGGAAGTTGTTGCTTTGATTTTAGTTGGGGTTGAAGATTAAATAATTTATTAGAAAAGCGTTCGGTGGTTTTTGACCCGGAGGGGGTTTTCCACCTAAAATTCTTGTTTCTACTGTGTTCTTTTATTTACAGCTAATACTACATAAACATTAGTAATAATTGAAGATTAACTAATCCTCTAAAAATATTTAAAAGTGGTAATTGCTAAGGAATATTGATTCAGCGCCCCTCTAAGTATTTCCAACAATTAGTATCAGATCCTTGTTCCTTCAATAGCAGTATAACAACTGGAAGGATATCATGGAGTATACTAAGAATAGATTTCATTTGTTCAATGGAAATAACTATGCACTTTGGAGTGGAAGAATGCAGGTTCATTTGCTGGTGCAAGGATACAAAGTATGAGAAATCGTTGACAAAGGCTCCACACTGACCCGGGATGAACAAGGTAAGAAAAATATGGTAGATGAGCAAAGGCTAAAGATCTTATTATCAATGGGCTTATCGAATCTATTTATCTTAAGGTATTGAGATGAAAAATTGCTAAAGATGTATGGGGCAAGCTTTAAAATATATATGCAGGTAACTCAAAGGTGAAAGAAGCAAAGCTTCAAATTTTCAGGGAAAAATTTAAGCAACTCAAAATGAGGGAAGATGAAGATATTGTTGAATACTTTCAGCATGGTGATGAAACAAAAAATACATTGTAAGGTTTGGGAGAACCTGTTGAAACAAAAATTGTTGTCTGAATGATCTGATAATCACCCTTGAGTGACCTCAGTTAATTAATTAATGAATAAAGGTATTACAGACTCATGTGTTGGTGGGTGTCTATGTTATTTTAGGCAATAGATCGATCAGATTGCAAAATAAACAGACACTGGAAAATGGAAAATAGTAAGAGAAACACAATAAGCAAACACAAGAACACAACAAATTAATATGGAGTTCACCCTATCCTCCAGGGCTACATCTCTAGTCTAGATTTCATTGGTGGCCTTCTTTTATTGTGTATTTAAAGTAGAGAATTACAATGAGGAGCTCGATCAGAGTCTCCTGAAACAGAATTGCTTGGCAGGGTGGTTCTTGGATTCCCCAAGCCACTAGAGTGCACAGACTCTTTACCTTACCATCTCTTGACCTCTCTGGACTTTAATGGAAGGAGCCCAATGTGGTGCTTGATTCCCGACAGATCCCCTCAGGGATTGCTCAATGTTGCCTTATGCTGCAGGTCAGCTCGACTCTCTGTCTTTCTGCTCTTTGCTTCACCGTCTCTTCCTTTCTTTGTCTTCGTCTTCTTCTCTCTGGTTCTTCCTCTCGGTGTCCTCTCTCTCTCTGGTCTCTTCTATTCTTTTTTCATGGCTTTAAAGCTAATCGATCTCATGACTGTTCGATTCCCCTTCTGCCTCCATCTGATCACCTACTGCTGCTCACTTGGAGTTCCTTGTCTCGGCATCATCATCAACGACTCACAGGGAGTGGCCACTTGTCCTCTTGCAAACTGCGCCAGCTTTTCCTTGTCGGTTCGTTTCTTCAGTTACGTCGGGAAATGACTCACCTACCACCTCAGCGATCAAATCGGACCTCAAATCCTTATACACTACAACTTAATCCCCTGTCAAATCCGGTTTCCCCATCGGGCACGATCTCATCTGTTAGATCTGGGGCCCCTAGATCCGACGCCATTCGCTCATTTCGTACGGTTGACTTTCTCGACCATTAGCATGCAATGAGCGGTGGTTTTCTCTCTCCTCCGCTTGCCATGCATCGAGTGTTGAATGGAATCGCTAGGTTTCAACCAAATCCACTTACCGGCCAATGGTGCCCTTGATATACCATCGATTTTGGAGCGTGGGTCCTGCCTTTAGCCTTTAGCACTTTTCCCCCACAGTTTTCTTGGCTTCCATGCAACCGAGAACTCGGGGCCTTTCCTTCTCGAGGGGTTTTGCCTAGCGAGCGCGAATCATGCATTAGAAATTGCCTCCTTTTCCTGATCTGGGCTTCCCAGGTGCCAGTTTCGCCTCCTCCGTGGTCTCCATGGGCCTCAGTCAATGCGCTTTGACCGAGGTCCTCATCATTCCTCGCTGGCTGCCAACTGCTACTGTTCAGAAGTCTTCCTAATCGCTCTGTGCTCATAAATATTTGAAGTCTGTCCTATTTTGATACAGCCATGGTGTTTTGATTATTCTTCATGGATCCAATTTGGATCACGGCCTTCCCACTAAAAAATCTTTTGGACCACCAAAAGTTGGTTTTCAAGCATCAACTAAGTGAGGAAACAATTTTCTCACTTGTCCAATTTCTATCCACTTTGCACTACTCGGCTTTGAACCTTTGAGCCCAATTTTGAGGTACTCAACATCTCCCCTGCACATTGTCCTCACCTTCCTGTCCAACTTGTGTCTTCCTGCAATTCAATAAGATATTCAGGTAGCAGGTCATCAATAGAAGGCAACTGACTCTGCTCTTTGGGATCCTCAATTAGAGAAGGTTCAAACAGTCTCAAGCAATCTACATTTACGACTGATTAGATGTGCATGTACGCTGGTAGATCAAGGCAAAAATCATTTTCAAAAATCTTCTCGAGTATCTTGAAGGGTCCATCCCTGATAGGCTTTAGATTTTTACCTTCACCTTGCATCCTGTCCTTGTCGATATACAACCAGACTTGGTCACCAACTCAGAAACTATGCTCCATCCGATGCTTGTCATGCCTAGCCTTGTATTTGGCCTGGCTCTTTTCCATCTGTTCCTGTATTACCTGGTGGATCTCCTGGATTTGTTCAATGAACCTATTTGCCCTATCCACATCACTGTGTCCATCAACTGTGGTATCTTTACCAAAGACAAAATCCAAAGGAGACCTTGGTGTGAAACCAAAAAACGTCTCAAAAGGAGATCTCTATGTAGAAGAATGTTTTGCTCTATTGTAAGCATGTTGCACATAACACAAATTTTCATCCCAAAGCTTAGGATGTTTGCTGCAATCTCCTCTGAGAAACTGGATCACTGTCATGTTAACTACTTTTGTCTGGCCATCAGTTTGTGGATGAAAATTTGTGCTCTTCTTCAGTTTGGCATCCATCAGTTCCCACAGACTTGACCAAAAATTTCCCACAAATTGGGTGTCTCTATCAGATACAAGGGAAGTGGGTAATCCAAAATGAATCCATATATGTTCAAAGAACTGTTTTGCAGTTTGTCCAGATGCAATCTGTTTATTACAAGCTATCAAAATACACATTTTGTTGAACCTATCCACAACAACATATAGATAAGCATGACCTTTCCTAGATTTAGGTAGTCCTCCAACAAAATCCATGGAAACACTTTCCCAAGGGTGAGAAGGAACTGGTAGTGGAGTGTACAAGCCTAGTTTTCTATTGATGGGTTTGCTTTTAGCACACATAGTAAACCCTCTTACATATCTAGAAACTTACTCATTCATTTTTTTCCAATAACAAAATATTTCCAGCTATGCAACAGTTTTACTTACCCCAAAGTGACCTGATATCAGAGAAGTGTGTGCTTCTCTAATTATATTAACTCTCTCAGTTTGTGGAATGCAGAGTTTCCCACAATGGTATAAGATTCGGTCCTTTACATGATAATCCAATTCTTCTACCCATTTTCCTTGAATCAAAGTTGCATAGACATCTTTAAAGTCTATATCTTGAGCATATTGTTAAATGTAGCTTTCATGTAGCACAGAATTATGCTTAAGTATAGTATATGCATTTATAATGGGTCTGGATAGCATGTCTACAACTTTATTATGTATGCCTTTTTTATATTTGATGACTAAATGAAACTATTGTAGAAAAACCATCCATCTGTAGTGTCTTGATTGTTGCAACTTAGTTTGGGAGTGTAGATATTGAAGTGGTTGATGATCAATATGTATTACTGTCTGTTTTCCCATTAACTAATGTTGCCACTTTTTCACACTTTGAACTAATGCATACAATTCTTTATCATATGTAGGATAGTTAACTACTATAGGATTAAAAGTCTCAGAATGGTAACATATGGGTTTACCATGCTGTGACAACACTGCTCCCATGGCATAGTCACTGGCATCTGCTTGGATCTCAAATGGTCTTTGTAGATCAGGCAGTGCTAGTACAGGTGTTGTTCTAATCTATTCTTTCAAGATGTCAAAATCTTTATGATGTTTTCCTCCCCACTGAAACACCTTGTTCAATCCTATTAAATCATGTAAGGGAGCTGCAATTGAGAAAAAGTTAGAAATGAACTTACTCCAATATTGTGCTACCTCTAAGAAGCTTCTCACTTATGTAGCAGACTTGGATTTAGGCCAGTTTACAATGATTGCCACCTTAGAGGGATCTATTTTCAATTCACCACCCCCTACTATATGACCCAAGTAATTTAGAGATGTTTTGCCAAATTCACATTTTGAGAGTTTAACATGAAGCTTTTCTCTTTTCAAAACATCTAATGTCTGCTTAACATGCTTTAAGTGTTCTTCTCACGTTTTACTAAAAATCAAAATGTCATCGAGATACCCAATAACAAAATCATCAAGAAAAGGTCTGAGTACATAATTCATTAATCTCATGAAAGTAGTCGGAGCATTAGTTAAGCCAAAAGGCATAACTAGCCACTCATACAATCCCTGCTTTGTTTTGAAAGCAGTCTTCCATGCATCTTGTTCTACAACTCTGACCTGATGGTATCCACTATGCAAGTCTAGCTTGGTGAAATGAACAGCTTCCTTCAATTGATCTAAAAGATCATCTATGCGAGGAAGGGGATAACAATTTTTTATTGTTATCTTATTCAATGCTCCGTAATAAAGGCACATTCTCCACGAGCCATCTTTCTTTCTCACCAAAACGATTGGTGACCCACATGGTGATGTGCTAGGCCTGATGAACCATTTCTCGAGAAACTCCTGCACCTGCTTCTTGATTTCAAAATTCTCTAAAGTAGACAACCCTTTATACCTGTGGCTGCAATGGTTGTTTCGTCTCCCGAGTCTGACCCCAAATCTTTCTGAATAGTTGCAGTAGTATTCTTCTTCTTGTCCTCAAACTTCTTAGGTCTTAGCTCTGGATGCAAAATCCAACAATTTTCATCTTCATGCCCATCTTTTTTATAGTGAGTGCATGAAGCTTTTCTTTTCTGTGCAGTGTTAGCCTTCCTTGCTTTCCAATTCTGCTTTCTTTTCTCCTTGCTCTTGCTTGCAGTGGGTTGGGACGGTCCCCCAACTTTTGGATTTCCATTCTTTCCTCTAGCTTCTAGATGAGTAACTTGTACATATACCTCATCTATACTAGTGGGATTAAACATGAGGATGGTATGCCTCATGTAACTGTGTAGACCACCAATATAATTCAAAAGAGTTTCAAGTGAGTCTAATGGGATTCCTAGAATCAATGCTCTCTTTCTAAATTCTTGAGTTTACCCTTGCACACTTTGCCCTTTCAATTTCCGAAGAGTTTGCTAACTCATCATGTCTTGTTGCATGTAGGCCAATGGATAGAACTGCTTTTTTATTGCAGAAACAAATTCACTTCAGACAGAGATAGTCTTACCATGTCTTTTCATATCAGCTTGGGTTCTGCCTTCCCACCAAACCAAGGTAGTGCCTCCTAGGTGTAGGCTTGCCAT
This sequence comes from Pinus tabuliformis, assembly GCA_031772625.1. Lineage (NCBI taxonomy): Eukaryota > Viridiplantae > Streptophyta > Pinopsida > Pinales > Pinaceae > Pinus > Pinus tabuliformis. Next base: position 222,075,364 of record CM062807.1, on the reverse strand, counting down.
ATGAATCTTGCTCTTGTCTGAGTCGATGTTTTGTACTCTGCAATAAACATCAATTTATCTAATCCAATTGTCCAACTTTTCTGCATTTAACTCTCCATCATATATAGGTAGATCAAATTTAACATCTAGTTTGATGAAAGATGCTTTCTTTTCGTTTTCAGGGTTGTTAGGAGGTGTGATAAATCTTTCCTCTTTCCCTTTTCCTTTTGAGTGGTCATGGAAGTGAGACTCATCTTCTTCTTTGTCTTGTTTAGAGCCTGATGAATCTTCATCCTTATGTTTTCTAAAGTCCCTATACATTTATTCTACCATTGACATTATGTCTAGAAAAATTTCTATGAATTGAGGGTCTGGCCCCACAGAACCTTCCTCTGACATTGTCTTCCAAGGATAGACTCTCCCAATCTCAGGATTAGTTTCGACCAACTCTCCTTCTCCTAATTTGAGCTTTGATCTAGTGAGCATTCAACAACTAATCCAACACAAGCTTGTCTAACCTTATAGCCTAAATCTCCAATACCACTTGATCTAATGATCACACTTGAGTGACCTCAGTTAATTAATTAATGAATAAAGGTATTATAGACTCATGTGTTGGTGGGTGTCTATGTTATTTTAGGCAACAGATCGATCAAATTGCAAAATACACAAACACTGGAAAATGGAAAATAGTAAGAGAAACACAGTAAGAAAATACAAAAACACAACAAATTAATAAGGAGTTCACCCTATCCTCCAGGGCTACATCTTTGATATAGCTTTTAGTGGTGGCCTTCTTTTATTGTGTCTTTAAAGTAGAGAATTATAATGAGGAGCTCAATCTGAGTCTCTTGAAACAGAATTTCTTGGCAGGGTGGTTCTTGGATTCCCCAAGCCACTATAGTGCATAGACTCTTTACCTTACCAACTCTTGACCTCTCTTGTCTTTAATGGAAGGAGCCCAATGTGGTGCTCAATTCCCGACAAACACCCTCAGGGATTGCTCGATGTTGCCTTATGCTGCAGGTCAGCTCGGCTCTCTGTCTTTCTGCTCTTTGCTTCACTGTCTCTTCCTTTCTCTGTCGTCATCGTCTTCTCTCTAGTTCTTCCTCTCGGTGTCCTCTCTCTCTTTAGTCTCTTCTATTCTCTGTTCATGGCTTTAAATCCAATTGATCTCATGACTATTTGATTCCCCGTCTGCCTCCATCGGCTCACCTGCTGTTGCTTTCTTGGAGTTCCCTATCACGGCGTCATCATCAATGGCTCACAAGGAGTGGCCACTTATCCTCTTATCAACTACACCAACCTTTCCTCGTCGATTCGGTTCTTCGGTTATGTCGGGAAATGACTCACCCGCCACCTCAAAGGTCAAATCGAACCTCAAATCCTTATACACCATGGCTTAATCCCATGTCAAACCCAGTTTCCCCATCGGGCTCGATCTCAACTGTTAGACATGGGGCCCCCAGATCCGACGCCATTCGATCATTTCGTGCAGTTGACTTGCTCGACCGTTAGCGTGCGATGAGCAGTGGTTTTCTCTCTCCTCCACTTGTCACATTTCGGGCACTGAATGGAATCAATAGGTTTCAGCAAAATCCGTTTACTGCCCAAGGGTGCCCCCAATATATCGCCGGTTTTAGAGTGCGGGTCCCGACTTTGGCCTTTAGCTCTTTTCCCCCACGACTTTCCTGGCTTCCATCCGACTGAGCATTTGGGGCCTTTCCTTCTCCTGGGGATTCCCAGGTGCCAGTTTCACCTCCTGCGTGGTCTCCATGGGCCTCGGTCAGCGCGCTTTGACCAAGGTCCTCGTCGTTCCTCTCTAGCTGCCAACTGCCACTGTTCAAAGGTCTTCCTAATCGCTCTGTGCTCATAAATCTTTGAAGTCTGTCCTGTTTTGATACAGCCATGGTGTTTTGATTATTCTTCATGGATCCAATTTAGATCACTGAAAGATCCTCATAACTTTCCAGCAAGATTTAACCTTAAGGTATTTGTCTTGGAAGATAGATCAAATCTCACTGATCCAAAATGGATCAGGTTTTGCCTTTAGATCAAAGTCTTCAAATTTAGTTGAAAGTGGGATCAAATCAAAGTGCTTGACGAGATGATTCCAACAGTGAAAATAACGCAAAAGTCCAATTTTGGATGAAGCAGTTAAGGCCAGTCAAAGTTTCAGGCAAACTAGGGAAAAAAGTCAAAAAGTTAAAGTCAAATTGGTCAATAGTCAACGCTTACGTTAGCAGGACACGTGTCCTCCTAGGAATGCGCCACATGGTTTTGATGATGTCAACAAGGAAGTTGGCGTTGCAATTTTTGATTGGTTCATATGGGCCAATCTGGTGTTGACACGTGATATTGCCCAATATTGGCATGTGAATCCAAAAATGTTGGGGGTCAGGGAGGATCGAACCCCTGACCTCCCAGATTCCTAATTTTTCACCAGATTCTGTTCATCAGATAAGCTACAAAATTGCTTGTTTGTATTGGCAAAGATATGGTATTTATGTCTTCGGGTTAGATCTTCTGGAAAAAGGGTTGGATGGTCAGGGTCAACCCCAGACCATCGGTCCCTTAACTGTTAATGCCAAACTAACCACCAAATTATACCATAGTTGAAACCATATCATATCAAACAAACTATATCCCACATGCTCCACGCCATATATATCACATATGATATATATATCATATAAACGTTAATGCATAACAAGGAGTAAGGTGGAAGGGTCGGGCAGAGGTTTGAACCACCAACCTTCCAAAAACCATTATATAACAATGCTTTCACATAAGTCCGCTAGCCAACTTGCCATATGGTGGAGCTTGTTAACCAAGCCACCCAAATTTTTATATATGCAGGTGTCGAACCAAACCAGGCCGAAACCACTAGCACGGATTACAAGGTGGTATTTCACAAGCAGAGGCAGTTTTGTGCAGCAGAAAAGTGGTTTTTCTACAGGAAGAGGTGGTTTTTGACTTTATAGGGGTTCTAGGAGTCACTATGGCCAAATATGGTCGAGTTTATACTCAATTGACTCAAAATTTCAAGCTAGACGCAGTGGTGGCATCCATTTTCTCATTGTTACACAAAAATATCGTCACTATGATTATTTGCAGTTAGTATGGGTCTATCATCACTTGTACTGTCCTCCTAAGCAAGTCTAAGACCTCAGCTCTTCAAATCAAGCTTTGGAAATGGGAGAAAGACATTAAAAATCAATGTAACTCTGGTTCTGCACTTTCTCTCATGGTCACCTGCGGTCCCGCACCTTCTGTGTACAAAAGCTGCGTACCTACCCGCTCTGTCCCTAACGGTGTAGGTGCGGACCCCTGTGAAAGTTAAAAGGCGCAAGTTTTATCTTAAAAAACTCACTTTGGGTTAATTCTAGAGTTTTCTAGAAGGAATTTTGACGTGGATTGATCGCTCTGAGGTGGTTCATGCATCCCAAAAGAGAAGGAGCTAATCCCTTGACTAAAGGAGCTATCCCTTTGAAGGAGGGCTTTATCCCTTTGAAGGAGGACCTAGTAACTTCCCTCCATTGCACTATAAATACAGGCATTGGGGTGAGGACTAGGGAGGTTAGAAGCTGAACATTTTGAGGGTAAATGCAGGTGAAATTAAGACTTCCCAGTTCAGCTTAAGAGGAGAGATCACATACCTTTTTGGCTTCATTGGGGAGTGAGTGAAACTTGTCAAAGTAAAGGAGACTTCTTGTTGGACCCTGGGAGGAGCTTGTACAGCGTCAAGGCGAAGGTTGTAAAGTTCTTCTTCTTTTGAATTAATACAATCAAACTCATTTTTCTCAACAAGTATCTTATGTTATTTGTTTCATGGACTCCTTGACTTTCATGTTAAATATGTTTTATGCAATTGGTTTTTCAGGTGCTATTTAATTTGTTTGCCTTGTTTGTGTTTGCAGATTCGCGAAAAGGAGCTCATTTGGATCAAAGGAGCGAGGGCATCCACAAGCTTGCGTTGGACCAAAGGTAGGCCCTAAAAACACTTGTTTGCTATTGTTTATTAAAGCATATTTAGAGAAAGATACTGTCTGGTTGGTTTGCTTGTCATTAGTGTTATAGACATTTTTGTGCCTAACAGCATGGAGCATGAAATGTCGATAATCTGAGGGATCCAAAGTCCCTAAACATGTTGTTCTTACCCTTAGAGGAACAAGGTCTGCAAACCACAACACTGAAAATCAGTTCTCCACTCAAAAACACTCAAAAACAGGCTATTTCTGGATCATGTCAGCTGCTCCACTGAGCATCTGCGCTGAATGTCAACTGCTCCTCCTTGTACCTGCGCTAAAGGTCAAAACCAATGAAGGCTACCTGCGCTGGGCGAGATTGGCCAAGTGGCACAGTCATTCTGCAAGGTGTCAACTGCCCAGGAAGCTTCCAAACTGACACTTGGTTCAAGGAATTCGCCCTATGATGAGTAAGAGGGTCTTGATCTCCAAGTGGAAGCAAGATTCTCCAAGTGGACTCAAGAACTGAAGATTAACTAAAGTGGGAGAGGACACAAGTCAGCTTCAGGCCAGTCTCAAGATGACTCATCCTTTCTCCAAAACCCTATATATAGAGCTCTCTCATGAGGTCTAGGGAGGCTGGATTTTTGTGCAAGTAAGGAAGTTCTGTTGGTTTTTGATTAGAGCTATTGGGTGTTTGCTTGAAGGAGGTGAAGAGGAGATTTCTTTCAGCTGGGAGGTGTTGCTGGATTGGGCCCATTGTGGTTGTAACTCTCTCAGAACTTTACTTCTATTATCAATAAAGTATTCAAGATTCTTCTATGTGCATGAGTCTTTATGATGAATAGATGTTTGTACATTTGATTTATGCTAATCCTATAATCGATTATGGATGTATGCTTCTTGTAGTTTTTTTTCCTTGTGCTTTTACAGGATCTGTGTGTAGCTGGGCCGGTGAAAGGGCAAGGAGCTAGGAGCAAGCAACAAGGAGTGAAGACTGGATCGACTATAAGCGCAAGATAATGGTTAGTAGATCATCCTTTTCTTCCCTCTCTCATCTCATAAAGAAGAAACTTTGAATAGCTTTGCATTCAGTTGTTGTTGGAGTACTATCACCTTCAGAGTAGGGATAGAGGCATTCTGCATTAGCCACTTTTCCCCCCAACAAAATGGCGACTCCACTGGGGATCGTGTCTTGGTAGTTTGTTGTGTTTCTTGCTATTTATTTCATAAACAAGGAGAGTACCGAATCGAACTGTGTTTGAATCTATCAAACACAAAGTAGAGGGCAGCTACTCTGGCTCAGTTTCTGAGCAAGTTTATGATTTGAAGAGCTGATCCACAAGGACTTTAATAAGATCTTAGTGATAGCTTTTCATCCTCCTTTACATCCCTTAGTGTGTCCTTGACTGATAGCTTCTGATTTGAGCAAAAACTGTGAATTTTTGAGCAATCTGTGACCCGGAAACCAAGACGGACAAAAGTCTCGTTCTTCATTGCAGGCTGTACACTAGCAGTATGCATTTCAGCGCAGTTCCCGAAGGGGCTACCTGCGCTGAAGGTCAAACAGGCAGTGTTACACCTGCGCTGGACCAGTCTTGGCTTGAGTTCCTGTGGTTTCTTGCTGTGTCTTGATTTGTTTTCACTGTTATTTTTGTTGTTTGCTGCCAGTCAGTAGGCCTATCTGAAACCATCTTCCTTTGTCATTATTCTGCCTCAGTTGTATAAAGAAGTTGTATTTGTTCTTTTGTATTTCTTATGTCATTTACAGTTTCCCATAACAAAAGTGAACCAGTCTTGCATTGACCTCTTAGATCTAGACCTGTGATTAAGTGTCGTTTCTGATCTTAAGAGTTAGCTTATTTGCTATTCATAGCTGATTGAGTTTGTCGCTTTCGTTATATGGTTTGAATTTACATATTTCTAAGTGTCGAAACAAGTGAATTGTAAAGTGTCTTTCGATTTTGGACGAACTTGTTTGCTTTCGCTTGAAATTAAATTTGAAATTATACAACAACTTTCTTTCTGTACTTCATCAAACATTAAGGAAGAGAAAAGAAATACTTGCATTTTTGCATTTTGCATTAAGTTTGTATGTTGATTTAGGGAAAAAGTGCATTAGCGAGTGCTCTTTGATCTGTGTGAAAAGGATTTTATCTCTCTTTTCCCTCAGTAGTTAAGATTTTCATAAGTCGAAAAGATTTGAAAAGCTTGCTTCTCATCTTAGACTGCATTTAGGAATTTGTATCAATACATCTCGTGGTGAACCTTGAAAGGCAAACTTTAAAAAGATCAACTTAAAATATATTGAATGAACCTAACAACGCTTTGAAACATAATGCAAACATCTAGAGGTCTAAGCTAGAGACGTGTTCCGGCGTCGTTAAACATAGTGACTGTCAATCTCGACGAAGGTGGGTGATTCCTCCTGAGAGTCGGTGGCACTAATACGGATTGTGCTCCCACGTACCGTCGCGTATATATTGGGAGACCCCTATAGGATCAAAGCCTTTATCCAATAGGAAACCGTGTCGGCCGCCCTACTGATCGCAATGCAGTGAACACAGCATTCATGAAGACCGACCACCCGTACCGTAAAACGTATTTTGTGGTTTTGCGAAAAGTTTGGCACACCCTCTGCCTAGATCTCCAGAGCAGTTTCTTTTGGCCTTTTTCAAACTCTATAACTGAAAAAGTCCAACCAAGCATTTGTCACTTCGGGCTCGTTAATACATCGAAGGAGACTAGAGTCATCTTTAGCTTTTTCTCGACTCTTAAAAAGTGAAAAAGCAAGTTGTGTCTAAAAGCGTCTAATAAAATTCATTCAATTCGGAAACACAAATTTCCCCTTTTAATATTTTGGTTGATCGAGTAATCTGCAATCGTGGAAGAAAGTCAATTGAAAATCTGTCATTCACGGAGGCTTGCGAGTCAACCGTCTTTGTCCCCGGAATCGAAAACAGTACGGGCAAAGCGAACTCGTTTAACCGGTTCAAAATCTCCTTTGAAAGTTAGAACAAGTGTTCCTACTACATCCGAGGTTCCGGTTACTCCTAACATTTCTGGAAACCCTGCCTCTATAGAGGAAGTTCAACAGCCACAGAAGGACAGTAATACTGATCCTAGTCTGGGGGCAAATACTTGTGTAACTGAACCAGTTCCATCTGTAACCGGTCCAGAAAGTTTTGTTCCCCAAACAACTGTCACTATCGAAACAACCACTTCTTCGGCACCAGAAATATTTTACGGACCTGACGGTCTACCTCTTCCACCGGGTTTGATTGCGATAGAGGAAATCGCAGAGGATCCGCAAGCAAGTACTCCAACCCATTTTGGAGTCGGGGTCACTCTATTTCCTTCATCAGAAGTTAATCCACCACAAGTGGAAGTTCCTGTAGAATCGCTAGGCAATCTATTGGATAGACTTAAAATGTCTGAACAACCGTCATCATCTAGGACTGTGTCGAATGACACAGCGACAGCAGAAGCCCCTGCCGTCACTCCGACGATGTTTGCCGGCATACCAGCTATCCCAACTAGATCTCAACAGCTAGAAGGAGTCCACCAAGGGACTATGTCGACAGTATGGTCTGTTCCAGTTTGTTCATCCGGAGTAATACCCGGTAATTCTTATGTTGAAACTCGACAGATTGATCCTCATGGAGGTCAATTTGGGCCATCTAGTCCTCAAGGATTAACAATCCCTCTGAGTTCCGGATTGCTACCATATGGGGGGCAGTATGCCCTTTCATTATGGGGGGCAGTATTCAGGCCGTCTTTCTATTACCTCAACAACCAAGGATTGTATATTCTATGCAACAGTGTGTACCTGTGACAAACATCCCAACCACCCCGGCTATTGTAACAGTGTCGCAAGTTCAAGCAATACCTGTTACATGTCAACCTCAGGTTGTAATGCAACAGTCGCTTGACCACGGGTCACAACCACAATCACCGACTGGTGGGATGACACAAGTACAAACGGGTACAATTACCCCACACCTTGGTCCAATGGTTAGCATGGCGCCACAAAACATGGCGTCACAACCATGGCTTGTACAATACCAACAACCGCAGTTCCAACAAGTGTACCAAGGGTCTGAGCAACAGATCTTTGCGAATAGTGGACAACCGTATATCCAAAACGGTCAAAACCAACCACTTTACAGTGGTCAAGTCCACCACCCCGGCTATTGTAACCGTGTCGCAAGTTCAAGCAATACCTGTTACATGTCAACCTCAGGTTGTAATGCAACAGTCGCTTGACCACGGGTCACAACCACAATCACCGACTGGTGGGATGACACAAGTACAAACGGGTACAATTACCCCACACCTTGGTCCAATGGTTAGCATGGCGCCACAAAACATGGCGTCACAACCATGGCTTGTACAATACCAACAACCGCAGTTCCAACAAGTGTACCAAGGGTCTGAGCAGCAGATCTTTGCGAATAGTGGACAACCGTATATCCAAAACGGTCAAAACCAACCACTTTACAGTGGTCAAGTCCACCAACCGTATCAATCATACCAACATCAATTACATTATGCTGGTATGCAAAGACCCACTGCTCAAGCGATTCCATCATACCCTGGTTACGCTTCGCCTAACCTGAATCAACAGTTACCATTCGTGGCAACTTTAGAGTTACCTGACTTACACCGTTTAACCAACGATCCGGTTGCTTATGCCCCTTGGTGGCCAGCGATTCCTCATAAACTTCCATCTGACATTCCTAAATTCAATGGAAATCCAGGTGAAGACCCATCGAATCACGTGATGACTTTTCATCTGTGGTGTTCGTCGAACACCCTTAACGACGATTCGATAAGACTTCGCCTTTTCCAGAGGACATTGACAGGTCCAGTGGCTAAATGGTATATTGAATTGCCAAGAGCCTCTTTCGACAACTTTAGTTCCCTAGCCACGACTTTCTTAACCCATTTTCAATTACCGATAAGGTATGAAACGGGAACAGAAATATTAACCAACTTCAAACAGACAACTGCTACCCATATATCTGATCATATACATGAGTGGCGTCATCGTCGTAGGATGGTAAAAACATATGTTCCCGATCAGCTATTAGCTGAATGGTTTATAAAGTCGTTACTTCCGGCTATTACGGAAGATGTGGCCAAGGGGGGAGTCGTAACAGAGGAGCAAGTGATTGCTCGTGCACAGTATTTGGACTTGGTGTATACTCAGTCCGGCACACTCTATGACAAAATACCAGACGCCCCTAGACCGGAATTTTCGATTCCTCCCCCTCCTAAATCAAATAGTGACTCTCATGCCGGTGATGGCGTGATTGGCACCGCAAACACGAAATCGATAAAGGCTTCCGCAAAGAAAGCCCGTAAGAATTCGGATCAAAATGCAAAAGCAGAAATTATTGCTTCGGAAGTAAATGCCGTATCGGAAGATAAAGGCAAAGAAACCAATCAACCAGGAAGCAAGAAGAAAAAACAAAACAAAGGGAAGAAGAAGAAACAAGGTGAGTCATCCCCTGGAAAAAATTCTTCAAACCCTCCTGGCAAAGGGAAACCAAATTATCCATGTCTGATATGTGATGATGAGGATCATTACACAAAGAATTGCCCATTCAGAGCTGAGTTAAAGAGGTTCTTTAAAAGTTCCCAAACATCAGCTGTGTTAACTGATCCATTTCCCAACCCAGGTCAAAATCTGGTTGATAGTGGAAATGCTTCCCCGTCGCAAGTCCTTATGTTGTCGGTTTCGAAACAGCAAAATGATGCTTTGATTTCGACAAGGAACAAAGATTATGGGAACCCTCAGGTGTCGAACAAAAAAGGTAAGGATCAACCAAGTAGTTCGACAACAACTTCGACAGAACTTGTAACACCTACCATCCCTGAACTAACAATAAAACCGCCAAAGGGTGTAGTACATAAGTCGACATTTAATCCTCGCGCCAGAGCGGCGCAGCATTATAATATAGTGGAAGATTTGGCCCAATCGCCATCCGCTATGTCGACCCTTGAAGTGCTACAAAATTGTCCAACCCAAAGGCAGGCATTGTTATCAGCAATTGGTGGGGTTGATCCTAAGGATTCCAATCTTGTGTCCTTTGATCACAAGGGATATGATCCTCAGTTACCAGCTCAGCTAGCTTTCCTTATTCAAGTGAAAGCACTCAACAAAACTGTTCACAGAACAATAATTGATGAGGGAGCCTCGACATGTATTATGTCAATGAGTTGCTGGAAAACATTAGGATCTCCAACCTTGTCGCGATCATCGACAACATTAAAAGCTTTCGACGGAAGGACTTATACCCCTTACGGTATCCTTAATAACTTGAAAGTTGAACTAGGAGGAAAAACAGTAGAAATTGATGTTGAGGTCATTGATGGAAATCTTGACTATAACATCCTACTGGGTAGACCATGGATTTATGCCATGGGAGCTGTCGTGTCGACTTATTTTAGGAAGATCGCATTCCCGTTTGAAGGAGGGATTACGATCGTCGACCAACAGAACTTCCTCCCAAATGGTTCACAAGTTACAGGAAGCATTCCCATGATCCATGAAAGTAACCACTCAATCCAAGATATCGGAGTAGGATTATTGAAAGACCCCATTTTGATGGGAACTTTCGCGCTACCACCTCCTGTTTATTCGGGAAATGTACCGTTTGTAGCAAACTGCAACATGATATCTTCCACGAAGGTCAACATGGATCATTCAATGGTTTTGCCCCCAAGCCCTTTAGAAATATTGTAGCAATCAATGTTTCAAGCATGGGAGGCGAGCCCAAATCAACGCTCGTCAAGCGTTTGGGTAGATAGATCTAGAGAATATGGAACCCCATTAGATCCTTGGTCGAAAGTACATGGGACTGACGAAGGAATCTTACAATCAATGATGATTGTGGGGGCACCATGGAATGATCACCACCATCGTTCCCTTCTTCCGGAATATGAAGAAGATACTCAAAGTGACCTTTATCACCCTTCAGTATTTGAATTCCTAACGAATACTGTAAATACGGTGGATTCCGAGCGAAACCTATCCAATATTGAAGAGACTATAGCCATAAATATCTCGACCAAAACAGATGTTGTAGATAATATTCATGTCGGCAAAGGTTGTTCCCCTTCAGAACTGGAAATATATAACGCTCTTTTTCGCGAATTTAGAGATGTCTTTGCTTGGTCATATGATGAAATGCCAGGCATTGACTCGAGTATAGTTGAACATGAAATTAAAATGTATCCTGATGTCAAACCAGTAAGACAACGGCTTCGGCAAGTGCACCCGAGGAAAGCCGCTGCCATTAAGGCGGAAGTTGAAAAACTCCTCCATGCTGGATTCATCTACCCGGTTCCTCTAACCGATTGGGTATCGAATATTGTCCCTGTTATGAAGAAACAAGGGACGATTAGAGTGTGTGTCGATTATAGGGATGTAAACCATGCTTGTCCAAAGGACAACTACCCTACACCCTTCATCGACCAGATAATTGATGAATGCGCCGGATGTGAAATCTTTTCATTTATGGATGGATTCTCCGGGTATAATCAAATAAATATCCGCCCACAGGACCAGTCAAAGACTGCATTTATTTGTCCGTGGGGCACATTCGCTTATCGAAAATTACCCTTTGGTTTAAAGAACGCAGGGGCGACGTTTCAGAGGGCGATGAATTATGCCTTCCATGACATCAAGAACATTGTTCAACCTTATCTCGACGATCTTCCGGCTCATTCGCGAAAGCGGACTGATCATCCGCAGCATTTAAGAGCGATATTTCTACGTTGCCGACACTACAAGATAAGACTCAATCTGCACAAGTGTGTGTTTTGCGTCAGTTCTGGTCATTTACTTGGCTTTGTAGTCTCTAAAGATGGGATTCGTCTCGACCCCTGTAAGGTTCAGGCGATCATTAATTTGCCTCCACCTTCAAATTTGCTTCAGATTCAGAAACTCCAAGGGAAAGCAAACTTTCTGAGGAGGTTCATTCCAAATTACGCAGAACTTGCTAAAGGTTATACTCGTCTTTTGAAAAAGGATGTACCTTTTGTCTGGGACCAGGTGGTGCAAGCTTCCTTTGATGCTCTGAAAAATTGTCTAGTAAAAGCATCATTAATGTACGCCCCAAACTATCAAAGAGATTTTAACCTGTATCTGGCTGCAGCGGATACGACCATTGCGATGGTTTTAGTTCAAGAAATCGATGGAATAGAACATCCTATTTATTATTTAAGTAAAAACTTAAACGATACAGAAAGTAAATATTCTTATGTTGAAAAACTAGCGCTTGCAGCTGTTCAAGCGATTCAAAGGTTTCGACATTATGTCCTCTTTCGGAAAACTACCATCTTGTCAGATTGCAACCCCATGACTTATATACTGTCGCGACAGTTGCTTGGGGGCAAATATTCAAAATGGATAGCGATCCTTCAAGAGTTTGATCTGGAATTTGTAAAATCCAAATCAAAGAAAGCTCTAGTTTTCGCGGAATTGTTATGCGATCTCCCATCGTTGTCCAACGATGAAACATTGGAAGAGTCAATCGTGGACGAAAGTTTGTTTCTGATATCTATAAGCGATGAATGGTATGGAGATATCATAGTCTATCTCCAAACCCAAAATTTTAGGCCTAACAACTCTCGCTCCGAACAAAAACGTATACGATACCAAGCAAAAGACTACATGATCGTCGGTGATACACTTTACCGTCGTGGTGTCGATACAGTTCTGAGGAGGTGCCTTACCCATGAGGAGGCCGAAAAAGCCCTGAATGATTGTCACTCAGGCGCGTGTGGGGGGCATCAGTCTGGATATGCAACAGCACAAAGAATCTTACGAGCAGGGTACTTCTGGCCAACCATGTTCAAAGATTGCATAACCGCAGTCAGAAGTTGCCATGCTTGTCAAATCTTTGATAGCAAAACCAGACAACCACCCGCACCTTTACAGCCAATAGTTGCTGTTGGGCCCTTCGCCAAGTGGGGCATCGATTTCATGCAATGTAACCCCACCTCGACCGGGGGGCATGGGTATATAATAGTCGTTGTCGACTATTTTACCAAATGGGCCGAGGCGATGCCTACATTGGATAACACTGGTGAAACAGCTGCCCTTTTCTTTTTTAATCATGTAGTCGCCAGGTTCGGCGTACCACAAGCTATAGTTATGGATCATGGATCGCATTTTCGCAATCACATGATGGTCGAATTAGCTGCCAAGCTAGGGCTATCTCACGACAGCTCTACTCCATATTATCCGCAAGCCAACGGACAAGTTGAGGCAATCAACAAAGTCCTGAAGCGTATGTTGCAAAGGATGATCGGGGTTCATAAAAGAAGATGGCACCTAATCCTGTACTCAGCTTTGTGGGCTTACCGAACCTCGGTAAAGAACGCAACCGGGTTCACACCTTTTCAATTGGTGTATGGCCTGGAAGCAGTCTTGCCGATCCAGTGCGAAATTTCGTCGCTTAAACTCGCGATCGACCTCCTCCCCGAAACTTCAGAGGAAGAGGCTCGTTTCTTGGAATTAATCCAGTTGGATGAAACCCGTCGTGATGCCGCTTTGGCTAACAAGGCCCATAAGAAACGAGTCAAGGCTCAATTCGACAAAAATGTCAAACCCCGTGTCTTCTCAGAAGGAGATTTGGTCTTGCTTTATGACCAAGAATCCGATAAATTGGGAGCAGGTAAATTCAAGTCCTTATGGATGGGCCCCTATATTGTTAAAAGGGTGTTAGCAAAAGGAGCCTACGAGTTAATGGATTACGATGGAATTCCACTGGCGCAACCCCGCAACGGGTTGTACCTCAAGCGTTACTATGCTTAAATAGTAACCTGCATGCTTTTGTTGTATTTTGTTTTCGCTAAAGCATTTGTTCTGGTCAAGTGATCCACCTTTTTCATTGATGGCAGATGTCAAACCTTATAGAGACATGTGTTGGATATGCCGACGGAGCGAGTCGTAGTTCGCGGAACCTTTCCTCCGCAGCCTGGGCCATTTTTGATCCAAGCGGCGAGTTAGTAAGTTTCAGAGGAGTATGTATTGGGCAATCAACAAACAACATCGCTGAGTATAGCGCGTTGATAGAACTACTCTCTGATGCCATCACACGTGGCATACGCCGACTAATTGTCAGACTAGACTCACAGCTCGTCATACTACAACTCAATGGTATATATTCTGTTCGCAATCCAGGTATTTATCGCATGTTCCTAAGGGTTAAGATCTTGGAAAGGCGATTTGATTCAATTCAATATCAACATATTTCAAGAGATTTAAACACATTAACCGACTCGTTAGCAAACTATGTGTTAGATAGACATTTGCAACATTTCTAAAAAGGACACATCATCAAAGATTGTACATATGGATCACGTGAATCAACCAGAATAAAATCCGAAAATCAAAATATATAAGCTGTTTATATAAGTTCATACATAATGTTCTGTAACCAAGACAAAATTGGTCATATGACCTAAAAGCTCAAAAAGATGCTAGGGGGCACCCTAGCCTAGTGGTGCTCATGATAGTACGTCACGGCCTGTACAATCATGCGCAAGAGACGAATCCATCATCTAGGCACACCAATGGTGTGACGCTGCATCTGTAAAGGTAACTCGTCAATCTGTACATCCGGAAGGCCACGAGTAAGGCTCTCAACCTGCTCCTGCACAGCTGTAAGAGTCTCAGTGTCGTCAAGATCGCGGATAACAACTCTCCTAGCAGGCTCCCTGGCTGGGGCAGCAGCTGGCGATCTCGGACGAACTGCTGGACGAACAGGACCAATATCTGCATACACCCAAGAGTACAATTAAAAGTCTTGATAGAATGAAGCACAGCAACGTTATGAACAAGAACAATAAACAGTAATGTGGTCAAAGAGTTTACCAATAGCACCCCACTGCTCGCCATCCGGTAGAACCAAATCCGGATTGCCTCGGAAATCCATACCCACATATGGATACTCAGAAAATGCCATCTCCTGGCGCTCGAACCACCTAAAGAAGGCCTCAGTGAAAGTAATCTGAGGTTGACCTGCATGCCTAGACATATGGTCAACCCACCTCTGCATGCGTGGCTCGGTCGGAGAAGGCAAGTCAAGTATGATGTACTGAGGCTGCATCAGTGGGATTTTCTCCAAGGCAAAGGCAGTCAGAATAGAACCAAATCCAAAGTTCTTCAGCTTCCCGTCCTTTATCTTGGTCAATTGACTTTTCATCTGAACAAGTACTGCATCACACCAGTTGAATACTTTCGGTTGGAGACACTCCAAGGCGTGCTGCATATAAGACCTGTTGGCAACATGTAAAGCTACGCTACCGGCCATCCTACCAATAGTAAACAGAATGGACCTGAGAGCCCGATCAGTAATCTCACGGATAACAATCTTGCCGTCTCTGCTCGGCTGAGAACCTTCCCTGCAATACTGGCGGACATAATCTCTGGTGGAATCCGTCCCTCGGGCCGTACCTGATAAGGAAATAGAGGCACCACGTCTTGACAACCCAGTCAAGAAGTACATGTCCTCTATGGTCAAGGGGATGGTCTTCCCCCTAATCTGGAACACTTGGTTAACAGGATCCCAAGCATCAAGCATATACTGCAGTAAAGAAATCTGTGCTCTCATACTAGAGATCCGGAAAAACTTCAGCAGGCCACAGTTCCGCAGCGCGTTCACCGTGACCGAGTCATGGAGGGCAATCATGTCCTCCTCTTCATGTTCTCGTTCTCGCCATGTAAGGGACATTTTGCTCAAGTCACCCTGCAAAACAAACAAGAGAGAGAATGAGTTCCTGTTTTGGTGAAAAACTGGCGAAAAATCATCAAAAATAACCTCAAAACTCAGTCCTTTTGAGCCCATCGCAGGCAGGAAGTCTCCCACTTGCGCTGAGGGTCAGACTGCCCTAAGGCAGCTTGACTTTCAGCGCAGGTTTCGAAAGGGAAACCTGCGCTGATCCTAGGGCGCCCTGGCAAAACCCCAGGGGCTCAGAAAGACTGAAAAACAGGATAGAAATAGGAAAAGGAAACCGTGAAAAGAAAGAGCTAGGGTTTAGCTCCTACCTGGTCCAGATGGCGCCGAAAATCGTCCGCAGAATCTCCCGGAATCAGCTGGTGAAAATCAAGGGGGAAGAGGCACCTCCAGAGCTCCAACAAACCAAATGCAAATGAAATGGTAAATGAGAGGTAAAAACTCCTTTTTATGGCTTTTTACACAGTTTAAAGTAAAATATTAGGGTTGTAATCTCATTTTCATGCAAATATTATCCATTTCTAACATAGTTTGTTGCAGCAATTAAAAAATACAGTACTACATTTGAAAAGGGAAAAGCTAGTAATGGTAAAAAATCAAAAAATTTGACCACAAATCGAGCAGTTTTAGCATAAAGTTCATGCTCGTTAAAAAATAAATGCAAGATCCGAGCAGTTTTATAGCGGTCTTCATGCTCGTTAAAAAATAAATCTAAGCAGTGAGCAATGTTTCCTCCAGAGTTTAAGCTCATTTTTAAATAAAAAATGAACCTATTCCGGTAAATAACCATTGTGATCGAAAATTTATCAGCCATAAAAGCCTTGGTCGTGTTTGCACCCGCCACCTCCATTCCATTTGGCCTATCGTTCACATCCATATGATTGTTTACCCATTTTGAGGAACAGCTGCGAAGAGTGATTTCACTTAGCCATCCTTGTGACACTGCCGTGATTGGAAAATTCCAACTTGTACCTGGAATCTGCTACTATCCCTGTTTATCACTCGTTCCTCAAAAGACGAGTCTTCTTTGAGCTCTTTTCATCTGACTCGTAAAATATGAAAAGTTTGCCGAGTTTTGGCCTTCCAGCTCGTTAAAAGGACTGGAAGAGCTATCCCTCCTCTAGATTTTAATCTTTTTGGACCTGAGGGATTATTGCACAAAAAGGTCGAGCACTTGTTTTATTCGGCTCGTTAAAGTTATCGAAAATTCATCCCTTCTGTATTGTTTTATACTTTTTTGGACTTAAGGGATTAGATGACGAAAAAGGAATTTTGGAGTTAACTTTCTGTACCTTTTCAGACTCTCTAAAAGTGAAAAGGACCGAGTTGTCTTTGTCGCTAGACTCGTTAAAATGATTAAATAGCGACAAACTTGTCTTTAGACGAGAACGAGTTTCCATATCGCTAGGCTCGTTAAAATATAGCGATGGGCTTGCCCGAAGGGCAGGTTATAGAACAAGCATATGTTATCCTCCTCAAGCTTGACAAAAATAAAGAGGTACTGGTCAGAAATGACTGGGGAAAAATTGGGAGAATCTCGAAAAGCTTTGATGGTAGCAAGTCGCTCTTGAACATGACACTTCGTCCTCCGTACCACATCGGGTTGGGTTGTTTCATTCACCGGTCTCATCACCATGGTCCTCGCCAAACCATCCATATTTGGGGTAATGCTACCGATCCATCACATTAGTGTCGTTATATGTTCAAGAGATGTGTTCAGAAATAGTCAACCGTGTCCCATCCACTGCCATACATTATCCTTCATCCACCCATGATCGCCACCCTGAATCATATCTCACAGTTTGTTTTCACCTCCACTAAATTCATTAGCTCCGTTCCGTGTCACTGATGTGGGATTCATTAAGGCCCTCCTTTGACGGATCGCTTCTTGTCGACTTCAGCTCATTATCCAAGAAGTTGATCTAGGAACACCCCCCCCAGTACTTTGAAGCTTGCATGCCTCAATGGCAAGTTTCTCACTTCCGGCGACAGGTATACATCAATGACCTTCGACCAGAAGATTTTGCGTGGTGTTCGACGCCAAGTCCTTTATTCACACCACGTGAATTGTACTGTAGTACCTTGAGGGTCATTGTCATTATTGGTGATTCCTCTCGCGCTTGTTAACGGTTTACATTATTGACCTGTAATCAAGCGATGTCTTTCCATGTTCGACTTCAACGCAATTCTCACATGGATCGACTTGTACTTAGAGTGAAGATTGAACGAGATTGAAGACCCCAGATCTAGTTTCATCCATTCGGGCTGCGATATATATTCAGGATATAAAGACATTTGATATGTACATTGTTGCAGCAGATGATCATCCTACTCAAAGGATGATAATTTCAGCAAAGAATTATCAGTCTATCATCAGACGGTCGTCTGTTATATGTACCAAAATGAATTCATAAAGCTGAGCATGGGAATGCCCACCTCAGCTAGATCATGAAAGCAGAATGAAAAATAATGTATTGTATTTTATTTTATTGCAGGACACCTCTCAGCCGATTGAATGAACTTCGGATCCTCCTAATAAAGCATTTCACCCGATAAACGACCTCATACTTTAGGGGGCAACTGTTATAGACATTTTTGTGCCTAACAGCATGGAGCATGAAATGTCGATAATCTGAGGGATCCAAAGTCCCTAAACATGTTGTTCTTACCCTTAGAGGAACAAGGTCTGCAAACCACAGCACTGAAAATCAGTTCTCCACTCAAAAACAGGCTATTTCTGGATCATGTGAGCTGCTCCACTGAGCATCTGCGCTGAATGTCAACTGCTCCTCCTTGTACCTGCGCTGAAGGTCAAAACCAATGAAGGCTACCTGCGCTGGGCGAGATTGTCCAAGTGGCACAGTCATTCTGCAAGGTGTCAACTGCCCAGGAAGCTTCCAAACTGACACTTGGTTCAAGGAATTCGCCCTATGATGAGTAAGAGGGTCTTGATCTCCAAGTGGAAGCAAGATTCTCCAAGTGGACTCAAGAACTGAAGATTAACTAAAGTGGGAGAGGACACAAGTCAGCTTCAGGCCAGTCTCAAGATGACTCATCCTTTCTCCAAAACCCTATATTTAGAGCTCTCTCATGAGGTCTAGGGAGGCTGGAATTTTGTGCAAGTAAGGAAGTGTTGTTGGTTTGTGATTAGAGCTATTGGGTGTTTGCTTGAAGGAGGTGAAGAGGAGATTTCTTTCAGCTGGGAGGTGTTGCTGGATTGGGCCCATTGTGGTTGTAACTCTCTCAGAACTTTACTTCTATTATCAATAAAGTATTCGAGATTCTTCTATGTGCATGAGTCTTTATGATGAATAGATGTTTGTACATTTGATTTATGCTAATCCTATAATCGATTATGGATGTATGCTTCTTGTAGTTTCTTTTCCTTGTGCTTTTACAGGATCTGTGTGTAGCTGGGCCGATGAAAGGGCAAGGAGCTAGGAGCAAGCAGCAAGGAGTGAAGACTGGATCGACTATAAGCGCAAGATAACGGTTAGTAGATCATCCTTTTCTTCCCTCTCTCATCTCATAAAGAAAAAACTTTGAATAGCTTTGCATTCAGTTGTTGCTGGAGTACTATCACCTTCAGAGTAGGGATAGAGGCATTATGCATTAGATACTTTTCCCCCCAACAATTAGGTCTTCTTTAGATTCTAGGAAGGTCTATCTTGTCCGCAAGATCGACTCATTCCGTGTGAAAAAATGGCGACTCCACTAGGGACTTGATTGTTTTCCTTGTTTATACTTTGACCTGAGAAACTGTATTTTCTGTTTCTGTTTTTGACTTGATGATTGTGGGATTGGGTGAGTTTAGTTAATTTTGAGTCAGTTTTTATTTTTCATAGTTTTGGGAGAGGTACCCACCCTCTGAGTTAAGCATAGTGCGTACCTGTACGCACTTTTTCTTTGTACACAGAGCGTGAACGCACCTGTGTAAACACGCTGCCTGCGTACCCTGTCAAAAATTTGAGAAATTTTAAATTTTTCTCTTTTTTATCAGTTTAGAATTTGTTTATAGGTTTTAGCCATTGCTCAGACCTGCTTGTTCCCTGTCAAAAACTTTCCTTGGTTTAATTTCATTAGTGCTAGGGTTTTAGGTGGAATTCCTAGGAGTTTTGCTTGTTGGGTTTGTTTTTCGTTTTTGGTTGTGTAGTGGCTCTGAGCTTAGAAGCTGTAGGGACCTCAAATTACCTTGGTGTCTACCAGTCTTCTTATGAGCCTGACCATTTATGAAATCTCCCCTTGTTGAGGAATCCGCTTTGTGTTTTCTCATTTCAAAATTTTGAAAAAACTTGTATTTGAATGTTTGGAATTTTCATTTTTAAAAAAGAAAACGAAAGATTGTTTGTTTTTTGACTAATTGTGATTCTGCATAAATTAGTCCTTAGCTCACATTTAGCTAAGTAAAACTTCCTCAAAAAGAATTTTAGTAGGCTTTGACTTCAAGTAGCTTTTTGTAGTTTGTAGCTCTCAAAGTTAGTCATTTTCATTAGTTTTGAGTGTTGTATTTACAAAATATAAAAAATCTCTTTTGGAAAAAGTTTGTTTTTTTAGTGGTTGAGTGCTTTGAAAAGAAAAGGGAAATTCTTGTGAAATAACTAGTTGTCTCATTTTGAGTGCTTTGGAAAGGAAAAAGCTCTTCTTTAAATTTGTTTAATTGAGAAAGATTTGTGTTTACAAAGTATTTGCATTCTCAAACTCTTTCTTAATTTAGAAATTCATCGAAGAGAAAAGATTGTTTAAATCATCTTAGGTGCATCTTTTTAGTGATTTCGAGTCGAGTCTTTACACCACGAGTTTCATCTCCGCCACCTCTTGACTTAAACAACAACCACTAAAATTAACGCTTAAAGTAAAATTCACCTAGTAACATTTTATTTCTAGGGCTCTGATACACCAACTTAGCTTAGGCTAGTGTCTTGGAGTAGGAGAGTAATTAACTCTCCAAGACAGTAAAAACAAACAAGTAGTTGTATCTTGTGGTAGGAAGAAATCCAATTGTTGCATTTATGCTCTGGGAAAGCTCCTCTTAAAGGAGAAGCATGAGATCATGTCCGAACCAGTGTGGGAATCAATCCTTCCTCATTGGGAATGACGCCAGGTATTCACGTATTAAAAACGGTAAACCTCAGATTAACCATTGTCGAGGAGCCTGGGGTCACTTGTTGGTAAACCTTGGATTATGTCAAGGAGCCTTCAAGGGGATTGAGCTTGCTACTCTGCCCTTGCGTGCGTATCGGATTGTAGATTGTTCCCCCAGGTGTATTTGTCTCAGTTGGTAACCTTAGTGGCCATATTCTTTAGGATTCTTCCTGAGGTGACAGTGGTGGGAAGATCCCACTATACCTGGAGCAGACGTCGGCCAGACTCACTTGGATTTTCTGGGGGGTTCACTTCACTTGAGACGGTTAAGTGGAGGAACTTGGTCCAGTCTATTCATTAAGCAGGTTTCCGGGGTAACTGTTCCAACCGCCATTTCTGTACTGAATTCTGCGACGTTGGATTTCATCACCAACTAGTGTTTTCGGTCCGGAAAGTTACTGTTTGTGTGTGTTTGATCTCTAGATTCTTTAGGCATGTGATTCAAATTTGTTTGGTCCTTTAGAGGCTTTAGGTGTTTTTCATTGAGATTTTACTTTGTTTGCGTCTGAAGTAGTTAAAAGTTTTTAACTGTGGTTGAATTACCAAGACAGTCCCGTAGACTTCGGGGCCAGTCTCCTGAGTTTGTAACCGTGGCTGATTTATTGAGGAAGTCCCGTAGACTTCGGGGCCAACCTCCTGAAGAAGTCTTGAGCCAGCTTGAAGGCTTAAAAGTCCTCGTAACTCCTAGTGGTAGTAAAGTTGGGTCACCTGAAGAAGGAGAGTCTTCATTGGTTGTACATCCTGATTACCAAACTTTAGTAACAGGTTACGATCCACAATCAATTTCAGTTTCCGAACTTGCTGGTAGCTTTTCATCTACTAGTGATATAGGTGAAGAAACTGAGATATCTGAACCTGTTACTCCAACATCGGGGTTTGTCTCTCCAACTTCTAGTGGTCCTGATTCACCTAGGGTAGAAAGAGTAATTACCCAAGATCTTCCTTCTGGACTTATTGCTATTGAATAACTTGCTCCGGAAGAAGTAGGCATCCCTATCCCTGAAAATCAACCTGTTCTTGATCTAAGGGAACGTGAATCAATTTTTTACAGTCCACCTAGGAGTACTACTTGGTATCTTTCTTTGACTAATTATTTGGAAAACCCAGGGTTAAGTTTTTCACCACCTCGTGCTCCTTATCATCCTAGAGCTTTTTATACTCCCGTAAATATGTCAGGTCAGTCGTCCATGTTTACTCAATCGCCTGAATCTTTTTTGTACGGTGGTCCTTCTGTTCCCTTTGGGTATCAGTCACTTTCTGGTACTTTTTCGGGAGCATCTTCTAAACCCATTGAGCAAGGGTTATTAACTGGAAGCAATGGTACAAAGCCATTGAGCGTAGAAGACATTCTTATGATGTCAGGTTCTATTCCCAATTCTCAACCTCAAGGTGGCCAGTTACTGCCTGGGGGGCAGCCTCAATTAACACTTGGCGGGCAACCTCAAGGTACACAATTTGCATCTGGGGGACAACCTCAAGGACAGTATGTACCTATGGTACAGTACGTGCCTCAAGGTCAACCCCAGACTCAATATGTACCCCAAGGTCAACCCCAGTATCAATTTATACCTCAAGGTCAACCCCAGTATCAGTACGTGCCTCAAGGGTATCTACCCCAAGGTCAGTAATCGAACCAAGGTTTCCAACCATCCCAAGGTCAATCTTATGTTCAAGGAACAGGAAATGTACCTTTAAATTATCAATCCTACCCTCAACCCGGTTATGGTCCTCAATATTATCAACCTGTTATGGGTCAGTACCCCGAAATGAACATAGTGTGGGATCCATCACAAACCCAACAGGTGTTGCAGCCAAGTGTACAGTTGTCATCTCAAACTGGACAACCCTTAGTTTCTGGTACACCCCAACAACCAGTCCAGTCTAACATTCAAACTTCTGTACCTTCGGTAATTTCTCAGTCTGGGCCTACTGCGCCTCGTACTCCATCTCAAACGACTGCTGCAACATCTGTCCAATCTACCCCACCTACTTTTGGAGTATCGACAGCACCGGTTTCTATTGTTCCTGTATCTACTCCTCAGACATATTTACCACCGTCTGGATCCACGATTCAAACTACAGTTCAGATGCCTGTAGGACAACCTGGTTTAAGTACGGTTGTCACAAGTCAACCACAATTCACCTATCAACCGTACCAGGGACAGTACCAATTCGGTCCTGCTGTCCAGCAGCCAGTTTATCAGTATCAACTGTATCCTGGGTATACTTATCAACAATCTCAACAACCCCAGTACGGTCCGGTTAATCCTGGTTTTCCGGGAGGATACAATATCCCAAACGCGATTCCTATTCCTAGTTATCCCGGATATTCTCCTCCTGGGGCTGGTCTCATGACCCAGAGTTTTAGGGATCCTAATCGGCAGTTACCATTTATCGCAATTTTGGACTTACCTGACTTGTCGTGCCTAATGAACGATCTGATTAATTATCTTCCGTTTTGGCCACCAATGCCGAATAAGTTGCCCAGTGACGTTCCCAAGTTCGAAGGTAAATCTGGAGAGGACCCTTCAAACCATGTGATGACTTACCACCTCTGGTGTGCGTCTAACTCCATCACGATGATTCGATCTGTCTTAGACTTTTCCAGCGCACTCTAATTGGTCTCGCGACCAAGTGGTACATTGAGTTACCGCGAGGCACTTTTTATAATTTTAGTCAGTTAGCTACCTCGTTTTTAACTCATTTCCAGTTGCCAAACCAATATGACAATGGCACGGAATTGTTAACTTCGCTAAAACAATCGACATCCACGTACATTTCAGATCATATTCATGAGTGGAGACGTCGATGACGTTTAGTGAAGGTATTTATTCCGGATCAAATCTTGGCTTAGTGGTTTGTAAAATCTTTGTTGCCAAGGATCACTGAAGATGTTGCTAAAGCCAAAGTTGTTACTGAGGAGCAAGTGATTGCTCAAGCACAGTACCTTGACTTGGTCTATACTCAGTCGGGTACGTTACACGAAAAGATCCCCGATCTTCCCAAGTCAAATCAAATCGTTGCAGCTCCTTCGGGATCGCATGCCGCTGACGGTATGATTGGTACGGTTAACACTAAAAATAAGAAGAAGTCTTCCAATAATTCTTCTCCTATCATAACCTTGCCTGATTCCCCGACAGGAGATTCTTCTGCAAAGGTTTCCGCCGATATTCACGTTTTAGAGTCATCTATGGCTAAATCAAAATCTGGTGGGAAGAAGAAAGGAAAGAAGAAGAATAAAACGGACAAAAGTTCAAAGGAGAAACCTTAAAAGGCGGAATCCAATGATGAAAAGCGCAAACCTCGTTATCCTTGTCTCATTTGTGACGAAGAACATTTTACAAGAGACTGCCCTCATTGTGCAGAGGTTGCGAAGATTGTCAAAGGTTCCCAAACTCCTGTTGTCTTGAAGGATCCATTTCCAAGTCAAGACAGTAAGATGATAGGTTCTTCCTCGAGTGCCAATGAAGAACCCATATTGATGATGTCCCATGTAAGGATTGCGACTCGATCACAAGATTATGGTAGTAAAAGTCTTGTTGATGGCAAAGAAGCAGAATCTTCTCACTCTAATCCATCAACCTCAGCTCCCGGTTCCAATCCACTACAGATCGAGAAACCTAATCCAGACTTGGTAATCAAACCGCCCGCTAAGGGTATACTTCGAAAGTCAGCTTTCAATCCACATGCGAGAGCGGCTCAGAACTATAACATTGTTGACGATTTGGTTGTTTCACCCTCAGCAATGTCGGCTTTGGAAGCGCTGCAATCATGTCCAGCACAGTGTAAATTACTTTTGTCGGCTATAGGAGCTGTTGACGTTCAGGACCCGAACCTAATAATTTTCTATCTAGAAAATAGTACAACGCACCTCCCTCATCAAATGGCTTTCCAGATCCTAGTGATAGTCAAAAACAGGCCTATTCATCGGATTGTAATTGATGAAGGAGCCTCAACGTGTATTATGTCGATACATTGTTGGAGATCGCTTGGTTCTCCTTCATTAAATCAATCCCCGACAATTCTTAAGGCCTTTGATGGCCGTGGGTTTCATCCTTTCGGCATTCTATAGGATTTGCCTATAGGGGTTGAAGGAAAAACTGTTAGTCTAGATGTGGAGGTGGTTGATGCCCCTCTAGATTACAACCTTCTCTTGGGTCGAAGTTGGTCTTACGCTATGACAGCGGTCGTTTCATCGGTCTTTCGAGTAATAAAGTTACCACATAATGGAAAGATCGTAACAATAGACCAGCTGGCTTACTTTTCATCCGACCCAGCCTCTTCAGAGAGTATTCAGCATGTTGGTAAAACGACTATCCCATATAAGGATGTTGGAGTAGGATTAGTTAAAGATGCCGGTTTATTGGGAACTTTTCCTTTTCCTCCAATCAACGCATCATCTTCATTTGCAACCATTCATATGATTACTTCAGACACAATTTTTTATGACGATCCTTGGATCGTTCCTTCTGAATCTGAGATAGACTCATTTGGTAATTCCATGCCTTTGAGTCCATATGAAATTGCCTATGAAGCCGTGCAGTCTTTTGCCGACTCGTGTTCAACCGAAAATGACTTAATGAATGTGGTCCGTGAGGAATCACTTTTCACATCAACCTCGGATTTAAATATGTTTTCTGAACTTGTTCACTCTGATGAGCAAATTCGTGAAATCCTATGTGTAGATGATTTACCATGGGAAGATCTCCATCACCGATCTTCATTTTTACCTGAGGATGATTGTTTTGAAAATGATTTCTCATCAATTTTTACAACTAAATATGTCAAGGAACCTCAGAATCCAATGAAACATCACGATTCAAAGTTAAATTTGGGAAACATCTCTCGAACTCTTCCTATTGACATTTCGGTTAAGCCAGGAATTGTTGAAAACATTCATATAGGTGCCTCATGTACAGATGACGAAATTCAATTATATAAGGCCCTATTTCAAGAATTCCGCGACGTGTTTGCCTGGTCCTATGAGGAAATTCCAGGAATTGATCCCGCGATTGTTGTTCATGAGATCAAAACTTACCCGGACGCTAAACCCGTCCGGCAACGTTTGAGTCAGATTCACCCGCGAAAAGCTGCTGCAATTAAAGCAGAAGTTGAAAAACTATTGAAAGAAGGTTTCATTTGTCCGATCCCGCTAACGGATTGGGTATCGAATATTGTTTCGGTTAACAAAAAACAGGGAACAATAAGAATATGCATTGACTATAGGGACATTAATCGAGCATGTCCAAAGGACAATTACCCAACTCCCTATATCGATCAAATCATTGATGATTGTGCCGGCAGCGAAATATTTTCCTTTATGGACAGTTTTTCCGGATATAATCAAATCAAGATTCTACCTGCCGATCAACCAAAAACAGCTTACATTTGTCCATGGGGGACATTTGCTTATTGCAAATTGCCTTTTGGGCTTAAGAATGCCGGAGCAACTTTTCAAAGGGCGATGTCTTATGCGTTTCATGACATCAAACACATTGTGCAATCGTATCTCGATGATTTGCCTGCTCATTCACTACATCGAGCTGATCACCTCGTCCATTTACAAGCAATCTTTATGAGGTGTAGGCATTATCGTATTCGGTTGAACCCACACAAATGTGTCTTCTATATAGAAATGGGTCGATTGTTGGGATTTGTAGTTTCGAAAGCCGGCATTTGCGTTGATCCCTCAAAGGTCGAAGCTATCATCAAATTGCCTCCTCCTTCGAGTCTTCGCCAACTCCAAAGTTTGCAGGGGAAAGCAAATTTTTTACGACGATTCATTCCTAACTACGCCGAGGTTACAAAGGGTTTTACCCGGTTGTTGAAGCAAAACACTCAAATCTCTTGGGATGAGATAGCTCAAAAATCTTTTGATGCACTCAAACACGCGTTGACCCATGCACCGTTGTTGCATCCTCCCAACTACAACCAGGATTACTTCTTGTATCTCGCCGCCTCCCATTCCACCATTGGAATGGTCTTAGTTCAGGAAGATGAATTCGGAACAGAACATGTGATATATTACCTTAGTCGAACATTAAATCCAACTGAGCTAAAATACTCACATGTGTAGAAATTGGCATTGGCAGCCGTTCAAGCTGTCCAACGTTTTCGTCACTACATTTTACTACGTAAAACTACGGTAATTTTGGATTGCAACCATATGATCTACATTTTTACCAAACAATTTCTAGGGGGCAAGTACTCTAAATGGATCGTTATCTTGTAGGAGTTCGACTTGGAGTTTGAGAAATCTAAGTCTAAGAAATCTTTAGTTTTTGCGGAGTTAATGTGTGACTTCCCACGTGCTGACACGGAAACTGTGGCAGAGGAGCCCATTGCGGACGAATCTTTGTTTCTAATCAGTACTTTAGATCCGTGGTATGGGGATATCATCGTCTATCTCCAGACCTAATCCTTTCGGCCAGAAATTTCAAGGTCGGAACGTCGGAAAATTCAATTCCAGTCCCAACAATTCAAAATTATTGGAGATACTCTTTATCGCCGTGGGGCAGACTCTATTTTTCGACGTTGCTTAACTCACGAAGAGGCTGAAAGGGTTCTAAATGACTGTCACTCTGGAGCATGTGGCGGTCATATGTCTAGGTATGCCACAGCCCAAAAGATATTGTGCGCTGGCTATTTCTGGCCGTCCTTGTTTAAAGATTGTATTACGGAGGTCCGAAAATGCCACAACTGCCAGATTTTTTATCGTAAGATGTGCGCTCCACCTGCTCCTCTCCACCCTATAATTTCCGTTGGTCCTTTTGCCAAATGGGTTTTCGATTTTATTACATGTAACCCTCACTCGGCCGGGGGGCATGCGTATATCATCCTTGCGGTAGATTATTTTACTAAGTGGGCCGAGGCGATGCCTACATTCGAGGCAGACGGCAAAACAGCTCCAATTTTCGTGTTCAATCATATAATTTCTAGGTTTGGTGTCCCACAAGCGATAATCACTGATCATGGGCGTCATTTTCGAAATGTTATGATGACCGAACTTACAGGCCAGCTTGGTTTACGTCACGATAGTTCAACCCCTTATTATCCACAAGCGAGTGGTCTGGTTGAATCCATCAACAAAGTTTTAGTTATCATGATCCGACGAATCATTGGGATTCATCGGTCGAATTGGCACAACATGTTATTTTCAGCGCTTTGGGCGTACTGAACCTCAGTAAAAACATCAACAGGGTTCACTCCTTTCCAACTAGTCTATGGTTTGGAAGCCGTGTTACCCATTGAATGCGAAATCCCGTCACTGCAAATGGCCATCGAGTTACTTCCAGCCACTTCTGAGAGGAAAAGCGTTTGTTATACTTGGCTCAATTAGATGAGAATCGACGTGATGCTGCATTGGCGATCGAGAGTCACACAAAACGAATGAAAGCTCAGTATGATCGAAATGTGACCCCTCGAAATTTTTCGGAAGGGGATCTAGTCTTAGTTTATGATCAAGCTAATGATAAATTAAGCACTGGAAAATTTGTTCCTATGTGGCATGGTCCCTATGTTGTCAAGTGAAAGCTAGCCAAAGGGGCTTATGAATTGGTATACTTTGATGGGGACTCTTTGGGTAAACCCAGAAATGGTCTTTACCTGAAGAGGTATTATGCTTAAAAGAATGGGTATGGAGATTTGTTAGTTAGGTTAGTTTTTCTTTCTAGCTAGTGTGTTTTAGTTTAAAAAGTGTGCTTAGCTTAGAGAGTGTTTCTCCGTCATTATTTCTGCTTATCTTGGTTTTACTCTAGATATTGCAGATGTTGATGCCTCTCCAAACATACATTGGATTTGCTGATGGTGCGTGTCGTAATACACGAAACATCTTTTCCGCAGCCTGGGTTATCTATTCACCCTCTGACGAGTTAGTTTCTATGCATGGGGTAAGCCTCGGTCAAACAACAAACAACATTGCAGAGTATAGTGCAGTGATTGAGTTATTGTCCGAATCTATTTCGTTTGGGATTCGGAGTTTGATAGTGAGTTTAGATTCTGAACTTGTTGTATTATAGCTTAATAGAGTGTATGCCATTAGAAATCCAGTGTTATTAATATTATTTTTGAGAGTGCGTCTCTTGGAACGTGAGTTTGATTACATTGAATATCAGCATATTCCAAGGTCTTTAAATACATTAGTAGATGCAATTGCTTCTCGAATGTTAAATAGATGTTTGCAATAATCATACATGTAAATTTAAAACCATTCCATAACATGATTTACAAAATAAGCCGGTAACAGTGATATATATATAGGAGTGTGTCAAAAAATACATCGTCCTCGATCATAGGTTGAAAAACACCTTATGATCGGCAAAAATGATAAGTACAAAAAACAAAATGTCACATGTGCCCACAATAGGCGATCATCCTATCACTGGTGATGATCTCTATAAGAAACCACTGCACGGGCCACCTTGCAAAGGAACCTCCTAAAAGGTCCCGAGACTCCAATCACATAGCGCTGAAGTCGACGAGGAATGTCGTCTGTAGTGGTCTCAGGAATATCTCCTGTCAAGCGCTCGAGATGACCCTCCAACTCGGCCAAAACCTCTGTTGATTCATCCTGTGGGGCTGGCACGGGTGCAACTGGTTGCCTCCTCTCGAAATGACGGAGAGCGGCTGGTCGCTGTGGACCCACATCTGCATTTGAAATTTTTACTATCAGTTTTGAGACGATGGAAAAAAAAAAAAAAAAATTAAAATAGGAAAAAGTTGAAAAGGATTTTACCTGACTCATCCCACTGCTCTCCTGGTGGAAGAGCCATGTCTAGGTCACCACGAAAATCTATTCTAGCGTAAGGGAAGTCCTGAATGGAAAAGACTTGGTTTTCCAACCATTGGAAATACTCAGGTTTGAAATGAGCAACCTCTGTCCTCTCGTCCGGGTGACGTGCCATGACTGCGACCCATCGCATCAGTTTGGGCTCCGAGGAAGCCCAGCCCCAACAGTAAGGTGTTGTGGGATCAACATAGGAACCCTCTCCAGGCCAAAACTCACGACCAAAGCCCCATAACCAAAGGTCTTTAGTCATCCGCTCTTGGCCCTGGTCAGTTGGCCTTTCACATTGGCCAGCATAGCATTGCACCAGTTGAAGATGGTACCTCGAAAGCAATCAACTACCATACGCATCTGGGATCCGGTGGCAATATGTAATGCGGCAACTCTGCAAAGTCTGGTGACAGTAAACACAATCACCATGAGTTCAGGACGGGATATGGTCTTTATGTCTATCCCTTTGTCTCTAGCCAGGCTGTTGCAGTACTCTAGCCGGAGTCTATCGACAGACTGGCCACCTGGCCTAGTCCCATGCAGAGTCAAGTCTTCGCCTCTCTTAGGAAAACCAGTCAAGAAATAAATGTCCGCTGGCTCGATTTCGAGCTGGTGGCCGCCAATGAAAAAGCACTGGTCCTGTATGCTCCATCTGTCAACCAGCCACTGTAAGAAATCCACCTGAGCCCTCATGCCAGGAATGGTCTAGAATTTGTACAATCCGCACGCCCTCAAAGCATCAAGTGAAGGCTGATGATTCCATGCGGAAACATCCACGTCCTCATGCTCTCGTTCACGCCAATCTAGCATGATGTACTCTCTGCATCAAGTATAAAGATTAATTAAATTGCTAGAAAATATTTTGATTGGTCCATTTTTGAGAATCTTTGGGTTCAAAACCCTTGCGGCGGGGTACGCACCCTCCGAGTTAGACACAGTGCGTGGGTCCACACTTTGTCTACACGGAAGGTGCGGACCCCGAGCATTTTCCCAATGGAGAAAAAGTCGGGGTCCACGGGTCCGCAATGGTAAACCTACGGACCCCCGCGCGTGGGTTTTGCGCCTAAAAACCCTCCCAAAAAATGAAATGAAGGACTAAAACAAAAAACTAAACAGTTGAAAATGAAGAATAGGATAATGTGGATTACCTGGAGAAGACGGCGCTTGATTCCGACGATTGAATTTTCCACAATCTTCACGGGAATTTTTCTAAGCAAAAGCACTATTTTCTCACCCAAACTCAAACGGTAAAAATGAATCGACAAAGGCCCTTTTTATAAGTTTTTTGAGTAAATAAATCGTAAATTTTTTTATGTTTCACTTTGGAAAGGTATTTTGCGACGCTTTTATCCATTTCAAATAGGTATGAGTAATGTTTGTGTTTTTGTGCAGAATAAAGGATTATTCAAGCGAAATCTATCATTTTCGACAGAAAAACATGTAGAGTCATCTTTAAGCTCTTTTCTGACTCCTAAAACATGAAAAGATTTCCAAGTGTTTCTTTTAAACTCGTTAAAACGAAATTAAAAGACGGTCCACTTACAGCTCTTTTCCGACCGTAAAAACATGAAAAGATTGCTGGATTTTTGTCGTTTCGAATTCGATATTGGTTATAAAACAACGTTCCATTGATCACTTTTTTACTTTTTCGAGCCAAGGGCACTAATAATGAAAAGTACTCCTTGGTCGTAAAAGATCAAGCAGTTCTCTCAAGTATTATTTTATACTATTTCGGGCTTGGGAGACACAAATTTATGAAAAAGTTCAACCCTGGAGTCTTCTTAAGTTTTTTCAGACTCTCTAAAATTGAAAAACACCGAGTTTCTCCTATACTGGACTCGTTAAAATTTCACAGTAAAGGACCTGTTTAATTACAAATAGGAACGAACCACTCCTTTAAATATTCCTTCCCTCATGAGTATTTATTTCTTTCCATCTCGCTCTTCTTTTATCATCTTTCTCTTACCCTGATGATGGATCCCATTTGGGATTCGAAATGTTGGTGTAAAAATTCTATTACTGTGGATTCTCCGGACAAAAATTCAAGAACCACTCCTTATTAGGGTTCGAATTTAAACTAAGTTGGGCTCATCCGAAGGATGAGCTTATAATCAAGCAAATGTTGTCCTCCTCAATCTTGTCAAAAATAAAGAGGTACTTGCCAAAAATGGCGAGGGAAAAGAGAGAAAAATGAGTCTGTTTGTCATACTTTGTAACCACTCTTGAACACGACACTTTTATTCACCTGGGTTGGGAAATCCTTTGCCTAACAGTTGATCAAACCACATTGAAAGTCTTCAGCCGATTTTTGGGTATTAACTTTGGGTCAATTGTCACCAAGCCATCTGTCATGTCGTTATGTGTTCAAGAGGTCACTACCAATAAGCCATTCATCTGCAAAATATCTGTCATCCATCTTGACCATCCCTGAGTCAGTCCTTGCAACTAAATTTCTTCAACTTGATCTATGATTTCGTGTTGTGGGCTTGCCTACGACGGATCACTTTCTATCGACATCATCTCATTATCTAGAAAGATGATCTAGGAATCGTCAGTACCTTGAGATCTGCATGCCTCAATGGCAGGTTTCTCGCCTTTGACGATAGTTTACATCATGGACTTTCGATCGAAGGATTCAGTGATATGTTCGACATCAACACATTTATTCACATCTCATGGATTGTACTGGGTACTTTGAGAGCCATTAACATCACTGGTGGTTTCTCTCACACTTGTTAACAGTTTACATCATTGACTGGTAATCAAGTGGTTTCTACCATGTTTGACATCAACACATTTATTCGCATGGATAGAATCGTACTATTTCGGGAAGTAGAAATGAAGACCCTGGATCTAGTTTCCACCATCCAGGCTGCGAGGAATTTTGTATTCATTATATTGTGGACTATTCATAAACAGATGGCTGCATCCATACTGTGTTCACACGAGCCTATACTTGTGATGTTTTACAAGATCATTCCTATATCAGAGCAGTAGATAGTTTTCTAGTTAGTTTTGATCTGAGTATGGGACTGCCTACCTCAGCGATGATATGATCTCATATATATATCTTGCATTGAATGTTTTTACAGGTTCCGACCGGGCTCTCCACAAGATGATCCTCGAAATGATAAAGTACTTCACTCTTCCTATATGATAAATGAAATCCTCATCTACTACAGACTTCGCACTTTAGGGGGAAATCTGTTACACAAAAATATCGTCACTATGATTATTTGCAGTCAGTATGGATCTATCATCACTTGTATTGTCCTCCTAAGCAAGTCTAAGACCTCAGCTCTTCAAATCAAGCTTTGGAAATGGGAGAAAGACATTAAATATCAATGTAACTCTGGTTCCACACTTTCTCTCATGGTCACCTACAGTCCCGCACCTTCTGTGTAAAAGTTGCGTACCTACCCGCTCTGTCCCTAACGGTGTAGGTGCGGACCCCTGTGAAAGTCAAAAGGTGCAAGTTTTATCTTAAAAAACTCACTTTGGGTTAATTCTAGAGTTTTCTAGAAGGAATTTTGATGTGGATTGTTCGCTCTGAGGTGGTTCATGCATCCCAAAAGAGAAGGAGCCAATCCCTTGACTAAAGGAGCTATCCCTTTGAAGGAGGGCTTTATCCCTTTGAAGGAGGACCTAGTAACTTCCCTCCATTGCACTATAAATACAGGCATTGGGGTGAGGACTAGGGAGGTTAGAAGATGAACATTTTGAGGGTAAATGCTGGTGAAATTAAGACTTCCTAGTTCAGCTTAAGAGGAGAGATCACATACCTTTTTGGCTTCATTGGGGAGTGAGTGAAACTTGTCAAAGTAAAGGAGACTTCTTGTTGGACCCTGGGAGGAGCTTGTACAGCGTCAAGGCAAAGGTTGTAAAGTTCTTCTTCTTTTGAATTAATACAATCAAACTCATTTTTCTCAACAAGTATCTTATGTTATTTGTTTCATGGACTCCTTGACTTTCATGTTAAATATGTTTTATGCAATTGGTTTTTCAGGTTCTATTTAATTTGTTTGCCTTGTTTGTGTTTGCAGATTCGCGAAAAGGAGCTCATTTGGATCAAAGGAGTGAGGGAATCCACAAGCTTGCGTTGGACCAAAGGTAGGCCCTAAAAACACTTGTTTGCTATTGTTTATTAAAGCATATTTAGAGAAAGATAGTGTCTGGTTGGTTTGCTTGTCATTAGGTCTTCTTTAGATTCTAGGAAGGTCTATCTTGTCCGCAAGATCGACTCATTCCGTGTGACACTCATCTAAGTCTCTGTCTATGAGCTCATGCCTGTAACAACATTCTTGAAGACAAAATAAAGATCTCAACACTGGAAGCGCAAGGACCGGGAGACGTAGCCAGGATGTCTGGTGAACTCCTTTATTAAATTATGTTGTGTTGATGTGTTTGAATGTGTCTTTGAATGGTTTAATTGTTTATGTTATTTGCAATATTTTCAATCCATTGCATTAAGTAACATAAGTGAATTCACACATAGTCTATAATACCTTTTTCATTTATGGATCAAGTGGTATCAAAGCTCAAGGTTTTTAAGGTTTGACAAGTTTGTGTGAAGATTTGGATTCTTACTAGGTTGAGGCTCAAACGAGACGAAGGAGAGCTTGTTGAGGTGAATCCAGAGATTGGAAGGGTCTTTTCACAAAGAAGGATGGTGGATGAAACTCCACTTGGGTCAGAATCCCAATTCTTGGATAGTTTCATGATGATACGTGCCATGGTGGAAGAGATGTATCATGAGTTTAAAAAGGGTAAAGGTGAAGGCACTTCATCACCTAAACCAGATAAAGGACCAGAGGAACCTTTTTCTTTTTACTCCTCCAGATAAAGAAGATAAAGGAAAAAGAGAGAAGCCTCCTCCATCTCCTCGATCATCACCATCATTGTCGTCATCATCTTCTTCTTCTCATAAAACTAGTTCTTCTAAGAAGAAGAAAAAGAAAGCCTCTTTGATCAAATTAGATGTAAAATTTGATTTGCCAATTTATGATGGAGAACTTAATGTTGAAAAGCTTGATAATTGGATAAGGAAAATTGATGTATATTTCAGGGTGCAAAAAGTTGATTCAGAAAGAAAGAAGATCCAACTTGCTAGCCTTCAACTTGGAGGAACCGCTCTTGTATCGTGGGAAGGCAAGACATAAGAAGATCCCCAAAATCATACTAAAATCATCTCAACTTGGAATGAATTTGTTTCTGCCATTAAAAATGAATTTTATCCATTGGCTTATATGCAACAAGAAATGATGAGTTTGCAAACACTACGTCAATTAAAAGGTCAAAGTGTTCAAATTTATACTTGGGAATTCTGTAAGAGAGCTTTAACACTATGCATTTCATTGGACTCACCAGAAACATTGTTGAAATACATAAGTGGTCTTCATATTTATTTGAGGCATACCATACTTATGTTTAATCCAACTAGCTTAGATGATGTATCAGTTCAAGCAACTCATCTAGAAGCTAGAGGTAAAAACATAACCCCAGATATTGGGAAATCATCCAAACCTATCGAAAGCAAGAATAAAGGTAAGAAGAAACTAAAATGGAAGGAGAAGAAAACAAACACTATGAAGAAGGATAAACCTTCATGCAATCATTGTAAGAATGAAGGATGCAATGAGGCACAATGTTGGTCTTTGCATCCAGAATTGAAGCCTAAGAAGTTTGGAGGTAAAGAGCGAAAGAATGTTGCTGCTATTCAAAAGGACTTGGGATCATATTCAGGTGACAAGACAATGGTTATAGCTACAGGTATAAAAGGTAAATATTCTAAAGCATCTACAAGTACTTCTTCAAACTATGTTGATAATGATAATGATGAGAAGAAAAGAAATGAGCTATTTCACATAAGAGTCATTTCCAAGCATACTAAAATTGATACTTTATTTGATAGTGAGTCACAAGTTAATTTTATTTCTGAAGCAATTGTAAAGAAGTTGGGTCTAGAAACAAAACCTCATAAAAAGCCATATCCGTTAGGTTGGGTGTGTGATAAAACTAAGATACAAGTTACGAAACAATGTGAACTTCGTTTTGCTATTGGGTCAAAGTTTGTAGATGACGTTGAGTTAGACATAGTCCCATTAGACATATGTGGAATTGTGTTAGGAATTCCATACTTGTACGATAGAAATTCTATCTTCTATCGAACTAAAAATAAGTATCAACTCACTAAGGATGGAATTGAATATATTGTAAGGGCTCATAAACTCAAAGATAATTTCTATCTCATAAATTCTGGACAGATGAAAATAATTGTAAATGCAAGTAACCAATTTTTACTCATGATTGTAAAAGCAAAGGATATTAAGAAATCTGATGCATTTAAAGGTTCTAATCCTAAACAGAAAGCATATCTAGTTAAACTTGTTTCCAATTATGATATTCTGTTTCAAGAGCCTAAAGGGCTCCCACCCAAGCGAGAGATAGAACATGACATTTATTTGTAGCAGGATGCTCCACTACCTAACATTGGAATGTACAGCTTATCAGCTCTAGAGAAAATAGAAATAAGGAAGCAGGTATAGGAATTGCTCGATCAAGGGTTTATTCGACCAAGCACATCACCGTGTGGATCACCTATTGTGTTAGTGTTAAATAAAGTTAGTTTGTGGAGAATGTGCATTGATTTTAGAGCATTGATTAAAATCACAATAAAGAATCATTATCCTCTTCCTCGTATTGAAGATTTGTTAGATCAGTTAAAGGATGCATTTTACTTCTCTAAATTGGAATTGCGAAGTGGCTACCATCAGATCACAGCTGCAAAACAAGATGTATGGAAGACTGCTTTCAAAACGAAGCAAGGACTCTATGAATGGATGGTTATGCCTTTTGGCTTAACTAACGCTCTAGCTACATTCATGCGAGTCATGAATTATGTATTCAGACCATTCATTGATGATTTTGTAATCGTCTATTTAGATGACATTCTTGTTTTCAGTAGAACATGGGATTGACATGTTAAGCATGTAAAGCAGATTTTAGATGTTTTGAAAAGAGAAAATATCTATGTGAAACTGTCAAAATGTGAATTTGGCAGAACATATTTGAATTATTTGGGTTATATTGTAGCGGGTAGTGAATTGAAGATAGATCCCTCTAAGGTTGAAGTCATTGTAAATTGGCCTAAGCCTAATACTACTATAGAAGTTAGAAGTTTCTTAGGAGTAGCGCAATATTGGAGAAAGTTTATTGCTAACTTCTCTTTGATTGCAGATCCTTTACATGCTTTGACAAGGGTGAAATAAGTGTTTCAGTGGGGAGGCAAACAATAGAAAGCCTTTGACACATTGAAAGAAAGGATCAGTATAGCGCCAGTACTAGCACTGCCAGATCTTCAGCATACATTCGAGATCGAGACAGATGCAAGTGAATATGCCATGGGGGCAATGTTGATGCAACACGAAAAGACTATATTCTTTCATTCTGAGACATTCACATCAGCAGTAGTTAACTATCCTACATATGATAAGGAATTATATGCATTAGTTCAGAGTGTTAAAAGTGGAAACATTACATAATGGGTAAAGAAACAATCATACACACAGATCATCAACCACTTCAATACTTACACTCACAAACTAAATTGCAACAATCACGACATTAGAGGTGGATGGGTTTTCTATGGTAGTTTCATCTTGTTATCATATATAAGAAGGGCATACATAATAAGGTTGTAGATATGTTATCAAGACCAATCATAAATTCATCCACAATACTTAAGCATAATTCAGTAATTCATGAAAGTTACATTGAACAATATGATCAAGACACGGATTTTAAGGATGTATATGCAACTTTAATTCATGGCAAGCAGGTATAAGAATTGGATTATTACATAAAGGACAAACTCTTATATAATTTGGGAAATTTATGCATTCCACAAATTGAAAGAGTTAATATAATTCGAGAAGCACATACTTCTCTCACATA
Source organism: Pinus tabuliformis (assembly GCA_031772625.1). Lineage (NCBI taxonomy): Eukaryota > Viridiplantae > Streptophyta > Pinopsida > Pinales > Pinaceae > Pinus > Pinus tabuliformis. The sequence goes on along the minus strand of CM062807.1, from coordinate 222,037,793 downwards.
AGGTCATTTTGGTGTAAATAAAATAGTTGCACAATTACAAATATTCTGTTATTGGCCACAAATGAATGAGACAGTTTCTAGATATATTAAAGGATGTACTATGTGTGCTACAAGAAAGCCAAGTAATAGAAAATTAGGCTTGTATACTCCATTTCCAATTCCTTCTCATCCTTGGGAAAGTGTTTCCATGGATTTTGTTGGGGGGTTGCCAAAGTCTAGAAAGGGTCATGATTATTTTTATGTATTTGTGGATAGGTTCAGTAAGATGTTTATTTTAACACCATGTAATAAACATGTCACAGCTGAACAAACTGCAACTTTGTTCTTTCAAAATGTATGGGTTCATTTTGGGTTACCTACTTCTATTGTATCCAATTGAGATTCTCTATTTGTCGGGAAATTTTTGGTCAAGTCTATGGGAGTTAATGGACACAAAGTTAAGTAATAGCACGAGATTTCATCTGCAAACAGATGGTCAGACAGAATTGGTCAATAGGACAGTGATACAGTTGCTTCGAGGATATACAACAAGCATCCCAAACTTTGGGATGAGCATTTGTGTTATGTTCAGCACACTTACAACCATGTGAAACATTTTTCTATTCAGATATCTTCTTTTGAGACTTCTTTTGGTTTTACACCAAAGTATACCTTGTATTTTATCTTTGGTAAAGACATAGCAGTTGATGGACATAGTGATGTGGAAAAAGTGACCAAGTTCATTGAAAAAACCTAGGAAATTCACCAGGCAATACCAAAACAGCTGGAAAGAAGCCAAGCAAAGTATAAAGCAAGCATGACAAGCATCATTGAGCATAGTTTTCAAGTTGGTGATTAAGTCTAGTTTTACATCAACAAATAAAGACTGCAAGGGGAAGGTAAAAAGTTGAAACCAATTAGATATGGTCCTTTCAAAATACTTGATAAAATTGGTGAAAATGCTTTCTGCCTAGATCTACCAGCTTATATGCATATCTATTCCACCGTAAATGTTGAAAACTTGATATTGTATAAACCTTCATTGGTTGAATATCCTAAAGAGAAAGGTCAGCTACCTTCCATTGAAGATATTTTGCCTGAGTATCTCAATGAGCTACAGGAGGACACAATTCTTGATAGGAGGATAAGAACTTTGTGATAGGGAAATGTTGAGTATCTTCGAGTTGGACTCAAAGGTACAAATCCAAGTAAATAACGATGGATAGAGATTGGAAAAGTGAGGGAACTTTATCCTCACTTACTCGATAACTAAAACCAACTTTTGGTGGTCCAAAAGCTTCCTGTGGGGAGGAGTGATAAAAAATGGATCCATTTTTGCCTCCAGATCAAAGTCTTCAAATTTAGTTGAAAGTGGGATCAATTCAAAGTGCTCGATGAGATGATTCCAACAATGCAAATGACACAAAAATATGAGTTCAGATGAAGAAGTTAAGGCCAATCAAAGTTTTAGGCAAACTAGGGCAAAAAGTCAAAAAATCAAAGTCAAAGAAAGTCAAACTGGTCAATGGTCAATAGTCAAAGCTTACATCATCAGGACACGTGTCATCCCAAGAATGCGCCACATGATTTTTATGATGTCAGCAAGGAAGGTGACATCGCAGTTTTTTATTGGTTCACATGGGCCAATCCGGTGCTGACACATGGCAACCTAGATTTGCCCAATATTGGCATGCGAATCCCAAAATATTGGGGGTCAGGGAGGATCGAACCCATGACCTCTCAGATTCATAAGTTTTCGTCAGATTCCGCTCACTGGATGAGCTACAACATCATTTGTTTGTATTGGCAAAGATATGGTATTTATGTCTTTGGGTTGGACCCGCTAGAAAAAGGGTCGAATGATCAGGGTCAACCTCAGACTGCTAGTCCCTTAACTATTAATGCCAAACTAACCACCAGATTATACCATAGTCGAAACCATATTGAATCCAACCATATCATATCAAACAAACTATATCCCACATGCTCCGTGCCATATATATAACATATGATATATATATATATATATATATATATATATATCATATAAACGTTAATGAATAACAAGGAGTAAGGCGAAAGGGTCGGGTGGAGGTTTGAACTATCGACCTTCCAAAAACCATTATATAATAATGCTTTCACATAAGTCCGCTAGCCTCTCTTTCCATATGGTGGAGTTTGTTAACCAAGCCACCCAAATTTTTATATATGCAAGTGCTGAACCAAACCAGGTTGAAACCACCAGCACAGATTCTAAGGCAGATTTCAATTGAAGAGGTGGTTTTGAGCAGTAGAAAAGTGGTTTTGCTACAGGCAGAGGTGGTTTTTAACTTTCTAGGGCATCTGGGAATCACTGTGGCCAAATATGGTTGAGTTTACACTCAATTGACTCGAAATTTCGAGCTGGACGCAGTGGTGACGTCCATTTTCTCATCTGAGACTCTATTTTTGAGCTCATGCCTGTAACAAAATTCTTGAAGACAAAATAAAGAGGTCAACACTGGAAGTGAAAGGACCAGGAGACATAGCTAGGAAGTCTGGTGAACTCCTTTATTAAATTTTGTTGTGTTGATGTGTTTGAATGTGTCTTTGAATGGTTTAATTGTTTATGTTATTCACAATATTTTTGATCCATTGCATTAAGTAACATAAGTGAATCCACACATGGTCTATAATACCTTTTACATTATTGTCGCACAGAATGAGTCGATCTTGCAGACAAGATAAACCTTCCTAGAATCTAAAGAAGACCTAACGAAAAGCATACCAACCAGACACTATCTTTCTCTAAATATGCTTCAATAAACAATAGCAAACAAAGGTTTTTAGGGCCTACCTTTGGTCCAACGCAAGCTTGTGGATGCCCTCGCTCCTTTGATCCAAATGAGCTCCTTTTCGCGAATCTGCAAACACAAACAAGGCAAACACATTAAATAGCACCTGAAAAAACAATTGCATAAAACATATTTAACATGAAAGTCAAGGAGTCCATGAAACAAATAACATAAGATACTTGTTGAGAAAAATGAGTTTGATTGTATTAATTCAAAAGAAGAAGAACCTTACAACCTTTGCCTTGACACTGTACAAGCTCCTCTCAGGGTCCAACAAGATGTCTCCTCTACTTTGACAAGTTTCACTCACTCTCCAATGGAACCAAGAGGTATGTGATCTCTCCTCTCAAGCTCAACCAAAGAGTCTCAATTTCACCAGCATTTACCCTCAAAATGTTCAGCTTCTAACCTCCCTAGTCCTCACCCCAATGCCTGTATTTATAGTGCAATGGAAGGAAGTTACTAGGTCCTCCTTCAAAGGGATAAAGCCCTCCTTCAAAGGGATAGCTCCTTTAGTCAAGGGATTAGCTCCTTCTCTTTTGGGATGCATGAACCACCTCAGAGCGAACAATCCACGTCAAAACTCCTTCTAAAAAACTCTAGAATTAACCCAAAGTGAGTTTTTTAAGATAAAAATTGCGCCTTTTGACTTTCACAGGGGTCCGCACCTACACCGTTAGGAACAGAGCGGGTAGGTACGCAGCTTTTGTACACAGAAGGTGCGGGACCGCAGGTGACCATGAGAGAAAGTGCGGAACCAGAGTTACATTGATTTTTAATGTCTTTCTCCCACTTCCAAAGCTTGATTTGAAGAGCTGAGGTCTTAGACTTGCTTAGGAGGACAGTACAAGTGATGATAGACCCATACTGACTGCAAATAATCATGGTGACAATATTTTTGTGTAACAGATTGCCCCCTAAAGTGCGAAGTCTGTAGTAGATGAGGATTTCATTTATCATATAGGAAGAGTGAAGTACTTTATCATTTCGAGGATTATCTTGTGGAGAGCCAGGTCGGAACCTGTAAAAAAATTCAATGCAGGATATATATATGAGATCATATCATTGCTGAGGTAGGCATTCCCATACTCAGATCAAAACTAACTAGAAACCTATCTACTGTCTGATACAGGAATGATCTTGTAAAACATCATAAGTATAGACTGGTGTGAACACAGTATGGACGCAGCCATCTGTTTATGAATAGTCCACAACATAATGAATACAAAATTCTTCGCAGCCTGGATGGTGGAAACTAGATCCAGGGTCTTCATTTCTATATCCCGAAATAGTACGATTCTATCCATGCGAATAAATGTGTTGATGTTGAACATGGTAGAAACCACTTGATTACCAGTCAATGATGTAAACTGTTAACAAGTGTGAGAGAAACCACCAGTGATGTCAATGGCTCTCAAAGTACCTAGTACAATCCACGAGATGTGAGTAGATTTGTTGATGTCGAACATGTCACGGAATCCTTCGATCGAAAGTCAATGATGTAAACTGTCGTCAAAGGCGAGAAACCTGCCATTGAGGCATGCAGATTTCAAGGTACTGATGATTCCTAGATCATCTTTCTAGATAATGTGCTGATGTCGATAGAAAGTGATCCGTCGTAGGCAAGCCCACAACACGAAATCATAGATCAAGTTGAAGAAATTTAGTTGCAAGGACTGACTCAGGGATGGTCAAGATGGATGACAGATATTTTGCAGATGAATGGCTTATTGGCAGTGACCTCTTGAACACATAACGACACAAGAGATGGCTTGGTGACAATTGACCCAAAGTTAATACCCAGAAACTGGTTGAAGACTTTCAATGTGGTTTGATCAACTGTTAGGCAAAGGATTTCCCAACCCAGGTGAATAAAAGTGTCGTGTTCAAGAGTGGTTACAAAGTATGACAAACAGACTCATTTTCCTCTCTTTTCCCCCACCATTTCTGGCAAGTACCTCTTTATTTTTTACAAGCTTGAGGAGGATAACATTTGCTTGATTATAAGCTCATCCTTCGGATGAGTCCAACTTAGTTTAGATTCAAACCCTAAGAAGGAGTGGTTCGTTCCTATTTGTAATTGAACAGGTCCTTTACTGTGAAATTTTAACGAGTCCAGTATAGGAGAAACTTGGTGTTTTTCAATTTTAGAGAGTCTGAAAAAACTTAAGAAGACTCCAGGGTTGACCTTTTTCGTAAATTTGTGTCTCCCAAGCCTGAAAAAGTATAAAATAATACTTGAGAGAACCGCTTGATCTTTTACGACCAAGGATTACTTTTCGTTATTAGTGTCACTGACCTGAAAAAGTAAAAAAGCGATCAACGACACGTCGTTTTATAACCAATATCGAATTTGAAACGACAAAAATCCGGAAATCTTTTCATGTTTTTTACGGTCGGAAAAGAGTTGTAAGTGGACCGTCTTTTAATTCCGTTTTAACGAGTGTAAAAGAAACGCTCGGCAATATTTTCATGTTTTAGGAGTCAGAAAAGGGCTTAAAGATGACTCTACTTGTTTTTTCGTTGAAAATAATAGATTTCGCCTGAACAATCCTGTATTCTGCACAAAGACACAAACATTACTCATACCTGTTTGAAATGGATAAAAATGTCGTAAAATACCTTTTTAAAGTGAAACATAAACAAATTTGTAATTCATTTACTCAAAAAAGTTATAAAAAGGGGTTTTGACAATTCATTTTTACCGTTCGAGTTTGGGTGAGAAAATAGTGCTTTTGCTTAGAAAACTTCTCGTGAAGATTGTGGAAAATCCAACCGTCGGAATCGAGCGCCGTCTTCTCCAGGTAATCCACATCATCTTACTCTTCATTTTCAACTGTTTATTTTTTTTATTTAGTCCCTCATTTCATTTTTTGGGAGGGTTTTTAGGCACAAAACCCGCGCGCGGGGGTCCGCAGGTTTACCATTGCGGACCCGCGGACCCCTACTTTTTCTCCATTGGGAAAAAGCTCGAGGTCCGCACCTTCCGTGAAGACAAAGTGTGGACCCACACACTGTGTCTAACATGGAGGGTGCGTACCCCGCCGCAAGGGTTTTGAACCCAAAATTTCTCAAAAATGGACCAATCAACAAGTTTTCTAGCAATCTAATTAATCTTTATTCTTGATGTAGAGAATATATCATGCTATATTGGCATGAACTGGAGCATGAGGACGTGGATACCGCCGCATGGAATCATCAGCCTTCACTTGATGCTTTGAGGGCATGCGGACTGTACAAGTTCTGGACCATTCCTGGCATGAGGGCTCAGGTAGATTTCTTACAGTGGTTGGTTGACAGGTGGAGCATACAGGACCAGTGTTTCTTCATTGTCGGGCACCGGCTCGAAATCGAGCCGGAGGACATTTATTTCTTGATTGGTTTGCCTAAGAGAGGCGAGGACTTGACTCTATACGGGACTAGGCCAGGTGGCCAGTCTGTCGATAGCCTCCAGCTAGAGTACTGCAACAACCAGGCTAAAGACAAAGGGATAGACATAAAAACCATATCCTATCCTGAGCTCATGGTGATTGCGTTTACTGTCACCAGACTTTGCGGAGCTGCCGCATTACATGTTTCCACCGGATCCGAGATGCGTATGGCAGTTGATTACTTTCAAGGCACCATCTTCAACTGGTGCAATGTTGTGCTGGCCAATGTGAAAGGCCAACTGACCAAGGCCAAGAGCGGACGACTAAAGACCTTTGGTTATGGGGCTTTGGTCGTGAGTTTTGGCCTAGAGAGGGTTCCTATGCTGATCCCACAGCATCTTACTGTTGGAGCTGGGCTTCCTCGAGAGCCCAAACTGATGCGATGGGTCGCAGTCATGGCCCGTCACCCGGACGAGAGGACAGAGGTTGCTCGGTTCAAACCTGAGTATTTCCAATGGTTGGAAAACCAGGTTTTTTCCATTCAGGACTTCCCTTACGCTGGGATAGATTTTCGTGGTGACCCAGACATGGCTCTTCCACCAAGATAGTAGTGGGACGAGTCAGGTAAAATCCTTTTCAACTTTTCTATTTAATTTTTTTTTTTTTTTTTTTTGCATCGTCTCAAAACTGATAGTAAAAAATTAAAATGCAGATGTGGGTCCACAACGACCAGCCGCTCTCCGGCCTTTCGAGAGGAAACAACCAGTTGCACCCTTGCCAACCCCACAGGACGAATCAGTAGAGGTTTTGGCCGAGTTGGAGGGCCATCTTGAGCACTTGACAAGGGATATTCCTGATGTTATAGACATTTTTGTGCCTCGCAGCATGGAGCATGAAATGTCAATAATTACAGGGATCCTCAGTCCCTAAACATGTTGTTCTTACCCCTAGAAGAACAAGCTCAGCAAACCACAGCACTTCCTATCAGTTCTCCACCTGAAAACACTCAAAAACAGGCTATTTTTGGATCATGTCAGCTGCTCCACTGAGCATCTGCGCTGAATGTCAACTGCTCCTCCTTGTACCTGCGCTGAAAGTCAAAACCAATGAAGGCTACCTGCGCTGGGCGAGATTGGCCAAGTGGCACAGTCATTCTGCAAGGTGTCAACTGCCCAGGAAGCTTCCAAACTGACACTTGGTTCAAGGAATTCACCCTATGATGAGTAAGAGGTACTTGATCTCCATGTGGAAGCAAGGATCTCCAAGTGGACTCAAGAACTGAAGTTTAACTGAAGAGGGAGAGGACACAAGGCAGCTTTAGGTCAGTCTCAAGCTGACTCATCCTTTCTCCAAATCTCCTATATATAGAGCTCTTCTATGAGGTCTAGGAAGGCTGGAATTTTGTGCAAAGCAAGGAAGTGCTGTTGGTTTACAGTTAGAGCTATTGGGTGATTGCTTTTATAGAGGAGAAGAGGAGATTTCTTGCTGCTGGGGAGGTGCTGCTGGATTGGAGCCATTTATGGTTGTAACCTTCTCAGAACCTTTTTCTTCTATCAATAAAGCTTTTGATGTTCTCCTATATACTTGTATTGCAATGATGTATTGTTTTTATCTGTATATTTGATTCATTCTAATCCATGCATCAGTTATGAGTACATGTTTCTTGTAGTTTCCCTCTCTTGTTTTTGCAGGATCTTTGTGTAGCTGGGCCGACAAAGGGAGCAAAGAGCTGGGAACAAGAGGCAAAGAGAGAAGACAAGATCGACAAAAGCGAAAGACATCGGTTGGTCAATCTTTTCTTCCTTCTCTGTACTTTCATAAAGGAAAAATATCAAAGCTTTACTTTCAGTTGTTGCTAAGGAACTATCACCCTTAGAGTAGGGATAGGGTCATTCCGAGTCGGATACTTTTCCCCACAACAAACTGGCGACTCCGCTGGGGACGTTGTATCTTGTTGGTTAGTTGTGTTTCTAGCTATTCATCTCATAAACAAGGAGAGCACCAAATCGAACTGCAATTGAGTCCTTCAATTGCAAAGTAGAGGGCAGCTGCTCTGGCTCAGTTTCTGAGCAAGTTTATGATTTGAAGAGCTGATCCACAAGGACTCTTGTGCTCTTTGTGATAGCTTTTCATCCTCTTGATCATCCTTTAGCTTGTACTTGACCTATAGCTTTTTATTTCAGCAAAAACAGTGAATTTTTGAGCTTTTTATGACCCGGAAACCCTTGTAAACGCAACTCTCGTGTCTCAGTGCAGGCTGCCCAAAGGCAGTCTGCATTTCAGCGCAGGTACTCCCTTCGGGAACTGCGTTGAAAGTCAGTTTGACAGACCAGAGCCTGCGCTGAACCAGTTAGCCAGTGTCTTGCTGAGGTTTCCTACTGAGTCTTGGCCCTGTTTTCACTGTTATTTTGCTGTTGATTGCTTGTCATTGTACTTGCTGTAAACCAACTTTCCTTGACATTATTCCGCCTCAGTTGTGTGATGAAACTGTGAGTGTTCTTTCAGTATTTCTTGTTTCAGTTACAGTTTCCCATTGTGAAAAGCAAACCAGTATAGCTGTGGCCTCTTAGATCCTGAACTGTAAAAGTGTCGTTGTGATCTTAAGAGCTAGTTTTATTACTGTTCATGGCTGTTTGAGTTTGTTTGTTTTTCATTTTATGGTTTGAATCTATACATTTCCAGTGTCGAAACAAGTCGATCTTAAGGTGTCTTTTGATTTTGGACAAGCTTGTTTACTTACGCTTCAAATTGAATTCGAAAATTATACGACAGTTTCCTTTTTTGTCTTACATCAACATTAAGGGAAAAGAAAAGAAATACATGCATCTTGCATTTGCATTTTTGATAAGTTTGCGTGATTGATCTAGGAGAAAGTGCATTAGTTTGTGCTTTGTGCTCTGTGTGGAAAGATAATGTTTTTCTCTCCCCTCAGTAGTTAGGATTTTCAAAGCTAAAAAGATTGTAAAGCTTGCTTATCATTTTAGCTGCATTTAGGAATTTGTACCAATACATCTCGTGGTGATCCTGAAAGACAAACTGCTAAACAAGATCAACTTAAAATATATTGAATGAATCTAAAAACGCTTTGTAACATAACGCTCACAATAGAGGTCTAGGTAGAGACGTGTTCCGGCGTCGTTAAACGTAGTGACTGTCGATCTCTACGAAGGTGGGTGATTCCTCCTGAGGGACGATAGCACTAATACGGACTTGTGCTCCCGCGTACCGTCGCGTATATTGGGAGACCCCTATAGGCATTTATCCTTTATCCTTAGGAAGCCATGTCGGCCGCCCTACTGATCGCGATGCAGTGAACACAGCATTCACGAAGATCGACCACCCGTACCGTAAAACGTATTCTGTGGTTTCGCGAAAGGTTTGGCACACCCTCTGCCTAGATCTCCAGAGCAGTTTCTTTTGGCCTTTTTCAAACTCTATAACTGAAAAAGTCCAACCGAGCATTTGTCACTTCGGGCTCGTTAATACATCGAAGGCGACTAGAGTCATCTTTAGCTTTTTCTCGACTCTTAAAACATGAAAAAGCAAAGTTGTGTCTAAAAGTGTCTAATAAAATTCATTCAATACGGAAACATAATTCCCCTTTTTGTATTTTAGTTGATCGAGTAATCCGCAACCGTGGAGGAAAGTTAATTAGAACTCCGTCATTCGAGGAGACTCGCGAGTCAACCGTCTTTGTCTCCGGAATCGAGAGTAGTACGGACGAAGCAAACTCGCTTGACCGGGTCAAAATCTCCCATTAAAGTTAGAACAACAGTTCCAACTACATCTGAGATTCTGGTCACTCCTAATATTTCTGGAATCCCTGCCTCTATTGAAGAAGTTCAACAGCAACAGAGGGACAGTTGTACTGATCCTAGTCTGAGAACAAGTACTTGCATAACTGAACCAGTTCCATCTGAAACCGGTCCACAGAGTCTTGTTGCTCAAACAACTGTCGCTGTCGAAGCAACCCCTTCTTCGGCACCAGAAATCTTTTACGGACCTGACGGTCTTCCTCTTCCTCCTGGTCTGATTGCAATAGAGGAAATCGTAGAGGACCAGCAAGCAAATACTCCAACTCATTTTGGAGTAGGCGCCACTCTTTTTCCTTCTGCATCAGAAGTTTGTCCATCGCCACTGGAAGTTCCTGTAGAATCGTTAGGCAGTTTATTGGATAGACTTAAAATGTCTGAGCAACAGTCGACATCTAGGACTGTGCCAAATGACACAGCGACAGCAGAAACTCCTGCTGTCACTCCGACGATGTTTGCCGGCATACCAGCTGTCCCGACTAGCTCTCAACAGCTAGAAGGAGTCCACCCAGGGACTATTATGACAACTTGGTCTGTTCCAGTTTGTTCTTCCGGTATAATACCCGGTAATTCTTATGTTGAAACTAGACAAATTGATCCCTTTGGAAATCAGTTTGGACCATCCAGTCCTCAAAGGCAATCTATACCCTTGAGCTCCGGATTGTTACCGTATGGGGGGCAATATGCCCTTTCACTTCCCCCTCCGGGAGGATACCCATACGGCAGTTTTCAACCGCATTCAGGTTTGACTGAAGTTATGACGAGTGGTTGGCTGCCTATGTTGCCCCAACAACCGAGATTTGTATATTCCATGCAACAATGTGTACCTATGTCTAGCATCCCGACGACGCCAGCAATTGTAACCGTGTCGCAAGTTCAATCGATGCCTGTTGTATGTCAACCCCAAGTTGTAACGCAACAGCCCCTTGACCCTGCAACACAACCACAATCGCCAACTGTCGGGACGACACAGATACAAACGGGAACCATAACCCCGCATCTTGGTCCGTCGGTTAGTATCGCACAGCAAAACATGGCTTCGCAGCCATGGATGATGCAATACTAACAACCTCAGTTTCAACAGGTGTACCAGGGATCTGAGCGACAGATCTTTGCAAATAGTGGGCAACCCTATATTCAGAACGGGTTAAATCAACCACTTTACAGTGGCCAAGCCCACCAGCCATATCAGTCCTATCAACATCAGTTGCATTATGCTGGTATGCAAAGGCCTACTGCTCAGGCGATTCCATCGTATCCTGGGTACGCCTCGCCAAACCTAAATCAGCAGTTGCCATTCGTGGCGACTCTAGAATTACCAGATTTACATCGATTGACGAATGATCCAATCGCCTATGCCCATTGGTGGCCAGCGATTCCTCACAAACTTCCTTCGGACATTCCTAAATTCAATGGAAATCCTGGCGAAGACCCGTCGAATCATGTGATGACTTTCCATCTGTGGTGTTCGTCGAATACCTTGAATGATGATTCGATAAGGCTTCGCCTTTTCCAGAGGACATTGACTGGTCCGGCGGCTAAATGGTATATTGAATTACCTAGAGCCTCTTTCGACAATTTTAGTTCCCTAGCCACGACTTTCTTAACACACTTTCAGTTACCTATAAGGTACGAAACTGGAACCGAGATCTTAACCAATTTCAAGCAGACAACGGCCACACATATATCAGATCATATACATGAGTGGCGTCGTCGTCGCAGAATGGTAAAGACTTATGTTCCAGATCAGCTTTTAGCTGAGTGGTTTATAAAGTCGCTTCTTCCTGCTATAACAGAAGATGTGGCCAAGGGAGGCGTCGTAACAGAGGAGCAAGTTATTGCTCGTGCCCACTATTTAGACTTAGTATATACTCAGTCTGGCACGCTCTATGACAAGATACCTGACGCCCCTAGACCGGAATTTTCAATTCCTCCCCCTCCTGGATCAAATAGTGACTCTCATGCCGGCGATGGTGTGATTGGCACTGCAAATGCAAAGTCAACACGGGATTCGTCTAAGAAAACCCGTAAGACTTCGAATCAAAATGCAAATGAAGAACTTCTTGCCTCGAAAGTAAGTGCCGTGTCGGACGACAAGGGCAAACAACTGAAGCAACCAGGAGACAAGAAGAAAAAGAAAGGGAGAAAAGGGAAACCCCCTTCGGGGTGTCATATATGCGATGAGGATCATTGGACAGCAGATTGTCCATACAAAGCTGAGCTTAAAAGATTCTTTAAGAGTTCGAAAACCTCAGCTGTGTTGACTGATCCGTTTCCTAATCCAGGTCAAAATCTGGTTGCTAATCAAAATGCTTCCCGATCCCAAGTGCTTATGTTGTCTACCTCAAAGCAGCAGAATAATGCTTTGACAAGGAATAAAGATTACGGGAATCCATGGCTGTCAAATAACAAGGCTAATGAACAACCTAGTAGTTCGACGACAGCTTTGACCAAAGTTGTGCCACCCATCATTCCTGAACCAATGATAAAGTTGCCAAAGGGAGTAGTACACAAATCGACATTTAATCCTCGTGCCAAAATAGCACAGAATTATAATATAATAGAGGACCTGGCCCAATCGCCGTCCGCTACGTCGACACTTGAGGTACCGCAAAATTGCCCCTCCCAATAGCAAACTTTATTATCAGCAATAGGTGGGATTGGCCCAATGGATTCCAATCTTGTGGCCTTTGATCATAAAGGATATGACCCAAAGTTACCAGCTCAACTAGCTTTCCTTATTCAAGTGAAAGCCCTCAACAAAACTGTTCATCGAACAATTATTGATGAGGGGGCATCTACATGTCTTATGTCGATGAGTTGCTGGAAAAATTTAGGCTCACCACCCTTGTCGAAATCGTCAACGATCTTAAAAGCATTTGATGGACGATCATACACTCCATACGGGATTTTAAGTAACTTGCAAGTTGAACTGGGGGGCAAAACAGTAGAAGTCGATGTTGAAGTAATCGATGGAAACCTCGATTACAACATCCTACTAGGAAGGCCCTGGATATATGCCATGGCCGCAGTCGTGTCAACCTACTTCAGGAAGATTGCATTTCCCTTTCAAGGAGGGATTACAGTCGTCGACCAACAAACTTTCCTCCCCGACAGTTCACAAGTTACGGGAAGCATTCCAATGATCCATGGAAGCGATCATTCGCTTCAAAATATTGGAGTAGGTCTCTTGAAAGACCCTGCCTTAATGGGTACTTTTGCCCTACCGCCTGCAAGTAATCTGGCGGAAGTGGCCACAGTGGAAACCTACAATATGAGATCTTCTATGTCTAATGGATTCGGAAGATTCCTAAACATTTTGTCAGCATGGATCATCGCCCTAATGGAAATACTGTAAATACAGTGGGCTCCGAGGACGGTTCTTATCTCGTGTCAACCTCGTTAAAAAATGAAACAAGGAATCATGAGGATAGTTCTTTTACTGTGTCAACCTCGTTAAAAAATGAAACAAATCCCCTTTTCAAAATTCAAAGGTAAACCTTCATTCCAACCACCAAGTTGAATGCAATGAAGCTTGGGGGGCACCCTCCTTTGACATGCGTTATTATGATGCTGGGGGCATGCAAAAATCGAGCAGTTTTAGCAATGTTCATGCTTGTTAAAAAATAAAAGCAATCATCGAGCAGTTTTTGTGCAGAAGTTCATGCTCGTTAAAAAATAAACGTAAATTGTGAGCAATCTTTCCCTAGCAGTTCAAGCTCATCCAGAAAAATGAACCGGTAAACAACCTCGAGAAATGTAACCTTTGAAAGCCATATTAAAAGCCCTTGGTCGTGTTTATATGCCATCGCCTCCATCTGTTCATTTGGCCAATCGTTCACCTCCATATGTTTGTTTACCCATTTTGAGGAACAGCTGCGAAGAGTGATTTCACTTAGCCATCCTTGTGACACTGCCGTGATTGGAGAATTCCAACCTGTACCTGGAATCTGCTGCTATCCCTGTTCATCACTCGTTCCTCAAAAGACGAGTCTTCTTTGAGCTCTTTTCACTGACTCGTAAAATATGAAAAGTTTGCCGAGTTTTGGCCTTCCAGCTCGTTAAAGCGACCGGAAAGCTATCCCTCCTCTAGATTTTAATCTTTTTGGACCTGAGGGATTATTGCACAAAAAGATCGAGCGCTTGTCTTGTTCGGCTCGTTAAAAGTACCGAACACCCATCCCTTCTGTATTGTTTTATACTTTTTCGGACTTAAGGGATTAGATGACGAAAAAGGAATTATGGAGTTAACTTTCTGTACCTTTTCAGACTCTCTAAAAATGAAAAGGACCGAGTTTTCCTTGTCGTTAGACTCGTTAAAATGATTAAATAGCGACAAACTTGTCTTTAGACGAGAACGAGTTTCCCTATCGCTAAGCTCGTTAAATCATAGCGATGGGCTTGCCCGAAGGGTAGGTTATAGAACAAGCATATGTTATCCTCCTCAAGCTTGACAAAAATAAAGAGGTACTGGTCAGAAATGACTGGGGAAAAATTGGGAGAACATCAAAGCTTAATGGTAGCAAGTCGCTCTTGAACATGACACTTTTCTTCCGTACCACATCGGGTTGGGTTGTTTCATTCACCGGTCTCATCACCATGGTCTTCGCCAAACCATCCACATTTTGGGGTAATGCTACCGATCCATCGCATCAGTGTCGTTATATGTTCAAGAGAGGTCATTCTGAAAGTGTCAACCGTGTCCCATCCACTGCCATACATTATCCTTCATCCATTCATGATCGCCACCCTGAATCATATGTCACAATTTGTTTTCACCTCCACTAAAATCATTAGCTCCGTTCCGTGTCATTGATGTGGGATTCATTGAGGCCCTCCTTTGACGGATCGCTTCTTGTCGACTTCAGCTCATTATCCAAGAAGTTGATCTAGGAACAACCCCATCAGTACTTTGAAGCTTGCATGCCTCAATGGCAAGTTTCTCACTTCCGGCGACAGGTATACATCAATGACCTTCAACCAGAAGATTTTGCGTGGCGTTCGACGCCAAGTCCTTTATTCACGCCACGTGAATTGTACTGCAGTACCTTGAGGGTCATTATCATTATCGGTGATTCCTCTCGTGCTTGTTAACGGTTTTCATCATTGACCGGTAATCAAGCGATGTCTTTCCATGTTCGACTTCAGCGAAATTCTCACATGGATCGACTTGTACTTAGAGTGAAGATCGAACGAGTTTGAAGACCCCGGATCTAGTTTCATCCATCCGGGCTGCGATATATATTCAGGACATAAAGACATTTGATATGTACATCATTGCAACAGATGATCATCCTTTTCAAAGGATGATAATTTCGGCAGAGGAATATCAGTCTACATCAGACGATCGTCTGTTCTATGTACCAAAATGTATTTATAAAGCTGAGCATGGGAATGCCCGCCTCAGCTAGATCATGAAAAATGTATGAAAAATAATGTATTGTATTGTATTGTATTACAGGGCACCTCTCAGCACTTGAATGAACTTCGGACCCTCTGGATAAAGCATTTCACCCGATAAACGACCTCATACTTTAGGGGGCAACTGTTATAGACATTTTTGTGCCTCGCAGCATGGAGCATGAAATGTCAATAATTACAGGGATCCTCAGTCCCTAAACATGTTGTTCTTACCCCTAGAAGAACAAGGTCAGCAAACCACAGCACTTCCTATCAGTTCTCCACCTGAAAACACTCAAAAACAAGCTATTTTTGGATCATGTCGGCTGCTCCACTGAGCATCTACGCTGAATGTCAACTGCTCCTCCTTGTACCTGCGCTGAAAGTCAAAACCAATGAAGGCTACCTGCGCTGGGCAAGATTGGCCAAGTGGCACAGTCATTCTGCAAGGTGTCAACTGCCCAGGAAGCTTCCAAACTGACACTTGGTTCAAGGAATTCGCCCTATGATGAGTAAGAGGTACTTGATCTCCATGTGGAAGCAAGGATCTCCAAGTGGACTCAAGAACTGAAGTTTAACTGAAGAGGGAGAGGACACAAGGCAGCTTTAGGTCAGTCTCAAGCTGACTCATCCTTTCTCCAAATCTCCTATATATAGAGCTCTTCTATGAGGTCTAGGAAGGCTAGAATTTTGTGCAAAGCAAGGAAGTGCTGTTGGTTTACAGTTAGAGCTATTGGGTGATTGCTTTTATAGAGGAGAAGAGGAGATTTCTTGCTGCTGGGGAGGTGTTGCTGGATTGGAGCCATTTATGGTTGTAACCTTCTCAGAACCTTTTTCTTCTATCAATAAAGCTTTTGATGTTCTCCTATATACTTGTATTGCAATGATGTATTGTTTTTATCTGTATATTTGATTCATTCTAATCCATGCATCAGTTATGAGTACATGTTTCTTGTAGTTTCCCTCTCTTGTTTTTGCAGGATCTTTGTGTAGCTGGGCCGGCAAAGGGAGCAAAGAGCTGGGAACAAGAGGCAAAGAGAGAAGACAGGATCGACAAAAGCGAAAGACATCGGTTGGTCAATCTTTTCTTCCTTCTCTGTACTTTCATAAAGGAAAAATATCAAAGCTTTACTTTCAGTTGTTGCTAAGGAACTATCACCCTTAGAGTAGGGATAGGGTCATTCCGAGTCGGATACTTTTCCCCACAACACCTGAGACCACTATAGACGACATTCCTCGTCGACTTCAGCGCTATGTGATTGGAGTCCGGGACCTTTTAGGAGGTTCCTTTGCAAGGTGGCCCGGGCAGTGGTTTCTTATAGAGATCATCACCAGTGATAGGATGATCGCCTTTTGTGGACACATGTGACATTTTGTTTTTTGTACTTATCATTTTTGCCGATCATAAGGTGTTTTTCAACCTATGATCGAAGACGATGTATTTTTTGACACACTCCTATATATATATATATATATATATATATATATCACTCTTACCGGCTTATCTTGTAAATCATGTTATGGAATAGTTTTAAATTTACATATATGATTATTGCAAATGTCTATTTAACATTCGAGAAGCAATTGCATCTGCTAATGTATTTAAAGACCTTGGAATATGGTGATATTCAATGTAATTAAACTCACGTTCCAAGAGACGCACTCTCAAAAATAATCTTAATAACACTGGATTTCTAATGGCATACACTCTATTAAGCTGTAATACAACGAGTTCAGAATCTAACCTCACTATCAAACTCCGAATCCCAAATGAAATAGATTCAGACAATAACTCAATCACTGCACTGTACTCTGCAATGTTGTTTTTTGTTTGACCGAGGCTTACCCCATGCATAGAAACTAACTCGTCAGAGGGCGAATAGATAACCCAAGCTGCGGAAGAAATGTTCCGTGTACTACGACAAGCACTATCAGCAAATCCAATGTATGTTTGGAGAGGCATCGACATCTGCAATATCAAGAGTAAAACCAAGATAAGCAGGAATAATGACGAAAAACACTCTCTAAGCTAAGCACACTTTTTCAACTAAAACACACTTGCTAGAAAGAAAAACTAACCTAACTAAAAATCTCCATACCCATTCTTTTAAGCATAATACCTCTTCAAGTAAAGACCATTTCTGGGTTTACCTAAAGAGTCCCCGTCAAAGTCTACCAACTCAGAGGCCCCTTTTGCTAGCTTTCGCTTGACAATATAGGGCCCATGCCACATAGGAACGAATTTTCCAGCACCTAATTTATCATTAGCTTGATCATACAATAACACTAGGTCTCCTTCCGAAAAATTTTGAGGGGTCACATTCCGATCATACTGAGATTTCATACGTTTTGCGTGAGTCTCGATCGCCAATGCAGCATCACGTCGATTCTCATTTAATTGATCTAAGTATAACAAACACTTTTCCTCTTCAGAAGTAGCTGGAAATAACTTGATGGCCATTTGCAGTGACGGGATTTCGCACTCAATGGGTAACACGGCTTCCAAACCATAAACTAGTTGGAAAGGAGTGAACCCTGTTGATGTTTTTACTGAAGTTCGGTACGCCCAAAGCACTGAAAATAGCATGTTGTGCTAATTCGACTAATGAATCCCAATGATTCGTCGGATCATGATAACTAAAACTTTGTTGATGGACTCAACCAGACCATTCGCTTGTGGATAATAAGGATTTGAACTATCGTGACGTAAACCAAGCTGGCCTGTAAGTTCAGTCATCATAACGTTTCGAAAATGACGTCCATGATCAGTGATTATCACTTGTGGGACACCAAACCTAGCAATTATATGATTGAACACGAAAATTGCAGCTCTCTTGCCGTCTGCCTCAAATGTAGGCATCGCCTCGGCCCACTTAGTAAAATAATCTACCGCAAGGATGATATACACATGCCCCCGGCTGAGTGAGGGTTACAAGTAATAAAATCGATACCCCATTTGGCAAAAGGACCAATGGCAATTATAGGGTGGAGAGGAGCGGGTGGAGCGCGCATCTTACGATCAAAAATCTGGCAGTTGTGGCATTTTCGGACCGCCATAATACAATCTTTAAATAAAGACGGCCAGAAGTAGCCAGCGCGCAATATCTTTTGGGTTGTGGCATACCCAGACATATGACCACCACATGCTCTAGAGTGACAGTCATTTAGAAGCCTTTCAGCCTCTTCGTGAGTTACACAACGTCGATAAAGAGTGTCTCCAATAATTTTGAATTGTTGGGACTGGAAGAGAATTTTCCGACGTTCCGACTTTGAAATTTCTGACCGAAAGGATTGGGTCTGGAGATAGATGATGATATCCCCATACCACGGATCTAAAGTGCTGATTAGAAACAAAGATTCATCCGCAATGGGCTCCTCTGCCACAGTTTCCGTGTCAGCACGCGGGAAGTCACACATTAACTCTGCAAAAACTAAAGATTTCTTAGACTTAGATTTCTCAAACTTCAAGTCGAACTCCTGCAGGATAATGATCCATTTAGAGTACTTGCCCCCTAGCAATTGTTTGGTCAAAATGTAGATCATAGGGTTGCAATCCGAAATGACTGTAGTTTTACGTAGTAAAATGTAGTGACGAAAACGTTGGACAACTTGAACGGCTGCCAATGCCAATTTCTCCACATGTGAGTATTTTAGCTCAGTTGGATTTAACGTTCGACTAAGGTAATATATCACATGTTCCGTTTCGAATTCATCTTCCTGAACTACGACCATTCTAATGGTGGAATGGGAGGCGGCGAGATACAAAAATTAATCCTGGTTGTAGTTGGGAGGATGCAACAACGGTGCATGGGTCAACGTGTGTTTGAGTGCATCAAAAGATTTCTGAGCTATCTCGTCCCAAGAAAATTGAGTATTTTGTTTCAACAACCGTGTAAAACCCTTTGTAACCTCAGCGTAGTTAGGAATGAATCGTCGTAAAAAGTTTTCTTTCCCCTGCAAACTTTGGAGTTGGTGAAGACTCGAAGGAGGAGGCAAATTGATAATAGCTTCGACCTTCAAGGGATCAACGCGAATGCTGGCTTTCGAAAGTACAAATCCCAGCAATCGACCCGTTTCTATGCAGAAGACACATTTGTGTGGGTTCAACCAAATACGATAATGCCTACACCTCATGAAGATTGCACGTAAGTGGATGAGGTGATTAGCTCGATGTAATGAATGAGCAGGCAAATCATCGAGATACAGTTGCACAATGTGTTTGATGTCATGAAACGCATAAGACATCGCCCTTTGAAAAGTTGCTCCGGCATTCTTGAGCCCAAAAGGTAATTTGCAATAAGCAAATGTCCCCCATGGACAAATGAAAGCCGTTTTCGGTTGATCGGCAGGTAGAATATTGATTTGATTGTATCCGGAAAAACCGTCCATAAAGGAAAATATTTCGATGCCGGCACAATCATCAATGATTTGATCGATATAGGGAGTTGGGTAGTTGTCCTTTGGACAAGCTCGATTAATGTCCCTATAGTCGATGCATATTCTTATTGTTCCCTATTTTTTGTTAACCGAAACAATATTCGATATCCAATCCGTTAACGGGATCGGATAAATGAAACATGCTTTCAATAGTTTTTCAACTTCTGCTTTAACTGCAGCAGCTTTTCGTGGGTGAATCTGACGCAAACGTTGCCGGACGGGTTTAGCATCCAGGTAAGTCCTGATCTCATGAACAACAATCGCGGGATCAATTCCTGGCATTTCCTCATAGGACCAGGCAAACACGTCGCAGAATTCTTGAAATAGGGCCTTATATAATTGGATTTCATCATCTGTACATGAGGCACCTATATGAATGTTCTCAACAATTCCGGGCTTAACCAAAATGTCAATGGGAATAGTTCGAGAGATGTCTCCCAAATTTAACTCTGAATCGGGATGTTTCATTGGATTCTGAGGTTCCTTGACATATTCAGTCGTAAAGATTGATGAGAAATCATTTTCAAAACGATCATCCTCAGGTAAAAACGAAGATCTGTGATGGAGATCTTCCCATGGTAAATCATCTACACATAGGATTTCACGAATTTTCTCATCAGAGTGAACAAGTTCAGAAAACGTAGTTAAATCCGAGGTTGATGTGAAAAGTGATTCCTCACAGACCACATTCATTAAGTCATTTTTGGTTGAACACGGGTCGGTAAAAGACTGCACGGCTTCATAGGCAAGTTCATATGGACTCAAAGGCATAGAATTACCAAATGAGTCTATTTCAGATTCAGAAGGAACGATCCAAGGATCGTCATAAAAAATAGTGTCTGAAGTAATCATATGAATGGTTGCAAATGAAGATTATGCGTTGATTGGAGGAAAAGGAAAAGTTCCCAGTAAACCGGCATCTTTAACTAATCCTACTCCAACATCCTTATACGGGATAGTCGTTTTACCGACATGCTGAATACTCTCCGAAGAGGCTGGGTCGGATGAAAATTAAGCCAGCTGGTCTATTGTTACGATCTTTCAATTATGTGGAAACTTTATGACTCTAAAGACCGATGAAACGACCGTTGTCATAGCGTAAGACCAACTTCGACCCAAGAGAAGGTTGTAGTCTAGAGGGGCATCAACCACCTCCACATCTAGACTAACAATTTTTCCTTCAACCCCTATAGGCAAATCCTGTAGAATGCCAAAAGGACGAAACGCATGGCCATCAAAGGCCTTAAAAATTGTCGGGGATTGATTTAGTGAAGGAGAACCAAGCGATCTCCAACACTGTGTCGACATAATACACGTTGAGGCTCCCTCATCAATTACAGTCCGATGAATAGACCTGTTTTTGACTATCACCGAGATCTAGAAAGCCAGTTGATGAGGCAAACGCGGTGTATTATTTTCTAGATCAAAGATTATTAGGTTCGGGTCCTGAAAATCAACAGCTCCTATAGCCAACAAAAGTAATTTACGTTGTGCTAGGCATGATTGCAGCACTTCCAAAGCCGACATTGCTGAGGGTGAAACAACTAAATCCTCAACAATGTTATAATTCTGAGCCGCTCTCGCATGTGGATTGAAAGCTGACTTTCGAAGTATACCCTTGGCGGGCGGTTTGATTACTAAGTCTGGATTAGGTTTCTCGATCTGTAGTGAATCGGAACCGGGAGCTGAGGTTGATGGATTAGAATGAGAAGATTCTGCTTCTTTGCCATCAACAAGACTTTTACTACCATAATCTTGTGATTGAGTCGCAATCCTTACATGGGACATCATCAATATGGGTTCTTCATTGGCACTCGAGGAGGAACCTATCATCTTGCTATCTTGATTTGGAAATGGATCCTTCAAAACAGCAGGAGTTTGGGAACCTTTGACGATCTTCGCAACATCTGCTCGATGAGGGCAGTCTCTTGTAAAATGTTCTTCATCACAAATGAGACATGGATAACGAGGTTTGCGCTTTTCATCATTGGATTCCGCCTTTTCAGATTTCTCTTTTGAGCTTTTGTCCGTTTTATTATTCTTCTTTCCTTTCTTCTTTCCACCGGATTTTTATTTAGTTGTAGATGATTCTACAACGTGAATATCGGTGGAAACCTCTGCAGAAGAATCTCTTGTCGGGGAATCAGGCAAGGTTATGATAGGAGAAGAATTCTTGGAAGACTTCTTCTTACTTTTAGTGTTAACCGTACCAATCATACCGTCAGCGGCATGAGATCCCGAAGGAGCTGCAGTGATTTGATTTGACTTGGGAAGATCGGGGATCTTTTCGTGTAACGTACCTGACTGAGTATAGACCAAGTCAAGGTACTATGCTTGAGCAAGCACTTGCTCCTCAGTAACAACTTCAGCTTTAGCAACATCTTCAGTGATCCTTGGAAACAAAGATTTTACAAACCACTCAGCCAAGATTTGATCCGGAATAAATACCTTCACTAAACGTCGTCGACGTCTCCACTCATGAATATGATCTAAAATGTACGTGGATGTCGATTGTTTCAGCGAAGTTAACAATTATGTGCCATTGTCATATCAGACTGGCAACTAGAAATGAGTTAAAAATGAGGTAGCTAACTGACTAAAATTATAAAAAGTACCTCGCGGTAACTCAATGTACCACTTGGCCGCGAGACCAATTAGAGTGCGCTGGAAAATTCTAAGACGGATCGAATCATCAGTGATGGAGTTAGACGCACACCAGAGGTGGTAAGTCATCACATGGTTCGACGGGTCCTCTCCAGATTTACCTTCGAACTTGGGAATGTCACTGGGCAACTTATTCGGCATTGGCGGCCAAAACGGAAGATAATTAATCGGATCGTTAGTTAGGCGCGACAAGTCCAGTAAGTCCAAAGTTGTGATAAACGGTAGCTACTGATTAGGATCCCTAAAACTCTGGGTCATGAGACCAGCCCCAGGAGGAGGATATCCAGGATAACTAGGAATAGGAATCGCGTTCGAGATATTGTATCCTCCTGGAAAACCAGGATTAACTGGACCGTACTGGGGTGGTTGTGGTTGTTGATAAGTGTACCCAGGATACGGTTGATACTGATAAACTGGCTGTTGGACAGCAGGACCGAATTGGTACTGTCCCTGGTACAGTTGATAAGTGAATTGTGGTTGACTTGTGACAACCGTACTTAAACCAGGTTGTCCTACAAGCATCTGAACCGTAGTTTGAATTATGGATCCAGACGGTGGTAAAGATGTTTGAGGAGTAGATACAGGAACAGTAGAAACCGGAGTTGTCGATACTCCAGAAGTAGGTGGGGTAGATTGAACAGATGTTGCAGCAGTTGCAGCAGTCGTTTGAGATGGAGTACGAGGCACAGTAGGCCCAGACTGAGAAACTACCGAAGGTACAGAAGTTTGAATATTAGACTTGACTGGTTGCTGGGGTGAACCAGAAACTAAGGGTTGTCCAGTTTGAGAAGACAACTGTACATTTGGCTACAACACCTGTTGAGTTTGCGATGGATCCCACACTATGTTCATTTCGGGGTACTGACCCATAACAGGTTGAGAATATTGAGGACCATAACCGAGTTGAGGGTAGGTTTGATAATTGAAAGGTACATTTCCCATCCCTTGAACATAAGATTGACCTTGGGGTGGTTGGAAACCTTGGTTCGAGTACTGACCTTGGGGTAGATACCCCTGAGGCACGTACTGATACTGAGGTTGACCTTGAGGTATAAATTGATACTGGGGTTGACCTTGGGGTACATATTGAGTCTGGGGTTGACCTTGAGGAACGTATTGTACCGTAGGCACGTACTATCCTTGAGGTTGCCCCCCAGATGCAAATTGTGTACCTTGAGGTTGCCCCCCAGGCGTTAATTGAGGCTGCCCGCCAGGCGGTAACTAGCCACCTTGAGGTTGAGAATTGGGAATAGAACCTGACATCATAAGAATGTCTTCTACGCTCAACGGCTTTGCACCATTGCTTCCAGTGAATAACCCTTGTTCAATGGGTTGAGGAGATGCTCCCGAAAAAGTACTAGAAAGTGACTGATACCCAGAGGGAACAGAAGGACCACCGTACAAAAAAGATTCAGGCGATTGAGTAAACATGGACGACTGACCTGACATATTTACGGGAGTATAAAAACCCCTAGGATGATAAGGAGCACGAGGTGGTGAAAAACTTAACGCTGGGTTTTCCAAATAATTAGTTAAAGAAAGATACCAAGTAGTACTTCTAGGTGGACTGTAAAAAATTGATTCACGCTCCCTTAGATCAATAACAGGTTGATTTTCAGGGATAGGGATGCCTACTTCTTCTTCTGGAGCAAGTTCTTCAATAGCTATTAAACCAGAAGGAAGATTTTTGGTGATTACTCTTTCTACCCTAGGTGAATTAGGAGCAACAGAAGTTGGAGAGACAAACCCCGATGTTGGAGTAACAGGTTCAGATATCTCAGGTTCTTCACCTATATCACTAGTAGATGAAAAGCTACTAGCAAGTTCGGAAACCAAAATAGCTTCAGGATTATAACCTGTTTCTAGAGTTTGGTAATCAGGATGAACAACCAACGAAGACTCTCCTTCTTCAGGTGACCCAACTTTACTTCCACTAGGAGTTACGAGGACTTTGAAGCCTTCAAGATGGCTCGGGACTTCTTCAGGAGGTTGACCCCGAAGTCTACAGGACTTCCTCAGTAAATCAGCCACTGTTACAAACTCAGGAGACTGGCCCCGAAGTCTACGGGACTGTCTTGGTAATTCAGCCACAGTTAAAAACTTTTAACTACTTCACACGCATACAAAGTAAAATCTCAATGAAAAACACCTAAAGCCTCTAAAGAACCAAACAAATTTGAATCACACGCCTAAAGAATCTAGAGATCAAACACACACAAACAGTAACTTTCCGGACCGAAAACACTAGTTGGTGATGAAATCCAACGTCGCAGAATTCATTACAGAAATGGCGGTTGGAACAGTTACCCCGGCAACCTGATTAATGAATAGACTGGACCAAGTTCCTCCACTTAACCGTCTCAAGTGAAGTGAACCCCCCAGAAAATCCAAGTGAGTCTAGCCGACGTCTGCTCCAGGTACAGGTGGATCTTCCCACCACTGTCACCTTAGGAAGAATCCTAAAGAATATGGTCACTAAGGCTACCAACTGAGATAAATACACCCGGGGGAACAGTCTACAATCCGATATGCACGCAAGGGCAGAGTAGCAAGCTCAATCCCCTTGAAGGCTCCTTGACATAATCCAAGGTTTACCAACAAGTGACCCCAGGCTCCTCGACAATGGTTAATCCGAGGTTTACCGTTTTTAATACGTGAATATCTGGTGTCGTTCCCAATGAGGAAGGATTGATTCCCACACTGGTTCGGACACGATCTCGTGCTTCTCCTTTAAGAGGAGATTTCCCAGAGCATAAATGCAACAATTGGATTTCTTCCTACCACAAGATACAGCTACTTGTTTGTTTTTACTGTCTTGGAGAGTTAATTACTCTCCTATTCCAAGACACTAGCCTAAGCTAAGTTGGTGTATCAGAGCCCTAGAAATAAAATGTTACTAAGTGAATTTTACTTTAAGCGTTAATTTTAGTGGTTGTTTTTTAAATCAAGAGGTGGTGGAGATGAAACTCGTGGTGTAAAGACTTGACTCGAAATCACTAAAAATATGCACCTAAGATGATTTAAACAATCTTTTCTCTTCGATGAACTTCTAAACTAAGAAAGAGTTTGAGAATGCAAATACTTTGTAAACACAAATCTTTCTCAATTAAACAAATTAAAAGAAGATCTTTTACCTTTCCAAAGCACTCAAAAACGAGACAACTAGCTATTTCACACAAATTTCCCTTTTCTTTTCAAAGCACTCAATCACTACAAAAACAAACTTTTCCAAAAGAGATTTTTTTTATATTTTGTAAATAAAACACTCAAAACTAATGAAAATGACTAACTTTGAGAGCTAAAAACTATAAAAAGCTACTTGAAGTCAAAGCCTACTAAAAGTCTTTTTGAGGATGTTTTACTTAGCTAAATGTGAGCTAAGGACTAATTTATGCAGAATCACAATTAGTCAAAAAACAACCAATCTTTCGTTTTCTATTTGTAAAAATGAAAATTCCAAACTTTCAATCTACAAGCTTTTCGAAATTTTGAAATGAGAAAACTCAAAGCAAATTCCTCAACAAGGGGAGATTTCATAAATGGTCAGACTCACAAGAAGACCAGTAGACACCAAGGTAATCTGAGGTCCCTAGGGCTTCTAAGCTCAGAGCCACTACACAACCAAAAACGAAAAACAAACCCAATAAGAAAAATTCCTAGGAATTCCACCTAAAACCCTAATGCTAATGAAATCAAACCAAGGAAAGTTTTTGACAGGGAACAAGCAGGTCTGGGCAATGGCTAAAACCTATAAACAAATTCTAAACTGATAAAAAAGAGGAAAAATTAAAATTTTTCAAATTTTTGACAGGGTACGCAGGCAACCTGTTTACACAGGTGCGTCTACGCTCTGTGCAGAAAGGAAAAGTGCGTACAGGTACACACTGTGCCTAACTCAGAGGGTGCGTACCTCTCCCAAAACTATGAAAAATAAAAACTAACTCAAAACTAACTAAATTCACCCAATCCCACAATCATCAAGTCAAAAATAGAAATAGGAAAAACAGTTTCTCAGGTCAAAGTATAGACAAAGAAAACAATCAAGTCCCCACTGGAGTCGCCATTTTGTCGCGCGGAATGAGTCGATCTTGTGGACAAGATAGACCTTCCTAGAATCTAAAGAAGACCTAACGACAAGCAGACCAACCAGACACTATCTTTCTCTAAATATGCTTCAATAAACAATAGAAAACAAAGGTTTTTAGGGCCTACCTTTGGTCCAACGCAAGCTTGTGGATGCCCTCGCTCCTTTGATCCAAATGAGCTCCTTTTCGCGAATCTGCAAACACAAACAAGGCAAACACATTAAATAGCACCTAAAAAACCAATTGCATAAGACATATTTAACATGAAAGTCAAGGAGTCCATGAAACAAATAACATAAGATACTTGTTGAGAAAAATGAGTTTGATTGTATTAATTCAAAAGAAGAAGAACCTTACAACCTTTGCCTTGACGCTGTACAAGCTCCTCTCAGGGTCCAAAAAGATGTCTCCTCTACTTTGACAAGTTTCACTCACTCTCCAATGGAACCAAGAGGTATGTGATCTCTCCTCTCAAGCTCAACCAAAGAGTCTCAATTTCACCAGCATTTACCCTCAAAATGTTCAGCTTCTAACCTCCCTAGTCCCCACCCCAATGCCTATATTTATAGTGCAATGGAGGGAAGTTACTAGGTCCTCCTTCAAAGGGATAAAGCCCTCCTTCAAAGGGATAGCTCCTTTAGTCAAGGGATTAGCTCCTTCTCTGTTGGGATGCATGAACCACCTCAGAGCGAACAATCCACGTCAAAACGCCTTCTAGAAAACTCTAGAATTAACCGAAAGTGAGTTTTTTAAGATAAAAATTGTGCCTTTTGACTTTCACAGGGGTCCGTACCTACACCGTTAGGAACAAAGCGGGTAGGTACGCAGCTTTTGTACACAGAAGGTGTGGGACCGCAGGTGACCATGAGAGAAAGTGCGGAACCAGAGTTACATTAATTTTTAATGTCTTTCTCCCACTTCCAAAGCTTGATTTGAAGAGCTGAGGTCTTAGACTTGCTTAGGAGGACAGTACAAGTGATGATAGACCCATACTGACTGCAAATAATCATGGTGACGATATTTTTGTGTAACAATTATGGATCACTCACAAATCTGAGCATAGATGAATTTCATGGAATTCTTACAGCATATGAAATGAGGATTGAAGAAGAGGATGCCACTTCTCACTTAGAAATAACATTTTCCGCATCCAAGAAGAATAGTAAGGACAAGCATACTTCGAAAGAAAAAATTTACAATTGTAAGGATGAGGAAAAGGAAGAAGATGAAGAATAATTCTTAGATAAATAATTTTCCTACTTCATGCAGAAAATGAGAATAGGTACGGGAAATTTCAAAGGTAAACTTCAATTAATATGTTTTGTTTGTGGCGATGTTGCAGATTTTGCATCCAAATGTCCTCACAAAAAAGAGGGTGTTACAAAAGGGAAGAAAACTCCTAAGAAGATCAATAATCAAGGCAAGAAGAAATGGTTTAAGAAATGTTTCTTCTCTAAAGAAGATAGTTCCTCATGTGAAGAAGATAGTGATAATGAAGAAGAATTCAATAGAAGAGTATTATTTATGGCCAAGCACAATAAACAGGAGGCACCTGATGAAGAAGGAGACGAAGAAGAAGAAATCATGAAGTTGAATTTCAAAACAAAGTAATCAGAGTTATCAAAGAGCTCAAGTCTGAAAAGAACCATGTTACCACTTTTGAAGACGAATTGAAGACAGCAAGGGAATAGGTCCTCAATATTAAAGTCAAGGTTGAAGAATACAAATGAATTGAAGAATCACTTAGGAAAGAAGTAAAGGAAAGCAACGAGGAGAGAGAAGCATTGGAAGCTAAAATAGATTCTTTGCGAAAAAAAGTGGAAAAACTCTTCAATACTATGCCAACATTTCAAAGAGTTTGGACGAACTCATCAGCAACTAGTGATCATATAGTGACAAGACTAGTCTTGGTTACAAATAAATATCCAGAAAGGAGACAAGTCCTTCTATGACAAATAAATAAGATGGATAAGAAAAAGGGGTAGATCCACCCGCTAGATCAAGAGATCAAGGCTCACAGGAAGAACCTTGGAAGATAATTCCTTGAAGAAGATTTCCTCCCAGGTACCAACCTATATTTTAGGGTCATTGTTGTTCATGTGGAAGGATTGGACATAGAATTGCAGAATGTCGCATGTATGTTTGAAATGAAGATAATTCTAGGAGATCCTTCATAAATGGATATTCTAGAACTCAACATAATATTAACACATTTTATCATTTGAGAGATGATGTCAAATGTTACAAATGTAACAATTTTGGACATATGGCTAGGGATTGTGAAGTTCCAGACAGGTGTAACTATTATCAGCAAAACCCTAGAAGAAAATTTCCAGGATGACGAGATAGACACTTGTTGTAGCGACTACAACCACCCTCCAAAATTTTTCATTAGCCTCATTTTGGAGCCTCCCTTCCAACCTTCACAACAACTTTCCTTGCTTCATCAAGTTCATAAGAATTAGTGTCTTTCTTGCACAAAGGCAACCTGTCAGTCACAACTTGATCCATTCCCCTCATAGGCTATTCACCTGGACTTGGTCCAGCTGCAGGATTATTAGCTTCCCCTTGAAAAGTGTGCATTTCTGGAGGGAAACCATCCTTCCCTCCATATATTGTGCAATCCTCTCTGGTAGCCTAATGGGCTCCAAGATTGCGCAATCCTGCCTACCAACATTCCTAGCAGGATTTGCACAAATTTCCCCAGCAGGGCTGCTCAACCCAGAATTTTCACAAATCTGGCAGTAGTCAACTGCTCTGCCCAGAAATTGTGCAAATCTCCTGGGAAGCCAGCCCAGCTCCCAACCCGAAATGCACATTTTTCTCCAGCAGTCAAGCAGTCTCTCGCATGTGCAGTTGAGTTGTTCGGTTCCCTTCAGGACAGAGCAAAATAGACCTGCATGCATGGGCTGCTTCTCCCAAGATAGTGTGCAAAGGCATCCCTTGTTTCAGGGATCTATGTTTAGCAGTTGGAGGTTACATGCAAGGAGAAATTCTGAAACCTCCCACCATGTGTCACTTCCCCTAGATTCGTGGCATGTGTGTCACAACCTCGATGTTATCAAAACTCATCACCCAGACGCTACAGATCTCATTCCTCACATCAACCTTGCATCTCTAACATTCCACATCACATCTAGGAGCAGTCAGAAAATTCAGCTTAGTTGTTTTGGGGTAAGCCCGCTTCCCATGCCTTGTGCTTCATTTCTATCACTCTTTGCGTCTTCTCTTGTGGGAGTATTATTTGATTGATTTCTTTGAATTGTCTTTGTTGTTTACATATATACTAGCTTTTCCTAGCTCTGTTTCAGTTTTCGTTGCTATCTCACTGTTGTCACATTCATGAAATTGTTTTGCACAGACGTTCGCCCAACCAGCGAACTAACTCACCCACATGCATGTTAATATATTTTCTGAATATTTCATTCATGTTTTCCATGCACTGTCATTCACTTTTGCTATCACTTAGTGTCACCATGCATTCATTGACTTACTTGCTTTCAATTTCCTGTCGGTGAGTCAGGCCAACCTTGGCCCTGGCTCTACCTTCACCAAGGATGCATTGCGCAATCTTGGAAAGGAAGGCTCACCTTCCTCTCCAGATTTGCACATTCCTACCCAGCACTTGCTTGCAGGACTTTTTTGCGCATTTATGGAAGACAATGGCTACTCAGATGAAGAAATTGCACAAATATGTCCCTAGGCCAGGAGTCAGCAACCAAACTAGACTCTGCATTACGCAGTTCTAGGAGTCATTCAGTCTCCCAGCAGCCCAAACTGTGCCTTGTGCAGTCTTGGTAGTCAGTCTCCCGACCTCCCTGACGAAATTGTGCAACCTTCATGGTCATGCACCCAACTATGTTGCAAGTCAGTTCTCACGTTCTTTTTGCTTTTTGGCTAACAGATTTCTTGCCATGAGTATTGCCATGTCTCCAGGTATCCTAGGTGTTCACCTGCCCCTCAATGGTATAGGTACAATGGTTTCCAGGAAAGTAGAGACAAATACATCGTTCAGAGCACACTTGGGGATGCATTCGATCAAGTGTCCATGGAATTTCCTACCCACAAAGACATCAAGTTGTTCTTAGACAAGGACATCAAGATATGATTGACAGCATCACAACAAGTAGCATCATGACTAGCAGCTAAAAGACAACATACCAAATGCAACGAATGCAATATGAGGGTTGTTGATAATGTTAGTGTCAGTCTTTTTAACCTGTCACGTGGATCAAAAATGCTTTTACTATGTTTTTCCAGGCTTTCAAAATCAAATTTTTCTGTTACTAGGTTTACACAACAAATTTGGTCATTGTATGGTTAGTCTAAAGATGAAATCATTGTTTGAAAATTCACTCATGTTGGTCGCCTATCACACTTTATGAAGATGTCACAATGAAAATGGGTCAGTCATAATCATCATTCCATTAAGACTCAGGTCATCCATTAGGTTGCTAGGGTTTTCAACGTCCATCATTTCCATGAATAAAACCACCAGTGAGTCAAACATGACAAAGCAACTTTTGAAGAATTGATCTTGATTTTCCACACACTCCTCGTATTCTCATGTTATCAAAGGTTCTAGAAAAAGAATCTTCAACATTCAGGAAAGCAAAGGACATCTCAGATTTGCAATGGTAAAGGTCAATTATGTCTTCATAAAGTGAAAATCAGTTTCTAAAGGAGGGTGGGTCCCATTTCCTTTTGAAAAAGTGAGGAAACTTTCCCTATATAAACTCAAAAGCCCCATAACTCCTTCATTCATATCCTACTCACTCTTGATCATCAAGCTCTCTCGCCCATAAAGGAAAAAAGCTTGTCTTCCTAGGAGAAATTAGCAAAAAATTTGATGGTGTTGTACATAGAAGCATTGCGTTGCGCTTAGGAGACAGGCATTGCGCTTTGGCGTCACGCATATGAACATTGTGTTGCGCACAGGACAGAGTGCCCCGAAATTCATCAAAACTCTTCCAAATTTCATTTTTTTTCACTTGCAATCTTAATTTCACTGACTTCTAAGCTAAGGAACAAGTAAGTACACCATCATCCTCCATCGTTTTCCTTCCCAATTTCATTTCATGTCAATAATTCTTCAAGTTAGGGTTTGTAGCAAATTTTTCATGGGAAATGTTAGGGTAAAAATGGCCATCATAATTTTTTATTTCCAAAACATGTAAAATGATATCCTACACCTGCATACATGTTTAATGAGCCATTTTGACCATTTTATCCACCTCAAAACAAAGTTTAAACACTCAAAAAGCAAAACCCTAGCTCATTCCTAGAGGTTTTTTGGCAAATTTCATCATAAACCCTCTTGTTTCCACCTGCAAGCAAAGCATCTTTCCACTATTTCTCCACTCATTTTCATCAGCTCTCAAATTCATTTCACCTTTCCCAAGACCCCTTCCATCATTTTGTCAAAATCACCTACATATCACTTCATTTACATTCAGACCTCACATATTATTTTCACTTCCTGTTGCTAGGGCTTTGTGTCATCATGGAGGTAGAATCATCACTAGAAAGAAAGAGACAAGATAAAGGAGGAAGGATCCTTAGATACGAACCATAAGGCTACAACACAATCAATTCCTATCCTTTCATCAAGCAATTCTTTGAGGATGTCCACTGCATGGAATTTTGTAAAAGGGCGAGCGAGGCAGGATTTCATGAGCAACTAACAGATTGGGTAGCAACACAACTGAAAGGAGAGACTGCTGTCATTGCTGGCATTGAATTCAATTTCTTAGTGGCCTCCATCTCAATAGCAACTGGGTTACCAAACAATGGTGAATATTGATTCAAAGGATTGAACCTATGTATTTAAAACTACAAGCCTTTCTTAAAGACACCATTTAGATATACACATACTCACCTCTTGCCTTTCAAATATTTATTGGAGAAATATGCCCCTTTAATCAAAACTTTCATGAGGTTCTTCACTTGTGAAGGTAGAGTATGCCTATCATATTCGCCTCCTGATGCATTTCACATCTCAAAAGCCACTCAACATGTGTAATTATCTATTCAAGAGCATTTCCAAAATGTCTGAAAATATATAATTAAAGGAAAAAGAGCACTCCCCAAGTTTGTTCCATCACATTCTTATCAAAACCGTTGTCCTTCACCAGCTGACAAAGAGAGGTATGGCTTGGGAAGCTTTTTTGGAAGCAGCCTTGAAATGGCATGAGGAAAATGCAGCATCTCAGTCTCTAAGTGCTTCAAAACAACAAACAGAGGTGGTGTAATCTAGAAAAACAATGGAGAAGACTCAACTATCCAAACCTGAGGTGACTAAATTGTATAAGAAAGGGAAATGACTTATGTTTTCTTATCACAAAGAGAAAGGGGCCAAGCCTTCTTCATCGACAAAGCAAGACTCGGCAAGAAAGGATAAAGACACAATTGAACATGAGTTTCAACTAATTGATCCAGAAACTGAGCATCAGACCACAAACATGAGACATACTATCAGGGATAAATACTACCAAATCAAAGAGCTGGCAATCAATTTGGAAAGGGCAAAGTATGTTATATCATTCCTTGAACAGGAAAACAATCAACTCAAAGCAAAGGAGTTGATCCTAGAAAAGGAAAAAGCTAAGTTAATGCAGCAAGTTGGTAAAGGTAAGGAGACCATGACATCAAGCGAACCTGAGGCATCAGAGGTGAGAGGAAAAGGGAAAAGACCAAGAACAAGAGGCCTCAAGAAAGCTTTGCAAGAGGAACAAGAACAAATTATACTTAATGAGGATCTTGACCTAGAAGATAGGATCACCCTCGAGATTCATCAAGATAAAGAATATTGGCTTAATAGGGTGAATGAACACTTGGAGAAGCTCCTTGAGAAGGAAAAAATATACAATCAATTTCTCAAACACATGGCGCATCACTATCAAGCTCAAAACACGATCACCAATATCAAAGTGAAACAACTTGAAAATAAGCTCAAGGAGGCAAAAAGAGATCAAAAAGATGATGGAAACATGGAGATGATTTTTGAAGAATCCATGAAGCTATAAAAAACATATTTTTACACCTTCTCTCCTATCTTGGGAAAATTCTAAGCATTTTGAGTTTTTTGAGAATATTTGGTCTAAGTTCAGAAATTCAGCTGCTCCAGAAGCACAACGCTGTGGCGCTGCATTTTTATCTCAAGCATCTATCTGAGGAAAGGTCTACATTTTTGGAAAGGTATTTCCATCCTTTAAAAACCCATTTGCCTAGATTTTGCAGAGGTGGCCTTGTTTTGGAGAAAAAGGTAAAAAAATGGCAAAAATCTAACATTCTGGATCATTTTTTCACACGCGCTGCGCTTCTGGAGCGACCTTGGGAGAATGGATTTTTGAAAGTCTTCCCATGCTCCAAATTCAGCAATTCAAATTTTTCTGGACACTAAACTTAAAGGGCTAGTTGACTGTTCTCTCATATTTTCATTTTGACCTTAGCTCAAAGTCGGCACTACGCTCTTGCACTTTTTTGTGTTTTTATTTGGAAAATTTCACTATGTAAATTTTTAGTTTCTAGTTTGACTTAGTCAAAGTCAAGATTCTCTATGTAATGGCACTAGTTACAAGGCTAGGTGATGTAGGCATGAATAAATGTACATCATAGGTTATTTTTTATGTTTATTAGGCCTCATAAAAGAATAAAACTCCTAAACGAACTCTTCATGAAGTGTTTGAGTTTCACCTTCTCACACTCACTTGTTGGTTGAGAGAATCTTAGAGTCAGTTCCTCCACCAAGAAATTCGACTCCTGAAGGTGGGAAAGTGGTATAGGAGAGTCTATATGTATCATTTCACTTTAGGAGAAGAGGGTTGAACTTTTTGTGAAGGAGGCTTGCATTGTAATCATCTTTCCGCTAATACAGATACAAGTTGTAGCTATTTTCAAGGAACTCTAGCCCAATGAGTTCATGGTTCTTGTACTTCATACTTTTTGTTTTCTCAAGGTCTAAACATCTTTATATACATTATATCTATTCTTTCTATGAATACCTTGTGATAAAATACTCAGAATTCTTATTTTTCAAGCTCTGTTATCTGGTTTTCATAGTTATGTGTTTTTTCTTCCTAAGCTAATGAAATCATTGCTTATTTATGCTCATTAGTTTCTTCCACACTATATCCTCTATAATACACTAACAAATACTCAAATTACACCATAACTTCTAACATCTAGCTCCTTCATATGTTTTCTCCTCCATTCCCACAGCCTAGACCTACTTGTGGCTCCAAACCCTAAGTTCAGCAAATCCTTAAAAAACTAAATTTTCAGATACAAACAAACAAATACACATATCTAGCCTAAAATTCATTTTCTTTAAAGTCATATCATTGATAAAGAGACTTAGAGAGATCCCTCTCATGCTTAGTAGGGCTATCTATTGAGCTGAAGTGGTTTGAGGTTACCCTTCTTGATTTCCTCTTCAGCCTAGGAGATTGTAAGGACTAACAGACAGCATGGAGGCAGAACAAGGTTGCAAGCTCAAGCAAGCCCATTGATGATGAAAGAAACTATGGAGACTCCTGCTATGAAATGATAGCGTCACATGAAGATCACGCAAAGGATGAAGATGGAACAAATAAGGAGTTGTATGTGTTGAAGCAGCAACTCAGGAAGAACATGAAGCTACACAAACAGACGAATGATTTGTAATAGGAACGGGAATAGTAGTAGGCACAACATCCACTCACAGATGAAACTATGCCCGTACAAGTTAAGGATCCATCTGAGTAGCTGACAGAGAGCAGACAAGGTGAGCAATGTTGTTGATCACATGCAAGGGATTCAGCATCATGCATGTTATTGAGCACATGCATGCAATCTAACCCATTCAACACACTCACCAAGGCGAAGACAAGTAGCAAGTCCAACTAGGGATGAACATGTACTTTGGCAAGTTGATGTGCATGACCACTAGCACACACTTGAAGATGAACATGGACACTATGCATCAGTGTGTTTTCGGTTCAACCATACCCAAGAAGACCATGTGCATGTTAGCAGATGAGTTGGATGAAGGTGTCGAACCAATGCACATGCTACAACGGAGGCAAGCGTTCGCTTCAGCAAGATGTCACCATGAGGTGCATTTACACCATCACGGACGACCAAGCTTGCATCAACTCACCACCTTCACCATCACAAGCATGTCAAATAGTTAGTCTCATCACAGCGGACCGAGTGTCACTAATGTCTTGCAAGGCTTGCTCAAGCCATGTTGTCTCACATGAGTACATGTGCATTTTAATGTTGAATTATTTCAAGTGTAAGTCAAGTCTCAATGGTTGGATGTTAGAGTCATAGAGTAGGTGAATATTCATGAGGGTAGGTGAAATTTCATAAAGGGGAATGTCAAGGGTCACCCCACCCTTTGCTATAAATGGTCCCTCATAACTCATTGTAGAGGCCTTTGGTCAGCCAATCTCCTATTAAGACTATCTTGAAGTAAGCTTGGACAGTATAGGAATGCGCCTTGGCTTCTCCACTGCACAGAGCTAGTACATATATTTGGAGGAGCAAGCATATGTGGTTGTAACATTTCATTGTTGGGGCTAACAAGTTTACATGGATGTATTGTATGATTCAGAGTTTCACTTCTTTATATAATAAAATCCAGCACATCTTCATGCATATGTTTTTTTTGTAGTTGGACTACTCTAGTTGTCTTAATGATTTATGTTGTTTAACTTATGTACTTGTGTATGAACTGATTCACATGCAATTATATGAATCTTGTTGTTAATGTGTTTCATATGTTTTTAATGTTATCACCATCTGTGTCAACTTCTCTATTGGACATAAAACAAACCTTTCACATGAACCTTGTTGTAACAATAGTCAAACTCATCTCAGACTAATCCGTGAGTGTTGTACGTGTTATCTTACCTTGTATGATATGACTGTCGCATCTGAGTGGACTACTCTACAGGAAGTTGTGCATGTCCTTTTGTGTTGTGTGTTCCTGGAAGAGTTGGGACTGATCCCTTTCAACCTGGAACCCACCTTCACCTTCTTCTCCCATTGAAGTGTTGGAACCTCTCATACTCCTTCCTTGACTCATTGCATCAATCACACCCTTGCTACTGACAGAGTTTTCTTACTTGCCTCTGTGTGACATCGTGGTCAAGGCATTACCTTACGACCCACTACTGGGACTCCTACACCAAACTATCTCAGGTCTAATTGGAAATTCTTACCGAGGAGATCCCCTTGAAACATTGGTGGGTCTAGCACCGTCAACATTTCTAGCACTAGAAGGAGGGCCTAATGACAAGTAGTGTCCTCTCATACAGTTTTGAACCTTTTCATATCTTTCATGGAGTCTTGCACTCTTCTTCCCCTGAGGTGTTTTTCAAATCATGAAGATGTCTCCATCTTGGGGAAGCTTTTCGATCTTTTTTCCACTCACATGTATGATGGTGAAGGTGAAGTGGCCTAGCTTGAGCACATACATAACTTTCTTTCCATGATTCATGACGAAGATGAGTTTTCTGACAAACAGGCCAGTTTGCTACTTGAATACACACTTCTTGAATCTCCATTTCGTTGGGTGCTCATCCTATCAGCTGACATCGTGCACTCATTTGAGCACTTCTATGATCTCATTGAAGAAACATTCTATCATTTCGATCCAAACCATCTTCATTGAAAACTGTTACAGCAACGAAGGGCATTGCATGAATCAGTTATTGATTTTTGGTAGCGCTTCCATGACTTCTAGTTTCAAGCTCCAAGGAGCCAGATGAAATTTTATTTTCTTTGGGACTGGTTCGAGTGCTGCCTTAAGAATTCTTCTCATCCCAAGGGAAAGTTTGAGATCAATCCTCACTCAACATTCTTCGTTGATGGAGTTGCGCAATCTCATGTGGAAGCAGGCGTTGTCTCAACTAACTATCCAACTTCCTCTTATTCAACAGCTCCACCACTGCCCAGTGATGTTGAGGATCATGCTCACACACATTTTCATCCTTCACACCCTCCCAACATCACTTCACTCAATTTTTGCACAGATTTGGGTGTGATTTCTTCGAGTCCACATATGCATTCTTTTCTACAACCTCTATCTTCGCACTGGAGTGTTCCTCTAGATGTGGTTGTCTTATGCTCATCCATTCTAGACTCTTCACTTGTTGTGGATGAGGAAAAACCCACTGATGGAGTTGGTGTTGCACAACCAACATGCTTTGTCATTCATGAAGAGTATGGGTGGGATCTGGAGCATCAACCTCAACGAAGGATGACTCGCTTCCGTCCGAGCCCCCTCTGTTCCTTCCTAACATCGTTGGTGAACCTACCATCCATGATTTCTCATGCATGTATTCATCCACAGATGCACCCATTGTTGGTCTTTCATAGGACACACCGTATGTGAGCCCATCATCCAACAACAAAGAGGACCAATCATTCATTGGAAATCCACTTGATATTTCATCTACTTTTTCCAGAAACGTGGAGGGTGAACATCATTCCTCCTCATCTACCCCTCTCTGTGACTCATCAAACCATGAGGATGCCAACCAACATTCTGAATTTTCTAATCTTGGTTGTCGTGATCTCTTCACCTCATCATTTGATCATGATGTTGATTCACTCATTGTTAATCTGTCTAAGCCACTGGTCTACGAAGATCCATCTGTCAATGAAGTCGAAACCCCATAGATCGTCGAGAAACTTTAGCCTGAGCTAATCGTTATGCCAGGCCCTCGTTATCTTGAGGTTGGTTTCGCTTCCAAACAGGGAATTGTTCAAACACTCAAGACTCCTCATCACTCATTTGTATGCACTCAAGATCAATCTAACAATCATATTTTACTTCCTCCACTCGAACTACACGATCCCATTTCTCATGCATTGGAGGAGTCTTACATTGCAAGAACTCATGCGTGAAGCAAGTTATCTTTGTTTATTTTGTTTGCTTGCATGTCACAGTCAAGAGTGTGCTTATGATTCAAAGTTGCACATAGTGTCACACAGCACCATGATAAGTTCATAGACTGCCCATCATGCACATGCACACACTTATGTCTCGTGGGCACTTTCAATCATGAAGTGTGGTTGTCTTCATTGTTATATCTTTCTTGCTTGTTGGTTTGCACAACTGGGTTGCTCACAGACCAAGCCTTCACCAACATGGGTCTACCAATGTGTCGGTGGCTACATTGGAAGAATCACTTCACGTGATTAGGCCCATGTACCGTTAGGGTAGGAGTAGGAGTAGTGTTTGCTTTTAGTTGTTTGCTTGCATGCTTGTTTTATTACGTGCTTTGTTTGCTTGCTTACTTGTTTGCTTGCTTCACTTTCATTTTTTCTTCTGCTCTTGCTTTGCTTTGTTGATTGCTAGTTCATTCGCTTGTTTCCTTCATAGGTTAGTTTCGCATGAAACTATGTATGACTCTTGAAGCGAGATGGGTAAAGTACAAGAGGGATTGTACAACTATCACTACTTGGTTATTGGTCATCTTGCCTCTATACGATTAGCTTGTTACTTTTAGTCCATGACACATCAAAGGAAAATACGTACTATTAGAAAAGAACCTTGGTCTAAACACAACGCTTGCGGGCTAACTAGTGTTACCTTCTCTAGTCGATTGTTTTTGGGTTAACCCTTGTCAACTCAGTCAAGTAGAGTAAGGTAAGGAGGAAAACCTTAACATGCACGTCAAAGATACAATAAACTACTTCTCTGTTAGAAAAAAATCTTCTTCTCTCAATAAGTCGGGATCACTCTTCCGCCTCTGAAATGAATAAGTGCTATGCATAGTGAAAAATGAAAAAATGAAAAGTCAAAAATTTGAAATGAAAAATGAATAAGGTGAAAGAAGAGAAAGGCTTACTGCGCAGGGAGGTGATGCAAGTAGCTCCACCGGGGTACTGACCATGCTTGTTGGCAGTGGAGCCATGCTTGTGTTCCTATGTGACTCCACCAGAGTACTATCCAGGCCTGTTGGAAGTGGACCAACAATAGAGATGAAACTAAGACTCTGACGATGATACTGCTTGTGCACCTATATACCCCTCCACCCCAATCGAAACAACTTTTGTTGCCTTGGCTTGGAATGTGTGTCAATCGACCAAGGGTTTGGCAGATGTTACATCTTACAATCAAGTTAGTGTGAAACCAAGATGAGCCGAAAACTAAAAAATACTTCTAGAGGTGTTAGACTTTCTTTTCACGAATAAGGTCCATTCAGAGAGCTAGAGTTCTATTAATGTGTCACCAAGTGTTGTAGCAGCTACAACCACCCTCCAAAAGTTTTCCTTAGCCTCGTTTTAGATCCTTCCTTCCAACTTTCATAACAACTTGCCTTTCTTCGTCAAGTTCACAAGCTTCAGTGTCTTTCGGTCACATCTTGATCCATTCCCCTCACAAGTTGTTCACTCGAACTTGGTCTAGCTATAGGATGAGAAGCCTGCCCTTGAAAATTGCGGATTTCTGGAGGGAAACCAGCCTTCCCTCCAAAAATTGTGCAATCCTCTTTGGAAGCCTGCTAGGCTCCAAGATTGTGCAATCCTACCTGCCAACACTCCTAGCAATATTTGCGTAAATTTATCTAGCAAGGCTACTCAACCTAGAATTTGCACAAATCTAGGTAGGAGTCAGCTGCTCCGCCTAGAAATTGTGTAAATCTCTTGGGTAGCCAGCCTAGGTCCCAACTAGAAATGTGCATTTTTCTCCAGCAGTCAAGCAGTCTCTTACATGTGCAGCTGAGTTAATCGGTTCCCTCCAGGAGTGAGAAAAATAGACTTACATCGATGGGCTTCTTCTCCCAAGACAACATGCAAAGGCATCCCTTTTTTCATGAATCTATGTTTAGTAGTTGGATGTTACATGCAAGGAGAAATTCTGAAACCTCCCACCAAGTGTTGCTTCACCTAGATTCGTGGCATGCGTGTCACAACCTCGATGTTATCAAAACTCATCAACTGCATGTTGCAAAGCACAATGCTCACATCAACCTTGCAACTTTGACATCCCACATCACATCTAGGAGCAGTTGGCACATTCAGCTCAGTTGTTTTGGGGTAAGCTCGCCTCCCATGTCTTGTGTTGCATTTCTATTGCTTCTTGGGTCTTCGCTTATGGGAGTATCATTTGCTTGATTTCTTTAAATGCTTTTTGTCGTTTACATATATACTATTTTGTCCTAGCTCTATTTTAGTTTTATTTGTTGTCTTACTGTTGTTTCATGCATGAAACTATTTTGCACGGACATTCGCCCAACCAGCGAACTGCCACACCCACATGCATGTTGATTTGTTTTCTAAATATTTCATTCATGTTTTACATGCACTGTCAATCACTTCTGCAATCACTTAGTGTCGCCACGCATTCATTGACTTACTTTCTTTCAGTTGCTTGTTGGCGAGTTGGGCCAACCATGGCCTAGGCTCTACCTTCACCAAGGCTACATTGCACAATCTGGGAAAGGAAGGCTCACCTTCTCTCTAGATTTGTGCATTCCTACCTAGCACTGGCCTCCAGAATTGTTTTGTGCATTTCTAGAGGACAGTAGTTGCTTGGCCCAAGAAATTGTGCAAATTTGTCACTAGGCCAACAGTCCTTCTGAGCTAGAATTGTGCATTGCACAATCCCAACATTCAGTAGCCAGACTGAACTATGCATCGTGTAGTTCTAGCAGTCAGTCAGTCTCCTAGTAGCCCAAAATGTGCATTGTGTAGTCTTTGCAGTTGGTCTCCCAACCTCGCGGTTGAAATTGCGCAACCTTCATGATCATAAACCCAGGTATGTTACAAGTCAGTTCTCATTTTCATTTTGGTTTTCGACTGACAGATTTCTTGCCATGAGTGTTTCCATGCCTCCAGGTATCCCAAGTGTTCACTTGCCTCTCAGAATTACAGGTACAATAGTTTCCAGGAGAGCAGAGACAAAGACACCATTCAAAGCACACTTGGGGATGCGGTCGATCAAGTGCCCATGGACTTGCCTACCCACGAAGACATCAAGTTGTTCGTAGACAAGGACATCAAGATATGACAATGTCAGCATCACAGCAAGTAACATCATGAACAACAGCTGAAGACAACATACCAAATGCAAGGAATGCAAGAGGATGGTTTTTGACAACACGGAGGCAAAACAAGGTTGCAAGCTCAAGCAGGTCCATTGATGATGAAAGCAACTTTGAAAACTCCAGCTATGAAGCGATGGTGCAACATGAAGATCATGTGAAGGCAGAAGATGGAACAAAGAAGGAGATGCATGTGCTAAAGAAGAAACTCAGGAAGAACATGAAGCTACACAGACAGACGAATGAGTTACAACAGGAACAGGAATAGTAGTGGGTGCAACATGTACTTACGGATGAAACTGCACCCATACAAGTTAAGGATCCATCTAAGCAGCTGACATAGAGCAAACATGGTGAGAAGTGTTGTTGATCGCATACAATGGATATAGTAGCATGCATGTCATTGAGCACACACATGCAATCCAACTAGGGCTGAACATGTACTTCAGAAAGTTGAAGCACATAATCACCAGCACACACTTGAAGATCACCATGGACATTATGAATCAGTTTGTTTTCAGTTCAACTGTACCCAAGAAGACCATGCACATGTGAGCAGATGAGTTGGATGGAGGGGCCGAACCAATGCACATGTTGCAACAGAGGCAACAGTTCGCTTTAGCAATATGTCACCATGAGGTGCATGCACACCATCACGGATGACCAAGCTTACAATCAGCTCACCACCTTCACCATCACAAGCATGTCAAAGAGTTGGTCTCATCACAGCAGACCGAACGTCAATGATGTCTTCCAAGGCTTTCTCAAGCCATGTTGTCTCACATGAGTACATCTGCATTATAATGTTGAGTCATGTCAAGTGTAAGTCAAGTGTTAATGGTTGGATGTAATAGTCATAGAGTAGGTGAAGAGTCATGAGGGTAGTTGAACTGTCACAAAGGGGAATGTCAAGGGTCACCCCACCCTTTGCTATAAATATTCCCTCATAACTCATTGTAGAGGCTTTTGGTCATCCAATCTTTTATTAACACTATCTTGAAGTAAGCTTGGACAATATTGTAATGTGCCTTGGCTTCTCCACTGCACAGAGCTAGTACATCTCTTTGGTGGAGCAAGCGGATGTGGCTATAACGTTTCACTGTTGGGACTAGCATTTTTACATGGATGTATTGTATGATTGAGACTTGAACTTCTTTATATAATAAGAGCCAACACATTTTCATTCATATTTTTATTGTAGTTGGACTTCTCCAGTTGCCTTAATGATATATGTTGTTTAACTTAAATACTTGTGTATGAACTAATTCACATGCAATTATATGAAACTTGTTGTTAATGTTTTGCATATGTTGTTAATGTTTTTGTTTCCGGGAAAACTAGTGTCTTTTCGATCTGCTAGTCCCACTATGATTGGTAGCTATCTTAGAAATAAACAATCAAAGCAATTTGCGATTTCCTCCATGTATGATAGATAAGAGAGAAGCAAAGGGCCAACCTGGATCTTCCGCTTGACTCCTTGCTTGATTTCTCTCCCCCTTGATAGAGCTTGCAACTCCTCTCCTACTTGTCCCGCTTAGAGAATACCTGTAGAAACAAAGTAACAAAACATCATCAAAGCATCTTGATCTATTATATCATAAACAATGCAGAATCAGAAATACATTGAACATACAATGGCATTTACAAATAACAAGATTCACAAGTACACAATTGTATGGAGGAAAACTCAAAGAACTTTATTAAAATAGAAGGGAGAATTACAACCCAGTTGTCTGATCCAGCATCATCCTCCCAGCATCAAAGCCCTCTTCACCTCATGAAAAGCAAGATCACCCAACAATACAATGCTTCTTCTCAAAGATAAACTATCAACACTTCCTTACAAATTACAAAATTCCAACCCCCAAATTTCTCAGATGAGGGATCCATTTATAGATGTTTGCAAAGGTGTGAGTCATCTCTGGTTTTTTTATTGGTGTCATTCCACGTGTAGTTCTTAGTTCCACTTGGAGATTTCTTGGATCTCTTACTCATCCCTGGGTGAATTCAGAGAGGCAAGTGTCATAGGAGAAGTTTCTAGAAGATTACATGAGCATCCACTTAGCAAACTGTCTCAGACATTTTTCCATTCTTGCTCATCACACCCCACAGAAGGCCTCTTCAGTATGCATATCACTTGGTTAGTGTAGGAGTCAGTATGCATCGCACCTTAATAGTGGAGTAGTCAGTATGGTCCAGTTTTGGCCAGTTCTGAGTGGTTTTTTAGGTTGAACTTTTGGGGAATGATGTAATCAATTGACCATGATCCTTTAGGGTGTAAAACAACACTTTTAGGGGTTAAAGAGCCCTTGGTTTATTGACATCTAATATTGGGGATGCAGTGCCCAAATATGTCTATAACAGTTGCCCCATAAAGCATGAAGTCGTAAATCTTTTGATGTCAGGTGAAATGCTTTATCATGAGGATCCAAGGTATTCAAACTGGAAGGTGACCTATATAAGATACAATACAATACATCATCATCATATTATTTTCATGATCTAGCTAAGGCAGGCATTGCCATGCTCAACTTTATAAATTCATTTTCATGTACATAGGATAGATAATCATCTGCAGGTGCAAACTGGTGATTCGTTATATGTAGAATCATCATCCCTTAGCTTGGATGATGATTTGTGTAGCTTCTGTGTACATTTGATGTCTTTGTATTCCTAAATATATCGCAGCTGGATGGATGAAACTAGATCCAGGCTCTTCAAACTCCTTCAATCTTCGTCTGATGTACAAGTCGATCCATGTGAAAAGATGTTTTGAAGTTGAACATGGAAGGACATCACCTAATTACCAACCAATAATGTAAGATGTTAACAAATGTGAGAGGAATCACTGATAATCAATATTGATCCTCAAGGTACTACAGGAAAATTCACATGGTGTGAATATATGATCTAATGTTGAATGCC
The DNA here is from genome assembly GCA_031772625.1 of Pinus tabuliformis. NCBI lineage: Eukaryota > Viridiplantae > Streptophyta > Pinopsida > Pinales > Pinaceae > Pinus > Pinus tabuliformis. The sequence goes on along the minus strand of CM062807.1, from coordinate 221,993,245 downwards.
ACGTAAAATCTTTTGGTCGAAGGCCATTGATGTAAACCTATGGACAGAAGTGAGAAACTTGCCATTGAGGCATGCAAGCTTCAAAGTACTGAAAGGGTTGTTTCTAAGTCAACTTCTTGGATAATGAGCTGATGTCGACAAGAAGTGACCCGTCGTAGGAGGGCATTAATGTATCCCACATCTACAACACGAAACGTAGCAAATGATTTTCTGGAGGTGAAAACGATCTGATGATACAAGGTTCATGAATGGCGGTCATGAAAAATGGAGGGTGAAGGTATTGCAGTGGATGAGGCATTAGCTGGGTGATGAATTCTCTGAATGACTTTTCTTGAACACATTAGCGACATTGAGATGGATTGGTAGCATTAACCCCAAAAATGGATGGTATGGAGCACCAATGGTGAAATGACCGGTGAACGGAATAACTCAACCCGACTCAATCAGGGTGATGGAGTGAAAGTGTCACATTCAAGAGCGACCTGCTACCAATAAAGTTCTTCAAGTTTTCTTCCCTTATTCCCCAGTCATTGCTGACTAGTACCTCTTTATTTTTATCAAGCTTTAGGAGGCTAACATATGCTTGTTCTATAATTTGCCCTTTGGGCAAACCTATCGCTATGTTTTAGCGAGCCTAGCGACAATGAACCTCATTCTTGTCTGCGTGGAAAAGTTTGTCGCTATTGTTTTAACGATTTTAACGACAAGTATAATTCAGTCCTTTTCATGTTTCGAGATTTTGAAAAGGGACGAAAAGGAAACCCCAGTAGTCCTTTTTCGTAGCATAATACCTTAAGTCCGAAAAAGTATAAAATAATAGAAAAGGGATGACTTTTCGATCGCTTTAGCAAGGCGAAAAAGACAAGTGCTCGATCTTTTTGTGGGATAATCCCTCAGGTCTAAAAATATTAAAATGTACAGGAGGGATGGCGTTTCCCCTTACTTTAACAAGCTGGAAAGGCCAACAGCTCGGCAATATTTTTATTTTTAACGAGTCTAAAAAGAGCTTAAAGGAGACTCGTTTTTTAGGAACGAGTGGCGTTTTAGGGTAGCAACTGGTTCCAGGTAAGCTTGGAACTTCTCAAAGAATGGTGATGTGAAGAGCGTGGCTAACAGAACCACTCATTGCAGTTGTTCCTCAAAAAGGGTAAACAATCAAGTGGAAGCATTTGATCGGCCAAAAGGATGGAGGTGACGATAGAACACAACCAAGGCTCAAAGGGCTGATAGCATGGCAATCACAGAGGTAGTTTACTGGCGGTGGGTTTATTTTTTAATGAGCTTGAACCTTGCGTTAACATATGCTTACTAGCGGGTTTATTTTTTAACGAGCTTGAACCTGGCGAAAACATTGCTCATCAGCATAGTCAAATATGTCCCTTATTGGTAGGTTCATTTTTGGTGATCTTGAACTCTACGATAACATATGCTCATTGCCTTTTTATGTAGGCTAGAAATGACCAAACTACAAAGCTAAAAAAACTAAAATTTAAGGAACTACTAAGGTTAGGTAGGATGGTTTTATCTTCCATCTAGACAAAACATTTCCTTTGCCTCGTCTGTGGCACAGACAAGGGTGAATGGTGGGTCGGACCAATCACCTAACCTGAGAAGTTGAAAAACTAAAAAGTTAAAAAATGAAATTGGTTGCTTATTTCTTGCATAAAAAGGTTTTCATGCCCCCAAGCATCGAGAAAAGGAGAGTTTCCAGTAACGATTTGGAAATCACTGTGGTTAAGCAGGATGGTTTTACTCAGTGATTAAACAAAAAACACTTACTCCTTGGCTTTGTCTGTAGCACATACAAAAGTGAATGGTGTGGGTTGGAACTTCCAATCACATAACCTACAAGGAAACTTATCTTTTCGGCTGGGTTCATCCACCGAATGGACAAGGGTGCATGCCCCCTAATCTTCGTTACATTCACCGGACTACTCACGGTAATTAGGTGGATGAAATGAAGGTTGAAGAGACATCCTTGATGTAAAGAGGCCATTTAGGAATGATGTTTGACTTTGAGTTGTGTTTGAACTAGGGAATGAAAGCTGGTCAATAAGCTGAACAATTTTTCCTTCATGCACGAAACACATCACTAGAAAGAGTGTGGAAGCAATGGCTTCCATGCTATAAACAATGGCTGACAAATTTTGTGTGACAGGCATAAGCAATGGCGAACCAAGTGCTTTCCAAACAGTTGAGGAAAGGATACTCACTGAAGCCCCTTCATCTATGATAGTGCCAGACACGACCATTTTGTACACTTGTACTATGATCCGAAATGGTACATTAGAAGGAAGGCATGATCTTGCTAATCTATTCCAATCGAAGGAAGTTACTAGACTGCTTGAAGGGGGTACCAGATAAACGGTTGGATGAACCCCTTGAACTAGGGAATTTTCCTCCTATTGTAAAGGAACGGGTGGATTTCCCCCAAGTTCATCAGACTCTGTATTAACAAAAGGAATTTGAATGGTATCGTTCTCATTCTCTTTGGAAATTGTATCATCTGAAGGTGGACCTTCTGAAGGCAAGACTGGGTTGACTGCCATCTTGACCTGCTAACTTTGGTCCGATATGGACTCAGAAGGTTCACTCTCAATGATAGGTGTTTCGACCGATGATTGAGTTATGTCAGTCAGATTTTCAACTAGCGAAGGACTTGGTGAGAGTTTCTTGTATCAAAGTGGAAGTCGCTGCAGCGAAGCAGGACGGTTATGCAATATTCTCTTGGCCTCATCCAGAAAAGGACAACGGGGAAAGCGATGGTCTCCTCCACATAATTGACATGGAATTCTGACCTGTCCTTTCTATCCAGGAATTTTATTTTCACTAGTTGATGGTGTGCTGTCAAAATGATCGCCAGAGGTTGATGACACCGGATGGTGCGAACGGGGAGACCATTCTCTCAAGATCCATGGAATGTAAGGACAATCTCGATGAAAATGGTTTCCTTTGCAAATTAGACAAGGATATTTAGTAGATTTAATGTGTGGATTTTCACCAGATGATTCATTGTTGCCCCCTTGCTTAACTGACTTCTTTTTCTTCTTCTCCTTCCCTTTCTTCTTCTTCTCGGCCACTTGTTTACTAGTATCACTATTTTCACCAAGGAAAGAGGAAGAAGGGGAGGGAGAAACAAATGAAGTAGAAGGTGAAGGGTCGCTTTTGGTATCAACTGGTTGCTGATTCGATTGCTGAGGAATTACGGTATTTTGAAAGACAGAGGTTGAGAATAGCCATACTGGAAAGCCAATTGTGATTCCCAGAAGGGACAATATGGCCATATACGGAGCGCCAATATCTCCCCAAGAGGAGAAAGGACTATGATTCCCCTCAAAAGGGATTCCTTGATTGGTAGACTCCATTATCTCAACCTAAGATCAACGAAGGAATAGCGATGTTATTTCAAAGTAAATAAATTTTAATGATGCTTTGACACAACTTTGCCTTTTCAATTTTTAAGAGTCCAGAAAAAGCTAAAGATGACTCTAGTCGCCTTCAATTTTTAATGAGCCTAAAGTGACAAGTGCTCAAATGGACCTTTTCCTTTAATGAGTCGAAAAGGAATGGAAGTGACTACTCTAGAAATCTAGACAAAGGGATTACTAAACCAATCGCAAAACTACGATATACACCTTGGTGATAAATTAAAGAGAAATTACCAAGGACTTATGTATGGTAGTCAATCTTCCCGAATGTTGTGTTCAATGCATTGCGATCGATAAGGCGGCAGACACAGCTTCCTATGGATAAAGGATATAAGCCTATTATGGTCTCCCAATATATACTCAATGGTACGGGTAGAACAAGTCCGTGCTAGCACTTGTCGTATCAAAGAGGAGGAATCACCCAACCTTCGATGAAAACAATAGTTACTAGATTTTACGACACTTGAACACGCCTCTAGCCTAGACCTCTAGATGTGTTGCATTAGGTTCCAAAGCATTGTTAAGTTCATTGAAATTTATTTTATATTTGATCTTGCTTAGAAGTTTTCCTTGCAAGGTTCATCGCGTGATGTAGATGTAAAAATCCCAAATATGCAATCTAAAATGATAAAAATTCGTTGTTTACTTTTTAGCAATGAAAATCCTAGCTACCAAGGAAAGAAGATTACAATTCTTTCAAACAGAGAGCAAAGAGCACACACTAAATGCACTTTTCCTAAATCATTTTTCGCACATAGTCTAAATGCAAATGCAAATGCATGTATTTGTTTTTTGTTCCCTTTAATGTGAAGAATGCCAAAAAGGAAAACTAAGCATAGATCTGAAATATTTTCTTCAAAATGACATTTCGATAATTTCTTTTCAAAATGAAATGAAGACTAAACGACACTTTTCGATTTCGAATAGGAAAACACTTTTGACACTTAAAATATTAAAAATTCAAATCAAATACACATCAAAAGGTTCAATCGACTATCTAGAGAAGAAAGACTTTACGACACTTCTCTTCTTTCACACAAAACGACAGCTACGACACTTTTGCACCAAAACGATAGTTCGATTCGAGTAAATTTTCGACTGAAGATCGTAAATGATGGACAAATACATAAAAAAATTTACTAATCCTAATCAATGGAGGCTGGACTATGTAAAGCAAGGAGGTTTTAGCAATGAGATACTGATCACAAGCAGCAAAACAACTAAATAGAGCTGAAAACAAGGACAAAAAACCCAAATTTCAAAGGGAGAAATAGGATGACTCAGTCATCAAACCTGTGCTTCATAGAAATAGGGATGTATCTCACCTGCTACACACAAGAGGTGCGATGCATATTGGCTTCCAGTGATAGACAGTGCGATGGGCCAGGGAGCGAAACTGAGGTGGAGTTTTGCTCAAATTTGTAGCTGAGTTCAGTGATTTAAGCTGAGCTATGATGGACAGTAAAAAAGCAATGCATAGGGGTATGATCTTAGGAGGTTATTGAGCTACCACCATGGCATTTAGAATGCTTGTAAGTCAGATGTTCATTTCATAAACTAACCTGTAGATTAACTGAAGCAACATTCATCTACTTTGCAATTGCATAGCAAGAGAAGTTCGAAGGCTATCTAGCTAACTTCAGGATCTGTCTATAGTTTATAAAGAAAACAACAATAAAAAACAAACAAACTATTTGCTCCCCAGTGGAGTCGCCATTTTGTTTCCAGGAAAACTAGTGTCTTTTTGATCTGCTAGTCCCACTAAGATTGGTAGTTATCTTAGAAATAAACAATCAAAGCAATTTGTGATTTCCTCTATGAATGATAGATAAGAGAGAAGCAAAGGGCCAACCTGGATCTTCCACTTGACTCCTTGCTTGATTTCTCTCCCCCTTGATAGAGCTTGCAACTCCTCTCCTACTCATCGTGCTTAAAGAATACCTGTAGAAACAAAGAAACAAAACACCATCAAAGCATCTCGATCTATTATATCATAAACAATGCAGAATCAGAAATACATTGAACATACAATGGCATTTACAAATAACAAGATTCACAAGTACACAATTGTATGGAGGAAAAATCAAAGAACTTTATTAAAATAGAAGGGATAATTACAACCTAGTTGTGTGATCCAGCATCATCCTCCCAGCATCAAAGCCCTCCTCACCTAATGAAAAGTAAGATCACCCAACAATACAATGCTTCTTCTCAAAGACAAACTATCGGCACTTCCTTACAAATTACAAAATTCTAGCCCCTAGATCTCTCAGATGAGGGATCCATTTATAGATGTTTGCAAAGGTGTGAGTCATCTCTGGGTTTTTTATTAGTGTCATTCCACTTGTAGTTCTTAGTTCCACTTGGAGATTTCTTGGATCTCTTACTCATCCTTGGGCAAACTTAGAGAGGCAAGTGTCATAGGAGAAGTTTCTAGAAGATTCCATGAGCATCCACTTAGGAAATTGTCTCAAACATTTGTCCATTCTCACTCATCACACCCCACAGAAGGCCTCTTTAGTATGCATCGCACCTGGCTAGTGTAGGAATCAGTATGCATCACACCCTGATAGTGTAGCAGTCAGTATGGTCCAGTTTTGGCCAGTTTTGAGTGGGTTTTCAAGTGGAACTTCTGGGGAATCACGTAATCAGTTGACCATGATCCTTTAGGGTGTAAAACAACACTTTTAGGGGTTAAAGAACCCTTGGTTTATCGAAATATAAGATTGGGATTGTAGTGCCCAAATATGTCTTTCACAGTTGTCACCATCTGTGTCGACTGCTCTGTCGGACATCAGACAAACCTTTTACATGAACCTTGTTGTAACAACCATCGCACTTGTCTCAGACTGATCCATGAGTGATGTACGTGTTATCTTACCTTGTATGATGTGATTGTCACATTCGAGATGGGACTGATCCCTTTCAACCTAGAACTCACCTTCACCTTCTTCTCCCTTTGAAGTGTTATAACCTCTCATACACCTTCCTTGACTCAGTGCATCAGTCACACCCTTGCTACTGGCAGAGTTATCTTACTTGCCTCTGTGCGACATCGCAGTCAAGGAATTACCTTACAACCCACTATTGGGACTCCTACACCAGACAGTATAAATCCTAATTGGGACTTCTTATCAGGGAGATACCCTTGACATGTTGGTGAGTCCCGCACTATCAATAACACCAAACAGAATCTTCTATGAATAACATCGAATCTTACAAATGTCATAACTATGGGCATATAGCCCGTAACTATAGGTACAAGATGGAATCAACCATGAATGAAAATATTGACGACGAGAATAAAAAGCCTTGGAAAGTAAAACAAGTATAGGATGAACACGTACAAGATGAGCAAGAAAAGTAAGAAGGCAATAAGGTCCCAACAATTATGCTTTCATAATTCGTAACAAATTGTGAGGAATCAATAGTTGCTTCAGTTAATGACTCGAGTCAAGACAGTCTATTAAATGACACATTACTCTCAACAATTCATCCTATCAACTCCTAGAAATTTGAATATGAGGAGTCTATGCAACAGTATATGACACAAGTCTCCAATTGACAGACAGGTAGTTTGAACAAGATGGAAATTTCCTTACATGTTTAGGTGGAGTATAATAGTTGAAGTATTAAAGATTCAAGAAAGGAAGCGCTGACAACAATCTCTAGGTGAAAGTGGATCAAGATAACCTAATCATTATCGAGGTATATGGGGATGATATAATATTTAGAAGCAATCATGACCAATTAAGTAAACACTTTACCACAAAAATGCAAAGTGAGTTTGAAATGTCTATGCTTGGTGAGCTGACATACTTTTTGGGGCTTCAAATTTATCATCATTATAAAGAAATATTCATATATCAAACCAAGTACATCAAGTAAATGCTCAAAAAATTCCAGACGGAAGATTGCAAGCCAGTCCTTAGCACTATGATAACAGGCTGCAAATTAAGATTAGAATATTCATCAAAGGATGTGGACCAAAAGTTGTATAGATCCATGATTGGTAGTCTCCTATATGTGATGGCCTCCCGACCTGATGTGATGCAGGTAGTTGGGCAAGTAGCAAGATTCCAAGCAGCACCAAAAGAATCTCATACTATTGTCATCAAAAGAATTCTTCAATATCTTAAGAGCACAATAGAATATGGTCTATGGTATCCCAAAGTAAATGATATGGTTATCCAAGATTATACAGATGTAGATTGGTTAGGAAGTCTTGATGATCGTAAGAGTACCAGTGGAGCGGCATTCTATTTAGGTGGTTTTATTTTTTCATGGTTAAGTAAAAAGAAATCTTCAATCTCGTTATCCATAGCAGAAGCAGAATATATCATGGCAACAACTTGTTATACACAAGTTCTCTTGATGGAGAAAACTTTGCAAGATCTTCAAGTCAAGTTTTATGAGCCTATTCCCATCTTTTTTGATAAAAATAGTGCCATCGGTATCTCCAAGAATCTTGTGATGCATTCAAAAACGAAGCACATTCCGATTAAATACCATTTCATTAGAGAGCAGGTCGCTAAAAAGAATATCAAGCTTGAATATGTTGGCCCAAAGGAACAAATCACTTACATCTTTACCAAACCATTACCTCGCGAAGCATTTGAGTATATTGACCAAAATCTCGGTGTTCTCCCAAGTTCTCATTAGAATCTTTCTCTTATCTAACTAAGTAGAAAGGGGGAGTGGAGGTGTGTACAAGTCTGTAGGATGACATTTTGTCAAGGGGAGTTACCCTTTTCCATTGATGACAAAGGGGGAGAGAAGGGAGTAGGAATATGTGTCATGATCACAGGGGTAGTGCTTGTGTTGCCATCAATCCCAAAGAGGGAGATTGTTGATCAGTGATTGTCATTGATGTCAACCCAAGTAGCACCAGGGGATACCCCAATCTTCTAGCCAAGAATATTATATATGGATTCTACTCATCGATATGTTTACGTTGATATATGGCACGCCAAGTAATTCTTCATAGTTTGAGAGATATTCATGTTTGAAGTTAGTAACCCCAGTTAGTGGGCTAAAACCCTATGGGGTTGTGGCATGGCACTCATAATTGGTTGTGGTCATTGAATAGTCAATAATTAATAATGTTTTTTTTTCTCCTAAAATCCCTCCAACGTTCACTTGTTGAGGACCCTCTCAACTTAAGACATTCATATAAATAATGACCCTCATATCCTCCTCTAGTAAGGATTTTGTGGCTTCAAACAGGTCATCATGGCATTTTCTATATAATGTTTTTTTTGCGAAGCTTTAGAAGCTGAAATTAAAACTCATTTAAGCTGCAATCTTAATGAACCTTGTGACCGAGTTTCAGACCTTAGTTCACTATATTTTCGGCGATATGATCTGAGGAAGTTAGGGTGTTTGCAGGCTCCCGCATTCCATGTCAAATAGGTGACATTGGGAAAATTGTCATTACTTTCTCTATGAGCATTGGATTCAAATTTCATAAATAGTGACAGAAAGAGGATGGAATTTAGGTTTTTGGGTATCATTTTTAGGGCTGAAGATCTCAACAGTGACATGTGGCTTCGTACATGTTCGCTCTACTGAACTATGCTATAATTATGTCATCGCGAGATATTCGGCATAACTCTCTCTTGAAGGATCAAATATGGACTAGACGTATGGGGTTGGAATGAGGACTCAGAGGGATACCATAGGATAAAATTTAAGACCTCGGAGATCCGTAATTACATAGATACAACAGATTCAATATCAAGCTCCTAGAAGGAAAGAAAAAGCATGCATTCAAGGGTCACTGTAGTAAGGACCACACGTCAACACTCAAGGGTAAGTATCCTACAACAAGGTATGTATGATTAGTGTTTATATTTGAATTTTGAGTATCATATCTAATATATGTTTTTGTAGGACTACGTAAGATATATAGTGTCTCGATTATATCTCAAAGTCTCTATATATCACAATTAGTTTCTTAGATGTCCTATTCTTGATACTACACATTTGATGCCACATATTCTTGGTCCTACACCAAGTTTGCTAAATCTATATGATTTTGTAAGTTCATGTTACTTGTCTTCTCATAGTTCATAGAATGGTCTTTGTTTTCACACTTAACACTTGGTACATCACAAGTCTAGGGTTTGTCATTAGTTTTTACTATATATATCTTTAGGTTAGTTTTGGATATAGTCTTGCACAGAGTCTAGGCCTATATCAAGAGTGGAATTCTTTGTCTACAATTGCAACAAGTCATCAACAAAAGTGACAACAACACTTCAGGTACACATTGTAATTTTAATTTGTATTTTTTCATTATTATGCACTTAGATGTGTTTTGTAGGCAAAGGTAAGTTGAAGGGTATTTTGTTTTGTTTTGGGATTGGTTTTTGCCGGGAAAATTTTGCATGCAGGTAGAAGAAGAGTCAAGTACAACTTCAAGAAACAATTCAAGAGCAGAAGTATCAAATCAAAGGAAGCATTCCAGCAGGACATCCTTTGAAGACATGACAGCCATCCGTATATTGTGAAGAAGTGTCAAGACCAAGAGTCATCATTGTAAAGTTGTAAAAGGGTCATTTGTAAAAGTGTCATCATTGGAAGAGTCGTTATTGTAAAAGAGTCAATCTTCCTAGAGTCCAAAAGGCATTATTGGGAGGTATAGGAGTCTTTGTTGCGATGATGCCTTGGTTGAGTTGCAAGTCATAATGTGATTGGGTGTTTGATCAAAATAATTGTAAATCATATTTTATCATGGATCATTGTCCCTGGTATGGGAATCCACACTCAGTCTCATTTCATTCATTATAGGGTGGTAGGGAGGTTCTAGGCTGGTGCATGAAGTCGCCTATAGGTTGGAGCCTGTGAACACTTCAGGGTGGTAGGTTGGTCTAAGATGTTGTAGAATCCATTTAGTTGACTAATGAAGAAACCAGGGCATTGGGGCATCCTTCCAGTTGGAGCTAGAGAAGAATGATTTTCTAGAATTATAGGAAGTTATTGCTTTCATTTCAGTTGGGGCTAAATATTAAATAATTTATTAACAAAGCGTTCGGTGTTTTTTCACCCTGAGGGGGTTTTCCACCTAAAATTCTCGTGTCTACTGTTTTCTTTTATTTACTATTTTTACTGCATAAAAATTAATAATAATTGAAGATTAACTAATGCTCTGAAAAGATTTAAAAGTGTTAATTGCTAAGGAATACTGATTCACCCACCGTCTTAGTATTTCCAACAGTTGGTATCAGAGCTTGGTTCCTTCAATAGTAGTCTAGCAACTGGAAGGATATCATGGAGTATCCTAAGAATAGATTTCCTTTTTTAAATGGAAATAATTATGCACTTTGGAGTGGAAGAATTCAGGTTCATTTTTTGGTGCAAGGATACAAAGTATGGGAAATCATTGACCTAATATGAACAAGGTAAGAAAAAAATGGTATATGATGCAAAGACTAAAGATCTTATTATCAGTGGGCTTATCGAATCTATTTATCTTAAGGTATTGAGTTGCAAAACTACTAAAGAGGTATGGGCCAAGCTTGAAAATATATATGCAGGTGACTCAAAGGTGAAAGAAGCAAAGCTTCAAATTTTCAAGGAAAATTTTGAGCAACTCAAAATGAGGGAAGATGAAGATATGCTGCATACTTTCAACTTTTTGATGAAACAAAAAATACATTGGAAGGTTTCAGAGAACATGTTGAAATAAAAATGGTTCTCCAAAAGATCCTCAGAACCTTGCCAGCAAGATTTAACCTTAAGGTATCTGTCTTACAAGATAGATCAAATCTCACCAATATCAACATAGATGAATTACATGGAATTCTTATATCATATGGAATGAGAATTGAAGAAGAGGATGGAACTTCTCACTTAGAAATAACATTTTCCGCATCCAAGAATAATAGTAACAACAATTAGACTCGAAAAGAAAAAAATTGCAATTGTAAGGATGAGGAAAAGGAAGAAGATGAAGAAGAATTCTCAAATAAATAATTTGCCTACTTCACATGGAAAATGAGAAGAAGTACGGGAAAATTCAAAGGTAAACTTCCATTAATATGTTTTTATTGTGGTGAGGTTGGGAATTTTGTAGCCATATTTCCTCTAAAAAAATAGGGTGTTACGAAAGGGAAGAAAAGTCCTAAGAAGATCAACAAGCAAGGCAAGAAGAAATGGTTTAAGAAAAGTTTCTTCTCCAAAGAAGATAGTTCCTCATGCGAACAAGACAGTGATAATGAAGAAGAATTCAATGGAAGGGTATTATTTATGGCTAATCATAATAAACAAGAGGCACCTCACAAAGAAGGAGATGAAGAAGAGGAAATGACTGAAGTTGCATTTAAAAACAAAGTAATCAGGGTTATCAAAGAGCTCAAGGCCAAAAAGAAGCATGTCAACACTCTTGAAGATGAATTGAAGACAAAAAGGGAACTGGTCCTCAATATTAAAATAAAGGTTGAAGAATACAAACGAATTGAAAAATCACTCAGTAAAGAAGTAAAGGAAAGCAACAAGGAGAGAGAAGCATTAGAAGCTGAAATAGTTTCTCTGCGAAAGGAAGTAAAAAGTGGAAAAACTATTCAAGACTATGCCAACAATTCAAAGACTTTGGATGAACTCATCAGAAACCAGTGATCATACAATGACAAGATTGGTCTTGCTTATAAAGAAAAATCCGAAAAGGAGTCAATTCATTCTATGACAACTATAAAAGATGGATATGAAAAAGGGGTAGATCCCCCAGCTAGATCAAGAGATCAAGACTCACAGGAAGAACCTTGGAAGACAATTCCTTGAAGAAGATTTTGTCTGAGCTACCAACCTATATTTTATGGTCATTTTTGTTCATGTGGAAGGTTTGGACATAGAGCTGTAGAATGTCACATGTATGTTTGTAATGAATATAATTCCAAAAGATCCTTTGGAAATGGATATTCCAAAACTCAACATAATATCAGCAAATTTGATCATTTGGGATATGATGTTGAAAGTTATAAATGTAGCAATTTTGGACATATGGCTAGGGATTGTGAAGTTCTAGACAGGTATAACTATTATCGGTAAAACTCAAGAAGCAAATTTGAAGGATCAAGAAATAGACACCAAACAGAATCTTCTATGAATAACATCAAATATTACAAATGTCATAACTATGGACACATTGCTCATAACTAAAGGTACAAGATGGAATCAACAATGAATGAAAAGCTTGATAATGAGAATAAGAAGGTTTGGAAAGGAAAACACGTATAGGATGAACAAGTACAAGATGAGCAAGAAAAGAAAGAAGGTAATAAGGTCCCAACATTTATTCTTTCACGAGTCGTAAAGTCTTGTGAGGAATCATTAGTTTCTTCGGTTAATGAATCGAGTCAAGACAATCTGTTAAATGAACAATTCAACCTATCGACTCCTAGAAATTTGAAGATTAGGAGTCTATGCAACAGTATATGACACAAGTCTACAATTGATAGACAGGTAGCTTGAGCAAGATGGCAGTTTCATTACATTTTTAGGGGGAGAAGAATAGTTGAAGTATTATAGATTCAAGAAAGGAAGCACTAACAACAATCTCTATGTGAAAGTGGATCAAGATAACCTAACTATTATTGAGGTATATGTGGATGATATAATCTTTGGAAGCAATGATGACATATTAAGTAAATACTTTGCCACAAAAATGCAAAGTGAGTTTGAAATGTTTATTCTTGGCGAGCTAACATATTTTTTGGGGCTTCAAATTTCTCAACAGGATAAAGGAATATTCATGTATCAAACCAAGTACATCAAGGAAATTCTTAAAAAAAATTAGATGGAAGATTGCAAGCCAGTCCTTACCCCCATGAGAACAAGTTGCAAGTTAATCATAGAAGATTCATCAAAGGATGTGGACCAAAGGTTGTATAGATATATGATTGGTAGTCTCCTATATGTGACAACCTCTCAGCCTGATGCGATGCAAGCAGTTGGACAAGTAGCAAGATTCCAAGCAGCACCAAAACAATCTCATATTATTAATGTCAAAGGAATCCTTAGATATCTTAACAGCACAGCAGAATATGGTCTATGGTATCCCAAAGGAAATGATCTAGTTATCCAAGCTTATACAGATGTAGATTGGGCATGAAGTGTTGATGATCATAAGAGTACCAATGGAGTAGCATTCTATTTAGGTGGTTGTCTTGTTTCATGGTTAAGTAAAAAGCAATCTTCAATATCGTTATCCACAGCATAAGCATAATATATCGTGGTAACAACTTGTTGTACACAAGTTCTCTGGATGAAGCAAACTTTGCAAGATCTTCAAGTCAAGTTTGACGAGCCTATTCCCATCTTTTACGATAACACCAGTGCCATCAATATTTCCAAGAATCTTGTGATGTGTTCCAAAATGAAGTACATTTTGATTAAATATCATTTCGTTAGAGAGCAGGTTGCCAAAAAAAATATCAAGCTTGAATATGTTGCCACAAAGGAATAAATTGTTGACATCTTTACCAAACCATTACCTCATGAAGCATTTGAGTATCTTCGCCAAAAGCTTTGGATTCTCCCATGTTCTCATTAGAATCTTTCTCTTATCTAACCAAGTAGAAAGGGAGAGTGGAGGTGTGTACAGGTCCGCAAGATGACAGTTTGTTAGAGGGCGTTACCCTTTGCCATTAATGAAAAATGGGGATAGAAGGTAGTAGGAAGAGGTGTCATGATCACGGATGGGGGGGGTACTTGTGTTGTCGTCACTGCCAGAGGGGGTATTTTTTATCAGTGGTTGTCATTGATGTCAACCCAAGCAGCACTAGGGGCTAACCCAATCTTGCATGTTAATTTTTACTTGAAAAATTACTCTATTCTAAGTCAAATATCTTCTATATCTATTCTACTCATCGAGTTGTTTCTGTTGATATATGGCACGCCAAGTAATTCTTCACGGTTTGAGAGATATTCATGTTTGAAGTTAGTAACCCCAGTTAGTGGGCTAAAACCCTATGGGGTTGTGGCATGGCACTCATAATTGGTTGTGGTAATTGAATAGTCAATAATTAATAATGTTTTTTTTCTAAAATCCCTCCAACATCACTTGTTGAGGACCTTCTCAACTCAAGACATTCATATAAATAATGACCCTCATATCCTCCTCTAGTAGGGCATTTGTGGCTTCAAACAGGTCATCGTGGAATTTTAGTTATAACTTTGTTTCTAAGAAGCTTCAGAATCTTAAAGTAAACCCTATTTGAGCCGAAATCTTGATAAACCACGTGACCAAATTTCATATCTTGGTTCGCTATACTGTTGGAGAGATGAGCTAAGGAAGTTAGGGTTTTTGTAGGCTCCCAAATTCCATGTCAAACAAGTGACGTTGGGAAAAGCGACATAAATTTCTATCTAAGAATTGGATTCAAATTTCATAAATAGCGATAAAATGATGACAGATTGTAGTTTTTGGATATCATTTGTAATGCTGAAGGTCACAATAGTGACACGGGGAACTTCATACAAGTTCTCTCTACTTAACCAGGCTATAATCAGGTCATTATGGGAGATTGGGCATAACTTTTTCTTGAAGAATCAAATCTTGATAAAACCTATGGGGTTGGAAAGAGGACTGAGAGTGCTACCATAGCATGAAATTTCAGACCCTAGGGATCTGAAATTACATAGATACAACAAATTCAATATTGATTTCCTAAAAGGAAAGAAAAATCATGCATTCAAGGATCACTGCAGTAAGGACAACACATCAACAGTCAAGGGTGAGGCTCCGAAAGAAATGTGTGTATGATTAGTATTTACATTTGAATTTTGAGTATCATCTCTGACATATTTTTTTTCAGGACAACGTAAGTATATACAATGTCTCGGTTATATCTCTTTGTCTCTATATGTCACAATTAGTTTTTAGGATGTCATATTCTTGACACTACACATTTGATGCTACATATTCTTGATTCTACACCAAGTCTTCTAAATCTATATGATGTTGTAAGCTCATGTTACTTTTCTTGTTATAGTTTATGGAATGGTCTCTTATGTTTTACTTAGAACTTGTTCCATCACAAGTCTAGGTTTTGTCATCAGTTTTTATTGTATAAATATTAACGTCAGTTTTGGATATAGTCTTGCATAGATTCGAGGCCTATATCAAGAGTGTGAGTCTTTGTCTATTGCTGCAACAAGTCAACAACAAAAGTGACAAGCACACTTCAGGTACGCATTGTAATTTTATTTTGTATTTTTTCATTACTATGCACTTACATGTGTTTTGCAGGTAAAGGTAAGTTGAAGGGTATTTTGTCTTGTTTTTGGATTGGTTTCACCGAGAAAATTTTGCATGCAGGTAGAAGAAGATTCAAGTACAACTTCAAGCAAAAATTCAAGAGAATAAGTATCAAATCAAAGGAAGCATTGCAGCAAAGTATTCTTTGAAGACATGACAACCATTCGTATATTATGAAGAAGTGTCAAGGCCAAGAGTCATCATTGTAAAGTTGTAAAAGAGTCATTTGTAAAAGTGTCATCATTGGAAGAGTCATTATTGTAAAATATTCAATATGCCTAGAGTCGAAAAGGCATTATTAGGAGGCATAGGAGTCTCTATTGGGACGATGTATTGGTTGGGTTGTAGGTCATAGTGTGATTGGGTGTTCGGTCAAAATCATTGTAAATCATATGTCCATGGTATAGGAATCCACACTCTTGTCTCATTTCATTCATTATAGGGTGGCAGGGAGGTGTTAGACCAGTGCATGAAGTTGCCTACAGGTTCGAGCCTGTGAACACTTTAGGGTGGTAGGTTAGTCTATGATGTTGGGGCATCCATTCAGTTGACTACTGAAGAAACTAGGGCATTGGGGAATCCTTCCAATAGGAGCTAGAGAATAATGTTTTTCTAGAATTCTAGGAAGTTGTTGCTTTCATTTCAGTTGGGGCTGAAGATTAAAGAAATTGATAGAAAAGCATTCGGTGGTTGTTGACCCAGAGGGGTTTTTCCACCTAAAATTCTTGTGTCTACTGTGTTCTTTTATTTATTGTTATTACTTCATAAACATTAATAATAATTGAAGAATAACTAATGCTCTGAAAATATTTAAAAGTGTTAATTTCTAAGGAATACTGGTTCACCCCCCCCCAATATTTCCAACAATAGAGTTGGTTTCATGCATTAGAGTCCTGCATAATCTGTGGTGGAAATCTTTCAAGTGGTAGTCATTCTCTTTTCTAAACAGAACAAATGGTGAGACTTAGTTTTTATTCTAAGGGATTTCATTACGTAATGAAGATATGAAGATAAAAATTCATTCATGTCATAAGAATTCTCATCCTAGAAGCTTTGAAGATAGGTTGGTTCTAATAGTTGGGTTGTTTCTGTTCAGGACATTTGGTATAATTGGGCCGACTCCCAACTAGCCACGGTATAGTGGTCACCAACCTTGGTTGGGCCCTTTATTTGTCTAGGAACGTTGTGTGAGTTGGTTGGTACCCAACCCCTGACCTTCCAACCTACAATTAAGTACCCTTTGAATATCGCTTGAGCACAACACATGGTCATGAATTTGGTTCTATGAACTTTTTCCACTATCGTTGTTATAAAATGGAGGTCACTTAGAAAGACAAGGAAAGCCTTTCAACTTTATTTCTCAATATAGCCTTTGTTGAGAAATATAGGGCATCAAGTGTTAGGTTATTTCTCTTCTATTATATAATTACTTGTTACACAGCAATTTGGCACCGTTTGTCACTGTCCCTGTTACCCCTCACCCGCACACTGGAGGACTCATTCCAGGACCTGTGAGAAGTGACATGACCTGAAACCACTTGCATCATATTCCTCTAAGTATGAGTTTCATATGCCCTGAAGACATCTCCTGCAAAATACCCCTGGAAACAGCTCTTTTTGCATTAGCGCGGGTCCGCAGTTTACTGCCCACGCCAATGAGGGAAATCCTCTAAAGAGGGCGTGCTATTGGTGCTGTGTCTCAGAGTCGCACTTGCGCCAACCGAATTGAGTAAATTTTTTAACCAACAAGCTCCCGAAGGTTCTCTTCAACCCATTCACCAACTGAATCTATGTTGAGCTAGGATGGTTTGGCTTTGAATCTCCATAGAAGGGAAAGTGGTTTTCCACCTTTCATGGAAGTTTCCAAGTGATAAAGCCAATCCCATGAATCATGTGGTTGATCCTATCTCTTTCTTCTCTATCTATAAAATCTTGCCTCTATGCCTTCAGCAAGCTAGTCATAGTTACAATAGTTCCAGTTCTAGCATAGTGATAGAGAGTTTGAAGCTACAAGAGCCTTCTTTGCACCCATAAGGCCAAATCTAAGTAAGGAGATTCTTGTCACCCAAAGAGAGAGAGGCTTGTTCCTCATCCCAACAAGCTTTGCAAGACTTGTGTAGCTGACTACCCAGCCAAAGGAGGATTTGACGTCAGAACAATGGTTGTATTCTTCTTTGTTATTTATTAATAATAGATTACTATCATTATGGTTCCACTCTCATTGTCTTATGTTTGATGTTGAGTTATATCTTTTCTGACTAATATATAATTGCATCTACTAGATTTTATGCTTGTTTTCATGTTGTTCTTTGCATGTGTAGGTATCCAATCACGGAGATCATGGGGATCGTGACCGGCCGAAGCAAAGGAACAAGGGCAACATCTCTTCTACGAACACTAGCGTTGGAATCCAAGTAGGTTCTCACCATCCACTTCTTATTTGCAATTAGGAACTTGCGTGATAGCATTGTGTGATTGTTGCTAGACCCGGTCTGGGCTAGTAGGGATCGTCTCTGTCCGCAGAGAGGATTTACCTCCACAACAATTTGGCGACTCCACTGGGGACTCTTCTCTCTTTGGTTTCTCGTTTGGTTGCTTAGATAGCTTTCTGGGTTGGATTTCTTGCTGTTTCTTGCTTCCTGGTTTGCCTAGATACTGTCTTCAAGCCCTGAGTTGCTTGCTTTTGTTTTTTACTTAGCAAACTTGATTAGCACGCTTTTTAGCCTTACAGTCGCGCCAATTGGCGCAAGTTTCTCAAAAACAACCTGCACCAATCCTATAAAAGCGCGAGTTGCAGCCTGATAGTCGCGCCAGGCCTGTCAACTTTTCCAGTTCGCTTGTCTTCAAGCCCTCTGAGCTTGGATTTGTATGTTGCCGCGTCTTTTTCAATTACTGGAGTGTGTTTGATCCTTGTTTGACTGGTTTTAGACCTTCATCCTTCGGGTGTTTGCCTCTTTCTATCGATTTCACTTTTTAGCCCTAGGGCATCTAGTGGCTTTGTGCATCGAGCCTTCCTTAGGAGTTTTGGTCTTCTGTTGGTCCAGTCAACTTTTTGGTTACTCTCTTGCACTTGTTCAGTGATTGTTAAACTTTTTATTGTGTTATTCAAGCGATTTGCTTCTTTTTCGCCTGGATTTCGCTTGGCTTCATTTTGGGCTTAGATTACATGGCCCATTGAGGTCTTTGAGATCTTCTCTTGGTTCTGAAGGACTGCCTTGCCATTTACGGACTTGATTGCGTTCTCATTGAGTGAAATTTGCCTCTTTTACTCGGTGTTGTTGTTTCTCAAAATTTGTTTAGTGCATTTTTCCATCAAAAAAGAAACAAACAATCTCTTTTGCTTTGCATTAGTTAATGGAAAATAAAGCTTTTCGTTGTTATTAGCGATTAGTAACTTTAGAGAAAAGTTTTTTTAATTGCCATTAGCTGCATTAGAGTTACTGTTGATTGTTTTATGGTCATTTTGTTTGATTGAAAAGTTCTCAACTCTCTCGTAGTTAGTATTCATCGAACGAAATGATATTCTTTGGCATCTAGCTTCCATTTAGGGAATTGTGAGAGATTACATACGGTAGGACCTGGAAATCGAAACCTAATCAAAGATCAACCGTAAAATGAACTGAATGAACTTAAAAACGCATTGGAACATAACGCTCACTGTTTAGAGGTATAGGCTAGAGACGTGCTCCAGCGTTGTTAAACCTAGTCACAGTTGTTTCACACTACGGTTGGGTGATTCCTCCTTTTGTGACTCGATAGTGGTCTAGCACGGACTTGAGCTCCCACGTACCGTCACGTATATAGGGGAGACCCCACTAGGTTATCATCCTTTATCCACAGGAAGCCATGTATGCCGCCTTACAAGCCGTAACGCACCGAACACAGCATTTGGGAAGATTGACTGTCGTACGGAAAGTCCTTAGTTTTCATATGATTGCCAAGGTGTATATACAGTTTTACGGATTTGTTTGGTTAACCCTTGCCTAGTTTCTCCAGAGTAGTCACTTTTGATCCTTTTCGGACTCCTTAAAAGAAAAGGCTCACTTGAGCAGTTTGTCACTTCGGGCTCACAAAACATTCGAAGGCGACTAGAGTCACCTTTTTGTCCTTTTCTCGACTCTTAAAACATGAAAAGGTCAAGTTCAATTCCTTTGTCTTAAAATTTATTCGGCCGCGTTCACATTTACCCGGTTAGATCTTGTTTGCGTTAGCTTGAGTAGGCTTCTTTTCATTCTCGATGGCAACTTTTCCAGGGTTCACCAACCCAGGGATCCCCTCTGGTGGGAACCCTGGTCATTTCGCTCCTTTTGGAAATGTCGATGCTCCTTATATGGTGACGTTGTCCTTCCCAGGGTTAACTGTTGGGTTGCCGGTTTTGTTGTTCTCAACCTCTTTGGTCCCTGTCGTCTCACCGTCTAGTCAATCTGTCCCTCCACCTAAACAACATCATGTTGATTCGAAGGTGGATCTCTCCCCTTCTACGCCCACTTCTACATCCTCATCTTCTACTTCACCTGGTGAAAGTCTAGATTCGAGTAACCAGGTGGCTAAGAAGAAGAAGAAGAAGATGAAGAAGAACAAGGCTCCTAAGGGAGAGGTTACAAGTGCAGCTCCCCCCTCGAGTGCACCTGAAGTCGGGCCCCTTTCCGCTCCTCCGCGGAAGGTCAAGTTTCCTTGTCGATTATGCAAGGAGGACCATCTTCTTCGCGATTGTCCTGGCATTCCCAGGGTACTAGAAGTATGGTCTCGCGATCCAGCCCGCCCCTCATCATCCTCTGAAGCTCACGGTGATGCTACCTTATCAGTCGGGAATGGTAAGGGAAAAGGGAAGATTCAAATCCCCTGTAGACTTTGTGAAGGCAATCATCCCCTTCACCTTTGTCCACTCATGGATAAAGCCTCCGTTGTCTTGGAAAGTCTTATAGCTACTTCACCCCAACTTCCCGTTGGTTATCAACGTCTCTCTGCAACTGCAGATCGTCCCCCTGCTGACAAAGAGATTGCTTCAAATTCTTCTCTTGTCCAGGCCCCTCTTCCCGAACCCGGCTGTCCCCAGCCTGTTCCAGACCAACCATTGGTCGGAAAGAGTGTCGACTCGAGTCTGCCGCTCGCTCACTCTGTTTCGGAAGAGAATCGTGCCCATGTTCTTCTCGTCTCTCTAGATTCTCTTGAGTCCTGAAATGACTCTCCTAACCCAGCTGCTCCCGAAGGTTCTCCTTCGGTTCCTTTAGCACATGGGGGCAATCATACGATTCCCCCACCAAGTAGTCTGGTCGCTTCCTTTGATTGGAATCGCCTGATCGCCGGTCGCCTTCCATCCCATATGCCTTTCCAAATCACAGTACATGCCTGTGCTAAGGCAGTACCTAGCACTGTTTTGGATGAAGGGGCATCTGTCAGTCTTATGCCGTACATTACTTGGCAAGCTTTAGGTTCCCCGCAGCTTGGGCCAGTCACTCATAATCTGTTGGCCTTCGACGGAGGAGCCTGTCCATCTCTAGGAGTTCTCCCGAATTTCCCTATTACTTTTGGAGGTAAAACCGTCTATACAGATGTATTGGTTACCCAAGTTGTTTTAGACTTTAGTCTTCTCCTTGGTCGCGACTATGTTTACGCCATGGGGGCCCTCGTTTCTTCGCTTTTCCGTGTGGTTTGCTTTCCGCATGATGGAAGAATTGTGACTATCGATCAAGTGTCATTCGTTAGTCCCCCGATGCCCCCTGCGCCGTTTTCGTCCCCTCCTAGTTTTCATCCACCAGTTGCATCTCCCCCACCACAGATCAACTACGTGGCCACCTATCCCATGCCTGGATCTAGTGATGCCGCTATCGTGCATAGTGTCTTGGGGGCATTGGGCCCTGACTTCCAAGATGTTTCCATTCCACCGGGAGTGGCAATCTTGGAAGCCCCGACGTTCTATTCATTATGATGAAGTTCAGATGGAGCATAGTTCCTTTCCGGTGTCAGGCTCCTTAAAAAATGAAACTAGGTTTGGTCGGAGCATAGTTCCTTTCCTATGTCAAGCTCCTTAAAAAATGAAACTAGGCTTGGTCGGAGCATAGTTCCTGATCTTGTGTCAAGCTCATTAAAAAATGAAACAAGGGTATGAGGATAGTTCTTTTACTGCGTCAACCTCATTAAAAAATGAAACAACTCCTCCTTTTCCGAATCGAGTCTTTTGATTAAGATCTCGTAAAATATAAGTCGCCTTTCATAGATCTCGAGAGTGAACCTTCATTCCATCCACTTTGCTGAATGCAATGAAGCTTGGGGGGCATGTACCTCGTTTTGCGTCATTATGCATGAGGGCATGCGAACTCATAACAAGCATAGTTTTTCGTTTCAAGCTTGTGTAAACATGAAACCGAATCCAAGCAAAGTTCTCCATGGTTCAAGCTTGTGTAAAAATGAACCCATACCCGATTTACATCTTGTGATTTCCATTTTTATCCGCTGAATTCTGCTAGATGAGCCTTGGTTGTTTTCATTCCATCGCCGCCATCTCTTTGGCCGATCATATGCTTTCACTTGGTTGTTTTTCCTTTCCTGAGGAACCGCAGCGATGAGTGGTTTTATTAGCCAGCCTCTTGACCATTACATGTTTTGAGCAGTTCCACCATTGTCGGAACCAGTTACTACCCTTTATACCACTCGTTCCTCTAAGATGAGTCACCTTTAAGCTCTTTTTTGACTCGTAAAATATGAAAAGATTGGCGAGTATTTTCCCTTTTTGACTCGTTAAAGAGAATAAAAATGGAGGTCTACTTTTAGCTCTTTTATGACCGTCTAAATATGAAAAGATTGCCGAGTTATTCCTCTTGACTCGTTAAACGTAAATAAGAGGCGGTAATCTTTAAACCCTTTTCCGACCGTATAAATGCGAAAATATTGTCGGACCCTTGTCGTTTCAGGTTCGTTAACGGTTACGAAATGACGTGATATCGATCGCTTTTTTACTTTTTCAGGTCGATGTCACTACATATGAAAAGTACTCCTTGATCGTAATGATCGGGCGGTTCTTTCGAGCATTGTTTTATACTTTTTCGGGCTCGGGAGACACAACTTTACGAAAAAGGACCCCCCCTGGAGTTCACTTTTCTGCTATCTTTTCAGACTCTCTAAATAGGAAAAGATGCCGAGTTCTTCCTTTGTCAGACTTGTTAAAACTTAATGACATCGGATTCCGTCGTAATGACGCCCACAAGCATATGCTATCCTCGTCAAGCTTGCTAAAAATAACTGGGGTACTTGCCAGAAATGGTGGGGAAAATAGACCCATAATTATTGTCGTGTCGGCAGTATGTCGCTCTTGAAAATGGCACTAGTCTACATTCGTGTCTGGGTGGGAACATCTCATCTTGTTTTACACTAGCCTCCGTGGGTTTGGGTGATCCTATTTGACCTCTCATCTTCTCATTGCCTTGTCACCATGACCTCTACTCATTTGATTTCAAATACTGCCAAGTCCACTATCGTGCTACCGATATGTTCAAGAGAAGTTGACCTCTGCAGAATTACAACCTCCCTCTGATACCTCACATAATTCTAAATCACCACAACATCTTTCCTCTGTCTCGTGTCAATGATGTGGGAAACACTATGGCCCACCTTTGATCAAGGTCACTTCCTCTCGACTTCAGCTCATTATCCAGGAAGCTGATCTAGAGACTCCCTTCGGTGCCTTGGAGCCTGCATGCCTCAATGGCAGGTTCTTCGTGTTCGACGAGAGGTTTTCATCATTGGCCTCCGATCGAATGATTCTACGGGTGTTCGACGCCAGCTCATTGATTCACATGCCGTAGATTGTACCTGTAGTACCTTGAGGGCCATTGTCATTATTGGTGGTACCTCTCGCGTCTGTTAATAGTTTTCATTATTGACTGGTAATCAGACGATGTTCATGCATGTTCGACTTCAACTCCTGTATTCACATGCTTGGACTTGTACTCTGTTCGGGTCGAGATGGAGTGCAAGACCCTGGTTTTGTTTATTGGAATCCAGGCTGTGATTTGTGGCTTATTATGATCTTTACATGACTCATTCACTGGATGGCTGCAACCATGCCTGAGTCTATTTATCGATCCTCTCTGGATGGCTGCGTCCATGCCTTGGATCAAGATTGTTATGTACTCTGTTACGGATGGTTGCGCCCATACCACATATATCATGTACTTGAGATATCAGTTGTACTTCTTTACACAGGTTCTCCGGCGGCCTTGTTTTCAGTCACGCATGTTCTTGTAAAGCATTTCACCCCTCTCTCCCTCGGGCCTCATGCTTTAGGGGGCATCTGTTACACAGCAATTTGGCACCATTTGTCACCGTCCCTGTTACCCCTCACCCGCACACTTGAGGACTCATTCCAGGACCTGTGAGAAGTGACATGACCTGATACCACTTGCATCATATTCCTCTAAGTATGAGTTTCATATGCCCTGAAGACATCTCCTGCAAAATACCCCTGGAAACAGCTATTTTTGCATTAGCGCGGGTCCGCAGTTTACTGCCCGCGCAAATGAGGGAAATCCTCTAAAGAGGGCGCGCTATTGGCGCTGTGTCTCAAAGTCGCACTCGCGCCAACCGAATTGAGTAAAGTTTTTAACCAACAAGCTCCTGAAGGTTCTCTTCAACCCATTCACCAACTGAATCTATGTTGAGCTAGGATGGTTTGCCTTTGAATCTCCATAGAAGGGAAAGTGGTTTGCCACCTTTCATGGAAGTTTCCAAGTGATAAAGCCAATCCCATGAATCATGTGGTTGATCCTATCTCTTTCTTCTCTATCTATAAAAGCTTGCCTCTATGCCTTCAGCAAGCTAGTCATAGTTACAATAGTTCCAGTTCTAGCATAGTGATAGAGAGTTTGAAGCTGCAAGAGCCTTCTTTGCGCCCATAAGGCCAAATCTAAGTAAGGAGATTCTTGTCACCCAAAGAGAGAGAGGCTTGTTCCTCATCCCAACAAGCTTTGCAAGACTTGTGTAGCTGACTACCCAGCCAAAGGAGGATTTGACGTCAAAACAATGGTTGTATTCTTCTTTGTTATTTATTAATAATAGATGACTATCATTATGGTTCCACTCTCATTGTCTTATGTTTGATGTTGAGTTATATCTTTTCTGACTGATATATAATTGCATCTACTAGATTTTATGCTTGTTTTCGTGTTGTTCTTTACATGTGTAGGTATCCAATCACGGAGATCGTGGGGATCGTGACTGGCCAAAGCAAAGGAACAAGGGTGACATCTCTTCTACGAACACTAGCGTTGGAATCCAAGTAGGTTCTCACCATCCACTTCTTATTTGCAATTAGGAACTTGCGTGATAGCATTGTGTGATTGTTGCTAGACCCGGTCTGGGCTAGTAGGGATCGTCTCTGTCCGCAGAGAGGATTTACCTCCACAACATTACTTGTGAATTCTTTTTACCTTCCTAGATTAGGATTTTCTCTTTCTTAGATTATTAGTGTTATTCTCCATCAAACAGTTACCAATTCATAAACCATAAAGAGACAAGAGACACATAATATAGGCTATCGTCCAAGGAAAAAACCTCTAACACTTGAGAGGAAACTTGAACAAATTCTTCTTCTTATAAAGACTTCAATTTACGAATACTAAGACCAAGACCCTTAACCTATTTTCAACTCCAAGACCAAGACACAAGTTCCATTGAGATCCTTATTCAACGATAGTAAAAATTCTATTCATTCCTCCTTCTCAGCTTCTTCCTCAACCTCGAATTTCTTCTGCTTCGTATCTTCAACCTTCTTTAATTAGGTTTGCAATCCTTGACATTATTTTGGAAAATTCTTATAGGGAAATATCATTGATACCCTTGCTCAGGATAGAGTATCATCTTGGCTTGTCTCAGCTTCCCTTCTTCCACTTCGTCTCCCTAGGAGGACTACAATTATCCTTAGTTTCCAATGTTGTAACAAACCTCTTTCTTCCTTGCACATATGGAAGTTTACATCCCTTAAAACAGACCCAAAAATAACCCTAAATACTTCACTCTTCCTTCTTCTTACTTCGTTGGTTGCGAGACTTATTATTTTACCACTTCGCACTTCTTACTACAATCTTACACTTCTCCATAAATTTGTCTTCTGAAGCTAGCCGACTTGAAGAGGGTGGGACGACATGAATGTTGGAGTTTATTAATTCCATATTGAAGCCAAGATGATAGGATATGCTTATGCTTGTCTTAGAGAGTCTTTTGACTCTTTTCATGACTTATACAAATGTGTAACTTTCCCAAGAAGGGTCCTTGGTACATGACATAGATTTTTATGACTATATGATAAATCCTAAAGGCTCACAATGGGAGCCATCACTAAAAATAAAATTCCTTGCTCATGAAACCCATGAAACAAGCATTACAATAATAATTTTATTTTTCTTCTTTATATAAATAACATAAAATCACAATTACACATTTCATTATGAATACCCAACACTCCCTCTTAACTAGGGAGGTATTCATAATGGTACTTGGTCATTCTCAATCTGAATAATTCTCATAAGAAATGTTAGATTGATAACCCATCTATGTAGTATCATAAAAACCAACATTTTCACATAGCAAGGTATTTCCTAATAGCTCTACCTCTCCACAGGATCTAAGCTCAATCTTGGTGAGACCAATGATGTATAGACACCCTCGTCATTGTCTCTCTCAGAACATACTCCACCTGGGTCCTTAGGGTGTGCTGCACCAAGACTATTCTTATCTTAGATTCCTAGTCCTCAAATAATATCATTCCTCTATGACTAATCTTATCTTGGATACCCTAATACATCCTCAAAGAGCATCGAATGCCATAATTTTACCAAATCCTCCATTTTTTCTTCCTAAGTGAAGATAATAATTATGTGTTTATCTCTCCCTCTTAACTAGGGATGACATATCTATTCCAATACAGGAATGTACCTAAGCTCCCTCGTGGATTAGGAATATTTCTTCCAAGTTTCTACCGAGTAATAAACTTGTTTCCAAGATCCATCTTAATTAGGGACCTACAGTAGCTCCTTAGGTGGAGATGATGGGACAACCAGCTGCTTATAGAACTCCTCCTCACGATTTCATGAACTTCTTTTCGTTATGTACGAGTCTTCATGTTTGGGAATTCTTCATAGGGCACATACCATCCATCACTCTCATCCATGAGGTAGTCAAGTCATCATCAGAAAGTGATCCATTTGTTCATATCTATCCTTCTTTCATGTTGTGTTTCCTTCTTCATGCCATTTTTCCTTAAGGATTTTTCATCCTGCTACATAGGCATCAATGGTGGAATATATCCATAGATATTCCCTCGGAAACCCTACATAAGCCCATCCAAATATTTGTTCAAAAATACAAAATTAACACTTAAATCAAAGTTACCTTTGTGATGCCATTTCATCATGACATCTTCTAGCTTGCATTAGCATCCTACATACATATTGATACATCTCCCAAAGATATATATTGTCAAGGGTATCTTTCTTTTTCAGAGTCCATCAAAGTCTTCATATCTTTCATGGAGATATCCTAGTCAAATATTCTTGGTCTTTTGGATGTGATTTCCTTTACCATGGTTGCATATTCCATGATCTCTTACTACTTTTCTTCATACATTTCATTCTCGATAACTTCCAATCATATTTACTCCAATTATTTTCAACCAACTTATACATCATATGAGGACATATTATGTTGATTTCATCTAGTAAATATGTAACAATGCATTCTTGCATTCCTTCGAGGGAGGATATCCTTCCTTTTGATTATTCTATCAAGATAGAGCAATAGCATTGATCCATGTTACCTGCAACCATATGACATGAATCTTCAATATTGAATATAAGCATACATACCTCATTTTCCTTTGGGTCCTCTAGACTTCCTATAGTAGCTCCCTTGATTGAAAAGCTTCAATCTATTACTCTGCCTCTTTTATGTCATCATCCCATGAATTCCACAAGTTTGAAATTCTTGATGAAACACTTTCTTCCCCTCATGATCGGTGAACCTTTCAATCAAGACACCATCAAATGATTCTTAAGGATCTAAAGTATCCCCAACAGCAGATGTTTCCTTTTGATAGATGTATGACGAACCTTGTACTAGATGACCTTGCTACTTGTGTTTCCAATGATATTCCCAAGAGCTATATCCTTGACTTCCATAGATTCTAACCATCTTTCATTCTTCTCTATGATGATGTCCCAATCTCTTACTTTCGATCCTTCTATGATGCCTTGATGCATCATATTATTTTACTTAGTGAATCATGATAACCATATCTTACAACAAAAGACTTAGGAACTTGAAACGAACTTATGTGAGGAAGACTATCTCAGTAATAGAGATCTCTTACTTCCTCTTTCTTGGACTTCTTCTTTTTAGCTTCCTCTACTTCTTTGGTGATAGGGGCTTCTTCTTGATCTTAGGACAATCTCTTTTGTAGTGCCTATATTCTTGGCGCCCATAGAATTGGGCCTTAGACATATCCATTTTTTTCTGAGAACCAAACTTTCCAAATTTTCCCTTTCTTCTTGTCATTGTAGCATAAGCTTGATTTTGCTCGCCTGCTTCCACTTTAGATTTGGCCTTTAGTATAGATTATTCAATCTTGCATAGTGACCATAGATATTGGAATAGATTAGCTTATTTCTTCCCATAAATACTTGAAGTAAATTTACCCCACTCCTCCAGTAGTGCATTTAATACAACTGTAGTCATTTCTTTATCAGACATGACTTGTCCCATATCTTGTAGTTGATCCCAAATTTTAGATATCCTCATAAAGTATGAGGCTATTCCATCATCCCTTGATATCTTTATCTTGTA
Source organism: Pinus tabuliformis (assembly GCA_031772625.1). Taxonomy (NCBI): domain Eukaryota; kingdom Viridiplantae; phylum Streptophyta; class Pinopsida; order Pinales; family Pinaceae; genus Pinus; species Pinus tabuliformis. The sequence continues at coordinate 221,964,724 of CM062807.1, read as the reverse complement.
GAGTTCTTACCTTAATGAGATGACTTCTCCAACAGTGCTTACAGAATACAACTTTACCAGTTTTTGTTAGGGTCCAACCCTAACCCCTTTATTTATGTAATAAACCGAATAGGGTCAATTCATAGTCATATTTAGTTAAGGAGTCAATAAATCCTGTATTAATAATTGCAAGTGGCTGACCCGCATTTAAGAAAGGGACAACAGCTAGTTGCAAGGAGCCATAATTAATAAATAAAGTGGTTAACCCTTGTTATGAAAATGACCGCTAGTTGTTAGGTTGTTGAAGGTCATTTAGCTATAAATAGTCATAGTTAAAAGGGAAAGAGCATCGAGTCTTGTTTTGTAATCAAGCTCTGCTCGGCTGGAGGTTGCCCCCTTGAAGAGGTAAGTGAAAATTGCTTTTATCTCTGAATAATAAAATACATGTTGCTTTTCTCATTTTATTTTGTGTTCTGGGTTGTATTTCATCACATATTTGGTATTCTAGAATTTCTCGCAGGTCAAGAGCATAACAAGTGGTATTAGAGCACTTTCCATGGTTGGTGCTGTTAGGGTCCTATAATAATAGGATTCATAATTTTGAATTGGCTATGGTTAGTCTTGTAATATTGTACATACTTTTGCTTTCTGCAATTTGTTTCCATATTAAAAATTAAAATTTGTAAAGAGGGTATGTCCTGAAATAATAATCAAAGGACAAAAAGAAAAAGAAAAAAGTGAAAAAAAGTGAAAAATATGAACCCCAAAAAGAAATAAAACAGTTCATGGAAGTGTTCAAATTCAAATGCCACTACTTTTTACTTTACTATGCAAAATAAGGTTGTGCGTAGCTTGTCACAAATGCCACAATCCATGATGGTCAAATAGCTTAATCTTGACTTATTCATGCTTTAAATTTTATGTTGATAGATAGATAATAAAGATCTAGACAAACTGTTTAACCTTGGCAGATCAGTAGTTAGGTAGAGAATAAAAATGAGTTCATCAGCTTAATCTGAGACATTAGAAGTTATAAGGTTAGAATTAGATAGTTTTCTTGTCAAAAGAAAAGGAAATAAAGGTTTAGCAAGCTCAAATTCACCCAATAAAGTGAAGAAAAAATGTTAGGATAAATAAAGCGTAGGTAGAAGAAAGGTTGAAAATGTACAAGGTTGCTGAGTCAAAATCACATTTATCATGCTTAATCATATGTTTCATGTGCAGGAGCATTTATGAGAAAGAAAAGATGTTCACAGGCTGCTTTAACTAATTTCCCCTCATTTCACTATGCACCCACATGCTTATTTTCTAATTTCCCCATTATCCCTTTATCAGTTATAAATCCCTTTTCCTTTCATTTTGACCCTTACCCCTTGGTTTCACACATTTCCATAGTAATTACCCTTCAAAAATAATTTCCCTACCCACAACCCCCTTTCCCTAGTGTGAAACCCATTCCCCATTGCAAATATTAACTCCCCACCTTATTAATTTCCCTATTTCCATTCAAAAAACCAAAAAACCCCTTATCCTAAGTTTTTATCTCCCTCCCCACTTCATATTTCCCAGACAAACCCTTTTAACCCACCAACCCTTGGTGCAGTTAAAAAAACCCCGCCACATAACCCCTGGTCCCACTTTATTAAACTCATCGCTTATATTTAATCCCTACCTTATTTACTAATTAATTACAATTATTTGTAATTAAACCCCAGGCCCAGCAAATCCCTTTCCCGATTCCCTCTGTGCATCTTAACCATGCGACAACTGTCCGATCTCCTACCCCCAGATCCGATGGTGCGCATCCATATCGCGCCAGTTCACAGTCCGACAGATAGCAGCCTGAGAGCACGCGAGATTCACAATTTTGCCTGGGTGTTGTTCTTCTACGTGGCAACCCCAGGCTAGATCACGTGCTCGCAACAAATACCGCCTGCCCTCCAAAAGTGGTGTGATGGCCCAAAAAACCACCTCCCCGCCCAGACCAAAAACCACCCATTGTTCATTTATAGTTTCCGCGCCAAAATGTGATCGCTACCCTTTAAAAGGCTGGAAAATCCCCAATTCACTCTTTTCGATCATTTTTCACTGTAACTACTACTCAAGCCATTTTGCGACACCCTGAAACTCTGCGACCAAATTGACCACCGTTTACTGCTTGAAGAAGCTCTGGACACCTAATTCAAGCAACTAGGTGATATTTCAAGCTACCGTACCCTCTGCATTCACCATTGAACCTAGTTTACAGGCCAGACCACCAAATTCCAGGTATTCTTGAGAAAAACCAAAACGGACCTCTAAATTTGAAAACGTACAGTCCAATTGAAATCTTAATTAATTGAAATGAATTAATAAACTTTCCTAAATTGAAGATAAATTTACTTGTATACCCCAAACCCTTCTTTTACAGAATGTAACTACCAACCCACTGTTCCAGGGCTTCCAAACCACACTTCTACAGCAAGTACAAGCCTAATTCATATCCATAAAATCAATCATGGCTTTCCAGACCTCTCTAGACGTGAGACCTTTGCCAAACCCTCACCTAGACATCAACCACCTAACATTAGTAGAAAAAGACTTTCAAATAAAGGATATTGCTTCCCTAGCTTACCTTCTAAAGCTCCACTGCTAGAGTAAGGATAGATTCCCAAACCAGAACGATGACATCCACCTTTTGGAATCTAATTTACCCAATTAATTGTTCCCAGAAGTACACCCATTCCCTGACATCATCCAATTCTCTCATGCCTATTACATTACTAGCCAAAGTGATATTATCATCCATAACCAGCAGTTGTTATTTACCATCACTACAAAATCTATTAATCAAATGTTGCAGGTCCAACCAAGCCCTAATGAGACCCTATTGTCTATTGGTAGCTTGTTGGACCTATATGTCAAGTTAGACATGGCCAAAATAGCCCAAATATTCTAGACTTTCATTATAGAAGACCACTATACTCCCACAAATAGTCCCCCTTATGCTGCCACAATATTTTCATAGAGAGGTAGACATATTATTACCATGCTCTCTTGCATCCTAGGATATACCTCAAATGAGCATGTGGATGAGGTTTTCTTGGCCTTCTTTCCATCTTTAGCCCAAGAAAGCCTCCATCTATCATTTACAACTATGCTTATTTCATTGCAGACAAGATGCATGAACAGTTTACCAAACTACCAACTGAGAGAGTATTCAGTACTCCTTTGTGTTATTTCATATGTTTTTATATTATCAATCAAAAATATTCCCTGTCAGAATCCAGAAGTTGGATACCCAGGAGAATCAAAGATCAGCTATTTACTGGACACCCTTGATCCAAAAATACTCCACTGCATTCACCTATAAGGACTTCATCGATTCATTTGTCCATCCAATCATGAACATGCTGACTAGTAGCCCTCAGCCCAAAATCAGCCAAGAAATCAAAAGGGTGTTACAGTTGGCCAAGAACAGGAAGGTGGGAGACTGGTATCTGTACGAGAACCACACAGAGAGTAGAATTTATGGATGCCAACTTGCCCCTTACAAACTGCCCAAATACCTCCATATGAGGATATTTGCATTGGAATATTTTAGGCAGATCATCAATTCTGATGAAGTCAACTTCCTAGCAGCTAGGAAGAAAACCAAATTTAAATTACTAAAATCAATTGGGCCCCTTCATTTGTAATAATAGAGAGGCTAGACCAAAGGCTGACAAGATGTTGTAGGAAATGAAATTCAAGAACAACTTTATGTGGTAGTATGACCCTCATGGGGTCACAAATAAGTTAAGAATCAAGTTCAAATTGGGACCTTTCATCCACCATCCTAGACCGGATATTGAGAGGTTTTCCAACCAATCAGAATGGTTGGAAAACACATTAATTGACATGGATAGCACAATACTAGATGTAGAAAATACATTGATTGATGTAGAGAAACAAATTGATGAAATTTCTTTCCTGCAGGTTCTAGAACTAGGGGAACCCATGAATATTCCTCATGTTTTATAGACCCCAACAAATGAGGAGAGAAACCCAAAGAGAAACAAGGAGGAGGGTTCCAGTTCTGCTATGGAAACCATAGATGAGAATTTTGAGCTCAGGAAAAAGCCCAAGCTTAATCATGTAACTAAACATGAAGAAACCATTGAATCAGTGGAAATAACTGACACAGATACAATGATGGAAAGAAGCAAAGGAACAACTTCTTCAAGAGAAACACAACAACTATCAACATCCAACACTCAACTGATTGGGAGACATCTCAGTGTTGAGGTTTCTTCTTTCACCAGGACAGAAAATAAGGAAAAAGATATCAAGGACAGGTACAAGGAGATCAAGTTGAAAAATGAGAAGTTGAAGGCTGAAACATATGCCCGATACTTCAAGAACACACCATCTAATCAGAGAAGGTTGATGTCAGATTTTGACACCAAAGCAAGGAAAATTCATGTGTCCTTCATGCATCCTACTGTTTAGTAGCCAAAAACATCAGCTGACTACAGGAAAACTGATTTTGAATTTTTGGCCAGGGATGTTCATCCCCTTAACCAGCTTGAATTCCACAAGTAGGCTGGAGAGATGATCTAATCCACCTTGACATGGAAGGCCATGGTTGCACATAAGTAGCATAATTCATTAGTAAAATTACAGCCCAATATAAATTGGAAAAGTCCTCCTCAGAGGCTAAGGACAACAGGATCAAGTCATTGGAGGACTTGGTAATTGAGCTAGGACATGATCCCAATGACATCAAAGCCGGTGAGAAGTTAATAAAGAAGAAGAATGAGGACATTGCAGCTCTTAAAAAACAATTAAAACTTCCTCTTTCATAGCACCCACAGATAAAAGTGGTCCTGGAGAGACAAAAAAATCAGTAAGAGATGATGGACCTAGTTTTACAAATGAATGATCAATTGAAGGAAATGGAAAAGGAGTTAGATAGCTTGATACAGGTAAAACAAGCTAGTCTGGAGACTAGCCCTACCACTATTATCCCCACAGTTACTACTGCAATACCTTCCACTTTGGCAACATCATTAGCTTCTACTGCTCTAATGGCTACAACACTGCCAGCTTCTATAGTGTGTACATCAACAACAGGGTCAACAGGTGATGAGGCTAGAAAATTGGTCAAGGCAATGGAAGACATGTCCATTCAGACCACAGAAATAAACAAGCTCAAGGAAAAGGTGACCAGTCTAGAGACTGAATACAAGCTTTCCCAGATTATTCATAAGGAAGAAGTGCAGAAATCCACCAGGATGAATGAAAGAATAAAAAGCTTGGCGAAGGAATTGACTTTAAAGGAACCCCTTGGATAGGCTAAGGAACAATTGTGGGCCAATATCATTGACTCTGTCAATGATATTTGGCCATCCATTAAAGTAATTTTTGAACAGATTGACTTAGTGAAGCATGCTATAGAAGCCATACAGAGAGTAAAATCAGAACTGGGAGATATGCCATAGGAAGCTGCAAGGATCATTGACTTCCTCAAATCCAAAAATAAGTATGAATTGCAGGAATTAGAGATACCTGACAGAAAAGCTACAATACTGGAAGTAAAAAGGCTCCTCACCAAGAGGAATTTAATGTTAAACCTTGAAGATAAGTGCCAAACCATGCAACTGGCTGTAGACATATTCATGGTTAAGTTTGAGATTTTGAGGCAAAAGGATCTGCCCAATCCCTTGGTAATAAATGATAAGTTAATGACATAGGAGGTCTACAACAGGAAAATCAGAGAAGTGGCTAGAGATCAAGTGAACACTTCATCTATGAAGGGGATGCCAACTGGCAAGGTCCTATACCAAACTTTTGAGAATTTGTTTTACCTCCAGCATGAGGTAAAACACCTTTTTGTGAATAAGCCTACTTTTACCAAGTACACGGAGGCAGATGAGATTTACAGGAAGATGATAAATATCCAATTACCATATGCTAAAACATGGGAGAAATTAAATGAATTACTGTAGAAATACACAGTCAAAATGTAAAAATGTACAGTAAGATTGAAAAGCATAGTAAAAGGATAATAACAAGCCAGCCAGATGAAAGAGTATCAGATAAAAGTGTATCAGTTGAAAGGTCAGAGTGAATAGAACATCCGATGTGAAGACCAAACAGAAAAGATGAGATTAAAAGGCAAAATATTGTTGATGCCTCGAAAGTCGTTGCATCAACATCGGGGGATAACCACCCAGTCCGGACCTTAATACAGCTCCTTTTCCGTTTGGGATGGTGGCTCCGACTGGATATAATGGGACCAGTTTCCCAGTAATGAATAAAAAGGGATGGATGAGTGATTGGTTTTCTAATAACTGATAATGAATGGATGACTTAATCTAAAAGAAAAAATACAAATGACTATTCTATCCCGGGAAGCTTCTATTCTTAAGTGCAACGTTTGATGATCTCTGTTCATCAATAGGCATATAGATGACTCTATTCAATAAACATAGAAATTCATTCATATAATAATTGCTTTGTTCAAATAGTTGAACAAAGTAATTAATAAAACATTGTTACACTTATCCTTTTATATTATTGATACATGTATGATTAGAAGAAAAGCACGCTGTAAACATCCAATAGTGGAGAGTATAAAGAATGTTGTTAAAACACATGCATATATTCAATAATAGCAAGAATGATCAAATAACAATTCACATAAAAAGAATGGATTCAGACATAGATAGTAGTACCATATGAGCTGAAAATCATTCCCAACATCAATCGCAATTCGAATTCCTTCTTCCGACTCAGAAATACTTTTAAATAAAGGCAGTAGTGCACATCCACATAAAAGCTTCGTTATCAAAATTGGAATGATTGGCCCAGTCTTTATAAAAAATATACCTAAAGTACAGTAGTGCAACTTCAGGTTTAAGTCATATACAAAAACTTACGACCCTTTCTAAATACATGAAAGGGTTTATAAATACTTAATTAAACTAACTAACAACAAAATTAAAATTCTACTAAATTGGTACAACTTGATCTTGAATATCTTTTCCAAAAAAATCTGGTAGTCAGAAGCATGATTCATCACTCTAGCTGTTTGCCTTTCGACCTGAGTTGGCATATCACTAGCATCAGTTCCACTTCTTGAGGGCGGTTGAGACGAGAATTGAGTTGAGCAGCATAGGTGGCATCGTGTATATCGAGAATGATACACTCAATTGCATCTGTTAGGCACTTGAGGGAGGCTCTCTGGCTGTATGGTTTTACTAGGAACAACCAATAGGTGTCCCAAGTTAAACTTTTAATACATGTGATCAATCTCCCATTCTTTTCCAGCTCTTGATAACATGATTGCTCCATTTTTTTGGCCGATAGTAATTTACCTGGTGTACACTGAGATATCATATTAGATAAATAGAGAGTATCGTTAATTAATTCAATCAAATTACTTGTGGATAATTTGCATCTAGAAACTGCTCTTTCTGCCTTCATTAACTGGGACTGCCACTCCATAAATAGGATTTCTTTATGGGATTCTAAGATTTTAGGCAAATTTTCTGCATGTCCCTCATTAGTGTCCTACCAAGTAAGAAAATTTGTTAAGGTCTCATCGACCTGCTTTAAGTCTTGTCTAGCATTGACTGATTTATCGAGTATTGATGCTGTTATGTCACACAGGGGTTCAACTTGAGCAATTTTATGACATAATAATCTTATTTGTGTTACCAGTTGTTATGAAACCAGCTCAAGAAAAGATAGATCAATGCCTTAGAATTCAGCCTCTTCGAGGGGGCAACCTCCTTTACATTACATAAATGAACAATTCTTCGATGATACAAATGAAAAGACCTCCTTTCTATATATAGGAGTCTAAGGGGTCATAACATAATCATAGCCAACATAACAAAAATAATGTAAGGGCACAATAATAACAATAGTGGGCTTCTATGGGGCACATTAGTAACAATATGGGCACTACATGGGTACATCAATATAATAAGTGGGTTGTACTAATAACAATAAGGGGTTACACTAGTAGTATAGGGGCCTAACATGCCCCTCTCCTTCAAAAAGTGTTGTCCTCAACGCTTGAGTAGTTCTTGATGCTTCTATATAAAATTCTTGTCCTCCCATGTGGAATCTTCAGCGGGTAAGTTCTTCCACTTGATGAGATACTCTAAAATTGATCGATTTCGTAGCTGTCGAGTTCTTGTTTCTGTGACTGCTCCAGGTTCCAATATGATTTTTCCTTTCTTTTCAATATCTGTCAATATTGTTTGAATTGGGATCTTTTGCAACTTTTGAATAAGTGGCCATACTTCTTTGTCCTTCTTCCATTCATTCCTTGCTTCGTTTATCCAATCTGGTTGGATAATAGAAATAGCACAAAACAATGCTTCCACATCCTCATCCTTGAAGAGTCTTCCCATTTGGTAAGGTCGCCATTTTTTAAGTGAATGTAGTATTACCAACATTTCCTTCTCATAAATAGCTTGCTTTAGATGTAGTAGTAAAAATACCCAATCGCCTACATAAAAAAACTTTTCACTATGATGTTGATCTACCTGTTGTTTCATTTGATTTTGCACCGAAGTGGCGTTATCCTTTAAAAGTCAGATAACTTGTTGTTGATGCTCGATGTGATCTTTCACTGCTTGAACCTTTTTCTTCTTGATATGTCCTTCTATATTTAGAGTTTGAGGAGTGGTAATTTCTTTCAATCCTTTACAAGATATGGTCAGATTTCTTGACGCTCGATGTGATCTTTCACTTCTTGAACATTTTTCTTCTTGATATGTCCTTCTATCTTGATAGTTTGAGGAGTGGTAATTCCGACCAGTGAATTACAAGATATGGCTGGATTCATTTCTTCTTTCTTGATGTGATCTTTCACTTCTTGCACCTTTTTCTTCTTGATATGCCCTATCTTGAGAGTTTGAGGAGTGGTCATTCTTGCCAATAGTTTACAAGATATGTTCTAATTCATTTCTTCTTTCTCTGGGGTCGGGTCCTGGCATATATCCTCTTCTTTTGATGTTTCTTGATCATTTTCTTCCTCCTCTTCATACTCTATGTAAAATAATTTCTTCTCATCACACTTATGACCTTTAGTGCATTTGCTATCACAATTGTAACAAAGCCCTTTTTCTCTTTTTTCTTCCAATTGTTGTGGTGTAACCCTTGTAGGTTGTGGAACAACATGTCCATCTTTAAAGTTGTGAGGGTTAGACTTCCTTGTTGCCATAATTTTACTTTCAAATATGTCACAAAGCCCTTTTACTCTTTCCAATTGTTGTGGTGTTGCTCTAAATAAGGTGTTGCTCTTTGTATCCTCATAATGTGCTATCGTTTCCTCCATGAGAATTGACCACGTAACAAGTTTTTTACAAGAACAAAGACCTTTATACCATGAAAGTTGATCCGGTTATAAATATGAAGATGCAATACATACCTTTTGTAACAATGGTACACCATCTAGATCAAAATATTGCTCCATCTAAATTATCCAATTTACCGGATCCTTGCCATCAAACTTCCTCATCTTGCTTTTTCTTGATTTTAGGACCTCGAACTGGAAATGACTGTAACTCTATACTTGCGGATATTTAAGTTCTGAAATTGTTACCTGTAGTATCCCTCTGTGTCCTCTTTCTAATGCCACCAGTCTGATTCAAATTGGATTCTCCAAAAAAAAGTTATGCACAATCTCCCAAGATGACCTGAGTATAGACCTTTCCAGAAGAGCGAACTTGTATGAAGTGCCACGTGTCAATTTTTCGACCTTTGGCTCTGAAAAATATATACAAGAAACTACAGTCTGTCCTATTTTTTTACCTTCTTATGAAATTTTAATCCAATGCTCAGAGAGAAAGTTATGACTATTTTCCCCAGGTCACCTGTTTTGAATGTAATTCAGGAGTCTACAAAAAGACTAACTTCCTCAGATCATATCTCCGCAAATATCGTGCGAAAAGCTTTGAAATTCGGACCCAAGGTTCAGAACGATTTATTCTCAAATGGGTTTTTTTTGTGACTTATGGAATGTCACAGAAAAAAAGTTATAGTGAAAATACCACGATGACCTGTTTGGAGCAGTGAAACCCTAGAATCCAAAGCTCTGATACCAAATGTTATGAAACCAGCTCAAGAAAAGATAGAAAAGATAGATCAACACCTTAGAATTCAGCCTCTTCGAGGCGGAAACCTCCTTTACATTACATAAATGAATAATTCTTCGATGATACAAATGAAAAGACCTCCTTTCTATATATAGGAGTCTAAGGGGTCATAACATAATCAGAGCCAACGTAACAATAATAATGTAAGGGCACAATAATAACAATAGTGGGCTTCTATGGGGCACATTAGTAACAATATGGGCACTACATGGGTACATCAATATAATAAGTGGGTTGTACTAATAACAATAAGGGGTTACACTAGTAGTATAGGGGCCTAACACCAGTGCCTTATTAATCTGTAGTGCGTCTGCTCTGAAATCGGCAGGCTGTGGAAGATTTTTGAACTTCTCTATTTGACCTGATAATTGAGTAATTTGCTCATCTTTTGTCTTTACCATCTGTTCATTCATTGTTTTCAATTTTTCTAATGCCTCCGATAGTTCTTTCTGCTTTTGAATTGCACTCGAATCGACCCTCTGTTTCTCTTCATGCAACTGCTTGTTCAATTGATTATTTAATGGTTGCTGCGTGGAAAATTGTTGTTCTAATTGTTCTGCTTTCTGTTGTGCCTCCGATAGTTGTTCTTGTAACGAAGCAATTGCCTGATATTTTTCTTTTAAAAAATTACTCACTTCCGATGCCTTTTCCATGGTGGCCGCTGAATAGACTCCAGCATATTGGGACAATTTTGTTAGGTCATCAGAAGGATCAAACTCCTCCTTCCAAACTACGTTGGTTGTCACTGTTTGTTTAGGGAACAGGGAAGGTTGATCAATCCTTCTCCTTTTCCGCTGTCACTTTACTACGGTCCTGTGCTTTAGCCTGTAAAAGACATCCAATGGAGGTATATCCTCCACTTGCAAAATGATTTGATCCGAAGGATCTTTGGGAATTATTTCTAAGTGTATAGTAGGGGGTAGACCGCTGGTTCCTTCGCTTGGAACCTCTTTTGATGTCGTATCCTGTGTATCAGCCACTTTGGATGTATCGGCTTCTCTTGAGATTTCTAGATTGCTTATGATTGAATCGAATTGTTGCCATTCCTGGAGCAACCTTGGGTCAATCTAGGTATCGACATTCACATCCTTGCTGCTCTGCTCCTGCTGCCTTTTCTATTCCTCTTCACATAATTTCTCTTTTTCTTTCCTCTATGCTTCCTCTTGTTCTTTCCTCTGGAGTTCCTCCTGCTCTTTCCTCTGGACTTCTTCAAAAATTTCTGATGTAGCAGGAGGTTCGTTGGTAAGTCGTTGTTCAGGCTCGCTTGACTGTGTCATCGGGGCAGTGGCTAACAAATCTAGAGGCAAAGTTTGCAACCTGTGCTCTCTAAGTTTGTTAAATTCGACTAACCCATCGTCGTGATATCTCATTTTAGCTAGCACTTGAATCTGAAATAATGACTCGGCCCAGGAGAATAGGTCATCAAAATCATCTTCTTGATGTTCAAATTTAGTGAGTTTTGCCTGTTCTAGTGCATTATAGACGACTTTGTTTGGATCAAATCGTCTGTTAGGAAGAGTGGCAAGATTCGGTGTATTTATCTTTTCTGCTTCTTTCTCTGCATGCTTATAGTCATGCAGAGTATAAACGCCACACCTTAGAGGAAAAGGAGGCCAGACTTTCTTCTTTTTATTCCTCAGAGTCTGTGTAACTCCTTCAGATGTAAGCTAATATGCTATCTCTCGAGCCAATAGTTTGTCAGGTATATACAAGGGGAGGACGTGAGGCCTGACATGACTGCCAAAAACTCTTACATATGTAAATTTTTCTTCTCCGAGCCAGGTTCCTACGGTTGTCAAGTCAACCTGTGCTTGTGAGGAATTCTTAGGAGCAGGTTTGTCAAAAATTGCATAGTAAATGGGTAACATAAATCCATTGCAAACTTGATATAGGTGGTGTTTATAGTGGAATTTCCACAACTTATGGCGATAGATATGAATGGGCATGGGGTCCTATGGAGTCCATCTCCACCCCAGCAAAGGAAATTCGGAGCTAAAACAGAGAGTATCTAAGATGTATGCACTAGAGTAAAATGGAGGAATGAACCTTTCAGTAACGCGGGATTTGTTTCTGAACTCAAGAATAGTTGTTGCTAACTTATCAGATAATATATTCCCCCAATCCATTATTTCGCTATTGCATGCTACTTCCATTAAAGGTACCATCTCTATGGAGAAGTTTGAGGAATCATGCAACCCCCAAATCCTACACATCATCACTCCAACATAACAATAAGGAGAACACAAGGAATCGACAGAGTACTTACCCGAGGACTCATGCTTGTGTTTCGCTGGGTTTTGTCTCCATTCCTGTATAGGTGCTGATTCAATTTCATTTTCATCTTTGAACTTCTCCAGAAATGCTTTGTTATACCTCTTCTCTAGTTTAGGCAAATGGTACATTTGTCTCAAATCATTGGGCTGAAATGAACCGAATACTCTCCCGTCGATAGTGCAAAATGTTCTGTTTGAAATTGGAATTTCCTCAACTGCCCATCTTACCACATCTGTGTATGGAAGAATTTGCTCTCGAGATTCTATCCAGTGTAGGTAAGAATCGGCCAAATCCTTTAGGGTTTCATCAGACTTCCGGGTCGAGTCTGCTGTAGCTTGTACTGATGTTTCCTGAAGCTCTTCAGCATCAACCAGATTATAGATGCTCTGCCAAGTAGTATTACCGAGAAAGACATGTGGTGTCTGAGATTAATCCCTTTTTACTTGGTCCCAGATCGGTAGTGTGTTGTCCTGTTACTGCGAAAGCTGAAGCTGTTCCAGATTTCTTAGACTTCTTCCCCATTTGGCCTAAATTTGCTGCTTCGGAGGAGCTCTGCACAGGAGATAAAATGAACGTAATGCGGAGAATAGGTGGCGCAAAACAAATATGAAAGAGTTATATCAATCAATGAATAATGGATGATTAACATAAGGTGGCTGCGGATACAATCTCTGAAGAGATTTTGGCATTACTGCTCCATTAATTGGTCGTTTAAATCTGTTAATCATTTAAATTCTCATCATATCGTTTATTGGCCGAATAATTCATTTAAGCGTGGTTTTTTGTTTTGGCGGTTGGGCGCAAGTGAATCACTATCGGGAAGAGAAAGGCTTTTAATAATAATTTAACATAATATACCCAAGCCTTATCAATCCTTTTTGAAATTCGCGCTTAGCTTTATCGCAATCGGGGATCGGAGAAATGTTTAAGTAGTTATATTGGTGTCGTTACGGAATCCCCGGCCACTGATAGCGATATCACTAATTCGTATCGGGAGCTTTTTAGAAGAGGGATTTTAGTTGCATGCATGTTACATTCCCCGATCACTGATAGCGGTATCGCATCGGAGAAAAGAGAGGGGCCTTTTGTTACGATTGCTTACCTTCCCGACATCCGATAGTTATTCACGCTTGTCGCATCGGGGAAAACCAATGGGTCTTTTGTTATGCATCCTTTGTTATTGCGATATATGATCTTGCGATCGCTTTATCGCAATAATAAAGAATTATTCATTTTTTATTATAAGACCGATTATATATTGTCTCAAAAGGTTTATAATGTTTTGTTTCTTTTCGGACCTTTTGAGGAATGATAAGTTGATACCAATTTAATCTAAAAGGGACCCATTTCATATTATAGTTTTGAAAGTAAAATTTTATGAAATGGGGGGTTGTTGTACAACACAACAATTGGTGATTCGCTGGGAGAAACAGTTATCTCTGAGAAATATTGAAATACTTACACTTTCTTTGTATAGAAATCTTATCAAAGAGGAGAATTCTAATATAACTAGGTATACATACATTCTGAATATAATAAGAGCTATTTTTACTAATTTCTTCTCTCGTTAAAATTAGATACATTCTAAGTTTTAAATTGGCCTCTATTGGTTGATAATGATAAAAAAAAAAACCTTTCCAACTTCGCCTTTTTAATTGACTCCTTTGTCATAGGTACAGCCTCTACTGCTAGCAAACGTTCATAGTTTTGACAGGGATACCTTTTAACCATTTGACTGTCTATTATCCCATCCATTTCAGAGTATGATTAAAAGAATGAATTCCAAAATAATGCTTTCATATTTTGTATTTATTTTTTCTTTTCTATTATTTTGTAAGATAAAAAGCCATTGTCCTGGTTTGGTGGCCAGCTATTTGACAATGCCATTCATTGGTTGTAATCTAACCGAACAAGTTGGCGCGTGATGAGACCCCTTGTCTTATGATTATAATCCATTACCCTGTTTTGGTATGCAGTGTTGGTAATGTCGTTAAACTATTTCCCAATGATCATGGTAAGCAGGCTTGTAATAAGACCCCTTATCTTTTATATCAAATATTTTAGAATTACACTCTGAGTAATCATAAACTTGGATGAATGGGATGGACAATTTTCACCTTAAGAGAGAATGGATGATAGGGTAAGAGTTGAAGATGCTAATATTGAATTAGTTTCTGTTTTGATATTGATAACCTTTTTGTGGCCAGTTTGAAAACCATAAAATGATTTACAGTACTTATAAATCTTGCGAAGATTTCATAAAATTGAAATGGGGTTTCAGAATATGAATATACCTAATTTCCTAGAAATTGTCCCTTTTGTTTAAGGCTTCTATTTTAAAAGTAAATATCAAAACTACTTCTTTTGAGCAACTTTTCAATATAGCAAAGGCCAATGGGAGATATCTTACAACTTTATTTCCTAATGGTCCTAAAAACTACAAATTCTACTGAACTTTAAAGGGAGAAGGGGTTACCTCCTCAATTGAAGAATTTCTTTAAGATGAGGCCATTAATAGGAAGAGAATCTCTCTTTCTTGATAAATCTTGTAATATGAATGTCGAATGACCTATCTTCTCATAGATCTGAAACAGTCCAAGCCACATCTTCTAGAACTTGGTGTGTTTTCCTTTATCCTCATGGGCTTTGTCCCATTTTAGAACTAGATCACCAACCTATAACTGTTTTGAACTGGATGAAGTTGAATCAAAAGATGACTTGATAATTTGCTGATGTTTTCCATGAGTAATTTTGGCCTTTTCTCTTTCTTCTTCTAATTTTAAGATTTGATCATGTCTAAGTTGAATAGAAGAAGAGGGGCTTTCTTCAATAAACTGAACTAGGGCTAGAGAAGGAAGCAGTAGATTGGTTGGTAGCACTGCTTCTTTCCCATATACAAGGTTGAATGGAGAAGTACCTATGGAAGCCTTCTGCATTATTCTATCAGCCCATAGTGCGAATATTAAATATTTGTGCCAGTTTTTATGATTCTGTTCAATAGTTCGCTTAATAATTTTAACTAGATTTTTATTGGTAGACTCTGCTAAACCATTACCCTGGGGATAGTAATTTGTAGAATATTTCATTTTAAATCCTCTTTTAATAGTGAACTCAAACATATCATTTCCATAGAAATAAGATGCATTATCAAAAACAAGAGAATTTGGGACACCAAACCTAGTAATGATGAATTGATCTATAAACTCTATAATTACTTCAGAGTTTATTATCTTTAAAGGAATTGCTTCAACCCACTTAGTAAAGTAATCAGTAGCAGTAAGGATATACTTATGTTGTTTGTAGGACTATGGAGTTATTTCCCCAATGATATCTAATCCCCATTGCTCGAAAGGTTGATCAATGTTGACTGGTTGCAAAGGGAAAGCTGGTTTTCTTTGTCTTCCACTGGAGATTTGACAACTTCAGCATTTCCTGACACATTCATGAGTATCTCTGAATAGGGTGGGCCAATAATATCCATCATGAATGATTTTGTGGGTTGTTGTGTCAGCTCCAAAATGTCCTCCTACTGGTCCATCATGTAGTTCCTGCAAAACCTTTTGTGCTTCAGGTTTTTCTAGGCATCTTAATAAAATTGAATCATAATTTTGCCTAAAAAGTACATCATCAATGATTATGAAATTTTTTTCTTTTAATCTAATGGCATGTTTGTTTTTATAAGAAAGGTTAGGAGGTGCATATCCATTTTTCAAATAAAAGATCAAGTCTACATATTGCGATTTAGAATCAGTGATACTTATCTGGTTGATTTCTTCAATATTTTTTGGATCACCGGGTTCTTGAATGTTGGATGCTCCTGCTAATAACCTGCAAAAACCTTGGCCTCTAACAATCTTTGCTGGCTTAATTTCCAAGTCATATTCTTGAAGTGCTATAACCCAGTTTGCCCTTTTTTCACCTAATTCCCTTTGGATTAGTAATTTCCTTACTGCAGGAAAAGGAACTATAACTTTTGTATGGGCTTTTAAAAGGAAGGGTCTGTAATGTTTGACAGCTTTATACATAGCAAAGGCTTGTTTTTCAACTTCGGAGTAATTTAGTTCAGCACCCTACAGATTTGAATTATAAAATGAAATTGGTGCTTCCAAGTTGTGATCATTAATCTGAGTGAGTACTGCTGCATAAGATGAATCGGACACGATAGTGTACAATATGAAATGATTAGAAAAATTAGGAGTGTTTAAAGCGGGGGCATTGATTATTGCTTGTTTGATTGAATCAAATTCTTCCTTTTCTGAAAATCCCCATCTAAACACTGAATTTTTCTTAATCATAGTTTGTAATGGTAAAATGATGTGGGAACAAATCGGGAACAAATCTCTTGACAAAGTTAATTTGACCTAAAAATGACTGCATGGATTTTTTGTTATGAGGAAATGGAATTACAGAAATCCCTTTAATCCTATCCGGGTCAATATAAATACCATCTTTGGAAACAATAAAGCCCAAGAGCTTTCCTTGATTAAGAGCAAAGAAGGATTTTTTGGGATTGAGTGAAATACCATACCTTCTGCAGCGTTCAAAGATTTGAGTCAAATCATGTAAATGATTGGATCTCTTCTTGGAAAATACAGTAATATCATCTAAATAGACAACTACTGTTTTGTTGATCAATCCTTTGAAGGCTATATCCATTACTCTTTGGAATGTAGCTCCTGCGTTAATAAGTCCAAAAGGAATTTTCTGATAAGCGTAAGTTCCCCATTTTGTTCTGAAGGTAGTTTTGAGTCTGTCATCAGGATGGACCAAAATTTGGTTATATCCTGAAAAACCATCTAAAAAGGACATTAACTCAGAACCTGCTACTGAATGGAGTATCTGCTCCATGGTAGGTAATGGGAAATTATCTTTTTTGCTTGCCTTATTCAGATTTCTGAAATCTATACAAATCCTGATGTCACCATTTTTCTTCCTAACAGGCACCATATTGGAGACCCAGTTTGAGTGCCGAACGGGAAAATAATCTTAGCTTTCAAGAGTTTATTGAGTTCTGATTTTATTTGACTCTCTAAGTTCGGATGTATTTTCCTCAACTTTTGTTGAACTGGTTTTTGTTCAGAAAGCATTGGAATGCTACGCTGGATGATGGATGTATCGTATGTTTTTAAATCATCATATTTCCAAGTGAATACATGTTTATTTTTTCTTAATAATCTAATGAATGCTATCCTTTCTTCCACAGAAAGTCCTAATCCCAAATTAATGTTTTGAGGGTTTTGCTCAGTACCAAGGTTTATCAATTCAAATCTTAAGGTGGAACTTTGGAGCTTTGAATTGGTTACCTGTTTAAACCTGTCTTTAATATCGTAGAGATCCTCAAGTTTAACCACAGGTTTTGGTATTGAGTTTTCCTCGTGTTTTTCTTTCATCTGAAGATCATGATCGCTTTCCTCAATGATCTGATCATCGTAGGACTTGTTGAAAGTCAAAAAATGTAAGATGTCTTCATCGTGATTGAACACTCGCCAATTGGTGACATTTTCAGGAATCGATGGTCTAAAAATTAACTCTACTGAAAATCTATCTGGGCTATAATCTTCGGAAGGTAGGAGTTTGGAAGCAACATTAGCTAACAGGTCTGCTGTTGCATTCTGGGACCTAGGGATGGGAGAAATATTGAATGCTAAAAACTGAGAGGTGAGTTCTTGTACCAGAGACTCATAGTGTTTGAGATGACCAGAGAGGTAATGAATTGTATTTCTAACCTGTTTTATGATAATCTCTGAATCACCAAACACTTTCAAATATTGAACATTAAGGCCAATCGCTTTGTAGAGTCCCTGGACTAGGGCCTCATATTCAGCCGTATTATTCGTGCATTCAAATTCCAGACTATAAGACAGCATCATTTTTTCTCCCTGAGGGCTAACCAAAATACATCCTGCTCCCGAGCCTTCACTAGACTTAGACCCATCAAAATATAGTGACCAAAATAAATAATTATCAACAATTTTATTTACAATTTCCTCAGTAACATTAAAACATCTTGACCTATCTGTTTGTGAAAAAATTTCGATCTGAGATGTGAAATTGTTAACTGGGAAAGGAGATGGTTGGGCAGTGAAGTTGCCAAAGAATGATTCAGATGAATAATTCCCCAAGATATTGTTATTAAATGCTATTGGTTGATTCTCCTGTTCAAATTCTGTAACAGTATGGGTCATGTGTTTCTCCCGATCAATCTTGATCTGATTAGGTTTTCCTTTATAAGGTAACCACATATGAGACCAATCGGTGGAAATATAACCGTGGAGTTTTTCAGACCAATCTCTACTTAAAATCAACCCATAAAATTTAAGTATATCAGCGATCAAAATATCAATTCTTTGTACTACTCTAGCATCAGCCGATAATCTGATAGTTACTGAGTTGATTTCCCCTAAAACCTGGACCTTAGTTCTATCCAACTGTACAATATGAATTGCAGACTTTTGGGGTTCAATGTTCATTTTAGAACAAACTGAAACTGGCATTATATTAGAGGATGCCCTTGAGTCAATCAAACAATTGTGTAGATTTCGATTATAGATCTCGTAAGTTAAGAGGAAAGGTGGAGTATGAGAATTTGATATGTCTCCAATTAGAATCGTATTAGTAGCTTCAACCCTACTAGAAGATGGTTGACCTAAATCATTTGCAGCTTTAGCACTAGGAAGAGGCGAAGAAGGAACTGCATTTAGTTCCTTAAGAAGCAATTTTTGCTGATGTTTTAATTTGCTAAGTTCAAACATGGTGATGTTTGCCTTGGTCTTCTTCATATCATCAACAATATTGTAATCCATTGAATTCGATACTACCAACGTTTTAGATGTTGAAGGTATATTTGAGGATGATGGTTGGTTTTGAGGTACTGTTGCAGCCAGCTTCGTTGTGGGTACCTTTTCCTTTGTAGTAGTAGTACCTGCACTCCTTTTCTTTGAACTTTCCTGGACAGGTTCAAGGGCACCTTTACTCCTAGTACTCACAGGAAAAGCTTCTTGTTCATTTTCTGTATCGGAGTTAGGTAATATGATGTCCCACATTCCATGGCATTCAACAACTTCCTCTTCTTCGAATTCATCAAATGGTGGAATTGTTTCATCTTCTTCTTCCTCTTCAGGATCCGAATCTGCATTAGATATAACATTTGGTGGTTTTGATTTAGTTTTTTTTAAGTTCCTAAATGGCCTTTTTTTTAGGTTTCAGCTACTTATTTTTTGATTTCAACCATTTCATTTGACATAGTCTTGAGGACCTTTTGTAAACCTTCCATATCATATGGATCTTTAGGGATTTTCTTCTTTGAATCATCTTTAAGAGAAACTTTTTTGGGTTTTCTATATTCAAGAGCAGCTTTCTTTTCTAGAGCATTAATATGTTTTTCCACAGCAAAGTGCTTCTTTCATGTTTTCAGCTAAGGTTGGTTTTGCAACCCTATCTACGAAGATAGCTATATTGGTGGGTAGGCGGTTATATACCATTCGCTTCTAATTTTCTCACTTGGTTTGGAGGCCGTTGAAATCTTGTTCAAGAGTTTATTGAATCGTGAGTTGAATTCTTTAATCAGTTCCTTATGCTCTATCCTAAGATTGGAGAGATCATTGATTAATGTGGCTAAAGATCTATCATCGCCATACTTAGTAAGAAACTGTTCTTGGAAAATGTTCTAACTGGTAATGGATCCAGAGGGCAGGGAAAAATAACAAGATCCCGCTGATCCTTGCAAAGTATAAGGGAAAAGCCTAACGACAACATATTCCTATGTTACTCCTTTCAAATTAACTGATAACATGAAGTTATTAATATGTTCTTCGGCTTGTGTTCCAGCATCTGGATTAAACTTGGGTAGCCATTTTTCAGGAGCATTAGGCAATGCATGTAATGGTGCAGGCATATTGACCACACCAGGACTATTCCATGGATTTGCCATTGAAACACCAGTAGTGGATGAGATTGCTGATGAAATTCCAGATGTTTGGGAAGCAATTGATATTAAGGATTGAGCAGGTTGGGATGTTGAAGTTCCTAATCCCTGATGAACAAAAATATGTAATGAGGGAGTGGATGGCTGACTTCGCACTGGGGAAGATGAGATGGAGGATGTGGATGAAAATGCTTCACTGTCAGATCCTTCAGTGTTCTTCTTTGCCCTTTTCCTTTTAGGTAAGGGCAACTGAGTAGGTTCGATACCGATCTTTCCGCTCTAAAGTCTGGTGAGAGGATGAGGTAAATTGAATTGTGAAGTCTCAGTGCTTTGAGATACCTCAGATTTCTGTGGTGATATCGAGAAGCCTTAAAGTTTATGGATGAGAGACTGAACTTCAGGAGACTCAGGACTTAATCGTTCTGGAGTATTATGGGTTTGAGCAGTGGTATTTGATTCCTCTTCTTCTTGCTTGGATGCTGGAGAACCAGCATGCAATTGGGAAGTACGAGGTGATGTGGAGGGATATTTACTTTTAGAATGGACTGTAGATTTGGGTTTTCTCACCATTCATAGTTCATGCCCTTCTTCTAGCGCCAAAAGTGTTGATGCCTCGAAAATCGTTGCATCAACATCGGGGGATAACCACCTGATCCGGACCTTAATACAACTCCTTTTCCGTTTGGGATGGTGGCTCCGACTGGATATAATGGGACTAGTTTCCCAGTAATGAATAAAAAGGGATGGATGAGTGATTGGTTTTCTAATAACTGATAATGAATGGATGACTTAATCTAAAAGAAAAAATACAAATGACTATTCTATCCCGGGAACCTTCTATTCTTAAGTGCAACGTTTGATGATCTTTGTTCACCAATAGGCATATAGATGACTCTATTCAATAAACATAGACATTCATTCATATAATAATTGCTTTGTTCAAATAGTTGAACAAAGTAATTAATAAAACATTGTTACACTTATCTTTTTATATTACTGATACATGTATGATTAGAAGAAAAGCACGCTGTAAACATCCAGTAGTGGAAAGTATAAAGAATGTTGTTAAAACACATGCATATATTCAATAATAGCAAGAATGATCAAATAACAATTCACATAAAAAGAATGGATTCAGACATAGATAGTGTAAGGACTCATCAAGCCTCCCCTCGAATGATTATCCATCCGTCCACTCTCTACCAACCAGGATTCTCCGCTCCAATGTGTTGGAAGCACACGCCTTACATGGAAGCACCACCTGCCTCGAGAGCTTTCTCTAACCGAGCTCATCCACGGATTCCATTGTGATATTACCGGGGCCCACCACCTTGGTTCGGCGTTCCGAGGATTCATCCACTTGGGTAACTTCGAACTTGGCTCTGATACCACTTGTAAGGACTCTGGACACCACATATCTCCACAATGGTATGATATTGTCCACTTTGGGCCTAAGCCCTCATGGATTTGCTTTTGGACTTACCCCCAAAAGGCCTCATACCAATGGAGATATTTGTCCATCCTTATATACCCATGATCCTCCCCACTTCTAGTCAATGTGGGACTTTGGTCGTATACCCAACAGATAGTAGTACCATATGAGCTGCAAATCATTCCCAGCATCAATTGCAATTTGAATTCCTTCTTCCGAATCAGAAATACTTTTAAATAAAGGCAGTAGTGCACATCCACATAAAAGCTTCGTTATCAAAATTGGAATAATTGGCCCAATCTTTATAAAAAAAATATATCTGAAGTACAGTAGTGCAACTTTAGGTTTAAGCCATATACAAAAACTTACGACCCTTTCTAAATACATGAAAGGGTCTATAAATACTTAACTAAACTAACTAACTACAAAATTAAAATGCTACTAAATTGGTACAACTTGATCTTGAATATCTTCCCCAAAGAAATCTGGCAGTCGCAGCATGATTCATCACTCTGGCTGTTTGCCTTTCGTCCTGAGTTGGCATATCGCTAGCATCGGTTCCACTTCTTGAGGGCGGCTGAGACGAGAATTGAGTTGAGCATCATAAGTGGCATCATGTATATCTGGAATGATACACTCGATTGCATCTGTTAGGCACTTGAGGGTGGCTCTCTAGCTGTGTGGATTTACTAGGAACAACCAATAGGTGTCCCAAGTTAAACTTTTAATACCTGTGATCAATCTCCCATTCTTTTCCAGCTCTTGATAACATGATTGCTCCAATGTTTTGGCCGATAGTAATTTACCTGGTGTACACTGAGAGATCATATTAGATAAATAGAGAGTATCGTTAATTAATTTAATCAAATTACTTGTGGATAATTTGCATCTAGAAACTGCTCTCTCTGCCTTCATTAACTGGGACTGCCACTCCATAAATAGGATTTCTTTATGGGATTCTAAGATTTTAGGCAAATTTGCTGCCTGTCCCTCATTATTGTCCTACCAAGTAAGAAAATTTGTTAAGGTCTCATTGTCCTGCTCTAAGTCTTGTCTAGCATCGACTGATTTATCGATTATTGATGTTGTTATGTCACACAGGGGTTCAACTTGAGAAATTTTATGACATAATAATCATATTTGTGTTACCAGTGCCTTATTAATCTATAGTGCTTCTGCTCTGAAATCGGCAAGATGCGGAAGAATTTTGAACTTCTCTATTTGACCTGATAATTGAGAAATTTTCTCATCTTTTGTCTTTACCATATGTTCATTCATCGTTTTCAATTTTGCTAATGCCTCTGATAGTTCTTTCTGCTTTTGAATTGCACTCGAATCGACCCTCTGTTTCTCTTCATGCAACTGCTTGTTCAATTGATTATTTAACTGTTGCTGTGTGGAAAATTGTTGTTCTAATTGTTCTGCTTTCTGTTGTGCCTCCGATAGTTGTGCTTGTAATGAAGCGATTGCCTGGTCTTTTTCTTTTAAAAAATTACTCACTTTCAATGCCTTGTCCACGGTGGCTGCGGAATAGGCTCCAGCATATTGGGACAATTTTGTTAGGTCATCAGAAGAATCAAACTCCTCCTTCCAAACTACGTTGGCTGTCACTGTTTGTTCAGGGAACAGGGAAGGTTGATCAATCCTTCTCCTTTTCTGCTGTCGCTTTACTACGGCCTTGTGCTTTGAGCTGTAAAAGACATCCAATGGAGGTATATCCTCCACTTGCAAAATGATTTGATCCGAAGGATCTTTGGGATTATTTCTAAGTCTGTAGTAGGGGGTAGACCATTGGTTCCTTCGCTTGGAACCTATTTTTATGTTTTATCCTGTGTATCAGCCACTTTGGATGTATCGACTTCTCTTGAGCTTTCTAGATTGCTTATGATTGAATCGAATTGCTGCCATTCCTGGAGCAACCTTGGGTCAATATGGGTATCGAAATTCACATCCTTGTTTCTCTGCTCTTGCTGCCTTTTCTGTTCCTCTTCACATATTTTCTCTTGTTCTTTCCTCTGCGCTTCCTGTTGTTCTCTCCTCTGGAGTTCCTCCTGCTCTTTCCTCTGGACTTCTTCAAAAATTTCCGATGTAGCAGGAGATTCATTGGTAAGTCGTTGTTCAGGCTCACTTGACTGTGTCATTGGGGCAGTGGCTAACAAATCTAGAGGCAGAGTTTGCAACCTCTGCTCTCTAAGTTTGTTAAATTTGACTAAACCGTCATCGTGATATCTCATTTTAGCTAGCGCTTGAATCTGAAATAATGACTCGACCCAGGAGAATAGATCATCAAACTCATCTTATTGATGTTCAAATTTAGTGAGTTTGTCCTGTTCTAGTGCATTATAGACGACTTTGTTTGAATCAAATCGACTGTTACGAAGAGTGGCGAGATTCAGTGTATTTATCTTTTCTGCTTCTTTCTCTGCATGCTTGTAGTCATGCAGAGTGTAAACGCCACACCTTAGAGGAAAAGGAGGCCAGACTTGCTTCTTTTTGTTCCTCAGAGTCTGTGTAACTCCTTCGGATGTAAGCTGATATGCTATCTCTCGAGCCAATAATTTGTCGGGTATATAC
This sequence comes from Pinus tabuliformis, assembly GCA_031772625.1. Classification (NCBI taxonomy): domain Eukaryota; kingdom Viridiplantae; phylum Streptophyta; class Pinopsida; order Pinales; family Pinaceae; genus Pinus; species Pinus tabuliformis. Next base: position 221,940,405 of record CM062807.1, on the reverse strand, counting down.
AATGGGAGGACATGAGGCCTGGCATGACTACCAAAACCTCTTACATATGTGTTACAGGGAAAAGTGTCTACACAGAACTGCTTATCCCACTAAGGTGTGATAGCTACCTTAGAAACAAACAAAGTAAAGCTACTTTTGTTTTTCCTTTAAGAAATATAGATGAGAGAAGAACAAAGAAGACCAACCTCTGTCTTGCGCTAATCTCCTAGTTCGATTCCTCTCTCTCTTGATAGTCTTTCGCTACTTGCTCCCTTGTACACCCAGCTTCACAAAGTACCTGTAAGATCACAGTAGCATAGCACTATACAAGAACATAGATCTATAATCATAAACAATCTAGGATCAGATGTAAATTGACCAAAAAAATGCATAAAACATAAATGACACAAGAGTATGGAGGAAAACTTGAATAGCTTTTATTGATAAACAAGAAAGAGCCAAGGGAGTTACAACCAATTGTTCTGACCCAGAATCATCCTCTCAGCAAGGAAGCCCCTCTTCACCTCATACAAAGCTTAGATCACCCAAAAATCTGATGTTGTCTCAAGAAACCAACAACAATTCCTTAAAATATGCAAAATTCCAGCCTCCTTGATCTCTGGGATGAGGGATCCATATATAGATATCTGTAAGGGAGATGAGTCAGCTTGTGGTTTGATTAGTGTCTTCCCTTTGATAGTTCTTTCTTCCACTTGGAGATTGATGATCTCTTACTCATCCTTGGTCGAATTCAGAGAGGGAAGTGTCACAGGAGAAGTTTCTGGAAGATTTCGTGCCTCTCCACCTCGCGGAATGACACTGCCATTTGTCACTTCTCACCCATCGCACCCCATAGAAGGGATTTTTGAAATGCAACAAACCTACACAGTGTATTTAGGTGAGATGCAACGCACTTTGCCTATGGAGCAGCTGAAATGATCCTGTTTTGACCAGTTTTGAGCAGTTTTTCATGGAGAACTTCTGGGAGAAGCTGTAATCAGTTGACCTTGTTCCTTTAGGGGTTAGAACAACACTTTTAGGGACTTAGGAGCCCTTGGTTTATGGACATTTCATGCTTGGGTTTGTAGTGCCCAAAAATGTCTATAATAGTTGCCCCCTAAAGCATGAGGTCGTTAATCTTTTGATGTCGGGTGAAATGCTTTATTATGAGGATCCGAAGTTCTTTCAAGCTGGGAGGAAACCTGTAATAAGATACAATACAATACATTATCTTCATATTATTTTCATGATATAGCAGAGGCGGGCATTCCCATGCTCAGCTTTATAAATTCATTTTCATGTACATAGGACAGACAATCGTCTGAGTGTAGACTGATGATTCTGGTAGAGCCATCATCCCTTTGATTGGATGATTATCTGTACAGCAATGATGTACATTTGATGTCTTTATTTCCCTAAATGTATATCGTAGCCTAGATGGATGAAACTAGATCCGGGGTCTTCAATCTCATTCGATCTTCACTCGAAGTATAAGTCTATCCATGTGAGAGATGTTCTGGAGTCGATCATGGAAAGACATCGCCTGATTACCAGCCAATGATGTAAGTTGTTAACAGGCACGAGAGGAATCACCGATAATGATAATGACCATCAAGGTACTGCAGTACAATTCATGTGGTGTGAATAAAGGACTTGGCGTCAAACACCATGCAAAATCTTTCGGTCGAAGGCCATTGATGTAAACCTGTCGTCGGAAGTGAGAAACTTGCCATTGAGGCATGCAAGCTTCAAAGTACTGAACGGGGTGTTCCTAGATCGACTTCCTGGATAATGAGTTGATGTCGATAAGAAGCGATCCGTCACAGGAGGGCCTTAATGAATCCCACATCAATGACATGGAACAGAGAAAATGATTTTAATGGAGGTGAAAACGATCTGATGACATAAGGTTCAGGGTGGCGGTCATGAAAGAATGGAATGTAAATGTATTGTAGCGGGTGAGACATAGGTGAATTCTCTGAATGACTTCTCTTGAACATATCGGCGACACTGATGTGATGGATTGGTAGCATTAACCCCAAATGTGGATGGTGTGATGGGACCATGGTGATGTGACCGGTGAATGGAACAACCCAACCCGACTTGGATGCGGAGTGAAAGTGTCATGTTCAAGAGCGACTTGCTACCAACAAAGTTCCTTCAAGTTTTCTTCCCAATTTTTCCCCAGTCATTGTTGACCAGTACCTCTTTATTTTTGTCAAGCTTGAGGAGGATAACATATGCTTGTTCGATAATTTTCCCTTCGGGCAAACCCATCGCTCTATTTTAACGAGCCTAGAGATAGTGAAACTCGTTCTTGTCTGCTATGGAAAAGTTTGTCGCTATTAAGTTTTAACGAGTTTAATGACAAAGATAACTTGATCCTTTTCAATTTTAGAGATTCTAAAAAGGAACGTAAAGGAAACTCCAAAATTCCTTTTTCGTCATCTAATCCCTTAAGTCTGAAAAAGTATAAAACAATACAGAAGGGATGAATTTTCGATAGTTTTAACGAGCCGAACAAAACAAGTGCTCGATCTTTTTGTGTAATAATCCCTCAGGTCCAAAAAGATTAAAATCTAAAGGAGGGATAGCACTTCCGGTCCCTTTAACGAGCTAGAGAGGCCAATGGCTCAGCAATATTTTCATATTTTACGAGTCAGTTGAAAAGAGCTTAAAGGAGACTCGTCTTTTGAGGAACGAGTGATAAAATTGGGTAGCAGCTGATTCCAGGTAAGGTTTGGAATTTTCCAATCACGGCAGTGTTACAAGGATGGCTAGTGAGATCACTCTTCGCAGCTGTTCCTCAAGAGGGGTAAACAATCAAATGGAGGTGAATGATCGGCCAATACAAAGTGGAGGTGATGATGAGAACACGACCAGGGCTTTAAAGGCTGAAGTATTACATTCACGATGGTTATTTACCGGGAAATAGTTCATTTTTTAATGAGCTTAAACGTGGGGGGAAACATTTTCTCATGGCTTATGTTTATTTTTTAACGAGCTTGAACTATGCGCTAAAACTGCTCGATACAACGGTCATTTCTTGATTTTATCATAAATAGCTTTGTTCTTTCAAAGATTGTACGCATTTTCAATTGCTTCATCAAACCAGTTAGAAATGAACAATATATGTTTGAAAAATGAGTTAGAACATTAATATTTTACTCGAATTATGCAAAAAGTAATGTAAAAGTGCTTTTCCCTCTCATTTTACCAATTCATTTGAACTTTGGTTTGTTGGAGCTCTGGAGGTGCTTTTCCCCCTTGATTTTCATCAGCTGATTCTGGGAGATTCTGTGGACGATTCTCAGCACCGTCTGGACCAAGTAGGAGCTAAACTTGAGCTCTTTCATTTCATGCTTTCCATTTTTCATTCTGAGCTTGATTCCTAGTTTTTCTAAGCCTCTGGGGTTTGAAAAACTTGCCCTGGCTTCAGCGCATCCCTTGTGTATCAAAAGGTGCGTTGGATTTTGGCCTGTCTATTAGCCATCTGACATGCAATGCACCCAGAGCACTACTGTAGGTGCGATGGGCGCAAGGAAGGAATTTTATGCACAGTTTTTGATGGAAATTTTGCCTGTTTCTCACAAAAATCAGGATATAACTCTTCTCTTGTTTGTTTTCAAAGATTTTTGGAGCAAGATGACTATTACATGGAGAGAACGTGAGCATGAAGAAGAGGACATGCTTGCTTTACATGATCTAATTACAGTAAACACACTGCGGAACTATGGCTTGCTGAAGTTTTTCCGCATTTCTAGCATGAGACAACAAATCAACTTGCTGCAGTATTTGCTCGATGCTTGGGATCCTACCAACCAAGTGTTCCAGACTAGGGGAAAATCCATCCCCTTGACTGTATTGGACATCTATTTCTTGACTGGCTTGTCGAGGCGGGGTGCCCCCATCTCTTTATCAGGTTTGGCCTGAGGAGGTGAATCTGTGAGAGATTATGTTCGTCGGTATTGCAGAGAGGGATCTCAGCCGAGTAAGGACGACAAGATCATCATCCGTGATGTCACTAACAGGTCCCTCAGGACTATTCTGTTCACTTTTGGTAGGATGGCTGGTGGTGCGGCTCTTCATGTAGCCAACCGATCTAATATGCAGTATGCCTTGGAATGTCTCCAACCAAAGGTGTTCAACTAGTGCGACGCAGTACTTCTTGTGATGAAAGAACAGTTGACCAAGGTGAAGAGTGGGAGGTTGAAGAACTTTGGGTATGGTTCTATTTTGACCGCCTTTGCCTTGGAAAAGATACCACTGATGCAGCCACAGTATATTGCACTCGATTTACCTTCACCGACTGAACCACGTATGCAGAGATCAGTCGACCATATGTCTAGGCATGCTGGTCAGTCTCAGATTTCCTTTTTTGATACCTTCTTCGGGTGGTTTGATCGTCAGGAGATGGTTTATTCCAAGTATCTATATGTTGGTATGGACTTCCGGGGTGATCCAGATTTAGTACTGCAGGCTAGCGAACAGTGGGGCGCCATTGGTAAATTCTTTGAACATATTCATGTTTATCGTTTTTCTTTTATAATGTCCTTGTGCTTTATTCTGTTAAGACTTAATCAAACTCATGTTTTCATGCAGATGTTGGTCCCGTTCGACCAGTAGTACGCCTGAGAGTGCCAGCTACCGCCCCAGCAGGAGAGGCTGTTGGAAGGGCTATCCTTCGCGACCTCGATGTGGCCGAGACTCTCACAGCATTACAGGAACAGGTTGAGGGCCTCACTCTTGGTATTCTAGATGTGAGGACTGACGAGCTATCCTTGAGGTTGCAGTGGCATACTACTGGTGTGCCAAGACGATGGACTCGGCTCTTACGCATGATCGCACAGGCTGTGACTTGCTATCACGAGCATCATTAGACTAGGGTGCCCCCTAGAGTTTTGAGTTTTGGGTCATTTGACCAATTTTTTCTTGGTTACAGAACATTATGTGTAAACCATAAACAGTTATATATATATTTTCTATTTTCAAAGTTTTATTTTGGTTAAGTTACATGATCCAAATGCAAATATTGATGGTATGCTTCTTTTTATAAATGTTGCAAATGTCTATCTAACACATAATTTGCCAATGAGTCAGTTAATGTGTTTAAGGTTCTGGAAATATGCTTATATTGAACAAAATCAAATTGCCTTTCCAAAATATTAACCCTTAGGAACATGCGATAAATAGCTGGATTTCAGACAGAGTAGATACCAGTGAGTTGTAGTATGACGAGTTGTGAGTCTAGCCTGACAATCAGTCGGCGTATACCATGTGTGATGGCATCAGAGAGAAGTTCTATCAACACGCTATATTCAGCTATGTTATTCGTTGATCGACCGATACATACCCCTCTGAAACTTACTAACTCGCCGCTTGGATCAAAAATGGCCCAGGCCGCGGAAGATAGGTTCCGCGAACTACGACTTGCTCCGTCGGCATATCTAACACATGACTCCAATAGGTTTGACATCTGAAATAAATGTAAAAATTGGATTACTTGACCAAAACAAACACTTTTGCGAAAACAAAAACATAACAAAAGCATACAGGTTACTATACGAAATCACGCATAGTAATGCTTGAGGTACAACCCATTACGAGGTTGTGCCAGTGGAATCCCATCATAATCCATTAACTCATAGGCTCCTTTTGCTAACACTCGCTTAACAATATAGGGGCCCATCCATAAAGATTTGAATTTACCTGCCCCCAATTTATCGGATTCTTGATCATAAAGCAAGACCAAGTCACCTTCTGAGAAGACAAGGGGTTTGACATTCTTGTCGAACTGCGCCTTGACTCATTTCTTATGGGCTTCGTTAGCCAAAGCGGCATCACAACAGGTTTCATCCAATTGGATTAGTTCCAAGAAACGAGCCTCCTCTTCTGAAGTCCTAGGGAGAAGGTCAATTGCGAGTTTGAGGGACGAGATTTCACACTGGATTGGTAAGACTGCTTCCAGGCCATATACCAGTTGGAAAGGTGTAAACCCAGTTGCATTCCTTACCGATGTTCGGTAAGCCCACAAGGCTGAGTACAAGATTAGGTGCCAACTTCTCTTGTGAACTCCAATCATCCTTTGCAGCATATGCTTCAGGACTTTGTTGATTGCTTCAACTTGTTCGTTGGCTTGCGGGTAATATGGAGTAGAGCTATCGTGAGACAACCCTAGTTTGGCAGCTAATTCGACCATCATGTTGTTGTGGGGAAAAATGCCTATGCAGGATGATCCTATCCACCTAAGGTGTGACAGTGCCTTAGAAACAAACAGAGACAGCTATTCTAGTATTCTTCCTTTATGAATTAAGAATGAAGAGAGAGATAGATGGACTAACCGGTGTCTTCCGTTTGTCCCTCGATCCGGCTTCTCTTCTCTTGGAGAGTTCCCAGCTACTTGCCTTCTCACTCGCCCAGCTTCAAGAGGTTTCTGCAAGATCACAAGAAGAGAACACTACACAAGACATGGATTCATATTCATAACTAGTTCAGGATTAGAAATAAACTAAATATACTAATGCAATCATACATCAAAAATACATCAGTATATAGGAGAAACCAAGATAACTTTATTGATGAATAACAAGGTTCAGGAAGAGATACAACCCAAAGGGCTCCAATCCAGCATCTCCTTCCCAGCAAATGGAATTCCTATCTTCACCCCCTTCAAAGCATTAAGCACCCAATGATTCCAATCTCAAACCAACAGCAATTCTTTACAATAACAAAATTCCAGCCTCTAGATCTCATGGAGGAGAGATCCATATATAGATGTTTGGAGAGAGGATGAGTCAGCTTGAGATCTGACTAGTGTCCTCTCCCTCTGTCAGTTCTTGATTCCACTTGGAGGTTCTTGCTTCCACTTGGAGATTTGGAACCTCTTACTCATCACCAGTCCAATTCCCTGAGGCAAGTGTCATTTTGGAAGCTTCCTGGGTTTTGACACCTTGAGAAATGAGCTTGCCACATGTCCATTCTCGTTCAGCGTAGGTAGCCAGTGTTCCCTTTGACATTCAACGCAGGTAGCCAGTGTTGGATTTGACATTCAGCGCAAACAGCTAGTGTAGCCACTGAAATGATCCTGAATTGACTTGTTTTTGAGCAGTTTCTTGTGGAGAACTTCTGTGAATTGTTGTGGTTTGTTAGCCTTGTTCCTCTAGGGGTAGGAACAACATGTTTAGGGACTTTGGATCCCTTAGATTATGGACATTTCATGCTCAATGATGTAAGGCACAAAAATGTCTATAACACATGTGATTGAGAAAATGTGATCCATGATCTGTGACTATGGCTTGTGGGATGCCGAATCTGGCGACTACATGATTGAAAAAGAAAAGGGCAGTTGTTTCACCAGTATTATCTAATGTAGGCATCGCCTCGGCCCATTTGGTAAAATAGTCAACTGCGACTATGATATACCCATGCCCCCCGGTCGAGGTGGGGTTACATGTCATGAAATCGACGCCCCATTTGGCAAATGGCCCGACAGCAACTATTGGCTGCAGTGGTGCGGATGGTCTTCTAGTTTTGCTATCGAAAATTTGACAAGCATGGCAACTTCTGACTGCAGTTATGCAATCTTTGAAGATTGTTGGCCAGAAGTATCCTGCTCGTAAAAAAATTTGCGTTGTAGCATAACCGGATTGATGCCTTCCACACGTGCCTGAATGGCAATCATTCAGGACTTTTTCGGCCTCCACATGGGTGAGGCACCTTCTCAGAACCGTATCGATACCACGACGGTAGAGTGTATCACCGACGATCATGTAGTCTTTTGCTTGGTATCGAATACATTTTTGTTCAGAGCGAGAGGTATTTGGCCTATATTTTTGGGTTTGGAGATAAATGATTATATCTCCATACCACAGATTTCTTGAAGATATCAGAAAAAAAATTCGTCCACGATCGTTTCTTCGGATGCTTCATCGTTGGACGACGATGGGAGATCGCATAATAATTCTGTGAAAACCAGAGCTTTCTTTGACTTGGATTTTACAAATTCCAGATCAAACTCTTGTAGAATTGCTATCCATTTTGAATATTTTCCCCCCAGCAATTGTCGCGACAATATATAAGTCATGGGGTTGCAATCTGACATAATGGTAGTTTTTCGAAAGAGGACATAGTGTCGAAATCTCTGAATCACTTGAACAGCTGCGAGTGCTAGCTTTTCAACATAAGAATATTTTCTTTCTGTATCATTTAAGTTCTTACTCAAATAATATATAGGATGTTCAATTTCGTTGTCTTCTTGAACTAAAACCATTACGATGGTTGTATCCACTGCAACCAGATACAGGTTAAAGTCTTTTTGATAATCGGGAGCATACATTAATGATGCTTTCATTAGGGATTCTTTTAAAGCATCAAAGGAAGCTTGCGCAACCTGATCCCAGAAAAAGGGTACTTCCTTTTTCAAAAGACGTGTATAACCTTTAGCAAGTTCGGCGTAATTTGGAATGAACCTCCTCAGAAAGTTTGCTTTCCCTTGGAGTTTCTAAATCTGAAGCAAATTTGAAGGTGGAGGCAAATTTATGATTGCCTGAACCTTACATGGGTCGAGACGAATCCCGTCTTTCGAGACTACAAAGCCAAGTAAACGACCAGAACTGACACAAAATACACATTTGTGTGGATTGAGTCATATCTTGTAGTGTCGGCAACGTAGAAATATCGCTCTTAAATGCTACGGATGATCAGTCCGCTTTCGTGAATGAGCCGGAAGGTCGTCGAGGTATGGTTGAACGATGTTTTTGATGTCATGGAAGGCATAATTCGTTGCCCTCTAAAATGTTGCCCCTGTGTTCTTTAAACCAAAGGGTAATTTTCGATATGCAAATGTGCCCCATGGACAAATAAATGCAGTATTTGACTGGTCCTGTGGGCGGATATTTATTTGATTATACCCGAAGAATCCATCCATGAATGAAAAGATTTCACATCCGGCACATTCATCAATTATCTGGTCGATGAAGGGTGTAGGGTAGTTGTCTTTTGGACAAGCTTGATTTACATCCCTATAATCGACGCACACTCTAATTGTTCCTTGTTTTTTCATAACAGGGACAATATTTGATACCCAATCGGTCAGAGGAACCGGGTAAATGAATCCAGCATGGAGAAGTTTTTCAACTTCTGCCTTGATGGCAGCGGCTTTCTTGGGGTGCACCTACCATAGCCGTTGTCATACTAGTTTGACATCTGGATACATCTTGATTTCGTGTTCAACGATACTCGAGTCAATGCCTGGCATTTCACTATATGACCAAGCAAATACATCTCTGAATTCGCGAAAAAGAGCGTTATATATTTCCAGTTCTGAAGGAGAACAACATTTGCCAACATAAATATTCTCTACAACATCTGTTTTGGTTGAGATATTTATGGCGATAGTCTCTTCAATGTTGGACAAGTTTCGCTCGGAATCCACCGTGTTTACAGTATTTGATAGAAAATCAAAAACTGAAGGATGATAAAGGTCATCAGGAGTTTTTTCTTCACAATCCGGAAGAAGGGAACGATGGTGGTAATCATCCCATGGTGCCCCTTCAATTACCATTTATTGAACAATTCCTTCGTCGATGACATGCACTCACGACCAAGGGTCTGAAGGGGTACCATATTCCTTAGACCTATCTATCCAAATGCTTGATGAGCGTTGATTTGGGCTTGCCTCCCATGCTAGGAACATTGATTGCTACAATATTTTTGTTGGGCTTGGAGGCAAAACCTGCGTATGATCCATGTCGATATCGTTTTCTGAGATCTTTTTTGAAGATATCATATTGCAGGTTCCTACCGACACTACTTCCGCCAAATTGATTGGAGGTGGAAGGGTGAAAGTTCCCATTAATATAGGATCTTTTAGTAGGCCTACTCCAATATTTTGAAGCGAATGGTGGCTTCCATGGATCATTGGAATGCTTCCAATAACTTGAGAACCATTGGGGAGGAAGTTTTGTTGATCGACGATTGTAATCCCTCCTTGAAAGGGAAATGCAATCTTCCTAAAATAGGTCGACACAACAGCAGCCATAGCATATATCCATGGTCTTCCCAGTAGGATGTTGTAATCGAGATTTCTGTCGATTACCTCAACATCTATTTCTATTGTTTTCCCTCCCATTTCAACCTTCAAGTTACTTAGAATACCATATGGGGTATATGTCCGTCTGTCAAATGCTTTTAATGTCGTCGAAGATCGCGACAAGGTTGGAGATCCTAAAGTTTTCTAGCAACTCATCGACATAATACATGTAGATGCCCCCTCATCAATAATTGTTTGATGAACAGTTTTGTTGAGGGCTTTCACTTGAACGAGGAAAGCTAGTTGAGCTGGTAACTGAGGATCGTATCCTTTATGATCAAAGGATACAATATTGGAATCCTTTGGGTCTATCCCACCGATGGTTGATAATAAAGCTTGCTTTTGGGATGGGCAATTTTGTAGTACCTCAAGAGTCGACATAGCGGATGGCGATTGGGCCAAATCTTCCACTATATTATAATGTTGTGCCGCTCTAGCACGGGGATTAAACGTCGACTTGTGTACTACTCCCTTTGGTGGTTTTATTGTCAACTTGGGAATGATGGGTGGCGCAACTTCTGTCGAAGTTGTTGTCAAACTACTAGGTTGATCTTTATCCTTGTTGTTCGACAGCTGTGGATTCCCATAATCTTTGTTCCTTGTCGATATCAAAGCACCATTTTGCTGTTTGGAAACCGACAACATCAGCACTTGAGACAGGGAAGCATTTCCACTGTCAACCAGATTTGTTCCTGGATTCAGAAATGGATCAGTTAAAACTGCTGAGGTCTTTGTATTCTTGAGGAATTTTTTAAGCTCGGCTCTGTGTGGACAATCTGCTATCTGATGATCCTCATCGCATATGAAGCATGGATTTTTTGGTTTCCTATTTCCAGGAGGGTTTGCAGAAGATTTTTCAGGTGATGATTCTTCCTATTTCTTCTTCTTCCCTTTGCCTTTCTTCTTGCCCCCTGGTTGCTTGGTTTCTTTGCCTTTATCTGTCGATACGGCATTTACTTCCGAGGCAAGAAGTTCCTCTTTTTCATTTTGACCGGAAATCTTACGGGCCATTTTAGATTTAGCCTTTGTCGATTGCGTGTCTGTTGCAACAATCACGCCATCGTCGGCATGAGAGTCATTGTTTGATTTAGGAGGAGGAGGAACTGAGAATTCCGGTCTAGGAGCGTCAGGTATTTTATCGTAGAGCGTGCCAGACTAAGTGTAAATCAAGTCCAAATATTGTGCACGACCGATAACCTGCTCTTCGGTGATGACTCCCCCTTTTGCCACATCTTCCGTGATGGAAGGCAGTAATGACTTAATAAACCATTCAGCTAAAAGCTATCGGGAACATACGTTTTCACCATTCTACGACGACGTCGCCACTCATGTATATGATCAGATATGTGAGTGGCTGTCGTTTGTTTGAAATTGGTAAGAAGTTCTGTTCTCGTTTCGTACCTTATTGGTAACTGAAAATGGGTTAAAAAGGTTGTGGCTAGGGTATTGAAGTTGTCAAATGAAGCTCCAAGCAATTCGATATACCATTTTGTTGTCGGACCAGTTAACGTCCTCCGAAAAAGGTGAAGCCTAATCGAATCATCGTTTAGGGTGTTTGATGAACACCACAGATGAAAGGTCATCACATGATTCGATGGATCTTCACTCGGATTTCTATTAAATTTAGGAATATCTGATGGAAGTTTATGTGGAATTGCTGGCCACCAAGGGGCGTAAGCGATTGGATTGTTTGTTAACCTATTTAAATCAGGTAACTCTAAAGTCGCCATGAAGGGTAACTGTTGATTCAGGTTAGGCGAAGCATACCCAGGATAAGATGGGATTTCCTGAGAAGTTGGTCTTTGCATACCAGCATAATGCATTTGATGTTGGTAACTCTGGTAAGGTTGGTGGGCATGACCATTATAGAATGGTTTATTTTGACCATTTTGAATATATGGTTGCCCACTATTCGCAAAGATTTGTTGCTCAGAACCTTGGTATACTTGTTGGAACTGCGGTTGTTGGTATTGTACTAGCCATGGTTGTGAAGCCATGTGTTGTTGCCCGATACTAACTATTTGACCAAGATGAGGGGTAATTGTACCCGTTTGAACCTATGTCATTCCACTAGTCGGCGATTGTGGTTGAGTTGCAGGGTCAAGGGGTTGTTGCATTACAACCTGAGAAACCTGAGGTTGGCATACAACAGGCAGCACTTGAACTTGCGACACCATCACAATAGCTGGCGTAGTTGGTATACTTGACATAGGTAAGCATTGTTGCATCGAATATACAACTCTTGGTTGTTGAGGTAGTATTGGTACCCAACCTCTTGACGTAATTCCAGCATAACCCGAATTTTGTTGTGAACTTCAGTATGGTTGTCCTCCCGGAGGGGATAATGAAAGGGTATACTGCCCCCCATACGGTGGTAATCCGGTACTTAAGGGAATGGTTTGCCCTTGAGGGCCAGGCTTCCCAAATTGACCTCCAAATGGATCAATTTGTCGAGACTCAACATAAGAGTTTCTGGATATTATTCCAGATGAACAAACAGGAACAGACCATACCGTCGAAATGGCCCCTAAGTGGTCTCCTTCTAGCGATTGAGAGCTAGTTGGGACAGATGGTATACCGGCGAACATTATTGGAGTGATAGCAGGTAGTTCTGTCGTCGCTGTATCAGACAACACAGTCCTAGATGTTGATGGTTGTTCAGACATTTCCAGTCTATCCAAAAGATTACCTAGCGATTCTACAGGAGCTTCCGCTGGCGGTAGACTAATTTCTGATGAAGAAGGATACAGAGCGATCCCGACTCCAAATTGTGATGGAGTACTAACTAGAGGATCTTCCACAATCTCTTCTATAGCAATCAGACCAGGTGGAAGGGGTAGACCGTCAGGTCCGTAGAATATTTTTGGTGCTGAAGAAGGTAAGGAATCTGTAGCTACAGATGTTTGGGGAACAACACTCTCCAAACCGGTTGCAGATGGAACTGGTTTAGTGATACAAGTGTTTATCCTCAAACTAGGATCAGTACTATTGTTCTTCTGTGGCTGCTGAACTTCTTCTGTAAAGGCAGGGATACCAGAAATGTTTGGAGTAACCGAAGTCTCTGATGTTGTTGGAACACTCGTTCTAATTTTACCAGGAGATTTGGAACTGGTTAAACGAGTTTGCTTTGTTCGTACTAGCTTTGATTCTGGAGACAAAGACGGTTGACTCGTAAGCCTCCGTGAATGACGGGGTTTCAATTGACTTTCTTCCACGATTGCAGATTACTCGATCAACTAAAAATAAAGGGGAAGTATGTTTCCGAATTAGATGAATTTTAGACGCTTTGACACAACTTTTTTTTTCAATTTTAAAGAGTCGAGAAAAAACAAAAGATGACTCTAGTCGCCTTCGATTTTTAATGAGCTTGAAGTGACAAGTGCTCAGATGGACCTTTTCCATTAAGGAGTATGAAAAGGAACGAAAGGGACTGCTATGGAAATCTAGGTAGAGGGATTACCAAACCAATCGCAAAACTGCAGAATACTTTTTACGGTACGGCAGTCAATCTTCCCGAATGCTGTGCTCAGTGCATTGCGATCGATAGGGTGGCAGAAACAGCTTCCTATGGATAAAGGATTAAGCCTATTGTGGTCTCCCAAAATATACTTGACGGTACGTGGGAGCACAAGTCCATACTGGCACTTATCGCCTCAAAGTGGAGGAATCACCCAACCATCAGTGAGAACAACATTTACCAGGCTTTACGACGCCGGAATACGTCTCTAGCCTAGACTTCTAAATGTTGTGCGTTAGGTTCCAAAGCGTTGTTAGATTCATTGAATTTATTTTATAGTTGATCTTGTTTATGAAATTTTCCTTTCAGGTTCACCGTGAGATGTAGATGTATAATTCCTAAAATTCAATCTAAGATGATAAACAGTCTTTTATCTTCTTTGTGCAATGAAAATCCTAGCTACTAAGGAAAGAGAGACAGTATTATTTCACAAAGAGCGAAGAGCACACTCTAAATGCACTGTCCTAAATCAAACCAATCAAACAATCTAAATGCAAATGCGCATGCATGTATTTGTTTTCGACTTTCTTAGTATGTGAATGGTAAAAAGAAAGCCAATGCACAAATCTGAATTACTTTTCAAGCGACAATTATTAACAAGTTTCTTTTCAAAATCAAAAATGGAGACAATCACAACATTTTACGATTTGAAAATGAATACTTGCTTTCGACACTAGAAAAATTACAAATTCAGACCAAATACAATAGTAACAGGATAATCGACTATCAATAGCAATCAAACTCTTTCCTATGACTAAAAACGACACTTGTGACACTTTCAAATCAAAGGACGGCAGTACGATTACGTTACTTTTTGCAAAGGAGAACTGAAAATGACTCAACAAATACACAAAAACATTTACAGTTCTTTTGTACAAAATAGGAGGAATAACAGCAAGGAAAAGGGGTTTCAAACAGAGGTATACTGGTTACAGGCAGCAAAATTCATGAATAGAACTAGAAAGAATGAATCACAAAAACCAAAACTAAACAATGCCTAGTCTGATCAGCACACCTGTAACACAGGGAATTTGAAATGCAGCGCACCTACTACACTCGGGAAGTGTGCTGAATTTCAGATTCACAGAATAGTACCTGCGTTGGGCCAGAGACGAGAATTTCCCTGGGTTCCGGGTCACAGTTTGCAGTTCAGTTCATGGGTTTTGGTCGAGCAAATGGTAATCAGTAATGCAACAATCAAGGGTAGATCTAAGGAGGATCTAAGAGCTACCACAAGGGGCAATCAGAGAGTTTGTAAATCGGTTGTTTAATTTATAAACAAATCCCGGAGATTGACTGAAGCGGCATTTATCTACTTTGCATTTGCATAGCAAATGCAGTTCAAAAGCTACCTGGCTCGACTTCAAGCTCCGTCTGTAAGTTTATAAAATAGACAACAAGGAAGATAAACAAACAAACTAATTCGTCCCCAGTGGAGTCGCCATTTTGTTACAGCGAAAAGTGTCTACACAGAACTGCTTATCCCACTAAGGTGTGATAGCTACCTTAGAAACAAACAAATTAAAGCTACTTTCGTTTTTCCTTTATGAAATATAGATGAGAGAAGAACAAAGAAGACCAACCTCTGTCTTGCGCTAATCTCCTAGTTCGATTCCTCTCTCTCTTGATAGTATTTCACTACTTGCTCCCTTGTACGCCCAGCTTCACAGAGTACCTGTAAGATCACAGTAGCATAGCACTATACAAGAACATAGATCTATAATCATAAACAATCTAGGATCAAATGTAAATTGACCATACAAATGCATAAAACATAAATGACACAAGAGTATGGAGGAAAACTTGAATAGCTTTTATTGATAAACAAGAAAGAGCCAAGTGAGTTACAACCAGTTGTTCTGAACCAGCATCATCCTCTCAGCAAGGAAGCCCCTCTTCACCTCATACAAAGCTTAGATCACCCAACAAACTGATGTTGTCTCAAGAAACCAACAACAATTCCTTACAATATGCAAAATTCTAGCCTCCTGGATCTCTGGGATGAGGGATCCATATATAGATATCTGTAAGGGAGATGAGTCAGCTTGTGATTTGATTAGTGTCTTCCTTCTGATAGTTCTTGCTTCCACTTGGAGATTGATGATCTCTTACTCATCCTTGGTCAAATTCAGAGAGGTAAGTGTCATAGGAGAAGCTTCTGGAAGATTCCATGCCTCTCCACCTCGCGGAATGACACTGCCATTTGTCACTTCTCACCCATCGCACCCCATAGAAGGGATTTTTGAAATGCAACGCACCTACACAGTGTATTTAGGTGAGATGCAATGCACTTTGCCTATGGAGCAGCTGAAATGATATTTTGTGTTCTGGGTTGTATTTCATCACATATTTGGTATTCTAAAATTTCTCGCAGGTCAAGAGCATAGCAAGTGGTATTAGAGCACTTTCCAGGGTCGATGTTGTTAGGGTCCTATAATAATAGGATTCATAATTTTGAATTGGCTATGGTTAGTCTTGTAATATTGTACATAGTTTTGCTTTCTGCAATTTGTTTCCATATTAAAAATTAAAATTTGTAAAGAGGGTATGTCCTGAAATAATAATCAAAGGACAAAAAGAAAAAGAAAAAAGCGAAAAATATGAACCCAAAAAAGAAATAAAACAGTTCATGAAAGTGTTCAAATTCAAATGCCACTACTTTTTACTTTACTATGCAAAATAAGGTTGTGTGTAGCTTGTCACAAATGCCACAATCCATGATGGTAAAATAGCTTAATCTTGACTTATTCATGCTTTAAATTTTATGTTGATAGATAGATAATAAAGATCTAGACAAACTATTTAACCTTGGCAGATCAATAGTTAGGTAGAGAATAAAAATGAGTTCATCAGCTTAATCTGAGCCATTAGAAGTTATAAGGTTAGAATTAGATAGTTTTCTTGTCAAAAGAAAAGGAAATAAAGGTTTAGCAAGCTCAAATTCACCCAATAAAGTGAAGAAAAAATGTTAGGATAAATAAAGCGTAGGTAGAAGAAAGGTTGAAAATGTACAAGGTTGCTGAGTCAAAAGCACATTTATCATGCTTAATCATATGTTTCATGTGCAGGAGCATTTATGAGAAAGAAAAGATGTTCACAAGCTGCTTTAACTAATTTCCCCTCATTTCACTATGCCCCCACATGCTTATTTTCTAATTTCCCCATTATCCCTTTATTAGTTATAAATCCCTTTTCCTTTCATTTTGACCCTTACCCCTTGGTTTCACACATTTCCCTAGTAATTACCCTTCAAAAATAATTTCCCTACCCACAACCCCCTTTCCCTAGTGTGAAACCCATTCCCCATTGCAAATATTAACTCCCCACCTTATTAATTTCCCTATTTCCCTTCAAAAAACCAAAAAACCCCTTATATTATGTTTTTATCTCCCTCCCCACTTCATATTTCCCAGACAAACCCTTTTAACCCACCAACCCTTGGTGCAGTTAAAAAAACCCCACCACATAACCCCTAGTCCCACTTTATTAAACTCGTCTCTTATATTTAATCCCTACCTTATTTACTAATTAATTACAATTATTTGTAATTAAACCCCGGGCCCAGCAAATCCCTTTCCCGATTCCCTCTGTGAATCTTAACCATGTGACAACTGTCCGATCTCCTACCCCCAGATCCGATGGTGCGCATCCATATCACGCCAGTTCACGGTCCGACAGATAGCAGCCCGAGAGCACTCGAGATTCGCAATTTTGCCTGGGTGTTGTTCTTCTACGTGGCAACCCCAGGCTAGATCACGTGCTCGCAACAAATACTGTCTGCCCTCCAAAAGTGGTGTGATGGCCCAAAAAACCACCTCCCCGCCCAGACCAAAAACCACCCATTGTTCATTTATAGTTTCCACGCCAAAATGTGATTGTTACCCTTTAAAAGGCTGGAAAATCCCCAATTCACTCTTTTCGCTCATTTTTCACTGTAATTACTACTCAAGCCATTCTGCGACACCCTGAAACTCTGCGACCAAATTGACCACCGTTTACTACATGAAGAAGCTCTGGACACCTAATTCAAGCAACTAGGTGATAGTTCAAGCTACCGTACCCTCTGCATTCACCATTGAACCTAGTTTACAGGCCAGACCACCAAATTCCAGGTATTCTTGAGAAAAACCAAAACGGCCCTCTAAATTTGAAAACATACAGTCCAATTGAAATTATAATTAATTGAAATGAATTAATAAACTTTCCTAAATTGAAGAGAAATTTACTTGGATACCCCAAACCCTTCTTTTACAGAATGTAACTACCAACCCACTATTCCAGGGCTTCCAAACCACACTTCTACAACAAGTACAAGCCTAATTCATATCCATAAAATCAGTCATGGCTTTCCAGACCTCTCTAGACGTGAGACCTCTGTCAAGCCCTCACCTAGACATCAACCACCTAACATTAGTAGACAAAGACTTTCAAATAAAGGATATTGCTTCCCCAGCTTACCTTCTAAAGCTCCACTGCTAGAGTAAGAATAGATTCCTAAACCAGAACGATGACATCCACCTTTTGCAATCTAATTTACCCAATTAATTGTTCCCAGAAGTACACCCATTCCCTGACATCATCCAATTCTCTCATGCCTATTACATTCCTAGCAAAAGTGATATTATCATCCATAACCAGCAGTTGTTATTTACCATCACTACAAAATCTATTAATCAAATGTTGCAGGTCCAACCAAGCCCTAATGAGACCCTATTGTCTATTGGTAACTTGTTGGACCTATATGTCAAGTTAGACATGGCCAAAATAACCCAAATATTCTAGACTTTCATTATAGAAGACCACTATACTCCCACAAATAGTCCCCCTTATGCTGCCACAATATTTTCATAGAGAGGTAGACATATTATTACCATGCTCTCTTGCATCCTAGGATATACCTCAAATGAGCATGTGGATGAGGTTTTCTTGGCCTTCTTTCGATCTTTAGCCCAAGAAAGCCTCCATCTATCATTTACAACTATGCTTATTTCATTGCAGACAAGATGCATGAACAGTTTACCAAACTACCAACTGAGAGAGTATTCAAGTACTCCTTTGTGTTATTTCATATGTTTTTATATTATCAATCAAAAATATTCCCTGTCAGAATCCATAAGTTGGATACCCAGGAAAATCAAAGATCAGCTATTTACTGGACACCCTTGATCCAAAAATACTCCACTGCATTCACCTATAAGGACTTCATCGATTCATTTGTCCATCCAATCATGAACATGCTGACTAGTAGCCCTCAGCCCAAAATCAGCCAAGAAATCAAAAGGGTGTTACAGTTGGCCAAGAACAGGAAGGTGGGAGTCTGGTATCTGTACGAGAACCACACAGAGAGTAGAATTTATGGATGCCAACTTGCCCCTTACAAACTGCCCAAATACCTCCATATGAGGATATTTGCATTGGAATATTTTAGGCAGATCATCAATTCTGATGAAGTCAACTTCCTAGCAGCTAGGAAGAAAACCAAATTTAAAATACAAAAATCAATTGGGCCCCTTCATTTGTAATAATAGAGAGGCTAGACCAAAGGCTGACAAGATGTTGTAGGAAATGAAATTCAAGAACAACTTTATGTGGTAGTATGACCCTCATGGGGTCACAAATAAGTTAAGAATCAAGTTCAAATTGGGACCTTTCATCCACCATCCTAGACCGGATATTGAGAGGTTTTCCAACCAATCAAAATGGTTGGAAAACATATTAATTAACATGTATAGCACAATACTAGATGTACAAAATACACTGATTGATGTAGAGAAACAAATTGATGAAATTTCTTTCCTGCAAGTTCTAGAACTAGGGGAACCCATGAATATTCCTCATGTTTTACAGACCCCAACAAATGAGGAGAGAAGCCCAAAGAGAAACAGGGAGGAGGGTTCCAGTTCTGCTATGGAAACCATAGATGAGAATTTTGAGCTCAGGAAAAAGCCCAAGCTTAATCATGTAACTGAACATGAAGAAACCATTGAATCAGTGGAAATAACTGACACAAATACAATGATGGAAAGAAGCAAAGGCATAGATTCTTCAAGAAGAAACACAACAACTATCAACATCCAACACTCAACTGATTGGGAGACATCTCAGTGCTGAGGTTTCTTCTTTCACCAGGACAACAAATAAGGAAAAGGATATCAAGGACAGGTACAAGGAGATCAAGTTGAAAAATGAGAAGTTGAAGGCTGAAACATATGCCCGATACTTCAAGAACACACCATCTAATCAGAGAAGGTTGATGTCAGATTTTGACACCAAAGCGAGGAAAATTCATGTGTCCTTCATGCATCCTACTGTTTAGTAGCCAAAAACATCAGCTGACTACAGGAAAACTGATTTTGAATTGTTGGCCAAGGATGTTCATCCCCTTGACCAGCTTGAATTCCACAAGTAAGCTAGAGAGATGATCTAATCCACCTTGACATGGAAGGCCATGGCTGCACATAAGCAGCATAATTCATTAGTAACATTACAGCCCAATATAAATTGGAAAAGGCCTCCTCAGAGGCTAAGGTGTTATAGACATTTTTGTGCCTTGCAGCTATAAGCATGAAATGTCCATAATTCAAGGGATCCAAAGTCCCTAAAGATGTTGTTACAGCTCCTAAAGGAACAAGGTCAACCAATGACAGCTTCTCCCAAAAGTTCTCCACCAAAAACCACTCAGAAATAGTCAATTCAGGATCAATTCAGAGGCTCCACTAGCTGCCTGCGTTGAAATGCAAAGTCTACACTGGCTAGGTGCACTGCAATGCAAGTGGAAGCACTACCAGGGTGCGCTAAGCGGGAAATGACAAATGGCAAGCTCATTCAACGAGGTGGAAAGACCTTGGAAGCTTCCAGAATCTTCTCCAATGACACTTTCCCCAATGAATTTGACTAGTGATGAGTAAGAGGTTCTCAACCTCCAAGTGGAAGCAAGAACTGATAGAGAGAAGCCACAAGTCAAAACATAAGCTGACTCATCCTCTCTGCTTACATCTATATATGGATCTCTCACCCAGAGGTTCAGGGGGCTGGAATTTTGTACTTTGCAGAGAATTGTTGTTGGTTTGAGATTGAGATTAGCACATTGGGTGATTTATGCTTTGTTGGAGGAGAGGAAGGGATTCCTTTGCTGGGAGGTAGATGCTGGATCGGAACTCACTTGGTTGTATCTCCTCTTGGACTTTATTATCTTATCAATAAACTATTTGAGTTTCTCCTACATGCTGTGTACCAATGATGTTTTGTTATGCTTACATGTTTAGCTTAATCTGATCTTAAGCTTTTTATGAATGTATATCTGTATCTTCTTGTAGTTTCTCTCTCTTGTGATCTTGCAGGAATTTGGTGAAGCTGGGTCGGTGAAGGAGCAAGGAGCTGGGAGCTATTGAAGAGAGGAGCGATTGGATCAACAAACTAGCGGAAGACACTGGTTAGTTACATCCTCCTTCCTCATTTACATTTCATAAAGAAGAATACTTAATTAGTTTACTTCGTTTGTTGCTAAGGAACTATCACCTCTTAGAGTGGGATAGGGGCATTCCGAATTGGATACTTTTCCCAACAACAAATTGGCGACTCCGCTGGGGATCGTATCTTGTTAGTTTATTTGTGTTTCTGTTGTTGTTCTTCTCATAAACTCAGGAGTGCCGAATCGAAATGCATTTGCCATTTTCAAATGCAAAGTAGAGATCTGCCACTCTAGTCCACTCACTGGGCCTGTTTTTATGATCTGAACAAACTGATCCACAAGTGCTCTAACAGCCCTTTGTGATAGATCTTAGTCCTCCTTTAAATCATCCTCCTAATTGCACCTAATTGATAGCTTTGATCCGGCCAAAAACTGTAGATTTAACTGCAAACCGTGACCCAGAACCCAGAAACAACTCTCGTTTCTGCTTCAGCGCAGACTCTGTGAAGAGGTTCTGCATTTCAACGCAGGTCCCGTGAAGGATACCTGCGATGAAGTTCAGTTTCTCTATGTTGAGGGTGCGCTGATCAGCCCTTGCCTTGTGCAGCTGTGGTTCCCTGCTTCCTTTTGCTCAGTTTTATCTCTATTTTTTGCAGCCTGTTATCAGTCAGTGTACCTATCTGAAACCCCTTTTCTTTGCCTCAATTCCGCCTCAAGTTGTATAAAGAAATTGTATTTGTTCTTTGTGTATTTGTTACATCATTTGCAGTTTCCCATTACAAAAGTAAACTAGTCATACTGTCGCCCTTAGATCTAGACCTGTCGTAAGTGTCGTTTTGATCTTAGGAGTGAGTTTGTTTGCTGTTCGCAGTTGATTGAGCTTTTACCTTTGTCGTTTGGTTTGAATTTATGCATTTCTAGTGTCGAAACAAGTAAATCATAAAGTGTCGTAATCGTCTTTTTGATTTTGAAAAAGGAACTTGTTTATGTTTTCACTTGAAATCGAATTCAAATTTGTACAACAGCTTTCTTTTTAGGCATCAATATTAAGAAAGCGAAAACAAATACATGCATTTGTGCATTTGCATATTGATAGTTTGCATGCTTTGATTTAGGGAAAAGTGCATTACAGTGTGCTCTATGCTCTTTGAGAAAAGTTTGTGTCTTCCTTTTCCCCTTGTAGCTAGGATTTTCATTGTTGAAAAGATATAAAAGCTTGCTTATCATCTTTAGACTGCATTTAGGAATTGTATCATACATCTCGTGGTGATCCAAAAAGGAAAACTTCTAAGAAAGATCAACCTAAAATAAATTGAATGAACTTAACAACGCTTTGTAACTTAACGCACAACATAGAGGTCTAGGCTAGAGACATGTTCCGGCGTTGTAAAACCTTGTGACTGTCGATCTCGCTGATGGTTGGGTGATTCCTCCTGAGAGACGATAGCGCCAGTACGGATTGTGCTCCCACATACCGTCGAGTATATATTGGGAGACCCCTATAGGCATAAAACCTTTATCCTTAGGAAGCCGTGTCGGCCGCCCTACTGATTGCAATGCACTGAACACAGCATTCGGGAAGATTGACTGCCCGTACCTTAAAAAGTATTCTACGGTTTTGCGAAAAGTTTGGCACACCCTCTACCTAGAACTCCAGAGCAGTTCCTTTTGGCCTTTTTGAGACTCTATAACGGAAAAAGTCCATCCGAGCATTTGTCACTTCGGGCTCGTTAAAACATCGAAGGAGACTAGAGTCATCTTTAGCTTTTTCTCGACTCTTTAAAATTGAAAAATCAAGTTGTGTCTAAGCGTCGTTAAAATTTATTTTAAACGGAACAATCACCCCTTTTTCCTGCGTTGATCTTTAGGTTGAGAAAATGGAACCCACCAACCAAGGAATTCCCCTTGGTGGAAATCCTAGTCCCTTCTCCTCTTGGGGAGATGTTGGTGCGCCCCATATGGCCACATTGTCGCTTCCAGGACTGACAATTGGCTTGCCGGTCTGGCTCTTCTCAACCAATGTCGTTCAGAACACCACTATTCCTGAACAGTCGAATCAACAGTTAGACCAGACCAGAGTTACCCACCAGCCTTCTACTTCATCTAATTCTTCCTCTCCTCCTTCCTCTTCGCTTGACGGAACTAGTAAAACAAAAAACCAAGTTCCTAAGGAGAAGAAGGAAAAGAAGAAGAAAGAGAAGAAGAAGAAGGAGCCAAAAGCGACTGGGGGCAAACAAGTGTCGTCTGACAAAAATCCACACACAGCACTGACTAGGCCTAAATCGCCATGTGTCATATGCAAGAGAGACCACTTCCACAGAGATTGTCCCTGCATCCCTCGGATACTAAGGGACTGGTCTCCCCGTTTGCACAATCCGGTGGCATCAACCTCTGATAGCCATGTTGAATGCATACCGTCAACTAGCGAAAGTGAAGTCCTTGGACAAAAAGGGAGAGCTATATCCCCTTGTAAATTGTGCGAAGGCAACCATGCCATCCACCGTTGTCCCTTCTTAGACGAAGCGAAAAGAGTTTTGGATGATCGTTCGGTTTCACCGTTACGACTTCCTCCTGGATATAAAAAACTCTTGCCGAGTCCTTCGTTAGTTGAAAATCCAGCTGGCCCGCTCAAGTGGTCAGCTGAAGCGCCGATCATTGAAGATGAACCAGCTGAATCCATACCCGACGAAAGTCAAAAGGTCGAGGCGGCAGTTGACCCGGTCTTGCCTTCAGAGGATTTATCTTCGAATGATACAGTCACTGAAGAGGATAAAGATGACACCATCCAAATTCTCTTCATCAACACAGACTCCGATGAACACGGGGGCACTCCCCCCATTCCTTTATCGCAGGAAGGAAGTTCGTCAGAGCAATACCCGGCCGTTTACTCGGTCCCACCACCAAGCAACCTAGTTGTCTCCTTCGACTGGAACCAACTAGGCAGACCCCATTTGCCAGCAAGCATACCATTCAGAATTATCGTCCAAATATACAGAATGGTCATGGCTGGCACCATCATTGATGAGGGGGCATCTGTGAGTATCCTTTCCTCTATTGCTTGGAAAGCGCTTGGTTCGCCAACGCTTTGGCCTGAAATGAGAAATATGACAGGCTTTGATAAAGGAACCAGTCGACCTTTAGGGATCCTCCCCAATGTGCCCATAACATTGAAAGGGAAGACCGTTCAAATGAACGTGATGGTCGTTCAAGGACCCTTGGATTATAACCTACTCCTTGGAAGAGACTATATATATTGCATGGGAGCCATCGTCTCCTCACTCTTTAGAGTAATGTGTTTTCCGCATGAAGGAAGAGTGGTCAAGCTCGTGGACCAGCTTTCATTTCCCGGATCACGCATTGCAAATAGTCATATACCATCCCTAAATGGTCTCTTCACGCAAGAAATGTCTCAACCCACGGTCCGTCCTCCCGATGAGCGCGAGTGATTCGGAAGGATATGACTGGAACCCAGGGGGCATGCGTCCTAGTCTGCTTCGGCAAGAAAACTTTGGGTATAAGGTAGGTTTTCGCGGGAGAATATGACTAGTCTGTACCCCGCCCATGCTGGAAGAGGGTTATTCTAGAATAAGATTCTTTTGTCAAAGTTATGTGAGTTGACAGATGGAGTCTCTCACCTTTGTCTATTTCGGTAGACATTACCGAAGAAGTGTTTTGTTTGAAAGATTAATGGAACAATCTTTGGGTGACCTGAAAGAGGTAGGCCTTTCCTGGTAGAACAAATGTTTTATCTGCAAATTGAGGGGTAACCTTGAAACTCTATCTTATACCTGGGGGCATGCAAACCTTTTGGAGTGCAAGCAAGGGGCGGCTATTTATTTTTTAAATTTTTAGGTCCTCCCTTTTAACCTGTAGGTCTAACCCTTTAAACTCGTAGGATTAGTCGTTTCCGAACTTGCATAAAGAAAGGATGCGGGGCATAGCTTTGGTAAGCGCAAGCTCCATAAAAAATGGCATCTTACATGAGAAATTCTTATCATATGACTGGATAATCGAGCAGTTTTAGCACATAGTTCATGCTCGTTAAAAAATAAACATAAGACTGAGCAGTGTTTTTCCGCGTTTAAGCTCGTTAAAAAATGAACTACCCTCTGGTAAATAACCACCGTGAATGTAACATTATCAGCCACTAAAGCCTTGGTCGTGTTTGCACCGTCACCTCCACTTTTCCATTGGCCGATCGTTCACCTCCATATGATTGTTTACCCATTTTAAGGAACAGCTGCGAAGAATGATTTCACTAGCCATCCTTGTGACACTGCCGTGATTGGAAAATTCCAACCCTTACATGGAATCAGCTGCTAACCCGTTTTATCACTCGTTCCTCAAAAGACGAGTCTCCTTTAAGCTCTTTTCATCTGACTCGTAAAATATGAAAAGATTGCCGAGTTTTGGCCTTCCAGCTCGTTAAAGTGACCAGAAGTGCTATCCCTCCTCTAGATTTTAATCTTTTTGGACCTGAGGGATTATTGCACAAAAAGATCGAGCGATTGTTTTGTTCGGCTCGTTAAAACTATCGAAAATTCATCCCTTCTGTATTGTTTTATACTTTTTCGGACTTAAGGGATTAGATGACGAAAAAGGACTTTCGGAGTTAACTTTACGTACCTTTTCAGACTCTCTAAAAATGAAAAGGACCGAGTTATCTTTGTCGTTAGACTCGTTAAAAACATTAAATAGCGACAAACTTGTCTTTAGACGAGAACGAGTTTCACTATCACTAGGCTCGTTAAAACATAGCGATGGGTTTGCCTGAAGGGCAAATTATAGAACAAGCATATGTTATCCTCCTCAAGCTTGACAAAAATAAAGAGGTACTGGTCAGCAATGACTGGGGAAAATTTGGGAGAAACTCAAAGAACTTTATTGGTAGCAAGTCGCTCTTGAACATGACACTTCCACTCCGTGCCTGAGTCGGGTTGGGTTGTTTCATTCACCAGTCACATCACCATGGTCTCGCCATACCATCCACCTTTGGGGTAAATGCTACCAATCCATCACATAAGTGTCACCGATATGTTCAAGAGAAGTCATCCAGAGAAGTCAACCGTGTCCCATCCACTACCATATATTATCCTTCATTCTTTCATGACCGCCACCCTGAACTATATATCATCAGATCGTTTTCACCTCCATCAAAATCATTTGCTCCGTTCCGTGTCACTGATGTGGGATACATTAAGGCCCTCCTTTGATGGATCGCTTCTTGTCGACATCAGCTCATTATCCAAGAATTTGGTCTAGGAACAACCCCTTCAGTACTTTGAAGCTTGCATGCCTCAATGGCAAGTTTCTCACTTCCGGTGACAGGTATACATCAATGACCTTCGACCGAAAGATTTTGCGTGGTGTTCAACGCCAAGTCCTTTATTCACACCACATGAATTGTACTGCAGTACCTTGAGGGTCATTATCATTATCAGTGATTCCTCTCGCGCTTGTTAACGGTTTACCTCATTGACTGGTAATCAAGCGATGTCTTTCCATGTTCGACTTCAGAACATTTCTCACATGGATCGACTTGTACTTAGAGTGAAGATCGAACGAGTTTGAAGACCCCGAATCTAGTTTCATCCATCTGGGCTGCGATATATATTCAGGAAAAATAAAGACATTGACATGTACGGCATTGCAGCACAGAAAATCATCCTACCAAAGGATGATGATTTCAGCAGGATCATCAGTCTATCATCAGACAATTGTCTGTCCTATGTACACAAAAATGAATTTATAAAGCTGAGCATGGGAATGCCCGCCTCAGCTAGATCATGAAAACAGTATGAAAAATAATGTATTGTATTGTATCTTATTACAGGTCTCCTCCCAGCATTGAATGAACTTCGAATCCTCCTAATAAAGCATTTCACCCGATAAACAGCCTCATACTTTAAGGGGCAACTGTTATAGACATTTTTGTGCCTTGCAGCTATAAGCATGAAATTTCCATAATTCAAGGGATCCAAAGTCCCTAAAGATGTTGTTACAGCTCCTAAAGAAACAAGGTCAACCAATGACAGCTTCTCCCAGAAGTTCTCCACCAAAAACCACTCAGAAATAGTCAATTCAGGATCAATTCAGAGGCTCCACTAGCTGCCTGCGTTGAAATGCAAAGTCTACACTGGCTAGGTGCACTGCAACGTAGGTGGAAGCACTACCAGGGTGCGCTGAGCGGGAAATGACAAATGGCAAGCTCATTCAACGAGGTGGAAAGACCCTGGAAGCTTCCAGAATCTTCTCCAATGGCACTTGCCTCAATGAATTCGACTAGTGATGAGTAAGAGGTTCTCAACCTCCAAGTGGAAGCAAGAACTGACAGAGAGAAGCCACAAGTCAAAACATAAGTTGACTCATCCTCTCTGCTTACATCTATATATGGATCTCTCACCCAGAGGTTCAGGGGGCTGGAATTTTGTACTTTGCAGAGAATTGTTGTTGGTTTGAGATTGAGATTAGCACATTGGGTGATTTATGCTTTGTTGGAGGAGAGGAAGGGATTCCTTTGCTAGGAGGTAGATGCTGGATCGGAACTCACTTGGTTGTATCTCCTCTTGGACTTTATTATCTTATCAATAAACTATTTGAGTTTCTCCTACATGTTGTGTACCAATGATGTTTTGTTATGCTTACATGTTTAGCTTAATCTGATCTTAAGCTTTTTATGAATGTATATCTGTATCTTCTTGTAGTTTCTCTCTCTTGTGATCTTGCAGGAATTCGGTGAAGCTGGGTCGGTGAAGGAGCAAGGAGCTGGGAGCTACTGAAGAGAGGAGCGATTGGATCAACAAACTAGCGGAAGACACCGGTTAGTTACATCCTCCTTCCTCATTTACATTTCATAAAGAAGAATACTTAATTAGTTTACTTCGTTTGTTGCTAAGGCACTATCACCTGTTAGAGTGGGATAGGGGCATTCCGAATTGGATACTTTTCCCAACAACATAAGGACAACAGGATCAAGTCATTGGAGGACTTGGCAATTGAGCTAGGACATGATCCCAATGACATCAAAGCTGCTGAGAAGTTAATAAAGAAGAATAATGAGGACATTACAGCTCTTAAAAAACAATTAAAACTTCCTCTTTCATAGCACCCACAGATAAAAGTGGTCTTGGAGAGACAAAAAAATCAGTAAGAGATGATGGACCTGGTTTTACAAATGAATGATCAATTGAATGAAATGGAAAAGGAGTTAGATAGCTTGATACAGGTAAAACAAGCTAGTCTAGAGACTAGCCCTGCCACTATTATCCCCACAGTTACTACTGCAATACCTTCCACTTTGGCAACATCATTAGCTTCTACTGCTCTAATGACTACAACACTGCCAGCTTCTATAGCGTGTACATCAACAACAGGGTCAACAGGTGATGAGGCTAGAAAATTGGTCAAGGAAATGGAAGACATGTCCATTCAGACCACAGAAATAAACAAGCTCAAGGAAAAGGTGACCAGTCTAGAGACTGTCTACAAGCTTTCCCAGATTATTCATAAGGAAGAAGTGCAGAAATCCACCAGGATGAATGAAAGAATAAAATGCTTGGCGAAGGAATTGACTTTAAAGGAACCCCTTGGATAGGCTAAGGAACAATTGTGGGCCAATATCATTGACTCTGTCAATGATATTTGGCCATCCATTAAAGTAATTTTTGAACAGATTGACTTAGTGAAGCAGGCTATAGAAGCCATACAGAGAGTAAAATCAGAACTGGGAGATATGCCATAGGAAGCTGCAAGGATCATTGACTTCCTCAAATCCAAAAATAAGTATGAATTGCAGGAATTAGAGATACGTGACAGAAAAGGTACAATACTGGAAGTAAAAAGGCTCCTCACCAAGAAGAATTTAATGTTAAACCTTGAATATAAGCGCCAAACCATGCAACTGGCTATAGACATATTCATGGTTAAGTTTGAGATTTTGAGGAAAAAGGATCTGCCCAATCCCTTGGTAATAAATGATAAGTTAATGACATAGGAGGACTACAACAGGAAAATCAGAGAAGTGGCTAGAGATCAAGTGAACACTTCATCTATGAAGGGGATGCCCACTGGCAAGGTCCTATACCAAACTTTTGAGAATTTGTTTTACCTCCAGCATGAGCTAAAACACCTTTTTTGTGAATAAGCCTACTTTTACCAAGTACACGGAGGCAGATGAGATTTACAGGAAGATGATAAATATCCAATTACCATATGCTGAAACATGGGAGAAATTAAATGAATTACTGTAGAAATACACAGTCAAAATGTAAAAATGTACAGTAAGATTGAAAAGCATAGTAAAAGGATAATACCAAACCAGCTAGATGAAAGAGTATCAGATAAAAGTGGATCAGTTGAAAGGTCAGAGTGAATAGAACATCCGATGTGAAGACCAAACAGAAAAGATGAGATTAAAAGGAAAAATATTGTTGATGCCTCGAAAATCGTTGCATCAACATCGGGCGATAACCACCCAATCCAGACCTTAATACAGCTCCTTTTCCGTTTGGGATGGTGGCTCTGACTGGATATAATGGGACCAGTTTCCCAGTAATGAATAAAAAGGGATGGATGAGTGATTGGTTTTCTAATAACTGATAATGAATGGATGACTTAATCTAAAAGCAAAAATACAAATGACTATTCTATCCCGGGAAGCTTCTATTCTTAAGTGCAACGTTTGATGATCTCTGTTCATCAATAGGCATATAAATGACTCTATTCAATAAACATAGACATTCATTCATATAATAATTGCTTTGTTCAAATAGTTGAACAAAGTAATTAATAAAACATTGTTACACTTATCCTTTTATATTACTGATACATGTATGATTAGAAGAAAAGCATGCTGTAAACATCCAATAGTGGAGAGTATAAAGAATGATGTTAAAATACATGCATATATTCAATAATAGCAAGAATGATCAAATAACAATTCACATAAAAGGAATGGATTCAGACATAGATAGTAGTACCATATGAGCTGCAAATCATTCCCAACATCAATCGCAATTCGAATTCCTTCTTCCAACTCAGAAATACTTTTAAATAAAGGCAGTAGTGCACATCCACATAAAAGCTTCGTTATCAAAATTGGAATGATTGGCCCAGTCTTTATAAAAAATATACCTGAAGTACAGTAGTGCAACTTCAGGTTTAAGTCATATACAAAAACTTATGACCCTTTCTAAATACATGAAAGGGTCTATAAATACTTAATTAAACTAACTAACAACAAAATTAAAATTCTACTAAATTGGTACAACTTGATCTTGAATATCTTCTCCAAAGCAATCTAGTAGTCAGCAGCATGATTCATCACTCTAGCTGTTTGCCTTTCGACCTGAGTTGGCATATCGCTAGCATCAGTTCCACTTCTTAAGGGCGGTTGAGACGAGAATTGAGTTGAGCAGCATAGGTGGCATCGTGTATATCGAGAATGATACACTCGATTGCATCTGTTAGGCACTTGAGGGCGGCTCTCTAGCTGTATGGTTTTACTAGGAACAACCAATAGGTGTCCCAAGTTAAACTTTTAATACCTGTGATCAATCTCCCATTCTTTTCCAGCTCTTGATAACATGATTGCTCCAATGTTTTGGCCGATAGTAATTTACCTGGTGTACACTGAGAGATCATATTAGATAAATAGAGAGTATCGTTAATTAATTCAATCAAATTACTTGTGGATAATTTGCATCTAGAAACTGCTCTCTCTGCCTTCATTAACTGGGACTGCCACTCCATAAATAGGATTTCTTTATGGGATTCCAAGATTTTAGGAAAATTTGCTGTCTGTCCCTCATTAGTGTCCTGCCAAGTAAGAAAATTTGTTAAGGTCTCATCGGCCTTCTCTAAGTCTTGTCTAGCATCGACTGATTTATCGATTATTGATGTTGTTATGTCACACAGGGGTTCAACTTGAGCAATTTTATGACATAATAATCTTATTTGTGTTACCAGTTGTTATGAAACCAGCTCAAGAAAAGATAGAAAAGATAGATCAATGCCTTAGAATTCAGCCTCTTCGAGGGGGCAACCTCCTTTACATTAAATAAATGAACAATTCTTCGATGATACAAATGAAAAGACCTCCTTTCTATATATAGGAGTCTAAGGGATCATAACATAATCATAGCCAACATAACAATAATAATGTAAGGGCACAATAATAACAATAGTGGGCTTCTATGGGGCACATTAGTAACAATATGGGCACTACATGGGTACATCAATATAATAAGTGGGTTGTACTAATAACAATAAGGGGTTACACTAGTAGTATAGGGGCCTAACATGCCCCTCTCCTTCAAAAAGTGTTGTCCTCAATGCTTGAGTAGTTCTTGATGCTTCTGTATAAAATTCTTGTCCTCCCATGTGGAATCTTCAGCGTGTAAGTTCTTCCACTTGATGAGATACTCTGAAATTGATCGATTTCGTAGCTGTCGGGTTCTTGTTTCTGTGACTGCTCCAGGTTCCAATATGATTTCTACTTTCTTTTCAATATATGTCAATATTGTTTGAATTGGGATCTTTTGCAACTTTTGAATAAGTGGCCATACTTCTTTGTCCTTCTTCCATTCATTCCTTGCTTCGTTTATCCAATCTGGTTGGATAATAGAAATAGCACAAAACAATGCTTCCACATCCTCATCCTTGAAGAGTCTTCCCATTTGGTAAGGTCGCCATTTTTTAAGTGCATGTAGTACTGCCAACATTTCCTTCTCATAAATAGCTTGCTTTAGATGTAGTAGTAAAAATACCCAATCGCCTACATAAAAAAACTTTTCCCTATGATGTTGATCTACCTGTTGTTTCATTTGATTTTGCACTGAAGTGGCGTTATCCTTTAAAAGTTGGATAACTTGTTGTTGATGCTCGATGTGATCTTTCACTGCTTGAACCTTTTTCTTCTTGATATGTCCTTCTATCTTTAGAGTTTGAGGAGTGGTAATTTCTTCCAATCCTTTACAAGATATGGTCAGATTTCTTGACGCTCGATGTGATATTTCACTTCTTGAACATTTTTCTTCTTGATATGTCCTTCTATCTTGATAGTTTGAGGAGTGGTAATTCCGACCAGTGAATTACAAGATATGGCTGGATTCATTTCTTCTTTCTTGATGTGATCTTTCACTTCTTGCACCTTTTTCTTCTTGATATGTCCTATCTTGAGAGTTTGAGGAGTGGTCATTCTTGCCAATAGTTTACAAGATATGTTCTAATTCATTTCTTCTTTCTCTGGGGTCGGGTCCTGGCATGTATCCTCTTCTTTTGATTTTTCTTGATCCTTTTCTTCCTCCTCTTCATACTCTATGTAAAATAATTTCTTCTCAGCACACTTATGACCTTTAGTGCATTTTCTATCACAATTGTAACAAAGCCCTTTTTCTCTTTTTTCTTCCAATTGTTGTGGTGTAACCCTTGTAGGTTGTGGAACAACACATCCATCTTTAAAGTTGTGAGGGTTAGACTTCCTTGTTGCCATAATTTTACTTTCAAATATGTCACAAAGCCCTTTTACTCTTTCCAATTGTTGTGGTGTTGCTCTAAAGAAGGTGTTGCTCTTTGTATCTTCATAATGTGCTATCATTTCCTCCTTGAGAATTGACCACGTAACAAGTTGTTTACGAGAACAAAGCCCTTTATACCATAAAAATTGATCCGGTTCTAAATATGAATATGCAATACATACCTTTTGTAACAATGGTACACCATGTAGATCAAAATATTGCTCCATCTGAAGTATCCAATTTACCGGATCCTTGCCATCAAACTTCCTCATCTTGCTTTTTCTTGATTTTAGGACCTCGAACTTGAAATGACTGTAACTCTGTACTTGCGGATATTTAAGTTCTGAAATTGTTACCTGTAGTATCTCTCTGTGTCCTCTTTCTAATGCCACCAATCTGATCCAAATTGGATTCTCCAAAAAAACGTTATGCACAATCTCCTAAGATGACCTGATTATAGACCTTTCCAGAAGAGCGAACTTGTATGAAGTGCCACGTGTCAATTTTTCGACCTTTGGCTCTAAGAAAGATATACAAGAAACTAAATTCTGTCCTCTTTTTGTACCTTCTTACGAAATTTCAATCCAATGCTCAGAGAGAAAGTTATGACTATTTTCCCCAGGTCACCTGTTTTGAATGTCATTTAGGAGTCTGCAAACAGACTAACTTCCTCAGATCATATCTTCGCAAATATCATGCGAAAAGCTCTGAAATTCGGACCCAAGGTTTAGAATGATTTCTTCTCAAATGGGTTTTTTTGCGACTTATGAAATGTCACAAACAAAAAAGTTATAGCGAAAATACCATGATGACCGGTTTGGAGCAGCGAAACCCTAGAATCCAAAGCTCTGATACCAAATGTTATGAAACCAGCTCAAGAAAAGATAGAAAAGATAGATCAACGCCTTAGAATTCAGCCTCTTCGAGGGGGAAACCTCCTTTACATTACATAAATGAATAATTCTTCGATGATACAAATGAAATACCTCCTTTCTATATATAGGAGTCTAAGGGGTCATAACATAATCAGAGCCAACATAACAATAATAATGTAAGGGCACAATAATAACAATAGTGGGCTTCTATGGGGCACATTAGTAACAATATGGGCACTACATGGGTACATCAATATAATAAGTGGGTTGTACTAATAACAATAAGGGGTTCCACTAGTAGTATAGGGGCCTAACACTAGTGCCTTATTAATCTGTAGTGCTTCTGCTCTGAAATCGGCAGGCTGTGGAAGATTTTTGAACTTCTCTATTTGACCTTATAATTGAGTAATTTTCTCATCTTTTGTCTTTACCATCCGTTCATTCATTGTTTTCAATTTTTCTAATGCCTCCGATAGTTCTTTCTGCTTTTGAATTGCACTCGAATCGACCCTATGTTTCTCTTCATGCAATTGCTTGTTCAATTGATTATTTAACTGTTGTTGCGTGGAAAATTGTTGTTCTAATTGTTCTGCTTTCTGTTGTGCCTCCGATAGCTGTTCTTGTAACGAAGCGATTGCCTGGTATTTTTCTTTTAAAAAATTACTCACTTCCGATGCCTTGTCCATGGTGGCCGCCGAATAGACTCCAGCATATTGGGACAATTTTGTTAGGTCATCAAAAGGATCAAACTCCTCCTTCCAAACTACGTTGGTTGTCACTGTTTGTTCAAGGAACAGGGAAGGTTGATCAATCCTTCTCCTTTTCCGCTGTCACTTTACTACGGCCCTGTGCTTTGGCCTGTAAAAGACATCCAATGGAGGTATATCCTCCACTTGCAAAATGATTTGATCCAAAGGATCTTTGGGAATTATTTCTAAGTCTATAGTAGGGGGTAGACCGCTGGTTCCTTCCCTTGGAACCTCTTTTGATGTTGTATCCTGTGTATCAGCCACTTTGGATGTATCGACTTCTCTTGAGCTTTCTAGATTACTTATGATTGAATCGAATTGCTACCATTCCTAGAGCAACCTTGGGTCAATCTGGGTATCGACATTCACATCCTTGCTGCTCTTCTCCTGCTGTCTTTTTTGTTCCTCTTCACATATTTTCTCTTGTTCTTTCCTCTGTGCCTCCTCTTGTTCTTTCCTCTGGAGTTCCTCCTGCTCTTTCCTCTGGACTTCTTCAAAAATTTCTGATGTAGCAGGAGGTTCGTTGGTAAGTCGCTGTTCAGGCTCGCTTGACTGTGTCATTGGGGCAGTGGCTAACAAATCTAGAGGCAGAGTTTGCAATCTCTGCTCTCTAAGTTTGTTAAATTCGACTAACCCATCATCATGATATCTCATTTTAGCTAGCACTTGAATCTGAAATAATGACTCGACCCAGGAGAATAGGTCATCAAACTCATCTTCTTGATGTTCAAATTTAGTGAGTTTTGCCTGTTCTAGTGCATTATAAACGACTTTGTTTGGATCAAATCGTCTGTTAGGAAGAGTGGCAAGATTCAGTATTTATATTTTCTGCTTCTTTCTCTGCATGCTTGTAGTCATGCAGAGTATAAATGCCACACCTTAGAGGAAAAGGAGGCCATACTTTCTTCTTTTTATTCCTCAGAGTCTGTGTAACTCCTTCAGATGTAAGCTGATATGCTATCTCTCGAGCCAATAGTTTGTCAGGTATATACAAGGGGAGGACGTCAGGCCTAGCATGACTGCCAAAAACTCTTACATATGTAAATTTTTCTTCTCCGAACCAGGTTCCTACGGCTGTCAAGTCAACCTGTGCTTGTGAGGAAATCTTAGGAGCAGGTTTGTCAAAAATTGCATAGTAAATGGGTAACATAAATCCATTGCAAACTTGATATAGGTGGTGTTTATAGTGGACTTTCCACAACTTATGGCGATAGATATGAATGGTAATGGGGTCCTGTGGAGTCCATCTCCACCCCAGAAAAGGAAATTCGGAGTTAAAACAGAGAGTATCTAAGATGTATGCACTAGAGTAAAATGGAGGAATGAACCTTTCAGTAACGCGGGATTTGTTTCTGAACTCAAGAATAGCTGTTGCTAACTTATCAGATAATATATTCCCCCAATCCATTATTTTGCTATTGCATGCTGCTTCCATTAAAGGTACCATCTCTATGGAGAAGTTTGAGGAATCATGCAACCCCCAAATCCTACACATCATCGCTCCAGCATAACAATAAGGAGAACACAAGGAATCGACAGAGTACTTACCCGAGGACTCATGCTTGTGTTTTGCTGGGTTTTGTCTCCATTCCCGTATAGGTGTTGATTCAATTTCATTTTCATCTCTGAACTTCTCCAGAAATGCTTTGTTATACCTCTTCTCTGGTTTAGGCAAATGGTACATTTTTCTCAAATCATTGGGCTGAAATGAACCAAATACTCTCCCGTCGATAGTACTTTCCGCATTACACAACGAAATTAACACAAATTTCTGATTAATCCGGAACCCAAAAGAGTAAATCCTGCTTTATAAACCTGTCAAATCCGCCCGTTCAACGCCCCGTTGACTTCTATTGCAAATTGCAATCAACCCGAAAATCCCTGTAAAACTTAACTTATGCACCCTTAGGCTGCAATAACTATGAAAATATTGGAATTATGAGTAAAACTTTTATAATGAAAATATATGATAAAACATGCTTTTCCACTTCCAATACGGGCTCAGCACAATTCCCAAGGTATACTTCCCGCCAATTCATCTCCACCGTAGATCTGCACTTCTCAGATCAGACGAACTACAAAGGTTTTTGGGTGGGACATAAGCTCGAAGAATACCCGCCCGAAATGGGCGGTTATCTCTCTCCACCCGACTACTACGTGTTGAATGATAAGTGGGATCAGGTGATCTACACTAAAAACCACTTACCATCTTCATTCCACCCGAAATCCTGCCTTATAGCTTGAAACCTGTCCTTTAATACGCCTTGCGGACCCGCCGGGGCTTTTAATTGTAACATATATATGCTTAAACTCTGGCCTTTCTATTATAATCCTTTATAATAGAAATGTGTATAAAATTGCGTGGCTTTTAATATATTAATAAAACCTTTACAACTGGTGATAAGACGGATGCACTGAGTTATATAAAATATGGCGTATAAACTACTGGGTTTGGAACCCAATCGCTCGTTGCAATCGGCGCTTTCCATATATATATATATATATATATATATATATATATATATATATATATATATATATATATATATATATAATATGTTGTGCAATACGAAGAACCCGCCACAATTATAAAACATAATATATATCGTATGTTGTGCAATACGACGAACCCGCCACAATTATAAAACATAATATATATCGTTTCGGGTCCGTCATCTCAAATCGCAATCGGCGAAACCCATATGCATGTATATAAAGGACTTTCAATACGCTGGACCCGCTGAACTAACACAACCATGTAGTTGTTACTCTGAATGCACCTCCCGTAGACAAACATTTCAATCCTCCACAGAAGGTCATATTCCCTTGCAGGCTATTTAAGGGTGACCATCTCCTTTGAGAATATCTGGGAACTCCAGGAGTCTTGGTGGTATGGTCTCAAGACCTTAATTGACCATCCCCGTCAACCTCTGAAGATCATGTCGATGCTACACCTACAGCTATTGATGGTAAGAAGAAGGAAAAGATTAGATTCCCCTATAGGTTATGTGAAGGGAATCATCTTTTTCACCTTTATCCTCTTATGTATAAAGCTTCCAAAATTTTAGAAATCCTTACAGCCCCTCAAGTCCAACTCCCTTTTGGTTTTTAGAGGCTTTCTTCTGACCCTCTCCTTGTTAGTAAAGATATTGACTTGGATTCATCTCTTTCCCATCCTGCTCTTCCTCAGCATGACCCTCTTCTGTCTATTCCCGACGAACCATTAGTCAGAAAGAGTAGCGAATTGGCGCCACCTTCAATCTTTCACTCTGTTACCGAAGAGAGTGATGATCATACTGCTCATGTTCTTCTCATCTCTTCAGATTCTCGTGAATCAAAAGTGACTCTCTTGCTCTTTTTTTTCAGGAGAGTCATTCCCTTGTTCCTACAAAGCATGGGGAAAGTCATATGAAACCCCCACCAAGTAGTTCTCTTGTTTCTTTTCATTACATTCAAT
Organism: Pinus tabuliformis; assembly: GCA_031772625.1. Classification (NCBI taxonomy): domain Eukaryota; kingdom Viridiplantae; phylum Streptophyta; class Pinopsida; order Pinales; family Pinaceae; genus Pinus; species Pinus tabuliformis. The sequence continues at coordinate 221,902,811 of CM062807.1, read as the reverse complement.
TGACTACATTCCGCCTCCCATTTTATGTGCCTTTCAAGATTACGGTACAAGCCTATAATATGGTAGCACATGGAAATCTATTAGATGAAGGGTCATATGTTAACATCATGTCTTCTACTACTTGGAAAGCTTTGGGATTCCCACAGCTTGTGCCTGTCACCTAGAATACATTGGCTTTCAACGTAGGATCCAGTCGACCTTTAGGTATCCTTCTGAAGTTCCCTATTACTTTGGGAGGAAATATCGTCTATATAGACATGATGGCAGTCTAAGGTCCCTTAGATTTTGATATTCTCCTTGGGCATGACTATGTATATGTCATGGGAACTCTTGTTTCTTTGCTCTTCCATGTGGTTTGTTTTCCACATGAAGGGAGAATAGTGACCATTGATCAATTATCATTCGACGATCACCAGATGACTCCAACCCTACCATCATCCCCTATTGGTTATCGTTTGTAAGAAGTACCCTCCCCACCACAAGTCAATTATGTGGCTACCCATTCCATCTCGGCATCTAGTGATGATCACGCAGATGGCATGGTACATTATGTATTGGGGGCACTGGAACCTGATCTGTCATTTGTACCAATTCACATGTGTTCCTCCCAGAGCATAGTTCTCCCGCCTAGTGAGGACCTCTTGGGGGCCATGTTCTCGTATGGTCCATGATCATCTATTACAAAGATAGTTCTTTTTTTGTGTCAACCTCATTAAAAAATGAAACAACATACGAGGATAGTCCTTTCTCTATGTCAACCTCGTTAAAAAATGAAACAACGTGCAAGGATAGTTTGTCCCTGTATGAAACTCATTAAAAAATGACACAGATTTTGAGGATAAATTGTTCCTGTATCAACCTCGTTAAAAAGTGAAACAGATGTCATGAGGATAGTTCCTAGTCTTGTGTCAACCTCATTAAAAAATGAAACAAAGTGTCGAAGCATGGTTCCTAGTCTTGTGTCAAGCTCCTTAAAAAAATAAACAAGGACTCTGAGGATAGTTCTTTTACTGTGTCAACCTTGTTAAAAAATGATACAACTCCCTTTTCCAAATCGATTCTTTGATTAAGATCTCATAAAATCCCAGTCAAGTCTTTCTTGGATCTCGAAAGTGAACCTTCATTCCATCCACCTAGCTGAATGAAATGAAGCTTGGGAGGCATGTACCTCGAATTGAGTCATTATGATGGGGGCATGCAAACTTAACTCAACCATAGTTTGCATTTATTTCAAGCTTGTGTAAAAATGAAACTAAAATCAAGCATAGCTTTTCGTTTCAAGCTTGTGTAAACATGAAACCAAATTCATGTAGAGTTTCCCATGGTTCAAGCTTGGGTAAAAATGAACCCATGCCTAATTTACATCTCGTGATTTCCATTTTTATCAGCTAATTTATGCTAGATGAGCCTTATTTGTTTCATTCCATTGCCACCATTTCTCTGGCTAATCATATGCTTTCACTTGGTCATTTTTCCTTTCCTGAGGAACCGTAGCAATGAGTGGTTTTGCTAGCTAGCCTCTTAACCTTTTAGTGTTTCAAGCTGTTCCACCCATAACCGGAACCAGTTGTTACCCTTTATACCACTCGTTCCTCCAAGACGAGCCACCTTTAAGCTCCTTTCTGACTCGTAAAAAATGAAAAGATTTCTGAGTATTTTTCCCTTTTAGACTCGTTAAAGCAAACAAAAGCATGGATTCATATTTGAGCTCTTTTCTGACTCTCAAAATATGAAAAGATTGTTGATCTCTTGTCATTTTGAACTCGTTAAAGGCTGCGAAACTTTGTTTACCCAGTATACCTTTACCCCTTTTTTGGGTTGGGATAAAAATATTTATGAAAAAGGTACACCTTAGTCAAACATGGCTAGGAGGTTCTCTTGAGTATTGTTTTCTACCTTTTCGAGCTCGAGGGACAACTTTAGGAAAATGGACCTTTGGAGTTTTCTTTTCTATGTCTTTTTCAAACTCTCTAAACATGAAAAGATTCTGAGTTTCACCTTTGTCAGACTCGTTAAAAGATTAAACGACATAGGAGTTGTCATTATGACGAGACCAAGCTACTCCTTCCTAGGGCTCGTAAAACTTACTAGGATGGATTTATCTAAAGGATGGGCTTATATTACAAGCATATGTTATCCTCGTCAAGATTGTGTAAAAATAAATAGGGTACTCGCCAGAAAGGGTGGGGGGAAAATGGAAGTATTTCATCAGTTGTATTCTTCACTTCAGGCAGCATGTCACTCTTGAACATTGAGACTCATATGTTATTCGTGTCGAGTTTTGGTACATCCTCACCCTGTCACTTTCCTCCCTTGGTTTTGGGTTATCCATTTTTAACCTCTCATATGATCTCTTCCACGTCACCATGACCTCTAATTCTATGATGTCAAATGCTGCAAAAATCTGGAGTCGTGTCATCCACATGTTCAAGAGTAGTCTTCCTACCTATACATTGTCTAATCATATGTCACCATCTTGGATTACTCTCATTCATTGTGTTTCTCATTTTGGGCTAATGATGAAGGATCCATTATGACCTTCATTTGACGGATCACTTCCTGTCGACTTCAGCTCATTATCCGGGAAGTTGATCTAGAAACTTATTTCCAGTACCTTAGAGCTTGCATGCCTCAATGGAAAGTTCTTCACACTCGAAAAAATGTTCTCATCATTGGCCCTTAATAGAGTGATTTCACAGGTGTTCAACTTCAGTTCCTTATTCACACTTCTTGAATTGTATTGGTAGTACCTTGAGAGCCATTGACATTATGGGTGGTTTCTATCACGCTTTTTAACGGTTCACAACATTAGCCGGTAATCAAGTGATTCTCTAGCATGTTAAACTTCAGAATGCCTATTCACATGTTATCATTTGAAATTTCATCGGGTCGTGCTGGAGCGCAAGACCCTGGGCTCTGATTACAAAATTCCAGGTTGTGGGGAGTGGTGAATTCATGATTGTATACATGATTCTTTAGATGGATGGTTGCGACCATGTCATGGGTCTCATTTTTTATCCCCTCAGTCAGATGGTTGTGTCCATGCCAAGGATTCATGCACATGATCCTTTTCTTGATGGATAGTTGCACCTCTACCATGAATTTATGTATTGTTATATGCCTCTCTAATTTATCAGGAATGATTGTGATTTTAGATATGTATATGTACATTTGACTTGTAGTTTTTTCGACAATGGTATCCCATTCCTTGCATCCACTCGTAAAGCTTTTCACCCCTCACTCTTTTTTGGCCTTCATGCTTTAGGGAGCATCTTTTACAGAGTTATTTCTCAGTATCCTTGTACTCCTTGTTCCTTGATATTGGAGGACCTCAAATGGTAAATCTTGTGCACTTCCCTATCATGAAGAACATCTCTCTAAATCAATTTCCATTTACAAAACATGTTCCCTTTACATCATTTCCAAAGATACTTCCTTTAAACCCAGTTTTAAAGGTCAGCAATATCTGTTGGTTTCTTACCCGCACCGATTTGCTGAGAATAACACTGAGACCCGTGCTAATCAGTGTTGTTATCCTTGGATTAACCATGCCAATCCTCTTTTTGAAAGTTTTTAAAAATGGATTCGAATCTTCCAGGTCTAGAAGCTTCATGAATGGAAGTCTAGTAAATGGTTAGTCGAGATAGAGACGAGAGAGACTGTTTGGGCCCTTTTCCCCTATTAAAAAGGAAATAACCCAAGAGATAAGGCTTCTTCCCATCATAAGAGGAACCATATCCCCTCTCTCATGACTATATAAACTTCTCCTATTCCAACCTCAGGGAGTTAATGGAATGGAAGGGAAGGATAATCTAAAAAATCTTGCTAGTCTTTAGCTCTTAGTTTATGCTTGTTAAGAGCTTGTTAAAGGGAGAATAGCTTGTAGAATGTTTTGGAGTGAACAAGGAAAAGGATACCTTAGACTACTATGATTAATATTTTTTAGGATATGTTAGAGTGATTCTTGGGATCCGGACCCATTGAAGGAAACCTACAACGATAAGGCAAAGGTTGCAATTTCCTTTTTGTCATAATAATACAACTGATATTTTGTTTCCTATATCAATTGAAATATTGTATTTGATAGCTTAAGACTCCTTAGCCTCTTAAGTAGATTGAACTCTATTGTATTTTATCATGTGTGCTTTGGTTTCTTGTCTATTTGTTTCAGGTGCTTGATTGACAGTAAGGAGCTGATCGCTGGAACAAAAACACAAGGAAATCATCGTACAAGGATAAGCGATACAAGGGGTAGGATCTTATCCATTCTCAGTCTAAGGGAACTTATGTCAGATTGTCTTGTTTGTGGCTAGACCCTCTCCCTTGGGCTAGAGGGATTGTCTTTGTACACAGACAGAATCTTCCTACACCACAAATTGGTGACTCCACTAGGGACTTATCCCTCTCTTTGGATTGTTCTTCATCTCATGGTTTGTGACGAATTTTTTCATACCATAATTTCTCCTTTGTTTTCTAAATTTTACACCATTGGGAATCTTTGATTTTGAATTTAGAATGGATAGTTTGTCTAGGGTTTGAGAGTTTTTTTATTTTTCTTTGAAGAAGAAGAAGTAAGATAAGCAAGAGGCCAACCATGCAGTTGTTGTCCGAATGCACATCCTGTAGACAAACCTTTCGATCCTCCATGGAAGGTTAGATTCCCTTGCAAGCTGTGTGAGGGTGACCATCTCCTTTGAGACTGTCTGAGAATTCCCATAGTCTTGGAAATATGATCTCAAGACCTGAATCAACCATCCTCGTCAACCTCTAGAGATCATGTCAATGCTACACCTTCAGCTAATGATAGTAAGAAGAAAGGAAAGATTAGATTCCCCTGTAGGTTATGTGAAGGGAAGCATCTTCTCCACCTTTTTCCTCTTATGGATAAAGCTTCCAAAATTTTGGAAAACCTTACAGCTCCTCAAGTCCAACTCCCTATTGGGAATCAAAGACTTTCTTCTGACCCTTTCTTAGTTGGTAAAGAAATTGACTTGGATTCATATCTTGCCCATGCTACTCTTCCTCGACATGACTCTCTTCTGTCTATTACCGACCAACCTTTAGTCGAAAAGAGTAGCGACTTGGTGCCGCCTTCAATCGTTCCTTTTGTTCCTGAAGACATTGATGATCATACTACTCATGTTCTTCTCATCTCTTCAAATTCTCATGAATTAGAAAGTGACTCTCCCATTCTTGTTGTTCAGGAGAGTCCTTCTCCCATTCCTAGAGATCATGGGAGAAATCATATGATACCCCCACCAAGCAGTTCTCTTGTTTCTTTTGATTGAAGTCAATTGACTGCATTCTGCCTCCCATCTTTTGTGCCTTTCCATATTACAGTACAAGTCTATAATATGGTAGTACATGGCACTATATTAGATGAAGGGTCACCTGTTAACATCATGTCTTCTCTTACTTAGCAAGCTTTGGGATCCCCACAGTTTGTGCCTGTCACCTAGAATATGTTGGCTTTCCACAAAGGAGCCAGAAAACCTTTAGGGATCCTTCTGAAGTTCCCTATTACTTTGGGAGGAAAGACTATCTATATAAACATGATGGTAGTCCAAGGTCCCTTAGATTTCTATCTTATCCTTGGGCACGACTATGTTTATGTCACGGGAACTCTTGTTTCTTCGCTCTTCCATGTGGTTTGTTTTCTAAACGAAGGGAGAATAATGACCATTGATCAATTATCGTTCATCGGTCTCCAAATGGCTCCAATCCCACCGTCATCCCTTATTGGTTCTCATTTGCAAGCAGTACCCTCACCTCCAAAGGTCAATTATATGGCTACCTGTTCCATCTCCACATCTGTTGATGATCACACAAACGGCATGGTAAATTATGTACTGGGGGCATTAGAACCTGATCTGTCATTTGTACCAGTTGACATGTGTTCCTCCCAGAGCGTAGTTCTCCTATCTAGTAAGGACCTCTTGGGGGCCATGTCCTCTTATGGTCCATGGTCAGCTGTTATGAGGATAGTTCATTGTGTGTGTCAGCCTTGTTAAAAAATGAAACAACGTATGAGGATAGTACTTTTTCTGTGTCAACCTCATTAAAAAATGAAACAGCGTGCAAGGATAGTTTGTTCCTATATCAACCTCGTTAAAAAATGAAGCATATTTCAAGGATAGTTTGTTCCTATATCAACCTCGTTAAAATGTGAAACATATGTCATGAGGATAGTTCCTTGTCTTGTGTCAACCTCGTTAAAAAATGAAACAAAGTGTCGGAGCATGGTTCCTGGTCTTGTGTCAAGCTCCTTAAAAAATGAAACAAGGAATATTGAGGATAGTTCTTTTATTGTGTCAACCTCATTAAAAAATGATACAACTCCCTTTTCCAAATCAAGTCTTTGATTAAGATCTCGTAAAATCTCAGTCGAGCCTTTCCTGGATCTTGAAAGTGAACCTTCATTCCATCCACCTAGCTGAATGAAATGAAGCTTGGGAGGCATGTACCTTGAATTGAGTCATTATGTTGGGGGCATGCAAACTTAAATCAAGCATATTTTGTCTTTGTTTCAAGCTTGTGTAAAAATGAAACTAAACTCAAGCATGGTTTTTTGTTTCAAGCTTGTGTAAACATGAAACCGAATTCAAGCAGAGTTCCCCATGGTTCAAGCTTGTGTAAAAATGAACCCATGCCCAATTTACATCTCGTGATTTGTCATTTTTATTAGCTAATTTCTGCTAGATGAGCCTTGGTTGTTTCATTCCATCGCCACCATCTCTCTACTCGGTTATATGTTTTCACTTGGTTGTTTTTCCTTTCTTGACGAATCGTAGCAATGAGTGGTTTTGCTAGGTAGCCTCTTGACTTTTGAGTGTTTCGAGCAGTCCCACCCATAACCGGAACCAGTTGCTACCCTTTATACCACTCGTTCCTCCAGGACGATTCACCTTTAACCTCTTTTCTGACTCGTAAAAAATGAAAAGATTTTCGAGTATTTTTCCCTTTTAGACTCGTTAAAGAAAAAAAAAGCAGAGAGTCATCTTTGAGCTCTTTTCTGACTCTCAAAATATGAAAATATTTCCAATCTCTTGTCGTTTTGAACTTGTTAAAGGCTGCTAAACATCGTTTACCCAATATATGTTTACCCCTTTTTCGGGCTGGGATAAAACTATTTATGAAAAAGGAACACCTTAGTCGCATATGGCTAGGAGGTTCTCTCGAGTATCGTTTTCTACCTTTTCGGGATCAAGGGAAAACTTTACGAAAAGGGACCTTTGGAGTTTTCTTTTTTGTGTCATTTTCAAACCCTCTAAACATGAAAAATATTATGAGTTTCACCTTTTTCAGACTTGTTAAAATATTAAACGACATAGGACTTGTCATTATGATGAGACCGAGCTACTCCTTCCTAGGGCGTGTAAAACTTACTAGGATGGATCCATCCGTAGGATGGGCTTATATTACAAGCATATGTTGTCCCTATCAAGCTTGTGTAAAAATAGCTGGGGTACTCGCTAGAAATGGTGGGGAAAAATTGGAAGTATTTCATCAGTTGTATTCTTCACTTGAGGCAGCATGTCACTCTTGAACATTGACACTCATTTGTTGTTTATGTTGGGTTTTGGGACATCCTCACCCTTTCACTTGCCTCCCTGGGTTTTAGGTTATCCATTTTTAACCTCTCATATGATCTCTACCATGTCACTATCACCTATAATTCTATGATGTCAAATGCTGCCAAAATATGGAGTCGTGTCATCCACATGTCCAAGAGAAGTCTTCCTATCTGTACATTGTCTGATCATATGTCACCATCTTGGATTACTCCCATTCATTGTCTTTCCTATTTTGTGATGATAATGAAGGATCCATTATGACCTTCCTTCGATGGATCGCTTCATGTTGACTTTAGCTCTATATCCAAGAATTTGATCTAGAAACTTATTTCTAGTACCTTAGAGCTTGCATGATTCAATGATAAGTTCTTCCCACTCGATGACAGGTTCTCATCATTGGCCCTCGATCGAGTGATTTTACAGGTGTTTGACTTTAGTTCCTTATTCACAATTCGTGAATTGTACTAATAGTACCTTAAGAGCCATTGACATTATGGGTGGTTTCTCTCGCCCTTGTTAAAGGTTTGCGTTATTGGCTGGTAATCAAGTGATTTTCTAGCATGTTCGACTTCAACATGTTTATTCACATGTTAGAATTTGTACTTTGATCGGGCCTTGTTGAAGTGCAAGACGTGGGCTCAGATTACAAAAGTGCAGGTTGCGAGGAGTGATGAATTCATGATTGTATACATGATTCTTTAGACTGATGGTTGCAACCATGCCGTGGGTCTCATTTTTTATCCCCTCAGTCGAATGGCTGTGTCCATGCTAAGTATTCATGCACATGATCCTTTTCTTGATGGATAGTTGCGCCTATACCATGAATTCATGTACTGTTATATGCCTTTCTGATTTATCAAGCATTACTGTGAGTTCAGATATGTATATGTATGTTTGACTTGCAGGTTTTCCAATAACGGTATCTGATTCCTTCATCTACTCGTAAAGCATTTCACCCCTCACTCTTGTTTTGGCTTCATGCTTTAAGGGGCATCTATTACATAGTAATTTGTCACTGTCCTTGTGCTCCTTGTTCCTTGATCTTGGAGGACCTCAATCAGTAAATATTGTGTACTTCCCTATCATGAAGAACATCTCTCTGAATCACTTTCAATCTGCAAAACATTTTCCCTTTACATCATTTCGAGAGATACTTCCTTTAAACCCAGTTTTAAAGGTCGGCGCTATCCCTTGTTTTCTTCCTCACACTGATTTGCTAAGAATAACGCTGAGCCCCACGTTGATAAGTGTTATTATCCTTTGATTAACGCATCGATCCTCTTTTGGAAAGTTTTTAAAAATGGAGTCGAAGCTTCCAGGTCTAGAAGCTTCGTGAGCGGAAGTCTGGTAAATGGTTAGTCGAGATAGAGCCGAGAGAGACTGTTTGGGATCTTTTCCCCTATTAAAAAGGAACTAACCCAAGAGATAAGGCTTCTTCCCATCATAAGAGGAACCATATCCCCTCCCTTGTTCCTATATAAACTTCTCCTATTCCAAGCTCAAGGGGTTAATGGAATGGAAGGGATGGAATAATCTATTATGCTCTTAACCTGCAAAGTAATACCCAAGCACAGAATATGCGAAGAAAAGATACCCAGAACACAGAATAGCAATTATTTTATTATTCAAAGAGCAATGTTCACATGCCTCTTCGAGGGGGCAACCTCCAATAGAGCAGAGCTCGATTACAAAATAAGACACGATACTCCTCGCAGGGAGTCTCTATCCTTTTTATATGACTCCTACATGCAATACCACGGGCCAATACCGTGGGTTTTATTAATACCATCTATCTAATACTACTGCCCATTTGCAACTAACTGTGGTCCCGTCATTAATTGCGGGTTAACCACTTACAAATATTAATATGGGCTTTATTGACTCTAGACTATGACGTGATCCCATGACATAAATAAGGGGGTTAGGGTGGGACCCTAACATGCCCTCCCCCTTAAAACTAGCCTTGTCCTGAAGTCTGAATCTGCAGAAACTTCTGAAGAATAGTGGCTGGTTCCCAAGTTGCATCTTCCGGAGAGGTGTCTTTCCATTTGACGAGGACTTCCTTAATCATGTGGCCGCGCAGGTGCTTGTCCCTTGTGTCTAGAATCTGTTCGGGTTGAAGCCAGATTGATCCTTCTTCGTCCAATTCAGGTAGACTGGTTTGAACTCGGCAATTGTTCCCAATCACTTTCTTGAGGCACGATACATGGAAAACTGAGTAGATTTTTGTTGTAGGTGGCAAAGCCAACTTGTAAGCCACTTTTCCAATGCGCTGAAGTACTTGGTATGGTCCGTAGAATTTTTGAGAGAGCTTTTGACAACCCTTGTCTTTGAGTGATGTTTGCTTATACGGTTGCAGCTTCAAAAAGACCTGATCCCCTTCTTGAAATTGGTGCTCTGAGCGATGTTGGTCAGCCTGTTGCTTCATGCGGTTCTGAGCTTGATGAAGATTCTCGCAAAGATGGGCGAGCATGGTTGCGCGGTGTTGTAGGAGTTGATCCACGGCTTGTACTTTGGAGCACCCCGTGAGATAAGAAGTAGGGGAAGGCGGAAGTTGACCATAGTCTGCTTCATAGGGAGTCATTTTGGTGGTGGCATGATAGTTGGTGTTATACCACCATTCAGCCAGAGGTAACCACTGTACCCAAAGGTGTTGCTTTTCTGAAGTGAAACACCTAAGGTAGGTTTCTAGACATTTGTTGACGGCTTCGGTTTGACCATCTGTTTGCGGATGATATGAAGTACTGAGTTTGAGTTCAGTGCCTTGTAGTCTGAAGAGTTCCTGCCAAAAATTACTGGTGAAGATTGGGTCGCGGTCGGACACAATAGAAGTGGGCATGCCATGCAATTTGAAGATCTGATCCATGAAAGTTTGAGCAACCAAAGTTGGTGTAAACGGTTGGGGTAGGGCGCAGAAATGAGCATACTTCGACAGTCGGTCCACAACCACCATGATGACTGACTTGTTCCCCGACTTTGGAAGACCTGTAATGAAATCCATGGAAACCTCCGTCCAAATTGATGCCGGAATGGGCAATGGTTGTAATGTGCCTGGTGTGTTGACGGTTTCTCCTTTGTGGCGTTGACAGAAGTCACATTCTGCTACGAAGGTAATGATATCATGTTTCATGCCGGTCCAAAAAAATGATCTTCTGGTGCGAGCATACGTCTTCTGAAAGCCCGAATGTCCTGCAATGGGAGATGAGTGCAATTCTGCCAAAATGCGACTTTTGAGGGTGGATGTTGGTGATATTACGACTTTGTCCTTGTAGCGAAGAATATCATTCTGCCACGAGTAGCCCTTGCTGGAATTAGGATCTACCTGCAATTGAGAAATGAGTTGGGCGAGCCCGGGGTGTGAAAACCATTCCCTGCGAGCCTCTTCAATCCAGTCTGGAATGGGGAGGGAAATTGCGAGCAGAGTACTTTCCTCCTCAAATTGGCGCGACAATGCATCTGCTACACTGTTGTCTTTCCCTTTCTTGTAAATGATCTCATAATCATATCCCAGCATTTTGGCTAACCATTTATTTTGTTGTGGGGAGGATAGGCGTTGCTCCAAAAAATATTTAAGACTGTGATGATTTGTGCGGATTTGGAAACGTCGCCCCAACAAGTAAGGTCGCCAGGTCTCGACTACATGTAAGATGCCCATCATTTCCTTCTCGTAGGTAGATTGGCCCAGATTCCTCCCACTGAGTTGTTGGCTGGTGAAGGCCAATGGGCGCCCTTCCTTCATTAAGACCGCTCCAATACCTGTACCCGAAGCATCACATTCAATGACAAAGGATTTGGTGAAGTCAGGTAGTGCTAAGACGGGAGTGGAACACATGGCGTTTTTGAGAGCGGTAAATGCCTGTTGTGCTTCCTCGTTCCAGAAGAAGGAATTTTTCTTTAGGAGTTGAGTGAGGGGCTTCGCTATGCGGCCATAGTTACAGACAAATTTACGATAACAGCTTGTGAGACCCAAAAATCCTCTCAAGCTTTTCAAGGTCTTAGGTTGAGGCCATTCTTACATTGCCTGGATCTTTTTGGGGTCCACCTTGACACCTTCACGCCCCACAATGTGGCCCAAATACTCAACTTCTTCCATGCCAAACGAACACTTAGACATCTTGACAAATAATTTATGCTTGTGGAGCAGTTGCAAGAGTAGATCTACGTGCTGAAGATGTGCCGCCCAAGTGCCACTATAGATGAGGATGTCATCGAAGAAGACAAGGACAAATTTTCTGAGATATGGTTTGAGGAGGTGATTCATAAGGCTTTGAAAAGTAGAGGGGGCATTACAGAGACCAAATGGCATGACCAGGAACTCATAATGGCCTTCATGAGCTCTGAAAGTCGTCTTGGGAATGTCGACTTCCTTCATGCGAATTTGGTGGTAGCCTGAGCGAAGATCCAACTTAGTGAAGAATTGAGCCCCATTGAGTTCGTCCAGCAAATCGTCAACCACCGGGATGGGAAATTTATCTTTGACTGTCAACTTATTGAGGGCCCTGAAGTTGGGACACATCCGCCACTCCCCATATTTCTTGAGGACCATGACCACTGGGGATGAATAAGGACTAATGCTGGGACGAATGACACCTGCTTCCAACAATTCCTTGATGATTTTTTCGATTTCATTCTTTTGGGTGAACGGATATCTGTATGGCCGCACATTTGGGGGTTGGGCCCCTGGAACCAATGTGATGCTATGATCATGTTCCCCTCACGAGGGTGGAAGCTCATGAGGCTTGTCAAATATCGTCCGATGTTTATTTAAAATCTGTTGCATCTCAGGATGAATTGGCAGAGACATGGTTTCGACTACCCGGATGGCATTAAATTGAGCTACCACTCCATGATGGCCCTTTTTTAACAATTTTTACATCCTATGCGAGCTGATGATAGAGGGGGCTCCCGCCTGTAGTCCACGGAGGGTATGTGTGGAGTTGTTCTGCTTAAAACTCATATATAACTCCTGGAAATCCATTGTGATTGGGCCAAGAGTGCGGAGCCATTCCACGCCTAGGACAATGTCGCAACCCCCCATGTGTATGGCAAACATGTGGGTTTTCAACTGATAATCCCCCATTTGAAGTTTGACATTTTCACAGTGACCTTCACATTTCATTGTGCCCATCTGCAATTTGGACTTGGAAGTTAGAAACTGCCCGGACAAAACAATGCGCTGCTTCAGCAATCTTTTGATGGATGAAATTATGGGTACTTCCACTATCAATCAAGACTACTACTGGGCGATGTTTAAGAAAACCCCTGATTTTGAGAGTTTGAGGGGAAGAAATTCCTGCCAATGCATTTAGCGAAATAATTGGTTCGTCAGATACAATCCCCTTTTGGTTATCTTCTTCGATCGCCTCCAGTTCCTCAAGTGGTAGATCTTCCTTGGTGGAGCTGTAGTCAGTGGCATCTATTTGAAAAAACTTGGGCTCCTTGCATTTACGACCCGGGGAATATTTTTCATCACAGTAGTAACATAGTCCTTGCTTCCTTCTTTCGGCCATTTCCGTAGGTGACACCTTTTGAATCTTAAGTGTCTGAGTCGTGTTGGGAGCCTGTGGGGGACGACCTTTAGCGGGGAAGTTGGGGCGGCTGGATTGGGCTGTTAATGCACGTTCCACCTTACGAGCTACCTGGCAAGCCTCTGTCCACGTGGGAGGGTGGTGGAGTAGAACCTGAGCTTTGATGGCTTCCTTAAGACCGCTGATAAAGCATTCCATATAGAACTCATCTGTGAGACCCTTAGTGCGGAAGGCTAAGGCTTCAAAAGTGGTCATATATTCCTCCACTGTACCCTTCTGTCGGAGCTTAGTGAGACGCCCCAAAAAAGAGTCTTCCTGTTCAAAGCGATTTCGAAGAGCTTTGGCAAATTGGGCCCAAGTCTGAAAATGTCCATTGCAATGCTGATGCCATTCCCCCCATTGCCATCGTTCATTGTCCAAGTACATGGTGCCCACCATAAGCTTAGTCCCTTCATCTAGAATATGATTCAATTTGAAATACTGCTCCATTTGTGCTAGCCATGCAGACGTGTGAGAACCATCAAATTTATGCATATCCAACTTGGGAGGTCGCTGACTGGGTGGTGGATGGGTGTGCCAGACGTGAGGAGAGTGGCTAGACTCACCCTCATGGTATTCATGGCCATTATACGCCTCCTCGTGGGCTGGCTCCTTGCCCTTCGAGAGTGCAATCTGTATCTGGAGACTTATTCCTTTAATCTCATGTTGGATTTCGTTCACCGCAGTTTGGAGGGAGTTCACATGGTCTTCAATTTTGTCCATCCTTTCATTGGCCATCGCTTGAGCACGAGTTTCTACCATACACCAACCTGATGAAAAATTGGGACCGCCTAAAAATTTTTTACTAAGAAATTGAATGGTACCACCTTGCTCAGCTCGTCGTCCTGATTCTGATGGGCTAGATCACCAATAAGCGCCCCGGAAGATCTCAGACTCGTTTTTTTTTTTTTTTTTTTTTTTTTTTTTTTTTTTTTAGAAAACTCCTAATGGATTTTTACTCCTTCCTGATCAATACTGCAGTCGCCAAATCCTCAAAATGTCACTGCCGCCAAAAGTCCTGCGAAAAGTATATCCAGGTACAGGAACCCTTCACAACTACTCCGATCTGGTGGATCTGAGAGATCTGAATGGTGGAACAACTGTTGCTGCTGATCTGATGGAGCTGCCAGACTGATGTCTGCTGCTGCAGCACTTCTTTGCACCCGCTGATCTGGAATAGATGATGTGTGATCCCCCGATAGAAAGGGAACTATGGTCTTGAGGAGTGTCAAGTGCTACAGATTGCAATATACATAAGGGTCTGACAGTAGTACTCGGCCCAATGTTTCAGGGCTCTAACTAAGGAGGATCGACCGCACCCTTAGCCGTACAACCCGACTACCCTATTGTACGGGCGAGTAATCTCTCCGAGTGCTGTTCTCGGTGTACTGTAGCCACAAGACAGCCGAAGGTTTATCTATGGCGAGTTTTCAAGGGAGCCTAGGGAGCTTCCTATATACCCAGAGGGTACGTGGAAGACATTCCGTGCGCGGTTCTGTCTAATGCGCTACTACTCGAAGGGGTACCCACAGGGGTTACAAGGGAGTCCAACAGATGTGACCACCTCTTGTATTTCCTGTGTGCATGCCTCCCCAAATTCGCAGGTTTATGCGCTTAACGACAGATCCCGTTGTCTAAAGACGCTGGAACACGTCTCTAGCCAAAAAAAAAATTGCTAAAAATTGGAGATCCCACCGAGCCCTGGAAATTTCTCTGATACCACTTGTTATGCTCTTAACCTGCAAAGTAATACCCAAGCACAGAATATGAGAAGAAAAGATACCCAGAACACAGAATAGCAATGATTTTATTATTCAAAGAGCAATGTTCACATGCCTCTTTGAGGGGGCAACCTCCAATAGAGCAGAGATCGATTACAAAATAAGACACGATACTCCTCGCAGGGAGTCTCTATCCTTTATATATGACTCCTACATGCAATACCACGGGTCAATACCGTGGGTTTTATTAATACCATCTATCTAATACTACTGCCCATTTGCAACTAACTGTGGTCCCGTCATTAATTGCGGGTTAACCACTTACAAATATTAATATGGGCTTTATTGACTCTAGACTATGACGTGATCCCATGACATAAATAAGGGGGTTAGGGTGGGACCCTAACATAATCTGAAAAAGCTTGCTAGTCTTTAGTTCTTATTTTATGCTTGTTAAGAGCTTGTTAAAGGGAGAATAGCTTGTAGAATGTTTTGTTTTGAACAAGGAGAAAGAGACCTTAGACTCCTATGATTGAGATGTTTGAGGAGATGTTAGAGTGATGCTTGGGATCTGGACCCATCGAAGGAAACTTGCAACGCTAAGGCGAAGGTTGTAATTTAATTTTTGTCATAAAAATACAACTGATATTTTGTTTCCTATATCAATTAAAATATTTATTTGTTAGCTTAAGACTCCTTAGCCTCTTAAGTAGATCGAACTCTATTGTATGCTATCATGTGTGCTTTGGTTTCTTGTTTATTTGTTTTAGGTGTTTGATTGACAGTAAGGAGCTGATCACTAGAGCAAAAGCATAAGGACATCATCGAACAAGGTCTTGTAGGATCTTATCCATTCTCAATCCAAGGGAACTTATGCCAGATTCTCTTGTTTGTGCTTAGACCCTCTCCCCTAGGCTAGAGGGATTGTCTTTGTTTACAGAGAGAACCTTCCTACACCACAAATTGGCAACTCCACTGAGGACTTATCCCTCTCTTTGGATTGTTCTTCATCTCGTGGTTTGTGAAGACTTTTGTTGTACCACAGTTTCTCCTTTGTTTTCTGAATTTTACACCATTTGTATTCTTTGATTTTGAATTTAGAATGGCTAGT
Organism: Pinus tabuliformis; assembly: GCA_031772625.1. Taxonomy (NCBI): domain Eukaryota; kingdom Viridiplantae; phylum Streptophyta; class Pinopsida; order Pinales; family Pinaceae; genus Pinus; species Pinus tabuliformis. The sequence goes on along the minus strand of CM062807.1, from coordinate 221,886,838 downwards.
TTGTCTGTGGTTTGAGAATTTTTTCTATTTTTCTTTGAATCCCTCGATCAGCACTATTATTTTGCTGATTGTCATGGCGACCAGTGCTAGTTCTGCTTAAATAGTCGCACCATAGCCCTTTATGGTGCTTTATTCCCGTTAAACAGTCACACCGACTCCTATAGGTTGAAATCGGGGTTTCTTTTAAACCATATGCCAGTGTGTCTTGCCCTCCTAGATTCTATTTCTTGGCCTATCTCTACCTATTCTACCTGTGAACTAAGATGACTAGGATGCTTTGTTTGCTAGGTTTGATTGATTGATTGGATTGAAGTTTCATTGCTTTATTTTCTTATTTTTTGGATAGTTTCTATGACCCTAAGACATCTAGGTCAATTCCCATTCATTTGTTAATTCACTCATTGTTTCAAGTTTCTAATTTGTTGCTTCGTTTATCCCGTCTTTCAGTACTAGCATCTTCATTGCTTCATTTTCAATCGAATGAGTGAAAGAGCCTCGTTTATTCTCTTATTTTGAGAGTCTCTTTTCTCTTTTCGAGCATAGATTGCATTGCTTGGTTTGTCGATTGAAACATTTGTGTGTTTGGTTTGTTTGATTCAGGGAAGAAGTTGCCTTTAGTTTCATTTATCATGTTTTGGATTTGATTGATGCTTGATTTTTTGGAATTGTGAAAATTTTCATTAAAGTGATTTATGTGAAAGATTCATTTTGCATTTTATGAAAAGAAGAACAACATTCGAGTTTACTTAAGCGAAAATATTGCATTAGTAGTGTTATTGAGAAGCTAGAATTGCATCATCATAAGAATGGGAAATGAAATGAAACTTATTTTGTTGTTAAGGGAAGATTAAGTGCATTTAGGACATCTATTAATGAAATATTTAATTCTTTTGATTGTTTCATTGATTGTGTGCTCTCTAACCCTCAATTAGTGTTAACTTTCATCGAAGAAATATTTGTTTTCTCATACAACTGCATATAGGAGTTTTCAGTTGACAGCAGTAGGGCCTTGGAATTGAAACCTAATTCAAGATCAACCGTTAAAATTTATTTAATTAACCTAAGGAAGAATTGAAACTTAACACTCACATTTAGTGGTCTAGGGTAGAGATGTGTCCTGGCGTCTTTCAAACTAGCAGTTGTTGTTAACTTTAGATAGCGCTAGTACATACTTATGCTCCCTGTACCGTCGCGTATATAAAGGGAGACCCATATAGGTTTCCATCCTTTATCCATAGGAATCTGAGTCTTCCACCTTATAAATGTGATACACCAAACACAGCATTTGACGAGATTACCTACTCGTACTTTTCAGTTCGCCTGGAGGTATTTTGCAGTTCAAGGTTACTTGGTAATCCCTTTTGCCTAGATTATCTTGAGTAGTCATTTTGATCTTTTTGACTCTTTAACTTTGAAAATATCATTGAGCACTTGTCCTTTCGATCTCGTTAACTCTAAAAGCAACTAGAGTCACCTTTTTTTCTTTTCTCGACTCTTAAAAAATGAAAAAGAAAAGTTTTGTTTCAGTGTCTTAAAATTAACTTCCCACGAAATATTCCTAGTTAAAGTTATCTTCCTTAGTGATTCTTTAGGGGTGATTCCAATGGAAACATTTCCAAAGTTTACCAGTCAAGAATTCCCCTCCGATGGGAGTCTTGTTCCTTTTCCTTCTTTTGGAAACGATGGCACTCCTAATGTGGAAATGTTGTCCCTTCCTGGGTTAACTTTTGGTTTACCTATCTGGTTATTTTCGACCTCAGTGGTCCCAAGTGTCCCAACTTATGTCCAACCATCTCCTTCACCTGAACAATACCAGGTTGATTCTAAGGTTGACCTCTCACCTTCTTCACCAATTTCTTCACCCTCCTCTTCTACTTCGCCTGGTGAAAGTTTGACATGCAGTAACCAGGAGGCTAAGAAGAAGAAGAAGAAGATGAAGAAGAAGAAGTAAGATAAGCGAGAGGTCAATCGTGCAGTTGTTACTCTGAATGCTCATCCTATAGACAAACCTTTCGATCCTCCATGGAAGGTTAGATTCCCTTGTAGGCTGTGTAAGGGTGACCATATCTTAGAGATTGTACAGGCATTCCCAGAGTCTTGGAAGTATGGTATCAAGACTTGAATTGACCACCCCCATCAACCTCTAGAGATCATGTCGATGCTACACCTTCAGTTAATGATGGTAAGAAGAAGGGAAAGATTATATTTTCCTATAGGTTATGTGAAGGGAAGCATTTTCTTCAACTTTGTCCTCTTATGGATAAATCTTCCAAAATTTTGGAAAACCTTATAGCCCCTCAAGTCCAACTCCCTGTTGGTTATCAGAGACTTTCTTCTAACCCTCTCCTAGCTAGTAAAGAGATTGACTTGGATTCATCTCTTGCCCATCCTTCTCTTCCTCGGCATGACTCTCTTATGTCTATTCCCGACCAATCATTAGTCAGAAAGAGTCGCGACTTGGTGCTGCCTTCAATCGTTCACTCTATTTCTGAAGAGAGTGATGATCATACTACTCATGTTCTTCTCGTCTTTTCAGATTCTCATGAATCAAAAAGTGACTCTCTCGTTCGTGTTGTTCAGGAGAGTCATTCTCCTATTCCTAGAGAGCATGGGGGAAGTCATACAATACCCCCATCAAGTAGTTATCTTGTTTCTTTATATTGGAATCAATTGACTGCATTCCGCCTCCCATATTATGTGCATTTCCAAATTACGGTACAAGCCTATAATATGGCAGTACATGGCACTCTTTTAGATGAAGGCTCATCTGTTAACATCATGTATTCTACTACTTTGCAAGCTTTGGGATCCCCACAGCTTATTCCTGTAACCCAGAATCTTTTGTCTTTCAAGAGGAGCCAGACAACCTTTAGGGATCCTTCTGAAGTTCCCTATTACTTTGGGAGGAAAGACTATCTATATAGACATGATGGTAGTCCAAGGTCCCTTAGACTTCGATCTTCTCCTTGGGCATGACTGTGTTTATGTCATGGGAGCTCTTGTTTCTTCGCTCTTCCGTGTGGTTTGTTTTCCACACGAAGGGAAAATAGTGACCATTGATCAATTATCATTCGTCGATCACCAGATGGCTCCAATCCCACCATCATCCCCTATTGGTTCTCATTTGCAAGAAGTACCCTTCCCGCCACAGGTCAATTGTGTTGATACCTGTTCCGTCTCCACATATGTTGATGATCTCATAGATGGAATGGTACATTATGTATTGGGGGCATTGGAATCTGATCTATCATTTGTACGTTCCTCCTAGAGCGTAGTTCTCCTGCCTAGTGAGGACCTCTTGGGGGCCATGTTCTCATGTCGTCCATGATCATCTGTTATGAGGATAGTTCTTTTTCGGTGTCAACCTCATTATAAAATGAAAAAACATACGAGGATAGTTCATTTTCTGTGTCAACCTCATTAAAACCTGAAACAACGTGCGAGGATAGTTTGTTCTTGGATCAACCTTGCTAAAAAATGAAATAGATTTGAGGATAGTTTGTTCTTGTATCAACCTCGTTAAAAAATGAAATAGATTTCATGAGGATACTTCCTAGACATGTGTCAACCTCGTTAAAAAATGAAACAAAGTGTCAGAGCATGGTTTCTGGTCTTATGTCAAGCTCCTTAAAAAATGAAACAAGGAATCTTGAGGATAATTCTTTTACTGTGTCAACCTTGTTAAAAATTGATACAACTCCCTTTTCCAAATTGAATCTTTGATTAAGATCTCGTAAAATCCCAGTTGATTCTTTCCTGGATATCGAAAGTGAAACTTCATTCCATCCACCTAGCTGAATGAAATGAAGCTTGGGAGGCATGTACCTCGAATTAAGTCATTATGATGGGGTCATGCAAACTTAACTCAAGCATAGTTTGTCTTTGTTTCAATCTTGTGTAAAAATGAAAGTAAACTCAAGCATAGTTTTTCATTTCAAGCTTGTTTAAACATGAAACGGAATTCAAGCAGAGTTCCCATGGTTCAAGCTTTTGTAAAAATGAACCCATGCCTAATTTACATCTCGTGATTGTTGTTTTTATTGGCTAATTTTTGTTAGATGAGCCTTGGTTGTTTCATTCCATCACCACCATCTCTTTGGTCGATCATATTGTTTCACTTGGTTGTTTTACCCTTCCTAAGGAACTGCTACAATGAGTGGTTTTTCTAGCTAGCTTGTTGACCTTTCATTGTTTCAAGCAATTCCCCACATAACTAGAACCAGTTGCTACCCTTTATACCACTTATTCCTCTAGGAAGAGTCACCTTTAAGCTCTTTTCTGACTCGTAGAAAATGAAAAGATTACCGATTATTTTTCCCTTTTAGACTCGTTAAAGCAAATAAAAGCAGGGAGTCATCTTTGAGCTCTTTTCTGACTCTCATAATATGAAAATACTGTCGAGCTATTGTCATTTTGAACTCATTAAAGGTTGTGAAACATCATTTACCCAATATAAGTTTACCCCTTTTTCGGGCTGGGATAAAATTATTTATGAAAAAGGTACACCTTAGTCGAACATGACTAGGAGGTTCTCTCGAATATTGTTTTCTAACTTTTTGAGCTCGAGGGACAACTTTACGAAAAGGGACCTTTGGAGTTTTCTTTTCTGTGTCTTTTTCAAACTCTCTAAACATGAAAAATATTTTGAGTTTCACCTTTGTCGGACTCATTAAAAGATTAAATGACATAGGACTTATCATTATGACGAGATCGAGCTACTCCTTCCTAGGGCTCGTAAAACTTACTAGGATGGATCCATCCAAGGGATGGGCTTATATTACAAGCATATTTTATCCTCATCAAGCTTGTGTAAAAATAACTCGGGTACTCGCCAGAAATGGTGGTGGAGAATTGGAAGTATTTCATCAGTTGTATTCTTCACTTGAGGCAGCATGTCGCTCTTGAACATTGATGCTCATCTGTTGTTTGTGTCAGGTTTTGGGACATCCTCACCCTGTCACTTCCCTCCATGGGTTTTGAGTTATCCATTTTTAACCTCTCATACGATCTCTGCCACGTCAACATGACCTCTGATTCTATGATGTCAAATGCTGCCAAAATCCAAATTCGTGTCATCCACATGTTCAAGAAGAGTCTTCCTACCTTTACATTGTCTAATCATATGTCACCATCTTGGATTACTCTCATTCATTTTGTTTCCCGTTTTGTACTAACGATGAAGGATCCATTATGACCTTCCTTCGACGGATCACTTCCTGTCGACTTCAGCTCTATATCCAGGAAGTTGATCTAAAACCTTCTTTCTAGTACCTTAGAGCTTGCGTGCCTCAATGGCAAGTTCTTTGCACTCAATGACAGGTTTTCATCATTGGCCTTCGATCGAGTGATTTCATAGGTGTTCGACTTCAGTTCCTTATTCACAGTTCATGAATTGTATTGATAGTACCTTGAGAGCCATTGACATTATGGGTGGTTTCTCTCATGCTTGTTAACGGTTCACATCATTGGCTGGTAATCAAGTGATTTTCTAGCATGTTCGACTTTAGCACGTCTATTCACATGTTAGAATTTGTACTTTGATCGGGTCGTGTTGGAGTGCAAGACCCTGGGCTCAGATTACAAAATTCCAGGTTGCGATGAGTGATGAATTCATGATTGTATACATGGTTCTTTAGACGAATGGCTACAACCATTCTGTAAGTCTCATTTTTTATCCCCTCAGTCAGATGGTTGCATCCATGCCAAGGATTCATGCACATGATCCTTTTCTTGATGGATAGTTGTGCCTATACCATGAATTCATGTATTTTTTATATGCCTCTCTAATTTATCAAGCATAACTGTGAGTTCAGATATGTATATGTATGTTTGACTTGCAAGTTTTTCAATGACGGTATTGGATTCCTTGCATCCGCTTGTAAATAATTTCACCCCTCACTCTTGTTCTTCCTTCATGTTTTAAGGGGCATTTGTAACACAATAATTTGTCATTGTCCTTGTACTCCATGTTCCTTGATCTTGGAGGACCTCAAACAGTTACTCCTATGTAATTCCCTATCATGAAGAACATCTCTCTGAATCACTTTCCATCTGCAAAACATTTTCCCTTTACATCATTCCAGAGATACTCCCTTTAAACCCAGTTTTAAAGGATGGCGTTATCCCTCGGTTTCTTCCCCACACTGATTTGTTGAGAATAACACTGAGACCCATGTCGATCATCGTTGTTATCCCTTAATTACCCACATCGATCCTCTTTTGGAATTTTTTTTAAAATTGAGTCGAATCTTCTAGGTCTAGAAGCTTCATGAATAGAAGTCTGGTAAATGGTTAGTCAAGATAGAGCTGAGAGAGATTGTTTTGGCTCTTTTCCCCTACTAAAAAGGAACTAACCCAAGATATAAGGCTTCTTCCCATCATAAGAGGAACGATATCCCCTCTCTCATGCCTATATAAACTTCTCCTATTCCAACCTTAAGGGATTAATGGAATGGAACGGTTGGAATAATCTGAAAAGGCTTGCTAGTCTTTAGCTCTTAGTTTATGCTTGTTAAGAGCTTGTTAAAGGGAGAATAGCTTTTATAATGTTTTGGTGTGAACAAGGAGGAAGAAACCTTAGATTCCTATGATTGAGATGTTTGAGGAGATGTTAGAGTGATTCTTGGGATCCGGACCCATCAAATGAAACCTGCAACGCTAAGGCAAAGGTTGTAATTTCCTTTTTGTCATAATAATACAACTGATATTTTGTTTCCTATATCAATTGCAATATTGTATTTGGTAGCTTACGACTCCTTAGCCTCTTAAGTAGATTGAACTCTATTGTATGCTATCATGGGTTCTTTGGTTTCTTGTTTATTTGTTTCAGGTGCTTGATTAATAGTAAGGAGATGATCGCTGGAGAAAAAACACAAGGAAATCATCAAACAAGGATAAGCGATACAAGAGGTGGGATCTTATCCATTCTCAATCTAAGGGAACTTATGCCAGATTGTCTTGTTTGTGGCTAGACCCTCTCCCCTGGGCTAGAGGGATTGTCTTTTTTTGCAGAGAGAATCTTCCTACACCACACGAGTTCCCTCCAGGATTGAGAAATCTTGATTTGCATGCATGAGTTTCTTTTCCCGAAAAACCAAAAAGATAAAAATAAAAAAGCATCCCTAGATTTTAGGGATCCATTTTTAGCACTTGGAGGTTACATGCAAAAGTCATTTTAGAAACCTCCTGCCAAGTGTCATTTTTTCCTATATTTTTGGCATACGCGTCATAAGCCTCGATATTATCAAACTTATTTATTCGATGCTTCAGAGCTCATTCCTGTCATCGATCTTGGAGCTCTAACATCCCACATCGCATATAGGAGCATTCGGCACATTAAACTCATATTTTTCTGGGTATCTCCGCTTTTCATGTCTTTTGCTACTTTTCTGTCTCTTTTTGTATTTTGATTTGTGTGAGTGTGCTTGCTTGGTTTCAATGAATGCTTGTTGTTGTTTTAATGCATGTTGGCTTGTAGAAGCATCATTTCAATTTTTTCATTTCATCTCACTTCTGTTGCATGCATGACATTGTTTCTACATTTATGGTCGTCATTGTAGCGACTCGCTTCACACACTCACTTTTTTTCCCGTTTTCTGAATCTTGCACTCATTGTTTGCATGCATAATCATTCAATCTTGTTTGCACTCAGCTTCTCCATGCATTCATACTTTTCATGTTTTCAGTCACTTGTCAGCGGGTCTGGGCTGCCTTGGCCTGAACCTTGCCTTGCCCGGCTTGCAATGCACATTTCTAAGAGTGAAGGCTCTGCTTCTTCCTAGAAATTGATAAAATCTAACCCAACACTAGCCTCCAGGCTTGCTCTGCATAATTTTGAGAGGGAGTGCCTTGTTGGCCCCAGGAATTGTGCAGATGCAATTTGCGAGTTACAGTCATTGCTGACTGAAACTGCGCATTGCACAGTTTTAGCCCTCACTAGGCCAATATGGACTATGCATTGCACAGTTTTAGTCCTCACTAGGCTAATATGGACTATGCATTGCACAATTTCATTCATCAATTAGCCTGCTAGTAGCCCAGACTATGCTTTGCGTAGTTTTTGTTGTTAGTATCCCAACCTCCAAGTGAAATTGTGAAATCTTTCCATTCAGTCACCCAGGTGTGTTGCATGTCAGTCCTCAAGTTTCTTTTAGTCTTCAACCGAATGATTTCTTGACATGAGTGCTGCTATGTATCAAGGTATCACATGTGTTCGTCTATCTCTCATCAGTATAGGTGCAATGGCCTCCAAGAGAGCAAGGTCAACGGACACCATCGAGGGTGAAACTGGAGATGAAGTTGAGAAAGTGTCTATGAGCTCGCCTATCTATGAAGACACTAATCTGTTCATAGACAAGGATATCAAGATGAATGGCGAGACATCAATGACACCTTCTCAAGCACATTTGAGGAAAATATGGAAGACCGTAGGTTCTATGTCAACATACACAAGTCTGGCTAGTACTGGATTGCACACAGGTATCCCACATTCCCATGCATAGACATGATCCACTCGATTGTCTTGCATACTGATTCAGAGTCAATGATGCTGAGAAGTGCCAGTGGAACACAACTTGCTACCTTCAAGGCAAAGGAATTTCATGAGATGTATCACTTGCCACAGGCGATGATCACGATGGATACACCCTTCACCAGACCCAGCAACAGTACAAACTCAAGAGACATCTTGAAGAGCTAGGTGAAAGATCCATCCAAGTTTAGGACAACACTCAGTCAGGTTTACAAGATGAGGATACTGCGGAAGGCATATCAACTCTTGGTCATATTTGCATTCCGCTTATACGGCCAAGAGAGCACAAAGACCTTCCCGCGGAGTTAGATGATTGCGTTGGATCAACTGGCGAGTGAAGGAAGACCTTGCAACTGGTCTGACATGTTGGCTCTCAGGTTGAAGGAACAAGTAACAGAAGCCCGGCATCTGCCCAAGGGTTAACAAGCAAAGATATACATGTACGCTTACATACTAGATGCAGTCTATGCCCTTCAATAGTTCCTTGGCTTGGATTAGGCATGTACACCTTCAAAAACATTTGTGCACACTTATTACAGGTTGTTGTCCAAATGCAGCTTCCATGGAGTTATCATATAGTTATCATACCACTTCGTCACCCCGGTATACAGGATGATATTCGAGCAAGATCCACCTTGCATGTTGCAGACAGCGATGGAGGCATTGATCGACATAGCAGATTGGTATGCCTCACCCCTCGGCACCTTCATACGTATGTACAGTGCAAAGAAGGCTCCGTATGTTTTACCGAAGTTTTCTATGTACAAGCTCATCATGCAAGAAGTGTCATATCACATCTCAATAGGGTTGTCAGCTAGACTACACAAGAATAAGAAGGCCCCTTGGCCTACTCTTCCTTTGCGGATCAGGTTGTATGAGGTTCGGAATTTCAAGCATGTTGAGGCCGAGATGGAGTAATTCAAGAGATTCACCTTCGGCACTAGAAGTTTCAATCCATATGACGTGCATTGCTTAGTGAAGGACCATCATACGAGAGTGAAACATCCTTGGATCCACGGGGCCTTTCATTGGCCTGAGGAAGACCCATGGAGATATCATTATCACTTCTCAAGGCTCAATGAACCGGTCAACATAGAAGGAAGCAGCATCTCAGAGAGCATCATCATCAGTAGCAGCAGAGGGCAGCAAACCTGCGCATGGCAAAGGCAAGAGGAAGGTTGTTGACAGTGCAGACGTAGAGAAAAGATGCAAGTTCAAAGAAGATCCACTTGTGTTGAAAGAAGCTTTAGAGGTTGAGGCTAAGAGGCGACAGCACAATAGAAGGATCATGCAAAGGCAAAGAGAGAAGCAGAAGATGGAGGAAACAAAAAAGGAGTTGTAGGAGTTGAAACAGAAACTCAGGGAAGAACAAAAGCTATGCAGAAGAGAGAAGGAAGCATAGCAAGAATAGGAATAGCAGGAGGCGCAACATGCACATGTTGATAAAATGCACCCATACAGGTTATTAACTCATCTGAGCAACTGGTACATAGTAGACAAGGGTGGGCAGTCGCAGGAGCAGGACTTAGCTCAAGAGATTGAACAGATGCTAGATTATTTATGGACATGGAAATGGTTCAGCCAAATTCAGATCAGGATATTGACCTCATGCTTCAAGACCAAGAGGTCACCCCACTGGCTTCACCAGATCTGGAAGCAGAGCAAGTCCCAAGCGATCAAGGAGACAAAGAAAACCTTGAAGACAATCCGGAAGTGGAGATGCACAACATATCTTTCGATGAGTCACAACACAGAGTTGTGCAGTCATGAAGAGTGACTGCTACAGATGTCCATATATCTCCTACGCATTTTGAAGAGCAAGTGATCATGTCCGATGTGCACAGAGATCCAACTGCATTGGTCGATGTTACCAAATCATATGCCAAAGCCACTAGCTCAAGTGTTATATTATTGATAGCTAAGAATGAGTGCATGGCTAAGGATTTACAAGAGGCCAAGCAGGGAGAAGAGAAAGTTACAGCATCCACCAAAGCAGAGTTGAGGAGACCGATACTAGATGAAGTATTGTCTCCGTCACATGGAATGAGTCGTTCTTGCGGACAAGATCGACCTCCCTAGTATCTAAAGATATCTACTGACAAGCAAGCCAATCAAATCTTATCTTTCTCTAAATATGCAATTTATAAACAAAGGCAAACAAGTGTTTTAGGCCTACCTTGGGTCCAATGCAAGTTTGTGGAAGCCTCGCTCCTTTGATCCAAATGAGCTCCCTTGTAGCCAATCTACAAACACAAACAAGCACACAAATTAAATAGCACCTGAAAAGCCAATATCATAAAGCATACTTATCATGATGATCAAGGAATTCATGAAACAAATGATATAGGACAATTTGTTGAGAAAAATGAATCTGATTGTATTAATTCAAATCAAAGAAGAACTTTACAACCTGTGCCTTGATGTTGTACAAGCTCTTCCCAGGGTCCAACAAGAAGTCTCCTCTACTTTGACAAGTTTTCACTCTCTTCCCAATGAAGCCAAAAGGTATGTGATCTCTCCTCTCAAGCTTAACTAGGAAGTCTCAATTCCACCAGAATTTACCCTCAAAAATGTTCAGCTTCTAACCTCCCTAGCAACCAGCCCAATGCCTTAATTTGTAGTGCAATGGAGGGAAGTTACTAGGTCCTCCTTCAAAGGGATAAAGCCCTCCTTCAAAGGGATAGCTCCTCTCATCAAGGGATTAGCTCCTTCTCTTTTGGGATGCATGAACCACCTAAGAGCGAACCATCCACGTCAAAATTCCTTCTAGAATCATCTAGAATTAACCCAAAGTGAGTTTTTTAGAATAAACTTGCGCCTTTTTGACTTTCACAGGGGTCCGCACCCACTCCTTTAGAGACAGAGCGGGCAGGTCCACAGGTAATGTGAACAGGGGATGCGGGACCGCAGGCAACAGTGAGAGAAAGTGTGGAACCAGAACTTTATTGATTTTCAAAGGTTTTTCTCTCATTTTCAAAGCTTGACATGAAGAGCTGAGGTCTGAGACTTTCTTAGGAGGATAGTATGAATGATGATAGACCCATACTGACTACAAATAGTCATGGTGACAATATTTTGTGTAACAGATTGCCCCCTAAAGTGTGAAGTCTGTAGTAGATGAGGATTTCATTTATTATCTAGGAAGAGTGAAGTACTTTATCATTTCGAGGATCATCTTGTGGAGAGCCCGGTTGGAACCTGTAAAAACATTCAAAGAAAAATATATATATGAGATCATATCATCGCTGAGGTAGGCATTCCCATACTCAGATCAAAACTGACTAGAAAACTAACTATTGCTCTGATATAGGAATGATCTTGTAATACATCACAAGTATAGACACATGTAGACACAGTATGGACGCAGCCATCTGTTTATGAATAGTCCACAGTATAATGAATACAAAATTCCTTGCAGCCTAGATGGTGGAAACTAGATTCAGGGTCTTCATTTCTACTTCCCGAAATAGTACGATTCTAACCATGTGAATGAATGTGTCGAAGTCGAACATGGTAGAAACCACTTGATTACCAGTCAATGATGTAAACTGTTAAAAAGTGTGAGAGAAACCACCAGTAATATCAATGGCTCTCAAAGTACTCAGTACAATCCATGAGATGTGAATAGATGTGTTGATGTCGAACATGTCACGGAATCCTTTGATCGAAGGTCAATGATGCAACCTATCGTCAAAGGTGAGAAACCTGCCATTGAGGCATGCAGATCCCAAGGTACTGATGATTTCTAGATCATCTTTCTAGATACTGAGCTGAAGTTGATAGAAAGTGATCCGTCATAGGCAAGCCCACAACACGAAATCATAGATCAAGTTTGAAGAAATTTAGTTGCAAGGACTGACTCAAGGATGGTCAAGATGGATGACAGATATTTTGCAGATGCATGGCTTATTTGCACTGACCTCTTGAACACATAACGACACAGTAGATGGTTTGGTGACAATTGACCCAAAGTTAATACCCAGAAACCGACTGAAGACCTTCAATGTGGTTTGATCAACTGTAAGGCAAAGGATTTCCCAACCCGAGTGAATAAAAGTGTCGTGTTCAAGAGTGGTTACAAAGTATGACAAGCAGGCTCATTTTTCTCTCTTTTCCCCCACCATTTCTAGCAAGTACCTCTTTATTTTTGACAAGCTTGAGGAGGATAACATTTACTTGATTATAAGCTCATCCTTCGGATGATTCCAACTTAGTTTAAATTCGAACCCTAAGAAGGAGTGGTCCGTTCCTGTTTGTAATTGAACAGGTCCTTTACTATTAAATTTTAACGAGTCTAGTATAGGAGAAACTCGACGTTTTTCAATTTTAGAGAGTCTGAAAAAACTTAAGAAGACTCCATGGTTGTCATTTTTTGTAAATTTGTGTCTCCGAAGCCCGAAAAAGTATAAAATAATACTTGAGAGAACCGCTTGATCATTACGACCAAGGAGTACTTTTCATATTTAATGGCCCTCACTTGAAAAAGTAAAAAAGTGATCAAAGTCACGTCGTTTTATTTCCAATATCGAACTTGAAACGACAAAAGTCCGGCAATCTTTTCATGTTTATACGGTTAGAAAAAGAGCTGTAAGTGGACTGTCTTTTTGATTCTGTTTTAACGAGTTTAAAAAGAGAAAGCTCAGCAATCTTTTCATATTTTAGGAGTCAGAAAAGAGCTTAAAGAAGACTCTAAGGTTTCATTTTTTCGTAAGTTTTAACGAGTTCGAAAAAAGGATAAAAATGTACTCGTGGTTTTCATTTTTTCATAATTTTTAATGAGTTCGAAAAAATGATAAAAATGTACTCATATGGCCGACTTTCAATTTAATTTACGAGCAGGAAAAGACGGAAAGAACTAGCATTTTCATTTGTTTTACGAGAATGAAAGATAGCAAAATAATCTCGGGATTTTCATGAGTTTAACGAGTCTTGAAAATAACTGAAATTGACTTGAGATAGGTTTCATTTTTACAAAATCTTGAAATAGAGAAAAACTATGCTTCAAAGTAGTTTCATTTTTACACAAGCTTGAAACAGAGAGAAAACTGTGCTTGATGCCCCCTAAGCGTAACTGCTAGAGCGCATGCCCCCCAGTTTCATTTCATTCAACTAAGTACATTGCTGGTAATTATTAGCTGGATGGAATGAAGGTTCAGTTTCGAGATCATATGAAAGACCCGACCTAAAATTGTAAGAAAAGTATGCAAAAAACTGAAATAACTAACCTAAATATACAACTTAACATTTATGAGATCTATTCAAACTCTCAACACAATTAGAGGAGGATTTGTTTCATTTTTTAACGAGCTTGACACAGGAAAAGAACTATGTTCGGATCCGGTTTCATGTTTACGCAAGCTTGAAATGAAAAACTATGCTTTTTATAAGTTTGCATGCCCCCAGCATAATGACGCAAATCGAGGTACATGCCCCCCAAGCTTCATTGCATTCAACCAGGTGGATGAAATGAAGGTTTACTTTCGAAATATTGGAAAGACTCGAGGGAGTTGTTTCATTTTTTAATGAGGTTGACACAGGAAAAGAAGTATCCTCAAAACCCTTGTTTCATTTTTTAAACGAGCTTGACACAAGATAAGGAACTATGCACAATTCATTTGAAAAGTATGCAAATGTAATCTATGCATATTTTTCATTCATATTTTGAAAATAAGAATTCTAATTATGCAAATGTGATCTACGCAAGAGAATTCTCAAACACAAGATGATTCTAATGTAATCTAAGAACCAATCAAGTGCAAGTCAAGAAAATTGGGTGAGAGTTCCAAAGATCAAAAAATAAAAACACTCAAAGGCAATTAACACTCATACACAATTTTAGCAAAAAGATGCAAAATTGTGAAAAGACTGAGACAAACCTCCAAGTAATGACCAAAGGAAATCAAATTAATAATTTCTCAAAAAAGAGACTCAAAACACCCAATTGATAAAAGCTTAAAATAGGAATGTCAATGGAATTAACCTAAGAAAAGTTCATGACAAGTCACGTGCAAATCTGGGCAGAGGCTAAAAACACCGAAACAAATCCTAAGTTGATTGAAAGAGAAAATCTTAAGTTTTTCAAAATTTTGACAGGGTCCGCAGGCTCCCAGTTTACCCAGGTGCGGGACCGCTCTGTGTGTAAAACAAAAGTGCGGATAGGTCCGCACTATGTTACAAGCAAAGGGTGCGGTCCTCTCCCAAAAGTATGAAAAACAAAAAATAATTCAAGATCTACTAAACCTACCCAATCCCACACACATCAAGCCAAAAACAGAAACAAAAACACAGTTTCTCAAGTCAAAGTAAAAGCAAAGGAAAAATCAAAAATTCAATTCCCCAGTGGAGTCGCCATTTTGTCACACGGAATGAGTCGTTCTTGCGGACAAGATCGACCTCCCTAGTATCTAAAGATATCTAGTGACAAGCAAGCCAATCAAATCCTATCTTTCTCTAAATATGCAATTTATAAACAAAGGCAAACAAGTGTTTTAGGCCTACCTTGGGTCCAATGCAAGTTTGTGGAACCCTCGCTCCTTTGATCCAAATGAGCTCCCTTGTAGCAAATCTAAAAACACAAACAAGCACACAAATGAAATAGTACCTGAAAATCCAATATCATAAAGTATACTTATCATGATGACCAAGGAATTCATGAAACAAATGATATAGGACAATTTGTTGAGAAAAATGAATCCGATTGTATTAATTCAAATCAAAGAAAAACTTTACAACCTATGCCTTGATGCTGTACAAGCTCCTCCCAGGGTCCAGCAAGAAGTCTCCTCTACTTTGACAAGTTTTCACTCTCTTCCCAATGAAGCCAAAAGGTATGTGATCTCTCCTCTCAAGCTTAACTAAGAAGTCTCAATTCCACCAGCATTTACCCTCAAAAATGTTCAGCTTCTAACCTCCCTAGCAACCAGCCCAATGCCTTAATTTATAGTGCAATGGAGGGAAGTTACTAGGTCCTCCTTCAAAGGGATAAAACCCTCCTTCAAAGGGATAGCTCCTCTCATCAAGGGATTAGCTCCTTCTCTTTTGGGATGCATGAACCACCTAAGAGCGAACCATCCACGTCAAAATTCCTTCTAGAATCATCTAGAATTAACCCAAAGTGATTTTTTTAGAATAAACTTGCGCCTTTTTTACTTTCACAGGAGTCCGCACCCACTCCTTTAGAGACAGAGCGGGCAGGTCCGCAGGTAATGTGAACAGGGGGTGCGGGACCGCAGGCAACAATGAGATAAAGTGCGGAACCAGAACTTTATTGATTTTCAAAGGTTTTCCTCTCATTTTCAAAGCTTGACATGAAGAGCTGAGGTCTGAGACTTTCTTAGGAGGACAGTATGAATGATGATAGACCCATACTGACTACAAATAGTCATGGTGACAATATTTTGTGTAACAGATTGCCCCCTAAAGTGCGAAGTCTGTAGTAGATGAGGATTTCATTTATTATCTAGGAAGAGTGAAGTACTTTATTATTTCGAGGATCATCTTGTGGAGAGCCCGGTTGGAACCTGTAAAAACATTCAATGAAAAATATATATATGAGATCATATCATCGCTGAGGTAGGCATTCCCATACTCAGATCAAAACTGACTAGAAAACTAACTATTGCTCTGATATAGGAATGATCTTGTAATACATCACAATTATAGACACATGTAGACATAGTATGGACGCAGCCATCTGTTTATGAATAGTCCACAGTATAATGAATACAAAATTCCTCGCAGTCTGGATGGTGGAAACTAGATCCAGGTTCTTCATTTCTACTTCCCGAAATAGTACGATTCTAACCATGTGAATGAATGTGTCGAAGTCGAACATGGTAGAAACCACTTGATTACCAGTCAATGATGTAAACTGTTAACAAGTGTGAGAGAAACCACCAGTAATATCAATGGCTCTCAAAGTACTCAGTACAATCCATGAGATGTGAATAGATTTGTTGATGTCGAACATGTCACGGAATCCTTTGATCGAAGGTCAATGATGCAACCTATCGTCGAAGGCGAGAAACCTACCATTGAGGCATGCAGATCCCAAGGTACTGACGATTTCTAGATCATCTTTCTAGATAATGAGCTGAAGTTGATAGAAAGCGATCCGTCGTAGGCAAGCCCACAACATGAAATCATAGATCAAGTTTGAAGAAATTTAGTTGCAAGGACTGACTCAAGGATGGTCAAGATGGATGACAGATATTTTGCAGATGAATGGCTTATTTGCACTGACCTCTTGAACACATAACGACACAGCAGATGGTTTGGTGACAATTGACCCAAAGTTAATACCCAAAAACCGGCTGAAGACTTTCAATGTGATTTGATCAACTGTAAGGCAAAGGATTTCCCAACCTGGGTGAATAAAAGTGTCGTGTTCAAGAGTGGTTACAAAGTATGACAAGCAGGCTCATTTTTCTCTCTTTTCCCACACCATTTCTGGCAAGTACCTCTTTATTTTTGACAAGCTTGAGGAGGATAACATTTACTTGATTATAAGCTTATCCTTCGGATAAGTCCAACTTAGTTTAAATTCGAACCCTAAGAAGGAGTGGTCTGTTTCTGTTTGTAATTGAACAAGTCCTTTACTATTAAATTTTAATGAGTTTAGTATAGGAGAAACTTGGCGTTTTTCAATTTTAGAGAGTCTGAAAAAACTTAAGAAGACTCCATGGTTGTCATTTTTTGTAAATTTGTGTCTCCGAAGCCCGAAAAAGTATAAAATAATACTTGAGAGAACCGCTTGATCATTACGACCAAGGAGTACTTTTCATATTTAGTGGCCCTAACTTGAAAAAGTAAAAAAGCGATCAAATTCATGTCGTTTTATTTCCAATATCAAACTTGAAACGACAAAATTCTGGCAATCTTTTCATGTTTATATGGTCAGAAAAAGAGCTGTAAGTGGACCGTCTTTTTTATTCCATTTTAACGAGTTTAAAAAGAGAAAGCTCGGCAATCTTTTCATATTTTAGGAGTCAGAAAAGAGATTAAAGAAGACTCTAAGGTTTCATTTTTTCGTAAGTTTTAACGAGTTCGAAAAAAGGATAAAAATGTACTCATGGTTTTCATTTTTTCGTAACTTTTAATGAGTTCAAAAAAATGATAAAAATGTACTCATATGGCCGACTTTCAATTTAATTTACGAGCAGGAAAATACGGAAAGAACTAGGCATTTTCATTTGTTTTACGAGAATGAAAGATAGCAAAATAATATCGGGATTTTCATGAGTTTAACAAGTCTTGAAAATTGCTGAAATTGACTCGAGATAGGTTTCATTTTTACAAAATCTTGAAACAGAGAAAAACTATGCTTCAAAGTAGTTTCATTTTTACACAAGCTTGAAACAAAGAGAAAATTGTGCTTGATGCCCCCTAAGCGTAACTGCTAGAGCGCATGCCCCCCAGCTTCATTTCATTCAACTAAGTACACTGCTGGTAATTATTAGCTGGATGGAATGAAGGTTCAGTTTCGAGATCATATGAAAGACCCGACCTAAAATTGTAAGAAAATTATTCAAAAAACTGAAATAACTAACCTAAATATACAACTTAACATTTATGAGATCTAGTCAAACTCTCGACTCAATTAGAGGAGGATTTGTTTCATTTTTTAACGAGCTTGACACAGGAAAAGAACTATGCTCGGATCTGGTTTCATGTTTACGCAAGCTTGAAACGAAAAACTATGCTTGTTATAAGTTTGCATGCCCCCAGCATAATGACGCAAATCGAGGTACATGCCCCCCAAGCTTCATTGCATTCAACCAGGTGAATGAAATGAAAGTTTACTTTCGAAATATTGGAAAGACTCGAGGGAGTTGTTTCATTTTTTAATGAGGTTGACACAGGAAAAGAAGTATCCTCAAAACCCTTGTTTCATTTTTTAAACGAGCTTGACACAAGATAAGGAACTATGCTCATAACAATTGTAATCTATGCACAATTCATTTAAAAAGTATGCAAATGTAATCTATGCATATTTTTCATTCATATTCTGAAAATAAGAATTCTAATTATGCAAATGTGATCTACGCAAGAATGATTCTAATGTAATCTAAGAACCAATCAAGTGCAAGTCAAGAAAATTGGGTGAGAGTTCCAAAGATCAAAAAATAAAAACACTCAAAGGCGATTAACACTCATACACAATTTTAGCAAAAAGATGCAAAATTGTGAAAAGACTGAGACAAACCTCCAAGTAATGACCAAAGGAAATCAAATTAATAATTTCTCAAAAAAGAGACTCAAAACACCCAAATGATAAAAGCTTAAAACAGGAATGCCAATGGAATTAACCTAAGAAAAGTTCCTGACAAGTCACGTGCAAATCTGGGCAGAGGCTAAAAACACCGAAACTCCCAGTTCCGCAGGCTCCCAGTTTACCCAGGGGCGGGACCGCTCTGTGTGTAAAACAAAAGTGCGGATAGGTCCACACTGTGTTACAAGCAGAGGGTGCGGTCCTCTCCCAAAAGTATGAAAAACAAAAAATAGTTTAAGATCTACTAAACCTATCCAATCCCACACACATCAAGCCAAAAACAGAAACAAAAACACAGTTTCTCAAGTCAAAGTCAAAGCAAAGGAAAAATCAAAAATTCAATTCCCCAGTGGAGTCGCCATTTTGTCACACGGAATGAGTCGTTCTTGTGGACAAGATCGACCTCCCTAGTATCTAAAAATATCTAGTGACAAGCAAGCCAATCAAATCCTATCTTTCTCTAAATATGAAATTTATAAACAAAGGCAAACAAGTGTTTTAGGCCTACCTTGGGTCCAATGCAAGTTTGCGGAAGCCTCACTCCTTTGATCCAAATGATCTCCCTTGTAGCAAATCTGCAAACACAAACAAGCACACAAATTAAATAGCACCTGAAAAGCCAATATCATAAAGCATACTTATCATGATGATCAAGGAATTCATGAAACAAATGATATAAGACAATTTTTTGAGAAAAATGAATCCGATTGTATTAATTCAAATCAAAGGAGAAATTTACAACCTGTGCCTTGATGTTGTACAAGCTCCTCCCAGGGTCCAGCAAGAAGTCTCCTCTACTTTGACAAGTTTTCACTCTCTTCCCAATGAAGCCAAAAGGTATGTGATCTCTCCTCTCAAGCTTAACTAGGAAGTCTCAATTCCACTAGCATTTACCCTCAAAAATGTTCAGCTTCTAACCTCCCTAGCAACCAGCCCAATTCCTTAATTTATAGTGCAATGGAGGGAAGTTAATAGGTCCTCCTTCAAAGGGATAGCTCCTCTCATCAAGGGATTATCTCCTTCTCTTTTGGGATGCATGAACCACCTAAGAGTGAACCATCCACATCAAAATTCCTTCTAGAATCATCTAGAATTAACCCAAAGTTAGTTTTTTAGAATAAACTTGTGCCTTTTTTACTTTCACAGGGGTCCGCACCCACTTCTTTAGAGACAGAGCGGGCAGGTCCGCAGGTAATGTGAACAGGGGGTGTGGGACCGCAGGCAACAGTGAGAGAAAGTGCGGAATCAGAACTTTATTGATTTTCAAAAGTTTTTCTCTCATTTTCAAAGCTTGACATGAAGAGCTGAGGTCTGAGACTTTCTTACAACAATGTAAACTTTAAAACGAGAACTGATACTGTTACCCGTTTCGTAGAGTTAGCAAAAAATTGACTTGATTTTGAAAAGGGGCGATGCAGAACACACATATTTTTTTTAAAGCATAGTTTTTGGCACTTTAATTTTTTTATCTACATTATGTTTTAGAATGTTAATGATTTGCATGTTGATTTTAAAAAATGGTGATTCCGCATCATGCCCCTTTTTTAAAAGACCTATTTTTTCTACTTTAAATATTCTAATGTATAAAATGTAAATAATTATTTTCTAAATTTAACAATTTTTGACAATTTGAATTTTTTAATGTATTTAGTGTGGATATTTTTTTTAAATGTTACATTTTTTTCACTTTAAAAATTTTTATGTCAATTTTTTTTCTTTTTTTACTTACATAAAAAAAGCAAATATAAAAATATAAATAAAAAAATGTTAAGAAAAAAAAAAACTAAAAAAAAAAATTAAAACAAACTAAATTAAAAAATAGAAAAAAAAATACAAGAAAAATCTAAAAAACTATTAAAATTAAGATTAAAAACATAAAACGAAAAACTTAAAAAAACCAAAATATAATCAAAAAAAAAAAAAAACCATTTAAAAATGAAAAGAAAAACATATATTTCGATTTTTTTAAGATAAAAAAACATTTAAAATTTTAAAAAACATATATTTATGAAAAAAATTAAAACTTACATTTCTAATAAATAAAAAACATTTAAAATTAAAATATATATATATATATATACACATTTCATTTAAAAGAAAAAAGCATTTAAAATATTTTAAAATTTAAAGGATTAAAAAAAAATATTTAAAATATATATATATATATATATATATATATATATATATATATATAATTAATAGACATTTAACATTTAAATTTTTATTTTTTTAAAACACATTCAACATGTTTCAAAAAAAAAAAATCTTACTTTCTTTTAAAACTTAAACCTTTTAAAACAAATAATAATAACATTTAAAGAAAACTATTTTAAAAAATTTCAAAACAATGGGCCTTGGGCGACGGTGTTGTGCAGAAGGCGATTCCGAGAATCGCACAACCATCGCCCCGCCGCTCGTGCGCCACCCAGGGTGGGTGGCGCACGAGCGGCGGGGCGGTGGTTGTGCGATTCCCGGAATTGGCGCACGAGCGGCGGGGCGGTGGTTGTGCGATTCCCGGAATTGCCTTCTGCACAACTCACAACGTAGTTGATTACCTTCAGAGACGCTGCAATTTAAAAGCAATTCGTGTTTATGTAAAGTTGATATCTTCGGGATGTTGATGGTAGATCACACAGTTGTATCTATCGTCCTCTTTTGAAATGTAAAGGGTTTGTTGTTTTCATTTTTGCAATTACAATTAAACAATCAAATCAGTGAGATTTGTGAAAATAAACAATGAAATGTGTGACAGATGTGAAAAAAAAACAATGAAATACCAAACGTTTTATAACAAAGACATGGAACTACAGCTTTGATCCAAATGTTCCATAACAAACACATGAAACTAGAACGTGGTCTAAAGGCATATTGGATGAATTTTGATTTAAAATTTGGATTTTACGGAATTAAAGAATGTTGAAAAATTATCACATCGAGTATGTCATGCGTAGAGATACAGACTCATTTATTTATTTTGCGGAGTATCAAGATGTTCACATCTCGAGCCATCTGGCCAAAAAAAAAAGTGTGCACCAAAAAATATGGAAGGAATATAATTCCATCTTAGGAATAAAATCTCATATATTTATCCTTCAAAAAGAGGTTGACAACCATAAACTATTTGCTTAATAAATTTAATTATTTTAATTTCATTTTAAGTTTTTGAATTATTGGATTTTTATTATGTATAATGCAGACATTTTAATTTCATTTTAAGTTATTGAATTATTGGATTTTTATTATGTATAATCCAGAGATTTAAGAATTTTTTTTTTAATAAGGGGATTTGAACTAAGATAATGTTGTTTCAGTTATTTTGTTATAAATTTCATTACATCATGTTTGAAAAATATATAATCTAACACAAAACAAAACAAGGTTCACATGATTTTTTACAATTGGTTGTTGGTTTGAGAGATAATTTTTGTGAAGTATGATTATTCGAGGGAATAAGTAGGTTTTAATGGAAGGAATATCTTTGAACAATTAAATAATTCATTTAAAATGTAGGCTTTAAATTTTTAAATGTTTTTAAAATTATAAAATATATGTTTTTTAAACTTTCAAATATTTTTTTATTTTTTAAAAATCGAAAATATATGTTTTTTATTAAATCCAAAATACATATATTTTTCTAAATTTTAATTGTTTTTTTGTTATTTTGTTTTTTTAATTAGACTATATTTTGGTTTCTTAGTTTTTTTTTTTTTTTTGAAATAGTTTTTAAGATTTTTATTGGTTTTGTTTTTTAATTTTAATTTTTTTTTTGTTAAATCTACTTTGTTTTTAATTTTTAATTTTTTTTAATTTTTTTGCTAATGCTTTTTATTTTTCTTTTCTATTTTTAGTTACTTAATTTATATATATATATATATATATATATATATATATATATTTTCAAAAAAAAAATTATGGTTAGGATATAATTTTTATTTTTATTTTTTACATTTTTTTGTTTTTATTTGTCCTTTTTATCTTTAATTTTCTATTTTGTTTTTTATAATCTAATTTGTTTTATTTTTCTTATATGCTTTTTAAAATTTTTCTATTTTTTCTTAATTTTATAGTTTTTTAAATTTTGTTTTTTTTTTTTTTTATATGGTTTACCAAATAAAAGAAAAAATGCAATTTTTTTTTTTTTAATTTGTTTTTCTTATTATTTATTTCTTTATATTTTTATATATTTTTTTGTTTTTTTTTGTTTTTTTGTTTTTTTGTGTTTTTTTCTTTTTTTTTCTTATCTTTTATAGGTTAATTTCCTTTTTTTTTTTACATTATTATGATTGTTTTTTTTTGTGTTAATTTTTTTTCATGTTTGTTTTTTTTCTATTTTTTGTAATTTTTTTTAAATATATATTTTTATTTACATTTTGCTATTTTTTTAACCCTTTTTTTTTTTTTTTTTTTCATTGTTTTAATTTTTGTTTTTATTTTTAATTTTATGTTTTCATTATTCTTTTGAAATTTTAATGTTTTTTGGAGTCATGATAAAATCTTTTACACCATTATTTCAAAATGTTGAAAATTTACCCTGCAAAAAAAAGTGTTATTCCAACATCAACACTATTTTGAGGGTATTTTTTGCACAAATTTTGAACAAAAAAATTGTTTTTCACTGCTATTTTTAAAACATATTGAAAATTTACCTTAGAGAAAAAAAAGAGTTATTCCACCATCAACACTTTTAGTTTTGAGGGTGTTTTTCGCACAATTTTTGCACAAAAAATTCATTTTCACTGCCATTTTTAAAACATGTTCAAAATTGACCCTCAAAAGAAAAACCATCTTTCCAGCATACACACTTTTCGTTTTTAGCACTATTTTTCATGTTTTTTCGGGGTTTTTTGGCCAGAGTTCCCGTTTTGAGTTTATAGTTTTCGTTCCAAAGTTTACATTATTTTAGGAGGACAGTATGAATGATGATAGACCCATACTGACTGCAAATAGTCATGGTGACAATATTTTGTGTAACAGTCTCTCGAGACAGTCATGCGGAAGTTGTACTTCAGATTCATCATCGTGCATAAGTCAGTTTTCCATCTCAATGGTTGGTAGCATTGTTGTGCTAGGAGAGCATGCATCTTGTCAGATCTACACACTGTTGTCGATCACATGAAAATATTGAAAATTAGGTATAAGGGAGCCCCATTTCACTTGCCAAATATGATGAAGCCAAAGGCGATAGAGTTGAAGGCATGCACCCAAAGTCAGATTTGGAACTATGAGGAACTCCCACAGTTCATCACCAGTTTGCAGGCTTCACATGCATGGGTGTTCAGGAGCATGGACTTCATTGTGCACACACATGTGATCCCACCCATTGGTACACTCACCAAGGCGAAGTCAAAGAACCAAGTTCGACTGGAGCTTGACATGTACTTTAATCATTTGTTGCATGTAGCCACCAACGTAGACTTGCAGATGAGCACAGACACTATGCATCAGTATGTTGCTAGTCCAAATGTACTCAAGACTATGATGCACATGTTATTTGATGAGTTGTACAGAGGTGCCAAATCAGTGTACCCAAATGTAACGGACGCAAGAGTTCACTTTCAGAAGGATTTCACCATAGATCATGCATACACCATAACAAACTACCAAGCTTGCCATCAGTTCACCACCATCGATCATTGTGAGGATGTCGAAGAGTTAGTCTTCCCACAACTTTTTGAGTCCTAGTGATGTCTTGCATGGCTTACTCAAGCATATTTTTGTCTCACATGGGTACATTTGCATATTGTAATGTAAACATGTTGTAAAAATGAAAGACCAAGTGTCGATAGTAGAAAGTAACAGTTATGTAATAGTTGAAGAGTCATGAGGGTAGGTGAAGATTCACAAAGAGGAATGTCAAGGGTCACCCCAGCCTTTGCTATTCATAGAACCTCATAACTCATTATACAGGATTTTGGGAGCCAAGCTTCCTATAGGTGTAACTTAGAGAAAGCTTGGAGTGTATTGTAATGAGCCTTGGCTTCTCCACAGTGTAGAGCTAGTACATCTCTTTAGAGGAACAGGCGGAAGTGATTGTAATGTTTCGCTATCGGGGCTAGTGGAAGTCATGGTTGTATGGATGATTGGATCTTTCACTCTTTTAATATAATAAAGCCAACATGTTTCATGCTTATGTTGTTATTGTAGTTCGGTTATCCTGGTTACTTTAATGATTATGTAGTTATTATTTACGCATGTATGTATGGACTATTTCGTATGTGTTTGTATGAATCTTATTGCAGCTTGTTGTTGGTATAATCCACCACTCTGGATCTTCAGCTATCCTGCTTTCCATGCCATGATGTCTTTCTGCTCGTGTGTTCCCTTTTATGTTGCATGCTATCACGGGTTTCTAAGGGGCGCACTCACTCCCCCTTCCATGTGTTAGAGCCTTTCATGCACCTTCTTTGACTTTCTGCAAGGTCACACCCTTGCTACCAACAAGGACATATCATTTACCTCTACACGTAACTGCAGTCAAGGCGATGTTGTACTACCCACTGTTGGGACTCCTACTCTAAATGGTCTGAGGTCTAGTTGGGACTTCTTACCGAGGAGATCCCCTCACATGTTGGTGATTCCATCACCGTCAACACTTTCTTAGATTATTATTTTTCTTCTTCATTAAACAATTACCAATTCATAAACCATAAAGAGACAAGAGACACATAATATAGGCTATCAGCCAGGGCCAAAACTTCTCCCACTTGAGAGGAAAACTCAAACAAATTATTCTTCTTATAGAGACTTCAATTGATAAATACCAAGACCAAGACCCTTGACCTATTTTCCACTCCAAGACCAAGACACAAGTTCCATTGAGATCCTTAGTCAACGATAGTCAAACTTATGCTCCTTCCTCCTTCTCAGCTTCTTCTTCAACCTCAGCTTTCTTCTACTTCAGACCTTCAGCCTTATTGACTTAGGTCTGTAATTCTTGACCTTAATTCAGAACCTTCTTCTAGAGAAATATCCTTGATACCCTTGCTTAGGATAGAGTATCCTCTTGGCTTGTCATGACTTCCCTTCTTCCACTTTGGCTCCCTAGGAGGACTGCAATTCTCCTCGGCTTCCACTGCTTCAATAGACCACTTCCTTCCTTGCATGTATGGAGGTTTACAACCCATAAACGGTCACAAAAATAACCCTAAGGACTTCAATCTTCCTTATTCTTACTTCATTGGTTGGGAGACTTCTTCTTTGATCCCTTTGCACTTCTTATTGTAGTCTTACACTTGTCCAAAAATATGTCTTATGAACTAAGGCTGAGCTTAATATTTATAGTGGTTTCCCCCTCAAATTAGTTGACTTGAAGAGGGTGAGCCAACATGACTATTGTAGGGGTTTATTAATTCCATCTTGGAGTCAACATGTTAGGAGATGCTTGTGCTTGTCTTGGAGAGTCTTTAGAATCTTTTAATGACTTATATAAATCTGTAACTTGCCCAAGAAGGGTCCTTCATACATGACATAGATGTTTATGACTAGATGACCAATCCTAAAGGCTCACAATGGGAGTCATCACTAAAAATAAAATTCTTTGATCATGAAACCCATGAGACAATCATTACAATAATAATTTTATTTTCTTATTTACATCAATTATATAAAATCACAATTACACGTCATTATGAATACTGATCCTAGTTACACTTTTCAACAGCCTTCGGGCTTATGAATGTTCATCTGTTACTCCTTATACGTTGTAACACTAAGTTTCTATTTCCCTTTGTTTTTGGTATATGCGGGATTGCAATACAACTCTACCTAGATTAGGGATTTGGATGCTACCACAAGGGATTAGTCCTAAAATAAATAAATAAATATATATATATATATATATATATATATATATATATATATATATATATATATATATATATATATATATAAGTGTGAACCCATGGATTTGGGTTGAGAGAAGTACCAATCTAGCTAACCACTTGAAATCATACATATAATAAAGAGTAGGGATTGTTGGTTTGCCTTGCTACCCTTTGTTATCACTTAGAGAAAACCCTGGATGTTAGGGAAAAACTCTATGGTAACCTTTAACTAATCTCTTGAATTCAAAGTTATCCCTTTCAATCCAAAGGCAGATCCCTTCTATAACTTAACCAAAACTAACTGGTTGTTTGATGAGCTTGATGGCTAGATCATATGTAGAGTGAGGGGTTTTGAAAAAAGAATTTTGGTTGGGCAATAAGACAATCCATTTGGTGATTGAATCTGTTTGACAACAAGTAGCTTATATTAATTTCAAATTGTACACAAAATATACCAAAGCTTTGTCAACAAATTCCAACCCTTTCTCATTCTTCGTAAAATATCTTTATAGAAAAGAAAAATTAACTAAAAACATGTTTATAACAAATCTTTAATTACAAAACCTAAAACATCACAACGTACATCTCAAATACATGCATATAAAACTTTCCAATCCTATTTGAACCTAAATATCATGCTTTTGTTGGAGTCATGGCTAGAGATAAGGATCACCAAGTCGAATTTGATGAGGTGGCATCCAAGTCAACAACTATCCATGAGCTTTTTCCTCACGAATTCCTAAAAAATAGGGTCCAGTGATCCCTTTGAAAATCAAAAACCATGATAGATGTTAGAAAACCAAGAGGTGTTTTCTTAAATGGTTCCATTATGGACAAAAACCTCTTTCAGTTTTGAAAAACTTGTTCTCATATTTTTGGAAAATGTGCCATAAATTACTATTTTATACACCAAAAAACAGAGTTTTAACTGAGCATTTTTACAAAAGTGCTGACACTGAAACTGCCAGCACTTTTAAAAACTAACTAAAATTGTGATAACACCCTACATCGTAAAGTTTTTCCACTAATGATAATGAAGATGGATGTCATCAAATTGGACCAACATAGCAGCAAAAGTGATCCAAAAGAGATAAATATGAAGACTATATGTATTAGCAACAAATGGGTATGGAGATTCTAAAATATTTTGGAAGTGTAAATTTGAAAAAACTGATGGAGTGGATAGAAGGCATGAAGAAATGTTTATATTTTCATGAGATTATAGGCCCCCAAAAGAGTAAAATTTGTATGTGGAATTTGAGGTGTTATGCACAGGATTGGTGGAAACCACTAAAGAGAGACAAAAAGTGGAGAGGTAAAGTCAAGATCTAAAATTCAAAGAAGATGGTGGCCCAATTGAGAGGTATACATTTGTAAACTTGATTATATTTGGAAATTTAAGAGAATAAAAGCTATTACTAGATGATTAGCATGTAGAAAATCATTTTGAATAGTTTTGTAATGCAACCTTTACAATAAATTTTGTATAAGATAATTGAGGAAAAGCCATACATTTTGTGGATGGATTGAAGACCTCCATTAAAATAGATATAAATGCAAATAAGATGTAATTATTAGAAAAAATTATTTTGACCTTGAGAATCAAGGAGGTGTAGATGAAAAGAAAGCATGAGAGAAGAAAGGTAGAGAAAAAAAAAAAAGATAATATCCTAAATGTGCTCACCAAGAGTTTTGATTGTGAAAGTGAGATGCATATTATTGAGAAAAAATTATGAAATATGTATGTGTGAAGTGCATGTTGTGGATATCATGTCAAATAAGAATGCAAACAAAATACTTGGCGCAAGGTACTGTATTTGAAATATTGATGTAAAGGAGTTTGTTACACAAACTTAATAAGCAACGTCGTTGCTTCTAGGGAAATGTGTTGCAGTGATGAGTGGTGTTGCAACAAAATTTGCTATCATAGAAGGGAGTGCTCTTGGAATGGCAGAATGCATAAAAAAATGTTACCATGGATGTTGCAATGGAAGAGGCCTAGATGGAAATGACTCAATCTCATGGTATTTTGTGGTAACCTTGTTGTAGGTGAAGTCAAATATTCAGGAAGAAATAGAAGATGGAGAAAATCAAAGAAAAAAAATGCAATATTGACAATAAGAAGGATTGACGCAAAAGAGTGAAGATGAGGGAAAGTAACTTTGAGTTGAATATGATTATAGTATAATAGTTGTTTGAACTAAAGAAAAATGATATGAGAAGACGTTGTAGAAACAAGCATTAGTAGAGTTTGTTCAGACAATAGAGATGGTGTACAAGTGAGATAATGGAGAGGCAGTGAGCACCATAGAGAAGGACCATTTTGAGATAATAAGCCCCACTAGCCAAGTTTTACAATGATTTCCAAATGTTTACAACGCACTACATGTGGTAGAACTGTAATAGTGATGGTGATGAAAATAACCCATACAAAAAATATTGCAAGATGAAGTGTCAATGTGATAAATTGTCTACCATTTCAAAGTGCAACCATGCAAACTATAAATAGAAAGAAAAATGAAACAATGTGAAGATGAAGGAATGATGAGTGATACAAAACATGGTTGAGAAATAGGAAATAAAGAATAAATTAATAGAATAATAATAATAATAATAATCGTGGTTTCATAAATAATTTGTTAAGAGAGATGCCCATGTTTTTCACTAAAGGGAGTCTAATGTGACAGTATGCATGGCTATGTAGTTATCAAGCACATTTTTTTACATTTGCTTAGTTTTAGCACTTATTGTAATGTAATGAACTACTTATTTACCTTAATATTTTTTTTTGTCGACCAATGGAAAATGAATCATTATATTTGAAATTTGAATAGTAAGAGTAGTTGTAAAGCCTAAAACCAAAGACACAAACATAAATATGAAGTTTGTGAAATAGAAAAGGCTTTTGGCTTTTCACAAATTTAGGTTCTGTAATCACAAATGGAAACACAGTTAAAAGGAACCCAAAGCAATGGTTTTGTGTTTATTATCAATGTAACACCCCAAGGATGACTCCTATGTATATCCTCTACAATTTCCTAGGCTGAGGAGGAGATCGAAAAAGGTAACCTCGAACCACTTTCAGCTCAGTAACTAGCCCTACTAAACCAGAGAGGGATCTCTCAAAGGATTTGTCAATGAATATATGTAAAGAAACAGGTTTTAGGCTAGATATATAAGTTTGTTTTGAGTATTTGTGAATTTAGGTTTTTTAGGTTTGTTGGACTAGGGTTTAGAACAGGTAATTAGGTCAGGGCTTCAAGTATGCAGAGACAAGTATAAATAGGAGCTAGATATCAGTATGTTATGGTGCACTTGGAGTGTTTTTCAATGTAGTATAGATTTGTGAGCTTAAGATAACCTAATGAGCATGTGAAAGCATGAATTCATTAGCTTTAGAAGAAAAGAAACACAAGTATGAATTCCACATAAACAGAGCTTAAATTCAAGATTTTTGTCTATATAACTGCAAGGAATTTCATAGGAAGAAGATAAATCATGTAAAGAGAGATGATTTATCCTTTAGAAACTGGTAAGAAAATGAAACAACACGATAGACTCATTGAACTAGAGTTCCTGCAAGATAGTTGCAATTGCTCCTGTATTAGCTAAAGAGAACATAAGATACAAGCCTTCTCCACAAAAGTCCAACCCATCTCTCTGAATGATAAAATGATACATATACACTCAATTGAACCACTTCCCCACCTTCAAGATTCGAATTCCTAGGTGGTGGAATTGTTTCCAAGATTCTCTCAACCAACAGGTGAGAGTGAGAAGGTCAAATACAAACACTTCTTTTAGACTTTGTTTTGGATTTTTATTCCTTAATGAGGCCTAATAAACCATAAAAAAAAAAACCTATCATGTCTATTTATTAATTATTACATCATATAACCTCGAACTAACTTCAATTACATCAAGAGTTTTGACTTTGACCAAGTCAAACTAAAAACTAAAAATTACACAATGAAATTTAAATGAAAAACATAGAAATTTGCAGAAGCGCAGCGCTGAATTTGATCCCATTTTAAGGTGCCTTCGTGAGGTCCAAATAAAGATCTGAAAGAACAGTCAACTATCTTTTCCAGTCTAGTTTTCAAAACACCTTGAATTTTTGAAAATGACCCATGGGAAGGCCTTTAAAAACTCATTATCCCAAGGTGTCTCCAGAAGCACAGCGCCTGTCAAAAAGAGGGGCAGAACGTTGATTTTTGACCTCTTTTTCTCCTTTTTCTCAAAATTTGGGCCCTCTTTGAAAAATTTGATGAAATGGGTTTTGAGGGGAGACCATGAGCTTTCCCAAACTACAAACCATTTGTCATTTGGAGGCCTAAGGAAAAGGCATAATGCCTTGACTAGCCAATTTTCTGAATTTGGCACCAAAATAGCCAAAAAAAACCAAAAATGCTCAGAATTCCTTCAAAATTGGTCATGAGATGCAAAATGGTGTATGTCAAGCCCTCATGGCTGCTTCAGCAAGCATTTCTAAGTTATCCCTCTCATTTTTTCCCTTTAGGGTATCCTTGAGCTTGTTTTCCAACTGCTTGAGCTTGATATCGCATATCATGTTCCTAGTTTGATAGTGATGTGCCATGTGCCTTAGTAATTGGTTATCTCTGTTGTATTTTTCAAGAAGCTTTTCCAAGTGACCATTGACATTATCTAGCCAATACTCTCTATCGTCATTTATCTCTAAGGCAATTATGTCCTCCATGTCTAGGTCTTCATCTAGAAAACTGTGTCCTTTCTCCTCCTTCAATGCATTTTTGAGTCCCTTGGTCCTTGGCCTCTCTTTCTTGCCTTGTTTTTCAATTTCCTCATGTTCACTAGGCTCCAAAACTGCTTGTTTTTCTTCATGATGAGTTGTCTAGCTTTAAGGTGATTGTTTTCTTGTTCTAGGAAGGAGATAATAAACCTTGCTCTTGCCATGTTGTCCATGAGTTCTCTAATCTGAGAACCTTTCTCTTTGATATTCCACTACATGTTTGAAGGTTCATCCAAGTCCACCAATTCAAATTCATTCTCAATCAAGTCTTCATCCTGTACATGTGATCCCTATTTTGCTGATGTAGAAGACTTGGCCCTTTTCTCAACCTGAGAAGTAAACACAAGCCTTTTTCCTCTAATATATTCTAGTCACCTCAGGTCTAGGTGCTTTAGGAACCTCCGCTTATTGGCTTGATGACCCTACCTCCATCTGTTGTGTTGATATGTTTTGATGCTGAAGTGAAATGTTAGTCTCATGCCATTTCAAAGTTGTTTCTGTGAAAGAATCCCACGTCATGTTTTTCTCTACAAGCTGATGGATAACTACAATGTTTATCAAGCTATGATGAAAAATACTAGGGTAGTGTTCTTAGTTTTTCACCTATATCTTCTCAGACATTTTGACAAGGCTTCTACATAGATAATTGCACATGTTGAGAGGTTTTTGAGTTGTGAATTGCATTAGAAGCCGGATGTGATATGCATACAATCTAGAAAACCTTCCCTCACAGGTGAAAATTTTCATGAAAACCTTCATTAATGGAGCATACTTCTCCAACAGGTACTTAAATTGGATAATGTGTGTATGGGTCTCCTTGTAGGGTGTTTTCAAGAAAGACCTATAATGTTCAAGATCCAAATTCATACCCTTAAACCAGTATTCTCCATGATCAGGTATCCCTATAGCAAGTGAAATAGCAGCCACTGAAAATGTAAACTCAACCCCTGCTATGATGGCCCTTTCCCCTTTCAAATGAGTGGCAATCCAATCTATCAATTGTTCATGAAAACCTACTTCACATACCCTTTTGCAAAACTCTAGACAATTTACATCTTCAAAACACTGCTTGATGAAGGGTGATGAGTTGATTTCATTGCAGTTGGTAGGCTCATATTTAAGGATTTTGCCTCCTTTATGGTGTTTTTTCCTCTCTGGTGAAGAATCTCCCTCCATGATGGTAGAAACCCTAGAATCAGGAAAATGGAAAAAACAACGAGGAATGAGTGAAAAGATGAAATGACGGGTTTGAGGAATGGAAATGATGGTGGGGAAATTTTTCAGAGATGAATAGGGACTGCAAGCAACTTATTAAGCTTAAATGAATTGAAATGAGGGAAAATAATGCTTATGAGAAATTGTAAAACAGAGCTTCTAGGAAATCTTCTCAAACTGCTAGGTAAGAGCTAGGGTTTAGTTAAAGGTGAGGCAATTTGATTTTTTATAGGTTATTTAGTGAATTGAAGTGTATTTTAAACATGTATAGAGTTGTGAGGTGGAATATTTACATGTTTAGAATATCAAAACTAAACAAACCATCAGTTACCCTAGCTTGCAGCATGAAAATTTCACCTAAAACCCTAGATGAAGAGAACTTACATTTGAATTCATCTTGCTAAAGGAAAAAGGTAAGCAAAGTGTTATACTTACTTGGGAACAAGCTTAGGATAGCAAGAAATAAGTTTGCAAGCTTCAAAATCAAATTTGGGTGAGTTTTGAAGAGTTTCGGGCTACTCTAGCACAAGCACAGTGGAGTCTCTGGATGCGCAGCGCTTTGTGTAGAAACACAGCGTCAGCCTCAGAAGCGCAGCGCAATCTCTGGAAGTGCAGCGCCACCAATTTTTGACCAAATTTTCCTAGAAACCCATGTTTTTTTTGCCAATGGAGGGGAGAGCTCGATGAATAAAGGAGAATAGAAGGAAAATGAAATGAGTTTGGAACCTTTTGGGTTTTTATAGGCAAGTATGATTCCATTTTGAATAGAAATGGGCCCCACATACCTTTTCAAAACCTGATTTTTCACCTTTAAAACTAAGCCACTTTGGAGAGCTTAAACCTGAGTTGCTTTTTACCTTTTTGAACAGTGTGACTTCTTCTTCTGGAACCTTTGAGATTGAAACCATGAAGAACTTATGAAAATTCATCAAACTTATGCCAAATAGATGCTTGTTACAACTCATTTAATGTTGGATTTACACATGATGAGGATGGACCTTGAAATCCTAATGACTTAATGAAGACATGAGACTGAATGGAATGTTAATGATGATGACTGATATAATGAAAACATTATTTTTATTATGATTCCTTCATAATAATATAAGATCAAAAGAGGATAACAATGCATATTATGATTATGTTGGTAAGCTAGGGTTTTGTTAGCTCTACATGCTTACATATATATATATATATATATATATATATATATATATATATATATATATATATATATATATATATATTTGTGTGTGTGTGTGTGTGTGATGAGCTTGTGTGCCTATTTATAGGATATTTTAAGGCTAGAGTTCACATGTGATTTTCGAATGGTGAGCTAGTGCTAAAAGGCTAATGAAACTCACTATATAATTAAGTAATCATACTGATATTAAAAATATACATCTTTACTACATACGGAGCCAAAAAAGAGAGTATGAGGGCCAAGGACTCCACGAGTGAAAAAGGGGGAATATGAGGGCCAAGGACTCCACGAGTGGAAAAGGGGGTTAAGGGCTAATTGATGGACTTAAGCCAAGGGGCTAAAACAAAAGGTAGATCCTAAAGTCATTATTCACATGCATTTATCCTAAAACCCCAAAATGTGGATAAATGACCTCTTTGAGTGCCACTTGTCATTTTTAGCACATGCATATAAAAAGTGTGGCTTTACTGTTATTTTTCCTTTTATCCCTATCATTCTAACAAGTGTGACTATTGTATTTTCTTTGGGGATTAATGTGGCCCTATGATATTGTTACCTTGTGAATTTGGGTATGTGTTGTGGGGAAAAATGCCTATGCAGGACGATCCTATCCACCTAAGGTGTGACAGTGCCTGAGCAACAAACGAGTACAGCTATACTGGTTTCTTCCTTTATGAAATGTGAAAGAAGAGAGATCAATAGACTCACCGGTGTCTTCCGTTTGTCCCTCGATCCAATCTCCCTTCTCTTTGGGTGTTCACAGCTACTTTCCTTCTTGCTTATCCAACTACAACTTCTTGCAAGATCACAAGAGAACAGCTACTTGCGACAAGAGAAGAACACTACACAAAGACAGATGTTCACATTCATAACTAGTTTAGGATTAGAAATAAACCAAATACACTAATACATTCATACATCAAAATACATCAGCATATAGGAGAAACCAAGATAGCTTTATTGATGAATAACAAGGTTCAGGAAGAGATACGACCCAGAGGGCTCCAATCCAGCATCTCCTTCCCAGCAAATGGAATTCCAATCTTCAGCCCCTTCAAATCATTAAGCACCCAATGATTCCAGTCTCAAACCAACAGCAATTCTTTGCAATAACCAAATTCCAGCCTCTAGATCTCATGGAGGAGAGATCCATATATAGATGTTTGGAGAGAGGATGAGTCAGCTTGAGATCTGACTAGTTTCCTCTCCCTCTGTCAGTTCTTGAGTCCACTTGGAGGTTCTTGCTTCCACTTGGAGATTTGGAACCTCTTACTCATCACCAGTCGAATTCCCTGAGGCAAGTGTCATTTTGGAAGCTTCCTGGGTTTTGACACCTTGAGAAATGAGCCTACCACTTTTCCACTCTCGTTCAGTGCAGGTAGCCTTTGTTCCAGTTGACATTCAACGCAAGTAGCCAGTGTTGGCTTTAACATTCAGCGCAAACAGCTAGTGTAGCCACTGAAATGATCCTGAATTGACTTGTTTTGAGCAGTTTTTTGGTGGAGAACTTCTGTGAATTGCTGTGGTTTGTTAGCCTTGTTCCTCTAGGGGTAGGAACAACATGTTTAGGGACTTTGGATCCCTTAGATTATGGACATTTCATGCTTAATGCTGTAAGGCACAAAAATGTCTATAACAGTTGCCCCTAAAGTATGAGGCTGTTTATCGGGCGAAATACTTTATCAGGGGGATCCGAAGTTCATCCAATGCTGGGAGGAGATCTGTAATACAATACAATACAATACATTATTTTCCATACTGCTTTCATGATCTAGCTGAGGCGGGCATTCCCATGCTCAGCTTTATAAATTCATTTTTCTGTACATAGAACAGACAATCTTCTGATGATAGACTGATAATTTTTGATGAAATTATCATCCTTTGAGTAGGATGATTATCTGCTGCAATGATGTACATGTCAATGTATTTATCTTTCCTGAATATATATTGCATCCCAGATGGATGAAACTAGATCCGGGGTCTTCAAACTCGTTCGATCTTCACTCTAAGTACAAGTCGATCCATGTGAGAATTGTTCTGAAGTCGAACATGGAAAGACATCGCTTGATTACCGGTCAATGATGTAAACCGTTAACAAGCGCGAGAGGAATCACCGATAATGATAATGACCCTCAAGGTACTGCAGTACAATTCACGTGGTGTGAATAAAGGACTTGGCGTCGAACACCACGCAAAATCTTTCGGTCGAAGGTCATTTATGTATACCTGTCGCCGGAAGTGAGAAACTTGCCATTGTGGCATGCAAGCTTCAAAGTACTGAAGGGGTTGTTCCTAGATCAACTTCTTGGATAATGAGCTGATGTCGACAAGAAGCGATCTGTCAAAGGAGGACCTTAATGAATCCCACATCAGTGACACGGAACGGAGCTAATGATTTTAATGGAGGTGAAAACGATCTGTGACATATAATTCAGGGTGGCGGTCATGAAAGGATGAAGGATAATGTATGGCAGTGGATGGGACACGGTTGACTCTTTCTGAACGACTTCTCTTGAACATATGGCGACACTGATACGATGGATCGGTAGCATTACCCCAAATATGGATGGTATGGCGAGACCATGGATGTGACCGGTGAATGAAACAACCCAACCCGATTGTGGTACGGAGGAAAAGTGTCATGTTCAAGAGCGACTTGCTACCATCAAAGTTTTCTTTAGTTTCTCCCAATTTTTCCCCAGTCATTGCTGACAAGTACCTCTTTATTTTTGTCAAGCTTGAGGAGGATAACATATGCTTGTTCTATAACCTGCCCTTCGGGCAAGCCCATCGCTATGTTTTAACGAGCCTAGCGATAGTGAAACTCGTTCTCGTCTAAAGACAAGTTTGTCGCTATTTAATGATTTTAACGAGTCTAACGACAAGGATAACTCGGTCCTTTTCATTTTTAGAGAGTCTGAAAAGGTACATAAAGTTAACTCCAAAAGTCCTTTTTCGTCATCTAATCCCTTAAGTCCGAAAAAGTATAAAACAATACAGAAGGGATGAGTTTTCGATAGTTCTAACGAGCCGAACAAAACAAGCGCTCGATCTTTTTGTGCAATAATCCCTCAGGTCCAAAAATATTAAAATCTAGAGGAGGGATAGCTCTTCCGGTCGCTTTACCGAGCTGGAAGGCCAAAACTCGGCAATCTTTTCATATTTTACGAGTCAGTTGAAAAGAGCTTAAAGAAGACTCGTCTTTTGAGGAACGAGTGATAAACAGGGATAGCAGCTGATTCCAGGTACAGGTTGGAATTTTCCAATCACGGCAGTGTCACAAAGATGGCTAGGTGTAATCACTCTTCGCAGCTGTTCCTCGAAATGGGTAAACAATCATATGGAGGTGAACGATCGGCCAAATGAAAAGTGGAGGTGATGGTGCAAACACGACCAAGGCTTTAACGGCTGATGATATTACATTCACAGTGGTTATTTACCAGGATAGTTCATTTTTTAACGAGCTTAAACGCGGGTGGAAACATTTGCTCGATTTAACATTTATTTTTTAACGAGCATGAATTACGTGCTAAAACTGCTCGGATCTTGCGTTTATTTTTTAACGAGCATGAACTTTGTGCTAAAACTGCTCGATGATAAGTTTGCATGCCCCCAGCATAACAACGCAAATCGAGGTGCATGCCCCCCAAGCTTCATTGCATTCAACTTGGTGGTTGGAATGAAGGTTTACCTTTGAGATTTGGAAAGGAGATTGTTTCATTTTTTAATGAGGTTGACACAGTAAAAGAACTATCCTCATGACTCCTTGTTTCATTTTTTAACGAGGTTGACACCAGATTAGAACCGTCCTCGGAGCCCACTGTATTTATAGTATTTCTATTAGGGCGATGATCCACGCTGACAAAATGTTTAGGAATCTTCTGAATCCATTAGATATAGAAGATTTCATATTGTAGGTTTCCATTGTGGCCACTTCCGCCAGATTACTTGCAGGCGGTAGGGCAAAAGTACCCATTAAGGCAAGGTCTTTTAGGAGACCTACTCCAATATTTTGAAGCGAATGATTGCTTCCATGGATCATTGGAATGCTTCCCGTAACTTGTGAACTGTCGGGGTGGAAAGTTTGTTGGTCGACGACTGTAATTCCTCCTTGAAAGGGAAATGCAATCTTCCTGAAGTAGGTCGACACAACTGCGGCCATGGCATATATCCAGGGCCTTCCCAGTAGGATGTTGTAATCGAGGTTTCCATCAATTACTTCAACATCAATTCCTACTGTTTTTCCCCCTAGTTCAACTTGCAAGTTACTTAAAATCCCGTATGGAGTGTATGATCGTCCATCAAATGCTTTTAACGTCGTTGACGATCTCGACAAGGGTGGTGAGCCTAAATTCTTCCAGCAACTCATCGACATAATACACGTAGATGCCCCCTCATCAATAATTGTTCGATGAACAGTTTTGTTGAGGGCTTTCACTTGAATAAGGAAAGCTAGTTGAGCTGGTAACTGAGGGTCATATCCTTTATGATCAAAGGCCACAAGATTGGAGTCCATTGGGTCAATTTCACCTATTGCTGATAATAAAGCTTGATCTTGGGAGAGGCAATTTTGTGGTACCTCAAGCGTCGACATAGCGGACGGCGATTGGGCCAGGTCCTCTATTATATTATAATTCTGTTCTATTTTTGCACGAGGATTAAATGTCGACTTGTACACTACTCCCTTTGGCAACTTTATTATTTGTTCAGGAATGGTGGGTGGCACAACTTTGGTCAAAGTTGTTGTCGAACTACTAGGTTGTTCATTAGCCTTGTTATTCGACACCTGTGGATTCCCGTAATCTTTATTCCTTGCCAAAGCATCATTTTGCTGCTTTGAGATAGACAACATAAGCACTTGGGATCGGGAAGCATTTTGATTAGCAACCAGTTTGGTACCCGGGCTTGGAAATGGATCAGTCAATACTGCTGAGGTTTTTGAACTCTTAAAGAGTTTCTTAACTTCAGCTATATGTGGACAATCTCTCGTCCAATGATCCTCATCGCATATATGACACCCCGCAAGGGGTTTCCTTTTTCTCCCTTTCTTTTTCTTCATGCCCCCTGGTTGTTTCAGTTGTTTGCCCTTGTCGGTCGACATGGCATCTACTTCCAAGGCAAGAAGTTCCTCATTTGCATTTTGACTGGAAATCTTACGGGCCTTTTTAGATGTAGCCTTTGTCGATTTCGTGTCTGTCGCGCCAATCACGGCATCGATGGCATGAGAGTCATTGTTTGATTTAGGAGGAGGAATTGAGAATTCCGGTCTAGGGGCGTCAGGTATTTTTTCGTAGAGCTTGCCAGAATGAGTATAGACCAAGTCCAGATATTGCGCACGAGCGATGACTTGCTCTTCTGTTACGACTCCCCCCTTTGCCACATCTTCCGTTATAGCGGGAAGTAACGACTTGATAAACCATTCAGCTAATAGCTGATCGGGAACGTACGTTTTTACCATCCTACGACGACGTCGCCACTCATGTATATGATCAGATATGTGAGTGGCCGTTGTCTGTTTGAAGTTGGTTAGGAGTTCTGTTCCCGTTTCATACCTTATCGGTAATTGAAAATGGGTTAAGAAAGTCGTGGCTAAGGTACTGAAGTTGTCGAACGAAGCTCTAGGCAATTCAATATACCATTTTGCCGCTGGACCCGTTAACGTCCTCTGAAAAAGGCGAAGTCTTATCGAATCATCATTCAGGGTGTTTGATGAACACCACAGATGAAATGTCATCACATGATTCGACGAATCTTCACCTGGATTTCCATTAAATTTAGGAATATCTGACGGAAGTTTATGCGGAATCGCTGGCCACCAAGGGGCATAAGCAATTGGATCATTCGTCAGCCGGTTTAGATCTGGTAATTCTAGAGTTGCTACAAAGGGCAACTGTTGATTCAAGTTAGGCGAAGCATACCCAGGATAAGATGGAATCGCCTGAGCAGTGGGTCTTTGCATACCAGCATAATGCTGGCAACTTTGACAAGGTTGATGGGCATAACCACTACAATATGGTTGCCCATTACTTACAAAGACTTGTTGCTCAGGTCCTTGATATGATTGCTGGAATGGCGGTTGTTCTGATTGAACCAGCCCTGGTTGTTGGACCATTTGCTGTTGTCCAATACTGGATGATTGACCAAGATGAGGAGTCATAGTACTTGTTTGAGCCTGAGTCGCTCCGGATAAGTAGGCACTAACCTGAGGTTGTGATTGAGTCGTTGAGACAAGAGGCTGTTGTATTGCAACCTGAGAAACTTGGGGTTGACATACAACAGGTAGCGCTTGTACTTGCGATGCAATCACCATACCAGGTATAGTGGGAATATTCGACACAGGGTGGACTGGTTGCATTGAATATGCAACCCTTGGTTGCTGAGGCAGTATTGGTACCCAACCGCTGGATGTAATTCCAGTTTGACCTGAACTTTGTTGTAAACTCCAATATGGTTGTTCTCCGGGAGGGAACAATGAAAAGGCATACTGCCCTCCATATGGTGGCAATCCAGTACTTAAAGGGCAGATTGGCCTTTGAAGACACATTGGATCAATTTGTTGAGTTTCAACATAAGAAATACCAGATGATAATCCGGATGAAGAAATAGGAACTAACCATGTTGTCGAAGCGGTCCCTGATGGGACTCCGGCTTGTTGTTGATAACTTGCCGGGACAGATGGTATACCATTGAACATCGTTGGAGTAGCAGCAGGAGGTTCTGCTGCTGCTGTGTCGGATGACACAGTCCTAGATGTCGACGGTTGTTCAGACATATCTAGTCTATCCAAAAGATTTTCTAGCGATTCTACAAGAACTTACGATGAAAAGAGACTAACTTCGAAGATCAACGAGGGAATGGTGATGATTATTCCGTTTAAAATAAATTTTAACGACGCTTAGACACAACCTGCTTTTTCAATTTTAAAGTCGAGAAAAAGCTAAAGATGACTCTAGTCTCCTTCGATGTTTTAACGAGCCCGAAGTGACAAATGCTCGGATGGACTTTTTCCGTTATAGAGTTTGAAAAAGGCCAAAAGGAACTGCTCTGGAGTTCTAGGTAGAGGGTGTGCCAAACTTTTCGCAAAACCGCAGAATACTTTTTAGGGTACGGGCGGTCGATCTTCCTGAATGTTGTGTTCAGTGCATTGCGATCAGTAGGGCGGCCGACACGACTTCCTAAGGATAAAGTTTTTATGCCTATAGGGGTCTCCCAATATATACGCGACGGTACGTGGGAGCACAATCCGTACTGGCGCTATCGTCCCTCAGGAGGAATCACCCACCTTCTACGAGATCGACAGTCACCAGGGTTAAAGACGCCGGAACACGTCTCTAGCCTAGACCTCTATGTTGTGTGTTATGTTACAAAGCGTTGTTAAGTTCATTCAATTTATTTTAGGTTGATCTTTTTAAAGTTTGCCTTTCAAGGTTCACCACGAGATGTATGATACAAATTCCTAAATGCAGTCTAAAGATGATAAGCAAGCTTTATATCTTTTCAACTTTGAAAATCCTAGCTACTAAGGGAAAAGAAAGACACCATCTTTTCTCAAAGAGCAATCAGCACACTCTAATGCACTTTTCCTAAATCAAACATGCAAACTATCAAGATGCAAATGCACAATGCAGGTGTTTGTTTTCCGCTTTCTTAGTATTTATGCCTACAAAAGAAAGCTTTTTGTACAACTTTGAATTTGCTTTTAAATGACAAATAAAAACAAGTTTACTTTTCCGAAATCAGAGTGGGTAGAAGAGATTACAACACTTAACGATTTCCGAAATGAACACTTGTTTCGACACTTAAAAGAGACAAACTCAAACCAATAAGCAAAAGCGAATGTATAATAAACTGCAAACAGCCAATGAACTCTCTCCTAAGATCACAATCAACAGATCTGAATCAAGGGCTACAGGATGATTATTTCACTCATGCAAAGGAAAACTGCAAATGATGCCACAAACACATAAAAACACTCACAGTTTTTTTTGTACAAAAGGAGGCGGAATCTAAGTAGAGAAAAGGAGTTATCAGACTGGTACCTATGCTGGTTACAGGCTGCAAAAATCAGAGATCAAAACAAGGCAAAACAGAGCAGAGAACCCCAGCTGCACAAGGCCAAACTGGTTCAGCGCAACCTCAACACAGGGGTTTTGACATTCAGCGCAGGTAGCCTTCACGGGACCTGCGTTGAAATGCAGAATCCCTTCACTGGGTCTGCGCTGAAGGAGAAACTCTCGTTTCCCTCAGGTTCTGGGTCACAGTTTGCTACTTAATTCACTGTTTTAGGCCAAATAAAAACAACAAGCAAGGTGTAATCAAAGGGATGCTTTGAAGACTACTAAGATCTATCACAAGGATCATCAAATCATTTGTGAATCCATTGTTCAGATCATAGACAAATCCAGCAATTAGATCAAAGCAGCAACTTTCTACTTTGCATCCGGGAAAGATGCAGTTCGATTGTTGCTGTCAAGTCTATGAAAGAAACAATGATAGAAACAC
Organism: Pinus tabuliformis; assembly: GCA_031772625.1. Classification (NCBI taxonomy): domain Eukaryota; kingdom Viridiplantae; phylum Streptophyta; class Pinopsida; order Pinales; family Pinaceae; genus Pinus; species Pinus tabuliformis. The sequence goes on along the minus strand of CM062807.1, from coordinate 221,844,526 downwards.
AAATAAAATGACTAAACAAATCTCCCCAGTGGAGTCGCCAATCCGTTGTGGGGAAAAATGCCTATGCAGGACGATCCTATCCACCTAAGTTGTGACAGTGCCTTAGCAACAAACGAGTACAGCTATACTGGTTTCTTCCTTTATGAAATGTGAAAGAAGAGAGATCAATAGACTCACCGGTGTCTTCCGTTTGTCCCTCGATCCAATCTCCCTTCTCTTTGGGTGTTCACAGCTACTTGCCTTCTTGCTTATCCAGCTACAACTTCCTGCAAGATCACAAGAGAACAGCTACTTGCGACAAGAGAAGAACACTACACAAAGATAGATGTTCACATTCATAACTAGTTTAGGATTAGAAATAAACCAAATACACTAATACATTCATACATCAAAATACATCAGCATATAGGAGAAACCAAGATAACTTTATTGATGAATAACAAGGTTCAAGAAGAGATACGACCCAGAGGGCTCCAATCCAGCATCTCCTTCCCAGCAAATGGAATTCCTATCTTCAGCCCCTTCAAAGCATTAAGCACCCAATGATTCCAGTCTCAAACCAACAGCAATTCTTTGCAATAACCAAATTCCAGCCTCTAGATCTCATGGAGGAGAGATCCATATATAGATGTTTGGAGAGAGGATGAGTCAGCTTGAGATCTGACTAGTGTCCTCTCCCTCTGTCAGTTCTTGAGTCCACTTGGAGGTTCTTGCTTCCACTTGGAGATTTGGAACCTCTTACTCATCACCAGTCGAATTCCCTGAGGCAAGTGTCATTTTGGAAGCTTCCTGGGTTTTGACACCTTGAGAAATGAGCCTGCCACTTGTCCACTCTCGTTCAGCGCAGGTAGCCTTTGTTCCAGTTGACATTCAACGCAGGTAGCCAGTGTTGGCTTTGACATTCAGCGCAAACAGCTAGTGTAGCCACTGAAATGATCCTGAATTGACTTGTTTTGAGCAGTTTTTTGGTGGAGAACTTCTGTGAATTGTTGTGGTTTGTTAGCCTTGTTCCTCTAGGGGTAGGAACAACATGTTTAGGGACTTTGGATCCCTTAGATTATGGACATTTCATGCTTAATGCTGTAAGGTACAAAAATGTCTATAACAGTATGAGAATAGGTTTCCTTGGTGTGGGGTTGAGTGGGTACCTAGAAACTCTTGAGGATAGTTGGAACCCCTAAAAACCATAAGGATCTAAGACTCCCTAATTGACCTATGGTGGAAGCCTTGGAAGGGTAGTGGCACACTTGATGGATTGCAAGTTCAAATAAGGGGTACACTACCTTGAGTTGTGCACATTGATGGGGGACAAGAGACTGTAGGTTCGAGGCTACTAGACTATAATACCTTGGCCTAACCTTGAAGGTGATATTTGCGAACCTTAGTTGGCTTTAGGTACTCTTTTTCCCTAGTGGAGTTATAGCCCCAGCTCAAGCGTGACCCACTGCTAAGAGAATTGAAGCAGTGTAGTCCATGAAAAAGTGAACCATTTGAAATTTGTAGCTACTTGGTGTTTTATTTAAAAAACAAATGTTCCAATTTAAGTATATTATGCTTTTGTTGTGTATATTTCCTATGTTCACATGCTATTAACAATTTAAGTGTTTCTTCATATTAATCATGTGGCTATGAATCAGAAAACGTTGCATTGCATGTTAGTACGCACTAGACGTGTATGATAGAGCATAGTTAAGGTAACAAAAGTGCCATAAACATAGAATCGAAATTAGTATGGTCATCGAGCTAGGCTACAAAATAATTAAATGGTAATCTAATTGATGTTGAACCGTAATGAAAATAATATATTATGGTATCATATAAAATTATCATGATTTGGAATTACAAAGTTGTGTCCTTGCGAGTGGTTGAAAATGTTCCCATCAAAACCCCCAAACTTATTGTCCATAAATATTAATAAAAAAAATTATGTCGTCTTTTTTATTAGTATTATGTATTCATACTTGTTTTCAATTAAATTATAAAATATTATTATTGTTTATTTAATATTGAAATTGAATTTATTATAACAATTGTGAAAAAATTATATGGTCATGATTTATTCCATATTTAATATTAAAATTGGATTTATTTATAATTATTGTGGGAAAATGGTTGTACTTAAGTAATGTAATATAAATACTTGTTTTCAATTAAATTATAAACTATTTTGATTGTATATTTAATATTAAACTTGAATTTGCTATAACTATTGTGAAAAAATTATATGGTGATTATCTATTCAATATTTAACATTGAAAATGAATTTGTATATAGTTATTGTGGAAAATGAATTTGTATATAGTTATTGTGGAAAAATTATATGGTGATTACCTATTCAATATTTAATATTGAAATTGAATTTGTATATAGTTATTGTAATATGGGAGGGGTTGTACCCATGACCCATCACATTAATTTTATTTTGAACCTATCTTCTGAATAAAATTTCTTCAACAAATATCAAAACTTTTAAAAAGAGAGATAAAATGTTTAACAAATACTTGAAAACTCTAAAAACAATCAATGGAGTTTAGCCAAAAAAAAAAAAAAACATCAATCCAAGTTTACTCATTGGGAATGTAAATGTTTGTTTTTGTTATCTATTTTTTCAATCAAGAGAATTGGTAAATTAGTCGCCTATCACCGAGGCAATCTAGGATAGTTGGACTGCCAATATACTTTTGAGCTTAGCGCAACCATACATAAGTCTCACTAGATAGGTAAACCAAGTTTTTAACCTTGGTGGGGCCCTTATATTGATCGGAAAATGCCTTCCGATGAGGGACATCCACCATTCATCCTACTAGCCCAATGGATTGTTGAGAATGTAAATGTTAATTTAGTATAAAATGGGATAGATACACTCAATTTTATTATAATTTAAAAAGATGTCTACCGGCATAGATCCATCTTAAGCTTGGATATTCCAAGTGTCAAGAGGATCAAAGCTCTTAAGGTGCAAACCTCTTTTAAAGTGCAAAACTTGAGAAAATGTTTGCACCTCGAGAGCTTTGATCGCTCTCGACCCTTGATAGATCCGAGCTTAAGATGGATCCATGTTGGTTCATGTATGTCACGTGTCAAGTCCTCGCTTAGCGTTAAAAAATTCTCTCTTTTTAATTTTGAGCAACACACCAATAAAATATTTTAGCAATAAGGTTTTTTTTTTAATTACTTTATATGATATATACATGGTCTACGTTGAAGTATCTTTACAATATTTTAACATATTAGGGATTAAAAAGAAATTTATCTATGGAGTATAAACTCTCTCTCTCTAGATACACACATTGAATTATTTTGTTTATTAATATTATTATAAAATACTACATGTGAAACCCATGTTAAGGCAGTGAAGAAATTACACTTCTTTAGTACATTGAATAGGAAACCACTTATCAATAAAATCTCTTTATATATTATTTTTTCCTTCACCAAATTGTTATAAATTATTTCACAAAAGGTGGGAATTGCAATATTTTAATTATTTTAAACATTAAAATGCTTTCCCTCATCAAATTGATGTAAAATTATTTAGGTGGAAATCTCAATAATTTTTTTTGTTGTAAGCATTAAATTATTTTCTTTTACTCTCCATATATATAATGTAAGTATGAAATTGATATTGAAATATTCCTTAAGAGGATGTCCAAATATTTTATCCAAGGTATACATTGAAATGTTCAATTATTTGATCTGAAGTATATATTGAAATATGGATGAATTACATAGCTAGGTCATTGTACAAAAGGAAATGTATAAGATTTTTTTTTCATTCAATTTTTCTCTCTTTATGTAAAGTTGTTCTAAAATTATATTACTTAATATGGAAGTTTAAATATTACTATAAAAGTATATATATATATATATATAAGAGAGAGAGATATTACATTCAATTTCCGTATTAACAACTTTATATAAAGAGAGAAAAATTGAATATAAAAATAAATAAAAATTATACATTTACTTTTAGAATATGACCTACTTGTGTAATTTATTCATATTTTAATATATACTTTGTATAAAATATGATCGAAGACAAACAATAAGGTATTACAGACTCATGTGCATGGATGTGCCTATGTTACTTTATGCAATGGATCAATAAGATTGTGAAATACACAGAGATTGAAGCAATTAGAGAAAACACAATAGGCAAAACATATAAACACAAGAAGTTTAATAAAGAGTTCACCCAATACTCCTAGGCTACGTCTCCCGATCCAGCGTTTAGTGGTGGCCTCTCTATTATGTTTTCAAAGTAGAGTTTTTACAATAGTGAGCTCAATTTGAGTCTCACTCAACAGATAGAAATCAGCAAGACTGTACTTGGATTCCCCAAGTCCCTAGAGTACACAAACTCTCTTTACTGATTCTCAACCTCCTATGGGTCACAATGGTATGAGTCCAATCTAAGACTCAATAAATGATAGGCATTTACAAAGAAGTTCGCTTGAACCTCTCAAGCCTTCTCTGGAGTACACAGACTCTCCGACTCTCTCTGTCTCTGTCTCGATGCTGCCTTTTTCTTCTGCAGGTCAGCTCGATTTCTTCTCTCTGTTCTCTACTCTCAGCTTTCCGCCTCTAACTTACTTGCCTCTTTCTTTGTCATTTCGTGGCTTTAAAGCCAATCTGCTTTCTGACTGTTCGTTTGCGCTTCCCGGCTTTCTGGTTCCTCTGCCTCTGTCCGCTTGAATCCCTCTGTTTTGCGTAATCACCACTGTATAACACCTCACAGGGAGGTGGCCACCTGTTTCATAACGAACTGAGTGTCAGTTCTCTTGGACGTTTTCAAAACGACCGTTTATTCTGTTAACTCCAAGAATGCCCACGAAACGCATCGTCCACGTCGGACTTCAAATCTTATACAACTCTACCTGTTTACCCCTTTGAATCTGGTCATCCATCGGATTGCGTCTCCGCCGTCGATCTGGAACCTCCAAATCCTACAGTCATCGTTCGTATCGGGCGAGTAAGTAACATGACCTTTCCCATCCGATGTAAGCGGTTTTCTCTCTCTTCCGCCGGACGCATGGCACCCATTGTGTGGCATCAGGTGGGACTCGGTTGAAACCGCTTACCGCTCGAAGCCCTTCCGATATTCTGCCGGTTTTTGTGGGACCCCGGCTCTAACAGAATCAGTGCAATATCCGTTACGTTTTATAACTTTTCGGGTCCCAGCGCTTGGGGCTTTTCCTTCTTTGAGGGATTTTCCCGGCGATATGTGATTAACGACTTGTCGCTAATCACATATCAGAAACTGCCCCCGTTTCTTGAAATGACCTCCCGTTCTGCTAATTCGTGACAGTGTGCGTTACCATGGGCCGACGGTCTGCACGCTTGACCAAGGGTCCTCGTTGTTGCGCGTTGATCACAAATTGCAACTGTTACGAGGATATCTCTGATAAGCTCGATCTTTATAAGACTTTGAAACTTTGGCATGAATTTTACAGAGTTCCTGAATACTTAGAGTGTGTTCTAGGATCCAATTCAGATCATGGCCTTCCCACTGAAAAAGCTTTTGGACCACCAAAAGTTGGTTTTTTTTAAGCATCAATCAAGTGAGGGTACAAATTCATCGCTTGCCCAATTTCTATCCATTTCTCACTGCTTGGTTTTGAACCTTTGAGTCTAATCCTGAGGTACTCAACATCCCCTCTACGCGTAGTTCTCACCTTCCTGTCCAGAACTGTATCTTCCTGCAATTCATTGAAATATTCAGGTAACATACCATCAGTAGAAGGCAACTGACTCTGCTCTTCGGGATCTTCAATCAATGAAGGTTCAAATAGTCTCAAGCTTTTTGCATTAACTACCAAATAGATGTGCATGTAAGTTGGCAAATCAAGGCGAAAAGCATTCTCACCAATTTTCTCAAGTATCTTGAAAGATCCATACCTTATTGGCTTCAACTTCTTACCTTCACCTTGCATTTTGTTCTTGTTAATATACAACCAGACTTGATCACCAACTTGGAAGCTATACTCAATTCGATGCTTGTCATGCCTTGCCTTGTGCTTGGCTTGGTTCTTTTCCAGTTGTTCCTGTACTGCCTGGTGAATCTCTTGGATTTGTTCAATGAACTTGGTTTCCTTGTCCACATCACTGTGTCCATCAACCACTATGTCTTTACCAAAGACAAAATCCAAAGGAGACCTTGGTGTAAAACCAAAACAGGTCTCGAAAGGAGATCTCTGTGTAGAAGAATGTTTAGCACGGTTGTAAGAATGTTTAGCACGATTGTAAGCATGATGCACATAACATAAATGTTCATCCCAAAGCTTGGGATGCTTGTTGCAATAGCCTCTGAGCAACCGGATCATTGTCCTGTTGACCACTTCTGTTTGGCCATCTGTTCGTGGAGGAAAGGTTGTGCTCTTCTTCAGTCTGGTGTCCATCAATTCCCACAAACTCGACCAAAACTTTCCAACAAATCGAGAATCTCGCTCAGATACAATGGAAGTGGGTAATCCAAAAAGAAATCATACATGCTGAAAAAACAACTTTGTTGTTTGTTTAGCTATAATCTATTTGTTACAAGGTATTAAAATACACATTTTGTTGAATCTATCCACAATAACAAATAAATAGTCATAACCTTTTCTAGATTTAGGCAGTCCCCCAACAAAGTCCATGGAAACACTTCCCCAAGGATGAGAAGGAACTGATAGTGGAGTGTACAAGCCTAGTTTTCTATTGTTGGGATTGCTTTTAGCACACATAGTACACCCTCTTACATATCTAGAAACTACCTCATTCATTTTTTGCCAATAACAAAATATTTGCAGCGGTGCAACTGTTTTACTTGCACCAAAGTGACCTGATATTAGATAAGTGTATGCTTCTCGAATTATCTTTACTCTTTCAGTTTGTGGAATGCATAACTTTCCACAATGATACAAGAGTTGGTCCTTAACATGATAATCCAATTCTTCTATTCGTTTGTCGCGACTTAAAGTTGCATATACATCTTTAAAATCTATATCTTGAGCATATTGTGCAATGTAGCTTTCATGCGATACTGAATTATGCTTAAGTATAGTAAATGCATTTATGATTGGTCTAGACACATATTTGCAACTTTATTGTGTATGCCCTTCTTATATATGATGACAAGATGAAACTATTGTAGAAAACCCACCCACTTATAGTGTCTTGATTGTTGCAACTTAGTTTGGGAGTGTAAATATTGAAGTGGTTGATGATCAGTATGTATAACTGTCTTTTTGCCCATTAAATAATGTTTCCATTTTTTCACACTCTATACTAATGCAAACAATTCCTTATCATATGTGGGATAATTAGCTACTGCAGAATTAAATGTCTCAGAATGATAACATATGGGTTTACTGTGTTGCATCAACACTGCTCCCATGGCATAGTCATTGGCATCTGTTTCGATCTCAAATGGTCTTTGAAGATCGGGCAATGCTAGTACTAGTGCTGTACTAATCTTTTCTTTTAAAGTGTCGAAAGCTTTCTATTATTTGCCTCCCCACTGAAACACCTTGTTCAATCCGATTAAAGCATGTAAGAGAGCTGTAATCAAGGAAAAGTTAACAATAAACTTTCTCCAATACCATGTTGCTCCTAAGAAGCTTCTAACTTCTGTAGCAGATTTGGGTTTAAGCTAGTTTACAATGACTACAACCTTAGAGGGATATATCTTCAATTCACCACCCCCTACAATATGACCCAAATAATTCAAAGATATTTTGTCAAATTCACATTTTGAGAGCTTAACATAGTGATTTTCTCTTTTCAAAACATCTAGAGCTTGCTTGACATGCTTCAAATGTTATTCCCATGTTTTACTAAATATAAGAATGTCATCTAAATATACAATGACAAAATCATCAATAAAAATCCTGAGTACATCATTCATTACTCTCATGAAAGTAACAGGGGCATTAGTTAAATCAAAAGGCATAACTAACCACTCATACAATCCTTGCTTTGTTTTGAAAGCAATCTTCCATGCATCTTACTCTGCAACTCAAACCTAATGGTAGCCACTATGCAAGTCTAACTTGGAAAAGTAAACAGTTTCTTTTAACTGATCTAATAGATCATCTATGCGAGGAAGGGGATAACGATCATTCAGTGCTCGGTAATTAATGCACATTCCCCATGAGCCATCTTTCTTTCTCACCAAGACAATTGGATACCCACACGGTGATGTGTTAGGTCTTATGAACCCTTTCTCGAGCAACTCCTGTCCCTGCTTCTTGATTTCTGCATTCTCTAAAGCGGACAACCTGTACATTCCAATGTTAGGCAATGGAGCATCTTGCTGCAAATTAATATCATGTTCTTGAAATAGTATATCATATTCTGAAACAACTTTTTCTAAATCAGCTTGTTGTTTAGCATTATAGCCCTCAAATATACTGGTTTTATCACGTTTCTTTTCCTTTACAACCATCAGTAAAATTGTTTGCATGAATTTACAATTCTTTTCACTTGCCCTAAGTTTATGAGAGTATAACTATTCTTGAGTTTATGAGCTCTTACAATATTTTTGATTCCATCTTTAAGAGTTGATACTTGTTTTCAGCGCCATAGAAAATAGTTTTCCTATCATATAAGTAAAGACTTCCTAAAACAATTCCACATATATCCAAAGGAACTATATCTAACTCAACCTAATCTACAAATGCTGGCCCAAAAGAAAACTTAAGTTTATGTTGTCTAATCACTTGTAGCTTTGCTTTATCACATAACCAATCTAATGGATATGGCTTCTTATGAGGTGTGGTTAGTAATCTCAGCTTCTTTACAATTGCTTCAGAAATTAAATTTACTTGTGAGCCACTATCAAACAAAGTATCAATCTTTTGATGCTTGGAAATAACTCGAATATGAAAAAGTTCATGTCTTTTCCTCTCATTTTCTTCATTATCAGTAGATTGTGCAGAATTACTAGTATATGCTTCAGAATTTTTACCAGTGATACATGTGGCTGCGATTGTTGTTTCATCTCCTGAGTCTGACCCCCAATCCTTTTGAATCGCTGCAGCAGTCTTCTTTTTGCCATCGAACTTCTTGGGTCTCAGCTTCGAATGTAGAATCCAGCAGTGCTCATCATCATGTCCATCCTTCTTGCAGTGAGTGCACGAAGGCTTGGTCTTTTGTACAACATTTGTCTTCCTCTTTTTCCATTTCTGCATTTTCTTTTCCTTGCTTTTGCTTGTAGTGGGTTTTGATGATCCCCCAACTTCTGGATTCACATTCTTGCCTCTAGCCTCTAGATGTATACCCTGAACAGACATCTCATTTATGCTAGTGGGATTAAACATGAGAATGGTGTGTTTTAAATAGCTGTGTGGACCACCTATATAATTTAGCAGAGTTTCAGGTGAGTCTAAAGAAATTCCTAGAATCAAAACTATTTTTCTAAATTCTTGAGTGTAGCCTTGTACACTTTGCCCTTTTAATTGGCGAAGAGTTTTCCAACTCATCGTGGCTTGCTACATATAAGCTAGTGGATAAAATTGCTTTTTAATTGCAGAAACAAATTCACTCCAAACAAAAAGAATTTTACCAAGCTTCTTCATGTCAGCGTGTGTCCTGCCTTCCCACCATACCAAGGCAGTGCCTCTAAGGCATAGGCTGGCCAACTTAATCTTACTTTTGTCTGAATCAATGCTTTGCACCTTGCAATACACATCAATTTGTCTAACCCAATTATCCAGCTTCTCTACATTCAACTCTCCATCATATATCGGTAGATCAAATTTGACATCTAATTTAATCAAAGATGTTTTCTTTTTATTTTCAGGGCTATTAGGAGGTGTGGGTAACTTCTCTTCTTTCCCTTTTCCTTTATAATGGTCATGGAAGAGAGATTCTTCTACTCCTTTATCTTGTTTGGAGTTTGATGAATCTTCATCTCTACCTTTCTTAAATTCTCTATACATTTCCTCCACCATGGCTCTCATGGTCATGAAACTATCCATGCACTGGGACTCTGATTCCAAGGGACTTTCTTCGGCCATTTTCCTCTTAGGGTAGACTCTTCCTATTTCTGGGTTAGCTTCAACCAATTATCCTTCTCCTAGTTTGAGCTTTGTCCTAGTTAGCGTTCAACAACAAAATCCAGCACAAGCTTGTCTAACCTTAACAACCTAGAGCTCTAATACCACTTGATCCGAAATTGATCAAAGACAAATAATAAGGTTTACAGACTCGTGCATAGATGTGCCTATGTTACTTTACGCAACGGATCGATAAGAATGCGAAATACACAGACATTGAAGCAATTACAGAAAGCACAATAGGCAAAACATATAAACACAAGAAGTTTAATAAAGAGTTCACCCAATACTCCTGGGCTACGTCCCCTGGTCCAGCCTTCAGTGGTGGTCTCTCTATTATGTTTTCAAAGCAAAGTTTTTACAACAGTGAGCTCAATTTGAGTCTCACTCAACAGATAGAAATAAGCAAGACTATACTTGGATTCCCCAAGTCCCTAGAGTACAGAGACTCTCTTTACTGATTCTCAACTGCATGTGGGTCACAACGGTATGAGTCCAATCTGAGACTCAATACATAACAAGCATTTACAGAGGAGTTCGCTTGAACCTCTCAAGCCTTCTCTGGAGTACACAAGCTCTCCGACTCTCTCTGTCTCTGTCTCGATGCTGCCTTTTTCTTCTGCAGGTCAGCACGATTTCTTCTCTCTGTTCTTTGCTCTCAACTTTCCGCCTCTAACTTACTTGCCTCTTTTTCTGTCAGTTCGTGGCTTTATAGCCAATCTGCCTTTTGACTGTTCATTTCTGCTTCCCAACTTTCTGATTCCCCTGCCTCTGTCCGCTTGAATCTCTCTGTTTTGCGTAATCACCACTGTAAAACGCCTCACAGGGAGGTGGCCACCTGTTTCATAACGAACTGAGTGTCAGTTCTCTTGGACGTTTTCAAAACGACCATTTATTCCGTTAACTCCAAGAATGCCTGCGAAACAAATCGTCCACGTCGGACTTCAAATCCTATACAATTGTCTGTTTACCTCGTCAAATCCGGTTATCCATCGGATTGCGTCTTCGCCATCGATCTAGAACCTCCATATCCTACGGTCATCATTCATATTAGACGGGTAAGTAACATGACGTTTACTCGTCCAATGTGAGCAGTTTTCTCTCTCCTCCGCCAAATGCGTGGCACCCATTGTGTGGCATCGGGCGGGACTCGGTTGAAACCGCTTACCGCTCGAAGCCCTTCCGATATTCTGTTGGTTTTTGTGGGACCACACCTCTGACGGAATCAACACGATATCCATTACATTTTATTATTTTTCAGGTCCCAGGGCTTTTCCTTCTTTGAGGGGTTTGTCACATCAAAAACTGCCTCCGTTTCTTGAAATGACCTCCCATTCTGCTAATTCGTGACAACGCGCGTTACCATTCTCCGATGGTTTGCGCACGTGACCGAGGGTCCTTGTTGCTCTGCGCTGATCACAAATTGCAACTGTTATGAAGTTATCTCTAATAAGCTCAATCTTTATAAGACTTTGAAAATTTGGCATGAATTTTACAGAGTTCATAAAAACATAGAGAGTGTTGTAGGATTATGTTTGTTGCTCAAAATAAAAGAAATATAAAATTCATTAATGTTTCCCAAAGAATTGAAACATAGCATAAAACTTGGATCTATCAAGGATCAAGAGATCAAAGCTATTCTTGAAGTGCAAACATTTTCTCAAATTTTATACTATAAAATAAATTTAATCCCTCTCTTCCCTTATGATAAACACCTTGCCACCCAGCGATTTTATATGTTAAGATAGAGGCCTCATGAATGATTATATGTTAAGATAGACCCCGCAGCAATGATTGTGTATATGATTACAAGCCCCTCAATTATGGTGAAGCTTCAACCCCAGGGACCAGTTGTTAATGGTTATATCAATATGAGTTTTACATTTCGCATTTATGGTAGGTTTATCTGGTATGCAAGTTTCGGCACTTTATTGGTGGACTCCCTGCATTGGAATGTTTGATGGGGCTGTGCACAGGACAGCATTGTGGCTCCGGGGCATAGCTCAGGATTTGCTCTCGTTCACAATACAAACTATACTGAAATGGATTTGCTCTCGTTCACAATACAAACTATACTGAAATGTAGGTACCAGATCTAACACCAGAACAGAAATCCCTGACGTTCTGGGGCTTACTATGGTTAGCAAAGAAGATACCACTGGATCAAATTTATATCTATGGAGACTTGAAGGCTCCCATCAATGACATCCTGGATCAAATTTATATCTATGGAGACTTGAAGGCTCCCATCAATGACATCCTGGGCCAGACCATTTTTGCGCACCCCAATCTCAACTGTTGGGGGTCGTATTTCGCAACTTAAACAGACATTCCAGTCCATTTCTTTCCGGCACATCTTCTGGGAGTCGAACACGGAGGCGGATGGTCTATCTAAAGAGGGTCTATGGCACTGTTGAAAATGTAATTTCAACGCAGCCGTACTGCGCTCTCCAAAACCGCCAGATTGAAAACCACAAAACCGCCCAGAGCTCATCGCACCGCCTTCCCATGAAAAGTTGTTTCCGTATGTTGAGCTCCGATGCGATTTGGAGGCGACGCGTGTCACCCGCATGACATCAGCAAACGAAACCCATCGGAAGCTAAAGCTCGGTGACAAACTGCCTTCCGATATCCACTCCAGCCGTCCGATCTCCTCGCGCGTCCTCCGCCGTTCATCAATGAAGCTGCACACCTGCATACGACCAACGTCAATTCAAGGTTTGCGTGGAGTGTTTGACTTTTCCGCTGACCGCCGAGGATGGAAGCGTTAATGCTCTTAATGGTTGGTCGTAGTTTTTTTTTGGTAAAGGCTTTTAATAAGGTTATGGGCTCATACGTACTTATGTTTTTATATGTTTTATATATATATTTTTATATATGCACGTTGTCATAAAAGTATACGGTGTGGAGTTTTTAGAAAGTGCGTGCTGCACTCTTCATATGTGGTGTGTTGACCATTCGAGAGATGTTGGAGCAGCGAAAAAAACTAAGGGTGATGCACATCTCGTGTGAACGAAAAAAAGAATGTGCGTGCTGTAGTTTTTATGGAGGTGTGCCTGCGTGCAAAAAAAATAAGTAATGTTATTTTTTTGTGGTGTATTGTGGCTGCGGCAGCAGCGTATAGTGTGTGCGCATTTTTGGTGATGGGTATTGTGCCTGCGCACAATTTTTTTTAAGTAATGGTGTTATGTGGTGGCTGCGCACAGTAGTGCGATTTTGGTAAATGCACAGCAGTGTGATAAAACAAAACAGGGATGTAATGGTTTTGGTGGCCATTGTAAAACAGAGGTGCATTGTAATGGTGTTGACCCTGTGCACGTTTTTCTTTGTTCATGGAAATGTATTGAACGCACAGCAGTGCGAAAAGAATTTTTGAAGAACAGAGGGTTGTTTTGTAAAATCCACAGCAGTGGAAAATCTGTGAGAGCAGCAGAGTTTTTTTTATTCCCTCTTTGTACAAAGGAAGAAATATGTAACAGAGTTTCAGTTTTTTTTAAATTAATAGAAATGTGTTGTGACTGTGTAATGGACTGTGTTCTGAGTTAGTTTTTTTTTTAAAAGGTTCTCTGCAAAAGATCCTGGAACAGAGGAAACAGAGCATTGTCTCTATGGTGGTTATTTTGTTGGTTTTGGTATTTCTCCATTGAAAAATACCCAACAGTGGTATCAGAGCAAGTCCAGGCTCTTTGATGGTGACAGAGCTGGTTCAGGCTCTTGAAAAGTGTCAAAGAAGCTGAAGGAAGGTGTGGTTGCAGCAGTCAAACCTCTCCAGCAGTGTGAAGACTCAGCCAAAGTGATTCAGGTATTTTTCAAGTTTTTGAGTTATTGTTGAAGGAACAGTCAGTGATTTAAGAGAGAACACAGTCAAGTATTTAAAGCCTAGATAAGAATGGCAAGGTCAAAGAAGAAAGCCTCCAAGCCTGCTAAAAATGTGTCTCCCTCCTCTACTAAACTAGAAGGCAATCCATTAGAATACATTCTATTTGAAACTCCAAAGTTTGATGGAAACTTTGATGTATGGGAAATAATGATGAGGGCTTTCCTAATGTCTGAGGGGATTGAAGTCTGGGAGTCAGTGATTGATGACAGCCAGAAGGATAAAGAATCCATGGAGTATGATGCACAAGCAGCAAAGACTATATTGGATGGTCTCCCTGATTCAGTGAAGAAGAATCTAGGGAAATATTCATCAGCAAAGGAGATATGGGATAGACTGCATGACCTTCATGCAAAGGGAGCACTGACCATGACAATGAGTCAAGAAGAAAGTTATGAACCCATCATAGAAGCTGAGAATGAGAAGCTTGACCTCATCAAGCTTCAAGTAAGAGAAAGGGATGAAGAGCTTGCCAAGCTCAAGAAGGAGCTTGATCAATGCAAGAGGAAACATCATGAAGAAGTCGTATCCATGACAAATCAGCTGAATGAAGCAATGAAGCAGGAAGATGCCTTGACAAGTCAACTTGAACAAAGGCACATGAGAGTGAATAAGCTTGTGGAAGAGATTGGACAGTACAAGGTAGAGGTCTCCTCCCTTAAGTCTGAACTACAAGAAGCAGGCACAAGGAGCTGAAAAGAAAATGGAGAGCAGTCAAGCAGAAATCTCCAAAATGAAGACTGATATTATCTCCTTCAAAGTAGTAGCAGCTGAAGCTACTCGTAGCAAGGAAGAAACTGAGGGACAACTAGCAAAGAAAAATAATGAATGTGAAAAGCTAGAAGAAGAGATTGTCCTCCTCAGGAAGAAGGTTGAAGGAATGAACAAAATGATGAAGAGCTCTCAAGCTTTGGATGACATGCTCAGTTATCATAGATCTCCATTTGATAAATCAGGACTTGGGTATGTAGGTGAATCCTCAAACAAGGATGGGGATGCTCTAAGCAAAGGAGATGTGAAGAACCCAGAAAGAGATGGTGATGCTCCTAGTTCCAGCAAAGGCAAGGAGAAAAATGAAGGCAGCAATAGAAGAGATCCTGCTCCAAGTAGAAAACCAGCTCCAAGAAGAAATGTAGCTGATGTCAAAGAGGCAAGATGCAATGATCATCAACAAAGGATCTCAAGGCAGCAAGGCTTCAGAAGTACATCAAGGAAACCTCCATCTCCCAGGTACCAAAGTCCATTTTATGGTTATTGTTATGCTTGCTCAAACTTTGGTCATATGGCAAAAGACTGTAGAGCATTTCATGGAGATAGATGTTGTGGTCCCCGACAATCTCCAAGAAATAATTTCACAAGAAGAAATCATGAATTCTTATTCATGAATAAAGTTGAATGCTTCAAGTGTCATAACATTGGACATATGGCACGTGACTGTAACTTGACATGGGCTCTTACACAAGCTAGACCCATGCAAAAGAAGAAAGTTACACAAGTATGGAGAAGAAAAGAAATACAGCCTGAAAGCCCCTTGAACTCCCTAGCTGATCTAAGTTTGTTTTGAGAAGAGTCTGCCAAAAGAAGACAAGCATACACTAAAGGGGAGCTTGAATTATTTTTTTGTGTTTGCTGAACTGTATTAACAGTCATTTGTTGATGGAGGATGTATTGCAGCGCAGCAGTTGCAAATGAAATCTTTGTTAATCCCTCTGAAAGGTAATATGCAGCAGTGATGAAATCAGCAATGTTTTTGCTTTGTGCTTATGCAATATGCACAGAAATGCATAAAGAAGAAAAGATGGCAGCGCTGAAATGTAAAGAGCAGCAGCAAGATAAGAAGAAAAGTATGCAAAGCATGGAGACCCTCACAGCAGTGGGAGGACAAAACATAAAACAACAGTTTGAATTTTTTTTGTTATGGAGCACATGCATTGAAATGCATAGCAATGGAAGGTAGTTTCCTTCTATGTAATGTGAGAGAACATACTCACAGCAGAGTGAGTATAATACACAGCAGATTGAAATGTTTTCTATTGGGAATGAAAATGCAAAGCAGTGAGAAGAAAATGAGAAGAAGGCAAAACGCAGCAGAACGTAAATGCCCAGTGGCTGAGAATGCAATGAAATTCTTTCACACAGCAGTAAAAAAAATGTAATTTTTTTTATGCAATGTAGCATGCAAAGAAATGCATAAAGAAAAACAGGGACAACAGATTTTTAATGCACATGGAATGAATGAGAATGTGTGAGGCAGCAGAAAATTGAAAGGGATTGCACAGCAGTGCGTTGTGTAATTAAAAAAATGAAACTGAAGATTGTGTGAAGCAAGGGTGCATAAGGAAAGGCAGCAGCCTGTGTTATTTTTTTTGTGTGGAGAATGAAGTGCCAAGAGTATGGGCACACAGCAGTATGATGAAACAAAAGGCAGCGACAGTGCAAATTGCAGAAGCAACGCAGCAGCAAATAAAAACCCAGGGATGACAGTCCATGGTTATGGGTATGGACAGCAGTGAATATGAAAAATGCAGCAGCAAGAAGTTATGGACAGCAGCATGATGGCAAGAAGGAGAAGCACACAGCAATGCAAATAAAAAAAATGCAGCAGCAAGAAGTTTTGAACAGCAGCACATGCAAAAGAAATTTTCCTTACAGCAGTAAAGGTAAATGTAATGAATTTGTTGTTCATTGAATTGAAATGCAACAGCAGTGAGTGTGTTGGTTGCATCTGAAATGCAAGTGAGACACAGCAGAAGTATGATTGTAATGAGTAAAGGGGAGCACGCAGCAGCGTGAAGAAAAGTTTTCCCATTGTGAAGAAGGGAAGCACGCATAAGTGCGCAAGTAAAGAATTCTCACACAACAGTGTGAATGTGAGAAAGGGAAGGCATAGTAATGCAGAGTTTGCAAAGAAATGTAAGTGAAGTGCAGCAACACAAACAGCAAGTGTAGACACAGCAGTGTGGAGTAGACACAGTAAAGAAGATGGCACAACAGTGCAGCAGAGAATATGCATCAGCATAAGAGAACATTGTAATGAGTTTGCACACACAGCAGTGCAATGATTGTTTGTTTTGGAACTGCATTTGAAGCAGTCATTTGGTCAATCCCTCTATCAAGAGGATGATGCTTTTCAGCATAGTCATTGGTGAATCCCTCCGTGAGAGGAAGATGCTCTTTAGCATAGTTTGGTAAATCCCTCTGTCATGAGGAAGGTGCTCTTCAGCACATTGTAATGGTGAATCCCTCTGTCATGAGGAAGGTGCTCTTCAGCACATTGTAATGGTGAATCCCTCTGTCATGAGGAAGGTGCTCTTAAGCACAGTTTCAGGTGAATCCCTCTATTAAGAGGAAGACAACTTTGTTTGTTTATGAACTGCAGCAGAAGCAGTTGGTGAATCCCTCTATGCGAGGAAGATTGGTGAACCCCTCTATGTGAGGAAGATATTCTTGTAACAACAGTTAGTGAATCCCTCCATGTGAGGAAGTGCTTGGGTAAGATTGAATGCCCAGCAGTTGAAATTAAAGGGGAGTGTTGAAAATGTAATTTCAACGCAGCCGTACTGCGCTCTCCAAAACCGCCAGATTGAAAACCACAAAACCGCCCAGAGCTCATCGCATCGCCTTCCCATGAAAAGTTGTTTCCGTATGTTGAGCTCCGATGCGATTTGGAGGCGACGCGTGTCACCCGCATGACATCAGCAAACGAAACCCATCGGAAGCTAAAGCTCGGTGACAAACTGCCTTCCGATATCCACTCCAGCCGTCCGATCTCCTCGCGCGTCCTCCGTCGTTCATCAATGAAGCTGCACACCTGCATACGACCAACGTCAATTCAAGGTTTGCGTGGAGTGTTTGACTTTTCCGCTGACCGCCGAGGATGGAAGCGTTAATGCTCTTAATGGTTGGTCGTAGTTTTTTTTTGGTAAAGGCTTTTAATAAGGTTATGGGCTCATACGTACTTATGTTTTTATATGTTTTATATATATATTTTTATATATGCACGTTGTCATAAAAGTATACGGTGTGGAGTTTTTAGAAAGTGCGCGCTGCACTCTTCATATGTGGTGTGTTGACCATTCGAGAGATGTTGGAGCAGCGAAAAAAACTAAGGGTGATGCACATCTCGTGTGAACGAAAAAAAGAATGTGCGTGCTGTAGTTTTTATGGAGGTGTGCCTGCGTGCAAAAAAAATAAGTAATGTTATTTTTTTGTGGTGTATTGTGGCTGCGGCAGCAGCGTATAGTGTGTGCGCATTTTTGGTGATGGGTATTGTGCCTGCGCACAATTTTTTTTAAGTAATGGTGTTATGTAGTGGCTGCGCACAGTAGTGCGATTTTGGTAAATGCACAGCAGTGCGATAAAACAAAACAGTGATGTAATGGTTTTGGTGGCCATTGTAAAACAGAGGTGCATTGTAATGGTGTTGACCCTGTGCACGTTTTTCTTTGTTCATGGAAATGTATTGAACGCACAGCAGTGCGAAAAGAATTTTTGAAGAACAGAGAGTTGTTTTGTAAAATCCACAGCAGTGGAAAATCTGTGAGAGCAGCAGAGTTTTTTTTATTCCCTCTTTGTACAGAGGAAGAAATATGTAACAGAGTTTCAGTTTTTTTTAAATTAATAGAAATGTGTTGTGACTGTGTAATGGACTGTGTTCTGAGTTAGTTTTTTTTTAAAGAGGTTCTCTGCAAAAGATCCTGGAACAGAGGAAACAGAGCATTGTCTCTATGGTGGTTATTTTGTTGGTTTTGGTATTTCTCCATTGAAAAATACCCAACAGGCACATCTTCTGGGAATCGAACAGGGAGGCGGATGGTCTATCTAAAGAGGGTCTACGGCACATCTTCTGGGAATCGAACAACGAGGCGGATGGTCGATATAGCTTTATTGAGGAAGATACAATACGGGAGGAGGGCGTGCTGCCACTCGACTAACTGAGATTTTAGTTTTCATTGTGTTTACATATCAAACTGTCTTGGAAATATAGCTAAATGTCTTTATTATGTGGCTGTTATAGTTTTGGGGGACATGTTTTTTCTGTGGATGGGGTCTCTGTTTTCTCTCCCCGATTGTTTTTTCTGTGGATGGGGACTCTGTTTTCTCTCCCCGATTTTTGTCGTGGATATCTTGCTATATTTTGAAACATGTACTTGACTTTATATATCAATATAAAACCAGCGTACTTGACCATATATATCAATATAAAGCCAGCGATTTTTTTTTACGACAAAATCTTCCAATTCTCCTGGTACTCCAACCAAAAAAAGACCAAATCTCCTAATTGCCATCGAATTTAGGAATAACTCAAAATAATGTAGAAATAAGCAAACCCATACTCAATCACTCGACCATATCCATTCAAATTAAAGAATGAAACCAAAATTGGATAATATTTGAATAAGAATGACCATGATTAAAAACCGAAGGTTTGTAAGCAAACGTGTTTAGTTAATCGCCGAGCGTTACCTGGGGAACAAGGGTGGAATTCAATACCAAGGCTTTGCGGAGTATAATTATAACATTGTAACGTGGTCCTCCGCGTCAAAACAAGACAGGTTTGTTAAGGATGGTTACGTTTTAACTGTAGAGTTTGTTTGGGGTTGAAGCAGTTCGACCCATGTGCTTCTTGTATAAATCAACATTTTGCACAAGTGGAGGGGGGACCGTTGGCTCTATGGAGGGTTGAAATTTTGATTAAAGATGTGCCGCCATGGTTCTTGTAAATGTTACCCCGTAGTGTTGGCCGTTGCCCCATAAAGGTGTAGCAGAATTTCGGTGAAGATGGTTTTGATTGCATCCAACTGTTTCCAGGCTTGAGTTGTTGAAGTCTATGTTGCATTTATGTTTGGAATATTGCATATTTTCAGGTTGCTGTTTGATTCTGAATTGAATGAAACACATGTATGAATGCAGTAGCCATTGATTCCAATGACGATATCAATTGCAAAATTGTATGAACGTGGTGTTATGGTAATCAAAATGAATGAAACACATGTATGAATGCAGTAGCCATTGATTCCAATGACGATATCAATTGCAAAAATTGTATGAACGCGGTGTTATGGTCATTTGGCTACGTTAAGTTTGATATTATTGCAGGGGCTTATGTGTCACTGCACCAGAAAGAATTTCTTTGAACATTGTAACGAGTACAAGCATAAGATCAAGCTTTATGTTATATAGACAGGACAAATATTTAAAACTTAATACCTCGTTCAAAGATAAAAGCCATCACCGGATACAGCGAAAAACCTTTTTGCATTCAATCAGGCATACACCCTCCCCCTACGTCAGATATGACGATAGCAGTGGTTAAGAATGTTGGAGGTAGACAAGTCGACTCCTTGTAGACCGCATACAGCATATTTTGAGATAATTATAACATTGATATAACCAACTTACGGAGCAGTTTAGTAGACAGTTCAATGCAGGCCAGCAATGAAAAATTTAACCACTGATCAAAGAAAAGATGCAAGGGATTGAAAATGAACCAATTACACTGTATTCCTCAAATCTTATAACACAATAATTTGGATTCAAAATCCAAGAAATAAATGGAGCAGTCCTTCCAAAAACGTCAGTCATGCAATTCAAGACTGCCCCACTAAATGGCTTCCCTATCTATCACAAGCAAGTTACATAACGCACTTTTGTACCTCTTGATAATGCCCACTGTCAAGATATGCCTCTGGAACGGGGAGTAAAATTCTAGAATCCCCGAAATTGATACAAAATCGTTTTCCAATTTTCCGTGGAAAAGATGAAGTTAGATATAACGTCACACCCCTCATGACCTAAACAGAGATTAAGTTCTGAATCCCATCAAATCCATCCTGGAACAGTTTTTGCAAATGTGAAGAATCATGGATTTCTGCAAGTTAAATGGTATGTCGAAGGCATCTGAGCTCAATTTCTACGGACAGGGCATATCTTTTCCTTCATAGAAGATACCACCTGGCCTCGAAACATTTTAATGACCGAAATAAGCAATTTATCTCCAGTAATCGCTCTTACCTTTCTTATGAGATCTTCTCGACTAATTTTACCTTCCTGGAAAACCATAGTATAAGTTTGCTTATGACCTCGTCTTCTGAAATAAAAAAGGCTCCATTCTAATAGAAATATGGAAGGGGGAAATTTACCTTGTAACTGGCGTATTGACGTTTCATTAAACTAACACTTGAAGAAGATAGGAATTTTTCAATAATAGAAAAAAGCTTTGGAAATGACATCCAAGCAGAACTAGGCACTCGTGCATTCCCCTGCATTTTTAGGGTTGCTTCCTTGATCAAAGGAGGACAAAGCTGCTGGTCACCATCCTGTGGAAAATAAGCCGAGTAAGTGTTTTATTCGCAAGGAAAAGATGCAAGAGTTAAAGAGCAAACGATATACATAAACAACTTACAGTCTAAGCTAACAAACACAGAGCGAAGTGTTGAACGGTACTCAGCGTAGCACAAATAAACAAACTACCATCTAAACTAATGAAAAATGTCAGCAAAGAGCTTGGAACGCTAAAGGAGAATAGTCTATCTTCCATCACCATCTTCTTAACATGCACAAACATTAAATTCGGAGAATATTGTGACACCACATCGCATTAAGGGGATCAAAGGTAACCTCCAGGGCCGAAAAAGTCCCTGGCACTGATCTGGTTTCATGTGAATCTGGCTTAAGCTGAAGAGGGTAACAACACTAGCAGATGGTAAACTGGACTTAAGGTTGTTGCATCAATTTAGGTCTTTTCCCAACTTCTTTTAATAACCTGAAAATTAGAGATGCTAATGTAGAAAACCAAACCTGGTTCCGGGGAAGAGTAGGCCACTTGTGAAGCCATGGTTCTTGGACTAACCCAACAATGACTATCACAACCACCAGAGTGTGGACAAAACTCCCAAAGCTGCCAGTCCATTTTTGGGAGAGGAAATTTTTGAAAAGATGGGAAATATCTCTGGGAGATGATATATATCATCAAGGACTCAGAAGTTAGGAGAATGAGATAGAAGGGCATGAGAACTAAGAGGGACAGGTCAGTAGAAATACGACCCTTTGATGGTGAGCCACTGAGCAATATCAAAACTTGGCACCAAGTAATATCGAAACTTGGCTGCCGCTATCATGTTACTTACTGCAGTATGACTGAATCAACATAATAGCACCTCCTCGAATACCCTCAAATAGCTATTACTCCAGTTCTAGTGGCTCGATTAATGGAGGCATATTAATCACGGTTACTGTGTTCATAACAAAATAAATAAAATCACATATAATACATAATATTTAAATTTAAATGGCGGGTAGGAGTGCCCATCAAATTTATACCCTAGAAGAGGTTCAATTATGGGATAGCAGAGCAGAATTCAATTCAGATACTACTCTTTTCGGGGCAAAGTTAAGGCTTGGGTCACCTCTAAAGGAGAAAAATGAAACACAGAGGACAGTAACGGTGAGTGCAAGACAATCACAGAAGAGGTTAAATGACAGAATAGCAAGATCAAATTCAGAGATTACTCTGTCAAGGCCGCAAGTTAAGGTTTGGATAACTCATACAAACCAAACAGAAATTAAAATTTCTTTAGAGGGAGACATCTATCCCAAGTCCCCCAAGTTCACGAGCAGGTATCAGACAGGAAACAAAACAAAACAAAAGAGGCATTACTAATATGGAGAAGGCACCTGTCCCTTGTCCCCTAAAATTTCACAAGTGGGCATCAGTCTCCCTTTCGAGCCCACGGGAGAGATGGAACATGTAAGCAATAGCTAGTTACTTAGCCTTTTCTAGAAATTCTGAGATCGGGTAAAATTAAAAGCCAGCGAGACAGATTTCAATTGGAGAATTAGTTGATTATGTAACTCAAGCGTATAGCTGAGGAAAATGTACAATATTTTGATTCTGTCGGAGACCAAATTCATTTTTCTTCTACAATATATAACTGCATGCCCACTATTGAGAGCTCCACAAGATATGAGTGCATATTGACCACTCTGCATTTCATAACTACACTGCAAAGAAAGAAATCTTACAATCTCGCATGCTGCTCCAGAGTATGCCTGACCATTACACAAGGAACATTTAGGGCTTCTGGGGACACTAGTTATGCCTTGATTTGCCTTCAATTTAGACCAATATTCTGCAAATATACAAGCAATAAATAGCCGATGCGTCTTATGTCAGCCACAAAAAAACAACCAGAAAACATATAACGCTTGAACACTAGTTCACTCTGTAGAATGGAGATGAGATGATTACCACGTAATGGCGGAGGAACTCTAAAGCTGACAACGTATTCTGGCAATATATGCGTGTTCATGTGGGTACTCCAAACAATGTAGCGCTTCGGATTTTTAAGATCATCTACACCGGTATCGAATTGTTCACTGCTGGGATGAAACTGTTGTGAACCATGCTTGACCTGCTCTATATTCCCCATTATCACACGGCACAACACCATGTGTTGTTCTCCAATTTCGTCAACATCCGAGTACGCTGCACTGCAGGATGGTGAATAAAAGATCATTCTTCAGAATGTTGCAATGTCAATGCAGAAAATCCCAAAAACAAATTATACTAAAATTGAACAAGATACAATTGAACGCTCAAGTAGATGTGTTTATACTCGATGCAGAAAATCCCAAAAACAAACTATACTAAAATTGAACAAGATACAATTGAACGCTCAAGTAGATGTGCTCATACCTAATATAGGCACAATTTTCAGGTGCAAGATAGACACCAATCCCATACGCTGCGCCATGTTTTGGCGTTTTGGGATGGCCGAAGCCGTAGAGTATAATGCCGGAAATGGCCTTGTTAGAGGTGCCATGCCAAGCATACCTCATGTTGGCATTACCACAGGCGGACTTTCTTGCAACATCTTCCGCATGCCTTTGAAATGTCTGCGATCGAGCCTGTCCTGACGCGGTCCTATAGATGCCCACAATAGTCGTTAATGCCGCAAGCGTCCGAAGCCCACCTAGGAACCGGTCTCGTACTGCAACAAACTCTTTGTCACCATCCTCCAATTTAATCATCAAATTGTTGCTCTTCTTACTGCCAAAAAATGAACCCGACTCCAATTCCAGGGAAGCGCTGCTAGAAGCTCCGGAGTAGGAAACGCCAAAAGTACCGCATTCTGGAAATTGAACTTCATCACATAGTTGAAAATTATCTTCCCCCGGAACGCTATCGCCGGAACCCTGTTCCAGAGTACTCTCCGACTCAGACATATAACCCTGTTCCAGTGTACCCTCCGACTCAGACTTAACAAGTGTGGGTTTTTCATTCTTATTACTTGTAATTCCTTCACATTCTCCAGTTTGCAAGGGTTTCCCAAGGCAAATTTTGATGTCAAAAGAGGGATTCCCCTGGCAGAAAACCCTTGGAAAAAAGCACTTCCCGTGGATATCAATCCAAGCTATCCATGTGTGAAACCCATCGCTCAAATCAATCCGTGACATGCGAAGGAAGTCAACCAGATAAGAAGAAGAGGAACCGCGCATGGCAATCTCTATTGCAGTTTTGCCATTTTGGAAACCTTGTTTCAAAAAGCAGACGGTTTCGCAAGGGAAATCAACCCACTCCCCCTTGCATAAGTACATAAATCGGGCTGGAATACCGCTTTTTCTAAAATTATTGTAGTTTTCCACAACCACCATTGCAGAACAGCAGGAGAGAGGCTGGGCACATTTGACTCGCTTTGCGGGGGTAGATTGTCTGGTATACATACATGGCCTTCGCCTCAATTGGGCTCTATCGACGAATGATCTTTTCGCATCCATTAAATCATACAAATCAACAACTGGTCGGTAAAATTCCTTATAACATGAGAATGGAGCAGAAGGTGCTGTTATTCAATTTGAATAGCAGAGAGAAGAGAATCGATATCAATTTGAATTGCAGAGGGAAGAGAAGCGATATAAATCAGGAGCGCCCAACACATTTTGCTTAGCGGTGGACACGCCGACACTGGAAGGGAGGAGAAGACGGTGGGCGGCCGCGGTGTAGGTGTTAGTGTTTGGCTGTTTCACCCAACCGACCAATGAATGTATATTATATGTCAATTTTCTCAGAGGAGTGTCGCTTTCTTTCTTGCGCCCAAAGAAAGCGTGGAACCGTTAGCCGCCATTTTATGCAGACTCTGCGATCATTCCATTCATCTCCACCTCCACACGCGTTAAACGATGTGGATTTGGGCGGGCGTTTACTTCGTCTCGTGCGTGCGTTACTTGGGGTTTTTTCCTTGCATCACAAGTAATAGAGAATTCTTTTCCAACCCGCTTTCGACAAACTTTTCATCCCAAGGAGTGGAGTGGATTGGATTGGAGAGAAATCTTCATTCCCTTTGTTTTCTGTAAAACAAACGTGAACTTGGATGAGGATGAAGTGCCTTAGGGGCTAAGCAAGTTTGTCCACCATTTCTATTGTTAACCGTATCCAACTGTTTTTTTGTTTTAATTTTATGTCCACTGCACTCTATATTTAAAGGAAGGGTGGGTTGTCAGGTATCATCACTTTGGGGCTAAAGCAAAACACTAGAAGCGTAGGGTAGGGTATGATAAGCATAAAACACAACACTTGAGAAAGGGTGAGGGATAGGAGCAAGATGATGCCATGTCATGTTAGGTTAAAGATAGGAAGGAGATAACACACACCTTATCATAGTAGGGATAAGAACAAGTAGAGGTAGGGTATGATAAGCATAAAACACAACACTGACACGTGAGAAAGGGTGAGGGATAGGAGCAAGATGATGCCATGTCATGTTAGGTTAAAGATAAGAAGGAGATCACACACGTCTTATCATAGTAGGGATAAGAACCAGAATACACATATGGTTTGCATAGAAGTCGTCTAATGAGGCGGAGGAATTGTGGTTAAAAGTAGTTGGAATTCGGGTAAAAAAAATTTAAAAATCTTGTAGAGGTTTCTTTAAATATGACCAGAATTTCTATAACTTTCCGGACAACTCCTCCGCCTCGTTAGACTATGTAGTTTGTATAGAGACAACATCACCATTCAATGTGCATTTAAGATACATTGATGACAGTCACTTTGAAGATGGGCAACCATGAATTTAATATTCTATCTCCATTCCAACCTACATATATGTAGAATAATGCTCAATCCATTTGAATGTGTTATGGCGGAGAAAAGTTCTTCCCTAAATCACCATTCCAAGGTTGCATGTAATTTGTACATTTAAACGCTTTTCTTATTAGGTATTCAATTAATTAATTTCATATATATATATATATATATATTATTATTTTATTTTATTTTATTTTATTGTAAAGAAAATTAATTCACATGGAATATATATAATTTTACATTTAGATTGTATTATAAAGTGTATTATAAATTAGAAAATAAGTTATTAAAAGTTTAATTAGATGTTTTAATGTTTATTTTTTTAAGTCAGTTTCATGTTATTTAAGTAAGGTGAACCAGTGAGTGACATAAAATAATAAGACATATAATATAATAAGGTAAGTTGTCAAGTAACAAATTCTTATTTTTGGAAATTTTTGTTATTGCTTTATTGTTTAAGTGGTTGAATAATTAAATAAGACTTTGTTCACAAGTTTGAAAGAAGGTCCAAAGCATGCAATAATGATGCTAAAGAGCATTTGTGTGAAGGGTTACTTTGACTTATTTGTTTTTGTTATCAAAGAGTATAAGTAATCTTGTCTTATCGGGTGCAAGTTCATCCTCACTATTCCATGTTGAATTTATGGAACTCTATTTACTTACTATGTGTTTTGTAATTGGATTACCTTTTGTATATTAAAGAGGTAGGGTTATTGCTTTGTGAAAGCTACTACTAGCCAAAATCTTTTACACATCATCCTTTCCATATAACCACTCCATGTGAGTCACTTTCAAAAATTATAGTTATTTTAAAGCCACAAATGATAGACTTAAAATGCAAAGCAAAAATACTTTATCCTTTGTTTGAGAGTTCGAGCAAGCTAACTAAGGTTTGAAGTTGTCAGGCTCGAAGTTGCTTAGGATTATTCTAATTCTAATTCTAAATGATACACTAATGGGGCAGTGGTTGTGTTGTAACAGAAACCAGTTTTCAATATTTGGACTTATTTATTTGGTTAAACAGATATTTTTTTTGTTTAAACAAGTATATGTTTCACCTTGCCACCCAATTTTGACTCTCATGTAGCTTTGGGAGCACCTTTTGAACCTTGATTAGATCGGCAGTAGAAAATTTATGTCGAGGACCCCCAAGGGTCTAATGTTTAATGGAGAGGGAGGGCCCCAAAATCATGCCCGAGTAGTTTACTATCGAGGCACACATCATATAGAGAAGTATACACCCCCACCCTCGATATTGGTTATTGGATGTGACTAGTGGGACCCTAACAGGACAACAAAGCATCATGTCAAGCAATGGCATAGGCTTAGTGCCCGATATGCATATAAGTGACTTACAAATGGCATCTGAGTGGAACAAAGGCACTAGTCCATGTGTCAAGAGCGTGGGAATGACATTAACACAATAAAGCAGTGGGAGTTCGTTATGTTTTTCAAAATAATGAAGATTTATGTCCCATAAAAAATTTTCGTGTGTATCAACGGGTAGGAACATCGTTAAAAGGGAAAAAGGGTTTCTTGTCCTCATTATATTTGACGCACTAAGCAATTTAATGATGACAATTTCGAGAACACTATGCAAGATTATTAAGGTGTTTGACATTTCGGGTGAACACTTGACCCATCTTCAAGGACAAAAAGCTTCAAATGATGATATGAAGAGTGCTAGACCATGTATAAATAGAGAGAGGAAATGATCATTACGAAAGAAATGAGACTGAGATCATTGAATATTTAAAATATTATAATAATAATAATTTTTAATTTGGAAAGAAATGATCTTTCAAAATGAGAATGTTAAGGTCATTATATATTAAAAGGTAATAATTAAATAGCAATAACTATAAACTAAGAAACCACACAGGGGAAAAGTAAGTTTAAGTTTAATTAATTAAATAAATAAATGAAATTAATTAAAAAGGATTAACTAAAAAATTGAATTAACGAAATTAATTAAATTAGGATTAATAACATTGTTTAAAAAAGATAAAAGAATAAACTATTGAGGATAAAGTAAAATAATAAATTGAAATAATTAGGAAAACTGAGGGTATTCATTGTTTAAATTAAACTATTAAGAAGAAAGATTTTAAATGATTAACTTAATAGATTACAATGTTAGGTTAAGAAGGGTAAATATTTAGAAAAAAGAGAAAAAGTGAAACTAGCAATTACACCACAACTTGCAAAGGAAACGTCGTAAGTCAATAGTAAAAATGTTATGCAATTATGTTTCTTTACGGGCGTTTCTTTTTTATCATGTGTTGAAAGTGAAGTAATGAGAGAGATGCTAGTGCTAATTCAAACCAAATTTCTTTAATCTCTCCATTCTGTGCCATTTCCTAGAGCTTTGAATGCATGAGTTTCAATAATTGAAATCAGGACTATGGAACCAAATTCCTTACCTAGTGGGGGTTGTAACAACACCCCACTTTTACCATTTGGCATTATTCCTCAAGCTCTGGCTTTTGTTTCTCATAACTGACAAAAGGAAATGAAGCAATGGGATGTTTTCCCATCTGGATTTCATTTTGATCACCCTCGCTCCCCACCTGCAAAGCTTGTTGCAAAGAATCTTGTTTGATTGTTTGTTTCATCTCTTAGCATTGAACAAACTTAGCCCTTGAAGAAATTTGCAAATCAGGAGATATTCTTGAAATATTATTATCACCTTTTTCATTTCATATCCTCTGGCAACTCATTCTGACAATCGAAGTTCTCAAACTCTTTTGAAACTTGTTTCATGCATTTTTTGAATTTCTCAAGCATTTTTTCTAACATTCATAAAGAAGGAAACATCCAATTAGATTAATTTAATGAGTGATACATTATCTGATGCAAGAGCATCCGGACTTAGCCAACAATGTGAAAACTTGTTCAGATGTTGTGGCTAAAAGAGGTTGAAATTCATTGACCTGCTTGGTAAAAAAACCAGTTTTACTGAGAGGGTTGGATCTCTCAAGAAATTAGTTATAATTCCTTATTGTAATCAGTTAGAGACTATCTTATTTTAGATTCAGAGATAGATATTGTTAACATAGAGCTAGGAGTTAGAGATTTGTCGTTAGATCTATTAAAAATAGAGATTTGTTGTTAGATCTATTAAAAATAGAGATTTGCTATTAGATATGGTTAGAGTGTTTATCAATGCATAAAAGGAAGGAAAATGTAATGATCCAGGGAGGGGTGGAGCGAGAGCATAGAGAGAGTGAGCGGATTGTATTCTTTTGGAGACAGAGGTCTCTATCTATGTAATCTAGCGTAAGGCTGAGACTTTGTTATTGTTTATGGTGAATAAACCAGTGTTGCGTGCATAATGATCTAAACAGCCCGTGGAGGCCTTCCAATGCTTGTTTTTCTTTGATTCGGAGGATATTGATGTTGTCCCTATGTTTTTCATACTTTTTAATGGAGATATTGTGTTAAAGGGTCATTTGGCGAGTGCATTCCATTGTTCTGATTTTGAAGCCAAAAAACCAAAATACACTAAGTATCGGGCGTAAACCACATTCGAATTGAAAATCCGGACTTCAAATCCTTTAGATGGAGGTTTTGAATACTATCGGGTCCATAGAACCCAAATCACATCGCCCCTATGTATTTAATTGTTATATCGCCAAAGCCATTACAAAGAGAAATCACACTAAACACTTAGCGGATTCGGGAAAGCAGATCTGAAAACTTATGCACGAGAGTTTTGGGCCTTATCGGGTCCGACAATAGATCGCATCGCGCAGTCGAATCGGTGCACGCTAAAGGCTTGTCCCCAAACCTTTGCGATATGCGATCGCCGACATGTCGCATCAGCGTTCGGGAGTGGGAGTTATAAAGTGTTAAGCGGCCATTGCAATCACTGATAGCGATTAGTGATATCACATCGAACCTCCGCCAAGGGATAGCGTTGATAGTGGTGACCATTGGAACCTTCGATCGCCGATACTGTGACTCCATCTGAGCCATCCAATTAGCCAGATCTGGATCTGCGACATAATCCATATATTTGACAAAAAGTGGGAAAAAGCACATTTTAGCATTTCCGAGGGTATTTTGATCCCGAAAGGGAAAAAGGCATTGTTTTTAAGTTTTATCAAAGGCCTTGGGTCCCGATAGGCAAAAGGCATGTATATTGTGGAAACGGGGGTTAAGCGGGGTGATTGTTGGGTTGTACAGATCCAACTATGAGTTTTTATTAAACCATTATTTCCGCTGCACCATTTTTGGTATCATAGTAGAAGAAAGGGTTGTTTGCAGCAAAAATGCCACCAAGGAGAAGCATTGGTCGAGGAAGACCTGATCCAAATGCAATTCTACTAGAAGAGGTACAGAGTCTGCATATGCGGATGGAGTCAATTGAGACTGCCGAGAGAAAAGCCCCTGATGAAGGAGATGAAATTTCTTCAGAAGAATCTCCTGTAGAGGACATAGTAGACGAAAACGATGAAACTGCCAAGGTCCTTAAGATGTTGGCAAAAGTAGGAGAAAAACCTAAGGTGGAAATCCCTATGTATGAAGGGAGTCTAAACGCAAAAGAATTAACAGATCGGATCAGATCCTTAGACTAGTACTTTGACTATGAAGAGATTGATGAGGGGAAAAGAGTGAAGTTTGCAGTTACCAGATTGAAGGGTCATGCAGCCATCTGGTGGGATGAGGTACAAACATCAAGAACGAGGAAAGGGAAGTCCAAGATCAAGCTATGGGATAAAATGGTAAGTAAAATGAAAGCCAAGTTTTTGCCTAAAGACTATCATTTGAATCTTTTTAAGCAATTGCAAAATTTAAGGCAAAAAGGAATGTCTGTTAAAGAATATACAGAAGAATTTTATAGATTGAATATTAGAGCAGGGCATGTAGAGGATGATGTGGAAAAGGTAGCTAGATATATAAATGGCTTAAGGTATGACATACAAGATGAGATTAGCTTGTTAAGTCTGAAAACTGTTGAGGAAGCCTATCAAGCAAGTTTGAAGGCAGAAGAAAAGATCTTGAGGAAACAGAATCAGAGGAATAGAGGAAAAGGCTTAGCAAGAGGTAGAGGAGCTACCAGATCAAGGGGACAACTGCATCAGCATGAATCAGGGAGCTCAAGTAGCAGACCATCGCAGAGGGGAGAATCTAACAGAGGATGATTTGTGCCCAGAGGAAGAGGCTGAGGAAGAGATGTTCGGTGCTATACATGTGGAGAATGGGGACATATGTCATGGGATTGTCCTCATAATAAACCAGCAAGTCAGAGGAATGCGAATGTGGCTAAGGCAAAGCCAGAACCACCTCGACTTGTGGAAAAGGAAGAACCCCCTGAAGAAAGTGAATCATTTTTATTGAGGAGAACTTTTCTTAGAGCAGAGAAGGAGACTGGAGAACCTGCATAGAGGAAGAATTTGTTTAGAACTACCTGTAAGTCAAAAGGTAAGTGTTTCAAAGTGATAATTGATAGTGGAAGCACTGACAAACTTGTTTCTACAGAGATGGTGGACAAGCTTGGGCTAACAAAGACCATGCACCCTACTCCTTATAAAGTGTCATGGTTGTAGAAGGGACATCAGATCATTGTGACTGAACAGTGCAAGGTGGAGATACAAATTGGTACGTATAAACATGTGATCTTATGTGATGTAATGCCCATGGATGTATGGCATGTATTGCTGGGAAGACTGTGTCAATTTGATCGGAAAGCTATTCATGATGGAAGGAGAAACATTTATACTTTGGAGAAAGATGGAACTAAACACACATTGCTACCATTGAAGGACGATGCTGACAAAGGGACATCTGGAAGTAGTATTATGCTAATAAGTGGAAAGGAGCTGCTGCAAGAAGTAGTGAAGAATGAGGAGTTTCATTTTGTTGTTGTGGGAAGACCAAAGGTAATTTTGACTTCCACAAACTTAAGTGATTTTCCTGAAGAAGTTCGAATACTGTTAGATGATTTTTCTGATATTATTGAGGATGAGTTGTCGAATGCATTACCACTGATTAGGAGTCTTAGTCATCACATTGACTTAATACTAGGAGCAAGCTTGGAAAATAAAGCAGCATATAGATTAACTCCTCAAGAAAATGCAGAAGTTGGAAGGCAAGTGTAGGAGTTGATGGATAAGGGGTTGATCAGAGAAAGTCTTAGCCCATGTGCTATACCAACAATCCTCAATCCAAAGAAAGGAGGAGAATGGTGCATGTGCACAGATTCTAGAGCTATAAAAAAAATCACAATCAGGTACATATTTCCTTTGCCATGAATGGATGATTTAATGGACTGTTTGAGTGGATCAAAATACTTTACTAAAATAGATTTGAAAAGTGGATATCATCAAATAATAATCCGAGAAGGTGATGAATGGAAAACTGCATTCAAAACAAATAGTGGATTGTATGAGTGGTTAGTGATGCGTTTTGGGCTCACTAATGCACCCATCATGTTCATGAAGTTAATGAATGAAGTCTTGAAGGAGTATGTAGGTAAATTTGTTATTGTGTACCTTGATGATATTCTGGTTTTTAGTAAAAGTAAAGAGGAGCATTTAGAGCATCTTAAGTTGGTCCTAAGAACTCTGCAGAAAGAGAAACTACTAATAAATTTAAAGAAGTGTAGTTTCATGAAGGAGGAGCTGGTTTACTTGGGATTTGTAGTTTCCAAAGAAGGCTTGAAGATGGATCCAGAGAAGGTTCAAGCAATTTGGAACTGGCCTACTCCCAGAAGCATATTTGAGGTAAGAAGCTTCCATGGACTTGCAAGTTTTTACAGAAAGTTTATAAAAGGTTTTAGTCAAATTTGTGCACCAATCCTTGAGACAATCAAGGAGATCAATTAACCATTTCAATGGACAAAAGCAGCAAATAGAAGTTTTAACTGCTGAAGAAGAAAATCACAGAGAATTCGATTTTAGCTTGCCAGATTTTGAGAAAGTATTTCAAGTAGAATAGATGCTAGTGGAGTTGCAGTTGGCGCAATTCTAAGTCAGAAGCAAATACCAATAGCATATTTCAGTGAGAAACTGAATGATGCAAAGAAGCAATATTCTTCTTATGATAAGGAGTTTTATGCTATTGTACATGCTTTGAAAAAGTGGAGACATTATTTGTTGCCAAAAGAATTCATATTATATTCAGACAATCATATCTTATAGTTTATCAATAACCAGCCGAAGCTGAATCAGAAACATGCCAAGTGTTATAGACATTTTTGTGCCTAACAGCATGAAGCATGAAATGTCAATAATCTGAGGGATCCAAAGTCCCTAAACGTGTTGTTCCTACCCCTAGAGGAACAAGGTCAGCAAACCACAGCACTAAAAATCAGTTCTCCACCTGAAAGCACTCAAAAACAAGCTAATTCTGGATCATGTCAACTGCTCCACTGAGCATCTGCGCTGAATGTCAATTGCTCCACTCTGTACCTGCGCTGAATGTAAAATCTAATGAAGGCTACCTGCGCTGGGCGAGATTGGCCAAGTGGCACAGTCATTCTGCAAGGTGTCAAATGCCCAGGAAGCTTCCAAAATGACACTTGGATCACGGAATTCGCCTTGTGATGAGTAAGAGGATCTAGATCTCCAAGTGGAAGCAAGAAACTCCAAGTGGACTCAAGAACTGAAGTATAACTGAAGTGGGAGAGGACACTAGTCAGCTTCATGCCAAGCTCAAGCTGACTCATCTTTTCTCCAAAACTCCTATATATAGAGCTCTCTCATGAGGTCTAAGGGGGTTGGAATCTTGTGAATGCAAGGAAGTGCTGTTGGTTTGTGCATAGAACTATTGGGTGATTTTCTTGAAGGAGGTGAAGAGGAGATTTCTTTCTGCTGGGAGGTGTTGCTGGATTGGGCCTCTTATGGTTGTAACACTCTCAGAACTTTACTTCTTCCATTAATAAAGCATTTGAGGTTCTTCTATATGCATGTGTCTCTATGGCGTATTGATGCTTGTATATTTGATTTATTCTAATCCTTGAATCAATTATGGATGTATGCTTCTTGTAGTTTCCCTTTCTTGTGCTTTTGCAGGATCTTTGTGTAGCTGGGCCGGTGAAAGAGCAAGGAGCTGGGAACAAGCAGCAAAGAGGGAAGATTGGATCAACCATTAGCGGAAGATAACGGTTAGTGGATTTCCTTCTCCTCTCTCTTACATCTCATAAAGAAGTAATCTTGAATAGCTTTGCATTCGGTTGTTGCTGAGGTACTATCACCCTTAGAGTGGGATAGGGTCATTCTGTATTGGATACTTTTCCCAACAACAAATTGGCGACTCCACTGGGGATCGTATCTTGTTGGTTGTTTGTGTTTTTTGCTATTCATTTCATAAACAAAGGGAGTACCGAATCGAACTGCATTTGGATCTTTCAAATGCAAAGTAGAGGGCAGCTACTCTAGCTCAGTTTCTGGGCAAGTTTATGATTTGAAGAGCTGATCCACAAGGACTCTAATAAGCTCTTAGTGATAGCTTTTCATCCTCCTTGTCATCCCTTAGTGTGTCCTTGACTGATAGCTTCTGATTTGGCCAAAAACTGTGAATTTTTGAGCAATCTGTGACCCGGAAACCAAGAGAAACGAAAGTTTCGTTCTTCAGTGCAACTGCTGTGAAGGCTGTCTGCATTTCAGCGCAGTTCCCGAAGGGGCTACCTGCGTTGAAGGTCAAACAGACTGTGTCCCACCTGCGCTGGACCAGTCTTACCTTGTGCTACTGGGGTTTCCTGCTGTTTCTTGCCCTGTTTTCACTCTTGTTTTTGCTGCCTGTTACCAGTCAATGTGCCTATCTGAAACCAACTTTCCTTGTCACTATTCCGCCTCGGTTGTGTAAAGAAACTGTGTTTGTTCTTTGTGTATTTCTTGTATCATTTACAGTTTCCCATAACGAAAGTGAACTAGTCTTGCTGTGACCTCTTAGATCTAGACCTGTGATAAAGGGTCGTTTTGATCTTAAGAGTTAGTTTGTTTGTTGTTCATAGCTGATTGAGCTTTTGCTTTCGTCATATGGTTTGAATTTATATATTTCTAGTGTCGAAACAAGTAAATCTTAAGGTGTCTTTTGATTTTGGACAAGCTTGTTTGCTTTCACTTGAAATTGAATTCGAAATTATACAACAGCTTTCTTTTTGTGTCGCACAAACATTAAGAAAGAGAAAAGAAATACCTGCATTTTTGCATTTTGCATATAAGTTTGTATGTTGATTTAGGGAAAAAGTGCATTAGCGAGTGCTCTTTGATCTGTGTGAAAAGATTTTGTCTCTCTTTTCCCTCAGTAGTTAAGATTTTCATAAGTCGAAAAGATTGAAAAAGCTTGCTTCTCATCTTAGACTGCATTTAGGAATTTGTATCAATACATCTCGTGGTGAACCTTGAAAGGCAAACTTTAAAAAGATCAACTTAAAATATATTGAATGAACCTAACAACGCTTTGAAACATAACGCAAACATCTAGAGTTCTAAGCTAGAGACGTGTTCCGGCGTCGTTAAACGTAGTGACTGTCGATCTCGACGAAGGTGGGTGATTCCTCCTGAGAGTCGGTGGCACTAATACGGACTTGTGCTCCCACGTACCGTCGCGTATATATTGGGAGACCCCTATAGGCATATATCTTTTATCCTTAGGAAGCCGTGTCGGCTGCCCTACTGATCGCAATGCAGTGAACACAGCATTCACAAAGATCGACCACCCGTACCGTAAAACGTATTCTGTGGTTTTGCGAAAAGTTTGGCACACCCTCTGCCTAGATCTCCAGAGCAGTTTCTTTTGGCCTTTTTCAAACTCTATAACTGAAAAAGTCCAACCGAGCATTTGTCACTTCGGGCTCGTTAAAACATCGAAGGAGACTAGAGTCATCTTTAGCTTTTTCTCGACTCTTAAAAAGTGAAAAAGCAAGTTGTGTCTAAAAGCGTCTAATAAAATTCATTCAATTCGGAAACACAAATTTTCCCTTTTAATATTTTAGTTGATCGAGTAATCCGCAATCGTGGAAGAAAGTCAATTGAAACCCCGTCGTTCGCAGAGGCTTACGAGTCAACCGTCTTTGTCTCCGAAATCGAAAACAGTACGGGCAAAGCGAACTCGTTTAACCGGTTCAAAATCTCCTTTGAAAGTTAGAACAAGTGTTCCAACTGCATCTGAGGTTCCGGTTACTCCTAACATTTCTGGAAACCCTGCCTCTATAGAAGAAGTTCAACAGCCACAGAAGGACAGTAATACTGATCCTAGTCTGGGGGCAAATACTTGTGTAACTGAACCAGTTCCATCTGTAACCGGTCCAGAAAGTTTTGTTCCTCAAACAACTGTCGCTGTCGAAGCAACCACTTCTTCGGCACCAGAAATATTTTACGGACCTGACGGTCTTCCTCTTCCACCGGGTTTGATTGCGATAGAGGAAATTGCAGAGGATCCGCAAGCAAGTACTCCAACTCATTTTGGATTAGGGGTCACTCACTTTCCTTCATCAGAGGTTAATCCACCACAAGTGGAAGTCCCTGTAGAATCGCTAGGCAATCTATTGGATAGACTTAAAATGTCTGAACAACCGTCATCATCTAGGACTATGTCAAATGACACAGCGACAGCAGAAGTCCCTGCCGTCACTCCGACGATGTTTGCCGGCATACCAGCTATCCCAACTAGCTCTCAACAGCTAGAAGGAGTCTACCAAGGGACTATTTAGACAGTATGGTCTGTTCCAGTTTGTTCATCCGGAGTAATACCCGGTAATTCTTATGTTGAAACTCGACAATTGATCCTCATAGAGGTCAATTTGGGCCATCTAGTCCTCAAGGACTAACAATCCCTCTGAGTTCCGGATTGCTACCATATGGGGGGCAGTATGCCCTTTCATTACCTCCTCCGGGAGGGTATCCATATGGCAGTTCTCAACAATATTCAGGTTATACTGAAATTGCATCAAGTAGTTGGGTACCTATGCTACCTCAACAACCAAGGATTGTATATTCTATGCAACAGTGTGTACCTGTGACGAACATCCCAACCACACCGGCTATTGTAACTGTGACACAAGTTCAAGCGAGACCTGTTACATGTCAACCTCAGATTTCTCAGGTTGTAATGCAACAGTCGCTTGACCATAGGTCACAGCCACAATCGCCAACTGGTGGGACGACACAAGTACAAACGGGTACAATTACCCCACACCTTGGTCCAATGGTTAGCATGGCGCAACAGAACATGGCGTCACAACCATGGCTTGTACAATACCAACAACCGCAATTCCAGCAGGTGTACCAAGGTTCTGAGCAGCAGATCTTTGCGAATAGTGGACAACCGTATATCCAAAACGGTCAAAACCAACCACTTTACAGTGGTCAAGTCCACCAACCGTATCAGTCATACCAGCATCAATTACATTATGCTAGTATGCAAAGACCCACTGCTCAAGCGATTCCATCGTACCCTGGTTACGCTTCGCCTAACCTGAATCAACAGTTACCATTCGTGGCAACTTTAGAGTTACCCGATTTACACCGTTTAACCAACGATCCGATTGCTTATGCCCCTTGGTGGCCAGCGATTCCTCATAAAATTCCATCTGACATTCCTAAATTCAATGGAAATCCAGGTGAAGACCCATCGAATCACGTGATGACTTTTCATCTTTGGTGTTCGTCGAACACCCTTAACGACGATTCGATAAGACTTCGCCTTTTTCAGAGGACATTGACAGGTCCAGCGGCTAAATGGTATATTGAATTTCCAAGAGCCTCTTTCGACAACTTTAGTTCCCTAGCCATGACTTTCTTAACCCACTTTCAATTACCGATAAGGTATGAAACGGGAACAGAAATATTAACCAACTTCAAATAGACAACTGCTACCCATATATCTGATCATATACATGAGTGGCGTCGTCGTCGTAGGATGGTGAAAACATATGTTCCCGATCAGCTATTAGCTGAATGGTTTATAAAGTCGTTACTTCCGGCTATTACGGAAGATGTGGCCAAGGGGGTAGTCGTAACAGAGGAGCAAGTTATTGCTCGTGCGCAGTATTTGGACTTAGTTTATACTCAGTCAGGCACGCTCTATGACAAAATACCTGACGCCCCTAGACCGAAATTTTCAATTCCTCCCCCTCCTAAATCAAATAGTGACTCTCATGCCGGTGATGGCGTGATTGGCACGGCAAACGCAAAATCGATAAAGGCTTCGTCAAAGAAAGCCCGTAAGAATTCGGATCAAAATGCAAAAGAAGAAATTCTTGCTTCGGAAGTAAATGCCGTATCAGAAGATAAAGGCAAAGAAACCAATCAACCAGGAAGCAAGAAGAAACAAAACAAAGGGAAGAAGAAGAAACAGAGTGAGTCATCCCCTGGAAAAAATTCTTCAAACCCTCCTGGCAAAGGGAAAAAAAATTATCCATGTCTAATATGTGATGATAAGGATCATACCACAAAGAGTTGCCCATTCAAAGCTGAGTTAAAGAGGTTCTTTAAAAGTTCCCAAACCTTAGCTGTGTTAACTGAGCCATTTCCCAACCCAGGTCAAAATCTGGTTGATAGTGGAAATGCTTCCCCGTCGCAAGTCCTTATGTTGTCGGTTTCAAAACAGCAGAATGATGCTTTGATTTCGACAAGGAACAAAGATTATGGAAATCCTCAGCTGTCGAACGAAAAAGGTAAAGATCAACCAAGTAGTTCGACAACAACAACTTCGACAGAAGTTGTAACACCCACCATCCCTGAATTAACAATAAAACCGCCAAAGGGTGTAGTACATAAGTCGACATTTAATCCTCGCGCCAGAGCGGCGCAACATTATAACATAGTGGAAGATTTGGCTCAATCGCCATCCGCTATGTCGACTCTTGAAGTGCTACAAAATTGTCCAACCCAAAGGCAGGCGTTGTTATCGGCAATTGGTGGGGTTGATCCTAAGGATTCCAATCTTGTATCCTTTGATCACAAGGGATATGATCCTCAGTTACCAGCTCAGCTAGCTTTCCTTATTCAAGTGAAAGCACTCAACAAAACTGTTCACAGAATAATAATTGATGAGGGAGCCTCGACATGTATTATGTCAATGAGTTGCTGGAAAACTTTAGGATCTCCAACCTTGTCACGATCTTCGACGACATTAAAAGCTTTCGACGGAAGGAATTATACCCCTTACGATATCCTTAATAACTTGAAAGTTGAACTAGGAGGAAAAACAGTAGAAATTGATGTAGAAGTCATTGATGGAAATCTCGACTATAACATCCTACTGGGTAGACCATGGATTTATGCCATGGCAGCTGTCGTGTCGACTTATTTTAGGAAGATCGCATTCCCGTTTGAAGGAGGGATTACGATTGTCGACCAACAGAATTTCCTCCCTAATGGTTCGCAAGTTACAGGAAGCATTCCCATGATCCATGAGAGCAACCATTCAATTCAAGATAAGACCGTTCAAATGAACGTGATGGTCGTTCAAGGACCCTTGGATTATAACCTACTCCTTGGACGAGACTATATATATTGCATGGGAGCTATAGTCTCCTCACTCTTTAGAGTAATGTGTTTTCCACACGAAGGAAGAATGGTCAAGCTCGTAGACCAACTTTCATTTCCGGGATCACGCATCGCAAATAGTCACATACCAACCCTCAATGGTCTATTCACCCAAGAAATGTCTCCACCCCCAGTCCTCCTTCCCGATGAGTGCGAGTGATTCGGAAAGATGGGACTGGAACCCAGGGGGCATTCATCCTGGTCTGCTTCGGGCAGAGGAAACCTTGGGTATAGGGTAGAATTTCCGCGAAAGAATATGACTAGTTCGTACCCCGTCCGTGGAAGGAAGAGGGGTTGTTCTAGAACAAGATTCTTTTGATAAGGTTACTTGTTTGAAAAAGGTCATTCACCATTGTCTACTTCGGTAGACAGTGCCGAGGAAGTGTTTTCGTTTGATGGTGTTAACAAAACAATCTTTGGGTAACCAGGAAGGGGCAAGCCTCACCCTTTAAAACAAATGTTTTATCGGATAAGTAGGGGCAGCCTTGAAATTGTATTTTATACCTGGGGGCATGCAAACCTTTTGGAGTGCAGGCAAAGAGCGATTATTTATCTGTTTTTTGGATTAGTCGTTTCCTAACTTGCATAAAGAAAGGATGTGGGGCAAAGGTCAAAATTTGCCAAATTAGGAGCATAGCTTCGTGAGATAAAGCTCCATAAAAGATAGCTATCTCATAGGAGACATTCTTATCTTATGACTGGTATATCGAGCAATTTTAGCACATAGTTCATGCTCGTTAAAAAAATAAACGCAAGACTCGAGCAGTTTTACCGCGGAATTTATGCTCGTTAAAAAATAGAAAAGCGAGATCCGAGCAGTTTTAGCACATAGTTCATGCTCGTTAAAAAATAAACATAAGATTGAGCAGTGTTTTGGCGCATTCAAGCTCTTTAAAAAATGAACCCAGTGCTGGTAAATAACCATTGTGATCGTAAATTTATTAGCCATAAAAGCCTTGGTCGTGTTTGCACCCGCCACCTCCATTCCATTTGGCCAATCGTTCACCTCCATATGATTGTTTACCTATTTCGAGGAACAGCTGCGAAGAGTGATTTCACCTAGCCATCCTTGTGACACTGTCGTGATTGGAAAATTCCAACCTGTACCTGGAATCTGCTGCTATCCCTGTTTATCACTCGTTCCTCAAAAGACGAGTCTTCTTTGAGCTCTTTTCATCTGACTCGTAAAATATGAAAAGTTTGCCGAGTTTTGGCCTTCCAGCTCGTTAAAATGACCGGAAGAGCTATCCCTCCTCTAGATTTTAATCTTTTTGGACCTGAAGGATTATTACACAAAAAGGTCGAGCGCTTGTTTTATTCGGCTCGTTAAAGTAATCGAAAACTCATCCCTTCTGTATTGTTTTATACTTTTTCGGACTTAAGGGATTAGATGACGAAAAAGGAATTTTGGAGTTGACTTTTTGTACCTTTTCAGACTCTCTAAAAATGAAAAGGACCGAGTTTTCTTTGTCGTTAGACTCGTTAAAATGATTAAATAGCGACAAACTTGTCTTTAGACGAGAACGAGTTTCCCTATCGCTAAGCTCGTTAAAACATAGCGATGGGCTTGCTCGAAGGGCAGGTTATAGAACAAGCATATGTTATCCTCCTCAAGCTTGACAAAAATAAAGAGGTACTGGTCAGAAATGACTGGGGAAAAATTGGGAGAACCTCGAAGCTTTAATGGTAGCAAGTCGCTCTTGAACATGACACTTTGTCCTCTGTATCACATCGGGTTGGGTTGTTTCATTCACCGGTCTCATCACCATGGTCCTCGCCAAACCATCCACATTTGGGGTAATGCTACCGATCCATCACATCAGTGTCGTTATATGTTCAAGAGATGTGTTCAGAAAGAGTCAACCGTGTCCCATCCACTGCCATACATTATCCTTCATCCACCCATGATCGCCACCCTGAATCATATTTCACGGATTGTTTTCACCTCCACTAAAATCATTAGCTCCGTTCCGTGTCACTGATGTGGGATTCATTAAGGCCCTCCTTTGACGGATCGCTTCTTGTCGACTTCAGCTCATTATCCAAGAAGTTGATCTAGGAACAAACCCCCCAGTACTTTGAAGCTTGCATGCCTCAATGGCAAGTTTCTCACTTCCAGCGACAGGTATATATTAATGACCTTCGACCAGAAGATTTTGCGTGGTGTTCGACGCCAAGTCCTTTATTCACACCACGTGAATTGTACTGCAGTACCTTGAGGGTCATTGTCATTATTGGTGATTCCTCTCGCGCTTATTAATGGTTTACATTATTGACCGGTAATCAAGTGATGTCTTTCCATGTTCGACTTCAGCGCAATTCTCACATGGATCGACTTGTACTTAGAGTGAAGATTGAACGAGTTTGAAGACCCCGGATCTAGTTTCATCCATCCGGGCTGCGATATATATTCAGGAAATATAAAGACATTTGATATGTACATCATTGAAGCAGATGATCATCCTACTCAAAGGATGATAATTTCAGCAGAGAATTATCAGTCTACCATCAGACGATCGTCTGTTCTATGTACCAAAATGAATTTATAAAGCTGAGCATGGGAATGCCCGCCTCAGCTAGATCATGAAAGCAGAATGAAAAATAATGTATTGTATTGTATTTTGTTACAGGGCACCTCTCAGCGATTGAATGAACTTCGGATCCTCCTGATAAAGCATTTCACCCGATAAACGACCTCATACTTTAGGGGGCAACTGTTATAGACATTTTTGTGCCTAACAGCATGAAGCATGAAATGTCAATAATCTGAGGGATCCAAAGTCCCTAAACGTGTTGTTCCTACCCCTAGAGGAACAAGGTCAGCAAACCACAACACTAAAAATCAATTCTCCACCTGAAAGCACTCAAAAACAAGCTAATTCTGGATCATGTCAACTGCTCCACTGAGCATCTGCGCTGAATGTCAACTGCTCCACTCTGTACCTGCGCTGAATGTCAAATCTAATGAAGGCTACCTGCGCTGGGCGAGATTGGCCAAGTGGCATAGTCATTCTGCAAGGTGTCAAATGCCCAGGAAGCTTCCAAAATGACACTTGGATCACGGAATTCGCCTTGTGATGAGTAAGAGGATCTAGATCTCCAAGTGGAAGCAAGAAACTCCAAGTGGACTCAAGAACTGAAGTATAACTGAAGTGGGAGAGGACACTAGTCAGCTTCATGCCAAGCTCAAGCTGACTCATCTTTTCTCCAAAACTCCTATATATAGAGCTCTCTCATGAGGTCTAAGGGGGTTGGAATCTTGTGAATGCAAGGAAGTGCTGTTGGTTTGTGCATAGAACTATTGGGTGATTTGCTTGAAGGAGGTGAAGAGGAGATTTCTTTCTGCTGGGAGGTGTTGCTGGATTGGGCCTCTTATGGTTGTAACACTCTCAGAACTTTACTTCTTCCATTAATAAAGCATTTGAGGTTCTTCTATATGCATGT
Organism: Pinus tabuliformis; assembly: GCA_031772625.1. NCBI lineage: Eukaryota > Viridiplantae > Streptophyta > Pinopsida > Pinales > Pinaceae > Pinus > Pinus tabuliformis. Next base: position 221,801,581 of record CM062807.1, on the reverse strand, counting down.
GTCTCTGTGGCGTATTGATGCTTGTATATTTGATTTATTCTAATCCTTGAATCAATTATGGATGTATTCTTCTTGTAGTTTCCCTTTCTTGTGCTTTTGCAGGATCTTTGTGTAGCTGGGCCGGTGAAAGAGCAAGGAGCTGGGAACAAGCAGCAAAGAGGGAAGATTGGATCAACCATTAGCGGAAGATAACGGTTAGTGGATTTCCTTCTCCTCTCTCTTACATCTCATAAAGAAGTAATCTTGAATAGCTTTGCATTCGGTTGTTGCTGAGGTACTATCACCCTTAGAGTGGGATAGGGTCATTCCGTATTGGATACTTTTCCCAACAACACCAAGTGGGTGGAATTTCTGCAAATTTTTACTTTGTAATAAAGCATAAGTGTGGTAAGTCAAATAAAGTAGCAGATGCATTGAGCAGGGTAAGTTTTATTTTGCAAGAATTCAAAGTGGATGTTGTAGGATTTGAGGAAATGATTGAAATGTACAAGGATGATGAAGATTTTAGAGATATCTACACAACAATTCATAATCCAATGAGCCATAACAGAAGTCAGTGGTTGGACTACCTCATTCAAGGAGGCCTATTATTTAAAAGCAACAAGTTGTGTATTCCCAAATGTTCCATGAGGGAAAACATCATAAAGGAGAAACATAGTGGAGGATTATCTGGTCATTTTGGACAAGATAAAACCTTTGCTCAGGTGAATGCTTTTTATTATTGGCCAAAAATGCAAACTGATGTCAAAAAGTTTGTTGAGAAATGTAGGATATGTCAGCATGCCAAAGGAAGGAGTCAAAATATAGGACTGTATTAGCCATTGCCAATACCAGATCAACCGTGGGATGCAATTAGCATGGATTTTGTTCTGGGATTACCAAAAACTCAGAGAGGGAATGATTCCATTTATGTTGTAGTAGATAGATTTTCTAAAATGGCACATTTCATTGCTTGTAGGAAAACTGGTGATGCAACACACATAGCTAATTTATTCTTTTTAGAGAGTGTAAGATTGCATGGGTTACCTGTAAGTATTGTATCTGATCGAGATACCAAGTTTGTAGGGCATTTCTGGAGGACTCTTTGGAAGAAACTGGGAGCTAACCTCAGTTTTAGTTCAGCATACCATCCTCAAACAAATGGACAAATTGAAGTAGTGAACAGGAGCTTGGGGAATATATTAAGGAGTTTAGTATATCAGAATCTCAAATAGTGGGATTTGGCACTAGCTCAAGCTGAATTTGCTTACAATGATACACCAAACCGAAGCATTGGAATGAGTCCATTTTAGATTGTCTTTGGAATGCATCCAAAAGGTGTGTATGAGTTCAGGGATTTGGGAAAACATGGAACCAAGAGTGCAAGTGCTGAAGAATTTGCAGAACATATGCAGAGATTACATGAAGAAGTCAAAGGCAAATTGCAGGAAAGTAGCAACAAATACAAATAGAGGGTAGATCTGAAAAGAAGAGAGCAATAATTCCAAGTGGGAGACTTAGTGATGGTGCATTTGAGGAAAGAGAGATTTCCTACTAAAACTTACAACAAACTGAAAATGAAAAATATAGGACCTTGCAAAATTGTAAGAAAATTTTCAGCCAATGCATATGAGATTGAGTTGCTCGAAGGGATTGGAATATCTTCCATTTTTAATGTTGCTTATTTATATCCATACAGAGAGGCAGAGACAGAGTTGCAGGATGAAGCTATAGGGGATGAAGTTCAAACCGTGAACTGGGAGGCACAAGTACCAAAAGCAGTCAAGAAAGAATTTGAAGCTATCTTGGATCAAAGAGTATCCAATAAAACCAAAGGGAAGACTTATTTCCAATATCTAGTCAAGTGGAAGGGACAACTAGTGGAAGATTCCAGTTGGTTAACTACAACAGAATTGCAGAAGTATGGAGTAAGTCCTGAAAGTTTGAAGGACAATTCTTTTCTTCTCTGGAAGTCTGATGCAGGAGCATTTGGACTTAGCCATCAATGTGAAAACTTGTTCACATGTTGTGGCTAAAAGTGGTTGAAATTCATTGACATGATTGGTAAAAAGGCCAATTTTACTGAGAGGGTTGGATCTCTCAAGAAATTAGTTATAATTCATTATTGTAATCAGTTAGAGATTGTCTTATTTTAGATTCAAAGATAGAGATTGTTAGCATAGAGCTAGGAGTTAGAGATTTGTTATTAGATCTATTAAACATAGAGATTTGCTATTAGATATGGTTAGAGTGTTTATCGATGCATAAAAGGAAGGAAAATGTAATGAGTGAGGGAGGAGTGGAGCGAGATCATAGGGAGAGTGAGTGGATTGTATTCTTTTGGAGACAGAGGCCTCTATCTATGTAATCTAGCCTAAGGCCGAGACCCTGTTATTGTTTATGGTGAATAAACCAGTGTTGTGTGCATAATGATCTAAACAGCCTGTGGAGGCCTTCCAATGCTTAATTTTCTTTGATTCAGAGGATATTAATGTTGTCCCTATGTTTTTCATATCTTTTAATTGTGATATTGTGTTAAAGGGTCATTTGGCGAGTGCATTCCATTATTATGATTTCAAAGGCAGAAAACCCAAATACACTAAGTATTGGGCATAAACCACATTCAGATTGAAAATCCAAACTTCAAATCCTTTAAAGAGAGGTTTTGAATACTATCGGGTTCGTAGAACCCAAATCGCATCACCCTTATGTATTTACTTGTTATATTGCTGAAAGCCATTACAAAGAGAAATCATGCTAAACACTTAGCGGATTCGGGAAAGCGGATCTGAAAACTTATGCATGGGAGTTTTGGGCCTTATCGGGTCTGACAATAGATCGCATCACGCAGTCGGATTGGCGCACACCAAAGGCTTGTTCCCAAACCTTTGCTATATGCGATTGCTGACATGTCGCATCAGCGTTCAGGAGCAAGAGTTATAATGTGTTAAGCAGCCATTGCAATTGCCGATAGCGATTAGCGATATCACATCAGACCTCCGCCAAGGGATAGCACCAATAGTGGTGACCATTGGAACCTCCGATCGCCAATACTGCGACTCCATCTGAGCTATCTGATCGGCCAGATCTGGAGCTGAGGAATAATCCACATATTTGTTAAAGAGTGGGAAAAAGCGCGTTTTAGCATTTCCGAGGGTATTTTGATCCCGAAAAGGAAAAAGGAATTGTTTTTAAGTTTTATCAAAGGCTTTGGTTCCCGCTAGGAAAAAGGCCTATGTATTGTGGAAAAGGGGGTTAAGCGGGGTGATTGTTGGGTTGTATAGATCCAACTGTGAGTTTTTATTAAACCATTATTTCCGCTGCACCATTATCTATGCATGTCTCTTCAGGAATTCAATTAAATGGCCTGCATAGATGCCTATTCTCAAAATGGTGTTAAACCCTTCGACCATAAATAATTGGGATTAGCTAATAGTTAATATAGAATTGGGTACCTAAAAAAATAATATCTATTTAATGAAATTTTGCAAGTGATTATAATTTATATAGGAATGTAACCATATACCTGAAAGAGGTATAAACATGTTCTACCTATCATTGATCTCAAAGAACCCTAAAACAACACATAACTCAACCTACCTCAAGGAAAGCTCAATCTAGAACATGCCCATGATAAGCTTGATGACCTATTTAGAGCTTCAATTCCCTCATTGAAAAATTTATTTTAATGTCAAGTATGAGAAAACCATGCTTCAATGCAAGCAAACATTGGTTGACAATATACCTACAACAGTGGCATGAAATGAATTACAATGAAGTTTCTATGGGTGGTAGAGACGTTAGAGTTTCAATCTATTAGAACTAAAAGAAGGGATGGAAAATTTATTTCTTACATGGTATGCTCCCACCAGATGAACCATAATGCATGCATTGGAAAATTTAGTAAGGCAGTAAGGCTCGTAGAATTCAAATCCTGTCAATAGGTTTCCAGGTGCATTTTCCCCAAAATATGCATAACCCAGAAAATCACATAGCATATAGAATAATTGTTATGGTTAGTGACAAAAAAATTGCTTTTTCATAGGCAAGTTCTCTAGGGATGTTGAATTGAGAGTATCCTGGCAAGTATGAGAAAACCATCCTTCAATGCAAGCAACATTGGCTGACAATATACCTGCAACAGTGACATGAAATGATTTACAATGAAGTTTCTATGGGTAACAGAGACATTAGAGTTTCAATCTAGCAGGACTAAAAGAAAGGATGAGAAAATTCTTTCTTACTTGGTATGCTCCCACTAGGTGAACCACAATTCATGATTGGAAAATTCAATAAGCCAGTAAGGCTCGTAAAATCCAAATTCTGTCAATAGGTTTCTAGGTGCGTTTTCCCCAAAAGCTGCATAAACCTAAAAAGAACATAACATATAGAAGGTAGTTGTTATTCTTAGTGACAACAAATTTTCTTTTGTATCTTAGCTAAACATTGATGAATATCTAATAGAAGAAGAAGTATTGATTTATGGGTTTCCCCCTTGTGAGGCTTTTCCCTCGTCTTTAACCAAAAACTCTGGCATCTCTATTGTGTATGTTTTTCTTCTCTTGTTCCTTTATGTTCCGCAGCATTATAGATTTTATTGTTTTCTCTACATTATTTCTAATGATGATATGATGTTATGGGGAGAATGTAATATGGAAATGTTGAACAAGTTTAAAAATGTAATTATCTACAACAAAGAATAAATTAGCCCTAAAAATGAACATTCCACTCCCCCTTCCTCTCTCTCCACTCTCTCCACTCTCTCCTCTCTTTCTCTCCCCTCTCTACTTCTCCCTCTCCCTCTTCTATCCATATTTCCCTCTTCCCCTCTCTCTTTCTCTCACTCATTCTCTTCCTCTATCACTCTTTCCCTCTCCCTCTATTTCTATTTCCCTCTCTCTCTCCCTCTCAACCTCCCAAATTCTATGTCCTTCCCTCCCTCCTTCTACCTCCCCTTCTCTCCCTTTTCACTCTTCTCTCTAGAATAAGATGCATACTATATAATTGGAATATAACAATTATATAACAATGCAAAACATAAAACCTACAATAAAATAAAAATGTTTATAAAAATATTTAGCATAAGCTAAATAATTACTAAATATTAATAACAATTACATTAATTTGATATTTATTTTATAATAAACCTTACTTTAAAAATACTAATATTAAATACTTACTCAAAAAATGAAGAGGGAAAAAGTTTAACTTGTGCAAGTCTTAATTTATATATAGAAAACGTAACCTATATATAGAAAAATTTCTTTAACGGACTTCACTCATATGACACGTTACCTATAGAGTTTGGTCCTCTCTCTTATAAAGAGACCAATAATATTTTATATAAAAAAAAATAGTATTAGTTAAATAATCATTAAATCTTAATAACGTTATATGATATTTAATATATAATAAGAATGGTGTACCAAAAATTTATATTATATTACAATGAAGTTATAATAATGATATAACAACATAATGATAAAATTGTGGTTAAATTATTTTCTAAAATATGGTTATGCATTAAATTATGGGTAAATTAATTTTTTTAAACAACAAAAAGGCATGACCGTGTACGTAAATGGTCACTGCCTAAATCAATTAAATGGGTCCACACATCCACCCGGGTCCACACATCCACCCACTAATAGAGCCTCAATCGTGTGTAAGAAAACCACCAAGCCTGTGTCTACTAAATAACATTTAAATTTATTATGATTATCTTTAAATTTATTAGTTTATTTTGTTCAATGGGCTGCAAGATCGAATAACGTTTAAATTTATTATCATTATCTTTATCTTTAAATTTATTAGTTTATTTTGTTCAATGGGCTACAAGATTGTATGATTAACGGTTATTAAATAAATATATGAAAAAGTTTATGGTAATGTTGAGTCATATTTATTAAAATTAAGAAAAAAATATATATATTTGATTACTATTTTAATTTTAAAAGATATAAATAAATATAAATTCAATTTAATCAATAACCAAAAGATGAAGCAAAAATATGTGGTGATTTTTCCTTATTCATAAATTGCCTGCTCACTAGTCAGGGATAATAACTTGCAACTGCATTTGAACCTGTATCCAAAAAGACACTTTCACATACAGAGCATCTTCTGTATTCATTTTTGGCAAACGAGCTGATTTCTTTTAATCCATTTTGTTCTAGAAAACAATAAATAAAACACATGCTGAAGTTCTCTTTTATATATATATATATATATATATATTCACCCCTAGGAAAAAAACCATTTAACACAAGAATTAAATCTTATGAAAGAAATGGAAACAGAAAATCCAAATTATTCTCATTTTCCAAAGTATGAAACACTACCAATGAAATTCAAACTTAGAACACAAATATTATAAAAGAAATGGAAACTTAGAATATATAGTCACAGCAATTTTCTTCAATATGAAAGAAATATAAATTCAATGCCCTGCCCTGTCCTCCAAATTATTCTCATTTTCCAAAGTATGAAATGCTACCAATGAAATCCAAACTCAGAACACAAATATTATAAAAGAAATGGAAACTCAGAATATATAGTCACAGTAATTTTCTTCAATATGAAAGAAATATAAATTCAACACCCTGCCCTTTCCTACAACATCAAGCCACTTCTTAGACCACGTGCTTCACCATATTTGCTTCATACCTAAAATGAGGAGAGGCAGAAACTAACAAAAAATAAGAGCAGTGAAGACTGAGTTACCCACCAATATAACATATTTATAAAAACTAAAAATCTAAAATAGAGGCAGAAACCGATCAATAAATAAGAGTAGGGAAGACTAAGTTACCCACTCGTTGAAATCCTCTCGAAGCGACCATCCTGAGAGACGATAGATTTTGCCAGGGGTTGACATCGTAAAACAGAGGTATCATAGTGACTGTCTGCAGCACTACTCGTCATGCAATTAGCGAGGCTTCTCTCATGCGCTAGGGCGACTGTGCGTAGTTACTCGAAAAAATAGGCATCGACACATGACTCACCTCAATAGGCTAATGTAGGCTTGAAGTGATGTCTTCCCCTTTGTGCAGGTAGTGCGTGTCAAGGAAATCACGGAGGCCTGCACTGGTCAGAGCATTATATAGATGGTTCACAAACCCTCTTCGGACATCACGCCCCTAAAACTTAAAAAGATATCGTATTTGCATTAAATATTACTATGAGAACAAAACTCAGAAAACAGAGCTTCATTCATTTTTCCATTTTAGCATGGAATGAATAATGTCCAGGGTATTATCAAATAATGGCAGCCTCTGAGAAAGAATTTTTTCCATTTTAGCATGTAATGAACAATGTCTAGGGTATTATCAAATAATGGCAACCTCTGAGAATGAAGTTGTAACAATCGTGACGTTTAGCTCCCTCATTCACACGGTTGAATGGTTGAGGTTGAGCAGGAGCTTTTTCCCTATATTAAGTAGTACACTCTACCATTAATGTGTAACTACCAATGCATAACTACCACTAATGCCTAACTACCAAAACCTGATCAAACAACTGAACAATTCTTAATCGTCTAACACTTGATTTTAGAGGGAATGCCATACAGCGTAATAAAACAAGATGAAATGAGGAATTGACGAACTATTATATGGAACAAAATAACCTTTAATTAGAGGAAAATTAAGAGAGACTAAAAGTAATTGAGAAAGCTTAAAAAAGGGGTGGGGAGAGTGGGGGGTGGGTTAAAGGGGATAGATATGATTAGGATGGTAGATCAAGTTAATGAAATTAGAGGATCTTAATACAAAAAGTCGGGGGGGGGGGGGGGGGGGGGGGGGCGCTGTGGTTAAGGTTGAATAAAGGGGGCGGGGGGGGGGGGCGGCGCTGTGGTTAAGGTTGAATAAAGGGTAATAGGTATTAAACCGTAATTCAAGGGATGCAAAATTAGAATATGCTAGCAATAAACTATTAGATTAGAGTATTATAGCAACAATTATAATTAGAGTTAGTTTTAATTAAAAATAGGTAAAATATTGTAAAATTTGAACCAATTTTTTTTCATATTATATTTGGTTATAAATAGGGGTAAGTTTAGAGAATGTGAGGAAGGGATACGAAAAAAGCAGGATAAATGGTGTTTGGGGAGGGGGGGAAGGGGGGCCCGATGGGCAATGGAAGTTGGCGAAGGGTAAGGAGAGGAAAGGGGGGGACTAAGCCATCTGTTCGCTGAAAATATTGTCGATGATCTACAAAGCTCACATAGGCAATTACAACTAGTTATTGGGTAATTTTTCAAGCTCATCTTATTTCTTATTCAATCAAGATGAAGGTTAAAGCCATGAAGCCCGAACTTCAAATCCTTCCTGCCTTGTTAGTTTGAGGATTTTCCATTAATAAATAGGGAAGTGGATTCACATGAAACCTACTATGTATTCGACCTTTATGAGCTTATGGAGTGGTCTTTCTAGCATTTAAAGAATCAACAAGACATTAACTTGACCTGGGAGACTTATTTGGCACAATTTATCATCCCTCAAACACTTCCTTTCCTAGAATTCATTTCCTAGTGTGCTGAAAATTACCTTCCTAGTAAACAAGCTAACATTTCAAAGAATGGAGTTATCCTATTTTATATTAATCCTGTTATCCTCTACAATTTCCTAGGTTGAGGAGGAGATCGAAAGAGGTAACCTCGAACCACTTTCAGCTCTGTAGCTAGCCCTACTGAGTTAGATAGGGATATCTCAAAGGATTTGTCAATGAATATATGCAAAGAGACATGTTTTAGGCTAGATATATAAGTTTGTTTTGAGTTCTTATAAATTTATGTTTTTTAGGTTTGCTGGACTAGAATTTAGAATAAGTAATTAGGTCTAGGCTTCAAGTATGCAGAAACAAGTATAATAGGAGATAGATATCAGTGTGTTATGGTGCAATTGGAGTGTTTGTCAATGTAGCATAGATTTGTGAGTTTAAAAGAGACTAATGAGCATGTAAAGACATGAATTCATTAGCTTTAGAAGAAGGGAAACACAACTATGAATTTCACATAAACAAAGCTTAATTTCAAGATTCCTTTTTATATAACTGCAAAGAAACTCATAGGAAGAACATAAAGCATGTAAAGAGTGATGATTTATCCATTAGAAATTGATAGAAAGAGAAAACAAACACCATAGACTCACTGAACTAGAGTTCTTGAAATATAGTTGCAACTGCTCCTGTATTAGCTGAAGAGAACATAAACATACAAGCCTTCTACACAAAAGTCCAACCTCTCAACCTGAAAGAGAAATGATACATATAGACTAAATTAGACCACTTCCCCACCTTCAGGAGTCAAATTCCTAGGTGGTGGAACTGATTCCAAGATTCTCTCAACCAACAGGTGAGAGTGAGAAGGTCAAACACAAACACTTCTTGTAGACTTTGTTTTGGATTTTGCTTCCTTAATGAGGCCAATTGAACAGAAAAAACAACTTATCATGTCCATTTATTTATTATTACATCATATAACCTCGAACTAACTTCAATTACATCAAGAGTTTTGACTTTGACCAAGTCAAATTGAAAACTAGGAAATTTACATAGTGAAATTTAAATGAAAAACACATAAATTTGTAGAAGAGCAACGCCGACTTTGAGCCCACTTTAAGGTGCCTTCGTGAGGTCCAAATTAATATCTCAAAGAAAAGTGAACTATATTTTCAAGTCTAGTTTCCAGAACACATTTAAATTTTGAAAATGACCCTTCGGAAGGCCTTCCAAAATCCAATCTCCCAAGGTCGCTCCACAAGCGCAGCGCCTGTCAAAAAGAGGTCCAAAAAGTTGATTTTTGACCACTTTTTCCTCTTTTTCCCAAAATTTAAGCCCTATATGGAAAATCCGAAGAAATGGATTTTGAGATGATGTAAAGGGCTTTCCAAAACTGAAATCCATTTGTGATTTGAGTGCCTGAGGAAAAAGTGCAGCACTGGCCAAATTTCTGAATAAGGCATCAAAATAGCCAAAAAACCAAAAATGTTTAGAATTCCTCCAAATTTAGTCATGAACTGTAAAATGAGATATGTTAAGCCCTCATGGATGCTTTAGCAAGCATCTCTAAGTTACCCTTCTCATTTTGGTCCTTTATGGTTTCTTTGAGCTTGTTTTCCAGTTGTCTGACCTTGACATTGCAAATCATATTCTTGGCCTGGTAGTGATGTTCCATGTGCCTTAGTAGCTAGTTGTATCTATTGGCCTTGTCTAGAAGCTTCTCCAAGTGGTCATTGACCTTGTCTAGCCAATACTCCCTATCTTCATTAACCTCTAAGGCGATTTTGTCCTCTAACTCTAGTTCTTCATCCAACAAGATGTGTTTTTTCTCCTCTTTCAATGCCTTCTTAAGCCCTTTAGTTCTTGGCCTATTTTTCTTACCTTGTCCTTTAGTTCCTTCATGCTCATTGATCTCCAAGACTGCTTTTCCCTTGCCTGCTTTCTATGATAGTTTAGCTTTCTCCTATTCCATGATAAGTTGTTTTGCCTTTAGCTAATTGTTTTCTTGTTCTAGGAATGAAATGACAAACCTTACCCTTGCCATGTTTTACATGAGTTCTTTGATCTAAGAGTCTTTGTCTTTGATAATCTATTGCATGCTTGAGGGCTCATTCTATACTTCCAAGTCTACCAACTCAAACTCATGCTCAATTAAATATTTATTCTATACTGGAGACCCCTTTTTTGCTGATGTAGAAGGCTTGACCCCTTTCTCACCATGAGAAGTAAACACAAGCCTTTTTCCTCTTTTGTACATCCTAGTCACCTCAGGTCTAGGTACTTTAGGAATCTCCATTGATTTTCTTGAGGACCCAATCTCCATTTGTTGTGTTGGCATGCTTGAATGCTGAACTGAAACATTGGATTCATGCCATTTCAAAGTTGTCTCCAAGAAAGAATCCCATGTCATGTTCTTCTTTGCAAGTTGATGGAGCACTACAGCCTTGATCAGTCTATGATGAAAGAGAATAGGATAGTGTTCTTTTTCCTTCACTTGTACCTTCCCAGACATCTTGGCAAGGCTTCTACATAGATAGTTGCACACGTTGAGAGGTTTATGAGCTGTAAAGTGCATTAGAAGCCGGATTTGATAGTCATATAATCTAGAAAATCTTCCTTCACGTGTGAAAATTTTCATGACAACTTTCATCAATGGAGCATACTTCTCCAACAAGTACCTAAAAGGTATGATATGTGTATGGGTTTCCCTGTATGGTGTTTTCAAGAAGGACCTATAATGCACAAGATCTAAGTTCATGCCCTTAAACTAATATTCTCCATGATCTGGTATCCCTGTAGCAAGTGAAATAGAAGCCACTGAAAATGTGAATTCAACCCTAGCAATAATGGAACTTTCTCCTTTCAAATGAGTAGCAACCCAATCTATCAATTGTTCATGAAAACCTACTTCACACACCCTTTTGTAAAAAGCTAGACAATTCACATCTTCAAAACACTGCTTGATGAAGGGTGATGTATTAATTTCATTACAGTTGGCAGGTTCATATCTGATAATTTTTCCTCCTTTATGATGTTTCTTCCTTTCTGGTGAAGAATCTTCTTCCATGATGAAAAAACCCCTAGCAATAGGAAAATGAGAAAAAATAGTGAGGGATGAGTGAAAAATGAAATGATGGATAGGTGGAGTGGAAAAAATGGCAAGGGAAATTCTGGGAGGTAGATATGGATTGTGAGCAACTCATAAAACTAAAATGAGGTGAAATGATTATGTGATTTTGCCAAAGATATCCAGACAATGTTATGGATCACAGAAGTCTAAATTCCTTAATTGAAGGAAAGGAGTGTTTGTGAAAAATGGAAAACGGAGTTTCTAGGAAAACTGTCCAAACTTCTTAGGAATGAGCTAGGTTTTAGTTTTTGGTGAATTAATATGATGATTTGTAGTTGGTTCAGTGGATCAAAATGTATTTTAAACATGTGTGGAGGTGTAGGATGAAATATTTACATGTTTATCATATGAAAACTATACTAGCCATCATCAACCATAGCTCATTTCATGATAATTTCACTAAAAACCCTAGATGAAGAAATCTTAAACTTGAATCCATCTTGCTAAAGAAAAAGGTAAGTGAAGTGATATACTTACTTGTAGAGAAGTCTAGTTTAGCATAAAAACAAATTGCAAGCTTCAATTTTCAATTTGGGTGATTTTTGGATGGTTTTGGGCTGCTCTAGCACAAGCGCAGTGCAGTGTCTGGAAGCACAACACAGTGTCTAGAAGCACAGTGCCGGCCTCAGAAGCACAACAGAGTCTCAGGAAGCGCAACACCTTCAATTTTTTGCTAAATTTGCCTAAAAACCCGAGTTTTTCTTTCCAATGGAAGAGAGAGCTTGATGCACAAAGGGGAATAAAAGGCAAATGAAGTGACTTTGGGGTTTTTTGGGTTTATATAGGCAAGTTAGTTTCCCTTTTAAAAAGAAATGGGCTCCACAAACCTTTTAAAAACTTGATTTTTCACCTTTAAGGCCGAGTTACCTTGGAGAGCTGAAACCTGAGCTGCATTTTTACTTTTTGAACACTAAAACTTCTTCTCCTCGAACATTTGAAACTAAAATCATGAAGAACCTATGGAAATTCATCAAGTTAATGTCAAAGACCTGCTTGTCATGATTTATTAATGTTGGATTTACACTCGTTGATGATGGACCTGGAAACCCTAATGACTTACTGAAGACCTGAAATTGAATAGAATGATGATGATGATTGATATAATGAAAACCTTCTTTTTATTATGACACCTTCATCTGAATGTGGTAGGTGACTAGCATGTGTGATTTTCCCAAAAGGATAAATCATTCCTAGACCAACTAACAAGTGACCAAATTTTACTCTATAAACCTAGTGATATGGTAAAATTTGACCTTGAGACTCCTGACAGACTTGGTAAAAGCATATTTGATCACCGGTGATAGGAAAACAAGACTGGATCTAACAAATCCTATAGACATTCAATAAATGCTTAAGATAGTGATGCCAAATCAAACCTAGCCTCTGAATGAAGATTTCTTAATTTAGTCTTATATTGAGTTAACCCCTAAAGATAAAGCCATAGTTCTAGAGTCTTTGTTGCCTATGCATTCTTAGTTACCAGAAAATGCTTCTTGTTATCCCTTAAGTATATTCCCTGAAATGTTAAGGGAAATTATATCAATTGTTTGTTTTCTATTAAGATATGATGATGACCAAATTGTAGGTAATACTATTTTAGGGTTCTTAACTTCCCTTTCATCAACCAAAATACCTCTTATTAGGTTTCACTTCAACTAGTACTGGGGTGATGTTATCAATTTTCAATTGTCCCATTATAATCTCACTAAGTCTTTTAGGTACCATTTATTCCTTGTATATATTTTTATGTATTTTCAGGTGAAAAATTTTTCATGTATTTATTTGCATACTCAAGATTATAGTGACAATGTCATATCTTTAATTCATTGGACACTAGTGGTGAGAAAGCATTTCTAGGATTTTGGATTTTCAGACATTGTCAATCAATTCTTGTGAATTGCATAAAATTTGTTATATGATGAGCTTTCCTCCTAGAATATATCCCAAAATCAAAAAGATTCTACAAGTCAATTGAGATACTAGAGTAGGGGAAAGGTATTTGTGTAAATGATTTATGCATATAAGAATTTATGGTTGTGAATACCTCCTTATAGGATTCCCATTTTCTTGCCTATGAGCATATTTGCATTAGAATGTCATACAGGGCCTCAATTTAGATCAAATTCAATTTATGTCTAAAAGGTTTCCAACCATGTTTAAACTTAAGAAAGAGGTTATATCATTCTTACTTAATATAAGCGAAGCATTATAAGATGTTTTAAAAAATGAAATTTCCGCAAGAATAATTATGGAAATATGATCCTCATAAGATCATATTTGAGAGGAGGATAAAGTAGGGATCATCCCTAGTATAAACACATTCCCAAACCAAAATTGATCAGTTTGCAAACATAGATGTTTAGGAGAAGGATCTAGTTTAGACCTGCATAGATCAACCAACAAACAGGCCAGACTTCACAACCAATCATTCTCGACACATCACAACCAAAGAAGAAGGAGCTTAAGAGAGGATTTGAGAAACTCAATAGTCATGTTAAATCTAAGGAATAGAAGATGGAGAGTAGAGGTCGCAGAAAAGACAAAGAATTGAAGCGGAGGAGGGCTTAGTGTAACATTCCTCCCCACACCCCGTTGAGCTATCCTTGGATGTGGGGGGTGTTATTTGTTTACTTTTATCCAATATCCAAGGTTTGTTATGAATATGGGGTTAGAAAAAAATTGATTTTGAAAGTATGCATAAATTAATTATGATACTACCATTGTGATCAACTCGTCAAGATATTTTCAGTGATATAAGATTGTAATAGTTCCTCCTACATTTAGCTTCTTTTAAGCTCTCCAAGGTAAACATGAGATGAGAGTTACTATGACATGACCCGACCTCCAAGTTACACTTATGGAAGTGGGGCCTACTAACTGGAACTCTTATTGCCACCCATCAATGACACTGGATTACTCAGGAGTCTGAAAAACACCCTTGGTGATAAATCCCTGAACTAGAAATTATTTTTACAAGTCTTACCTCTCAACCACACTATTGACACACTGTGCATGCGTTGGAAGGTTCCAACCACACCCACAATCCTTCCTGCATGTGGTTATTGTTAGAGTCGGTCCTTATAGCCCTTCGTCAGAGATATTTTCGCTTTTGCATATCATTTTTAGGTGTCTCGCTCATTCCATTTCGTTGCATTTCGCTAGGGGCATGCCATTGACTGACGAGGGGGTCTAGTTGTCTTGTGTTTCCTCATGCTTGTCCCTACAGGGTTAGTCAAAAATTTCTCAAAAATCACCTAAGTACATGATCATTGCATTCATTGTCATAAAAGATTAGTTTCGTTAAAAAGTCTTTAGTCCTAGAGTCTAGGGTTGTCAGTCCTTTGCATACACATAATAAAAGCCCGCAGGCCATGAGGTTGGTTTCAACTCATTTAATATTTTTCTCAGAAAGCATTTAAAACATTTTTAGTCCAAACTCTGTTTTGGAACTAAAAATTGTTATTGTAAATAATTGTACTTGTTTCATTTCAAAAAGCTTCAAAGAAAGCCTCTGATCTTCTCCAAAGCCAAAATGCCGGATCCCTGCAAAAATCAACAAAATATTATCAGTCCAAACCTCAGAAAAAGCAAGAGAAAGTCAAAAAGCAGCATTGTATTAAAATACCAAAGATGTCAAAGTGCCAAACATTATAAAGTGGGTTATTGAATCAATTTAAATCAAATCTGATTTGGTAAGATATTTTGTTCACATATAAAAGGGGAAACAAGTCCATTTGTTCAAAAATTCCCAAGGCAAAATCGTGTTTGAATTTGTGAAGGCCGAAACCGTGTTTGCATACTTGTGGACAGCGTTTGGAGGTGTGCGCTATGCGTTGGATCTGTGCGCTACGCACACAGGCGTGTGCTACGCACTGGGCCTCACTGGCCAGTGTAAAAATACACAGGCGCTACACACACAGGTGTGCGCTACGCGTTGGGTTTGGGCGCTACGCACTCAGTCACAGCACCAATTTTTTTTTGTTAATGCGTCCAGATCTTGCCAAATCGACTCCAAAACTTGCAAGTAGGTGTTTCATGGCTGCTCAGTCAATTTTAAATTGTCCGTAGTATGTTTGAGGTGGGAAATTTGATGTATTGGGTGTAGAAAAATGAAACCCCATGCTCATACCAAAATCATTCCTTAGGGTTTTTAAAAAATACATGTGAGTGGCTTTGTGAAGATTTTCCAATTCTCCATTGGTGAAATAGCTCATTTGTCAAGTTTTAGCCAACATCACAAAGGGTGCAATTCACATTTTTGTTCATTTGTCAAAACTGTCCTTGTGATCAAAATAGTGACTGTTTTATGCCAATACACTGAAAACAAAGTTATTACCGTTATGGCTTGGTTCTTATGATGATGTGGTAAACATATGTGGGTTTTGGGTATGCATTGAAATTCTGATTTCACCACCCCTATATCAACATACATATTGCAGACATTGTGTTTTCAGAGCCATGTCAGACACAGATTCAGTTTATGAGCAGGAGAATGAGAGTGATTCCACAACAGAGGGTAATGTGCCACGGAGGCCTCGCGGAGGTGGAAAAGGTGGTAAGCATCTCAGGGAAGAGCCCACTTCTTTGGTTCAATTGCAGGCTTGCCCGCTTGCAATGGATTGTTTTCGCTATCAGTCATGTTATCACTATTGTGAGATAATTTCACAAATCCAGCATCATCGTGAACTAGCTCGCTTGTTTGTTCTACATTTACATGATGGCCATGTAAATCTTGCTGGAGTTGATTTCATTTTGTCACCAGAGACTATTGCAGAGGTCACTGGGATACCAACTATTCGAGAGCAGTGGAATAAGCGTCAGCAGTTAGAGAAATCCTACTATGAGCCATACATCAAACCCGGGTATATGAGGCATTTGAGCAGGGTATTTCCTTTCCAATACCTGAGTGATCACTTTGCACCTTTGATGAAACTCATCATTCGGTATTTCAGTTGTGCGGGCAGATTCTCGCGTCTTTATGCGTACCATGTCCATTTGTTGATGCATTTCACAAGGGTACGTTTGACGAACATTCCATACTTCATGTTTCGCAACATAGAGAGGATGGTTGTCTTAGTACAAAAGAAGACCCCAGCACAGCAGCATAGAAGTATTTATCATTAAGCGCTGATCAAGATCGTAGTGGTTCATCAGTTGGCACAGTAGGGCATTACTTGGGAGGATTTTATTTCTTCGTGACTTTTTCACAGCACCACAGCCACCTCCAGAGATAGTTCATGATGAGGGAGAGCCTTCACATCAGTTTGACATTCCTGAGACCAAGCATGTCAATGCTCCAGCATATGTGACATATCAGCGAGGCCACGAGGCCTTATTTGCAGCTAGACGACGAGTACTATCTCCACATGGTGTGTAAGGGGTCTCGCCTTCTTCTTTAGTACATGTACAGGTTCAGGACAGAGGCAAGAGGTCAATTTATGAGGAGGGCCATTCAGGTGGTCATGATGTTGATGTTGCATTGAGTGATGAGGATAGGAGCTCTCCTAGCTCGAAGCTGAAAGAGATCATCTAAGAACAGAAGGTCGCGATTGACAGCTTGAATGAGAAGCTATTGAAGGTAGAATGTTTGATCAAATACTTGGAGCAGCGCAATAAACAGCTAGAGGATGAGCATACACTTATTGAGCTGCGACAAATCCGTGAAGACCGAAGGTTGGCCCGTAAAATACCTGGTGATTTGACACCTGTTGAGCGGAAATTTTGGCTTGAGAAAGTCAATCGACATCTGGAGGAGTTGTTGGCAAAGGCCAATAGAGACAAAGACATGCTTTGTCACATGAAAAATTATTATTGGGCTCGCATGCATGTCGGCAAAGCAAAAATGAAGATTTTGAAAAGGAGGTTGAGCAAAGCACTAAAACGGCGAAAGAGGCTAGATCCACTTCGAGTTTTGGGCGAGGATTAGCTGGCTGAGCATGACACATGATGGAGGGTCTTCGCTCCGAATTTGAGAAAATTCGGAGAAATTTTTGTCATTTTGAAATTTTTGGTCCCAAAAACAGTTTTTTCCGCTCTATGAGTAGCGCGTCGGCACGCTCGCTTTTGATTGGGACACTTGCTGGAGGAAAACTTTGTATTTTTGGGTTTTTCATGGTAAGTTATGCATGCTCAGTTATTGCTGAAGCATTTCATCAAGTTCTAGATGATCAAAAGGCCTAAAAACACCATGAAAACCACCTTGCTGCCACCTTTTGCAACAGCAGGAAGTACTTCTGGGAGAATGCAATTTTGAGGGGGAAAATGAGCTCCAAATTGGGAAATTCCACTTGGGATGGATAGTAGGCATCCAGAGCTTTCCAACCCGCTATTGTGAGCTTGATTTTGGTGTCAGGAAGTGCCCCAAAAACAGGCTGAAAGGTGCGCTACGCATAGAGGTTTTTGGTCCAGTTTTCATCCTCCAGCTCAGGAATTCGGCCAGTTTTCACCAGTTTCACTTCTTGATGTGATTTTTGACCCAACATGATATAATTTGATGTGTGTAAGGTAACATGGCACTTATTTACCTTCTTCTAGATGATTCATTCACATATTAGCAAGAAATTAATGTAATGAATCAGTTTCCTTCTTTTTAGAAGCAGGTTGTTTTGGTCACCTAGATTCTTGCTCCATGTTTAGAATTTGTTCAAACTGCTCCTAGAAGGAGGAGCTCGACCCCTAGAGGTTAGGGAATGAGTTGACTTGATCTATATATGTAATTTTTCAGTCAGTAGCACAGGTTGGACTCTTGGGAAAAGCTTAACACTCTATTGTACATTCACTTCTGCATTTTTGGCAAAGGAAAGACCAGGGTTTTGCAACACTGTTTGGGATCCTTGTGGCTTTGTGTTTTGATGGTGTGCTTCTTTCTGTATTTGTAAGTTTTTAATGTGTATCATTTTCCTTCTTTCATCTTCTGCAATTGAACAAATGAAGTGTTAAGGTAGAATCCATAGATTGTTATGCTCTGCCTTTAAGTTTGTTTGATTTTCCATGTTTTCATCTGTTTAAGGAGAATCCTTGAAAGTTTTTTGCTCTCCTTAGCTTCTCACCAGTCAGATCTAGCCATTCATTATCTTTAAAGCATCAAGACAATCGCCTACCTCGCCCCAAGTAGACCTCTGCAAAAACTGTGTCTCATCCCCGCACCCAAAATTGCCTTTTCCTTTGATTCAACAAAAACCTCAAAAATCAACTTCAAACTCCTTGTACTTCATACCTAGCCTAAGATGAATTGCCAATTTAGTCATATCGAGCCTCATTGATCACCTTTTGCCGAGATTGACCCGGAGAGAGCCCTCTCTTGTCCTCGTAGGGCTAGCTACGAGGCTGAGCGTGGTGTGATGTGGACCTAGAACCTTGTCTTTTCAGCCTGAGACAAATCTAGGCTCTAACATAGTGGCAACCATACTGGGGAACAAATGGTTTGTTTATTAATGTCATTTGTTTTATAAGCTACAGACGGAGCCTGAAGATTAGCCAGGTAGCCTTCGAAACGCTTTTGCTTTGCATTAGCGCAAGTAGATAAACGCTACTTCAGTCAATCTCCGGTCTAGCTTGTAATTATGACACTTGAAACACCCCAGTACATCTGCAAACTCTAAGCTCCTGGATGATAAGTTTAGGGTTTGATAGGCTGAAAAAGTTGTTTATGTTCCTTTGATTTCGTGAAAATAACACGCTGGCTTCAAAGAGATATACCAGAGCTAATCCGGATCCTAATCCTCCTCCTGTTTACGAGAATCCCAATTTGATTCCAAGACTTCTACGTCAAGAGAGTTGTGTGACTCCCGTGTTTAAATCCCACTCATGTCCTACAATTTTTAAATATCTTGAAGAACTTGATTTTGACGAAAGGTTTGAATTGTCGCTGTTTAAAACCAAATCTGAAAGTTCACTTGATTCCCTAGTTCCAAATTCTGATTTTGCTGCGGCCCTTGAAGTTGAAAGAAACAATAAGTTGATTGAAAATTTTATCTTGCGGCGCCTTCAGAGAGACATTCAGTTTTCAAGCCTTGCTGATTTCCTCGAAGCTGCATCTGCAAACATTGGATCTTCTATCACGGCTTCCACCTCAAAAGTTCCTACCGAACCCCCTTTCATTCACACTACTCCCCAACAACCTATAATCACTTATCCAAAGTCTACAGCAAATTATCCTTCTTCATCTCACGTGGCTTCTCCTCCGCATACACCTCCTCACACTCCTCATACTTCAGCTGCATCCACTCCTCCAACAACTCCCAGACCAAATCCTCCAAGAGCAATGGCTGCTCGGTTCGCACCTCTCGCTCTTCCTCAAGTTTTAAAGGACATGCCTGTAGATTATCAAAGTAAAATTCCTTTGTTCGATGGTACATCTCAGAATATCACAGCTCAATAGCATGTCGACAAAATGGCGGATTTCTTTGATCTCCATGAGATTGATGAAGAAAATGTGACCATGAGGCTATTCGTGCAAACTTTTGGTGGAGAGTTAAGGAAATGGTTTAGAGCTTTGTTGGCCAGAAGTGTTCCTACATTAGAAGATCTGAAGAGGCAGTTTTTAGAACGTTGGGAAGTAAAGAAAGATCCGCTGCAAATCAAATCTGAATATATTAAGATCAAACGAAATGCTGGAGAGTCCGTTCAAGGCTATTGCATTAGATTCAATGCAGTATATAATGCAATTCCAGATGATTTAAGACCAACTAGAAAATCAGCGTTGCTCAAGTTCCCGGATGGTTTTGATCCGGACATGGCTTATTAACTAAGGGAGAGAGATCCGGCTACCTTAGAAGACTTGCAGAAAATTGCTGTTAGTGTTGAGGCAAACTTGAATGATAAGCAAGCAAGAATGAAAGCCGAGAAGAAAGTCTCAATAAAAGAAGAAGCCTCTACATTAGATCAAGTTCTCCGCAAGGTAGAAAAGATGATTGAAAGGCTAGCACTTGATAAGCCTGAACCGCAGATTCGAAATCCCAATTTCCATGGTCAACAACAACCACAATTTAGGATCAAACAGCGTGAGCAGCGAGCACAAGACACGGCATCACAACAGCAGCAGGTAAAGACACCACTTCAGCAGAATTTTGTTGGTCCCGAGTCAGATGATGAAGATAATGTAGTTGGAGAAGAAAACCACTTCTTTACTCCCGATGATATGCCCACATTTACCACTGAAGATGATGAAAAGGCAACAAGTTCAACAGTACAATATGATGCAGATTTTATCTTGGCAAATGATATAGTTTTGGAGGAAGAGTCGGATGAGTATCAAAGAGGTTACATGCATGCTTTGTCCGCCCAACAGCGTCAGTATTCACTTAGAGGCAGAAATTTTCCCATCAATCCAGTTCAGAAAAGAAAAGAAGTTCCAGCATATAAAGATGAAACATCGGCTGCATCAAAGAAAGGAAAGGAGAGTGTTGACCCTATGACTTGCAAGCCTTCACCAGCAAATGAAAAGGTAAATCAACTCACTGTATCAAAGGATAAATCTGAAAAGAAAGATGTTTCGGCCAAAGAAGTGGACAAGGCTTCTACTTTTAGTTTAGAAAATGAAATTTCTAAATTGAAAGTATCTATTCCTTTGACTGAGATCATGAAGAACAACAACTATAGAGGTCAAGTCTCCAAAATTCTGAATTTTGACCCAATGTCTGATATGGTGAGTGTAGAAGATGATCAATCGGAATTAATATTTGGACCAGCGCTGAGTGGTGAGTCTGAAGTACCTCCTTTTTATATCAATTTGAGAGTGCATGAGTTTGTGTTGCACAATGCTATGTTTGATACTGGCGCCTCCCACAATCTTATGCCGAAGGCTATCATGGAGAAGTTGGGTTTGGACATCACCAGGAAATATCATGATCTTTACTCTTTTGATTCTAGCAGGGTGAGATGTATTGGGGTAATTAAAGACTTGGTTGTAAGTTTGGATTAGATCCCTGCAAAGAATGTCTTGATGGATGTTGTCGTGGCTGACATTCCTCCCCGCTTTGGCATGCTCCTTTCCAGATCTTGGGGCGCAAAATTACAAGGAACAATACAGCTTGATTTCTCCTATGCAACGATTCCTGTGTTTGGCCAAATGAGAAAGTTGTACCGGGAACAGAAAATGAAATACATGATCACTAGCAAGGAGAAACCAATTAATCATCCCATCAGTTATGTACATACAGATCTAGAGTCTTTTGTTTTGTATTCAAATAGTTTCAATGATATTGATAGTCAATTAGTTGTAGTAGATGATATTCTAGAGATAGAAGAGAATTTTAGAGAAGTTTTGAAGAAAGAACGACAAGAACAACAAAACGTCATTGAGCAATCAGCTGGAGGTAATGGATAACAAGCAGAAAATTCACAGCAAAAAACTTTTCAGCACTTGGTAGAAGAGGAAGATGGTTTGTGGACCATGGATTTTGATGGAGCAGTGGGCAATGATGGTGTTGGGATTGGTATTTGGGTACGTAGTCCTTTTTTTGCTTCAGACAAAGTGCCTAGTAATGTGCGGGTATGTTCTTACAAGCTTGCTTTTGATTGTTCGAATAATGAAGCTGAATATGAAGCTTTGATTGCCGGTCTGAAAATTTTAAGAAAGCTAAATGCTAAGAGGATTGCAGTATATGGTGATTCTGAATTAGTGATCAAGCAAGTTAAGGGAGAATATCAAACGAAACACCCACGGATGCGGGCCTACCGGAATGCTGTTTTGGATATCTTGAAAGTGTTTTCAGATTATACATTGACATGTGTGCCTCGTATTCAAAATAGCATTGCAGATGCACTTGCTAAGGCAGCTAGCAATTTGAAGATCCCTATGAATTCCAGCAATAAATTTGAAATTCATGTTAAGCATCGTCCGACTGTTCCAGACAATCAAAGACATTGGCAAGTTTTCCAAGATGACGAGGAGATCAATGATTTTCTACAAAGCAAAGGTAAGTTCAAGGATACTTCAGTGGATGTAGAATATGATGATGGTAGCACTGATGTACGAATAAATCAAATGGAAGTGTTGCAGCTCAAGGATAATGTAATTCCTAAAGGCTTGATACCTTTAGAGGAGCTCTTTGATCATGATGATGTAGCCCACAAACCAACATTGCAGCCAATAGAAAAGGGAGTTGAAGATGTGAATCTTGGAACAGCTGAGCATCCAAAGATGGTAAAGATCTCTAAAACATTGCCACTAGAGGTAAAAGCCAAATATATCAACTTGTTGTCATCTTTTGTCAATGTGTTTGCTTGGGAATATTCTGATTTGAAGACGTATGATACAAATATAATTCAGCATACCATTCCTATTAAGCCTAATCAAAAAACTTTCAGACAGAAGTTAAGAAGGCTTAATCCAAAATTGCTACCATCAATTGAAAAAGAGATAAATAGGTTGTACAAATAAGGAATTATTGTTCCCATCCGCTTTTCTGATTGGATATCAAATTTGGTGCCGGTGCGTAAGAAAACCGGTGAGATTCATTTGTGCGTTGACTTCCGAAACCTCAACAAAGTTTCCTTAAAGGATAATTATCCGCTGCCCAAAATGGATCATATACTACAACGAGTAGTTGGCGCATCCCGCATGTCCCTACTCAATGGTTATTCCAGATATAACCAAATTTTAGTTCATGAAGATGACAAAGACAAAACAACCTTCACCACTCCGTGGGGAACCTTTCATTATGGGAAAATGCCTTTGGGTTTGAAGAATGCAGGTGCTACTTTTCAGCGGGCAATGGACTTGGGTTTCGCTAATGAGAAAGATGTATTCTTAGTGGTGTACCTTGATGATATGACCGTGTTTTACAAATCAGATGATGAACACTTGCATCATTTGAAAATTGTCTTTGAAAAGTGCAGAAAATATGGTGTGTCGCTGAATCCCAAGAAGAGTTTATTTGCAATGGATGAAGGTAAACTCCTTGGGCACATCATCTCAAAGGGTGGAATTCGTATTGATCCAGCACGTGTGGAAGCAATTCAGCAAATTGACTTGCTCAGGAATAAAAAGGAGATCCAATCGTTCAATGGTAAGATGAATTTTTTGCGTCATTTTGTTCCTAATCTTGCAGAGCACCTTAGAGAAATTACAAACATGCTCAAGAAGGACAGCCAAGTGTCATGGATGGAAGAGGCGGTGAAATCATTCAATTTAGTTAAATTGATTCTTTCTTCAACACTAGTTCTAATCAGCCCAGATTATACTCAGGATTTTATATTGTTTTCTTTTGCTTCGGAGCATACTATGGCAGCTGTGTTAATGCAGAAAAAAGAAGAGCATGAAAGACCCATTGCTTTCTTCAGCCGAACCATAAGAGATGCTGCTTTGAAATACAACATTATCGAGAAACAAGCCCTTGCCCTTGTTAAAGCACTCAAAGATTTCCGTGTGTATATTCTGCATTCTCATATTTTAGCTTATGTTCCTAATGCTGCTGTCAAAGATGTTTTGGTTCAGACCGACCCGGAAGGAAGACGTGGAAAATGGATAGAAGCCTTGTTGGAGTATGATGTGGAGATAAGGCCTACTAAGCTGATTAAAGGTCAGAGATTGGAAAAATTGATGGCTGAATCAAATCTGCGTCTCTTAGACATCAATTTGATCGCTGCCTTGTCCGATGAAAATGATGAAAGCTCTTCACTTCAGGTATCAGAAATGTTTGTTCTTTCTCCATGGTATTCAGATATCATATATGTTCTTCAAAATTTGTCTGCACCGCCTGGGATGGCTAGAAACAAAGCAAGAACTCTTAAGTTTAAGGCTGCTAAGTTTTGTGTTTTAGATTCTGCACTTTATTGGAAGGATCCTGGTGACGTTTTGTTAAATTGTTTGGTGGAAGAAGAAGCAAAACAAGTCATAGAAGATTTCCATAAAGGCGATTGTGGCGGTCACCTTTTTTGGAAAACAACGGCAAATAAAATTTTGAGGGCTGGATACTATTGGCCGACATTATTTGCTGATGTGTTTAGGGCTATCAAGAGCTGCCATAATTTCCAGATTTTTGAGGGGAAACAAAGACTACAACCGTTTCCGCTTAAGCCCATTGAGGTGAGTGCTCCTTTTCAGCAGTGGGGGCTAGATTTTATTGGTGAAATTCATCCTTCTTCTTCAGGTCAACATAGATGGATCCTCACAGGTACGGATTACTTCACAAAATGGATCAAAGCAATTCCCACCAGGAAAGCTACGGATGCGGTAATAATTTCATTTCTTGAGAATAATATTTTGTCTCTTTTTGGTTGCCCGAGTAAGTTAATCACTGATAATGCAGCAGCTTTTAAGTCAAAAAAGATGGTCGAGTTTTGTAATAAATATCATATTACTTTGGGACACTCAACTGCCTATCATCCGTAAGGAAATGGATTAGCTGAATCTTCAAATAAATCTTTGGTTAACATCATTAAGAAAATGCTGGAAATGAACAAGAAAAGTTGGCATAAGAAGTTGGTCCTTGCACTCTAGGCGGATCGGGTGAGTCAAAAGAAATCCATTGGCATGTCCCCCTTTGAATTAGTTTATGGAATCGATATAGTGTTCCCTACTTCTCTTGCAGCTCCGGTAGTGAAACTTCTTCAAGAGGCTGGTAGTGAAGAGGATCCAATGTAACGAAGGCTAAATCAAATGATCCACTTGCAACAGACACGGGAAGATGTTTTTCAGAACACCTGTAAGTTGCAGGAGCGTATTAAAAGGATTTTTGACAGAAAAGCAAAGGAGGATACATTTCAGTTGGATGATGTGGTGTTAAGGTGGGATGCAAGAAATGAAGAAAAGGGCAAACACGGCAAATTTGAAAATCTATGGAAAGGTCCTTTTAAGATTGCAACATTTCGAGGTCAGAACACTTTTCTTCTTAAGGAAATGAACGGGGATGATTGTCAAGGAGGGTCGGTCAATGGTCGGCTACTCAAGCGGTACATTTTCTGAGTTTTTATGCTGTCCTATTAGCATTGTAAATACCATTTCATTTCAGTTTCAATGCAAGTGTGTGCTGTGATCATTTCTTCAGTCTGGGGCCCGAAGTGAAGGCTATAATTCTGGGGAAAGATTTTAGTTTGAGTTCAGTTTGTCGAGTCGGTTAGTTAGTCATATTCTTGAGTCATTTTCAAGTTAATTTTCAGTCAAATAAATTGGGTCAACATATTGGATTGTTTGTCGAAATCATGACTCCATAGCCCAATGGATGAAGGCACTGTCTGGCTCTCCCAGAGATCTGTCGTTCTTGGCATCTCCAAGGAGCCACCATCCCCATTGGAGCCAATGTTAGAGTCGGTCCTTACAGCCCTCCGTCAGAGATCTTTTCACTTTTGCATATCATTTTTAGGTGTCTCGCTCGTTCCACTTCGTTGCATTTCGCTAGGGGCATGCCATTGACTGACGAGGGGGTCTGGTTTTCTTGTGTTTCCTCATGCTTGTCCCTATAGGGTTAGTAAAAAATTTCTCAAAAATCACTGAAGTACATGATCATTGCATTCATTGTCATAAAAGATTAGTTTCGTTAAAAAGTCTTTAGTCCTAGAGTCTAGGGTTGTCAGTCCTTTGCATACACATAATAAAAGCCCGCAGGCCATGAGGTTGGTTTCAACTCATTTAATATTTTTCTCAGAAAGCATTTAAAACATTTTTAGTCCAAACTCTGTTTTGGAACTAAAAATTGTTATTGTAAATAATTGTACTTGTTTCATTTCAAAAAGCTTCAGAGCAAGCCTCTGATCTTCTCCAAAGCCAAAATGCCGGATCCTTGCAAAAATAAACAAAATATTATCAGTCCAAACCTTAGAAAAAGCAAGAGAATGTCAAAAAGCAGCATTGTATTAAAAGACCAAAGATGTCAAAGTGCCAAACATTATAAAGTGGGTTATTGAATCAATTTAAATCAAATCTGATTTGGTAAGATATTTTGTTCACATATAAAAGGGGAAACAAGTCCATTTGTTCAAAAATTCCCAAGGAAAAATCGTGTTTGAATTTGTGAAGGCCGAAATCGTGTTTGCATACTTGTGGACATCATTTGGAGGTGTGTGCTACGCGTTGGATCTGTGCGCTACGCACTGGGCCTCACTGGCCAGTGTAAAAATACACAGGCGCTACGCACACAGGTGTGCGCTACGCGTTGGTTTTGGGCGCTACGCACTCAGTCACAGCACCAAATTTTTTTTGTTAATGCGTCCAGCCAAATCGACTCCAAAACTTGAAAGTAGGTGTTTCATGGCTGCTCAGTCAATTTTAAATTTTTCGTAGTATGTTTGAGGTGGGAAATTTGATGTATTGGGTGTAGAAAAATGAAACCCTATGCTCATACCAAAATCATTCCTTAAGGTTTTTAAAAAAGACATGTGAGTGGCTTTGTGAAGATTTTCCCATTCTCCATTGGTGAAATAACTCATTTGTCAAGTTTCAGCCAACATCATAAAGGGTGCACTTCACATTTTTGTTCATTTGTCAAAACTGTCCTTGTGATCAAAACAGTGACTGTTTTATGCCAATACACTGAAAACAGAGTTATTGCCATTATGGCTTGGTTCTTATGATGCTGTGGTAAACATATGTGGGTTTTGGGTATGCATTGAAATTCTGATTTCACCACCCCTATATCAACGTACATATTGCAGAAATTGTGTTTTCAGAGCCATGTCAGACACAGATTCAGTTTATGAGCAGGAGAATGACAGTGATTCCACGACAGAGGGTAATGTGCCACGGAGGCCTCGCAGATGTGGCAAAGGTGGTAAGCATCTCAGGGAAGAGCCCACTTCTTTGGTTCAATTGCAGGCTTGCCCGCTTGCAATGGATTGTTTTCGCTATTAGTCATGCTATCACTATTGTGGGCTAATTTCACAAATCCAACATCATCGTGAACTAGCTCGCTTGTTTGTTCTACATTTACATGATGGCCATGTGAATCTTGCCGGAGTTGATTTCATTTTGTCACCAGAGACTATTGCAGAGGCCACTGGGATACAAAATATTGGAGAGCAGTGTAATAAGCGTCAGCAGTTAGAGAAATCCTACTATGAGCCATACATCAAACCTGGGTATATGAGGGATTTGAGCAACGTATTTCCTTTCCAATACCTGAGTGATCACTTTTCACCTTTGATGAAACTCATCATTCGATATTTCAGTTGTGAGGGCAGATTGTCGCGTCTTTATGCGTACCATGGCCGTTTGTTGATGCATTTCACAAGGGTACGTTTGATGAACATTCCATACTTCATGTTTCGCAACATAGAGAGGATGGTTGTCTTAGTACAAAAGAAGACCCCAGCACAACAGCATAGAAGTATTTATCATTACGCGTTGATCAAGATCGTAGTGGTTCATCAGTTGGCACAACAGGGCATTACTTGGGAGGATTTTATTTCTCGTGACTTTTTCATAGCGCCACAGCCACCTCCAGAGATAGTTCATGATGAGGGAGAGCCTTCACATCAGTTTGACATTCCTGAGATCGAGCATGTCAATGCTCCAGCATATGTGACATATCAGCGAGGCCACAGGGCCTTATTTGCAGCTAGACGATGAGTACTATCTCCACATGGTGTGGAAGGGGTCTCGCCTTCTTCTTCAGCACAGGTATAGGTTCAGGACAGAGGCAAGAGGTCAATTTATGAGGAGGGCCATTCAGGTGGTCATGATGTTGATGTTGCATTGAGTGATGAGGATAGGAGCTCTCCTAGCTCGAAGCTGAAAGAGATCATCCAAGAACAGAAGGTCGAGATTGACAGCTTGAATGAGAAGCTACTGAAGGCAGAATGTCTGATCAAATACTTGGAGCAGCGCAATAAACAGCTAGAGGATGAGCATACACTTATTGAGCTGCGACAAATCCGTGAAGACCGAAGGTTGGCCCATAAAATACCTGGTGATTTGACACCTGTTGAGCGGAAATTTTGGCTTGAGAAAGTCAATCGACATTTGGAGGAGTTATTGGCAAAGGCAAATAGAGACAAAGACATGCTTCGTCACATGAAAAATCATTATTGGGCTCGCATGCATGTCGGCAAAGCAAAAATGAAGATTTTGAAAAGGAGGTTGAGCAAAGCACTAAAACGGCGAAAGAGGCTAGATCCACTTCGAGTTTTGGCCGAGGCTTCGCTGGCTGAGCATGAAACATGATGGAGCTCCGAATTTGAGCAAATACGGAGAAATTTTTGTCATTTTGAAATTTTTGGTCCCAAAAACAGTTTTTTCCGCTTTATGAGTAGCGCGTCGGCGCGCTCGCTTTTGATTGGGACACTTGCTGGAGGAAAACTTTGTATTTTTGGGTTTGTCATGGTAAGTTATGCATGCTCAGTTATTGCGGAAGCATTTCATCAAGTTCTGGATGATCAAAAGGCCTAAAAACACCATGAAAACCACCTTGCTGCCACCTTTTGAAACAACAGGAAGTACTTCTGCGAGAATGCAATTTTGAGGGGGCAAATGAGCTCCAAATTGGGAAATTCCACTTGGGCTGGATAGTAGACATCCAGATCTTTCCAACCAGCTATTGGGAGCTTGATTTTGATGTCAGGAAGTGCCCTAAAAACAGGCTGAAAGGTGCGCTATGCATTGGAATCAGGGCGCTACGCATAGAGGTTTTTGGTCCAGTTTTCATCCTCTAGCTTAGGAATTCAGCCAGTTTTCACGAGTTTCACTTCTTGATGTGATTTTTGACCCAACATGATGTAATTTGATGTGTGTAAGGTAACATGGCACTTATTTACCTTCTTCTAGATGATTCATTCACATATTAGCAAGAAATTAATGTAATGAATCAGTTTCCTTCTTTTTAGAAGCAGGTTGTTTTGGTCACCTAGATTCTTGCTCCATGTTTAGAATTTGTTCAAACTGCTCCTAGAAGGAAGAGATAGACCCCTAGAGGTTAGGGAATGAGTTGGCTTGATCTATATATGTAATTTTACAGTCAGTAGCACAGGTTGGACTCTTGGGAAAAGCTTAACACTCTATTGTACATTCACTTTTGCATTTTTGGCAAAGGAAAGACCAAGGTTTTGCAGCACTGTTTGGGATCCTTGTGGCTTTGTGTGTTGATGGTGTGCTTATTTTTGTAATTGTAAGTTGTTAATGTGTATCATTTTCCTTCTTTCATCTTCTGCAATTGAACAAATGAAGTGTTAAGGTAGAATCCATAGATTGTTATGCTCTGCCTTTAAGTTTGTTTGATTTTCCATGTTTTCGTCTGTTTAAGGAGAATCCTTGAAAGTTTCTTGCTCTCCTTAGCTTCTCACCAGTCAGATCTAGCCATTCATTATCTTTAAAGCATCAAGACAATCGCCTACCTCGCCCCAAGTAAACCTCTGCAAAAACTATGTCTCATCCCCGCACCCAAAATTGCCTTTTCCTTTGATTCAACAAAAACCTAAAAAATCAACCTCAAACTCCTTGTACTTCATACCTAGCCTAAGCTCAATTGCCAATTTAGTCATCTCGAGCGTCATTGATCACCTTTTTCCGAGATTGACTCGAAGAGAGCCCTCTCCTGTCCTCGTAGGGCTAGCTACGAGGCTGAGCGTGGTTTGATGTGGACCTAGAACCTTGTCTTTTCAGCCTGAGACAAATCTAGGCTCTAACATAGCGGCAACCATACTGGGGAACAAATGATTTGTTTGTTAATTTCATTTGTTTTATAAGCTACAGAGGGAGCCTGAAGATTAGCCAGGTAGCCTTCGAAATGATTTTGCTTTGCATTAGCGCAAGTAGATAAATGCTACTTCAGTCAATCTCCAGTCTAGCTTGTAATTATGACACTTGAAACACCCCAATACATCTGCAAACTCTAACCTCCTGGATAATAAGTTTAGGGTTTGATAGGCTGAAAAAGTTGTTTATGTTCCTTTGATTTCATGAAAATAACACGCTGGCTTCAAAGAGATATACCAGAGCTAATCCGGATCCTAATCCTCCTCCTGTTTACGAGAATCCCAATTTGATTCCAAGACTTCTACGTCAAGAGAACTGTGTGACTCCCGTGTTTAAATCCCACTCATGTCCTGCAATTTTTAAATATCTTGAAGAACTTGATTTTGATGAAAGGTTTGTATTGTCGTTGTTTAAAACCAAATCTAAAAGTGCACTTGATTCCCTAGTTCCAAATCCTGATTTTGTTGCGGCCCTTGAAGTTGAAAGAAACAATAAGTTGATTGAAAATTTTATCTTGCGACGCCTTCAGAGAGACATTCAGTTTTCAAGCCTTGCTGATTTCCTAGAAGTTGCATCTGCAAACATTGGATCTTCTATCACGGCTTCCGCCTCAAAAGTTCCTACCGAACCCCCTTTCATTCCTACTATTCCCCAACAACCTATAATCACTTATCCAAAGTCTACAACAAATTCTCCTTCTTCATCTCATGTGGCTTCTCCTTCGCATACACCTCCTCACACTCCTCATACTTCAGCTGTATCCACTCCTCCAACAACTCCCAGACCAAATCCTACAAGAGCAATGGCTGCTCGGTTCGCACCTCTCGCTCTTCCTCAAGTTTTAAATGACATGCCTGCAGATCATCAAAGTAAAATTCCTTTGTTCGATGGTACATCTCAGAATATCACAGCTCAACAGCATGTCGAAAAAATGGCAGATTTCTTTGATCTCCATGAGATTGATGAAGAAAATGTGACCATGAGGCTATTCGTGCAGACTTTTGGTGGAGAGGTAAGGAAATGGTTTAGAGCTTTGCCGGCCAGAAGTGTTCCTACATTAGAAGATCTGAAGAGGCAATTTTTAGAACGTTGGGAAGTAAAGAAAGATCCGCTGCAAATCAAATCTGAATATACTAAGATCAAATGAAATGCTGGAGAGTTCGTTCAAGACTATTGCATTAGATTCAATGTAGTATATAATGCAATTCCAGATGATTTAAAACCAACTAGAAAATCAGCGTTGCTCAAGTTCCTAGATGGTTTTGATCCGGACATGGCTTATCAACTAAGGGAGAGAGATCCGGCTACCTTAGAAGACATGCAGAAAATAGCTGTTAGGGTTGAGGCAAACTTGAATGATAAGCGAGCAAGAATGAAAGCCGAGAAGAAAGTCTCAATAAAAGAAGAAGCCTCTACATTAGATCAAGTTCTCCGCAAGGTAGAAAAGATGATTGAAAGGCTAGCACTTGATAAGCCTTAACCGCAGATTCTAAATCCCAATTTCCGTGGTCAACAACAACCACAATTTAGGATCAAACAGTGTGAGCAGCGAGCACAAGCCACGGCATCACAACAGCAGCAGGTAAAGACACCACTTCAGTAGAATTTTGTTGGTCCCGAGTTAGATGATGAAGATAATGTAGTTGGAGAAGAAAATCACTTCTTTACTCCCGATGATATGCCCACATTTATCGCTGAAGATGATGAAAAGGCAACAAGTTCAGCAGTACAATATGATGCAGATTTTATCTTGGCAAATGATATAGTTTTGGAGGAAGAGTCGGATGAGTATCAAAGAGGTTACATGCATGCTTTGTCCGCCCAACAGTGTCAGTATTCACTTAGAGGCAGAAATGTTCCCATCAATCCAGTTCAGAAAAGAAAATAAGTTCCAACATCTAAAGATGAAATACCGATTGCATCAAAGAAAGGAAAAGAGAGTGTTGACCCTATGACTTGCAAGCCTTCACCAACAAATGAAAAGGTAAATCAACTCACTGTATCAAAGGATAAACCTGAAAAGAAAGATGTTCCGGCCAAAGAAGTGGACAAGGCTTCTACTTTTAGTTTAGAAAATGAAATTTCTAAATTGAAAGTATCTATTCCTTTGACTGAGCTCATGAAGAACAGCAGCTATAGAGGTCAAGTCTCCAAAAATCTGAATTTTTACCCAATGTCTGATATGGTGAGTGTAGAGGATGATCAACCGGAATTAATATTTGGACCAACATTGAGTGGTGAGTCTGAAGTACCTCCTTTTTATATCAGTTTGAGAGTGCATGAGTTTGTGTTGCACAATGCTATGTTTGATACCGGCGCCTCCCACAATCTTATGCCGAAGGCTATCATGGAGAAGTTGGGTTTGGACATCACCAGGAAATATCATGATCTTTACTCTTTTGATTCCAGCAGGGTGAGATGTATTGGGCTAATTAAAGACTTGGTTGTAAGTTTGGATCAGATCCCTGCAAAGAGTGTCTTGATGGATGTTGTCGTGGTTGACATTCCTCCCCGCTTTGGCATGCTCCTTTCCAGATCTTGGGGCGCAAAATTACAAGGAACAATACAGCTTGATTTCTCCTATGCAACGATTCCTGTGTTTGGCCAAATGAGAAAGTTGTACCGGGAACAGAAAATGAAATACATGATCACCAGCAAGGAGAAACCAATTAATCATCCCATCAGTTATGTACATACAGATCTAGAGTCTTTTGTTTTGTATTCAGATAGTTTCAATGATATTGATAGTTAATTAGTTGTAGTAGATGATATTCCAGAGATAGAAGAGAATTTTAGAGAAGTTTTGAAGAAAGAACGACAAGAACAGCAAAACGTCATTGAGTAATCAGCTGGAGGTAATGGACAACAAGCAGAAAATTCACAGCAAAAAACTTTTCAGCACTTGGTAGAAGAGGAAGATGGTTTGTGGACCATGGATTTTGATGGAGTAGTGGGCAATGATGGTGCTGGGATTGGTATTTGGGTACGTAGTCCTTTTTCTGCTTCAGACAAAGTGCCTAGTAATGTGCGGGTATGTTATTACAAGCTTGCTTTTGATTGTTCGAATAATGAAGCTGAATATGAAGTTTTGATTGCTGGTCTGAAAATTTTAAGAAAGCTAAATGCTAAGAGGATTGCAGTATATGGTGATTCTGAATTAGTGATCAAGCAAGTTAAAGGAGAATATCAAACGAAACACCCACAGATGCGAGCCTACCGGAATGTTGTTTTGGATATCTTGAAAGTGTTTTCAGA
This sequence comes from Pinus tabuliformis, assembly GCA_031772625.1. Lineage (NCBI taxonomy): Eukaryota > Viridiplantae > Streptophyta > Pinopsida > Pinales > Pinaceae > Pinus > Pinus tabuliformis. The sequence goes on along the minus strand of CM062807.1, from coordinate 221,768,090 downwards.
TTATACATTGACATGTTGCCTCGTATTCAAAATAGCATTGCAGATGCACTTGCTAAGGCAGCTAGTAATTTGAAGATCCCTATGAATTCCAATAATAAATTTGAAATTCATGTTAAGCATCGTCCGACTGTTCCAGACAATCAAAGACATTGGCAAGTTTTCCAAGATGACGAGGAGATCAATGATTTTCTACAAAGCAAAGGTAAGTTCAAGGATACTTCAGTGGATGTAGAATATGATGACGGTAGCACTGATGTACGAATAAATCAAATGGAAGTGTTGCAGCTCAAGGATAATGTAATTCCTAAAGGCTTGATACCTTTAGAGGAGCTCTTTGATCATGATGATGTAGCTCGCAAACCAACATTGCAGCCAACAGAAAAGGGATTTGAAGATGTGAATCTTGGAACAGCTGAGCATCCGAAGATGGTAAAGATCTCTAAAACATTGCCACTAGAGGTAAAAGCCAAATATATCAACTTGTTGTCATGTTTTGTCAATGTGTTTGCTTGGGACTATTCTGATTTGAAGATGTATGATACAAATATAATTCAGCGTACCATTCCTATTAAGCCTAATCAAAAACCTTTCAGACAGAAGTTAAGAAGGCTTAATCCAAAATTGCTGCCTTCAATTGAAAAAGAGATAAATAGGTTGTACAAATGAGGAATTATTGTTCCCATCCGCTTTTTTGATTGGATATCAAATTTGGTGCCGATGCGTAAGAAAACCGGTGAGATTTGTTTGTGCATTGACTTCCGAAACCTCAACAAAGTTTCCTTGAAGGATGATTATCCGCTGCCCAAAATGGATCATATACTACAGCGAGTAGTTGGTGCATCCCGCATGTCCCTACTCGATGGTTATTCCGGATATAACCAAATTTTAGTTCATGAAGATGACAGAGACAAAACAGCCTTCACCACTCCGTGGGGAACCTTTCATTATGCGAAAATGCCTTTCGGTTTGAAGAATGCAAGTGCTACTTTTCAGCGGGCAATGGACTTGGCTTTCGCTAATGAGAAAGATGTATTCTTAGTGGTGTACCTTGATGATCTGACTGTGTTTTCCAAATCAGATGATGAACACTTGCATCATTTGAAAATTGTCTTTGAAAAGTGCAGAAAATATGGTGTGTCGCTGAATCCCAAGAAGAGTTTATTTGCAATGGATGAAGGTAAACTCCTTGGGCACATTATCTCAAAGGATGGCATTCATATTGATCCAGCATGTGTGGAAGCAATTCAGAAAATTGACTTTCCCAGGAATAAAAAGGAGATCCAATCGTTCAATGGTAAGATGAATTTTTTGCGTCGTTTTATTCCTAATCTTGCAGAGCACCTTAGAGAAATTACAAACATGCTCAAGAAGGACAGCCAAGTGTCATGGACGGAAGAGGCGGTGAAATCATTCAATTTAGTTAAATTGATTCTTTCTTCAGCACTGGTTCTAGTCAGCCCAGATTATACTCAGGATTTTATATTGTTTTCTTTTGCTTCGGAGCATACTATGGCAGCTGTGTTAATGCAGAAAAAAGAAGAGCATGAAAGACCCATTGCTTTCTTCAGCCGAACCATAAGAGATGCTGCTTTGAAATACAACATTATCGAGAAACAAGCCCTTGCCCTTGTTAAAGCACTCAAATATTTCCATGTGTATATTCTGCATTCTCATATTTTAGCTTATGTTCCTAATGCTGCTGTCAAAGATGTTTTGGTTCAGACCGACCCGGAAGGAAGACATGGCAAATGGATAGCGGCCTTGTTGGAGTATGATGTGGAGATAAGGCCTACTAAGCTGATTAAAGGTCAGGGATTGGAAAAATTGATGGCTGAACCAAATTTGCGTCTCTTAGACATCAATTTGATCGCTGCCTTGTCCGATGAAAATGATTAAATCTCTTCACTTCAGGTATCAGAAATGTTTGTTCTTTCTCCATGGTATTCAGATATCATATATGTTCTTCAAAATTTGTCTGCACCGCCTGGGATGGCTAGAAACAAAGCAAGAACTCTTAAGTTGAAGGCTGCTAAGTTTTGTGTTTTAGATTCTGCACTTTATTGGAAGGATCTTGGTGGCGGTTTGTTAAATTGTTTGGTGGAAGAAGAAGCAAAACAAGTCATAGAAGATTTCCATAAAGGCGATTGTGGTGGTCACCTTTTTTGGAAAACAACGGCAAATAAAATTTTGAGAGCTGGATACTATTGGCTGACATTATTTGCTGATGTGTTTAGGGCTGTCAAGAGCTGTCAAGAGCTGCCATAATTGCCAGATTTTTGAGTGGAAACAAAGACTACAGCCGTTGCCGCTTAAGCCCATTGAGGTGAGTGCTCCTTTTTAGCAGCGGGGGCTAGATTTTATTGGTGAAATTCATCCTTCTTCTTCAGGTCAACATAGATGGATCCTCACAGGTACAAATTACTTCACAAAATGGATCGAAGCAATTCCCACCAGGCAAGCTACGGATGCGGTAATAATTTCATTTCTTGAGAATAATATTTTGTCTCTTTTTGGTTGCCCGAGTAAGTTAATCACTGATAATGCAGCAGTTTTTAAGTCAAAAAAGATGGTCGAGTTTTGTAATAAATATCATATTACTTTGGGACACTTAACTGCCTATCATCCGTAAGGAAATGGATTAGCTGAATCTTCAAATAAATCTTTGGTTAACATCATTAAGAAAATGCTGGAAATGAACAAGAAAAGTTGGCATAAGAAGTTGGTCCTTGCACTCTGGGCGGATCGGGTGAGTCAAAAGAAATCCATTGGCATGTCCCCCTTTGAATTAGTTTATGGAATCGATACAGTGTTCCCTACTTCTCTTGCAGCTCCGGTAGTGAAACTTCTTCAAGAGGCTGGTAGTGAAGAGGATCCAATGCAGCGAAGGCTAAATCAAATGATCCACTTGCAACAGACATGGGAAGATGTTTTTCAGAACACCTGTAAGTTGCAGGAGCGTATTAAAAGGATTTTTGACAGAAAAGCAAAGGAGGATACATTTCAGTTGGATGATGTGGTGTTAAGGTGGGATGCAAGAAAGGAAGAAAAGGGCAAACACCGCAAGTTTGAAAATCTATGGAAAGGTCCTTTTAAGATTGCAACATTTCGAGGTCAGAACACTTTTCTTCTTAAGGAAATGAGCGGGGATTATTGTCCAGGAGGGCCGGTCAATGGTCGGCTGCTCAAGTGGTACATTTTCTGAGTTTTTCTGTTGTCCTATTAGCATTGTAAATACCATTTCATTTCAGTTTCGATGCAAGTGTGTGATGTGATCATTTCTTCAGTCTGGGGCCCGAAGTGAAGGCCATAATTCTGGGGAAAGATTTCAGTTTGAGTTCAGTTTGTCGAGTCGGTTAGTTAGTCATATTCTTGAGTCATTTGCAAGTTAATTTTCAGTCAAATAAATTGGGTCAACATATTGGATTGTTTGTCGAAATCATGACTCCATAGCCCAATGGATGAAGGCACTGTCTCGCTCTCCCAGAGATCTGTCGTTCTTGGCATCTCCAAGGAGCCACCATCCCCATTGGAGCCAATGTTAGAGTCGGTCCTTACAGCCCTCCGTCAGAGATCTTTTTGCTTTTGCATATCATTTTTAGGTGTCTTGCTCGTTCCACTTCGTTGCATTTCGCTAGGGGCATGCCATTGACTGACGAGGGGGTCTGGTTGTCTTGTGTTTCCTCATGCTTGTCCCTGCAGGGTTAGTAAAAAATTTCTCAAAAATCACCGAAGTACATGATCATTACATTCATTGTCATAAAAGATTAGTTTCGTAAAAAATTCTTTAGTCCTAGAGTCTAGGGTTGTCAGTCCTTTCCATACACATAATAAAAGCCCGCAGGCCATGAGGTTGGTTTCAACTCATTTAATATTTTTCTCAGAAAGCATTTAAAACATTTTTAGTCCAAACTCTGTTTTGGAACTAAAAATTGTTATTGTAAATAATTGTACTTGTTTCATTTCAAAAAGCTTTAGAGCAAGCCTCTAATCTTCTCCAAAGCCAAAATGCCGGATCCCTGCAAAAATCAACAAAATATTATCAGTCCAAACCTCAGAAAAAGCAAGAGAAAGTCAAAAAGTAGCTGATTATATTAAAAGACCAAAGATGTCAAAGTGCCAAACATTATAAAGTGGGTTATTGAATCAATTTAAATCAAATCTGATTTGGTAAGATATTTTGTTCACATATAAAAGGGGAAACAAGTCCATTTGTTCAAAAATTCCCAAGGAAAAATCGTGTTTGAATTTGTGAAGGCCGAAACCGTGTTTGCATACTTGTGGATAGCGTTTGGAGGTGTGTGCTACGCGTTGGATCTGTGCACTACGCAATGGGCCTCACTGGCCAGTGTAAAAATATACAGGCGCTACGCACACAGGTGTGCGCTACGCGTTGGGTTTGGGCGCTACACACTCAGTCACAGCGCCAATTTTTTTTTGTTAATGCGTCCAGATCTTGCCAAATCGACTCCAAAACTTGCAAGTAGGTGTTTCATGGTTGCTCAGTCAATTTTAAATTGTTCGTAGTATGTTTGAGGTGGGAAATTTGATGTATTGGGTGTAGAAAAATGAAACCCTATGCTCATACCAAAATCATTCCTTAGGGTTTTTAAAAAAAACATGTGAGTGGCTTTGTGAAGATTTTCCCATTCTCCATTGGTGAAATAACTCATTTGTCAAGTTTTAGCCAACATCACCAAGGGTGCACTTCACATTTTTTTTCATTTGTCAAAACTGTCCTTGTGATCAAAACAGTGACTGTTTTATGCCAATACACTGAAAACAGAGTTATTACCATTATGGCTTGGTTCTTATGATGCTGTGGTAAACATATGTGGGTTTTGGGTATGCATTGAAATTCTGATTTCACCACCCCTATATCAACATACATATTGCAGACATTGTGTTTTCAAAGCCATGTTAGACACAGATTCAGTTTATGAGCAGGAGAATGACAGTGATTCCACAACAGAGGGTAATGTGCCACGGAGGCCTCGCAGAGGTGGCAAAGGTGGTAAGCATCTCAGGGAAGAGCCCACTTCTTTGGTTCAATTGCAGGCTTGCCCGCTTGCAATGGATTGTTTTCGCTATCAGTCATGCTATCACTATTGTGAGCTAATTTCACAAATCCAGCATCATCGTGAACTAGCTCGCTTGTTTGTTCTACATTTACATGATGGCCATGTAAATCTTGTCGGAGTTGATTTCATTTTGTCACTGGAGACTATTGCAGAGGCCACTGGGATACCAAATATTGGAGAGCAGTGGAATAAGCGTCAGCAGTTAGAGAAATCATACTATGAGCCATACATCAAACCCGGGTATATGAGGCATTTGAGCAGGGTATTTCCTTTCCAATGCCTGAGTGATCACTTTGCACCTTTGATGAAACTCATCATTTGGTATTTCAGTTGTGAGGGCAGATTCTCACGTCTTTATGCGTACCATGTCCGTTTGTTGATGCATTTCACAAGGGTACGTTTGATGAACATTCCATACTTCATGTTTCACAACATAGAGAGGATGGTTGTCTTAGTACAAAAGAAGACCCCAGCACAGCAACATAGAAGTATTTATCATTACGCGCTGATCAAGATCGTAGTGGTTCATCAGTTGGCACAGCAGGGCATTACTTGGGAGGATTTTATTTCTCGTGACTTTTTCACAGTGCCACAACCACCTTCAGATATAGTTCATGATTAGGGAGAGCCTTCACATCGTTTGACATTCCTGAGATCGAGCATGTCAATGCTCTAGCATATGTGACATATCAGCGAGGCCACAGGGCCTTATTTATAGCTAGACGACGAGTACTATCTCCACATGGTGTGGAAGGGGTCTCGCCTTCTTCTTCAGTAAAGGTACAGGTTCAGGACAGAGGCAAGAGGTCAATTTATGAGGAGGGCAATTCAGGTGGTCATGATGTTGATGTTGCATTGAGTGATGAGGATAGGAGCTCTCCTAGCTCGAAGCTGAAAGAGATCATCCAAGAACAGAAGGTCGATATTGACACCTTGAATGAGAAGCTACTGAAGGCAGAATGTCTGATCAAATACTTGGAGCATCGCAATAAACAGCTAGAGGATGAACATACACTTATTGAGCTGCGACAAATCCGTGAAGACTGAAGGTTGGCCTGTAAAAGACCTGGTGATTTGACACCTGTTGAGAGGCAATTTTGGCTTGAGAAAGTTAATCAACATCTGGAGGAGTTGTTGGCAAAGGCCAATAGAGACAAAGACATGCTTCGTCACATGAAAAATCATTATTGGGCTCGCATGCATGTCGGTAAAGCAAAAATGAAGATTTTGAAAAAGAGGTTGAGCAAAGCACTAAAACGGCGAAAGAGGCTAGATCCACTTCGAATTTTGGCCGAGGCTTCGCTGGCTGAGCATGACACATGATGGAGGGTCTTCGCTCCGAATTTGAGCAAATTCGGAGAAATTTTTGTCATTTTTAAATTTTTGGTCCCAAAAATAGTTTTTTCCGGTCTATGAGTAGCGCGTCGGCACGCTCGCTTTTGATTGGGACACTTGCTGGAGGAAAAATTTGTATTTTTGGGTTTGTCATGGTAAGTTATGCATGCTCAGTTATTGCTGAAGCATTTCATCAAGTTCTGGATGATCAAAAGGCCTAAAAACACCATGAAAACCACCTTGTTGCCACCTTTTGCAACAGCAGGAAGTACTTCTGGGCAAATGCAATTTTTAGGGGGCAAATGAGCTCCAAATTGGGAAATTCCACTTGGGCTGGATAGTAGACATCCAGAGCTTTCCAGCCAACTATTGTGAGCTTGATTTTGATGTCGGGAAGTGCCCCAAAAATAGGCTGAAAGGTGCGCTACGCATAGGAATCAGGGCGCTATGCATAGAGGTTTTTGGTTCAGTTTTCATCCTCCAGCTCAGGAATTCGGCCAGTTTTCACTAGTTTCACTTCTTGATGTGATTTTTGACCCAACATGATGTAATTTGATGTGTGTAAGGTAACATGGCACTTATTTACCTTCTTCTAGATGATTCATTCACATATTAGCAAGAAATTAATGTAATGAATCGGTTTCCTTCTTTTTAGAAGCAGGTTGTTTTGGTCACCTAGATTCTTGCTCCATGTTTAGAATTTGTTCAAACTGCTCCTAGAAGGAGGAGATCGACCCCTAGAGGTTAGGGAATGAGTTGGATTGATCTATATATGTAAATTTTTAGTCAGTAGCATAGGTTGGACTCTTGGGAAAAGCTTAACACTCTATTTTACATTCACTTCTGCATTTTTGGCAAAGGAAAGACCAGGGTTTTGCAGCACTGTTTGGGATCCTTGTGGCTTTGTGTGTTGATGGTGTGCTTCTTTCTGTAATTGTAAGTTGTTAATGTGTATCATTTTCATTCTTTCATCTTCTGCAATTGAACAAATGAAGTGTTAAGGTAGAATCCATAGATTGTTATGCTCTGCCTTTAAGTTTGTTTGATTTTCCATGTTTTCGTCTATTTAAGGAGAACCCTTGAAAGTTTCTTACTCGCCTTAGCTTCTCACCAGTCAGATCTAGCCATTCATTATCTTTAAAGCATCAAGACAATCGCCTACCTCGCCCCAAGTAGACCTCTGCAAAAACTGTGTCTCATCCCTGTACCCAAAATTGCCTTTTCCTTTGATTCAACAAAAACCTCAAAAATCAACCTCAAACTCCTTGTACTTCATACCTAGCCTAGATCAATTGCCAATTTAGTCATCTCGAGCCTCATTGATCACATTTTGCCGAGATTGACCCGGAGAGAGCCCTCTCCTGTCCTTGTAGGGCTAGCTACGAGGCTGAGCGTGGTTTGATGTGGACCTAGAACCTTGTCTTTTTAGCCTGAGACAAATCTAGGCTCTAACAGTGATGAACAAATTCTTCTAGTTCTAAGCATTCGGTGGCAAGATCTATACCACATTTTTAGGGATGGCCTACAGGGCACTACCCAGAATTTCCTAGAACTTTATAGAGTCAAGTCTCAAGTGATAGCAAGTCTAAAAAACCAATACTCAAGAAATATCTTGACCAGGATATGCTTAATGCATGATGCACATTTAATCAAACAAATAGTAAATATAGAAGCTATAGGTCATTAATTCATATATGATCATAAACTTTTGAATTTCATTAGAGAATCATCAAGAAGACTCAATTCCCTCTCAAGCTAACTGAAACAACACTTTTTATCCCCTGTATACATTAACCATTCCGTAAGTAATCAAATCATGAACACGATCCATAGCAAGAGCACATCATATAACCATGCATATAACTAGCATATAACCAACATAGAATCTATGACAAACCAACCATAATATCAACATAATAACTATTAGAAGTGCTCATGAATCACAATAATAAAATAACTTATATTAACATATGCAAAAGGCAACCAAGCCACAAACTTCCACGTACCACCCGACCATAGATTGGGTTGAACCAAATCTTTCTTTCAACCAATCACCCCCCTGGAATATTCCAAGCATTAATGTGGGATCATATGGGTTAAACCAAAATAGAACCAACTAGGGATTTCATAGGCCAAACCACCTCAACACTCAACCACAATGATTTCACCTAAACTGATCTAGATATCACTAACATTAAAACAAGATTGGATGCCTCTGACTTCCTTCACCAACTTTAGAGGAGTTTTCTTATCTCCACCCATTCGTCAAGAGTTCCAGGAGAAATCCCATCTCCACCCTTGACCCTTGGGAATTTTCCCGAGACCACCTCAAATAGGATCCAAGTCTACTGGACATCCAAAGCTAAATCAAATAAATAACCCATTACATCATGGATAACCAAGAAAACGCAAGGTAAGGATGAAACCACTGTCAATCTAGGAAAATCCCATGCCAATGAAAACAAATAACCAAAGAACCACATGTATGCACCATGCATCCAAATCTCAACAAGGAAATTACACATGCAACCTATGTTACCTGCAATGAACTCCAACTATAGTTGTTGATCCAACCTTATTTTCCATCATCCTCCAATTCCTTGCTTGTTATTTTCTTGATTCTCTCCAAGTCCATGTGAATGCTAGGATGCTCCAAGAATTCTCTAAGTGTGCAAGACTGTATGGAAGAAGAGAGCCAAAAGCTAAACTGACCAAAAGTTGTGAACTATTTCTCTGATGCATTTTTATCATTGATGTCTAATCTCTTCCTTTCCTTTCTCCCTTTTCTTCACTTTCCTCTAATTTATCTCTAATTTCCCTTACATGTATATTTGTGTCTCTTCATCTCCCTTTTTTCCTATTTTACTTTATTTCCTTAATTAAATGTCATTTATTTCCTCTTTGTCTTTTCCAATGCCTTTACAATTTCCATAGCCATTATTAAACCACTAGTGATGCCCACTATATTTTTTTCCCACCATTCAACTTGGAATACATGTCCCATGACCTTGGTCTTATTTTATTTAGATGGAAAATCAACCAGGGGTTGTTACAAACCCCTCCCCTTCAGGGGAACACCATCCTCAGTGTTTGATGACACTTTTGAACAAAAAAATATACTTCCCATGGAGCTTTATAACACAGTTGGATGTAGTATTTACAATAAACAACTGCTGAAACCCATGGCCAACATGACAAGCATAACAAACATACCACTTATTTGAGATTTATAAAACAACTTGATGTGGTATTTACAATGACACATACACATAGATATATAGACATATAGATATATAACAAGAGTATGTATACAACATAACTTTCATATAAAGCTTACAAGATAACATGACTGACCCATGAATGCCTATGCTCCCGAAATCACTCAAATGTGAATGATCGAGTTCTCCGATGATCTCTTCACTTTCTCATATCTCTATATATACATAAATTAATTAGTTATCTAGTTACTAGAAACCTAAAGATGCCAGTAAAAAGGGAAATATCCGACTGACAAAAGGCGTTTTAATACTAGAGCATTTTTATACATAGTGGATGGTTTAAGGATAAGCCCACAAGAACCAAATGTAAAAAGAAGATGATTTTACGGAAAATCCTACGAGAAATGCGAGAACCTTATCATGAAGAATAATTGTACAAGAATAATTCAGAACGTACATAATATAGGCCCACCATGCTTGCTTATGGAGTTGGTACATGATACAGATACTCTGTAGATGGTGACCAATGTAACTCGACATGCAGAGGCATAGCATAAAAACACAGATAGTATGGTGATCCAAATAATTGAGGTACTTCATCATGATGTCGTATAATATCACCATAGTACCATGATCTTAATTTACAGGCTGGAAATTGATTTTCCCAATGAACAAAGAATATTTCTATACAAAGGCACTCCAATTGAAAACAAAACCATGAATTAAATTGTCTCATGACCTGATTTATTCTCTCAAATAAGTCATCATATCTATTGGTGGAACATGATCCATGTATTCATCACGAGGGCATAATTTATACACTAAAATTTTGAACCAAGGCAACCAGTATAAATTGCAAACTGCATCACGCTCAAAGAAAATTCTTATTGTTCACTGAGATCTTGTAAACTACATTAGATGATCAAAATATTCATAAGAAACCTAGGAGTCCTCTATGCAAATATATACAGTACGAAACATGGTTCTATATATTATAACACTTTGATACATGACCTGTGAATTTAGGAAATAAGTAATATATGGAGCAGGATTATCCTTTACATTTTCTAAATGCATAACTATCTTCTCATAGAAAACCCATGGAAAATTCTGAATTTTGTATATAAGCCTTTCTTGCTACAACTTTGTATGACAATATGTACAAACTGAAAGAAAATGAAGAGACTGATTTAAAGAATTGGTTTGAGATCCTGCATGAAAGCAACTTGAGAAAGAACATCCACAACCTTTAATATCAATTTGTTTGACTTTATTTGCTCCTTCTCTAGTAAGCAAATATGCCAGATGAATTTTTTTCCTTTTTTATATTCAATCTCAAACTCAAATCCATCTAACTGTACAAACCATACTAGTATCATGTTGTTGCCATGCTCAAGAAGTTTCGTTTTCTGCAACATCCCTTTCATATGTTTAAGATCATTTCTAACAGTAAAATGAACATACTTTAAATATAAGTGATACATCTTGATACATTTTTTACTACTAAAATTTCTTTATGAGAAGAAGGATATTTAAATTAGTCTCAGAGAAAGAACTCGATGCATGAGAACATAATGCTTCCTTTTCATGATGCTTTTGTAATAAGACACTAGCCCATGTTTCATGAGATGCATTTGTCTCAAGAATAAATGGATAACCTTCTTGAGGCAATTTAAGAATTGGAAGATGCTGAATTTATTTTTTATAACTTGTACTACTGATGTCCATCTTAGAAGTCCATTCTACTCCTTTCAAACACTTATGAAGCACTTTAAAATATTTAGCCTAATTTTCATAAAATTGTCTGATATAGTTTAGACATCCCATAAATCTCTGCAACTTCTTCTTTTCTAGAATCTCATCAGGAAATGCTAATAATTCTTTTAAAACATGATCTTGTAAAACAATTCTTCCTTGATATAGCACTAACCCATGAAATTAAATATTTGTCTAAGAAAATACAATCTTGGATTTACTTAGAATGAGGCCATGATTAAAAATTCTTTCAAATACAATCTCCAGATGTTTCTTATGTGTTTTAATATCTTTAGAACACATGAGAAAATCATCAATATAAATAATAACAAGATTCATATCTCCAAATATATCTTTCATCCGCTTTTGGAATTCAATTGGAGCATTTTTTAGATCAAATGGCATGACTTGCCACTGGTATTGACCATGTGGAACAACAAACCCTGTTTTATATGTCTTTTGTTGTTATACCTATTTTCCAGAATCCACTTTTAAGATCAAGGTTAGTAAAAACATTATTATCCTTGATCTTTTGAAATAATGTTTCTGTTATAGGAAAAGGATATCTAATAGGCATAGGGCTGCATTAAGAGCTCTGAAGTTAATTACCAACCTGGGTTTTCCATGTTTTTGTTCATAATTCTTGTGGACATTAAAAGTTGGACATGCCCAAGGGCTTCTAGTTGGCTCTATAAATTTTCTTTCCAATAATTCAACTATCTCCTTTTTGCATATTTCCAATTCTATAGGTGACATCTGGATTGATGAGCTTTTTTGTGGAGTCCCACCAAATCCTTCTTTATAAGGGAAATCTACAAAATATTTTTCTTGTGACCAAAAGGCATTAGGAGTTTCTCTCGTACATTGTAGTTTAATCTTTTCTTTAAGGTCTTTTAGATAACTTTCAACATTTAATTCTACATTCTTGATAGTCTTATGGATCTTTAACAACTTATCTACAGAAAGATCCAAATCATCATCTTGCTTTTTAGGAACAACAGACTTACATGAAGAATTACTTTTTACCTGTACAATTTCCCCTTAAATGTTCAATTTTATACACTTTCTTTGAATAATCAGAGGAAGATGCCTTCTAACAAAATCTTGACCCAATAATATATCACAACTAGTATCAAAACTATACAAAGAAACTGAAGTATGAAATCCTTCAATAATCAAAGGAAAATCCGGTGTAACAACTTTTATTTGCATAGGAGTTTTATTTACTGCTTTAAATTGCAAATTTGTTGGTTTCCAATAATATTAAGGAATAGCACCATACCTGGCACATGAAGATATTACACTAGTATCCAACTGAGTATATAGAGAATACTGCTTATAACCTTGAACTTTGATATCCACAGTAGTGTAGATTTTCCCTTCAAAGCCTTTGATTTATGGTTCTGGGATCTCTTCAAGAGATCTTTCTTCATTCTCTTTCTTTTCTCCAAGAAATTATTTTAAATATGCCAATTCTTGATTTTGTAGATCCAAAAGTTATTTTCTTTTCTTTGAGATTAATTCTTAATCACTTTTGATGCTAGTTAGAATTTCTTTCATCAAAATTTTCTTTTCTTTAATATAACCTTCAAGATCATGTATCTCTTTCTTTAATTTATCACTTTGAGAATCTTCTTCATAATCTTCAAAATCTGGTAATTCTTTAAAATTAACCCAAGGTTGCTTACCTTTCTTTATATTTTCCCCTTGCTTCCCAAATCATCTTTCTTGGCTCGACATTGTACATATTCTAGGATATGTCTTCTAAACATTTGAGACCGATGATGGAATTTCTTTGGAATTTGGCGGACAATAAACATGAAGGTTCACCATGTTGGGCTACGTGTATGAAGTATACTATTTTTCTAGAAGATCCAATTGAGCTTCATATCTTTCTTTTAGAGAAAATTCACCAAGGCAACAAGCAACAATTTTGGCTTTTAACGTTGCAATTTTTTCAGACAAACTTTGTATATTTACAGTAGTAAACATCTTTACAGAGAGATATTCATCTTCATCCTCTTAAGATCTAAATAAATTATATAAATAACTATTTACACCATCAATATTTACATGAAAATCAACATCTGAATCTGAAACAGAGAATTAATCACAGTTTGGGTGTGGAGTCTTCACTTATTCCCATTCTTCACGTTCATAAGTTGTAGTGAAGATATAAAAATGTTTAGACTGAAACTTTGATTTGTTTCTAGATGGAAAACGATAATCCGAATGGCCTTTCTTACCACAGATATAACAAGTACTAGATAATGGTGAAGACTTTCTCCTTTGGAAATACCTTTTCTTTTCCTGAAAATTTTTCTTTCTTACAATAGGAAAAGGTCTTTTAAAAAAATTTCTTCTTGTACTTTGAAAATCTTCACACGAACAATTTTTACCACGCTTTCTTTTTCTTTTAACCTTCTTTTTAGACTTTCCATATCCAAAATGATAAGTTCCAGCAAAATGATTACAGAACTGTGGAACAAATCCAAGATGTTTCTTGACATATTTTTGAACTTTTCTATTCATACAAGCCTTTTGAAGAGTAAACTCTATTTGACCTTGTAACCCAACAAGAGATAATTCTTCTATATTTATCTTTTCTTCATGAAGTATTAATCTAACTAGATCAGGGATCCTTCCTAGCATATAAATATTTCCTAAGGTAGGATGGATTGGGTGGATCATGAGACTTGTATAATAGATTTTTCATCATACATAAAGCATGGAAATATCACATAGGCCCTGACTCATAAATAGATATGAATAATGATATCCTTCTGTATTAATAGAACCATAAAATTGATGAACTACTGCTTTAGCAAGTTCATTAATAGGTTTTTCAGCACTGAGTATAGCTAATTTTGAGGATTCTTTTACTCTTTTCCACCATATTTGTAAATTTCCTTGGAAACCCCATGTAATTCTTAAAGCTAAATCAACCCATTTGATAGAAGGATTCAAATCTTTCTCAGTAGAAGCCCATGCATTCCAATAATCAATAGCATTTATTACTTCTTTCCTTGGCTTGCAATCAAATTATTTTATTGGGCAAGGATCAGAACAAGACTTAACATTTGTATTACCCACATTTGATGATGTAGTTTTAACCCAATCTGCCCATGTAGAAGGAACATATGGTTTTCTTCTTTTATGATCGGAAGTACTTCCTTCTTCAAATGTATTTATGGATTTTTTTTTAATACAACTTAAAATTTTCTCTTGCTAACCCAATAGTCTTTTTATATTTTTCAAGTTTGCCTTCTTCAAAACTTTTTAATGAAATGGAAGAAGAAGGATCATAAAAATCAATTTTTTACAATTGTTCTTCAATTTCTTCTCTATCAATACTTGGAGATATATGTACATATTCGGATTGAAAACTATCTTTAATATCTTTCATAACTTCTAGAATAATTTCAAGCTTTTCAACATTTTCTTTCTGTACAAAATCTATCTTGTCATGCAGCTTGATAATATGAGTATGTACATTCAAGACTTCCTGATTCAGTTCATCCAGGTTTTGTGCAATGCAAGTGACTTGGTAGTTTGTATAATTTTGTAGTCTAATGTTTTCCGAAGATTTTTGCTCATTAGGATTTTTGAACTGCATAAAATCCATATCACCAGTAATACTACCATCTTTTGAATTTTTCTCAGTATTTCTTGGATTAAGTCTTCTTTCTAGAAGTTCTCTAGAAACGAGCGATGAAAATTTCTTAAAACTTCTTGATGAGACTAATTCCATACACTCAATACAACCTATATGTTATCCAATAGGTTCAATTACTGGTCTCCCCAATCTTTCATATCTAACAGTAAGTGTTAAAACTCTAGGAGACGTAGTAGCTTGACAATATTTACAAACTTTAGACTTGTTTTACTTATGTTGCTTTAAATGAAGATCTAACATATTTAAATTATTCAAATTCGGAGAAAATGTGGAAATTTTCTCTAATCTTACACGATGTGTAACTGTTTTTGACCTTTGAAATCCGATAACAGGACTATATGAGTTTTCTGCCACTTGTAGTCTTGTTGGAACAGATGTGTCTGCATATTTTTGAGAAAGAGGATGATACTCAGCAGGCATACTAAGCTCGGAAAAACCTAAAGTTAAAGGTGTACAATTTCCTGGACCTACCACCATGCCTTCTTGTATTGCACAAGAACACAATTTAGATTAAGGGCAAGCATAGTAGTAGACACAAATCTATAGCACACAATAGTTTGAAGTTGTGCTACATCAGAACCTTGACTCATGTCATAGCCACTTATTTGAATATAAGCCTTTAAAAGTTCATTAATAAGTCTATTAGTTAAGGAGACAGAATATCTGGGAACAACTGATGACCAGGCTTCACCATTATGCAAAGGTTCTTGAAATCCACCTATTAAAGCATCTTGAAATTTTATGCCTTGAATCAATGACACAAGCTAGACAAGAAACATTCAATTGAGGTCTGTTTAGAGGATTTATGCCAAATTGAATTAGTCCCAAATGAATATATTTCTGCCCATGTTCTAACCCCCATTCAATATCTTTAGGATGAAGTAAGGGCACTTGATAGACTTATTATTGACATCAACAAGAATTTTCATAGAGAAATATCTAATAAGATTTATTGCTTTAAAACCAAATATTGATAATCAATAAATCTTATGAGATTATATTTTGGTTAAAGTCCAATTAGGATTAGTCTCAAATTCTTGTGGAACAATATGGACGTCATATATTGGACCCTTTAAACTTGAACCAATAAGCTTATATATCCATTTTCTGGAAGATTTATGTGTTTTAACATCAATAGAGAAATAAAATCAGGCAATTACAAAGTTCAACTGCTTATTAAGCTCTCAATATCAAGCAATATAAGGACCAGGAAACTAGGAGAGAGAAACACTTGGTTTTAATGACACTTTATCAACTCACCAATAATCAATCTACATAACCTCTAACCTAAACATGGAAACAAGCCTACAGGCTCCCTATACTCAACAATCAATATGCCTACAAGTCCCCAACAATTAAGCTATTCTTGATACGATTCCTAAGTTCACAATTAAAATCTCATAATAACCAGAGAATGTTGTAATATTTACAGAAAGAACCAAATCATATTTTGGACAAAAAGCAAGAATGATAGTAACTTTGGTATATATATATACAAAAAATCATATACTAAACACGTTTTCTCAACCAGCAAACAAGGAAGGATACAAAGCTCGCATCTGATCAACCATCTCCCATGTAGCTTCATCAGGCCCAAAGCACTTCCACTACACTTTAACCTGCTCTATTGCTCGTTTCTGGAGCATGAGTTTTTTTCTACTGCTATATGCATTGTGGCTTTGGCTGGAAATATCCCTTTAGTTCCACCTGCAATACAAACCAATCAATCACATGATCAACATCTTGCACATATATATTAAGCAATGAAACATGGAAAACATAATGGGCTTTCACTATTGGAGATAGTGCAAATTTGCAGGCCATTGGTTCAATCTTCTCTAGGATCTCAAAAGGCCCACAATACAGATGTGCCAACTTAGCACATGGCCCAATCCTCAAGGATCTCCTCTTAGGCTTGATGTGCAAATACACATGCTCCCCAACCTAAATCTCCTTGAATGCTCTATGTTGATCTACATAACTCTTCTTCTTGTCTCGTGCTACCTTCAAATTACTTCTAATACCTACATGTCCCGCTCCATCTCATCCAACATATTCAATCCAATCACTACCCTATTCACTAGATCACTCCAACTAATAGGAGTATTACAAATCCACCCATAAAGAGCCTCAAATGGACTCGTTGTCAAGGATTCTTGATACCCATTATTATAATCAAACTTCACCAGTGGAAGATACTCATCCCACTTCCTCTACAAATGCATGACATACATCCTCAACATATCCTCAAGAATCATGTTAACCCTCTCTATCTATCCATCTGTCTGTGGATGATAAGATGTACTGAAGGTTATCTTTGTCCCCAAGCCTGCAAACAACTCCTTTGAAAAATTGGAAGTGAACTTGACATTTCTATCTGATATAATCGTCTTGGGAATACCATGCAATCTCAGTATCTCTGTGATGAAGATATATGCCACCTAACTAGCTAACTTAGTAGACTTCACTACAATGAAGTGAGCTTCCTTGCTCAACATGTTAAGCACAAACATGATGGAATCATGTTGTCTCGATGTCTCGGAAAACATGTAATGAAGTACATGGAAATGAACTCCCATTTCCATTATGGAATCAAAATAATTTGCAATAAGCTAGTTGAATTCTTACACTCTAGTTTCATCTGGTGACAATCCGAACACCTTGCAACAAACACAGCCACTTCTTTCTTCAAATTTGGCCAATAGTAAAACTTCTTAACAAATTTCAAATTCTTCTAGCATCCCGGGTGGCATGAATATGACTTGACATGAAACTCTCTCAAGATAAGCTTCTTCAACTCACCACTTTTAGGCACGTAAATCATGTTCTTAAATCTAACCAATCTATCGGTCGTGAGATGATGCTCCTCATCCCAATCACCTTCACCCTGGTGTTGCAATCTATGCTTCAATTGCTAGTACTTCTCATCATGTTTCCTTACATGCAAGATCTGCTCCTGCAAATTTGTCCCATAAGAGTTCACAACTGAAATATGGTTCACTTGTACTCTCCTACTAAGAGCATCTACAACCATGTTCCCTTTTCCCTTAATGTACCACTTGATCTCAAAGTCAAACTCATTGAGGGTAGAAAACCATATAGATTTCCTGAAATTTAGATTAGGTTGGTCAAACAAATACCTCAGTCCATTGTGATCACTTATAAAAAAAACCTCCTGCTTAGGAGATAATGTCACCACGTATTCAATGCATGAATGATCACTGCCAATGCAAGATCATGAGTCACATAGTTTTGCTCATGCTGATTCAAGTTCCTTGATTCATAACAAGCCACCGATCCATCCTGTATCAAGACTCCACCAAGTCCTTCCTTACAAGCATCTATACAAACCAAAAACCCTTTATCAGGATCTACAATCTTCAAGGTCGGAGCATTTGTAAAAAAATTCTTCAACTGCTCAAAACTAACTGCACACTCCTTAGTCCATTCAAAATTCTTCCTTTCCTCTATAGAGATATGATAAGATAACCGATATTTGAGAAGTTCCTAATGAACCACCTATAGTAGCCTGCTAGTCTCATGAATGATCTAACCTCATCCACATTCCTAGGAGTTGGCCACTCCATGATAGCTTTAATATTTTCTGGATCCATTTCCATCCATTCCTTGGAAACAACATGTCCCAAATAATGAATCTAGGTTTGAAATAAATTTCACTTGTTGATCTTAACATACAACCGATGCTCTCTCAACAACCTCACTACCACTGCCAAGTGCTCTACATGCTCTTCGTCATTCTTTGAATATACCAAAAGGTCATCAACAAAGACTATCACAAACATATCTAAATAAGGGTGCAACACACTATTCATCAAACAAATTATGGCGATTGGAGCATTGGTAACACCAAAAGAAACCACCAAAAACTCATAGTGCCCACACCTTGTATGAAATGCAACCTTGTAGATATCTTATTCTTTGATGCGCACCTAATGATATCCTGATCTCAAATCAATCTTCGAAAACACTGCAACTCTCGTCAATTGATCAAACAAATCATCAATCCACGACAATGGATACCTTTTCTTGATAGTCACTTTGTTCAACTGCCTATAATCAATGCTCAATCTGAGAGTACCATCCTTCTTCCTTACAAACAAAATTGGTGCACCCCAAGGAGATACACTTGGCCTAATGTATCCCTTATCAAGCATTTCTTTAAGCTACAACTTCAATTCCACCAACTCCAAAGTACTCATCTTGTACGATGCTTTAGATCCTAGTGTTTCTCCGGCATCAAGTCAATAGAAATTTCCACCTCTCTATGAGGAGTAAACTCCAGAATATCTACAAGAAACACATCTTAAAAATACTACAAAATATGATATCCCTTTAGGACTTCCTCATCCTCAACCTCCTTCCCTTTTTCACTAGAAATATGAATTGCAAACAACACACATCCCTTCTTATAATTGCACTTTGCCTCCATAGTTGTAACTATTCTCATTGATATAGGATTTTTCTTTCCCTACAAAATTCTTCTTTCCCCATCATCATCCATACACTCAATGTCCTTGTCATAGCAGTCTACCTTGGTCCTATGAATGAACAACCAATCCATTCCCAACAGCATGCTATATTATCCCAAAGGAAGAACATTTAGATGTGCTGATGTAGACATACCATTAAGCTCAAATGCACAAGATCTCACCCACTGATGAACTCTTCTCTTGGTTCCTGTAACCAATTGCACCAACCAACAATTTTCATGCACTTATTTACTCAATCAACACTGATCCACTAAGTAAGTACTAATATAGCTATAATTATATATAGGATCAATCAAAATAGAAACAACTTGATCACAAAGCTTTCCTTCCATCTTGATAATATATTCCCAATGTTTTTCCTACCTATTATCCAATGCTACATAAATCTGGGGAATACTCTAGCCTACATCCCCAACTGTCCATGCATCCTGAGCATTGTATATCTGAGGCTTGCCACCCTAATGTGATGGACAATATCTCCCGTGATGTTCTCCACCACAAGTCCAACACCTCAAAGGTTTCTTGTCATCGCCTGTATTCTACTTCTCCTTAGGCTGAGACCTGTCCTTGTTGGGTTCTTCATTTTGAGGGTTAATTTTTGGCATGTCTCGATGTTGACTACATTTTGACCAAAGGTGACTATTGGGAAGTCACTGAGAAGATAGCTAGAGGAGGAGAAGGGACCTGCCAAAGACTAGTAGTTGCAGAGTATTGGCCAGAGAAATTAGGGCTTATGCAGTGGCAACCGAGCTAGAAGGTTCACTAACAGTCAAGGAAGCATACACAATCGAATAGCAGAGGCAGTTGAAAAGGAGGAACATCTAAGGGAGAATCAACAATCCAAGCAAGCGAAGAGATTAAAAAGGCCAAAGGAAAAAACACAATCAGAGGAGAGGAGATAAGGGAAGCGAGGAAAGTATCAACATGTTGTCACAGAGCCCATTGAGCCCGCCATATTCCATACTATTCTAGTTATGTATTGCCTTGTCTGGTATCTCTAGAATTTGCTCTGTTAATGAGGCTCTGAGCTGAATGTATTCTTGTGATGTTGTTGAGCCTAATGAAAGAAGAAGTTGCAAGGATATATGAGAGTCTTCTTATGTGACTTTATGTTCCCTTTTAAATTTTTTGTTGTGAATGTATCTGCATAGTACTTGTTCCTTTGTAAATGCTTAATCTATTATGGTTGTATCTTTGATAGTCTTGTTTTGGGTTTATTGAGTATTACTAGTTCCATGTGATTTGTCCCTATGTTTAGTTCCATCGCCTTACTTAAGTAAGGTTGCGACACTCCTCGGGTGAGATGCCTTATTCTTTCTGAGTGAGGTGAAAATTTTGGCGCTACACTAACCTACGAAGGAAATTTTGTTGGCCCTTGTGCCTGAACCAAAGGTCTCAACTTGTTCATCATTTTTCTGCCAACAAATGGTTCCACTGAAACTTTCCAAAGGGCTCTGGAATATAGTGTTGAAGATATTTAAGAAGGATCTGCAAATTGGTGGCATGAACAAGTAGAATGGTTTATTTCCCAACAATCTTAACTCTGTCTTTGAAGTGACAAGGGGCTGAATGAAGAAATTTTGTACACGGAACTTGCAAATGATCAATATGAGATATTCTGGTGCGAGTTCCTAGAGGAAATCTACAATTGGTTTTGGAGGCTGCATATCAAGGAAAAGACTAACGGCTAGAGAAAAATCCTCATACCTAGACTCAAGTTGATCTTATTTAATTAAATTGGCTTGAAAAAAATCTAACGCGAGTTATTGACTTCTGGGTGTAAACCACTTTAGAGGGGTAGATTATAGTGTTTGATGCAGAGGGCCACCAATCATTCTCTAAGGATGAGGTCGTGTCAAATCAAGGCTGTGAGGGAGACTGATGAACGAAATCGCATTGCCGATTAAAGTTATAATGGTAGAAGAGAACATGTTGGTGTTCTAGAAGCTACCTACGACAGCTTAAAGCCTCTGTACTTGGGGAAGGAACTAAATGGGGGGAATTCTACCTTGACCGAGAGCCATGAAACTATTAGCAAAATGGATGCAGATGGTTTTTGGAAGGATAGAGATATGAGAGCTCAAAGGATGGAACATATTATTAAAGAATGGTAGGAGAAATATTTTCAGGAGATCCATATATAATCGAAGAAAATACACCAAGCGAGAGTGGTTTTGAGTAGTCTGAGGGCGCAAGAAATAAAAGGGAGCCAATTGAAATTGCAGAGTGATGGAGTTGACACTAGAGTGAACCCTAGCCCAATAGGAGAGGCTTAGACTATTGTAGTAATAGAGGTTTAGAGAAGCAATAGAGAGTCCGCCTTGCCATAAGAGATGGGAATGCCAAATAGATCGAACCATACAGGGCCTGAGGAAAGCCCAAATGATGACATGCACTTCACTATGAGAATATTATTTTCCAAAACTGACATGTCTCTAGTTAGTAGTGATTCGTTTCCAAAAAACTCAGGTAGTACCTCCCCCACCCTTCCCCTGGTACTTTATAACAACCCTAGTCATTTTTTGTCTAAGATAGTTAAAGTTATCAAGGTCCACATTGTACACATTGCATACAAGTTTGGTCTCTTTATTGCTAGAAATAATAGTTGCAATTTGGGTCCCCAAGGACATCACAACCAGGTTCTCAAGGATGTGTACTCGTTCCGTCAGTGCAATCGTGTATGGCTAGGAATATGGCAGGATCCTTTACTAGATATCCTGAATTCTCTAGGAAAGGGAATTAAAACGTAGAACAACATTGGTATCTGTGTGAGGCCATATGGAGATCCCTCTAGACTCTATATGTGTAACACCCTCCTCCCACATTTTCCCTAGTTGACTGGTCTATTGGGGTAAACATGTGACTAGAGGCTACTATAATTTGATTCAACCTCCTTAGTGCCTTTAAGGAAGTGGAATTGTTGGCTTGATGGGCCCTGACCTAGGTTCAACATTAATTAGCCAAGAAAATACTTACACTACTGGCCCTTTTGGCATCAATCTGTGGAGCTCGGACTGAAGTCTCACTCGAAGCAGTATGGGGGGATGCAGGAACCAATTTTTTGCACCCAGAGATGGCAGTGATGTCACTTTATACCCTAACCCTTCCTTCACACAAATCGATAAGCCTTTTAGGGCTTATCGATATAGTTCCCTTAGTCATCCTTTTGATCTCCACGAAGGTCTATGACTGTCTTTCACGTACCCTAAACAGGTGATTCAGACACTTACACGTCTCTGTAATTACTATTAATACTGTATTTACCCAGATTAGCTTAAGTAGTGGATAACTTCAACATGCATTATGATTATCTTCATGTAAACATATGTTCCTACTTGCGTTCATATAACAAAGTAAAACACATAGATTTGCGCATCAATACAACATTAGATCATAAACCCAGTATTCAACATAACATAATCACATGCATTCATAACAGAAGTAAAATAGATCATAGACAGGTAATTCCAGAATAATTCTCTTTATTGACGTTTAGATCTCCTTTATAGACCCTAACTAACCTGCGCATATAGTTGCAGGGGTCCGCGCACTCAACTGCAGAATTATACCCTAGGCCTTTGCACACACAGCTGCATAGCCTCTCTCCTACGCTAAGACTCTTCACTCTTAGCTCTCACAGACCCATTACATCAATGACTCTTCAAAACATATTTGAACTGAACTAAAACTCTGCCTTAGACTCTTCTAAGACTTCCCTTTTTATATAATCCCATGGCCCATGGACCAAGGGTGGATCTCATAAATCCGACACAAGTTACATAGATTAAGGGTGGAAACCCTTGATGACTCGTTATATCTTTGTGCTTTGCGACCACAAAATGTGGAGACTTTACATTGTTTATACAAAGCTTGGGCCTTTAACCTTGAAACTTGGGCTTTTAACTCGAAAATTGACCCTAGGGCACCTGTTCCCAACAGGCCCCCAACACAAATTTGGTGAATCGCCCCCGAGTCATTCGGTTGGCGGGGAGATCTTGTCGCGAAGACCTCCCAGCTCCACCTGTACTACTACAACCTCGACAGCACATTGCATCGCCGCCTGCTTAACTTGCTTGATCAGTCGCTCCGTCGTTTATCCTGCACTATCTGCTTGTATTTTTTGTTGTGTTGCCTACAGACTAGCTAATTTTCCTTCAATGGAGGCCATGAGCACATAGGCTTCATCTATCCAAGGCCCTAATTTGGCCTTCAGTAGTGCCTCCTTGTGCTGTGTTGCGTCCACCTGTTCCTTGAGTGCCTTTGCTTCCTGTAGCTTCGCTAACCTCTGTGTGATGGTGATAGTGCGCGCCGTTGCTTTGACCTCATCATACTTGTGTTATAGTTCCCTTGCCTCTGTTTCTAGCGGCACGGTGATATATAGATTTTCAAGTTGCGGTCCTTCAACTTTGCGGTGACCTTCAGTCTCTCGGATGTTAATGTTCCTCGGGTCCTCGTCCTCTTCTTTGACAGTCCCATTGTAGCACTCCAGTGCATGGCTGAGCTGGGTGGTCCAGTCCTGTTGAATTAAGTCCAAGGGATCCTCTAGTACTCTGAAGAATGCTGCCTTAACTTCTTGCAATGCCTCGTTAATACTTTCAAACCCATCCTCAAAGCTAAACGTCATCAAGAATCCCTATCGTGAAATGTCCCATTCTTCAGTGCCATGGTGGAGTTCTGCTTCTAAGTACTAGTTCATTGGTATTACATCTAAAGTATGACAAAAAAGATGCACCCATTCAAGCTGAGGCTCCACTCCATAAACCTTAGTCCATTTGGCCAGGTGATAGCGCGAGTCATTCCTTCCATCATATTTCCTTGTTAGTTATACTTGTGGGTGACCAAACCACAATCTCATCATATTTCATGCGCTAATCGTCAAAACTGTCTTTGTGCGTACGCCACCATCTCGCGGGCATAGTGCGTAGTGCCCAATCTAAGGCCTGGAAGTGATGCTTCTCTCGCACTTCCCTCTCAAATGTATCCAAAAATTTATCAACTTCAGTTAAACCATAATAATAAGGCAGATTCCTTACCTTTGATGATACACAGCACAACAACTTGGTCATCATATTGTAGCGCAATATAGATACTTCATGCAGTCGGTTCGGCCATTGTTCCAACTCCTCACCTGAATCTGAAGTGCAAGACCTTTTGTGGTCTCATGCAATACGTCCATCCACTGTCGGATTCACCAAATCCTGATCTCGCGCCGTTATCTTATAAATATGGTCTAAATCATCCTCGCTTTCATAATCACGGAACGATTCAGTATAACGCGGTCCTTTTGTAGGGTCCAGGGGCACTACTACACAGAGCGATTTCTTCTCAAATATCATCTTCCGCTTCTTCAATTTTATTACCCCATTCATGTCAGTGGCCCAATCAATCCCAAGGAGCTTAGGGTAGGGATTGCTGTCATCCACAATATTTATCACTTCAAAATCAACCAATGTGCTCGCGCCCTCAATATCCACTGTGACTCCCTACAATATTCCCATGGGGATAATTTTATGTTGATTTTCCATCCTTAACTAAATCAGAGACCACTGCAACACAGATCTCCCCATCCTTTCCCATGTCTATTTAGGTAGCACATTTGCATCCGACCCCAGATCTAGAATTACTTGATCCATCTGATACTCTCCTATCTGCGTAGTGAGCCTCATCTCACGCCCTGTTCTTGCCTTATGTTTAACAATATTTGTGACTACGTGTGGTCCATCAGGAGCATTTTATTTCCCGACACACTTATTTATCAGTTCCTGTAGTCCTTTCATAGCCTTTCTGTCGCACAACAGCTTCATACAGGGTCTCCAAGAAAGTAGTGAGCATGGAAGGGTCCATCACTTCAGTTGGCTTATCTTGACTTCCTGAGGTAGAGGCCTCAACAAAGCTCTTCTTTGCTTCCATAAATGTTTCTCATGCACACTTTAGATCAAACTCGACCTCCTTTTCTGGAGCTTTGCAAACCCATTCACTTCCTTCAGACTGCTTCCCCTTATCTTCGCTAGTTGTCATCCCACTATGCAACACAATATTTACCTTGGGATCCTCTTCGCTAGGCTTAGCTCTCATCATTTGTAGGTTCTGAGTCGGCTATGGAGGCTTCGACCCCTTTTCATGTATCTTAGCTAGCAATACCGGGCAATCTTGAGTTTAATGGTCAAACTGAGCACAATATCGACATGATAAACACGTCAGATTTAGGCAGTCTTGCGCGTAGTGTCTCAGTCCTCCATAGTTGTAACAAATGACATGTCCTCGACCTCTACCTGGTCCTCCTCGACCTCGGCCTTGTCCGCACCTATGATATTTACCTCGCGCTCCCCCAGCACCTTGGTTTGGAGGTTGGGTTTGCTTTCACCCTATATGCAGGTGTTCTATCCATCATCAACTCGTAACTATGGCAATTGCACTCATAATGACCCACTGATTGACAAAAGTTACAGAAGAGCTGTTGCGGTGTCTGTATGAATTTTTGCAGCAAATGTAAATTGTCTATTGCATTTTTCCTAGCTACCTGACAGATAGCACACCATAGCTCGGGCCCTGCACTTGGCCCTGCTTGAGCCTCCGGCCTTAGAAGCATTGGTCCTCCTACTGCAACATAATTTGCGAAGACTGGGAAGTGATCTTTGTCATGCCCCTCACTTTTGCATTTCAGGCACAAAACTTCTTCGCGCACCTCTAGCTGGACTGTCCTATCCTTCTTCAGACTCTGCATTTCTAGGCAAAGGTTCTGCAACTGTGCATGAATCTGCTGAACCCCCAAACTAGCATCTTGCATTGGCGTCTCAAGGAATCTCATCGCAATTTCCAGAGTTTCTGCCTGGGTCCCAATCTTTTGCTGTGATAGCGCAACCCTTAGATGAGGCAGGAGTGAAGCCACAAACCATTCGCGGTGCTACCCATCTGTCAGATTCATGTTAGCTTCACGGATTCTACACTTCAATCTATGATCTAGATCCTTGGGTGTCTTGCCAAGCTTCATCATGATCTCTTTGAATCCCACAATTGGTTGCGCTTCAGACTTAGGTCTACTAAATTCTTTATTCAGCGCAGTCTGAATATATTCCAACGCAGATGTTGCATTATCAGTGCAGTACTTAATGTACCACGTTAGCTTGTGTTCTTGCAAAGCACTCACCATTGTTGCTTGCTTCATTTGATCATCTGTGATACCCTGAACTTCGCATACAACCTTCGCGATGAACCAAAACTGGTTCGAATCCTCATTTCCCAAGCCCTTGAACATAAGTAGTTTTACCAAGTTCACCATACTGAATGGTGGCGGTGGTGTAGGCGAAGGTGTATGCGGCGGAGGTGAAGATGGAGGTGATGTGGGTGGATGGGGTATTTGCAGGAACCCTTTCTTTATCAACTGAACAATGCTTTGCTAAGAATCCTATGCTACTTCCTCATCATCACTAAGAGGAGGTTCAATCAGTGGGCTATATTCAGGGCCTGTTTTCCCTCTATTCCTGAAGGTATTTCTACTTCGCGTAGCTCCTAACATCAAGGTAGCTGCATAACCTGCTTTTCACACAAAAGCATATTAATCCAAGTCTTTAAAGACCTTAAATACTTACCTCACAAACCCTTGAAGAAGTGGCACTCTACTTCGCTGTAACTAATTGAGGTATCGACC
Source organism: Pinus tabuliformis (assembly GCA_031772625.1). Classification (NCBI taxonomy): domain Eukaryota; kingdom Viridiplantae; phylum Streptophyta; class Pinopsida; order Pinales; family Pinaceae; genus Pinus; species Pinus tabuliformis. Next base: position 221,740,869 of record CM062807.1, on the reverse strand, counting down.
GCGAACTATGTCACGAATCCTCCTATGATATGATTGAGCCAATGATCGACAACGCGTGCGATCTTATCTTCAAAGGCTTCTAATCTCCACACTAACTTCAGGGTTTAGACTATTAGACGGTCAAGCCTCCACATTCCTTGGCCGTCTGCCAATTGCGCGATCCACTCATACAATTCGATCGGGAAGGAACAGAGGAAGATATCATGTATCTCTGTGTACAGATATCTGTCCAACCACTGTTGTTTTGTCAATCACAGATTCCCATTCTCTTGTGTTGTGAATTTGTGGATATTTCTATCTAACCAGTCTTCAATCTCTTTCTTAGTTGGATTCCAGTGATGCGACATCACACATTTCTTTATGCAGATCCCGGTCCCAACAATAGAACCATTTGTTGGCTTGATGGGCCCTGACCCGGGTTCAATTTTAATTAACCAAGAAAATCCCTACACTTATCTCCCTTTCAGCATCAATTCGCAGAGTGTGGACTGAAGTCTCACCCAAAGCAGTATGGGGGAATGCAGGAACCAATTTTCTGCACCCTGAGATGGCAGTGATGTCACTTTATACCCTAACCCTTCCTTCATGTAGAACGATAAGCCTTTTAGGGCTTAATGATATACTTCCCTTAGACATCCTCTAGACCTCCGTGAAGGTCTACGACTGTCTTTCACGTACCCTATACAGGCCATTCAGACATTTATGCGCCTTTGTAATTACACTTACTATTGTATTTACCAAAATTAGCTTAATTAGTGGATAACTTTAACATGCATTATGCTTATCTTTGCGTAAAAAAATATTCCTACTTGTGTTCATATAACAAAGTAAAACACATAGATTCATGCATCAATACAACATTAAATCATAAACTCAGTATTCAACATAACATAATCGCATGCATTCATAACAGAAGTAAAATAGATCATACATAGGTAATCCCAGAATAATTCTCTTTATTGATGTTCATATCTCCTTTATAGACTCTAACTACCATGCGGACACAACTGTAGGGGTTCGCACACTTAGCTGTGAACTTCTACCTTAGGCCTTCGCGCACAGAGCTGCATAACCTTTTTCCTACGCTAAGACTCTTTGCTCTTAGCTCTCATAGACCCATTACATCAATGACTCTTCAAAACATATCTGAACTGAACTAAAACTCTGCCTTAGACTCTTCTAAGACTTCCCTTTTTATACAATCCCATGGTCAGCGGACCAAGGGTGGATCTCATAAAGCCGATACAAGTTACATAAACTAAGGGCAAAAACCCTTGATGAATCTTTACATCTTCGTGCTACACGGCCACAAAATGCGGAGACTTTACATTCTTTATACAAAAATTGGGCCTTTAACCACAAAACTTTGGATTTTAACCCAAAAATTGACGCTAGGGGACTCGTTCCCAATAGGAACTAACATAACACAACCAATCTAACCTTCTACACATACCACAGAACCTACAAGAACCAACCAACCCTTCTAGGTGATCAACCCTTGCAAAAAATTAACACTTCACTACCCTAGAGGCTCAGTTTATCCCATGACATGGGCATGCATGCGACTGGGGCCCTCTAGTCGCTATCACAACATGGGCATGCAAGAGGCTAGGGTCTTTTTCAGCTAGTTCTGATCCTACAACCCAAATTCTGTACCAGTTTTTCAGGGTCAGGTCTCAGGCCACTGCCCAGAACTCCATGAAACTTTTAGGAATGAAAATTAATATTGAAACAATGATACAAATGAAAATACTTGAACAAATACTCAACTGGACCCATACTAGCCATGATAAGCATTTCATCAACGATGTCACAAATATGAATTCTACATGTCATAACAACAAATCTGAGCATAGGGGTCTCATACTTATATGAGAATCCCTAAGAAGAATTGATGCCTTATCACATTATATACATTATCATATATTAGGTCATATATTCATTGTACATTCATTTACAAATCAAAACATGATGAGAGCCATACATCATCACTGTTATACAACATGCTCATAACCAGCATATAACCAATAGAAATATCAAGGATACATCAGCCATAAATGTCTCATATGAACCAATACATTTTCTCATAAAATACCAAGGATAAATAGTTCTCATTAATGAATGCAAAATCCAACCTAGTATGGGACTACCACAGTCCACCCCACCCTAGATTGGCTAAGCCAATTCTCCCTCTATCCAATCACCCTAGTGCCATATTCCAAGCATGAATGTGGGACTTATTACCAAAATCAACCAGTTCTTGTCGAGGCTACACCACCTCACCCTCAACAATAGAATCAGGCTTTACCGCAATCCCCACCAGATCACTAGGCTGTAAACAATAAACATAGAATACTAGGGTTACCACAATCCTCACCAGATCACTAGGACAAAAACAAGTATGGATGCCACTAGATCTCTCCACCTACACCATGAGGAATTTGTCCATCCCAACCTCTTGGATTTACTGTTTATCCCACCATTATAGTTCAGGGGATTCCTAGGCCTATGAGGTCTCCATCCTCTGGGCTTTACTGTGTATCCCATCTCGGGATTGCTAGGGCCAATCAACGGTACTCACCACTGAGATTTACCATGTATCCCACCATTACCGATCAAGGTATTCCTAGGCTTAATCAAGGTGTTCACATTCAGGTTTTACCGTGTATCCCATCTCGGGATTCCTAAGCCTTGTGAATAATTTTGGGACCACCCCACTTAGCTTCGAGTCCATCCAACAATCTAAATCAGCCACATACAAAAGAATCCACCACACCATGGTTATCTGGAATTGGGAAGGCTATGTTGAAAAACACTGTAACCCCTTGCAAAACCCATGCCCATGACAACAAGAGAACCAAGAACACACATGCATAAATGTGCATACTAAATCTAGCAAGGAAATCACACATGCAAATTAATACTTGCAAATAATCTCGTTATAACTGCTAAATATTTCTCTTTCTTGCTTGATCTTTGCATCCTCTTGCTTTCTTTTCCTTTCTTGATCTAATGCTGAAGTGCTCCAATAAAACTCTGTGTGTCTAAGAGTGAGATAGAGAATAGAGAGAGAGCTCCAAAACTGAACTAAAAAACGGTACCAACTGATCCTCATAAGCATTTTTATTAATGAGGCCTCTATTTTCTTCATTTTCCATTATTTTCCTTCATTTACACCCTCACATGCAAGTTGTGACCTTTCACCTTCCTTTTCTCCTAATTTCCTTTATTTTTGTAAATAAATTTCCAATTAATGCCATTTTTCCTTTCCAAATCCTTTACCAATCCCTTAACCATAATAACTAAAATGAATACCCACTAGGATTTTTTTGGTCAACATTTATCTTGGAATAAGTGTCACATAACCGTGGCTATTATTTTTCCTTTATTAACTTTTATTACATGGAGTTTTCAGCAGTGTATTACAAAACCCTCCCCCTTGGGGGAACACCGTCCTTGGTTTTAATGACACCTACACCCAACACGACTACTGAAAGAAAAACATATTGTCTATGGAGCTTTATATCTTATCTCGATGTAGTCCTTACAATGATAAACCTGCTGAGAAACAAACCAACATGTCAACATAATAACATAACAATCATACTAACATGACCCCCATACCACTTATTGGAGCTTTATATCACAACTCATGGAGGTATTTACATCCATATACATATGTTCATATACCAAAAGCATCATACTGAGCATACACCAAAAAAATTCACTCAACAAATGGATAGAGAAGGATATATAGCCCACGTATGATCCTCCATCTCTTTTGTAGCTTCATCAGGCCTGTTGGGTGTGTGTTATATTCTTTCCACGACTAGTCGCATGCATGGGGGGTCACAGGGGGGAGGAAACCCCCCTTATTCATTGGGCCAGGCATACCGGGGGGGCTGTGCCCCCCTGTTGGGGGGTTTTGAAGAGGGTGGTAGTCTCCCTGAACGGGGTCTAGGGTAGCACCTAGGGAATTTTTTTTGGACCCTATATTAGGTGGGCGGACCGACCTATGGTTTTGTGCATGGGCTTTGCACATGGTTTTAGGCATGATGGTTTTCTACCCACGGTGTTTTGTAGATCCGGTTAAGGGAACTATGGTTATGTTCTAATCCAGGGTTAATGGATTGGGGTTTATGAATGCTTCGATATGTATATATATCTATTGTAACATTGAAAGAAACATAATGAAAGATCAATATGGTAGTCCCGGTTTTGGTATCCAGGGGAAAATCTCTATGTATTTTTTTTATATTCTCATCATTGTTTATTTTCTACTTTTTATAATTTTCCTGTAGGTAATTTCTGTACAGGGTTAAAACCTACAGGGCCCAAAGTGCTTTCACTGCACTTTAACCTGCTCAGTTGCTCAATTCCATAGCATGAGCCTTTTTCTCTGCAATATACCAGCATATAACCAACAGAAATATCAAGGATACATCAGCCATAAATTTCTCATATGAACCAATACATTTTCTCATAAAATACCAAGGATAAATAGTTCTCATTAGTGAATGCAAAATCCAACCCAGTATGGGACTACCACATTCCACCCCATCGTAGATTGGCTAAGCCAATTATCTCTCTAGCCAATCAACCTTGTGCCATATTCCAAGCACGAATGTGGGACTTATTACCAAAATCCCAAAATCAACCAGGTCTTGCCAAGGCTACACCACCTCACCCTCAACAATAGAACTAGGCTTTACCGCAATCCCCACTGGATCACTAGGCTGTAAAAAATAAACATAAAATACCAGGATTTACCGCAATCCTCACCAGATCACTAGGACAAAAACAAGTATGGACGCCACTAGATCTCTCCACCTACACCATGAGGAATTTGTCCATCCCAACCTCTTGGATTTACAATGTATCCCACCATTATCGTTTTGGGGATTCCTAGGCCTACGAGGTCTCCATCCTCTAGGCTTTGCCGTGTATCCCATCTCGAGATTGCTAGAGCCAATCAACGATACTCACCATTGAGATTTACCATGTATCCCACCATTACCGATCAAGGTATTCCTAGGCTTAATCAAGGTGTTCACATTTAGGCTTTACTGTGTATCCCATCTCGGGATTCCTGATCCTTGTGAATAATTTTGGGACCACCCCACTTAGCTTCGAGTCCATCCAACAATCCAACTCAACCACATACAAAAGAATCCACCACACCATGGCTATCTGGAATTGGGAAGGCTAAGTTGAAAAACACTGTAACACCTTGCAAAACCCATGCCCATGACAACAAGAGAACCAAGAACACACATGCATAACTGTGCATACTAAATCTAGCAAGGAAATAACACATGAAAATTAATACTTGCAAATAATCTCGTTATAGCTACTAAATCTTGCTCTTCCTTGCTTGATCTTTGCATCCTCTTGCTTTCTTTTCCTTTCTTGATCTAATGCTGAAGTGCTCCAATAAAACTCTGTGTGTCCAAGAGTGAGATAGAGAATAGAGAGAGAGCTCCAAAACTGAACTGAAAAACGGTACCAACTGATCCTCATAAGGCTATTTATTAATGATGCTTCTATTTTCTTCATTTTCCATTATTTTCCTTCATTTACACCCTCACATGCAAGTTGTGACCTTTCACCTTCCTTTTCTCCTAATTTCCTTTATTTTCATAAATAAATTTCCAATTAATTCCATTTTTCCTTTCCAAATCCTTTACCAATCCCTTAACCATAATAACCGAAATGAACACCCACTAGGATATTTTTGGCCAAAATTAAACTTGGAATAAGTGTCACATAACCGTGGTTATTATTTTTCCTTTATTAACTTTTATTACACATAATTTTCAGCAGTGTTTTTACAAAACCCTCCCCCTTGGGGGAACACCGTCCTTGGTTTTCAATGACACCTACACCCAACACGACTACTGAAAGAAAAACATATTGTCTATGGAGTTTTATATCTTAGCTCGATGCAGTCCTTACAATGATAAACCTGCTGAGAAACAAACCAACATGTTAACATAATAACATAACAATCATACTAACATGACCCCCATACCACTTATTGGAGCTTTATATCACAACTCATGGAGGTATTTACATCCATATACATATGTTCATATACCAAAAGCATCATACCAAACATACACCAAAAACATTCGCTCAACCAATGAATAGAGAAGGATACATAACCCACGTATGATCCTCCATCTCTTTTGTAGCTTCATCAGGCCTGTTGGGTGTGTGTTATATTCTTTCCATGACTAGTCACATGCATGGGGGGTCACAGGGGGGAGGAAACCACCCTTATTCGTTGGTCCAGGCATACCGGGTGGGGCTGTGCCCCCCTGTTGGGGGGTTTTGAAGAGGGTGGTAGTCTCCCTGAACGAGGTCTAGGGTAGCACCTAGGGAATTTTTTTTGGACCCTACATTAGGTGGGCAGACCATCCTATGGTTTTGTCCATGGGTTTTGCACATGGTTTTGGCGTGATGGTTTTCTACCCATGGTGTTTTTTAGATCCAGTTAAGGGAACTATGGTTATGTTCTAATCCAGGGTTAATGGATTGGGGTTTATGAATGCTTCGATAAGTATATATATGTATTGTAACATTGAAAGGAACATAATGAAAGATCAATCTGGTAGTCCCGGTTTTGGGATCCAGGAGAAAATCTCTATGTATTTGTTTTATATTCTCATCATTGTTTATTTTCTACTTTTTATAATTTGCCTGTAGGTAATTTCTGTACAGGGTTAAAACCTACAGGGCCCAAAGTGCTTCCACTGCACTTTAACTTGCTTGGTTGCTAGATTCCGGAGCATGAGCATTTTTCTCTGCAATATACACTACAGTTTCCACTAGAATTCTTCTTCTGGCTCCACCTAAAATACAGACCAATCCATCACATGATAAACATATTTAACATACTTAAGCAATGACACATGGAAAACATCATGGACTTTCACTGTCAGAGGTAGTGTAAACCAATAGGCTATTGGTATGATCCTTTCGAGTATCTTGAAAGGTCCACAAAACTGAGGTGCCTGCTTGGCACACAATCCAATTTTCAAGGAGATTTTCTTTGGCTTGATGTGCAAGTAGACATGTTCTCCAACCTGAAACTCCTTAAACAACCTATTATGATCTACATAATTTTTCTTTTTTCCCTGTGTTGACTTTAGGTTCTTTTTGATTACCTGCATTTCCTGTACCATCTCTGCCAAAATTGTTGGAAATAATACTAAGAGGGGGGAGTGAATCAGTGTTATCAAATCAATTATTTTTCATTTCACAATCAGATTTGTATATGCTACTTCATCTATGGGAAATTGTGTATATACACTATTGAGTCTGAAGAAACCAGCGTATATAAGAAAACTTAATATTCATTAATTGTTGATCTTTAATCAGTGCATCAGGACTTCATTAATCATAAGAACAGTAAACAAGAGTAGTAAAACATAACAGATCACCACACACATGGACACAAAGATACAAGGTGGAAACCCGATGTGGGTGAAAACCACCTGCTGCAATTCGTCTCTATCTTCTTTTAATTAGAAACTTCTTTTTACAATGATTCTGTATTGGTGCAGACTTATACCAGTACGCAGGCTGCTACCTGCAAAAGGCTACAACCTTCTCTCATTCTCTAGCTTCTTCTAGAAGGGAGCTACAACCCCCTTAGCTCTTGTACTAGCTGAGGTACTAGTACGTAGGTGTTGACCTACATAAGGCTACAACCTTCTCTTTTATTTCAGGGACCACGTTTCATAAATTTTCAGACTGGATCCATGAATAACATCAATCAAACCTCAAGTATATCTGCATCAACCAATCTCCTTTGCACTAAACAAAACTGATTCAAATAATCACTTCTCTGAATGTTGTACCCAGAAAATAGTAACAGTAACCAGACACCAATTCTGAACCCAAAACACTGCAGCAATAAACAGAAGTATCTAAAACATATTTCAAGAAACGTACGCTACTTCAATGTGTACAACTTGCATGCATACGCTTCTGAATTAAGGCCAACCAACGTATACACTATTCTGCATTACAGAACCAACGTGTATACACGCCTTTTCTTCGTTGAACCTGTGTACAGATCTATAAAATATAATTTATCCTTTTCACTTATTCAGACATAAGTCAGATTATTAGATTTATAGATCAAGTCATGCGCCAAAATAACAGATCAAAATCACACAAAGATACTACTATTCAAGCCTTAAGATCTTGATCCATCAATAGTACTTATCCTTCCTCTTGTGCTCAGGTTCCTCCTTGATTCAGATCCAACTATGCACCATAACCCAATGACCAGTATTTCAGATCTCGTTTTTCTTAAGATATTCAATGCTTGAGTCAATACCTTTGCCTAATGATTTCCTTCCCCTTTTATCTTAGACCTTACACAATACCATGGTCCAAAACCATAAAGAATCAATACCTTGGACCAAATACTTGGGTTCAACACTTTAGACGAGATACCATGGTCCAAAACCATAGGTCCAAATACCAAGGACTAAATACCATGGACCAAAAATAAGTTTTCCCACACGTACGCGCTTTTTTGTTCATGAAAGTGCATGCATACGCATACGCGACTTTTTATCAGAAATCCTGCGTGTACGCGACTTCGTCAAAGGGATCCTGCGTGTACTTCTTTTCTTTCATTCTGAGAGCCTGAACAATGATCTGCCATCTGAGTGAGTTTCCATCAAGGACAACACCTGTGCCATAGTGCCAAACCTGTGTCATAATGCCAAAAATATCCCCCTTCGGACTTGATGGCAACCCCAAGTCACTCAACGTCATTCTCTCACTTTGACATCAAGGGAAAAGGGTTTTACTCCCCCTAAAGACATGATGAAATCTCTGCTTTCTTATGTTGTCCATGCTCCCCCTGACTGTAGGCAAGGTCTGCAAAAAGATGTTCTACAAAAAGAACATGACTCTATACATTATAAATGACCTTAATATCAATAAAGACTCATATATACATCCATCTCCCAACCCAGTGGGGATATACCAATATTGACTCATCCACCCAACCAAGTGGGGATACACCAGGAATTTACACATGATAAAACAAGAACATTACATCATTCATCCCAGGCATAGTGGGGAAACCAAAATAGGCCGTTATATGACCTTGATAAGAAAATAAATACATGACATAGAGACGAAATATCTACAACAAGAATATGATAGTTATCAACAACTATCATCAGCAACATCTGTCAATCATTATTCAGACCAACAACCATGTTCTTCCTCTGCACCTGTTCCATCTGAAACCAAAACAACTGCGAAATTGAACCAATATCTTCTAAGATAATGCCAACAATGCATTATTAGAAGAATATATGCTCCCCCTGAACCTGTGCCAGATGGTCTCTGTTAGACCCATGTCAGATTATTTTCATGCTGATCCTGGCCCACTGTTTGTCTCACAACCAACATATATGCGATTGTATCCACCGAAACCGGCATATGTACACGGATCCTCCTGATGAAACTCGTGTACAACCACTTTTCTCTGAAATAGACAAGTTTCAACAACAAGATGATGCGTCAACTACTCCCAACTTCTGTCTGAGGTATACAAATGTCTACCTGCGCAGTGGTTTGGTGAGTATATCAGCAACCTATTCCTTAGAGGGTACATACTCCAATTTGACCTTTTGTTCAAGCACTTGTTCCTGGAGAAAATGATATTTGGTAGGTATGTGCTTGGTTTTTGAATGCATGACTGGATTTTTTGGAATGCTGATTGCACTTGTATTATCACATAAAATAGAGATAGGTGAAGTACAAGTGATTTGAAAATCTTGCAAAATTTGCATCATCCAAAGGAGTTGTGTGCAGCAAGATTCAGCTGCCACATATTCCGCTTTAGCTGTAGATAAAGAAATTGAACTTTGTTTCTTGCTGAACCAAGATACTAATCTGGAACCCATAAAGAATGCACCACCACTAGTGCTTTTTTTTCATCCATGCTTTATGCTCAATCTGCATCTGTATATGCATGAATTGTGAGATCTGTATCTCTCGGATACCATAAGGCATAGTTTTGTGTCCCTTGAAGATATTTGAAAATTCTTTTAACTGCCCGAAGGTGTGCTTCTTTCGGATTTGCCTAGAATCTTCCAACTATTCCCATTGCATGCATGATGTCTGGTCGAGTACCTGTCAGATAGAGTAGACTACCAATCATGGATATATAGGTTGGTTGATGTACTGCTGCTGAATCATCATTGGCGCTGAGGCTACATCCTCTTACCATAGGGGTAAATATTGGTTTTGAATCTTCCATGCCATATTTCTTCAAGATCTCCTTGAGGTACTTGTTTTGTGACAAAAAGATACCATCTTTATTTTGTTGGATTTGTAAACCAAGAAAATATGTTAGCTCACCAAGCAAGGACATTTCAAATTCTTTCTGCATAACCAAAGAAATTTTTTGACTCATGGCTTCTTCATTTCTACCAAAGATGATATCATCAACATACACAACAAGTATTAACAAATTATCATTATCAATTTTTACATATAGATTGCTATCTGCTAATCCTTTTGAAAAACCTTGTTGATGGAGGTATTTGTCCAGACGATAATACCAAGCCCTTGGACCCTGTTTAAGACCATAGAGTGCCTTCTTAAGTCTGTATACAAGTTTTTGATCATTTCCAAGGATGAATCCATCTAGTTGCTCAATATACACTTCTTCTTCCAAGTCTCCATTTAAAAAGGCAGATTTTACATCCATTTGAAAAACTTTGAACTTTTGAAAGCTAGAAAGAGCAAGGAACATTCTTATGGCTTCAAGTCTAGCAACTGGTGCAAAAGTTTCTTCAAAGTCTATACCTTCTTATTGAGTATACCCTTTACAAACAAGTCTGGCCTTGTTTCTAATAACATCTCCATTTTCATTTAGGTTGTTTTTGAATATCCATTTTGTCCCTATGACATTCTTATCGTTTGGTCTAGGAACCAACTCCCAAGTGTTATTCTTTTCAATCTGCTCAAGTTCTTCATTCATGGCTTTGACCCAACATTCATCTTTGCATGCTTCACTTACATTTTATGGTTCAGTGGAGGAGAGCAATGCTAGATAGCTTGAAGCTTCTGAAATAGTTCTTCTTGTTTGTACACCTGCCTCTTTCGGCCCCAAAATTTGAGTTTCTGGATGATTCTTTTGAACGTACCTGGATGGAGTCTTTTCTTCTATCCTTATTTGTTCTTCTGGTGCCTCATGGGTTTCTTCTTCATCATAAGTCTGATTTGATGTTGAAGGATAGTCCTCATCATCTTCAAAATCTTCAGATTTTACCTGCCTAGGAATGTTTCCTTCTTCATCAATCACTACATCAATACTTTCAACAATTTTTCCAAGTATTTTATTGTAACACTTATATCCTTTGCTGTGGGGAGAGTAACCAAGGATAATTCCTTCATCTTCTCTAGGTTCAAACTTGCCAAGGTTTTCATTAGTCCTTTTGATGTAACATTTGCTTCCAAAAATTTTGAAGTATTTAACCGTGGGAGTCTTACCATACCAAAGTTCACGAGGAGTTTGAGTGCTGTTCACCCGGATGTTTGTCTTGTTGAGAATAGTAACCGCAGCAAATGCAGCCTCACCTCAGAAGGTTGTGGGAGTTCCAGACTCATCAAGCATAACATGAGCCATTTTTTGAACTGTTCTGTTCATCCTTTCCACTACTCCATTTTGCTAAGGAGTCCTTGCAGTAGAGAATTCCCTTCTTATTCCATGTTCTTCACAAAAATCGAAAAATTCATCCGAGGTAAATTCCCCTTCTCGATCAGACCTGAGGCATTTGATTCTGTGATCTGATTCGTTTTCAACCAAGGCTTTGAATGCTTTGAACTTCTCGAAAGCTTCGTATTTATGCTTCAGAAGTCCTATCCAACACATCCTTGAAAAGTCGTCAATGAACAATATGAAGTATTATTCTCCTCAAGGTGACCTCTTCCTAGTTGGACCACATACATCAGTATGGACAAGTTCAAGTGGCCTACTAGCTGATCCTTCCTTCTCAGGGAAATTAGTTCTGGTTTGCATCCCAAACTAACATGATTTTCATATTGTATTGTCTGGAATTTTGATGTCAGGGAGATCACGAACCACCTGATATTTGCATGCTTTCCTTATCTGAGAGAAGCTTAGATGCCCCAATCTTCTGTGCCATAGCCAGTGTTCATCATTCTTGCTTAGATAACATTGTTGTTGTATTCCCTTGAGTATGTATAAATTATTTGGTGTTCTTATGCCTTTGATCATTGTTTCTCCTGTA